>OZ021733.1:34752845-36142845 GCA_963978545.1 Linyphia triangularis
ATTCCTGTTATATTCTATTTTCTAAGGTAAGGCATTATCAGTTTAAAAAAAAACCCATCCTATCGTATCTCCGTTGTAATAATTGTCCAGCAATACATCAGGCTTGAAATTAAAAACTGAGAAATAAGATAATATAACTAAAAAAATTAGTATGTTAAACAACATGTAATTCAACATGTTTGTTTGAACATATGCAGTTAGGTGATATTCAATGACTGAAAACTTTTCTGGTTAAGGATAACGAGGCAAAATCTTCGGAGAGCCAAACGAGTTGAAACTTTGCAAATTGGCTCACTATGAAAGACAATATATTCAATTAAGTTTTTTGGAGAAATAGAAAGTAGTAAATAGTTTGGAATGGTTGTTTCCTTAGTATTTGTCGAAGACTATGACAACTCTATCCGAGCTCAAAAACTGCGATAGCACATAAAAATTAGCAATGCAAATAAAGGATTTGAATTTTTAAAAAAAGAAGAAGAAAAAAATTGTTTTAATGGATTTTTATTGCATCTTCTGTTTGAAGTAGTGTTATTTGAATACCGCGAGATCTGGCTTACAAAATAAAAAAAAAACTTAGAAAAAGAAGAGAAAATCGTTAAAAAATATTTATTATGTATTTTTATCACTTTTCTGGTACAAGAATTTTTCCGACTCTACCTTTTTTCGACTAAAGCTGTATAGATCGACCTGTAACCGCCATTGTTGTCAAGGAGAGGTCCTTCAAACTTGAAGCAATTGCCGGCGAGACGAATCACCATAGTCTGAAATATCCTTGGACCTGTAGGGTAACTTCCTCAGAGCGAGTTAAGGCGGGTCTTAAGTGTTAAGATATAAATAATGTAGAGACATATACCCATGTATTCAATAGAATTTTTTTTAAATCCTGAGAAATTGCTATAAACAAAGCTTTTATAAATATCTGTTTCATGACAACTTTCTGGAATTTTGTAGAACTATTGAAAGTAGTCTCATTCCAAGTAAGAGGTCAAGATTAGTGCGCATAGTCTGTTTGTCAAAAATGTTCTAGCAAATACAAAGTACTAATTTGATAGCGGATCCCTCTGATCTCCATTTTAACAATTGTATCCCTGTAGTAAAGAAGCCATTAATCTTAAAACAATAAACATTATTTATTTTTGCTTTGTATTTTTAATTCAAAATGCTTTGAACAGTTTAGAGAACAAATTTGCTTCATGCAAAGCTTTGGTCAGTATATTTTATTGGCTTTTATATTAAAAATGGAAAATATTCAAACATGTACAGCGTCAAGTTGAACTTGACAATGCAAGAAGCTTAGCAATGTGGAACTTGACCAGTTTTTACTTAACGTACATGTTTTCGATGGATTAAATTTATACATTAACCGCAATTAATAATAAGAATCAAGATTATAATAATCGTATAGTGCAGATGTTGCCAAATGTTTAGTCCCTGTAACACAATTGAAAGGGAATCGGTACACAATTCCCTTTTGGTACACAATTGCAACCACTGCTCTATCTCTACCCAGTGCATACAATTTTTGAATGATAATTACAATAAAAAATAATTATTTAATGTTTTAGGGAATTTATTTTATTATATGTTACATCCAAACAAACGTATTGAAGAATTTAAAATTCGATTGTTCAACTTCTAAATTTTAGATACTAGATACTTATGAAGATAGTAAAAAAATTAAGAAAATATTTTTTTTGCTGTGGCAATAGTATTTACATTTATACTTTTGTTATTATACATACTCTTTAGATTTCAAGAAAGATTTTCTTCATGACTGAATAATCTTGTAAATAATTCTGTCTCAATTCAGATTTAAACATAAAATTAAAGTGAAGAGATAAGTTTAAAGTTAAATAATCCGGGATCCATTATTTTGTTTTGTATATTAATGCGATAATCATGATATGAGAAAATGCAAAAGTCAAAAATCTCGACGTAAGTTAAGAAAACATAATTTAGTTATAGAAGAATGAATACGATACAAATAACTTCAGCAAACTCAATAATATGTTCCCGAATTTTTGTCATAACTATAAAAAAATCAAGTTTTCTTAGAAACATAACCCGTCTATACATCAAAAGTTAAATAAAATACAAATATTAGAAAAAGGTCAATATCATTTGACTCCACCATGCAGTGGCGGGGAATGGGAGGAAAGCAATAATGTCGTTAAAATGTTGCAATGCGCCTGCCCCCGAGAGGCGACTGCAATTTTTCGACCCCATCGAACATATCTCTGAATTTTTTATAGAAATCGGAGAAAAGTGAGTAGATTACGAATCCACTGGTCTGCCGTGGCAAAAATGGCCGAAACTGATCAAAAATCGCCTTGGAATGAGTTGAAATAAAATCCGATTGCCAAATATATCTGAACTTGCCAAAAAGAGAACAAACTTTTTCGTCTGGCAACCCACTGCATTTTGATTTTCAATGAGAAAAAGCGCAAACGATTTCTGATATCTGGCTCGGAAAACTTGTATCTTTTAAAAGTATGCCAAATTGGCGACAACAGTTGCGTCATCAGTGACGTAATGTTTATTGCCAATTTGGCTCATTTGGGAAAGATGCAAGTAAGCCACAGCCACACATCCAAATCGTTTGCAACCTTCTTAACTGAAAATTAAAGTGTGAGGGTTACCAAATAAAAAAAATAAATGATAATTATTTGTTAAGTTATGGCGCATTTGGCAATTGGATTTAGTTCAATTTATTAAAATTCGATTTTTGACCAGTTTCGGCCATTTTTGCCACGGCAGACCAGTGGATTCGTAATCTACTCATTTTTCTTCAATTTCTATAAAAAATTCAGAATGCTGTTCGATGGGGTCCAAAAATTGAAGTCGCCTCTCAGTCTATGCCTCCATTTTTTGTTTTAAGAATGTAGAGACAGACAACATTAAGTTTCAATGGCCATATATTTTCTTCTAAATTCTAAGCTCTTCAATTAAGCTGACCCAGAATTAAGTGCATTTATGAATTCAAAGATATTAAAATCGCAAATAAATGTATTACTTTAATTTAGCAATCAGTGTGAAAACCTGGAATTTTTTTAGAATATTAAAAATAATAATAAAAGAAAAGTCAAATTGGGTTTAATTCGCGTTGTTTATCTACTACAACAACACAAAGCTATCGTTGTGAACATGGCAGCCAGATCGAAAGAACTGACCATTGGATCTTCCAGTCTCCTCTCTACATCTGATTTCCCACTCTTCTGTAATAAAATTTACGACCTTAATAGCACTTCTAAGAAATGACCCTACACCCCACTGAGAAGAGTACTCAATGAAAAGGATGTTCTGATTCTAGCGTCTACAGAACAAGAAATCTGATATGGTGGGTTGATGGAATAAACAGACAATGGGTTTCTAAAGAAAGTCATCGCCTCTTATTACCTCGGGCATGCAAGGGACAGTTTAGTTTGAGGGGGGCTTCTGACCATACAAAGCATTCCCACCATGTAACTTTTTACCCCCCACCCGTACGCATATTCCTAATTGGGATTTTATGCCCCTTTGGAATCCTCTCCCTACAAGTTCCTTTTGTGGGTTAGTTTGGGAAAATGATGCTTTTAAGATAAGATAATATTTGGAAAATCTAAGTTAAAAAAAAACTTCTGTGCCGGTGTACCTCCATAAAGGCATGTACAGACAATCCTATGATCAGTACGTCTGCCTTCAATGAGTATTACTTTCACAGTCAAACTTGTTTTAAACCATGAAAATATCCTACATACTTAAGAATAATGAATGTATGTTCAAAATATATATGATATCAAATTTATGCTTTCAAAGATAATGCAGTTTTTTAATATGAACAATTTACTAAAGATTATTATAATAAATTAGATAAAATGCAGTTTTTAAAATATGCAATTTAAAAAATGTTTTACTTGCTAAACTCTAAAATGGAATTTTATATTTTGTCATTGGGATCATTTTAATAATCAATGAAATAAGTACAAACAGCCGCAACGAAACTTACAAAATCTAACGAATTTATTTAATTGCGGTGTTTGTTTAACCATAAGGTATACTCTATATTTTTTCTTTTTCTAACTTACCGCAAAGTCTTATTCAACAGACTCTTTTCCGATTTTAGTTGCCAGGTTTCCAAAAAAAGTTCAAAAATGTATAAATGAATTAAAAATTTGAAGAGAAAATAGTATCTCTGTATAAAACTGTGAAGACGGGGACGAAGAAAAAATTCGCACCTTCACCATACTTAACACACATTCTTTTAAAATTTAAAGCAAGTTTTTCATTTCGGATTTGTAATAAGTTAGTGCACTTAAATATTTCCTGGGCTCATCTGCAGTTCTTGATGGCAATTTGAGCTATAGAACAGATTTGAATTTTTTGTGTGCTCTAAGTGCTTGATCACTTCAATAACTAATTAGTATTAATTAATAAATTGGCGTAAAGTATTTATAAAATGTAATAAAATTGAATTTTTCACAAATTCAAAATTTTCAGGCTAAAAATGTTTAGATGCAGGGGCCTTACAAAATTTACTCCAACATTGAAGATTATAGGCACAATTTTGAAATTTTAAGGCCCCGTCAATTGCCTAAACACTTTTATATCATTTGACAACTAGTTATAAATGATTCGCTACAACTGAGTTTTTGAGTGTTTGTACCCCTAAATATGTTAATATAAGTCCCTGATGAGAAATCGTGTATATGGGAACCTCTCAACATATAAAGTGTCACTAAAATGCTTCGATTATCATCAAGCATCTAAATAACTCCATAATAAACAGCGAATTAAATTCTATTTTTTTTATTAAAAAAAAGTAATTTTGAGTGACCCCCTTTCGTGCCTCACTTTTGAAAATTTGGAGAGGGTGAGAAGCTGCCTCCTCTCTTAAGCTGCATCGGCATTTTACAAATAACGGTGCTACTAGAAGAGTTAATTTTTTTTTAATAATTTCTTAAATTGTAAATTATGCCCCGATCTCGACGAAATTTATAATTTCTGTTCTGTCTAATTCTGCAGATGAGGTGTTGATCTGAGGACGAAGTTAGCATAGGAATTATGAGAGGGAAACCACAAACTGTATAAGCTTTCCTCTTTCAGGCGAAATTATAAAACAATACAGAAGGGGCGCTTTTTTTTTCGTTTTGGAGATGGGGAAGGGGGGGGGGGCACATTTTTCATTTTGGGAAACCAAGGGAGGGAGCATGTTAGGGAGACACATTTATTGATTTAATCCTGGTGCCCTTCCCAAATTTACGAAACTTTCCTAAAAATAAGCACATTTATTTTTTCTTTTCAAGACACAACACGATAGTAAAGACAGAAATGGAATTGAGGTAGACAGATTTCAAAGATATATTTTTCTGGTATCACCAAATTGCCAGCTCTATTCGAGGGTGGTTCCATTTCGATAAGAAATGTGACAAAAATCATAGAAACCTGAAAAATTTACGAAATTTTCATAGAAAAAGTGCAGTGTTTTTTTTTTTTTTTTTTTCAAGACACAACACGATGGTAAAGACAGAGATAAAATTGAGGTAGGCAGATTTCAAAAATGTATCTTTCTGGTATCACCTGATCACCAGTGATTTTCGAGGTGGTTAAAAAAATCGCATTTCTTACCGATGTCAGGCGGGGGGCTCCGTTTCGGAGAGGGGGGCGCAGTTTTCATTTTGGGAAGGGGCGAAGTACGTTTGGGAGACACATTATTGATTTGATCCTGAAAATGTTTATTTTCAATTTGAAAAATGACCGAGTTAAAAAAAAATCACACAGAACTGTTTTTTTGGCGTCCCTCCCAAATTTACGAAATTTCCATAAAATATTTAATTTCTTTTCAAAACACAACACGATGGTTAGAGACAGAGATAGAATTGAGGTAGACTAATTTCAAAGATGTGATTTTCTGGTAGATCGCTAGCGATTTTCGAAGTGGTAAACAAAAATCGCATTTCTTACCGATGTACAGGGGCGCTTTTTTTCATTTTGAAGAGGGGGGGGGGGGCATGCTCAAACTTGGCAGATAGACTCATGAGATCAGATAGATCTCATGTGTATGCAATCAAGTTTTGAAGCTAGTAAATAGTTTGGAATGGATGTTTTCTTCGTAGTGGTAAATCACTATGAAAACTTGATTGAGCTCAATATGTTGCAATTGCACATAAAAATTGGCAATGCATAAGAAAGATTTATAATAAAAACTTTTTTTTATCAGTTAACTATTTCTGAAGGACAAATACTATTTTTATGTACTCTTGCTTGCCATAGTATCTAATAGTTCAATATTGAAACGAAGATTTTATGTCAAGTAAAAATAGACTACGATGTTCACAGTTCACAATACAACATGAAGAAGAAAAAAAAAATGCTAAACAGAAAATAAACAGAAAATTTTGTGTGGAAGCTGGAAGAGTGCGGGCTTTTTGGTTGGAGCCAGGGGCGGCATGGTTCACCTTTGAGAGCGGTGGACCAACATTCGAGAGGGCGCCTTACCCCGTTTCACACCAAGCTCGTAGCCAGATTTTTTTTTTTTTTTTTTGGGGGGGGGAAGGGTTATGGTCGAAGATTTGATTAAATACACATAACAAGTTACAAAAAAAAAGGGGGGGGGGGAGAAAGAGGGGGAAGTGATAAAATAAGACTTCACACAATTCCGGGGATGGGGGGGGTTATGGTCGAAGATTTGATTAAATATACATAACAAGTTACACAAAAAGAAGAAGAAAAAAGAAGGGGAAGCGGTAAAATAAGATTTCACACAATTTCGTGGAGGTGGGGGAGGTGTCCCGAGGACCCCCCCTGTCTACGGCCCTGTCTCACACCAATGAATAAACTTACTCATTTTGCACGAGCCACTGCGGCATCATGCTTAATTAGGACTACCTGTGATACCACAATGTGGCACATCCCCAGACGTATACAGGGTGTCCAGCAAAATTTCTGATAAAAATTCAAGTATATTTCAATAATTTCAAGGCTCATTCCAAAAATTTTCAAGGACCCCTCTCGCAACCAATTAATTACCTTCCAAAGTATACCCCCACCAAGTAGTATGTTGAACTAATTTTACAAATTACAAAAAATTATGAAATTAAAAAATATCTAATCATCATGTAAGAATTAGACTATGTACTTTGAAAATAGGAAGAGAAGATTTTTTTTTAAGGAGAGAAAAAGACATAAAATTGTTTAACAAGTGATACATAAATATGAAGGTCTAAACCTTAGCAGATAAAAAGAAAAAGGAATGAACCTAGGCGTGCAGTTTAATAGTTTACTTTAAGCACGACTGCTTGTCACAAACATTTCTGTTGTTAAGAATTAAGGGAGGTTCTGCATGTAACTGACATGGCCAAAGCAAAAAAACTTCAATTTTTCACACAGTTGTACAAGTTAATTAATTTTAAACCATTACATAAAAAATTGCTTTAACTTTTAAACTATTATCCATTGTAGCTAAAATTTTAAATTGTTTTTCAAGCTAAAATAAACAATTTAACATACAAATAACAGTTAAAATTACAATTTAAAAAAAGGATAAACAGTAAAATTGGGACTACTTTCTTACACAAAATTAAATCAAAATTCTAGAAATTCTGCATCGATTCAAACTAAACGGCGAAACCGATCTTCATACCGACACTAATCACTGGAAATGGTGGCTATTACATCAGGGCAAGCCTAGGCAAATGACATCAAAACGGCATCCCAAATCTCGGCAATAGCTACTGTTGAAACGGCTTAAACCAAGTTGAAAATTATCAATACTCCAATGTAAATATCGGCGATAGCGGAAAACATACACAAATCTTGGTCAATACATTAAAGCAAAATATTGTTGATATGGCGTCCCGAGGATTGCAAAGAAATAAATTTTCCCAACGCGATTTATGGCCAAAAGACCTTAAGTTTCTGAACAACGCAGAAGAATTTTCCAACCAGAAGTAATTTGGTAGACAATCCCTCGAGGTTCTAAATTAGAAAAGAAAGAATCCCCTCTTTAATTTTCACATGAGTTTGGAAAACGCCACGTTTTAAAATATACTATTTGAAAAGTTTTTTTCATTCACCAATATAATACGTGTCGTGACATATTGCAAGCGGTTTATAAATAAGTGCAAACTTATAAAGGTTGACCTAAAGACTGAAAGGTTTTCATGACCCTGAAAAGATTAAAGAATTTCAATGTCTACTTCCGTTTGAAATAAAGAACGCGAAAATCTCTGTCCTTAGCTGTCTTCAAAACTTACATTTTAAGGAATCGATCGTGTAAAAAAAGGTGCAGACTTACCAAAAAGAAGTAAATTAGTTTCATTGACTCCTTTTTTGGATGCTATTATTATTATTTCTGAGCATTCAATAGAATTTCTACTAATTTAACATTTTCACATTTTGCATCTACATGCAGGAACTACTTTCAAACAGTCTGAAGCAATATGGCGGGATTGAATTATTGGGGGGGAAAGGTTGATTCGCTTTTGCGTAAATAGATGCATGCTTTGTTTCAGATATCGGAGCTCTACCCGACCCCAAATGATGGGCGATTTGGCGGAACATCGAGTTAAGTCAATATCAATTATAGGTATTGGTTAAGTTGGGTCAATCCTTCATTAATTGTGGTCGCAGCACCAACTGTAATAAAATCTAGTAGGAAGAACTTTAAAGTAAGCAGGTTCCTTGGCTGTCAAACTTCCAAGCAAACCCAATAAAATTGCAATGCAAATTTGTATCTATCACAGAAATGGTAGAAATTTTAGTAAAAAACGGAAATCCGCTTTTATGTCTGAACTTTACCATGTCTGCCAGGTGCAATTGTCTGCAATAGCGTCAGTGACTGTTATATCGGCACAGTAATAGCATCCGACGAAAACTGTCACGCAACAACCTAATTCTCGGCCATAGCGCCTAACATAATCATGAGAATAGCGGCCATTACATGACTGTAACGTTCAGCAAAATGGTCATCACGTATGAACGTAAATAATGCCGATAGAAGCTATGACATTAGAGAAAAAGAGAGAGAGAGAGCAGAAATCCGTCGATCAGCGGAAGAATCGCATCTCTTGGAAAACATTAATTTTTTTTTTTTTAAATATCATAAAGGTTTTTCCGATAAAAAAGAGAAGAGATGATTTCCCGACGCAGATCGGAAAATTCCAAAATTTCAAGCATAATTCCCGATTTTCCCGAGGAGCAAAAAATTCAAGCACATTTCCCGACTTTCCCGATTTTCAAGGCTGCTGGACACCCTGGTATAGAAATGAACAGAATAGAGTGAAAGCAGTTATTTTTATGTATAAAATTTCAAGTTACAATACCAAACACAAATTGCACATAGTGATGACTAATAAAGATACCAAAAACGATTAAACGTTCCCTATTACTAGGCTATTTTAAAAAGCATGATGCCGCCTCATTTCAGAGATGTTTTCACACAACCTTTTTATAATAACTTCGCTATCGATTAAATTAGACTCCTGGTTAGACGCGCGACCTTTTGTCTTGCAGTTAGTCGCGTGGTTGACAAATTTCCCCCAAATTCAAATTTTCGTGCATACCATTAAATTCGTGACCAAATATCAAAGTAAGTGGGTATTTTAATTAAAAACACAAAATTATTGACCAGAATAAAGTAAGAATTAAAAAATATTTTTGAAATAACTTGAAAAAAACTGTACGAATCATTTGATCATGGGCTGCACTACAATCAATTTATCAATAGATTGATTGTAGGGGACATTTGTCAACCGCGAAAACAAACTAAGGGTTAAAACACGATATATTTATTATTTACAATTTTTGCAGATTTTTAATGATCATTTAACTTTTTACGTAGAATACATTTATCGTTACGAAATGAAAGAGCTTTAGGAACAGTTGATGATGTCAAAAAATAGTGTGTACCACAGACTGTAATTAATAACTCAAAAAAGAAAAATATAGCAAAAGTTTATTTCTGATTTTGATACTGATGAAGAAATTAATGAATTAAAAAAAAAAAAAAATTCACAAAGCGAAATGAGCAGTTGTTATTTTCAGTGACTTTAACCTCCCTGAAATGAAATAACTACAAGATTAAATATGAATCTTATTATTTTTGATAATAACAGAAATTGATTGAGGGGGATTTTTTTTTATCGTTGTCTTATGAAACTGAGAAAATTAAAATTTCTTAACTGTCTCATGAATTGGTCAGAAAATATATGGAATACGTTTACGGTTAAAAATTTAAATGTCCTTAAATGTTTTCAATTGTATGCCAATGTATTTTTTAGTAATTTCAATAGTAACGTAAAAAATTCCTTTAATTGCTTTTATGAATAGTTTATAATATTCTTGATAACTAAAATTATAATTAAAAATAACTTGTGACTTAAAGTTTTTTTAAAACACATTGTTAACAAAATCACTAATGTTACATTCAAGTGCAAACGTAAAAAATGGTTTTACTACAGATATAGTTAATATGGTCTTCTATGTACTATTTTTTTTATCCCAGCGTCTACTTAATCCGAAAAATATACATTTTGTCAATTTTTGTCTGTAATTTCCAATTTCTTGCTACATTTCCCGCCGAAAAGCAAGTATTGCTTGAGAGAGAAAAATTATGTAATCATTTGATAAAATCAAGTATTAATTTACATTTGCGTAAAGTAACATTACGCATTTCCCCGGTTTTATATATAGCTGGAAATTACGGTACACATTTAGTTTCATTTCATCGGGAAAAGAAAATCTAAATCGATTAATCAATATTTGTTGTATTCTGTTCCGATAGTAATACATGAAACTTGACTAAAATTCTAAGTTTACATTTTAGTTTTATTCCATCTTCAAAGATACAGATAAACTCACTTTAAAATCAAAAACTTAATTATTTAAATTTAAAATCTATATTTATTTGAAATTTTTTCCACTGTTCTCGGAGGGCGCACTATCCCGGTGGGCCAGGCCGAGCATGGTTGGAGCCAATTTGTAAGCTGCTCTAACCTCAGGGTATTCGGCGAAAGAGTGAATTGTGCATTGCATGGGGAAAATGAGATGGGACCCCCTTCTTTTAACATTTCTTGCTGACTATCGGGATCCCTGACTAGAAATAAATATTTATCTATCTTTATCGATCGCCAATTTTGCGCCAAGCACAAAACTACAGCAGGGCCATCTGTTGGCCTAGATCATAACTCTTCAAAAATCTAAACAAATTGTTTTGCGGGGATATGTTTTTTTTTCATTGAAATGAAAATACATTTAACAAAATCTGTCTTTTTTTTATCTCAAAAATCTATTCAAATAAAACAAACACTCTCCCCAAAAATGTTTCATAAAAAAGTTTCCTTTTCATGTATACTTGAAATTACAGATTTTTGAGAGAGCCTGTTTTGTCACTAAAGTTACTAAAGTTTTAATTTCTCCGGATTTGAAAATTTACGGGATATGCTCAGTCTATTAATCACCTAATAAGAGTAAATTTTTTTCGAAAAACGAGTCTTATAAGATTGTACCACTTTTATCAATCACCTAGTAAAATTCATGTTTCCTATTCTCCAAGTTAAAATGCACTTTAAATAAATTATATACATACCCGTTAAAACTATAAAAAAATCTATATTGAAATTAACTCATTCAGTAAATTATTTCGAATTCACGAAATGAATTAAAAAGAAGAAAAAAGTGCTCAGTTTTCTACATTTATTTTATAAATAATTTATTATACTTTTTTCATCAAATTAATTTTTACCATTTGAAAAGGTACTATATGCTATAGTTAATATAACCACTTCTTGCAACGAGTCCTGATGGTCTAGTGGTAGGACGCCTTGTTGCAAACGCCATGGTCTGCGGTTCGAATCCCGGTGTAAGAAATCCTCTACTTCCTGCAGTTGACCATGGATGTCTGCAATGATCTTCATAACCAATGTATATGGTACCCGTGTAAAGTTTTCATTTATTTTTTTAATTTTTCCCGATTTTCCAGGATTTTGTGGATATCTAATAAACATCTATTGGTCGTCCATTGGATTTTGTAGATGCTAACTGAATGTCTTTTGGTCGTCTGCAATGTCCAGAGAAAATCTTATCGGTAGACATTGTGGAAGTACAATGGATGGATAAAGTACAGCGTTTTCCGGGACATTTGACCATCCATTTGCCGTCTATTATATGTAAACGTATGCTCCAATAGATATCCAATTTTTTTAAAAGCATATCCAGTAGATATCTATTGGACGAGTTTTGGCTATGTGGGATCTGACATAAATTAGACTTAATTTAACATAATTAACCAACTTAAATGTAATTTAACAATCGCCACTAGATTTTATTTGAAATATGCTATATAGTATAAAATATCTCGTGTTACAAACACATCAATTGCTCTTTGAATCTTAAAACGGAAAGCGAGATTTTATCTCGATTCCTTGTGTTTTTTCGAAAAATAGGCTGTATGTCTAACTTGAAGGGACATTTTGACTGCTTTTTTACTTTTTTTTTAATTATATACATTTTTTAAATCCGTTTTCATAACTGCGATCAATTCCCTAGCAGTGCTGCCAGACTGAAATTTACAAATTACCCTCCAACCCATACAAAAATACCCTAAAAAAACCCAAATTTTATAGGTGCGCCACCTAGTGAGATTAATTAGCATTACATATTTCAAAAATATATTTCTTATTAAAGTAATAATATTAGTTATTAATTCAATAATTTTTAATTGTTTTTTATGGTTAATTTAATAGTTGATGAATTATTTTTTACGTTAATTATTTACTAACTAATTATTACTTTAAACTTTTTTTTAATTATTACTTTTACTAAATTATTACTTTAAATTCATTGCCATTAATAAAATAATATTTGAATTTGTTTGAATAAAAAACAAAAAGACACTGAAGCTTACTTTAAATTAAATGAGCCATTAGCAATTTCTTTAATATACACTATTCATGTATTATAAATCGAATTGTAGCAAAATAAAATTCAGAAAATCTTCAAGATATGTTATTTTATTAAAATATTTGTTATTTTTAATTTGTCTTCTGTTAGCTCTGTAAATTTGTACAATAACAAACTTACATAGTTTTCGGTTTTTATTGAAACTATTTAATATGAAACAGAATTCGGTGAATATATGTGATAAAAGCATGACAGAAGATTAAAATAAATGACAATTATAGCAAAGAAATTATTCGATTGCATTTTGCTTCTTAAGTCGTTACTGAATTAATAAAAGAAAATAATGTTCGCTTCCGAATCAAGTTATTAAAGAATTTTAAACGTCAATATGTATTTTACTTGCACTTTTAAGTTACATCTCTTTTTAAAAATAATAATCTTGCAGTTAAAGTTGCATTATTTTTATATTTATCTACCATTTTCAACATCATTTCCAGATTGGTTGGTGCCCATCTGATGGCTGTGTGGTTAGCGCACTGGTCATGCATGCCAAAAGGTGCGGGGTTTGAATTCCGGATTGAGCATGATGTTCGTTGTGGTTCGGAATCCACGTTAAGCTGTAGGTTCCAGCCTGATTAGCCGTCATTGTGCTTAAAAATAGGACGTTAAGCGTATAAACCAACCAACCAAATTGTTTGCATGTCTTCTTTTTGTACTGATTAATTTAAACAAAAACAATTTGAAAGTATATAATAATTTGCAGTAATTGGCATTCATATAGTTAGGTTTAAATGAAGAGCGTAAGCAAATAACTAATAACAGAATATCTAAGGAAAATTTTCAATATTTTTTGGAAAGCAACTAATAATGAGTAGATGCATGTTTAAATAATTTTATTGGCTATATTTGTACACAATAATAAAAAAGTACATTTAATCTTACAATAATTTTACGAATAAAACAAAATGATAAAATGGTTTTGCATATTCTATAAGTCAACAAAATCAAATTGAAAATAAATCATTATTTGCAGTAATTTATTTTTCATTTTGTTAAGTTTTAAATGACAAGCGTTAGCAAATAACCAAAGAATAACTATAGTGGCTAGAAGGGGTAGTGTGCCTTTCCTATGATAAAGATTCATCTCCGGAGAGGACGAAATCCGGACCATGGCGCCGTAATCGCTTCCGATGCACGGAAGAGCGAAACTATAACGAAAGCAGAAGAAATCAATGAGGAGAAAAATCAGCCATCAGAATTAAATTCACGCATTGAATTACTTACAGAATATTTCTAGGGTGCACATTTAAGCTTTTTTGGACTTTGCTTTTGCTTAATTAAATTGAAGCAGTTATCAAAGGCAAAAGATTATAAATATATGCATTAATAAGATGCAGAAGGAATCCTTTAAAATGTGTCTGTGTAGAACACAATTACGGGGGCCCGATTTCCTTCTCGAAAGAATTGCATTGTGCAATTCTACAGTGAATATAATCAAACTGATCCTTCCAAGATGATTTTAATTAGAAAAGACGAATCTTCTTTATTTACTGTGAATTTTTCACACATACCCATAACTTCAAAATACTCCATCCACTCAAATACTCTCTCTATATTATATTTTTATTTAAAAAAAGTTGCATACCATCTGAAAAAAACTAAATAAAAGAGAAATAAAATAAAAGAAAGTATTGCAATTTCTTGAAGAATTTTCTCATCTGATTTTAATTGGAAAGGGAAAATCTAATCTTGATTGTGAATTTTTCACACGCACATGAATTCAATTAAAAAAAATAGCATACCATCTAATTAAAAATAATTAAATACAAATAAATGAAGGTATTAAAATTTCATATGAAACTTT
Source organism: Linyphia triangularis (assembly GCA_963978545.1). Taxonomy (NCBI): domain Eukaryota; kingdom Metazoa; phylum Arthropoda; class Arachnida; order Araneae; family Linyphiidae; genus Linyphia; species Linyphia triangularis. The sequence goes on from OZ021733.1 coordinate 34,767,586, forward strand.
CCCACCAGATTTTAATTAGAAAGGAAGAATCTTGTTTTTTTATTGTGAATTTTTCATACACAGACATCAATTTAAAGAATTAGGAAGGGAAAATTTATGAGACATTCATCGACAAATTTGGAAAGATACACATTGAAGTAAATATTCATTAAATAATAGTATAGTACAATAAAAATTAATTTATACTGTTCTCCTCAACTTGAGTAGTTTCATACGTTTCCTTTTTTGTTCTTCAAACTTATTGTTACTCTTCAAATAAAAATGCATCCTTGTAAGAACATAGAATTTAACAATTATTTTCATCAATTCATATTTATGTTATTTACATCCTACAAATGACAAATTTATTTTGTGAAAAGATTCGATAACATCAAATGTTATGTCCCTGTGTAGGCTAGTTGTGCTGAGACTTTTAGTAAAAATATTTTCTAAGCAGCAAATAAAATCATGTAGTTACTTTGAGGGATACATTAAGCCACCCAAGTCGAATTCCTTTGTATGAGAAGACTTTATTATTTATTATACTTTAAATTATTTAAAGTATAAAAACCTCCAAAAATGTACTTGATTTCAATAGACAGAATCCGACAGAAGCAATAGTTGTTTGTAAACAATACAGCGGAGGCGATCGCAGTGCCTCTAGGGGTATTCGCCTGATTCGCGACGTATTTTTATCACTGCTCCAGTAAAGAAAGGCACACTACCCCCTCTAGCCACTATAGAATAACTAAAGAAGAAATTCCAATATCATTTGGAAAGTTAGCCCAATTAATCGATTAAAGTGGAAAGGAAAAAAGTCGAACCTAATAAATCATGTAGGCATTGCCAAAGACGTTAATGATTCCATTCGTTAATATTATTACTTTGAATTTCTGAAACTTATTTTTTATATTTTACTTTGAATAAAAAAAAGCTAATTGGTTGACTCTTCCTTGTGGCATTTAACTGAATCTTATTTTTGTATTTTACTTTTAGTTATAGAAGAAGCTAATTGGTTGACTTTGCCTGATGATATTCACAAGCCAAATGGAGGATTTGATGCTGTGATTTGCTTTTGAAACTTTTTTGCTCATTTATTTGATTTGAAGGGTGACAAATCAGACATCAAGCTAGCAATACAAATTTTCCATGAAAAGCTCAAACCAAATGGCTATCTTCTTACAGACTAAAGGAACTATGACTATACATTGAAACAAGGACAAACTCCTGCACATAGTATTTATTACAATGTTAGTAAAGCAAACTATATTATTTCATGATTTCATTAGATATGCAATTGTAGATAAAAAAAAAAAAAAAAAAAACCTAGTGTAAAATACCGGCCCAAGTTCAATAATTCTTTCATTAACTTTGAAAGACCCTCTGAAGAAAACGTTTCTGTCTTTATTGGTTGGTTTGTATCCTCAATGATTTATTTCTGTGCACAAAACCGATCAAACGGTATAGTGGTTAGCGTGCTAGCTTCTAGACCGCAAGGTTGATAGGTTCGAGTCTCGTGTAAGGCATGGGTGTTTGTAAATGTATTTTGGCTTGTCAAATGACTAATGTTTGGGCGCATTATAGCCTTCATGTTGCTGACGGCGCCAGATAATCTGAAAACAATCAACCAACCAATAAAGGCTAATAAGACCGTGAGCTATAACTTAACTTAGATTTTGGACATCCGTACCAATCCCAGGATTCGAGCCTGGCACCTGAAGCATGAGAGATTAGAATGCTAAACGCACAGCCATCAAATGGACCGTTTCTCATCTTTAAATTTTGACTATTTACTCCAGGTGCTGTTACGATGTTTCAACGTTGTATTGCTATTTTGCAGCCCTTGCGTAAGAAAATATGCAACGTAGCTAACAAATCAACTTATATCGATTATCCATAAAAAGGAATACGACTTAAAAGTGCGACAAGCTATATTTAGTAAATAATATTTTCAAATGCTTGGATATATAAAATAATAATAAACAGATTGTCAAAACATTTAAGTTTTGATAAAACTAAGGACTCACATAAGCTGACTCTTCTATTGAGGAATAAAACATACTTTAACAAAACAATTGTACTATTACAAACAATTACATACTTTTTCTAAAGGTAATTTTTCCCATTAAAAACTGAAGTAAAATTTATAAATAATTTAACTCATTGAAGTTTGTGAAAAAAGCTGTCTAATATAAACCTTCAGAATTTTTTTTACACAGCTTTATCTCAACCAAGTATAATGGATTTAGTAAAACTATTTGCTTAACATCACAGGTTTTTCGTGGATATATCATTATCATTGTATTAAATTATAGTATATAATTTTTATTCATTTGATGCCTTTTAAAGTTGAACAGAATGTTGTATGTTTTAGGTAAAATTCAAGAAACGAAAGGAATTGGAAAAATAATATCCTAACTATATGGATACAAAACATTTTTGAAAACATAAATTCGATTAGATAGTTGATGTGTATGATAACTTTTATCACTTCTATTTCTATATCATTAAATTGTTACTTTTAGTCAATCGTTCGAAATCGTTGCTAGTTTTATCGCAGTTGAATACTATCTATTGATTTTATTTTTTCTAAATTTTTTTCGTAAGTTTTTCGATTTGTAATCGTATAATCAGTTTCATTTTTTTAAAATAGAATAAGAAACATTAAATTACGATTTGATTTTTATGCAAACAGTCCGAAGAATTCATGTTATTCATTCATTTTATATTTTTCCTATATGTACACGGGTTTCACCGCTATTCTGTCACTAATGTATGAATTCAATTAACTTAATAATTTTTTGATGATGAATTAAGCCTCGGATACGGTTACCGCACGCGGTTTATGATAGATGTCTAAAACAGTCGCACCTTTTCGAGGTTATTTTCATCTCCATTAAAAATTAATATATTTCGTTTTCAAAGCTGAAACTGAAGTACTTTGAACTATTGCCAAAATGTACGTGAAAATGAGTACCTTTAGTTCCATTTCAAGCACCAATTTCCATTAATAAAGAATTATTGGATAGAAAGATTGGTAGCAGTTTTTTAGATGATTTTTGTAGTGTGCTTTTTCAGAAGTATAAATTAATTTCACATGCACATACGAGTGCAAAGTACTTGTATATTTTATTCTAAAATTTCAAATGGAAATCTTTAAAAAAATCTTTTTATTTGACATTGAAAATTTATTTGCGACAAGCAAGTTCAATTAATTAGGCAATTGAATAAGTATCTCACTTAAAAGGCCTAAAAACTTGTTAACAACTCTTTTTATTTCCATATTTTGAAAGCAGTAGTAGGAGTAAGAAGTTTCTAAACACAAGAAATTTAACACAACGCTTTTTATAAACTTCCATTTATATATTTTTCAAATTGAGTGTCTGAACATAGCATTGGTATGTTAAGTTACAATTACTTTTAAAGTTATAAAAATGTATCATTCTGTAGGATAAAAATTGTACTTAGAACAAAAAAGGTTCGCTATATTATTTCATTTACATTACAGCTTATTAATTCCTTAACTTTCTGCTAATCTAAATCTTCTAGGAAACTAATCTAAGTCATCATCAACTAAATCTTGAAAAGGTGTTAGCCCTTCTAGTTTGATTGTTAGTTTTTTATAATACAAAAGCTAAGTTGGAGAAGAACGGTTTTTTTTTAATATAAAATTCAGTTTTACCATCAATTGTTATGGCTAATTTACTTAACCCAACCTTTGAATTCCTTAAAACATCAATTTTGAACTTTAAATAATCACCTGATTAGTCAGTTTACTTCGTCATATGTTACAATCTTGCTTATTCATAGTATTCAAGTTCCTAAAAACATCTTACTTGATCTTTCAATTCAACTCTTGGGATTGGGTCAACTTCATGCAATCTCATTAGAAGCAATTTGTTGCGCTCAATTGCATTTTAATACTGAGGATAGAGAAATGTACAGTAAAAAACAGAGAAACGAATTCGTCACAATAATTTTTCTTTTCAAAGTTGTTTCGTATCACTCCATCAGAGCCACCTCTCGATATTATCAAGAGAAAGTTGGTTTCTGTTTCGTGTCAAAATTGGGAATGGTCTCCTACTTGAAGAGGAAGTTAACTACTTTTCGGTTAATCGCAATACTTTACAGTTAGGTTGTAATTTTAATGATTTCGCAACTTGCATGCGGGAGAATCATAACCGTTTTAGATAAAACCGTAATAAAATACAAATATTGAGAATAGATGGGAAAATGAATGTCGAGAAAATTAAAAATCTGATGAAAATTTGAATGTGTTTTTCTGAAATATTTTTGTGATATTTCAAGAATCATATAAAGCAGTGGCGTATCAATAGTGGGGATGATATTGCTGCAGCTCCCTCCTCCCGAAAACCAAATTTTTTTATTAAATTTCCAATCTTGGAGTTATTTACAAGTAGCAAATAATAACCTCGTTTGACAAACTTTACAAGTCAGTCATTTTCATCCTATGAAGAAACTTTAATGGCATTCAGAAAGCTGATACCAATAAACACAGACTGCAGAATTTCCTGCCATAGAAAATCTGGAGTTTTTTTTCTGAAAGAGATTATCCTGGGTTTTCAATTCGTCATCGAAGCAGAATGGGCAATGTGGAACATAAAATGGACCTCTACTCACATTTAGAAAAGTCATCTACTGCCATTCTGTGCATTAGACCTGTTTCAATCGCAATTACTGAAAGAAGCTTTTCAATTTTATGATAATTAAATCGCATTTAAGAAATTCTATGAACGAAATAAGGTTGAACGGACTGGGAATTTTGTCCATTCACAGAGACATAAAAATATCTGATGACATGGTTCTAGATAAAATTTAGAACAAAAAAAAAAATTAATTCTAGAAGGTTGGACTTAATATTGTAAACAAGTAATTAGTAAGTTGAGTATCTCTTAAAAAAATCCTTCTTTGCTTAATTAGTTCTTCATTTATTATTCAAAAATTTAGATGAATTAAATAGTATGTCAATTAAGAAAACAATTTTGTTATTTCACTTTCATAAAACGCTCAAAACTTCCAAAAACAGTAGGGCTGACTCCGCCACCTCCCCCCTAGAAACGGTGTGTCTGAATATGCCACTGATATAATGCCACTGATTCCTTTAAGTGTATCTTTTGAGCGTATTGTTATATATTAAAAAAGTATTTTTTATTAGAGTGCATAGACAAATAATTCAATACTATTAGTGTGTAGGTTTACTCAAATAATGCATGTTGATTTTGTTGGGATTTTCTGTGTTTCCATACTGAGTATACACATAAAAGACATTTTGACTTCAGTAATGTATATGAGGAAAAATCCGACAATGGTGATGCTTGATTACACTATGGACATATCTGATATTATAGGAAGTTTCGATTGCACTGATTCCAAATATACAAAGAAAGGAAGATATCATGGAACACCCGTGGAGTAAGTTAACCAATATTCTGTCACAAATTATACAGTGAAAAAAATGGAAGTTTTAAAAGCTGAAAGTATTCAGGGTGACTCTTTTTAAATATAGATTTTTTTTAAAAGACAAATTCTTTGTAATCTTTGCGTTTTGAATATTTTTCTTACGTGTTTTTGCGGCACATGTTACTCGTGGACCTCGTGGTTTTTTCTTCTTTTAACTATCTAATCTATCACAAAAACATTATCTTCTCTAACTGTCTGGTTTTAAATCGAACAATGAAGTATAAAAAATATTATCTATCAGTCAAAAAGTAAACTATCGTATTTCAACAGTTTCTACGATAACTTTAAAACCTTGAATATATTTAAAATATATATATATATATATATATATATATATATATATATATATATATATATATATATATATATATATATATATATATATATATATATATATATATATATATATATATATATATATATATATATATATATATATATATATATATATATATATATATATATATATATATATATATATATATATATATATATATATATATATATATATATATATATATATATATATATATATATATATATATATATATATATATATATATCAAAATTTGTCAAAAAGCAAGAAAAAAAAATGCCGAAAAAAATTTGATATTATAGGAAGCACAGTTGGACAGTTACAAGGTTGCGCAGTTTACACGGCCCATAAGCCGCCCCTGAATAAAAAAGTCGAAATATACAACTTACCTTCTAGCGGAAAAGTTGAATACTTTTCATCACAAGAACAGACTGGATAAATACGAACTCTTATGGCTTTGAGTTCTGACGCGAGAGGACGCTTTCAGCTAATGAAATTATGTTTGACTGTATACCAAAATGAAGGAAAAAAGATGAGCCAAACTATGAAGTTTCCTTGTTAAGTCTACGAAAATTAATCGTTGTAGCATCAGCATCCGATATGAGTTTCACCTCACTCTATTAAAACTAATTTAAATGTGATATTTCGCCAGGTAAGTAAAATCGCGAAATTTTGCAATATATATCTACATCTTACTGTTGATCAATTAGTTTAAACTATTAGTAGCATTTTAGAAGACTTGTTTTCGCAAACTCATCTCGAAAAGCAGATTTTAGTATTTATAATATTAGTAATTTACATTAAAATAACTTATTTGATAAACAAATTTACTAAATTAAAATGATCCTATTTACTTTACAGAGACTACTTAACAAATATGTTTGGTACTTAATTTACGTTATGTTGGTTTTGGAAGTTATTTAGCATTATTTTTATTTGGGTAAAGAAAGCAATATATGAAAAAAAAAGAGATTTCCCTACTTATTTTATTGAACATATCAGTGTTATGAAACGATGTAATAATAAATATGTTAGTATTGTAGTTCTATATATTAATAAATGCCAATTAATTCAAAATTCAACTAATAAAATATACTGAATTCTAAGTACGGCAATGTTTTTATGTAGAAAATATGCGTCCGAAAATATGTGGGCGTTTTTAAATCTATTCTTTTTTTAAAAAAATTTCTTTATAAAAAATGTTTTCAACGGCATCTGGAGTAAGCTTCTAGTAAAACAATTTTTAATGTAATGTACATATGCAGTTCGATACACTTTTAATACATGAGAATGACACCATCCCCAAAACATAAAAAGTTTAATGTAATTTTGAAATCAACCATTTCAGTTTAATATTTTCGGAAAAGATCTAAAAAAGCTGTGTTTAACTTGATAGTACTTATATAAGTTTAAATTTTAACGAAATGTTAAAAAACGTAGACTTTGAAAAGAGAGAGAGAGAGGATGTGTTCCCAACTCATCCAAAACAATATTTTTATTTGTTATAAACGACATTTTTGAATCGATCGGGTGTTAAATTAAATGATAATCTTGATCTTATAAAAACAATTGCTGCTAAAACGTCGCTGTAATTCTGAACAACACTATCGACATATAAATACAGTTTTGTAGATAATGTTATCTAGATACTGAAGAAAAAGTTATTTTGAATATCAAATAGTTGAAATTGATTTAAATGTACAAAACTAGAAACTGAGTTGCACTATCTGACATAAATTAGACTTAATTTAACATAATTAACCAACTTAAATGTAATTTAACAATCACCACTAGATTTTATTCGAAATATGCTATATACTATGAAATATCTCTTTCATTGGTAACCTTCTTCGCATTCCCAAATATCAAAATGGTATCGAGATTTCATCTTGAAACCGTGTGCTTTTATGAAGAGTAGGTTGTTTGAACAACTTGAAACCTTGAAGGGACATTTGGATTGCTTTTTTACTTTTTTTTAATTATAAAGTACTTTAAACCCGTTTTTATAACTGCGGTCAATTCCCTAGTGGCAGCAATGACAGTTTCTTAACTGCACACAAATGCAACCAATCTTTTTCCTCCTGCATGAGAATCTATTTCTGGCTGTGGGGGAGGTTTTGATAGTTATGGTACGCATGCCGTTTGCGAAATCTTAGATGGTGTGAAATAAACGAAAAAAAATTGTTTGTTTACGCTTTTTAGAAATGTGTTGGTGCATTGGATATCAGTTTATTATGGTTATAAAGACGAATAGAATAGAAATGCATCATTGGATTAAAATATTATTTTGCATTTTTATCGAATTAGATAGATAGAGATTAGATTGAAGTTTATTTTGTAGTTCTTAAAGTTGTATTTTAATATAATTAGTTACCTTTCTTAAGGTTTCTTTTAAATACCAATGAATGCTAATCGAGTTTCGCCGACCAAACGGTATGGTGGTTAGCTTGCTAGCTTCTAGACCTCGAGGTTGCGGGTTCGAGTCCCGTGATAGGCATGGGTGTTTGTAAATGTATGTTGGCTTGTCTAATGACGAATGTTTCTGCTCATTATAGCCCTCGTGTTGCTGACGGCGCCAGATAATCTGAAAATAACCAACCATTATTGTGCTATTAAAATAGGTCTCTGAGCATACAAACCATACACCCAGATTATGGGGGGGGGAGGATTATTATAGTTTATATATAAATACAGTTTTTTTCTCGAATTTTTTTTTTTCGATGGTGTCGATAAGGCATGTCAAAGGATGACTCATTTTCAAAAGTATTATTGAGAGTGTTGTAACTGTAGTCACACTCAACATGCAATATGTTGGAGTTTTCTGGGCTTTCTCCTATACCATACGCAAAACCCGGACAGTTCCACTTAAAAGAACATTAACTTAAAAGAACCATTCAAAAGAACACTTAAAAGTTCATTTGTAAAACAACAATTTTTCAAGAATTTTAGATTGCAGTGATTGACTTTAAATATCATTCTAAAATATAGTCCGACCTAGTACCGTTTTACTCGTTGAGTAATATTGTAAGTTTTTCTAGGTTTATCTCACGATACGCAAGTACATTGCATTTTTAACAAAAAGTCCGCCAGAGAAACATACCTTACTTTTCTAATTATTGTATTAATGCTCTGATTAACCGTGATTGTGCATAAAAATAGGTCGTTGAGCGTACAAACCAAATGTTGATTGATTGATTTGTACGCTCAACGACCTATTTTTATGCAGAGAAACGACTAATCAGGTCAGTACTTACAGCTTAACGTCGATTCTGAGCAACAACGAACATTCGGGATTCAAACCAGGCACCGTTGGCATACGAAGCCAGAACGGTAACCGCACAGCCATCAGGTGGGCCAAACCAAATGTAATAAACCATTAACGATTTACTTGCCAATCGAAGCCGACCGAGCGGTGTAGTGGTTATCGTGCTAGCTTCTAGACCGCGAGGTTGCGGGTTCGAGTCCCGTGTAAGGCATGGGTATTTATAAATGTATGTTTTCTTGTCAAATGACGAATGTTTCGCCGCATTATAGCCCTCGTGTTGCTGACGGAGCCAGATAATCTGAAAACAACCAAATCTAATCGAGTTTCATGGTCCCGTATTGCGCAGATCCCAGTCATTGCGTGTCGACCAAACGGTATAGTGGTTAGCGTGCTAGCTTCTAGACCGCGAGGTTGCGGGTTCGAGTCCCGTGTTGGCATGGGTGTTTGTAAATGTATGTTGGCTTGTCTAATGACGAATGTTTCGGCGCATTATAGCCCTCGTGTTGCTGACGGCGCCAGATAATCTGAATACAACCAACCAACCCAGTCATTGCGTATTACTTCCCAGCTTTCAATGCTTCGCGAACCAGACTCGCTATGCTCACTGAAAAGTTCTTTGCTACGCAAACTCAAGCTCGCTTGATACCTAAGCACTAACTGATTTCGCTCACTGAAAGGTTCATTGCTAACCAAGCACAGGCTCACTTCGCCCGCTGAATTTTTCATTGCTTCACATACATTGGCTTTTTTGCTCGCTGAAAAGCTCAAGCGTAAGCTCGTTTCCTATAAGAATAATGTTTGTGAAAAGCAAAATTTGAAGGACAGAACTAGGTATTTTTGAAATTTCAGAGTCCTACGCTTATTGGAAGTCCCTTTGTCAAGAAAAACATACAAAAATTAAAAACAATTAAAATTTATCATTTTGTTTATCAAAAGTACAATTAGAAAGCTATAAATACTTACGTGGAAAATTTCGTTGTTCTAAGGCCATTATAAGTCACTTTGTAAAAACGATTTAAACTTTTAAATAAATAAAAAATTCATTAAAATTAGTTCTAATTAACAAAAGCACCATTAAAAGTCCGAAACTACTTATGTTTAAGATTTCTAAGATGTAAGTATATTGGAAGTCACTTTCTATAATCCAGAAGGATAGAGCCACAGACAGAATCTTTGTTTTATATACATAGATTACAGCTTTTTATTTATTTTATAACTTTTAATTAAAATATATATTATCATTTCATATGTAATTTTCTAATAAACACAATAGCTCTAAACCTGAACATTCTTTATTTTTATATTTATTTCAATTCGTTTTAGTTTTTGAAGCAAACAATCATTTGGTTTATGGATGTTAAGTTCATTCTAGGGAGCTATAAATTGTGGAGACAGAGAACATTTCATTCAATTAAACTAAGTATTAATACAATTTAAATATAAAAATTAATATGTAAATAAAAATATACACTAATATTAAAATTAATTATTTAATTATTAGAATTATTTCATTAATAACAATGACAATTTAGGTCGGCATAAATCTAAAATCACCGGGCCATTTTATGTCCCAGTAAGCCCCTGGTTGTGTGATTAATAAGCGACAAATGAGTATGAGCTAGACCAAAAATGATCCGAAAATATTCTTTTTAAGTTTACTTTGATTTTTTTATTTTGTTTTAAATATATTACGTGTGTATAGGGAAATTAAGCGATTAAAAGACAAACTCGTATTTATCAACTTTAATCACCTTCATCAACTGTTTACGAAAATAACCAAGTTTTATTTAATTGACTGGGGGGTAATGTGAAAGAGTACATTCATTTCTTCACGCCATTAAAAGAATGTCGCCGTCCTCTTTTTTTTTCTTTTTTTTTTAATTTTATTTTAAACTAGATCACTGTGTGGTGCCAAGAAATCCGTGGATGTTTTAGTGACAAATTGTGAAGAATCAACAAATTGTTAAGTCAACCCTGATGAAAACAAATGTTTATGTATCGTAATCAATACGCGCCGACCAAACGGTATAGTGGTTAGCGTGCTAGCTTCGAGACCGCGAGGTTGCGGGTTCGAGTCCCGTGTTGGCATGGGTGTTTGTAAATGTATGTTGGTTTGTCTAATGACGAATGTTTCGGCGCATTATAGCCCTCGTGTTGCTGACGGCGCCAGATAATCTGAATACAACCAACCAACGTAATCAATACGCAATAGTTTATATTTCTTGCGGTATAATTGATTCGAATAAATTTTATGATTTATATTATTTTCACAGTATTGTTTCTATAATGCTCTTGGAAGAGGGCTTTAAGGTTATGAGTGTAGATACAAGTGACAAAATGTTGAAGTACGCTTTGAAGGAGCAGTGGAATAGAAGAAATGAGAGCCCTTTCGATCAATGGGGTAAGTTTATGTTAAGTGACAAACACGAATATCGTATTAAATATGTTAAGCTTTTAAGCTAACCTGTTAACTACTCTTTGATCAACGAATCTTCAGAGTATTCCATTGATTCCAGCTAACGGAAATATTAATATTTAAACCCGTAGTGGCTCGGCTAGCTAAGGTGTTGATCTCATGACCGAAAAATGGTGAAATCGAGTCAACGGACTGCCAAATCACTGGCGTGTTGAACTAAAGATGGCTTTTCCGTGCTCAATCAGCCGAGTCCTCAATGGTTTTTTGTTGGTGTGGCATGGATAATGATATAGAGGTGGTGTTGGATTCAGTTTATCTCTCGTTAAATTTCTTTCGAACATACCCTAGTTGATTGTATTGTATGTGTTTTTGCACATGAGTTGGGAGGGAAGGGGGGGGGGGGGGGGTTGTATTCAGATTATCTGGCGCCGTCAGCAACACGAGGGCTATAATCATGGGGTTTCGAAAAATACAGACTCGCTACACCAATGAAAAAAAGGAGAGGGATGGGGGGGGGGAGAGAGTAAAAAAAAAATTTCTTCTTATTAAAAAAGTTTTCAAATCATTGTCCAAATCTACGGGATAAGGAAAATTTCTTAAGAATTCTATTAAAAGGAAAAAAGGAAGGAAAAAAAAAAGGGGGGGGGGGCAGGAAAATGTCCTAAACACATGGAAATTGAAAGGGTCTGATATAATTGTAAAATATATGGATGCAATATTTTCGGAGAAACTTTTCGGGTGTAGCAAACAAGATAGGATCAATTTCAGTGGAGGCATCCCCTCGAAATATTTCAAACATACACTGCCAAAAATAAGCATTAAAGAAACTTCCATAAACATTTAATATATTTTTTCCTAAATAGCTGTGTCTCTTAATGTTTGTATTGCATTAATGTTTTTATATACATAATGATACCAACACCGTCCGAGTCTGTAAATCTGCGGATAAAATTGGTATTTTTTCGTCTTCATCTGGCGATTCTTTCAACACTATCTGGCGATTCTTTTTCAACTTGAACAGAATTTCCTCATATTTTTCATCTTTTCTTCTTTTGCAAAACAAAAACATTGTCTCACTTTGAGTTTTGCGTTTGCTACCAGCACTCATTTTAATTACTCTCAATTATCCATTTATTAACATAGGGTAATGAAAGTATAGTTTTCAATTAAAAAAATTCGAATTTTTTGCCTTTCTCCACGTTTTGGAACATCCAACTGAAAAAAAAAATTTCATAGAAACATTTCTGCCGGTGTGTCTGTCGTGGTCAGCACAACTCCCGAACCATTTGACCTACGATGTTCAAATTTGGAGTACAGGTTAGTGGGGGCCATTGAACCTGCCCATTAAGGTTTTCGACAAAATTGCGCATGTGCAAAACATAAAAAAAAAATCCCGTTCTTTAGCATTCACTAAAACGCGGCTCTAACGATTTTGATGAAAATCTCTATGATAATGCTTCTTAAGATGTTTTAAACATCCCCATCTCCGAAATTCACATAAAAATTTTATAGAGGTGTAAAAAGATGAAAAACGAGTGTCTTCAACATCGAGATCTCCTCCCTTGAGGATCGCTCATCAACAACCGTTTTTCTCCTCTTCCCTCTTTTACTAACAATAAAAAATATTGCAAGAATTTTTGAAAAATACATTCTCACATTCGTCATTGTAGCGTTTTTTTTTTTTTTTTTTTTTTTTTTTTTGGCCTTCGTAAGAGTTATCTGTAAAAATATCACTAAGCGCCATTATTTCAAATAAATTAAAATAGTATTAACACTAGTCCACGTCAAATTTAAATGTGCTGACCATTATTATAGTGTAATTGAAAGTTGTGCAATGTGCCACTCCCCTAGTTTACATTCGGTTATTGTTTAGTGTTTGAGTTTTCTATACAGCGCAATGTCCACTCAGAACTTATGTTTCCCGTGATGGAGAGTCCATTTCTTCAGCCTCGTACGGGTATAGCGCGTAATTATCATCAAATGGTACATTAAATGGCAAGTTTACTCTTCTGGTGAAAAATTCATGGATAGTCTTGCAGTTTGTATGGCTTTTGATTACCTTAGTAAAACACTGCTCACTGAATAATCTCAATAACGAAATTTAATTGATAATTTGAGTAGTAATCAACAAAGAGTTGATTAGGGAAAATTGCAGAATATTTGTTTAATTCTTTCTCAACTTAATGGGTTGGGGTTTGAACCCCCAAAACCTCCCTCGTTACGCCTATGGTCTTTACGTCAACGATGACTAAAGTCAAGTCTGTAGCACTTATGTTCCCGCGATAAAGACTCCATTTATCCAGTCTGTGTAGCGCGTATAGTTGTCTGCGAATCGCATACAGTTTGCAAGACGTTCAATATGGTACATTAGTTGTATAAATGTCTTTCACTTTGGTATAGCTTTTGATTAAATTAGCAAAACACTGAATAATTACTAGTAAGGAAATTTAATGGATACTTTGAGTAATAACCAACAGAGTTGGTTGGGGGAAAAAAGTAGTAAATTTTCTTAATTTTTCTCAACCTAATGGGGGTGTTCGAACCCCCAAAACCCATCCCTCGTTACGCTAATGGCTATATTGCGCCGAAACATTCGTCAATAGACAAGCTAACATACATTTAGAAACACCCATAACTAACACGGGACTTGAACCCGTAACCTCGCGGTATAGAAGCTAGCACGCTAACCACTATACCGTTTGGTCGGCGTTGGGGGGGGGGGGACTATTGTGAACGATAAAAAAAAAATATGTTGAATATTTATTGGTATATTCGCGTTGCATTGTATATTGCATTGCCAAAGAAGTTAATGAATCCATTCGTTAATATTATTACTGTGAATTTCTGAATCTTATTTTTTATATTTTACTTTGATTAAAAAAAGCTAATTGGTTGACTCTTCCTTGTGGTATTTAACTGAATCTTAATTTTGTATTTTACTTTTAGTTATAGAAGAAGCTAATTGGTTGACTTTGCCTGATGATATTCACAAGCCAAATGGAGGATTTGATTCTGTGATTTTCTTGGGAAACTCTTTTGCTCATTTATTTGATTTGAAGGGTGACAAGTCAGACATCAAGCTAGCAATAAAGAATTTCCATGAAATGCTCAAACCAAATGGCTATCTTCTTATAGAGCACAGGAACAATGATTATACATTGAAATACGGGCAACCATACTATTTATTACAATGTAAGTAAAGATAACGATATTATTTCATAATTTTATTAAATAAACAGTTGTAGCAACAAAAAAAAAAAAAAAAAAAAAAAAAACCTAGTGTAAAACACCGGCCCAAGTTCATTAATTCTTTCAGTAACTATGAAAAACCCTCTGAAGAAAACGTTTCTGTCTTTATTGGTTGGTTTGTATCCTCACTGACTTAATTCTGTGCACAATAAAGGCTAATAAGACCATGACCTATAACTTAACGTGGATTTTGGACATCCGTACCAATCCCAGGATTCGAGCCCGGCACCTGAGACATGCGAGCCTAGAATGCTAAACGCACAGACATCAAATGGACCGTTTCTCATCTTTAAATTTTGACTATTTAGTCCAGATGCTGTTGCGATGTTTCAACGTTGTATTGGTATTTTGCAGCCCTTGCGTAAGAATATATGCAACGTAGCTAACAAATCAACTTATATTAATTATCCATAAAAGGGAATACGACTTAAAAGTGCGACAAGTTATATTTAGTAAATAGTATTTTCAAATGCTTGGATATATAAAATAATAATAAACAGATTGTCAAAACATTTAAGTTTTGATAAAACTAAGGACTCACATAAGCTGACTCTTCTATTAAGGAATAAAACATACTTTAACAAAACAATTGTACAATTACAAACAAATGCATACTTTTTCTAAAGGTAATTTTTCCCATTAAAAATTGAAGTAAAACTTTTTAAATAATTTAACTCATCGAAATTTGTAAAAAATGCTGTCTAATAGCAACCTTTAGAAATTTTTTTTGCACAGCTTTATCTCAACCAAGCATAATGGATTTAGTAAAACTATTTGCTTAACATCACAGGTTTTCCGTGGATATATCATTATCATTGTGTTAAATTATAGTTGATAATTTTTATTCATTTGACGCCTTTTAAAGTAGCGCAGAATGTTGTACGTTTTAAGTAAAATTCAAGAAACAAAAGGAATATGGAAAATAATATCCTAACTATATGGATACAAAACATTTTTGAAAACATAAATTCGATTAGATAGTTGATATGTATGATATCTTTGATCTCTTCTGTTTCAATATCATCAAATTGTTACTTTTCGACAATTTTTCGAAATCGTTGCCAGTTTATATCATTCTAATTTTATGTCAATCTAACATATTAACTCTTGGCAACAATTCTTCTTAGTTCAGTACTCACGAACTAGGAAATAAACTTTTATGAAGTATCTTATCTTCTTTATTATTAGTGTGTAGGTTTACTCAAATAAATAAAGCTTGTTGATTTTGTGTTGATTTCTGCGTTTCCATACAGAGTAAACACATTAAAGACATCCAGACTTCAGTAATGCATATGGGGGAAAATCCGACAATGGTGATGCTTGATTACACTATCGACATCTCTGATATTATAGGAAGTTTCAATCGCACTGATTCCAAATATACAAAGAAATTAAGATATCATGCAACACCCGTGGAGTAAGTTAACCAATATTCTGTCACAAATTATGCAGTGAAAAATCGGAAATTTTAGAAGCTAAACTTATTCAGTGTGACGCTTTTTAAATTTAGATTTTTTTTTCAAGTAAAATTCGTTGCAGTTTTTGCATTTTGAATATTTTGCTTAGGTGTTTTTGCGGCACATGTTACTCGTGGACCTCGTGGTTTTTTTCTTCTTCTTTTAACCGTCTAATCGGTCAAAAAAAACATTATCTTCTCTAAATGTCTGATTTTAAATCGAACTATGAAGTATAAAAAATATTATCTATCAGTCAAGAAGTAAACTATAGTATTTCAACAGTTCCTAGGATAACCTTGAAATCGTATATTAATATTAAAGTGTTTTTTTGTTTGTTTTTTTGTTGTTTTTTTTGTATGCACGTTTTATCTTTCATTGCTTTGAAATTTCCGTTAAACCTCCTCTGGAACTCCTTTTCAATTTGTTAAAGATAACAGGCAAGTTTTATTTTCAATCACTATGTAATTGAAAAAGTTTCTTAGCTTACTACGTTTTTACTGGTTCATATGTTAATGATTTATGAGCTTTAGATTGTTATTTTACCTCTTCATATTTTTTATTTTTGTAGGTCATAAACTTTTTAAATGTTTATGCACATTTAAATAAAAAGTTTTTTTTTTTCAAAATGCAGAAAATTACAACTAATTTGTATAAGATGTGTTTGTTAGTTAATCAAATACTGTTTGACCAAGCCTACAAATTTTTTTATTTCCTCCCGAAGCCATTTTTTTTATTAAATTTATTTTTTCTTAACAACAGCAAAAAATAAATAAATAAATAAATAACCTAAGAGTATAGCAAAAAAAAAAAAAAAACTAAAAAAAAAAACTACTTTAGATGTGGCTCATTTAGCATTGAGCGAATAAGGCCGAAGTTGCATTTCTATGTTAAAAAGGTGTTTAATTTATATGCTTATTTAAATCACAATTGTCATTGAAATAAATAATACTCCATTCCATTTGAAAGATATTGAATAAAAACTAAAAAGGGATTCTATATTCTGGATCGTGACAAATTGCTCTTACTTTCGACTTGATCATAGAGAAAACAATGCTCAAATTACTGAAACGTGATGCTTATGCATTACTTGGTTAATATTTCTTCGAATCGAAGAGCTCTCAATGGTATATCTATTGTCCTTTTAAGGACAAATTAGCAACTGAATAAGTCGAGGGATAAGGTAGCTATAGCTTTATTTTTTGCAAACTTGTTTCTTCTGTATGGGTTTAAATATCATGCTTTCAATTTACCGGACAAGCAAATAAAACGAAAGTTAATTTAAGACTCATATATCCATCACTTTTACAGACTAAATTAACTGGTAATATTACTTGAAGCACCCTTTTCCACAGTGGGTGACTAGGGAAAGTATAATAAAAATTATTTGATATTGAGAGCAATTGCGGCTTGGCGGATACGAAGGGTGAACTCTAGAGATCGGCAATATATCGATAAGACAAAATTAAAAAAAAATATCGATATTAAAAATATCGATAAAAGTCACCGATATATCGATATTTTCAAACATTTTTAGTTTTTTTCATGATCGTTTAATAGTTCCATCTGTTTTTTAGTTCCATGTGTTCTCTCTATTCCTGGAAAATGTTTAGATTTTTATTTGTTAGTCATCAAATATATCTAAATTTTTCTTAAAATCATTGCACCAATTAAGCGAAAATATAGCTTTTTTTTGCAATAGATCCATTTTAGTTGGAAAAGTAGTCACTTTACAAAAAACAATCATGAAAAGTAGAAATTTTCCCCGAAAAACTTCGTTATGAGCAAATTTGAAAATCGAATAAAAATCATGTATTGATAAATCGATATTTTATCCTATGCAACGATATAGTATCGATATTTATTTTGATCGATATTTCTGACCTCTAGTGAACTCAACAAAAGGTGCTTGTCAGAAAAACGTGTTTGAAAAGTTTTCCATTAAATTATTTTTTCATGTTTTGTGTTATTCTAATAAGTTTTTTGAGAAGGAAAGAAGGCGAACTCAACACGATAATATATTTCAGAATCTGTGAAAAGTTTAGATTCGGATAGCGAAAAAAAAATTTATTTTTTTGACCCGATGTTGAGTCGCCCTTTGTATCCGCAACGCCTCAATTGCATACATATTTTTTAACAATGTGCATTTCCTTTTTAGTCATTTTAGGCTTTCGTATTATCCACACCAGTTAGATGACTTCTCAGATATGTTGAAAGAAATGTTTGGAAAAGATAGCAAACATGAAGTTTATGGTGATTTCAAGCCATTGACTGAGGTGGAAGACCCCGCCTTTTATTTCCACCTCATACAGAAAACATGCGAAGAGTGATTGTTTTATATCACGCTTGACGACTTAGTTCACTAATTTATAATAATAATTGGTTGTATTATCTATATAACGTCATAATAACTGACATCTTACGTTGATGAGTGTTCGGATATATTGTAAATTATTACATGGATTATTATGTGTTATGTTAACACAAATGTATTATATAATTCAAGTTTATATGTACATTGTACAGCATGTGTAATGTATTAACTCTCATGCACGGAACTATATATAATTATAACCGAAACCCAAACCCAATATCTGTAACCTTATTCGAGAGGCATGCAATTTATTACTTGTGCTATAATATAATAAATATGAAGAATTGTCGATTGATTAAGCGGTTCTGAAATAATGTACCTTTGTTCGAAACACAGCACATTCCCTACGCCACTTCGATTCTAGAGTATAAAGATACGCACTAAAATCTGAACGCTAGTTGTATCTTTCTTTTTAATAATTGATGGTATAAAAATGGAGAGTACTGTTTTAATTCCTTGAAGTTTATTTAATAAATATTTATAGGGGGGGGGGGGGGATTTTTTTTATCACAAGTTATCATTATTACTATTCAAACTGAATCACACTCTAAAAAGTTCAATGAAAATCTCATAATATTATTCCGTATTTAGATTTCGCGTCCAAAAAACGTGGTTATGAAACGTTTTGTTCATTTTCAGTGAGTTGTCAGTGATTTAAGTGATGAAAAAAAAATTATTGATAATCACCAGCGTTTTCTAGGCATACATAGTTGAATAATAAATTATTTGATTGACTTCTTGTTTCAAACGATTAATAACAAACGACTCTGTTTGTCAATGGCCAAATACATTAGTAACTTTCGTTTAGAATATTTTTTTTATTAATAATTATTAAAACAATTCTTCAAATTTGAAAAATAGAAACATATGTTATTAGAGAATATGTAGTGTAAAAGCCAAGTATTCCATCTCGCGTTTACAGTTTCATCCTGCTTCTTTCATTTTAATATTTATACAATCTGCAAACGCATTTTCGTTTTATCGTATTGTACTTGCGGCGCTGCGATCTCTGAGTGTTGTGCATGCGACGCTGCGATCGCCCTTCTGCATTCTTATTACGTTATCATTCCCGGTTCGACAATCAGAAAGTGAGGTAGTGCGAATATCTCATGTTGTAAATAAAAGTTGTTGCTTTTACACACTGTGTTCTCACTTTGAATTGGAACTAATTCCTACACCAAATATCTAATGTGTTTATTAATCTTAAAGGCTATATCTACTTTGAATGCATGAAAAAAACGCTATTTTTATTAATTTTTTTTTAAGAGTACTGTTATGTTTATTGATATAAAACTTGTTACGCTTAATAAAAAAATTCGTAAATTACTAAAAAAAATAAAAAAATATTGATTTTAACCACTTTTTGTGTGTGAAAATGCCAGGTAAACAGGAGTCCACAAAAATGCTTACGTCTGGCGATAAGCAAAAAAAATTTCATCCCAAGTTATTACTCATGCGCGTGGAGATTTAATGAATTTGTGAGAGGGAATTCATCTTAAAAAGGGAATTTTATATTTTTCGTTTTATCTGTAGTATTGTACTTGCGGCGCTGCGATCTCTGAGTGTTGTGCATGCGACGCTGCGATCGCCGTTCTGCATTCTTATTACGTCATCATTCCCGGCTCGACAATCAGAAAGTGAGGTAGTGCGAATCGCTCATGTTGTAAATAAAAGTTGTTGTGTTTACACACTGTGTTCTCACTTTGAATTGGAACTAATTCCTACACCAAATATCTAATGTGTTTATTAATCTTATAGGCTATATCTACTTTGAATGCATGAAAAAAACGCTATTTTTATTAATTTTTTTTTTAAGAGTACTGTTATGTTTATTGATATAAAACTTGTTACGCTTAATAAAAAAATTCGTAAATTACTAAAAAAAAAATTATTGATTTTAACCACTTTTTGTGTGTGAAAATGCCAGGTAAACAGGAGTCCTCAAAAAGGCTTACGTCTGGCGATAAGCAAAATAAATTTCATCCCAAGTTATTACTTATGCGAGTGGAGATTTAATGAATTTGTGAGAGAGAATTCATCTTAAAAAGGGAATTTTGTGACATGGATTCTATGTAACATAACATCAAGACGTTTACAATAAATTTCTTCACATCAAGTATTTGAAAAAGAAAAACATTTTTATTCCAAATTTCTGTAAATAAAAACAATTTGAAGCTTTGAAAAATAAACGCGAAATATTTCTTAGGTCTTACTATTGACATAAGAGCCCATAAAAAATAAAAAATTGGCTCTAGTCCATGTTTTGTAGACTACCATTCCATTTTAATGTAAAAAAGTCAATATTGTTGTATGCAAGAAAATTTTTACACCTAAATTTAACTAAATCTTAAAAAAACATTTTTTTAGAGCCATTGCAGCCAAATGAGTATTGCATTTGTGATTATTCTATTTCCATTATTCTATTTAAATTTTTCAATCGATGATACGGTTGTTTATTAAAAATAATGATCTTTATAAAATAGTTGCATAGTATTAATTTTTATAAGATCTGTAAAATTTTTTCATTGTTGCGGTATTTTCAAATGGATGCCCTACGTTCCTAGACAAATTTCATTCTGACTTTTCGTTAGTGTAGTGTATAAGACAACTACAAAAGTTACAAACTAAAAATATTGAATATTTTCTTTTCTTCATAAATCTTATGTTTGGTGACTTATCCTCACCGGAAAACAAAGAATGAAACTTAGTGTTTTTTTTTTTTTTTTTTTTTTTTTTTTTTTTTTTTTTAAAGTTATGGCGCAAGGTAAACCTTTTGTTGCATTCTGGGCAGTAAAAATGTTGCTTTTTTCTATACAGGGTGTCTCTAAACTCATGGAACAAACTCTAGGCGGTGATAGAACATATCAAGACGAGTAATAGTAAATAGGAAACCAAGGGTCCCAGACGCATTCCAAAGGAGATAGGCGCCATCAAAGTTTAGGGTCCCAAATTGCAAATGATCATAAAAAAGGGGAAAATAAGTCGATTTATTTGCGGTTTTCGCTGAAATCATTCTTTAAATTAATATTTTCATTAAAAAAAATACTTAAAGACAAAGTTCTATACACACACTAGTTGCACACTCGAATCAGTGGCTTTTATGTTAGCGAAAATTTGCATACGCGTTCCTCTTCTTCCCCATATCACATTTTTATGTTTTTCTTCCAGAAACCGCTGCCGATGATTCCAATTATGAGCTCAAAATTTAAGTTAAGGTCTGAGCTTTAGCAAACATTTAAAACCGTTTTTTTTAAAAAAAAAAGGTAAAAAAGTAGTTTTTCGGTACTCCAAAGTCTAGAGCGCCCTCTGCCGACCAAACGGTATAGTGGTTAGCGTGCTAGCTTCTAGACCGCGAGGTTGCGGGGTCGAGTCCCGTGTTAGGCATGGGTGTTTGTAAATGTATGTTGGCTTGTCTAATGACGAATGTTTCGGCTCATTATAGCCCTCGTGTTGCTGACGGCGCCAGATAATCTGAAAACAACCAACCAATTAGAGCGCCCTCTACCGACATTTTTAGAACTTTGTCTTTAAAATTTTTTTTAAAGAAAATACTAATTTAAAGAATGATTTCAGCGAAAACCGCAAATAAATCGACTTATTTTTCCCTTTTTTATGATCATTTGCAATTTGGGACCCTAAACTTTGATGGCGCCTATCTCCTTTGGAATACGTCTGGGACCCTTGGTTTTCGATTTACTATTACTCGTCTTGATGTGTTCTATCACCCCCTAGCGTTTGTACCATGAGTTTAGAGACACCCTGTATATAGAATTTGAAGAAGCAGAAGAATCAGCAAAATCACTCTCTTCGGACATATTTCAAACACAGCATCAAAACAAAACAGAAAGAGGTAAAACACAAGTTAGTGTGAAATATATTTCTCTTTCCCTCGAAATTTAATCCCCAAAAATTTCCCTGCAAAGAGTATTTTCCTAACTTCCCTCAGTTTGGACGCATGCGCGTAATGTTGGGATGAAATTTTTTTCCAACCTCCAGACGCAAGTCTCAAAAAGTAGGTAGGTGTGCGCTGTTGAAAAAAATCTGAACAACGGCCCATCTGAAAAAAAAAAAAAAAAAATTGAATGATTTTAGGTTTGAAAATTGAATGGTTTTGCATGCTTTGTCAAAAAAAAATTTAAAAAATGCAATAATTCTGGTAACGGGATATAGCAATAGTGTACAAAATATGTGGTTAAAATTTTATAAGGATCAGTTCAGTAGCTTCTGAGATTTTTTCAACAGCGCAACCTTTTGAGGACTCTTGTTTACCTGGCATTTTCACACAAAAAAAAAAAATGGTTAAAATCAATATATATATTATTTATTTTTGTTGTTATTTACGAATGCTTTTGTTAAGCCTAACAAGTTTTATATGAGTAAACATAAAAGTATTCGTAAAAAAAATTTAATAAAAATAGCGTTTTTTTTCATGCATCCGAAGTAGACAGAACCCTTAAGTAGTGAACATTTTAGATTTAAAATGAATAAAGTATTCTTGGGGAATGAGAAGTTTGCATTTAAGTTTTCAGACATTTGAAAAAAAAAAAAAAAAAATACTTCGTAATGCTTCCTTAATAAATATTTTTTATACAGAATAATGGAAAATCGTAAGCAAAACCCTTGTATACCAACAGATGTATCTTAAAACTGTAAAACTAAGAAAAATAGAGTTCAATTTATTTATTTCTGTACTCCTATTATGTCTTTAAATATATATAATATAATTTATCATACATTTTCTTGCATGTTATTTTTAAATTTTATTGTTAATTGCATGTAAATTGCATGTCATTAATAAATCTACTTTCTAGCGATTTCTTGAATACAAACTTCAATCATTAGAATGTATATATTAAAAGCATATTTTTTATTGAGTATATATTTAAAGAATATTTAAGTATACCGTTCAACGGGTTTTTCTTATGAGATACATAACAATAAAGTTTTTAAGACAATAAGGTATGCCAAGTCATAATGTATAACAAAAAAGTGTGCCAAGTTTTCGTATTATATTGAATGCACTAGTAGATTTTTATGTTTGTAAATAAAATAACATATCTTTGACTTCAATTTTTGTCATTTTTATTAAATTATAAACATGGATTATTATTTTCAGCTTTCCTCAAATTGATGTTAAAATAATAATCCCCGAAAGTTTAACAATATCCTTCCTATTGTTCAAAATGTGTCTTATAAGCCCCTTTCCCTAAAGATAAAATTTTAACACCTATCTACAGATACATTTCAGTGTTGCCAATAAAAGTTGAATCACGAGAGACCTGGGATTGGACGATGTTAGCACATTACCAGTCGATAAATAAACACAGATAAATAAAATTATTCTTTTATATATATATTTTTTGAATTTAAGAAAACTACTCCCCCCCCCCACCCCCTTCTTCTTCTTTTGAATTAGGCTCCTTTCACATTATCCGACTTTTGTCGATCGACAAAAAGTAGGAAGACGAAATTCTTTTAGTGGGGTGAAGAAGTGAATTGCTCCTTTCACATTATCCGACAGAGTCAAAAAGTCGGAAGAACGCGTGTTTGCAGCCGTCGGGTGCCACTGAAACGTCCGGCGTCAGACCGTCTGCGGATGTTTCAGTAGACCACGTAACCAAATGGGCGCTTTCACATTAGCCGACTTATGTCGGATGACGAGTTGGCCTTGAGCCACTGAAATTGCATTTTGTTGTATTCAGATTATCTGGCGCCGTCAGCAACATGAGGGCTATAATGCGCCGAAACATTTCGTCATTTAACAAACCAACATACATTTACAAACACCCATGCCTACGCGGGACTCGAACCCGCAACCTCGCGGTCTAGAAGCCAGCACGCTAACCACTATACCGTTTGGTCGGCGAAATTGCATTTTGATTACTTATTAGTTTGGTTATTCATCAATTATTAATAAATAAGAAATACTAATAACTTTTACATAATTACGCACATAAAAACAGACTAATTCTTTTTAATAAAATAATAGAAGATATTGATTTGGAAGTTTTGATTACGCTGATTGAAGCCGGACATGTGATGTGGGACAAATCTCTTGACGCCAGCAAAGAGAGAAATGCTAAGAAAGATGCTTGGCATGAAGTTTGTGTTGAACTACACCCTAAATTTAATGCTTTTGATGCCAATACTAAAAATGTGTGACGCAGACAATATTGATTTTGGTATAAATAACTAATTATATGTTAATTCTTTATTTAAAAAAATTGACCACATTGAGTTTATTTTTCTTTCAATTTCCAACGTCTTAATAACATATTTCACGAGTGCAGTACAAGTAAATACAGAGTGTAAATGACTGGACTGTCCCCCCCCCCCCTTACATTTTTAAACTTGAATAAAATAAGATTCGAAATAGGAATGTACCTTAATTTTTATCTCAAAATAGTGTTTTAGTATTTAAGTTCACTATGGATCGGTCTTTTAATGGACATCCTCTAAGAATACAGCAAATTATATGTATATTATATTTATATTATACTATAACACTGCTACTATTTATATTTACCTCAATGTAATAGCCAGCATCTCAATTGTTTGTATGCAATTCCTAAATTGTGTGTTTTGGCGCTGAAGGACATCCTTGAGTTTTTCATGTAGCTCAGCGTTACTTAGCTTACTTAGTTGTACGTCACTTAGTTGTAGCTTACGCGGCCCGCGGGCCGTATTTGGCCCGCAACAGATTTTTATGTGGCCCGTCGACAGCACAGGGGATTAAAAAATAAAATTTCACGTTGTGGACTTCTTTTTACATAACTGTAAATTTCCCGAAATAGCATGCGTTAATTATGTAGAACAGAGTTCTCCACTATATTTCCGAAGAATCTACGTAAAGAAGCTTTCAGCAAGATGGTTTTCATCAAGAATAAATTACAGGAATAACGTAACTGAATCTCATTTGGCCAATTTATTAAGACTGACTGCTAGAAATACTGCAACAGACATCTTCTCTATTATAAAATAAACTGAACGATTTCGATCACCATCGTCTCACAATTGATATTGGTTAAAACAGAGTGAGTAAACTGGAAGCACAGTTTAAATACTTTTAGTTTAAAAGTTATACCAAGTCCCATTGTTACTTTGGAACAAAAGATTCACTTCTTTTTTAGACTTTAAATTACTAATAACGATAATAATAATTTTTTAATTATTTGAAAAAAATAATTAATTACCGATTGCTATTTTAAAAAGATTAAAAAAAAAATCAATATTTTTTTTCAGTTGTCAGAAATGCTATATAATGTTAAATCGATAATAATTAAAAATACATATATATTTGTGTATCCGGACCGCGAAAAGCTTCAACCTAAATCTATACTGCCCGCCTCTAAAAGTTAGTGGCAAACGCTGATGTAGCTCATCAAAGGAGGCAATGGACATTCAAAAATAATTGAAAAACTGTTATCATTTACTTGAAGATGACTTATTTTCCTCTTCTCGTAAATCCTCAAACAAAATATAAAATAAACCCACTTCCTCTCTTCTTTCATTGATAGGATGCACCCAAACACGTTGTTTACCTTATTGCCTCTTTCAGCGGCGATTATAAAACCATAATGCAATATTTTTATTTTTTTGTGATTCATTGTAAATTAAATTTCGTTCGCCACTCAAACACAAACTGAACTTGTAATGGAAAAAACGTGCATATAGTGGGAACGCTTTGCTTCACTCAACTTTTTTCGTCCGACAGAAATCGGATAGTGTGAAAGGAGCCTAGTGTGAAAGCGGGTGCTACCGAAATTGTCTTCCTACTTCTTGTCGACCGACAAAAGTCGGATAATGTGAAAGGAGCCTTACTCTGCGTTTGTTATCAAATTTAGAGGGAGGTCGTACTGTAATTCCTTGCCTATATCCTTTTCCGAAGTGGAGTAATAATGATTTATTTGCTAACTAAATCGAAACGTAATTGAACCCATAAGTTGCGAACATGTCTAGATTTACTGTTTATGTTATGTTGTTATAGGACACAAGTTACTTATATGTTTAAAGGAATCATGTTACTGACAATTGAAAATAAAAATTGCGGCATGGTTTTTTGTTTACATTAAGTATTGTACAATACAGTGCAGTGTATACAAATAGCGCCCAGCGTATTACAGTTGAATCACTATTCTCAACAGTCTAGATCTTATAACGATGTTTTGACGAAGTATTGCCCTCGTGAAAAAATCACCACACTGTTTTCGCTTTCTCCTTATATACCTAGTAATAATATCACGACTCGTTTATCTTTAACAGACATATATATGAAGGCGATAATCCGAATGCTACAATGACCTTCGTTTGCTATATACGTGTACCTTTTGGAACAAATAAACCAAAGGCAAGTAACCAATCGTGCTGCCAGAAAGACTTAATACTAGGTTTCAATTATAAACAACGGGTTTCAAGCCAGAGTTGCTCAACTTGAAAAGTGTCTCACTCTAGAGAGGATCTGAATTTTAGATAGATTTCTTTTATACCGCGAACAATTTGAAGGTCAGAATAAATCCAACAGGAAACGTAGGCGTGTCTGTGAAAGCTAGAAATTTCACAAAGCCACATCAATCACTGCCAAAATATGAGGGGGAGAATGAAAGAAGTGTTTCTATGGAGTGGTAATTAGGGCAGCTGAGGCGAAAAATAAACCCCATTGTCGAATTGTTGCAGGTCTTATTCATATAATGCTTGAGCCTGGATTAATGATATGGCGTAACACCTACATGAGGACTATACTGCGCCAAAAAATCGTAAGGATGTCTGGAGTACGAAATAGTATGATATTCAAGAAGAGAAAACCTTCCGAGAGGTCTTTCAAGGAGAAATGACCCCCTTGCACCTCCATGGCGGCACCAATGTTTGTTCAACTGCTGTCGTAAGAGGGTCTACTAATTTTTTTTAAAAAAAGTTGGCAGATGTCGAAACATTTCGCATGTTAGGTAACCATGAGTTTGGTAATAATATTTTGGGATTTGTGCGTATTGGTTATTTTGTGTTTTATCCGTCATAAGAATACATGCTATTTCAGTTTTGTTGGTTCGACTTCATGGCTTCACTTCTTGTACGGCCGACCAAACGGTATAGTGGTTAGCGTGCTAGCTTCTAGACCGCGAGTTTGCGTTGTTCGAGTCCCGTGTAAGGCATGGGTGTTCGTAAATGTATGTTGGCTTGTCAAATGACGAATGTTTCGGCGCATTATAGCCTTCGTGTTGCAGACAGCGCAAGATAATCTGAAAACAACCAACCAACTTTTACCCCTGAAATGCAGACAACTCTCAGTAAATTATTTATTATGTTTCGCAATTTATCCCACATGTATGTAGGTCTTCATGGTATGAAACAATTATAACACACTTAACAATTTAATACTTTGTCTTTGAATTTTCAGTGCATGTAGATTGGTCGATTGTTTTCAGATTATCTGGCGTTGTCAGCAACACGAGGGCTATAATACGCCGAAACATTCGTCATTAGACAAGCCAACCTACATTTACAAACACCCATGCCTAACACGGGACTCGAACCCACAACCTCACGGTCTAGAAGCTAGCACGCTAACCACTATACCGTTTGGTTGGTTGGTTGTATTCAGATTATCTGGCGCCGTCAGCAACACGAGGGCTATAATGCGCCGAAACATTTCGTCATTTAACAAACCAACATACATTTACAAACACCCATGCCTACACGGGACTCGAACCCGCAACCTCGCGGTCTAGAAGCCAGCACGCTAACCACTATACCGTTTGGTCGGCCAGTGCATGTAGAAGTAAAATATTCTGAATGGTTAAATGAACCAAAATGTTGAAACTAAAATAGGAGTGAAAAATATGAATCCTAATCTCATATGAGACTCTCTTTATAACACTCTGTTATAAGTCTCGCTAGATAATTTATAAGTTTTTTGTGAGTTGTGATGTAATGGTATAAAAAACGAAATTTTAAGACACAATCTACTTTAGAACAATTTGGATTTAGGCTTGTTTAGCTCTGAGGTACAGATTTTCTCTTTCTACAAGAGAATATCTTTTACCCTGACGACTAGTTGTAAATCAAATACATGGGTTTTCGGTAATTTTTTTTGCATTCTATACTTTTTGAATTTCCTTATAACTATGTTCATTTCTTGGTATTTGTATAAATGAACTTTTTGTTTCGATTATGTTTTTTATTTAATATGGTTCATTAAGCATATTGCGTCCAAACTCAGCGTTCAACATATTGAGCCCGATGGAAGATTAAATTAAATAGGAAAAATGAGATTTAAATAACAGTTTTGGTGACTCTACTGAAATTGTAGTAATTGAATATTTTGTCCGTGATGAAATTGTTTTAGGGAATAAAAAAAAAATGACCTCCTTATCACCTTCCAAAAAGGCAAAAATCTTTTAAAACACCTTCATACAATCATGTAAGTTTCCTTCTTTAAAAAATTACTCCAGATTATGCGGTGGCTCATGTGATGGCTGATGCGTGGTTAGCGCTCTGGCCTCACATGCCAAAGGTGCTGGGTTCGAAACTCGGGTTCGGCATGGCTGTTTGTTGTGGTTCAGAATCCACGGTAAGCTGTAGGTTCCGGCCTGATTAGTCATTATTGTGCATAAAAATAGGTCGCTGAGCATACAAACCATCCACCCAGATTATGGGGGGGTAGGGTTATTAGTTTATATATAAATACAGTTTTTTTCTCGAATTTTCTTTTCGGTGATGTCGATAAGGCATGTCAAAGGGTGACTCATTTTCAAAAGTCAAAAGTATTCTTGAGAATATTGTGACTGTCGTCACACTCAGCATGCAATATGATGGAGTTTTCTGATCTTTCTCCTATACGATACACAAAACACGGACAGTTCCACTTAAAAGAACATTAACTTAAAAGAACCATCTAAAAGAACACTTAACCTTTAACTGCTGTAAGCGGTCTGACAGACCGCAAGTCATTTTTTGTGGAATGTTTCCACCCCCTAAAATATCTCATCTTTGACTTTTATATTAATTTTTCTAATACTATGTTTCTTAAACTTTAAATTGATGTTTACCAATTTATTTGACGCAATATAGACCATGTGTTGCTCTTGCACAAAAACCTCAAACCACCTAACCACAGCAGTTAAAGGTTAAAAGGTCATTTATAAAACAACAATTTTTCAAGAATTTTAGATCGCAGTGCTTGACTATAAATCTCATTCTAAAATATAGTCCGACCTAGTACCGTTTTACTCGTTGAGAAATATTGTAAGTTTTTCTAGGTTTATCTCACGATAGGCAAGTGCAGGGCATTTTTCTCAAAAAGTCCGTCCGAGAAACATACCTTACTTTTCTAATTATTGTATTAATGCTCTGATTAACCGTGATTGTGCATAAAAATAGGTCGTTGAGCGCACAAACCAAATGTTGATTGATTGATTTGTACGCTCAACGACCTATTTTTATGCAGAGTAACGACTAATCAGGTCGGTACCTACAGCTTAACATCGATTCTGAGCAACAACGAACATCCGGGATTGAAACCAGGCACCTTTGGCATACGAAGCCAGAACGCTAACCGCACAGCCATCAGGTGGGCCAAACCAAATGTAATAAACCATTAACGATTTACTTGCCAATCGAAGCCGACCGAACGGTATAGTGGTTAGCGTGCTAACTTCTAGACCACGAGGTTGGGGGTTCAAGTCCCGTGTAAGGCATGGGTGTTTGTAAATGTATGTTGGCTTGTCAAATGACGAATGTTTCGGCACATTATAGCCCTCGTGTTGCTGACGGCGCCAGATAATCTGAAAATAACCAACTAACCAATCGAAATTTTAGTTTTTTTCTTTGCTAATAAATTGCGATTGTGGTTCTACTTAGTGTTTTTTAAAAATTATAAAAATAATTTTCCAAAAAATTTGAAAAGTTCAAAATATACCTTAAATGATCTAAGTAAACAAAGTAAAAGTTAGAAACAATGATTGCTTATCCATTTCAAAGTCGTATTTAATTGGTTAATGCTCTAAAAACACAGAGTCGCTTTATGAAAACGGCGTCATATACGGTGAGAGATCAAACAGCCGAATTTGCCAGAGCACAACTCAACTCGGTTTAACTTTTCATTTTTCAATATTCCTCTATAGTTCAGAATGTTTTGTGTAATAGTATGCAGGCCAGTGTCACTGTGATTTTATAGTAAAACGGACAAATTGTAGTTCAGCAACATAATAACCGGAGAGTTTTTAAAATATGTAAAACTGCGTTTATTTTTTTTTTATTTCGTGTTTTCAATTGGTTTATTACATGGTGTTTATAAAATATATTCCCAAATGTCAAAATATTTATTTTTTAGGTCTGTATTGAGTTTCAGAAGTTTAGAGATAATAGTCTTGACCCTGATTGGGGTAAGTTTCGTATTTTCTAATTATCTTATAGTGGTGCATTATAACTGTGGTTAAATCTCTCCTCGCTAACTATTGTGTTGGTAGTTATAATTACCTTATAATCTAGAAATTTAGAGTTTGTACTAGTTTTAATTTACAACAATATTTCTTAAAAGGTACTTGTAATTTATAATTCATTTTGGCATAGCTTTAAGGATGTAAGATCGCACGTTTTCGTAAACTGAAAACTTGATATAGTTAAAACATTTACAGTGATTTCTAAAGCTGATACTATACATACTACGTGAATTTAGAGTGGAACTTTCGACTTTGTATCCTTTCCAATGAGAAGAGAAATGCGATTAAAGATTGTAAGCTTGAACTTTAGCACCTAAACTTTCCCTAATTGCATTAAACGTTAGAAGTTAAATTATTAGTATACTAAGCATGCAATAGGCATTTGAGACTTTCTGTATAGCCTTGGTAGTATACGTATAGTGGTTAGCGTGCTGGCTTCTATACCACGAGGTTGCGGGTTCGAGTCCAGTGTTAGGCATGGATGTTTGTAAATGTATGTTGGCTTGTCTAATGACGAAAGTTTCGGCGCATTATAGCCCTCGTGTTGCTGACGGCGTCATATAATCTGAATACAACCAACCTTGATAGTATACAGTGCAGGAAAAATCGTTAATGCCAACTGATAAACTACATTATTCGTACGCCAACCTGACGGCTGTGGGGTTAGTGCTCTGGCCTCGCATGCCAAAGGTGCCGGGTTCGAAAATGGAATTAGGCATGGATGTTTGTTGTGGTTCGGAATCCACGTTAAGCTGTAGGTCCCAGCCTGATAGCCTTTATTGTGCGCAAAAATGGGTCGTTGAGCGTACAAACAAAACCAAATTCATTATTCGTACTAATGCTTTTATAAATTTTGTTCAAATTTAAACTCAATACAAAAAAATACTTCTAATTACTGTACAAAAACATTAAAATTTTTTTAATTATTTTTCATTTAAATGTAATTTTTTCTTTTCTTTTATACATACAGAAAGCTGGAAAAAATGTTAAGGTCGCACGCAAAATTATGTATAAAACTATTAATAATCCAAAAACTTTCCCTTTTCAATTAATTTAATCATTCTCGTTGTCATAGAGGCCGAAAGTCTTTTCAAACTGTCTTTTGAGATGCTTTTCCAACTGTTTTCAATAGCCATTTTCGGTTGCGGGTTCGAGTCCCGTGTTGGCATGGGTGTTTGTAAATGTATGTTTTCTTGTCAAATGACGAATGTTTCGGCGCATTATAGCCCTCGTGTTGCTGACGGCGCCAGATAATCTGAATACAACCAACCAATAGCCATTTTCATTTCGTATCTGGGGTTTTACCATTTCCATAAATATCACTCGCCAAAATGCAACATAAATTTTCTGTTGGATTCAGGTCAGGGCTCCTTGATGGCCACTCAACCATTTGGACATGATTAGCTTCGGCCGACCAAACGGTATAGTGATTAGCGTGCTAGCTTCTAGACCACGAGGTTGCGGGTTCGAGTCCCGTGTAAGGCATGGGTGTTTGTAAATGTATGTTTTCTTGTCAAATGACGAATGTTTCGGCGCATTATAGCCCTCGTGTTGCTGACGGCGCCAGATAATCTGAAAACAACCAACCAACCATGATTAGCTTCGAGCCAAGATATTTGTGGAGCTTGAATTGTGAATCGACGCATTCTCCTGCTAAAATATGTATTTTCCAGATGTTATTAAAGGAGCCTTCGGCAATAAATTTTCTGCTAAAATGTCTTGATAGACTTCCGAATTTGTCTTTGTTTTCAGATAAGAAATTGTTGTTAAATTGCCAGTAAACCCGCCCCAAATCATCAAGGAGCCACCACTAAACTGACTTTTAGAAAAAGGGTTTGCTCCGAAGGTCATGCCAGTAGTGTTTAAATCTGCCTGGTCCATCGAGATTATACTTTTCGTCAGAAAAAACATTTTGCCATTATCTCCAAAAGCAGTATGTTTTTTTGCAAACTCTAGATGTGCAAATTCATGCCTCTTACTTAGAGATGGTTTACGTTTCATTTTACTGAATTTTACATTTGGGTTTTTCAATAACACATTTCGCAAAGATCAGCTTGTGCAAGAAAGCTTTTTTTTTTTGTTTCTCGGCTAACAGCTCTCATATGTAAAGGAGTCAATGCAGATGAACGTTCTGTACCCTTCCTCTGATTGCATATATCACAACTTTTTAGAAAGTTATTAATCAGTCTTGGATTTGCTTAATCTTTTAGCTACAGTCAGTCACAAAAATCTGCATACACTGATCAAAATAAAGGTTTCTCAAAAGCAATTAAATTTCAATTTTAAAAATCATCACTCCTTCAGTTTTCTCTAAAAAATTTGTTTTCCATAATAAAAATATTCAGAAATAATAATTTCTAGGTAATTTTGTGATTTGTATAGTAATTATCAAGTCGCAAAAGTCTGCATACACCTGATTGGTGGACGGGAAAAAATCTGCATACTAAGTTATTTTGGAAGATTGTCTTAGTTTGAGGTTGCATGTTTCGTTATCTATTCTAATCTTCATTTCCCGAGATTTTCTGACAACTTCAACAAAATGAGTTAGGGAAAGGAAATATCTGTAGAACTTCGAAATATGATAGTAAGAATGAAACGTGAAAAGAAATCTTATGCAGAAATTGCAAAAATTGTAAAAAAAAGTCGGTCAACTGTTCAAACAATCTACAGAAATTATGTTATGCGTGGAAATGTGCTTAACAAATATCGATGGTCGTCCAAGGAAGCTTAATGATCGTGATGCAAGAACCATAGTAAGAAAAGTGAAGAAAAATCCGAAAATTAGTGCTCCAAAATTAGCGAATCAAATTGCAACAGCTAGTGGAAAGAAAGTGCATCCAGAAACTGTTCGTAGAATTCTTCGATCAGCCGGCTATAATGGTAGTTTCTAGACGAAAGCCGTTCATTTCATCTACTAACAAGCAAAAGAGACTTGATTTTGCTTCTGCACATATTGACCAAGATTTTAATTTTTGGAAAACAGTTGTTTTTACAGACGAGAGTAAGTTCAACGTGTTCGGGAGTGATGGCCGCGGAAAAATCTGGAGGAAAAAAAACACAAAAATGAATCCCGAGAATTTGACTCCAACTGTGAAACACGGTGGAGGCAGTGTTATGGTTTGGGGAGCAATGGCGGCCGCTGAAGTGGGCAATTTAGTGTTTATAGATGGCATAATGAATCGATTTGAATACCTGAAGATTTTGCAAGACAATCTACTTCCATCGGTTCGAAAATTGGGACTTGGGAACAACTTTGTCTTCCAGCAAGACAACGACCCAAAACATACAGCTAAGATTGTTAAGGAATGGCTACTCCATAAAGCGCCTAAACAGCTCCATTCGCCGCCACAGTCCCCAGACCTAATCCCATCGAGCACCTTTGGGAGGAAGTTGATAGGAGAGTTCGGGAGCAATCGGTAACAAGCAAGGAAACCCTAAAGAAGGCAATAGAGCTTGCATGGTCTCAAATTACACCTGAGACGACAAAAAATCTGGTTATGTCGATGCCAAACCGAATTCAGGCAGTTGTTACTTCAAAGGGAGGTCCTACAAAGTATTAATGTTAAATTTTTTGGCATTTAATTCTGAAAGTTTGTATTGTTCTGTCTCTGTATGTAGACTTTTGTGACTATATAATTTAATATGTTGTTAATTTTTGTTATATTTTAACGAATTTGTTCATAATTTTTTTTATTAGATATGAGTTATTATCCAAGATGTTAATGAAAATAAAGTTGTATATTCAAAAATTAATAGTAAAGTGCTAGATCTGCGAAAATTAGTGGGTGTATGTAGACTTTTGTGACTGACTGTATAACCCAAGAACTTAAGCCGACCAAAAGGTATAATGGTTAACGTGCTAGCTTCTAGACCACGAGGTTGCGGGTTCGAGTCCTGTGTTAGGCATGGGTGTTTGTAAATGTATGTTGGTTTGTCTAATGACGAATGTTTCGGCGCATTATAGCCCTCGTGTTGCTGACGGCGCCAGATAATCTGAAAACAACCAACCAATAAAACAATCTAGATCATACTAAGATGTTATGTTTTTTTTCCTTTTTTGTTTTTTTCACCTTCCTTCCTTTTCTTGAGGAGGAGGAATTCTTAAGATGAAAATTTATAGGCAGTTATTTACAAATATAAATTTTAAATTAAAATATTTTTTGTCACATTATTGACACTGACCGCCCCCCTGTCGGGCAATTCCTGACGCCACCACTGCTCTTGGGGGAAACAAAAATCCAGTATGAGGCCATTTAACCTCTTATTCCAGTTTTGTACACCTGATGCTGAGCTCTGGCCTTGCTTGCTAAAGGTGTCGGGTTGGAATCCTGGGTTAGGCATTGATGTTCGTTGGGGCTTGGAATCAAAGTTAAGCTGTTGATCCCAGCCTTATTAGCCGTCATTGTGCAAAATTAGGTCGTTGAACGTATACACCAATTTATTACAAAGGGAAACCTGTATTTAAATGCTGTGCTTATTAGAGTGGGCCGAAAAAAATAAAGTTTTTTAGATCAAAATCTAATAGTGCGGAAAAGTTGCTATAGGTCAATAGAAACCAAAAGAAGCCAAAATTTTTGAAATAAATTGTTTTTTGACCCTTGCACATCAAAGTCAAAGTTTCGAAAATGTTACAATTTTTACGTATTTTTCCATTTTTCTAAAACATTGCTTCTGAGATTTATATTTTATTGTAGTCTATTAATATCTGATACATAATCACTAAAGAAATCATTTGCTATAATTATGATATTCTAAGTTGAAGGAGACGGGAACTAATTCCAACGAATGAAAACGAACAAAACGAAATTATTAAAACGTTGAGGCATCACTGAAATACTTTCTCTAGGGTAAATCCTTAGAGCAGGAATAGTAAGTAGAGAGATCAGTCCCATTGAAATTTCTCCCCGACCTGGTGCAAGGACTGTACCACGTGACTGCCGTCAAAGAGCAGCTATATTTGGCGGGATATCTTTGTTCGCTGTTATTTGGCGATTTCGTATCCTTAATTTACGCAATTTATAACTTCTTTAAAAGTTTCGTTATTTTGCTTTTTAAAATGTACTATTTTGTCTTAACAAGCAGAAAAATGCCAAGTAAAGTTATTAGAATTATCATTTGAATAGGGAATATTTTTAATAAATTTATTTTGATCCTTATTAGCCCAGCAAATAGTTTTTTTACCGGAATAATTCTAAACTAGCTAAGTTTTGGAGGATAGCTTCTAAATATCATTAGAAATAAAATATCAAAAGTCGTTATCAGTCAGACGTACGCTTCATTCAAAATGGCGGATCAAAGATAGCCGCCATAAGGTAAGCCCATAGTTGCACTTTCCCCTCATAACTTCTAAACTAATGAAGATATTTGAGTAAAACAAATGCCATATTACTTCTTAAGATTTATCCCTTAAATTTATGGCAATGATTGAGACATAAATCTGAAGAAAATGTGTAACTAAACTTCAAAAAATAAATTCTTGATTTTTTTTTTAAATAGCCATTAACTTAGTGTTTTTGGCTATTTTGTATGTATTTGAAAACCTTTAAAATGTTCCTGTTCTTTAAATATTCATTAAAATAATTTTTATTCTTAAATGTTGGCGGGTGATGTTTTTATGACTTCAATAAACTTGGGATAGTACTTCAAATGACACTACATTTAATTAGTAAATAGTTATTTCTATACATGCTTTAATTTAACAAATTAAACCATAAAACACATATAAAAAGACATTTTTATTGCATTTCACAGAAAATATTCATTCAAAGAAATTCTTATTGCATTTTACAGAAAATATTTATTTAAATTGTATAATTTATTTATATGTTCTATTTGTTAATAAATATGACAAGCCATATGAACCCATTTACTTGACTTAATTAACCATAAACATTTAAAATAATATTTCTTAATAATAGAAATATTTATATCAAATTCATATACTGTAAATTAACACACATATGTAAAAAATTACGTAATACTTGAATTAAGTATTAGTACATTTCCAGAAAAATAGAAAATAACTGTATTATTACAGATAATTTTAATTTCTGTATTAATAAAAATAATTTTGTTGCATAAAAATAAATTTTTATTGCATTTTACAGAAAATATTCATTTAAATTGTATAATTTATTTATATGTTCTATTTGTTAATAAACATGACAAGCCATATGAACCCATTTACTTGACATAAACATTTAAAATAATATTTCTTAATAGAAATATTTATATCAAATTTATATACTGTAAATAAACACCTTCTCTGCGAATATTCCTTTCCCATAATTTTCTTCGGTTCTCATCTTTTGGAAAGCTAAAATAAAAGGTCAATAAATAATAAACTTTCATCCAAATAATAATAAACATAAAAAAAACACATATTATAATTTTAACTTTTTTTAAACTTCATTCGATATATTTATTTAATAATTTGTTACATATTTAATTAAAGTAAATTTAATAAACTTAAGATAATCTAAAAATGTTTTTCATTAAGGTGTCAAAGTGTTTTAAAATATTCATATTAATGTTTTGTAATCAGCGTCGAAAGTTGAGAAATATTAGTATATTGGTTCGTTGTATAGGATTTACTGGACAAATATTTGGGAAGCTAACAAATAAATTTAATAATTTGTTTTATTTTGCAATTCAAAAATATTCCTTACGCGCGCGACTTAGAGCAGACATGCTCGTTTCGCTGACCTGCTTTACCATTTGGCGAAAACTGAATATCGCCAAGAGATTACGGCGTATGCCAATTAACACTTAACTAAAAGAATTATTTCTGACATATTTTTTCAAACGATTACGAAATACGTAGATATGATGAATAATAAAAATGTTTGAACGGAGATTTCATAAAAATCAACTCCTTTTTCTTGTGATAACAGTTTTACCGTAGGTCTTTACATAACACGACATAAAAAGCTTCAAATATAAACTGAAATAATAATCAGTGAACTTACCTATGAAAGGAAATTAGTCCTCCTTTAACTTGTCTTTCGGAGCAGCCAAAGGCACAACATGCAGACACCATTTTGCAGCTTAAAACACTATTCGAATATCAGCACGTTCTTCGTAGAACGAAAGGCAGCCATTGAAATAACATTACAAGAAGTGAAAAGGGGGAAGGGGTGACTCAGAAGACTGACGGTAGTCACGTGATTACAACCAGAGAACAGGAAGAATAGGATTTCCCTCTCTCTACCCACTATTCCTGCTCTAAGGGTAAATCACAATCCCTCTAAACAACTTTAGATTTTTTATTCACCCCCTCCCACTCACTTATGGCTTCCGTTTTTGTCTTTGCTTTCTTTGAGGGAAATTCCCCTTTCATTGACTATGCAATGAAGAATGTATCTTGTCCAGTTTACATTTTATTAGTGATTTGGTTTGCAGCGAACTCGTGCGCTTCTGTTAATCAATTTTTTGTGTGTGTACTTCAGGAAGATTCACGATGGATTAAACGAAAGGAACAAGAAAGCATATCACAAGGAAGGCTTTTAATTGTCCCATACTTGGCAATCCAGAAGGTTTACCTTCATCGAACCTCCCCACATACGAGGACATTTTATGTTGTTGTTTTGAAGAAAGATTTGAGTTGGCGTTGAAAGCTAATTACACGACTGTCAACTTTTCTGTTGTTGCTGATACAGTGGCAAGAAAAGTCAAAAGCTTGTTTGATATGGCATCTATTCTCACAGTAAGTCAAACAAGAATCGTACAAAAGGTTAGTAGATACCATGACGTATACCAAAATCTGAGAAAGTCCTACAATAGAGATAATGATAAACAAAATTACAAGAATAAGCTGAGGAAATTCAAACAGGAAGCTATTAAACTTTTTGAAGTTGCAGCTTGCAAATGCCCAATGACTTTCATTTGTGACTGTAGAAAAAGAACCTATAGTTGCAAGTGCCAAATTTCTATCACTTGTGGCTGTTATAAATCTAGAAAAGTACCTGTAATGGAGCTAAGATTTCTTCATGACCAAAGAAATGACAGAATTGGTAGAATTGGCAACATAGATATCCAAGAAACAGAAAAACTTACTAATAGGCTATTCAGGAAGGAACGACAACGTGAACTCAATGCTTCTGGCATTTTGGAGTCTGAGAGTAAATCCCGGACACCCACTGATTTAACTGATATCGCTTTAGAGGAGGATACTACAGAATCGGATAGTACAGATTAAATGTTTCTTCCATCAACACCTAATTTACCTTCCACTTCGCAGATGAGAAAAAACTGGAATCTACTGCATTGGTTTGTGACAGGTATAATGTGTCTGACAGAGCAGCTGCTGCAGTAGCGACTAGTGTTCTTCGGGATATAGGCATAATAACCGAGTCAGATATATCAATGGTGATAGACAACAATAAAATAAGAAGGCAGAAGTCTCAGACAAGAAGATCATTGCAGTGTGACCTTAATACAATGGTTCAAGGCTTATACTTTGACGGTCGTAAATATAATACACTGGTCATGGAACCGATCCATAAAAAGTATTTTCGTAGAGTCGTGAAAGAGGAGCACATTTCTGATTCAGGAGCCAGGATCTAATTATATCGGCCATGTATCTTCCCAGTCAGGTACGGCCTCAGAAATTAGTTCTAGTATTATATCATACTTATCTCAGCAAAACATATCCTTAGGTGAATTGGATGTTGTCGAATGTGACGGAACAGTAACAAACACTGGTTGCAGGAACGGAATAGTACGGAAGTTGGAACTGCATCTTCGCAGACCTCTACAATGGTCTGTTTGTCTTTTGCATTTTAATGAATTGCCATTCCAACATTAGTTTGAGTATTTGGATGAGAAAACTACAGGACCTAACACATTTTCCAGACTCGTTGACAAGGCACTTCGTGACTGCAAAAATTTACTAGTTGTTAAGTTTGAAAGAATTGAGTGTGAAGTTCCTCTTCTAGATGAAGCAAGTTCTAAGTAAAGATCAAAAATATCTTATCAATATATCTCGAGCTATACAAAAGGGATTTTGTCCACCAGATCTTGCTGTTTCTGATACTGGGCCTCTATCTAATTCTAGATGGTTGACGGCTGCTAATAATGTTCTAAGGTTGTACATATCATCAAAAGAACCCTCACATGAACTGAAACAGATAGTTACATTCCTTTTGAAGTGCTATATTCCAGTTTGGTTTGCTATTAAGAAGGAGAGTTCTTTCATAGATGAACCAAAACATGTTTTCAAGGCAATACAATTATCAAGTTACTTGAAAATCTTCTACAATTAATAGATCCAGTGATACAGCGCAATGGATTTTTTGCCCATCCTGAAAACTTGCTCATAGCAATGGAGTTTGACGAAAGGAAGAATATAAAGGAACTTGGTTTGAGGCTTTTTCTAAAAGCACGACGAAGTCTTTCCATGGAGAAAATGGTGCGCACTTTTTTGCCTCCTACTATCAATTTTTAAGCCACAGATTATTCTGAGTTGATCGACTGGAATTCTTGTAAGCTGACTCCACCACCTATCTTGCGCAATATCAGCTCGGATTTCATCGACGCACTTATAAAATCGGATACTGTACCAGATTGGAACGTGCATCATTTCCCTTGTCACACACAAGCGGTAGAGCGGTGCGTTAAGTTTGTCACAGAGGCAGCAAAGAAGGTTTGTGGCTCAGAAACCCGGGATGGTTTGATTCGATCCACACTTCTATCCAGGAATATTATGCCTAAATTTAACCATAAAAGAGAATTTAATCTTGTAGGAAATAAAGAAGCACAAATAAATATTTCTGTGCAAAAAAACAACAACCTTGCCGATGGTTGGGAAGGGTAAGGGTGGAAC
The DNA here is from genome assembly GCA_963978545.1 of Linyphia triangularis. Lineage (NCBI taxonomy): Eukaryota > Metazoa > Arthropoda > Arachnida > Araneae > Linyphiidae > Linyphia > Linyphia triangularis. Next base: position 34,808,377 of record OZ021733.1, read on the forward strand.
TCGACGTGCAACCACCTTCACGTGGTGAGTTCCGGGTCATTTTAATGAGCTAAGAGTTGCACACTTCGTAATGTATGTGTGAGGGGTTAATCGCGATGTCCCACTTCATAGTCAGTTGAACCTTACTGCTATAATGGTCGAAGTGCAATTTTGGGTGAAATACTCCCTCTCACCTCCTTCCCCCCTTCGACTTAGAATATCATAACTATGACAAATGATTTCTTTAGTGCTCATATATCATATATTGATTTTCGAAACTTTGACTTTGATGCGCAAGGGTCAAATACTTTTTTTATTTCAAAAATGTTTGCTTCTTTTGATTTCTATTGACCTATAGCAACTTTTCCGCACTATTAGGTTTTGATCTAAAAAACTTTATTTTTTTCGGCCCACTCTAGTGCTTATTCCTACAACAAGCAACTTTTGGGGAACACATTGAAGAATTTTTCAACCAAAATAAGGTTATTGTTTCTTTGATATTCATAAACTTTGTACTGTAAGTCATTGAATAAAGTTATAATATTGTACTTCATTTTGGATTTTGTAGGTTGTTTATGCCCAGAATGCACCAGAGTTTGAATATACGTGTGACGAATCTGGTATGAATATCAAAATGACTTTTGATCATCCCTTCAGGGGCCTCGTCTATGTTAAGGGATATTCAAAGGATGCGAAGTGTAGGTATGTAATGAGAGTGAATATTTCTTTATCGACCAACTTCTCTTGGTGATTGAAAAGGCCTGAGATGGTGAATGAAATCCGAAAACTCAAAAGCCTTTATTCTATTCTTAGTCCATTTTTGCAGGCTTGTTTGGTTAAAAAGGCATTGCAAGGACCTTTAACTGCTCAGACAGAGTCATTTTTTGTAGAATGATTCCGCCCCCTAAAATATTTTATGTTTGACTATTATATTATTTTTCCGATACTATGTTTCTTAAATTTTAAACTGATGTTCATTAAATTGTTTAGTGCAGCATAGACCGCGTGTTGCACTTGTGCCAAAATTATCAAACCACCCAACCTCAGCAGTTAAAAGTTACTCTTTACACTCCAGGCTTTTTTCGCGTTGAAGGGCTGGCAATTCGAGACGCTTCCCGCCATTTTTGGTTGGTTCGTGGTTACAGATCCGCTTCAAAGAAACTAAACAGACGTTGGCCTTGCATCGAATTTCTACATCAAACCTAGTAGTCCTCTCAAGTTGCGGCATCAAATCATGTGGTGAGTGAGAGTCAACTCTGGAGTGCAAAGGGTTAATTTGTTTCTGGGGTAGATACCTAGAAAAAACTAAATATATATAGCAATCAATAAAATTTAAATGCTGTCTAGTGTCTATATCCTTTTGTAATTTGTTACTGAGAAAATGAAAGTACCGTTCGAATTTGTAAGTTTTTGTGAAAGTGTATAATTCTTGGCATGAGATACCATGTAGAGTAATTTTAGTTGTAAATACTTTCATAATTATATAAAAATCCCCTAGAGTTTTGGTAAATTGTAAAGTGTAAGGAAACTGTTAAAACGTTAAGTAATTTTGACTTCTTCATCTATTATTGAAAACTCAAATTTTAGAGGCCGCCTCTACCCCTTTCATTCACATTGTCCTCATTTGTTATCCCAAATATGTATATCTGGTAGGGTATTTTACGACGCAATGTGTAAATTATTTGATTTGATTCTTGAGTAAAATATTTCATTGTTTAAACATAAAAGCCGTCTAAAAAGTGCTTAGGCTCACACACACACACCTAAGGCTTAGACACCTAAGATCGCTCACATGTAATCTGATAAACTCAGGTTATTTGATGGCTTCACCAAGCCACCTACTTAAAGTTAAATTACATAAGATGTTTGCAGAAAACTTTTGTATTTTTTAAAATTTTAATCCTCTTACGATGTTCACTTGGCAATTGTATAAATGAACTAAATTATGTATTTTTTATGTGGCCCATCAAGAATATTGTACACGAACTCCTTGGCTAACATATTGCGACCGCCGGAAGGTTAAAAATAAGTATGATGCAACATTTGAATTTTCAGGAAAAATTCATGTTCTCAGTAGCATATTGAAACAATCAGTGCTTAACTTGATACTTCATTGAAAAATTCAGTTAAGATTTTTTTTTATTATCTAAGCTTAGAACATAAACATCCCGCTACAAATCCTGCCATCACTCATTGCTAATTTCAGTTCAAGTTTTATCGACTTTATCGCATAGCTATTTTGACACTTCATTGCGTTATTTTATAACTTCTTGTATACAGATTACTTTTTAGAGTTTTGCTAATCGAATGTTTTAAATTCGAAATCTGCAGAGTAAAAATCTGGTCTAAGTTCAAAGATTGGTTTAAAAATAATTGAAACAACCAGGAGATGGCGTTGCCATTTCTTTGTAACGTAACGCCTACTTACAGATTAGATCGTGGTCTTATGATGGAGCCGTTTCGTATCACTTATTTTGTCTGAAACTGGAAAGTAGGCCCTTAGAACGATTTGAATCAACCTGAATAAATAAGAATACGATTAATTTCCCTTTTAGATTTCTAAAAAAAGAGTATATGGATTGTATTTACTTGTCATTCTGATAATTTTGTGGATTGTATTTACTTGTCATTCTGATAATTTCGTGGTAAAAAATGGAATATGTTTGAAATCTTAAATATATTTTATTCTTTCAGATTGGCACTACAAGTTCCTTCTCTGGAAGCGTCTTTCGGTATACCTTTAATGGCTTGTGGTATGTATACTTTTCAATTTCCAGATGCGAACCCATGGTTAACGGCTATAATCGTAATTCAACAACACCCGTTGATACCAACAATTTACGATACCACGGAACCTGTAGCGTGTGCTGTTGAAAAAAATTCTAATGTCACAAATTGGTCTGAAGTGTCGAGAAAAGCCCAGGAATTTTTGAAGGATTATCCTAACGTGGTTTCCTGGTTAGAATTTAAATTGGCACCCGGAATCTTTGATGAAAAAGCAGTACATAATTCAAATAACACCAATTTTATCACTTTTCGCGTGTATGGTACAAGCCAGTTTAAGGATATGCTTGTTACGGAGTGTATTGCCCACGATGAGCCATTTATCGCTCATAATACTTTAATTCATCAAATGACTGATCCAATTGGATGTTCCAACTCATTTACCGAGACACTATCGCCATTCAACGTTACAAAATCGAATCGAGGTATAATTACTGGAGCCTATGCCGAATTTAATCCATCGAATATTCCAAATACGAAACAATCTTTTATTTCTTGTTCTGCAGTACTTTGCAAAGAAAAATGCCAGTGCCTCCAAAATAGCAGTGCATTGGGTTATCAAATAATTGCTACTCGCAAACTTTTATCAAGAATATATAAAAGATCCGCCTCGGACGAAACAACTACCCCCTCTGATAATAGGAATTACGGAATTAGAAATAGTCTTTTGAGATCCACAATTAAAGCATTGACAGATAGACTTATAAATAATCGAAGACAGCCTAGAATCGAAAAGGAAGATACTGATTTTGAGAAAAGATTTATGCCCTACTCGAATGAAGTTACTACTGCAAAACTTACTGCTACACATGATTTCAAACCTGATCCTTCATTCACTGAGCGTGTTCCCGCAACAAAATTCCACACATACTTGAATTCTAGCCTCGAAACCCAAAATTTCAACGAAATAAATGTTTCTTCAGCTAACCTTTCTACCATGTTCATCCCAGAGCTTGAACTTGAAAAAATTATGACTCGTGTAGTTGAATTTTCGACTGAATCTTCTCTGCATCAAGAACCAACTTTTGAAGATATACTTTCTGTGACATTTATACCAGATGATGAAATAGAGAAAATGTTCAATTTGTTTGAGCAAACGAAGGAAGATATTCTAAATCCTGATAATACCTTTAAGGATTTAAATGAAGATCTTCAACAGAATGTACTTATGAAAAGGGACGAGGACTTTAATTTGACTACTAACGTAACCACAAAAACTGGAGGATTGAAACCAAGAGAAATGGATAACAACAATATAGTCAATGAAAATCAAGATCAGAACGATTGCATTCCAAGGTTAAGATTTGTAATAGTGACTGTTTCATTATCATTTATTGTAGTGTGTTTAATTCTTGGCAGTTGTGGATTAGTTCTTCATATAAGTAAAGAGAAAAAGAAACGTGCCATGGATAACTTTTTGCTGTATAACTTTTATTGAAACATCTAAGTTGTTAGTGATTAAATCTTTAGAGTTTGTACGATTTTTAACTTGACAAATCGTATGATGCATGCGTTTTTACTGTACTGTGAAACTACAGTTTGGAAATAAAATACATTAAACATTTAGAGAAGTCTGAGGAATTTTTAGTGTAGCCACACCACTGATTTTTAATACTTAACTCTTTGCACTCCAGGCCTTTTTCGCGTGGAGGGACCAGCAACTCGAGACGTTTCCCGCCATTTTTGGTTGGTTAGTGGTTACAGATCCGCTTCAAAGAAACTAAACACAGTCGTTGCTCTTGCATCGAATTTCTGCATCAAACCTAGTGGTTCTCTCGAGTTGTGGCATCAAATCATGTGGTGAGTGAGAGTCGCCTCTGGAGTGCAAAGTGTTAAACATACCCTAACTTCCAGTTTCATAAACATTGATGTTATACTACTATTAAGTGTTTTCAATAACCGCCTCCCATAAACAATAACTAAACGCTTGCAAACAAAGATCCATGTTTTTAAATTACTGATTTAAAGGTATTTTCACACGAAATATTTATCTTTAGTAAATCTTAAACATAGTAAGAACATATATTTATAGGAATAATTTTAAATAATTCCCTTTAAGTTTTCATAAATCCTGTGCAGGCATTATAATTTTGTCCGTTGAATTTAGAACAAAACTAATTACATTAGTTGGAACTTTAAAATTGACAAAAATTAAGCTCTACTCGTGCAACAATTTTTGCTTATAATCAATACCATGAGGAAGTCTGGTTTTTCAATTGCCCTTACGTTTACCTAGGGTAATAAGTGTTTTCGGTCCAAAATTCTTCAAGTTTTAGAACATCCCAACTTCAAAATAAGTGGTAAAGAAAAAATGTTGATGTACGCAATCAGCATTACTCTCAAACGAATTGGCCGACCAAACGGTATAGTGATTAGCGTGCTAGCTTCTAGACCGCGAGGTTGCGGGTTCGAGTCCCGTGTTGGCATGGGTGTTTGTAAATGTATGTTGGCTTGTCTAATGACGAATGTTTCGGCGCATTATAGCCCTCGTGTTGCTGACGGCGCCAGATAATTTGAATACAACCAACTCAAACGAATTGACTGATGTTCAATTTTGGTGTTAGTGGTAGCCTTGAAATCTACCAATAAAGTTTTCGTCAAAATTGCGCATGCGTATAAGGTAGCTGCCATTGAAAATACTCATATTTATCAGTAATTGCTAAGAAACGGCTCTAACGATTTTAGTCAAAATCGCGGTGGTAATGCCTCTTAAGGTGTTCTAAACATCCCAACCTCCAGTAAATAGTTCAAAAACGAAATGTCTTCAACAGAGTTCTCTTCCTTTGAGCATCGCTTATCAACGACCAATTTTTCTCCTTTCCTCTGTTTTACTTTCTAGAAAGGATAAAGCAAAAATAAGTGTTTCGCAAAAATCACTATTATTGAGTTTTTGAAAGGCCCATGCAAGAATTATCTCCAAAAATATCGCCAAACTGACCTTTTTTTCTAAATTAATATTAAAAATATAAAAACGGTAAATAACGCCAATCCATATCCATGTCATTATAATAGTGTAATTGAAAGCTGTGCGATATTCCTCACCCCTAGTTTTTTTAAAAATTTATTTGCTGGATTGAAGTGTGTACATAGGGTAAAAAGCCTGTTTTCTAGCAATCGTGAAAAGATCGCGAGTTTCGATAGATTGGCCGTGTGGTGAAACAATGATATTTAAGCATAAGTTTGGCATTGTCTTGGAGAAATAAAATTAGCCAATGTTTGTGTTTAACACGTAAACTCTTGATATACGCGAACTAATTTTTTTTTTCTTTTTTCAATTAGAATTCTTTCTATATCGGATAACCAAACGGTATAGTGGTTAGCGTGCTAGCTTCTAGACCGCGAGGTTGCGGGTTCGAGTCCCGTGTTAGGCATGGGTGTTTGTAAATGTATGTTGGCTTGTCTAATGACGAATGTTTCGGCGCATTATAGCCCTTGTGTTGCTGACGGCGCCAGATAATCTGAAAACAACCAATCTATATCGGATTTTTTGGTTAAAAATTAAGAATTTGCAAGATATTTTATAACGTGTGCATACGTTTTCACAAAAAAATGCAATGTGAAACATAATATTTTCCAAATAATACTAACATAAATAATTAAATTAAAATTGCGTAAATATGTTTGTCTATATTATGTACTTATAATTATTGAATAAAAATAAACCTTTTTAATTGAAATAAAATAGTTAATATTGTGTTTGAGAATATATACAACAAATATTTCTTAATGCGATTAGACTCGCTTGTATTCATTTCATCGAATTTCCATTCATGAATAGCCGACCAAACGGTATAGTGGTTAGCGTGCTAGCTTCTAGACCGCGAGGTTGCGGGTTCGAGTCCCGTGTTGGCATGGGTGTTTGTAAATGTATGTTGGCTTGTCTAATGACGAATGTTTCGGCGCATTATAGCCCTCGTGTTGCTGACGGCGCCAGATAATATGAATACAACCAACCAATCCATTCATGAATATTATTTTTCGAGCAATTTAACCAAATCCTGAATCCTCAATTTCAGTTATATATCCGTGTAACAAAATTTAAAAGTATTTCGATTAACGTTATTAATGAGATTACTGTCTTTAGAAATATGTAAATATAAATTGAATAAGGCAGGAACGTTAAATAGTATAGGAGATATGATAGACATAACTGGAAATCATGGGCCCCGCGCCGCCAGGAGGGTGCACTTGCTCCCACCTGGATTTTGAAAATTTAAATTTTTAAAAGATCTTAAAACTTTTTTTTTACTTTCGACTTGACGTACCGCACAACATAACGATTAAGCAGTGTTCGCCAGTTTGATATTTTCAAAGGGTATTTTTACCCCCTCTCTAAATTTTAATGGGTATTTTAAAATCCAAATGGTGTTTTTTTAAATTTAAATTTTTTTAAATTAAGACTAGTGCCAATTCTAAAAATTTTTGCATACTCGACACCAGACGGTGCTTGAAGCGACGCCGATAGAATTTCGCCAAATTGATAACGTGCCAACACTGGTAAAGCCGATTCCTTTCTCTCTGTACATCTACATTGAAATCTAAAAATAGCCCAAATGGGTCAAAGGTTGAAGTAGACGGCCGTATTAACGAATTTTTTCACCCCAGCGTTAACGAATCTCACCCCTCAAAAAACCGGTCTCAACACGAGGGAAAGACCACAACAATTCACTTGACGGTAGCGCTTCACCCGCTCATATGCATTTAATCCGTTTTACACGTTTATCAGTTAAACACAATTACAAAATTTCCCTGCTAGAAGAGTGCCACAAAGTATTTGCTTTTTAAAAACATAGATTTTTACAGCTAATTTATTATAAAATGTACTATTTTTCTTTACTCGTATATTAACTTTACACATATAATCAAATAAATAGTTAAAACAATAAAATTTAATGCTAAAGTAGGAGGGTAATCATTAGAGAACCTGGATGTTTTTGCTACTTTAAAAAGCCAGTTTCAAGATAAGTTTTTCTACATTAGTAATTAAGATAATATAATTAAAATATATAATTTGAAAATAGCTAAGTACTTTTGATAATTAAAGAAGTTTAGAAGGCTAAATTGTATACTGCAAAATTAATGAAATTTTTAAATTACTGCTTTAGTTTCTTCGCCGCTCTCGTGAGAGATTGTGCCTTTTGCAATTCCACATTCAGAGTTTTGACCTTATGCTTTACCATCATGCGAGCAAAAGTAGTCACAAAATATTTTTGAGCAACACTTTCTAGTTCTGTATGGTTTACAAACACTGTACACTTCACTTTAAGAAGACAATCTGTTAGCTTTTTGCAGATTTCCGAAGCATACATGTAATTGCAAATAACTTGTAAGAGGAAATTGCTCAATTCCTTCATGTACTTCAAAAACTCTGATGTTGGCCATTTTAGGTCATATGTCGTATCTCTGTATTCCTTAAAATACAAAAGGTGCGCATAGGAATCTAAGGACTTGTCTCTAACCAACAATGCTTTGCACTGATCGCAGGAGACGTTAGCTAGAAACTTTTTGCAAAGGTATCCTGCAATGTAAGCCAAAACATTCTCTTCTATAAAATCTAATTGTAGGAGAGAACGCCCATTAGCAGCAGTTTGATCCGAATTCGCTTCCTCCTCATCGAAAACAAAGGGGTCATCAAAAAAGGAGTCTTCAAAAATAGAATCATTCTGCCATATATTATTTACCTCGGAAGAAAGTGGTTCTTCGAGGATACCCTCCAGTTGTGTTTTGTTGAACTGGGCAAAGTCCACTAACAGAGTCAGTCTTCAACACAGTTCGCTGTTGCACTCTTCTTCAAAAAGTTATGGATAATATCACCGTGTATGGCACTACGAAATTGTTAACAATCAGGAGTGTCCCGAAATCCTCCTCTCTGTCTAGCAGAGCTGAAGGTGTTTTCAAGTCAATCCTGGTTGAACCGATTAAGTAGGAGGAATTTAACTTGGCCTATAAATGATTCCCAGGTACCCTCCATAGCCCACAATGTCAAAATCCAACCCTTTTTATTAACACACTTTTATTAGTTTCACCTGTATGTTTGTAACCGACTCTTTTGGGCTCGATTTTGCCCTACTTTGAGCCACCAGATTTGATTCAAACTTTGCACACTTGTCAAAGACCGATGACAATATAATAATTCAATAAGTTTGTCGCTTTATCACAAGGATTAGCTCGTGTTGCCCTTGCGCCGTTAAATTCCAACCAACCAACCTTCTCCGGAATCGAACCCTGGTGTGTCGTTACCTGTTACAATCCCAGTAATCACAGAACCTATCATTGACAATTGATGTCAGACATTTGAAAGATTTGTCGTGGGAACGACGGTTATACAAAGCGAGTTTTTTAGTCGCATTATCCTTACCAGGATCTTCAGGATTAGTGATTTTTCATATTCAGAGACACGGTAGTGTTTTGTGCCAAGTAATACGGCATGTACTAAGGCACATGACTTAAATTTGAGACTACATGTAACTATTGACAGGAACAACTGAAGAGTTTTGTACACTTAACTAAAAAAATTAAATAAAAAAATTTATAGTTTACAGAAAAAAATAATTAATAGTTTAAAAAACTAAAAAACACGCTTAAATAGAAAACCAAACAAAAACGAAGAAAATGATTAATAGTTTAAAAAACTAAAAAACACGCTTTAATAGAAAAGTGAGCGAAAAAGTAGAAAATAATTTTAAATAAGTTTGAAATAAGAATAGAGTGATTAACAAGTAATATTTATTTTATCGTAAAAAAGCGTGGGGTGCTTGATGTCAATTGTTGTAAATATTTAATGACAGATATTGGTAAAAGTAGAGCCATTATGAAAATATCTTAAAAAGCAACCCACGCTTTTTTACGATAAAATAAATATTTCTTGTTAATCACTCTATTATTATTTCAAACTTATTTAAAATTATTTTCTACTTTTTAGTTCACTTTTCTATTAAAGCGTGTTTTTTAGTTTTTAAACTATTAATTATTGGACGCAGGCACAATTTTTTTTAATTTGCTATCGCTAAAAGTCCAACTTTCAACCCACATGGCCATCTTTGCCCAAAATTCAATGTGGCCAGAGTCAGCTTTCAATGCACCGGCATACAGTGGGTAAAAAAAGTCTCCGTACGGAAGTCAAATTTACAAATAAATTAGAATAGTTTCTTATCTTTTGCTTCATATCTTCAGTAACTACTGAAATATGTTTAATTTGATTCTTTAAAATAAGTTTATAATAAATGTCTGTTTTTACTAAACGCCTCAAGTATTTAAATTGAAATATTTAGGAGATGTTGCTGAGTGCCATGCAAAAAAAGTTTCCGTTCGCCCTATGAAAATTAATTCTGGCTTTTTCCAAAACAGACTTGCACTACATTTTTAAAACCGAAGTGTACGCAAGTGTTATGAAGACATTATAGCAGAAATTGTTTAATTTGAGCTTGTTGCTGATTGTCTTTAAATGGAGTTCCTAAACCTATTCCTGAGTTGGTGATTCAGTTATGAAATGTTGGATTATCTAGGAAAAAAATTGGCGAAATCTTTAATGAATTGAAGTCTAGTACAATATATTATTCAAAGACACCAATGTGCTTCAAATTTTTGAGGATAGAGATCGATTAGGAAAATTTTCAAAGCTAAAACGCTTGCATAAAAGAAATATCCTATAGTAAGGTTCAATATATTCCGCGAATAAGAGCACCTCAAGTCATACATGACTTAAGAAATTTTAAACACATTGAAGTCAATTCCCAAATGACAATTTATGAGCACTGGTTAAAATGTTTTGAGTTGGAATTTCAAGATACACGTACCTATGCTTATTTCCTTCGACGTAGCGTAAATTGCCTGTACCAGCAGCTCCATACAACCCCACACCATAACGTCTCCTCCACCGTGTTTGACAGTTCCACATAAATTATAAGTTAACATTTGTTGATTTCGTTTTCTTCTGACCATAACTCGATTATATGACCATTGGATATTTAATTTTAATTCATCACTAAAAAGGACTTTGCAAAATCGATGCTCTTTTTTTTTTGCTACTTCTTGCGGGCTGCAAGTCCATTCAGACCCACATTGGGTATTTTAATAACTATAAAATATTGGCTCTATTTTAATAACATTTCTCCCCGTTTAAGGTGTCACTTTAATGTTTTTATCAATTTTTGAGCCATGTGCGACATAAGGTGCACTTATTCACAGATTATCTTGAACTTTACTATAGGATATTTCTTTTATGCAAGCGTTTTAGCTTTGAAAATTTTCCTGATCGATCTCTATCCTCAAAAATTAGAAGCACATCGGTGTCTTTCATTAATATATTGTACTAGACTCCCATTCATTAAAGATTTTGCCAATTTTTTCATAAATAATCCATCATTTCATAACTGAATCATCAACTCACGAATAGATTTAGAAACTCCATTTTAAGACGATAAGCTCAAAGCTATAATTAAACAATTGCTGCAATCATGTGTTCATGACACTTGCGTACACTTCAGTTTTGAAAATTTACTGCAAGTCTTTTGTGGAAGACGTCAGAATTAATTTTCATATTGCGTACGGAAACTTTTTTTGCATGGCTCTTATCAACATCTCCTAAATATTTCAATTTAAATACTTGATGCGTTTTGTAAAAACAGACATTTATTATAAACTCATTTTAAAGAATCAAATTAAACATATTTCAGTAGTTACTGAAGATATGAAGCAAAAGATTAGAAATTATCCTAATTTATTTGTAACTTTGGCTTTCGTACGGAGATTTTTTTTTACCCACTGTATGGCTTAGAGGAGTGGAGCGAACCAGAGTTCAAGCTATCAAACAAAGTATTGATAGATCCAACAAACTCTGATGTTTCGCCAGCTTCATTTCCTAAGATGCCGGTGCCGCTATATTCATGACTTGAAGTGAGAAGCGGTGCATAGATGGCGCTGTAAACCGAACGTGACCACAGAGACTTTTCGATTCTTCCGCTTGGTGTTTGATCTCCGTGTTTGTGGATACAAACTGTGTCTTTCTGAGTCTTAGTATTTATCCATAGTTATAAATTTTAATCATAATGAATAAAGTGTAGTCAAGAAGGAAGTACGGGCGATGTTGCTTCGTTCCGCAATGTGGTATAAAATATAGATATGAAATGTGGTATGAAATATAGTATGCTCATATAGATTGAGAGGCGACTGCAATTTTTGTACCCCATCGAACATCATTCTGAATTTTTTATAGAAATTAGAGAAAAGTGAGTAGATTACGAATCCACTGGTCTGCCGTGGCAAAAATGGCCAAAACTGATCAAAAATCGACTTTTAATAAGTTGAACTAAATCCATTTGCCAAATGCGCCTTAACTTGCCAAATAATGAGCATTTTTTATTTTTTTATTTGGTAACCACCCTCACTCTTTAAATTTAAATTAAGAAGGTTGCAGACGATTCGGATGTGTGGCTATGGCATACTTGCATCTTTCACAAATGAGCCAAATTGGCAATAAACATTACATCATGGATGACGTAATTAATGTCGTCAATTTGGCTTATTTTTACAAGATTAAAGTATCCTGAGCCAGAGATCAGAAATCGTTTGCGCTCTTTCTCCTCGAAAATCCAAATGCAGTGGGTTGCCAGACGAAAAAGTTTATTCTCTTTTTGGCACGTTATGACATATTTGGCAATCGGATTTTAGTTCAACTCATTCCAAGTCGATTTTTGATCAGTTTCGGCCAGTTTTGACACGTCCGACCAGAGGATTCGTAATCTACTCACTTTTCTCCAAATTCTATAAAAAATTCAGAATGATGTTCGATGGGGTCCAAAAATTGCAGTCGTCTCTCGGACTAATAGAATAAATTTTGTTTGTACACATTGAATGAATTAAAAATTTACCTTTTCACATTTTACCAGGTTTCAGCTTTTAAGAGGGGTTTGCAAGAACCACCACTATTGATATCAAAATATTGAAATCAATATTGGTACATAATATAAAATTAAAAATTTCTAAATTGTTATCCTTAGGCTTGATTAGAAAAATTGTAAGTCTTTAATAACATTGCAACTAAAACTGACAACAAAGTACGTATCTAAAACTAAGAAAAATTTATGCTATCAAATAAGTGTTAAATTTTTTTTTAATATCATATGAAAGTAAACACATTTCTGGTAACTTATGTTACCCAAAATTATCCATTTTAAAATCAATGAAATACTAATTTCAATCATTTTTAATATTGAAGTAATATAGTAATTAAAAAATCTTTAATATAACTGTTGGCAAAAAATAAATTATTTTATACGTTTTTTTAATCGCACCACCCACTTCCATCAAAATTGAACAAACTCAACCTGAATTCGACCAATAGCCACTGTGTTATCAGAGTTTAAAGTTTTAACGCTATTTGGGGGGCTCGTACATAAATTGAAATGAGAAAATATCGTCTTATCGGAATAACAACGAGCTTCTAGACTAGGTTTGACTATGACAAACAAGTTGTTGTTTAACGCCTAAAACATTATAATTTTTGACTAAAAACTGCTTTGAAACAAAACAAAAAAAAGTTACAAATTGTACAACAGATAATAAACAGCAAACAAACTTATAAACAATTTTAATTAAGTAATTTTAAATAATAATATAATCAGAAAACAGCGCTTTTTGATTACACAAGCAAAAATAAAAGGTGATAGAAATGATCAAAGTGAAGAGGATAAATAACCTCTTTCTTAATTACATATGTTTGAAGCGTTTTCTTTCGACCAAAATACCTAGCCTACACATAACCTTATTCTTAATTACATATGTTTGAAGAGTTTTATTTCGACTAAAATACCTAAGCGCACACGAAATTCAATTTCATCTTTAACATTTTTCAGCATAACAGGCCTAATACACCTGGCAGCGGATAAAATTCGATTCTTCAAATCTAATAGACTCATCGTATCTTTTTCATTGACCTTGCTTTTCAAAAATCACCAAAGAAAGAAATCTAAAGGATTTAGATCTGGAGACCGAGGAGGCCATTCTACCTGACTTCCATAGCCTATAATGTTGTCTTGAAACCCACCCCACAAGGTAGGAAACTGCCTGGGGGGGGGGGGGTACACCATCATGTTGAAACCACATCTTTTTAAGGTCTGCTAACACGACATAATCATCAGGGAAGTCACGAATGCGACCCCTGCACAACACAAGAGTGTGAATTTGTTCTGCCTCGACATATTTCATTCTTGCTTTAATCGTACGTAATCGAAATATTTTTGTTAGTTTCAGGGAGTATAGCACCTGTTATGTCTTTCAAACGAGTTCAACATCCTCAATTCACAACAGATTTTGATAGATCGTATTCATGCGTTTGATTTCAGAATAATTTTCTGAACGCAATTGCTTTTTCTCTGTATTTCATTTTGTGTACATGCCCTTAAAATATGTTAATGACCACGGGTGTAAGTAGTATAAGTCACTAAATTCCGTTTTTCATATCTCCATGAATATTGGTCGTACAAATTTCAATTTTTTTTTGTTTGAAATGTTTTTTCATGGACAACATTTTTCTAAATATGAGTTGGGGGAACTGGGGACCATATAAAAATTTACAATCCCTAATTTTTATACCAACCCCTTTTCTAACTTAAAAACTATTCAGTAAAAATATTTTAACGGTTTAAAACAATTCTTCAATTGAGACTATGCATCTAGGACCAATGGTGTCGAAGATAAAGGTCGGCTAGGTTATACGGGGACATGCTGTATACTCCGTGTAGTTATTTAGCCTAATTTTTTTAATTAACAAGGACTCGAAACCGGTGAATCGGTCCTCGTTTTATAGTTTGTTTTTGCCATATAGGAAGTCAGCCCAGATCAAAAATTGAAGAATTTTATTTAAGTAACATTAATACTTTTACTGGTGATCAAATATAATATACATATAGGTTTTTCAACCATACATCAGGTGCAATTGTTAAAACTTATTTTTTCCAGAATGAACATTATAAATAGACTAAAAATGCAAAGGAGAGCATGAGCTCCCATGAACTGTAATTGTGCTATCTAGTGGCGTCTGAAGATTCCACAGTAAACATTATAACACTTCAAATGGTTTGTGGCTTATTGTCAAGGATGATTTGATTGTTTAGATAGTATCAATTCAAATTAATTTTTTCATCCATATAAGATAATAAAATATATCAGCCAACGCGGATATTGGTGTGGAATATGCACGAATCAGGACTTGGAGAGGTGAGTCACTCTTGTGCTGAATCGTATGCATTAGCAAAGCGTCCTGCGTAACAGTTATGGTGTCTGTTTAAAATTAAGTATTTTCATATATGGTGTATTGCTGGGTTTCATTTTGCACGGAGATGAAAGGCAAACTTAAAAGCATTTCATTTCACGAAGCTCCTTCAAATGAACAGTTAATAACAATTGGTTAAAGGCCATTTCAAGGAGGGACTTTATCCCAAATGAAACTTTGTTGACAAATTATTTATAAAAACACTAAGGTTGGTTGGTTGGTTGTATTCAGATTATCTGGCGCCGTCAGCAACACGATGGCTATAATGCGCCGAAAAATTTCGTCATTTTACAAACCAACATACATTTACAAACACCCATGCCTAACACGGGACTCGAACCCTAAAAACACTAAGGAAACTGTAAAATGTATTATTCTAACACACATCCAAAAGAATAACTAAAAAACTTCTTTTTTTTTGCATAAAAATTGTAAAAAATAATTAAGAAATGCATTGGGGAACATGTATTTGTTAAGTCTGTAAACGCGCCTTCTAGCGGAGACTGGAGATCCCGCGAAAAACATGGATATGACCCGCTTATAAGTACGGTTTTTAGGGTACTGATCAAGGACGCTTTGGCATGAGCAATGAATGTAAAGCCATTACTCTCACTGCCGCAGACTACAAAAATGTTAGAGACAATGAGTTTGCCCATTAAATAAAAAAAATAAAAAAAATTCGATGTACAGTCCATGAAATAACACTTGAAAGGAAATCGTTAGACCAATCTTATAAGGAGGGAAAAAAATTAGAGGAAAACTAAAATATTTCATCTTAATTCTGCAAACCCCAAGCATAATTTTTAGTACGTTATTCAGCACTTCTGTTTCCACTTGATAAATAGCGATAAAATACTTTAAATAAGAGAGCATTTTCGATCTAAATTTGAAATCGACATTTGAGTATATAAGGTATTCGGTTAAGAAAAGGGACCATTTTGTGCACAATGAAAACAGCGCCCTCTAAAACTTAACACTTGAAGACTAAGGGGTGAAAAGTAACTTAATTGGATTAACGGGGCAACCCATATGCAATTTAAAATGTTCGCATTTTTTTAAGGTGAATTCCATGTTTCCCGTATCGTGTTTATACATACAGCTCCACCGAACTTATGAATAACAATTGGCCTGACAACCAATTCCAAAGTACTTCTCTTCTCCGCAAGAGGGCTAGAAAACCAAGCAGCATTTTTACTGTGGAAAAATTATTATTTATTAGATGAAATGATATCGGTTGTTAAATTTATATTTATTTGTTGCTTATTTACTCTTTCATGTTTATACATTAAATAAATTTTCATAGACAACTTAGTTAATTGTTTATATACATAACCAAATTCACTATTTGTAAATTATATTCCATTAAAACTTTAAAATGTTATTGAATGATTTATTTTAAAGGTATTTATGAATTTATGTTTCTTATAGAACAGATTAATATATTAATTCCTTCACTTGTTTAATTAAATAGGAAACTTGGTAAAATTACTTTTTTACTAATTAATACATTTCAATATAAGCTAATGACCTCAGTTGTTGAATTTAATTATTTTAATTAACGTCATTGGTTTTTAAAATCTAAATTTGCTATATGAAATTTGTGCTGTTGTTTTTTATTAGTTGATTGTTTCACTAATAAAATATTAACCTCAAGCTTAGTAAAATTTGTTGTTTGATTAATTAAAACAATTTCTCACATTAAATGACATAGGTTGCTTAGTTTAAATTTTTTGTTGCACTAATTGTTGAATTTTTTTAATTAATTTAATTGTTTAAATATAATTATAAGCTAAACTTACATAAGTTGATGTTGCATTTGCAATAGGAAAAAAAAATCAGAGACAATGGTCTATATTTATTTTTTGAATAAAAACTAAATTTTAATAAAAATAAAACTGTGACGAACTTCTTTTCAGAATAATATAAAGAGATAATATGAAAAGCAATAAATATCAGTCACGTCTGATATTTTAAGGTTTTATGTAGATAAAATGCTTACTGCACGAAAATTTAATAACAAAAAAAAAAAATTGTGACCTGTGTAGCATTGTTGTATGCTTTTTACTTTTCATATTTTTGCGTAAGGTCTAACATAAATTGTTCAATTTTGAATAGATCGAATTTCTACCATTAGATGACATACAAGGGCGTAGCCAGAGATTTTTTTTTCAGGAGGGGATCAGAAATTATAACTGAACAAATCATAACAATATTTTTTTATTATTAATGCCAAATATATTGTTACATGTATTTTTTCCTACGTATGTTTAGAAATTTAAAAACATTTCAAATAAATTTACCCCTTCAAACAAAAAAATTCTTTGGTTTTTGCGTTCTAATAGCAAACTGAAAAATTTCGGAAGGGGTGTATCCCCAAATCTCTCCATCTGGCTATGCGCCTGAAAATATGGGTTGAAAAGTGGTATTAATTTTGTAAAGTCAATTCACTACTATACCAATACATTGCGAATTTAACACTTTAAATCCCAACCCGCCCTATACCGCCTTGTAGAGAATTTCCCAGCTAACCGCCTTTAGGGCGGTTGCAGGGGTAAACCAGGGGTTAACGTATATTTTCAAGTGAGGGGAACTGCCCTGCCGTAGTTGTTTAAAGCGTGACGGTCCTCAACAATAGGCTATTGTGGGGCATGTAGAGGGGAGACATGGATTTAAAGTACTCAATGTCAAACTGCCCCACCCTTTGGACATGGAGTAAGATAGTCAGGGACTTTTCTTTTATGCGAATCTTGTCATGTACTTAGCGGTGGCGTTTGTTTCATTGATAAGACGCCAACTAAATTCTCTGACATATCAAGCAGATGACCCAACGCACACCCCTATTACAGGTTGTATACATATAGTAATGATCTTTTAATGGTCGACAGTGACCCCCCACAGCAATCCCAGGAGTGGCAGACAGGAGAACGAGTTGGGCGAGTTCATTTCCAGTTTTTATGAATGGAAAGTCATCGGGGTTTTGTGAAACCCACAACGCTGACTCCATGGGATTTAAAGGGTTAAATAACAAACTCTCATAAAATGAACTAGTTAAAATAATTGCGTTTCATTTCCATGAAAAAAACTTTAGTTTATCAATTAAAGGAATGAGAATTAGATTCGTAAATTCAGCTATTTTTTTATTGGTTTGTACTGTGTAGGCTTAACGACTTATTCTTGTATGCAATAATCAGGCCAGGACCTAGAGCTTAACTTGGATTCCGAACCATAACGATCGTTATACCCAGTATTCGAACCTTGCACGCAGCCAGATGACTACACAATCACCAGGTAGAGCAGCTCTGTTTGGAAATAGAAAAAATTATATATTCAATGATGAATTGAAAACAATATATATATCAATTGGTAATCTATATGTATAAAGAAGAGTTTCCATACGTGTGTGTGTGTATTTTTATAGGAAGCTACAGATTAATTCCCGAAATATTTTCTTATATGATACATTAGACTACATACATTAAACTAATCCCGAACTTCTTTAAAAAAACAATGGGAAATGACTGGTTCTTTAACAACTTTTCCCATATTTATGTAGATGGGTAAAATTATATCCCTCTTCCTTTTTCATTTCTTAAGAGCTTTGATACTAACTTGAGTTCTTCCAAACCAATTTGTACCAGTTTTTTTTTTTTTTCCAATATGCATCTTGACTAATCCCGATTAACGGGATTAGAATTTCATTCCGATGTTTTATAAGTAAGGAAAGGAAATCGGGGGTGCGAGATAAAGGAGTGTGAGTGTGATCATAAATTGAGATCTACTGGACTAATTTAAAGAAATTTTTTTTCCCAATAGGTTTCTTCACTAATCCCGATTATCGGGATCCGATGTTTTATTGATAAGGTAGTGAAATTAAGGATAGGAAGTTCAGGAGTCATGGTCTTAACTTGCATATTTATTAGAGCGTATTGAAAAAAACTTTTTTAGAAATTCAAAATTTATAGTTGTTAAAAAGTTGCCACTATGGACACATATTTACCAAAATTTTTTTTTAGTTAAATTGAAAAATATTTAGTTCTCCAGGAAAGGATCTGAAATTTCATTTTTTTTCACAAAAACAAAGATTTTTAACTTTAAAAAAAAATTTAAAAAAAATAAAGCAAAGTTTTGTTTCCAAGTATAAAAATATGAAGTTTAGAATGTTAATTTATGTTTAAAAAAAAACTATATTTGTCATTTAATATTTAAGTCTCCCAGAATCCACATAAAATCTTGAATTTTTTACCAAAAACGCATACTTTTTAATTTTCAACCCATCCATTAAGTTAATTTAAATTATTTTATTTATAATCTAGTTATACCACTACAGCTTTTTGGAATATTGGAAATATCATTTTTTGAAATTGGGAATAGCTCTTGGGCTGAGTGAAAATGGAGACACGCGCCACGTAGAGGCGTCATGGGAATCATACGATCCTTCGAACGACTCCACTTTTATTGTCAGCTGTCTCTTAGCGCATTATAATATAAGTACAGGGTGGTTATAATTAAAGTTACCCTGTTTAGAGCCACGTAGACTCCATTCTAATGAGCAGATTTTGATGAAACTTGGCATTTATACTTTTTGGACAATGGGGAAAAGAAATCTGCAATAAAAAAAAAAATGTAGTTCATATTTTTACCACCAGGTGAAAAAGTGGCGCATAACGAACAAAAACCACAAATTGAAAACACAAATTTTTATTTAATTACAGCATATGTTCAATGTGCATTCCATTTATGTCAACCACATGCTCGAAGCAAATTATAGCGTGTTCAAGTTCTTCTACAAGTGCTCGAGCGGTGTCACGTGATTTGTCTATCCCTTGGTATACAGTTAGAAATATTCTTCGATCCATTGTAAAATGGTATCCATATAAGATCCATGTTGTGCAACAACTGAAACCTTCTGACTCTGGTAAGCGCATTCAATTTTGTAGAATTTTTTTGGCAACAATAATCGTTGATAATGCATGGCCTTGGAACATTTTATGGTCGGACGAGGCCCATTTTACACTAAATGGAGCTGTGAATACTCAGAATTGTCGAATATGGGGTACGGCAAAACTGAATGTTGTGCAATAACAGTCTCTGCATCCTGATTACATTACTGTATGGTGTGGTTTTACGACTGAATTTACTCTTGGTCCCTTTTTCTTTGAGGGGAGCACGCTTCGTGCCCTCGAAGGTGTTCGATTACGGGGACCAGCTACTGCGAGCTTCTTCGGCAGCAAGTCCTTCCTGCCCTACAAGAACGATAATGTTTAGAGACTACTGTATTTATGTAAGATGGTGCACCACCTCACATTGCACGACCAGTGACAGCACTACTTCGTGCCCACTTTGGAGATGATCGGGTAATTTCGAGAAGTTTTTCGGCTGCCTGGCCTCCTCGTTCTCCGGACTTAAATCCCTATGATTTCTGGTTGTGGGGATTTCTGAAAGATTGTATGTTTGGAGGAAGCATACGGACTCTTCCTGAAATGAAAGCAAGCATAACACTTCATGTTGTTGCAAATGATCGAGAAACGCTTTGCACTACTGTTGAACATACTATAACACGCTTCGAGCATGTGGTTGACAAAAATGGAATGCACACTGAGCATATACTGTAATTAAATAAAAATTTGTGTTTTTAATCTGTGGTTTTTGTTCTTTATGCGCCACTTTTTCACCTGGTGGTAAAAATTTGAACTACAGTTTTTATTTTATTTTTTATTGCAGATTACTTTTCCCCATGGTCCATATAGTGTATATGCCAAGTTTCATCAAAATCTGCTCATTAGAACGGACTCTACGTGGCTCTAAACAGGGTAACTTTAATTATAACCACCTTGTATATATAAGTCGTTTGTTGATATCTAACGAATTTT
The DNA here is from genome assembly GCA_963978545.1 of Linyphia triangularis. Lineage (NCBI taxonomy): Eukaryota > Metazoa > Arthropoda > Arachnida > Araneae > Linyphiidae > Linyphia > Linyphia triangularis. The sequence goes on from OZ021733.1 coordinate 34,829,281, forward strand.
CGATTTATAAGTGGATAATTCAGTTAAGTGTTGTTTCATTGTCATGAGTAAGAGAACTTATCCAACAAGAAAAACTTCTGATGTCCCGATAATCGGTCAACCTGTTGATATAAGTGTTATCAATGCTTTGCTTACTAAAGTTCATGTGTTACGATATTTTGAATGGGTGAGAAATCAACTGAAATCCGAGCAATGTCCTCAACCTAAAAAAATAATAATAATGATAATAATTGCAATGCGAGTGGCTCGAAAGCTAGAAGAAATTTGGAAGGCTTCCATTCCCGTTTCAAGTACGAACAATATTATTTTTCTTATTTTAAAACTACAGGAGCGATGTGAAAAGATAAAAAAATTGTCAGAGTGTACCACAAAAATATGCAATGAGCTTCAAAACAGAAAGTTGATTTTAAGGAGTTGAGCACCGAAAAGAAATATATATGGCAAATATGCCAAGCTGTTCTAAGAGGAAAATGTCCCCAACGATTAGTAAGCAGAGACCTTGGAAACATTTCCCATGCAAGACAATGGCAAATCGAATTTTACGTTTATACATCGCATCAATTAATCCAACCCAGCTGTTAAAAAAACTAGCCGAGTTTTTCATTAAAGTTTATGCTCCCTCCCAATAAAATGTCCCCAAAAAATATTTATGCATCTCAATACTATTTTAAGATAGAAGTACAAGAAGGCATGGTGAAGAGTCGTCGAAATACACTTAATTAAGGAACGTACGAAATTACATTTAGAAATTGTGGGACGCCCCCTACAGTCTACCTAAGAATGTCACACGTGGTATCAACAGCCATTTATAATGACTTCACTCAGTCAATAATCTGTGCAAGGCACGATTAAACATGAATGCGCATTCTGAACTGGTGATTTCGAAGGGGGTGATCGGTGTATTGGATTCCGTTGGAAAATAAACTATCATTTTTGCATTTTTTCAGAAAGGGACGCTATTTTCAAAGAAAAGAGCAGGGAGGTAGCGCCGCCCTTCGAAAAACGGCCAGGATGATCGCTGATTTTATAAAATGGAGGATTATTTTTGAAAATTTAACCATGATTTGCCGACGCTTGAATTCACGCATGAGGTTAATTCAATGGAGTAAAATTGATTTTCAATGCATGATTACGCAGCTTTCACGCATTTAGGAAGACTCCGTATTAATTTGCTTTATTCCGCGATTTAAAATGTCTAGAGTAAGGTATCTTTTTTTTTTTTTTTAATTACATCTTTTAGATAATTTAAAATTTTCTACTTCCTTTCTGAATAAAAATTTTTATCTTCCATTGACTGTATTTTTGAGGCATTTCTTTTAAATTGGCATATTTTTAGTATTTTTTTTAATCGGATTAGTTTTTTTTATTGCAATTGGAAGGAATCATTTATATCTTACGGCAAAAAAAAGCACCAGAAAAGTATAAGTTAGCACATATGTATTGCTTTTGAGAATAATCGAGATTCTGAATTCTATTTCATAAATCCGTTTAGCATTTCATTGAATGACTGTAAGTTTTTTGTTTATATTTGAACTAGCTAAATACCCGTGCTTCGCTACGAAATTTTTACATGTGCAATATTTTAGCTAGCTGTGAGGCGTCGCGTTGTGGAAATCTGCCATTAGTGACCCAGTTTTTGGCGCTTCGCTAGCGAGAAAGTTCATCGCTACACAAAATCGAGCTCGCTTCCTTCGATGAAAAGTTCATGGACACATAAACACAGGCTTATTTCACTCGTTAAAAGGTTCGTTGCTATGCAAGCATAGGCTCGCTTCGCTCTCTGAAAGGTTCATTGCTGCGTAAGCTTAAGCTCGTTTCACTCACTAAAATCTAATTGCTACGTAAAGACTTAATATTGGAAGCCTCTCCCTTGTCAAGAAAAAAAAATCCCCATTAATTTAATAATACAACACCCCTTTAAGATTATTTTAACACGTGTTTGTGGAAAGCAAAATTAGAGGCTAAAACTACTTATGTAGAAAATATCAGAGATCTAGGCCTATTCGAAGTCGCTTTTTGTGAAAAAATTAATTGAAAAACAAATTAAAATTTTAACATTCTTTTTCTCAGTCCAATTAGAAAGCAAAAACTACTTGTGTTGAAAATTTCAGAAATGTAGCCCAATTGCAAATCGTTTTGTAAAATATTTTTTAATTAATTAATAAAAAAAATTAAAAAAGAAAAATGTTAAATTCTGTTTTTCAAAAATCCAATTAGAAGGCCACAACAAAATTTCAAAGCTGTAGCCATATTTGAAATCGTTTTGTAATGTATGTATTAATTAATTAAAAAAATTATTCAATAACTAACTAAATAAAAATTTAAAATTCTGTTTTTCAAAAGTCTAATTAGAAGGCTAAAACTACTTATGTTGAAAATTTCAGAGCTGTAGCCAAATTAGTAGTCGTTTTGCAATATATTTATTAATTAATTAAAATATTAATTAAAAAAGAAGTAATTAAAATTTTAACATTATGTTTGTGATGTATACAATTAGAAGGCCAAAACTACTTATGTTGGAAATTTCAGAGCTGTAGCTCTATTAGTAGTCATTTTGTAAAATGTTTATTAAGTAATTAAACAAATTAATTAAAAAAGAACAAAATAAAAATTTAACATTCTGTTTTTTTAAAAGTTCGATTAAAAGGATTAAGTTTGTGATGTATACAATTAGAAGGCCAAAACTACTTATGTTGAAAATTTCAGAGCTGTAGCTCTATTAGTAGTCATTTTGTAAAATGTTTATTAAGTAATTAAACAAATTAATTAAAAAAGAACAAAATAAAAATTTAACATTCTGTTTTTTTAAAAGTTCGATTAAAAGGCCAAAACTACTTATGGTGAAAATTTCAGAGCTGTAGCCCTATTATTAATCGTTTTATGAAATGTTTATTAATTAATTAAACAAATTAATTAAAAAATAACAAAATAAAAATCTAAAATTCTGTTTTTTAAAAGTCCGATTAAAAGGCCAAAACTACTTATGTTGAAAATTTCAGAGCTGTAGGCCTATTAGATATCATTTTGTAACATAATTATTAATTATTTAAAAAAACTAATTAAAAAATAACTAATTAAAATTTTAAAGTTCTGTTTGTGATGCATAAAATTAGAAGGTTAAAACTACTCATGCTGAAAATTTCAGAGCTCTTCTCCAATTTTAAGTAGATTTCTATAGATCCACAGAGCCACAGACAGACAGATAGACAGACACACAGCTTGTTTTATTATTATAGATGAATATATATATATATATATAAATAAATCTTTCTGTGACAATTTTTCATCAGAGTACATGCTGCATATTTAATGACATGATTTGCCATAAACAGATTTAACGAGAATTAACAGAAAAAGCAAAAAATTAGTTTGTATTTACTATAAAAAAAAGTGTCTTTATCACGAATTTAATCCGAAGATTTATTCTAGTCGGACAAGGAGGTTTCGTACTTTTCGATGTTTTAAATGTACATCAGGTTTATTAAATTTTAGAGGCTTATTAAATTAAAAAAAACAGAGGTGAGTTACTCTTAGACTTTATATTTGAAAATAACCTAGATATTTAAATGTAGGAAATAAACCTACCTTCATTACCTGTGTTATAAAGGAAGTACTTGACATAACTTTAGCCAGTCCAGAATTAAGTAGTTATATTGACAAGTTGCATGTTGAGCATGTTGGTATGGCAAGAAGTTATAGAGACTCTGATCGAGACACATTTTCCCAACTCCAACTTGGTACCCAATTAATTGAACCCCTCTCCCTTGGGATTTCCAATAAAGGTGAGGAGGGAAAATTGGATAGCTGCTAAGAAATTCTTTACTGTTAAACAGGTATTATGGGCTATCAACTCCTTTGAACCATACAAAACTCCAGGACCAGATGGGATAGTGCCGATTATGCTTCAGAAATCGGCTGAACTCATCTCACAGATCCTATGCCAAATGTTCAGAGCCAGTCTGGCTCTTGAATACATCCCTAGACAATGGTGAAAGGCAAGGGTAATCTTTTTGCCCAAATCTGGAAAAAAAACAATATGACCAGGCTAAGAGCTTTCGTCCTATTAGTCTATCATCTTTCATACTTAAGTACATGGAAAAGATAATTGATAGACACATCAGGGATGTGTTGATGAGCACCAGACCTCTTCACAAGAACCAATTTGCCTATCAATCAGGTAAATCTACAGAGGTGGCTTTGCAACAGCTGGTTGTAAAGATTGAAAAGACCCTGGAGTACAAGGAAATGGCTTTGGCAGCTTTCCGAGATATTGAGGGTGCTTTTCATAATACCTCTTTTAACTCAATCGCTGCTGCTGCTGGAAGAGCTATTGAACCACTAATCTGCAACTGGATAAACTCCTTGCTTGCAGACAGAATTATTACAACCTAGTTGTTTGGAGCAATACTTAAGGCTAGACCCATTAGGGGATGCCCACAGGGAGGAGTTCTCTCCCTCTGTTATGAAACCTGGTGGTTAATGACCTAATTGCAGACCTCAATCAAAGCGGCATTTATGCTCAAGGATATGCGGACGACATCGTCGTCTCTATATCGGGCATAGATGAAAAAATAGTGACAAATATCATGCAGAGGACCCTGAACAGAATCGCAAGATGGTGTCGTGAGAAGAATTTAAGAGTAAATCCTCAAAAGACTACTCTTGTGCCAGTTACGCGAAGAAGAACCTGCATTGACGAAAGAGATATACCTACCCTGATGGGGGGAAAAGTAAATATGCTGAATGAGGTTAAATATTTGGGAGTTATACTGGACACTAAATTAACCTGGAATCAGCATTTGAAAAGCAAAATAAACCAGGCAAAAGTTGGACTTCTACGATGTAGAAGAGTTCTTGGTAAATCATGAGGTCTAAAGCCAAGGATGACCTATTGGCTTTATACTACGGCTATTAGACCTATTGTGACATATGCTGCAGTGGTCTAGTGGAAAAGACGGAAAAATCGACTGTTAAGACCAAGCTAGACAGCCTTAAAAGAGCTGCCTGTTTGAGTATAACAGGTGCTATGTCCTCTACTCCCACCAGAGCCATGGAAACTATTCTTTCTGTTGTCCCACTTGATATCTTCAGTGGTGTTGCCAGAAGAAGCTCTTACAGACTGGAAAAGGCTGGATTGTGGATGAATTTTGCCAGCCAAGTGTCCCAAACTAACATTAACCAAAAATTCTTTGACCCTATACTTTTGATGCCCTCTGACATCATGGAGACAAGATTCCTCTTTCATAGACTCTTCGAGGTACTTGACCTAAGAAATGGAAAGAGGAAAACTACAAGCTTACAAACGGAGATAAGGCGGGTGCTGGAATCTTTGGGGTTAGACTTAAAGAAAGGATTTCCTGCAGACTAGGAAAACATGCCACAGTATTTCAAGCGGAAGTGCTTGCCATCATTTACTGTCTACATGAATTTTCTAGAAGATCCTACTCAAATAGGAAGATCCACATATTTAGCGACAGTCAAGCAGTTTTAAAGGCAATAAACTCATTTCTAATAAGCTCCAAACTTGTTTGGGAATGCAGAAACTTTCTATATGACTTGGGGACCTATAATAGAATCCTTCTTACATGGGTGCTAGGACATATTGGTGTAGAAGGAAACGAAAATGCAGGTAAGCTTGCTAAACTGGGAACTGCAGACCTACCTTTAAGCCCTGAACCTTTTTGTGGGATCTCTAAGACTACTGCAAAAAGGGAGATATTAGAAAAAATGCTTAAAGAAACCACAAAAAGGTGGAAACAAACCACCGATAAAAACATGCGAGGCTTATGATCCAAGAACCTTCCATGAAACTATCATCTCATATCCTGTGTCTTAGCAGGGATAAGATGAGGGTGATAGTTGGATTTCTTACAGGCCACTATCACCTACTAAGAAAGCACCTTCATAGAATGGGAATCTTTAGAGAAGAACCTTTATGTGGGAAATGCAATATGGTGGACCGCCCACCATATACTTTTTGAATGTTAAGCTCTTCTTCACATTAGGCACTCAAGCTTATGTCTTGGAACAGAACTTGGTACAATCCACAAGGAACCTGTCAAAAGCCTTTTGACCTTTCTTAAGGAATCTGGCTTTCTTTGACAGGGGTGTCGTAAAATAAAGGGGTTGGTGCAATATTCCCTAGTGGAATCAGTACCTAGGTTCAGTTGACCTCCCCCGTTCACTATGACTATGACTATATGCAAATACGTTATAAATTTATATTGTTTGCAATTTGCAGAACAAATATTTTTTGTTCTGCTATGACAACTAAAATAATCTTTAGATAAAATAATAATTTTGATTCAGTATTTGAATCAATAGCAATAAATTTATTATGTACTCAATAGTTTCAAGATTTTTAAGTATTAATTTTGAATAAAATGTTTTAGATTTTAAACAATCCTTTTGATTTAAAAAAAAAAAATCAATTATCTAATTTATGTCGTCGTAAATGATCGACGAAAAGTTGACTACTCAGTAAAATGGGTCTGCAAGCCCCTACAAATAATCCTGCCTGCGCCCATGCTGGAAATCGTAAATACACATTTTCGTAAACACCTGGTGGAAGAATTTGAATGAAGACTTGGTAACAGTTATATTTTACTGACTGTAACGGTATTAATTATTTTTACCAGGCTTCTCAAATTCGATGAAAATCGCGCATAGTGAAAGTTTTCAATTTCGACCGCTATGACGCTTTTTCCTAACCTCGTTTTAAATTCACGCAAATTCTACTTTTCGTAGAAAATCTAGTTTTAAACACATCTTTAAGGAGGTTCAGTAAATTGGTATGGAAAAAAAAACGTTTCACAATTTCAATCTATAGATCAGGGATTCCCAACCGGTGGTACGCGAGAACGTTCCCGGTGGTACGCTTGAGTGATGTGAGCAACATGCTATAAATAGCTTTTGTACGCATGAGCAGTGAGCACGCAAACATTACTCAGCTGCTTGTCTCTGCAGGAGTGGAGGAGTGACAGCGCCGGGGCGGTCTAGACCCTAGACTGTCTTACCACTCTTCCTCCACGGCCCACGCTATTAATAACTTTCCCTGCGCCTACATTCTTCCGCCTCACGATATTGCCAGAGATTGTGCAATGTTTATATGTTGTTGTAATGGTTCGCTGTGGGTGTTGTAATAATTAATTGTGATTTCGTATAAGAAAACTGAACTATGAAACGATTTCTGACATCCTCTTCTACTTCAAAGGATTATGCTAAAAAGCCTAAATCACCGGCCAATCGTAAATAAGATGAAAGCTACTTACAGTACGGTTTTATAGTGAAGCCTGGGACTGAAAACAGTGACATTCCTATTCCTCAATGTATTGTATGCCTTGAAACACTTTCGAACCAAAGCATGAAGCCTTCTTTACTGATGCGACACCAAAATACTAAGCACCCTGATTTGATTGGTAAGCCCATTGAATTTTTTAAAAGAAAATCTAATTTTTTAAAGAAAGAAACCCAATGTTTGACGAAGTCTGTCAATATTGATACTAACTTGATAAAGGCGTCATACCTTGCTAGTTTAAGAATTGCAAACGATGGAAAGCCTCACACAATCGGTAAAACGCTTTTACTGCCGGCCGCCGTGGATATGGTCCAAGCCGTGTTAGGAGAAAAGGCAGCTAAAGAAATTCAAAAAATACCACTGTCAAATAACACAGTAAAGAGACGAATTGCCTATTTGTCTAATAATATTGAAGAACAACTGGCTTTAAAACTCCAAAAATGCACTTATTTTGCACTTCAAGTTGACGAAAGCACCGATGTTACAAACATGGCGCAGCTACTTGTTTTCGTGCGATTTGATTATAATGAAGAGGTGATAGAAGAGTTTTTGTTCTGCAAACCACTTGAATCAAATACCACAGCGGAACTCATTTTTAAGGTAATTGATGAATATGTGCTCAAAGTAGGCATTCCCTGGTCCAAGTGTATTGGCTTGTGTACAGATGGGGCAAAAGCTATGTCAAGAAGATTGACAGGGCTAGCAGCAAAAATAAAGGAAGTTGCTCCTGAATGCAAGAGTACGCACTGTGTCATCCATCGAGAAGGATTAGCTGCTAAAGGTATGCCGGAAAATCTTAGCTCTGTTCTATCAGATGCTGTGAAAGTTATTAACTTCATAAAGGCTCTAAACACAAGATTATTCTCCTTGATGTGTGAAGAAATGGGTTGCAAGTTCAAGATTTTACTCTTGCATACAGAAGTGAGGTGGTTATCTAGGGAGGGGGGGGGGGGGATTTTGAACTGAGATCAGAAGTTTTTATGTTTTTAAGTGAAAAAAATCATGACATGAAAAAATTGTTTGCTGATGAAGAATGGTTGTCAAGATTGACTTATCTAGCCGACAATTTTTACAAACTCAACACACTGAACTTGGGACTTCGGGGACCAAAGACAACAGCCTTCACAGCCAGTGACAAACTAAACTCCTTCAAGAGAAAGTTGGTCCTGTTTTGTTCACAAATACAGGAGGAGAATTTATCTGCATTTCCCACTCTATCGTCATTTTTTGAAGAAAATGAAATATCTCCAATGCCAGATGTGGTTGCAGATATCATTGTTCACTTGAAAGGCCTTCCAAAAAGCTTTAAGAAGTATTTCTCTGAAGATTATTCAAAAGTGGACTGGATCAGAAATCCTTTTTCGGGAACCTCACCAAATGAATTGTAACTAAAAGAAAGTTTTATCGATCTTACAGAAGTTAGTTCCATGAAAGATTATTTTAAAGAGAAATATTTAATTAACTTCTGGATCGGATGTAAAACCGAGTACCCTTTGATCTTCCGGCAAGATCTGCTATTTTTATGCCATTTGTTACGAGTTAATTGTGTGAGAGTTGATTTTCTGAACTCTTGTACATAAAAAATAAACATAGAAGCAGAATAAGTGTTGAAGAGGACTTAAGATTGAAGATAAGTTCCATTACTCCTAATGTTGGTATTTTAATCACAGGCAAACAACAACAAGTTTCGCACTAAAGACTATAAAAGTATATTTTGTATGATGATTAATTTTTTGCTGAGTTTGTACTAATTTTTTATTTGTACGTTTTTAGACCTATCGGTAATAAATAAAACTGTAAATTAATACAATTTTAATCTTTTTATTTCTCCGTTATTATAAGCATGTTATAAATAAACAAATATCTAATCATTAAATTTGAAGTTTTCTCAGGAATTTAATTATAAAGCCTTTGAACACTTTTAGAAGAGTAAATATTATACGTTTATTAAAATATTTAGGTCTGGTGGTACGCCAAAATTTCGCAAAAAGTCAAGTGGTACTCAGGTGCAAAGAGGTTGGGAACCCCTGCTATAATAAGTAATTCGAGATCTCAGTTTTAATTTTCAGCTTTTAGAAAATAAGTTATGGCGATAAACATGAGTAGTCAAGTGGTTTTTCGTGTTGCCTTTTAAATATAATTGTATTTTCCCAAAAGTCGTGTTTTTCTATATAATTTCTAGTTATATCAAAAACTATGACAGATCAAAGCGTCCTTGATCGGCACGCTAAAAACCGTACTTAAAAGCGGGTCATATCACTGTTTTTCGCGGAATCTCCACCCACCGCTAGATAGCGCGTTTACAGACGTAGAAAATACATGCTCTACAAAGCATTTCTTAACTATTTTTTACATTTTTTATGCAAAAAAAAGTTTTTTAGCGATTCTTTTGGATGTGTGTTAGAATAATACATTTTACAGTTTCCTTACTGTTTTGCATGCATAATTTGTCAACAAATATTTTTTTTAGGCATTCATCAATCTTGAACTTAAAATATACCCCTAGAACTATTTTTTAAGATTAATCATACAACTTAACTTTCTTAAACCATATTCTCAAACTTTTCTACTTTATTTTTTTATTAAAATTTACCAAATGTGACTAATTTATAAATAAAATTTTAGTAATATTTCTAAATATTAAATGCTTGAATATTTCAGTTGTTATCTATATTCATAATAAATAATTTGTCTTAAAAGGATAAATTCAAATTTCGCAAATGTATAAATAAAAAGTCAAATGGGAAAAAAAATTATTTAGTATTCATAACATATATTTAAACACGTAAAAAAATACAAAAACACGTAGCAATATAATACAAATTTATACTGAAACAAATATTATTGCAATTAATGTTTGTTTGGTTTTGAAATGTTTGAAACTTTATTAACACTTTAAATCCCAACCCGCCCTAAATCGCCTTGTAGAAAAATTCCCAGCCAGTAGCCTTTTGGTCGGCTAGGGGCTGATCCAGGGGGGATACGAATATTTCAAACTGGAGTGAATCTTCCTGGCAGTAGTTGTTTGAAGCGTGACGGTCCTCAACAATAGGCTATTGTGGAACATGTAATGAGGAGCCATGGGTTTAGAGGGTGTCCGATCCCGGTGCAGAATCCCTGAGTTTCGACGATCGTTAATCAGGAAGTTGGGGAGGAGTTTTCGACACGCATTATTTAACCTCATTAGAACCCTGGTCATGTCGAGATGCGTTTAGTATATGGTCCCTCTTCCTCCGATCGCTCCAGGTATGTGTTCCAATACAAATGAAAAGGCACGCGGGGATTTTCTCCTTGACGCACAGAACATAGGACCAATGATAGCAATGTTAAAAGACACTCTTTACTTTCTGTACTTATTCGTTCAGGACTCGGACAAAGTTTTAGATTATAGAAATTTACCTTCCGATTAAAAAAGTTCAGTGGTCGGCAATTCACTTCATGTGCCTCTTTGTTGGACTTTTTTTACCTTTTTCAGAAGGACGAATAATTTAACCACATTTTACATGCTCCATCTCAATCAGTAAACTTCTGTGACTTCATATCTAATCAGCGAATTGAGATTTTTGTTGTATTGTCTTAATAGTGCTATACGCAAGGTTGTTGAATTCATTTTAGAGTTTTTGTCTCAATGTGAATCTTATATCCATGTCAAATCAACAAAAAAAAAATGCCATTTTCAACCCGACCCCTTCAGAATTTCATAAAATTTTGCTCACTTGTTGGATTCATAGTGGAAAGAAAAAATTACCACTATTAGGTTTGAATATTCATTTGGTTTCTGAAATACGGTGATTCAAAAATGGTCCAAAAGGTCAAAATTTCACATTTCTTGCTTTACAAATTTGCACATAATTTTGTCCCTAATTATCATAGAACATATCTTTTGGTGTCAAAAAAAAAAAAAAAAAATCTGAATACTTGGGCTCTCTTATGATGTATAATTTGTACCTATTTTAAAAAAAATTCCTTTTAAGGTCCAACAGTTTGATCTTTGACATCTCAAAAAGGGGTATTTTTATTTTTTTCAAACAAATGTATTTTCTTCATACATTAATTCTCTACAAAAATATGTTGGTTTCATTTTGGGACAGAATGGGATTGCAAGTTATAAATTTAAATGCAAACCCTTATTCTTAACTTTCAATGATAATCGCCTGCGATTGCGGAGTGAAGATTCCCATATTCGCTATACTTAATGCACACGAATGTACAAGGAACTGAATGTAAATTTTCTACTTTTTAAAGAGAATTAAATAATGGAAATTTAGATCTTGGATCTTTTGTTGAAAGTATAGAAGAGTTACCATATTTTATTATTGTGTTTTCCAAGTTTGCTGATTTACGAACAAATAAGTTTCATTACAGGGGGTCGAAGTGAAGATTCCCATATTCGCGATACCTAATGCAAGAGGTTCACCTGATGGCTGTGGGAGTTAGAGGAGCCGAGTTTGAATCCCGAGTTAAGAATTGATGTTCGTTGTGGTTCGAATCCACTTTAAGCTGTAGGTACCGGCCTGATTAGCCGTTATTTTGCAAAAAATAGGTCGTTGAGGGTACAAAACAAACAAACATCCTTATTCAAAAGAATAAACATGAAACTGAATGTAAAATATCTAGTTTTTAAAATAATTAAATGATGAAAATTTAATTCTTAGATCTTTTGTAAAATGTATGGGAGAGTTGTCATATTTTATAATTGGGATTTCCAAATTTGGTGATATGCGATTAAATAATTGCTTTTACTAGGTGAAGTGGAACACTTACTGTTTGTGTTTGTTATATTTATAAAAATGTGAAATTAATACTGGGAGGATGTCATTCGAACGATTTAAATAAAGAAATAGAAACTAAATTAAATTCCTTTTAAACCTGCATACATACAGTTGTTTTGTAATTCTCCTCAAACAATATGTTACCTTGTTGGGATTGTAATGATTGTCCGAAATTCAAGGAATTTAGTAAGTGTATGGTAAGTAGATTCATTTCTACAAAAATCTGTTGGTTTCATTTGGCCAATGGGATACCAAGTAATACATTTAAATAAATTCTTTACATGCATTGCCAATTTTTATGTGCAATTGCAACTTCTTGAGCTTAGATAAAGTTTTTATATTGTTTGACCACTAAGGACAAAAGATCCATTCCGAACTATTTACTAACTTCATTTTTTCTCCCCAAAACTTAATTAAATACATTATGATCTACAATTATCTACGAAAGCTGATAAGCCTGACGTAAATTAATGAAAACGCATATATTACATATATTTTGATTAAAACATTTTGGCAACAGGAAAGAGTTTCAACAAATGATCGGCTAAATGGGATTTATTAATATTTCGAAGTGATTATAGAAGCATTTGTAATTATAAAAGCAATCTAAATGCTCAGACGTATTATGTAGATGACCCAACGCACAACCCTATTGCAAGTTGTAGACATGTAGTAGATCTTTTAATGGTCGACAGGGCCCCCCCCCCCCACCCACACAGGAAACCCAGGTGTGGCCCACAGGAAAACTAGTCGAGCGAGTTCATTTCTAGTTTTTTCGAATGGAAAGTCATTGGGTTTTTGTGAAACCCACAACGCTGACTCCGTGGGATTTAAAGGGTTAAGTAAAATTCAAACTTGAAAATGTGAATTCTCTTCAAATTCTTAAGAAATTAGACAGCAACTTTATGGTCATTCTTAAAGTTAAAAAAAAAAAAAAAAAAAAAACAATGAAAAAAATAATTCTACCCATCTTTTCTCTCCCAAGTAGAGAATAATATAGCAAATTTCAAAACTTTTGGGCATTCATTAGCTATTTAAAATGATAGACTGAATAATGTTTACAAATTCAAAGTTTATTAATACGATATCAATAAATTATTTTTTTTCAGAAATAATTTAATAATTAATTTTTTTCAAACATAACTTTCTAACAACAAAGATCATAAATAGATATTTATTTCTTTAATATTAAAAAAATAAGCTTAAAACTATTCACAATACATGCATAAAATAAACTGGCCCAGCTGTGTGGCAACCAAAAACTGTTTTATATAGCAAAATACCTGTCATCAATAATTAAACAAATGCAAAATTAACATAACTTTAAAGTATTTTGATTAACAGGCTTGATTGACAATTTTCTAATGTTTTCAAGCATATCGCTATGCTTTTTAGCAATGTATTCAATGATAGCTTTAATAAATGCTTTGCACTCAAACTCAAATAAAATTTTGTTGTGCTCACGTTTAGAGGCTTTAATCTTTTCAGGTTAGGTTTTAATCTTTTTCGTTTTAAAATCTGAACAAAATCGTCAGAAGAAAAATGTTTTCCGCACACCTGCGTCCAACAAGAAGTTTCATTTGGGATAAAGTCCCTCCTTGAAATGGCCTTTAACCAATTGTTACTAACTGTTCATATGAAGGAACTTCGTGAAATGAAATGCCTTTAAGTTTCCCTTTCATCTCCGTGCAAAATGAAACGCAGCCAATACACCATATATTAAAATACTTAATTTTAAACAGACGCCATAACCGTTACGCAATTCAAAGCATTACTAAACACCAAACAATCTTAGGTCTGTAAAAGCGACATCTAGAGGCCGCTCGAGATTCCGGAGCGCTCATAGGAAAACGACCCATTTGACTCGCTTGTAGTAAGAGTTCCATTATCAAGGACGCTTTGGACATATAAACCCTTAAAACTTTTACCAAAAGTACTTCCAATATATTTACATAATTCAATTTTTTTGTAATTTGATGTTTAATTATTTAAAAAATAAATTTTTTGTGGTAGTTATGGTAGTTTATGAAAAAAATCAAAAAATGGAAATTTTAATTACGTTTAACAGACATAGTGTGCACAAATGCATAAAAGATAACTTCTGAAAATTTTAGATACATCTTTCAAGTGAATGTGAATCAAGTCAAGTATGAAATAACAGGTCCGCAAATGTCAAAATTAGCATGGGTGAGATACGAAGTACTGAACTCACTTTAAAGATTAAAGTCAAAAGAAACACTTTTAAGCATTTAAACGAAATAGCCTTTTCTACGAAACGTCCTTGTACACAGGCAGTCACAGCCTGTCAGATTAGGCGAGGTCAAAATAATTTTGACACCCCTTAAGTTGGTTGACTTGCCCGCTCAAAGACCTATTTTTGAGCACAATATACTAACGATTAATCAGGCCAGGGCCTATAGCTTAATACAGATTCCGAACCACAATGAACAACCATGCCTAATTCAGAATTCGACCTTGTCTCTATTTCCTTTGTATGCAAAACCAGAGAGTTAACCACACTGCTAAGGGAGTCGCCCCCGTACGACTCTTTTTTTTTTTCCTTTATTTTTTTTTCTTCAAAATTTTAAGTTGCGAAAGTAAGATTTCTGATGACCATCTTTGAGGAACGTCCTTGGTGCCCTTCCAAAATCATAAAGCGAGCCTGACTCTCCCCTATGGCTGCCTATGACATTGTAAAAACTATAGTTAAGGCTGTTATCGACACGCCACCTACATTTTGAATCTCAATGTTAAAGTATAGGAGATTTTCATATAAATAATCACAACACTGTGCTAAAAAATTTTAAAATATTCGAATTATTTTTTCACCATAAAAAAATTCGAAATGTTTTTTAAGGTGATGCGTAATGATGGCTTAGTATTTTATTGAGAAGTATTTTTTAAATATTTTCCAAAAATTCCATCTTTTCAAGTTGAAGTTCAAACGCTAATAAAAATTCTTTACAACACCAAAAAGAAAAAAATAAATGCAGCAATCTGTAGAATTATTCATTTTCTTTCAAATGGTCCAAAATTTATAATTTTAAGAATTGTATTTAAACGGCTACAATTTAATTACTCTAAATTTTATGATTTTCTTGAATGCGCGCATGAATACATCGTAGGTGACAGTGATTTATAATGGCTTCAGTTGTAAGAAAAGTATAAACATAACGAGGTTTGTTTTGTCTTTTTCATTCATGGAACGAGAGGCACCATATGGGGTTATTTTTTTTTTCCTTCTTTTTTTCTTATTGCATTTTTAGGCCGACACGAAGTGTTCAATGTTTACAAGTACATTTAATATTTCTTCTACGCTACGATTTCTACTACGCTCTACGCTTGGGATGGAGTTTAGTTATTCTTTTATTTTTTAATTGTTAGCTAGTTGTAAAGAAGTGACTAAATCTAAAGAATACGATATTGGATAATTTTATTTATGTGATTTTTTGTCAAATAATTTAAACAATATTTTTTAAATCCTTTATATTCACTTCGATTTATTTTGTGTGTGGTTATGTTTGTGGCAGATAAATATGTGGAGAGTTAATTAACCGCCTTGGGTTGTCACCCAATCAAACTGAAACTTTGCAGACAGATTCGTTTTCGGTGAGAATGTATTCTATCAAGTTTTGGGGACTTTCACTAAAAGGACGCTATTACAAACGCTGTTATTGTTGCTTTGTAGGGTTAAGGGCCACTTCATCCAATCGATCTTAAATTTGGCGGATGAATTCGTTATCAATGACATTTTGCTTTCTATCGTTTTGGGTGCTATCGTTTAAAAAGGTAGCTTTTACACACGTTTCCATTTTCACTTCGGAGGACTAATTAATCTACTTGCCTTCATCCAATCGAGATAAAACTTGGCTGATGGACACGCTATCAATGACAATGCATTTTCTTAAGTTTTGGAGGCAAAAAGGTGTTAGTTCAATTGCATGGAATGAATGATTTTTTTTTACATTGTGGTCAAACACTATGAAAAGTCGATCTGAGTTCAAAATTATTTTAATTAGTTGCACATAAAAGTTGGCAATCTAAATAAAGGATTAATTTTAAAAACTTTGTTTTTAGGGTAAATTATTACTTTCAATTGCTCATACGTTAACATACTGATGAAAGAATTGCATTCGGTGAAAAAAAAAAAAAAAAAAATCGATTATTATTATTATTATTATTATTATTTTTTTTTTTTTTTTTTTTTTTTTTTTTGCAATACCACACATTTAGCTGAGTTCAAGAAAGTGGTCTAGAAAAGTGTCCGATGTGTTTGTGTGTGTGTGCGAGGTCAAAATTTCTCCCGAATGGATTTACCTATGATGTTTAAATTTTGTATACGGGTTAGCGGTGGCCATGGAACCTGATGTCATTAAGGTTTTCGTGAAAATGGCGCATGTGCAAAAGGTAGTTGTTATTGAAAAATTTAAGTTTTTCAACAATTGTCAAAAAACTGATCTTAGCGGTTTCAATCAAGTAAGTGCACTAAATCTCATCCGCCACCTCCAAAATCCCATTAGAATTTCGATTATGGTGTAAAAGTTAAAAAACGAGTTCACAAAGTTCTTTTTAATTGAGCATCGCCCATCAACGACTGTTTCTCCTCTGTTTCACTTACATCAAAGTCTTATCTATTATTTATTGTAAAAATTTCCATTTAGGCGGTGGTTTTTTTTTTGGGAAGAGGTTGTCAATGAGATAATTATCACCAAATTGAATTTTTTTTTTTAAATTAATGAAAAACGGTCAATTGCACCGTGGCTGGTATTAAGTGTAATTGAAAGTTGTACGGTGTTCCATAATCCCAGTTTTTAAATCCTTTTACATTAAATTCGACGTCGTTTGTTTGTTTGTGGCCGGGAAATTTGCGGATGGCTAAACTCACTTGTTATCATCCAATCAAATTGAAACTTGGTAGTTAGATTCGTTGCCGGTGATAGTGCAAAAAAGAGTTACTCCATAGCAAAGAATCTGTGGTTTCTTAGTAGTGATCAAACCCTAGGAAAACTCGAACTGAGCACAAAATCGCTTAAATAAGTTGCAATTGCACATAAAAGTTTACAATGCATATTATTGACTTCCATTAAAAAAATTTTGCTGGCCGCCTGTGAATGTTGCAGTCTCTTTCGGTTAACTGCTCATATGTCTGTTCATAAGCTATAAAATTTTAAAAACCAAAAATGAAAGAGCACACGAGTTTAGAATAAGACTTACGATCTCTCGCACCCAATGTGTGTATTGTTTTTTTGCGAGCTATGTGTTCATTGCACTAAATCAGATTTTTAGTGCAAACACAACTCTACTTGATACAATCTTAAAGAATATACAGTCTCTTTTGAAAGAGAATATACTTTAAAATTATTTTTGCTACCTCCACTATTTGAAGCCTGTAGCCTTTCTTGTTACTTTTTTTAAAAATTATTATTATTTTCAGCTATAGATTTAAATGTTTTCAATTGCAATGTCAATTTTTTCCGATGTCCTAGCAAAGTGTGGGTGGTGATGTGGTAGGGGGGCTTGTGTTTCCCGTATAGCTCCGCCTGCAACAAGGTAAAGCTGTGTTGCGCTGGTTTGTGTCATTTTTTTAAAAAAAATTTTTATCGTGGATCGAACTCTTTCAAAGTGAAAATGTTAATTTTTTGGTGATTTAAGTAATATTAAATGCATTATGTTACTAGTCTACGATGATGTTAGAAAGTTCTATGACTGAAACCGGCATAAGATAAAACGTAATAATGAAACTAACAAAAAACCTCGTATATGGAAATAGAGGACATTGTCGTGGCAAAGACCAAAAAAATATGGTCAAGAGTTTCCATATCCTACTGTCAAACGAGTAAACATGATGTTGAAGGCGCATAATTTAAAACGCATCTTTTTTAAGTCTCACTCTTAAATACCAAAGGAGAATTTAGAAGACTTTATCCAAATCCTTCTAGAAGACTAGTAAGTATTGTTTGACATTTTATCCTGCAAGTTTAAGAAAATTTATGAGTGCATTTGTCCCAGGCACTAAAATGTACCAGTCGGAGAATTAAGATTCCTAATCGATCAAAATGGTGGTCGAAGACTTAGATATTGCTATCTATAATAATAAAATAAGCTGTGTGTCTTGTCTATCCGTTTCTGGATCTATAGAAACCTACTTAAAATTGGAGTAGAGTTCTGAAATTTTCAGCACAAGTAATTTTGGCCTTCTGATTG
Organism: Linyphia triangularis; assembly: GCA_963978545.1. Lineage (NCBI taxonomy): Eukaryota > Metazoa > Arthropoda > Arachnida > Araneae > Linyphiidae > Linyphia > Linyphia triangularis. Next base: position 34,847,554 of record OZ021733.1, read on the forward strand.
GACTTTTGAAAAACAGAATTTTAAACTTTTATTTAGTTTTTTTTTTTAAGTAAATTTCTTTAATTAATTAATATATATTTTACAAAACGATTTCAAATAGGGCTACAGCTTTGAAATGTTCAACATAAGTAGTTGTGGCCATCTAATTGGATTTTTAAAAAACAGAATTTTAAAATTTTATTTGTTTTTTAATTTTTTTTAATTAATTAACAAGTATTTTACATATAAATTTGTAATTCAGCTACAGTTGTGAAATATTCAACACAAGTAGCTTTGGCCTTCTAATTAGACTGACAAAAAGAATGTTAAAATTTTAATTTGTTTTTTAATTACTTTTTTCACAAAAAGCGACTTTTAATAGGCCTGGAGCTCTGAAAGTTTCAACATAATAAGTTTTGGCTTCTAATTTTACTTTTCACAAACACGTGTTAAAATAATCTTAAAGGGGTGTTGTATTATTGTATTAACGGGGAATTTTTTTTTCTCGACAAGGGATAGGCTTCCAATATTAAGGTTTTACGTAGCAAGTAGATTTCAGTGAATGAAGCTAGCTTATGCTTACGCAGCAATGAACCTTTGAGCGAGGGAAGCGAGCTCGATTTTGCGTAGCGATGAAACATCCTGCGGGCGAAGCGTCAAAAACTGGGACCTATACACGAATGACAGGTTTTCGCAACGCGAGACCTCACAGCTAACTAAAATACTGCACATGTTAAAATTTCGTAGCGAAGCATGGGTATTAAACTAGTAATGAATAAAATGAAGAACACTTTGAGAAGGGAAATTCTGAAGTAAAAATCACAGTTTCAGCTTCAAAAAGTAAACATATAGAAGTCTATAATGATTCAACTTTATCTGAATCTAGTCATTTGGACAGTGACGATGTACTCCAGGCACATTCTTCAAGAACGTGTATAATAGATATGAAGTATCGGCTGGGACAGTTATTGCTTCAGCAGTTCTTCTAACATCCACTTCGAAAATTGTTAAAAATACGTTTCACAGAAAAATCTAGATAGCACGAAAATTGACCACAGAAAAAAACGGAAGTTCTACAAATACCTGCTTTGTACTTCAGACAAAATGATAAAATTTAAATTATATCAGAAAAGAATGAAAAATTTATTTATAGAGCATTCTTGGAGAAAATATTTCATTGATTATTAAAGAGCATATTTCTTTATAATGGAACCAAAGTCGATGCTCTTGGGTTATATTACTCCATCATCCAGCACATCTGAATCACTGATTTCTTCCTGGAATTAGAATATCTATGGTGGCATTTAGGTGGGGTGGAACTAACGTGAACGTTGAAAAATTTGGACGTTTACCCGAGTTTTTTTTATTAAAGGTTTTAGCACAGGACAAACATATCGCCTCAACGATTTTAACAGGCATATTTTCTAAGAATTTAGCAAACAAATCTCTAGGTAAAATGTCTTATGGTCGATGGCTAACTCGAGCTAATCAAATTCTATGTGTCTAACTTTCTATGAGGGTTTACGCTTTGGTTTGCAATAAAAACTCACTCTTCTTGTAGCCTGTTCAAACTCATCACTGCAACTATAGGTATTGTATTTGTCCATGTAACTGAAAACTAAAATATATCCAGTAATTCAAAGAAAAAATTTCCTTGCGCACCTTGTAAATTTATTGACCGCAATGTTGACCGCCTTTAAACCATGAAATGGCAGCCGTCGCATTTTGAGATTCCACATCATTCATACAAATAAAACTAAAACTGTTTCAACTCCCCACTATTAAAAATTTTAGGAATCAACTTACACTTATCTCATTGATTGTCAAGAGACTATATCTGATCCACAATTATTGTGATCCATTCCTGATGAAGATATCCAATTGTTTGTTGCTGAAAAAGGCAGAAGGAGAACTGTCTTTACACAATATTGTAATACAATATTTGAAAATGCGATCAAGACTGTGTCAGAAACTTCAGCCACAGAGCGCAAAAAATCTGAGAGAGAAGGCTTCATAAAAAGAATTAAATGCAGTCTTGAAAAGACATGCCGAAATTCTATGGCAAGAAGGATTTTCGCGTTATTTGAAATATTATAATAGTAATAAAAATGTAATTTTTGTCAACATTTTACTGTAATAAATAAAAGTAACTCTTATAATTTAATTATATATATATATATATATATATATATATATATATATATATATATATATATATATATATATATATATATATATATATATATATATATATATATAATTTAAACTTATGTGTAACACAGGGATGAGAGTTTTTCTCCTTTTGGAGGATTTCTTTGTTTTTTATGTAACATTTTCCTTGTCTTCATCCCTTTTTCGAGGATCCGCATTTTTATGATCTGTATCAGTTTTTCCTGCAAAAATTATACTTTTCCTCATATCTAAACAAAAGATTTTCCCTCTTGGCTCCCCTTTCCTCACAGATTACTTCACAAGTTTCTAATATCTGAAATATAATTATTATATAGTATGAGAAATGTCATTATATCTTTAAAATTATTGAATCATCCTTCCTGCATACTTTTTTTTTTTTATTAATTTGTGTGTATTCCTTTCCACGAACTTTTTTGATGAAACTTTTGGGTAACGTCCCTTCCGCTTGCTTTTTAAAACCAATTTTTGGGCTTCCTTCTTTTTGCTCTCTGATCACTCTCATCCCTGTAGTAGTAAAACATCAAAAAAGAGGTTTTTTTTCTTCTTCAAAATTTGCATTCTTTAACGTCAATCCGGAAGCAGAAGATGACATCCCATTCTAATAAAATTTTATATGTACTTTAAGAACATCATTTGGCACCCTTTCCTTGCTGTGCCGGACAGAAATCTGAAACTTTTCTTTAGAACATGGAACGGTGAGTCATCCTCATACTACGCTAGTATGACGGGTCCCATGGCCACCACTGGGCCGTATATAAAGTTTGAACATCGTTCCTTGCCTTATGCTAACATATGGGAAATTGAAAGTAAAAAGTTTCACTACACTATTTTTATAATGTGTGTGTATGTATTTATGGTGCTAACTGATGCACCGTACTAGGTACAGAAACCTTGAGTATTCGCAAATGTTAGTTCATAAAGAATAGTTTTTCATTCAAATGCCACGTAAGTGATGTATGATTGACAAAATGTGTAAGGCAGCTATCGATAACATTTACAACAGTCTACAGGAGTCTGTACAAATCAATTGATTTTCATAAAACTTTGTATACGCATATATTAGGAACCAAATCATTACAGAATAATTAAAATTTTCAAAAAGATTAAAATATTGTCCACTTTTGATTACTAAGTAAAATATTCGTTAATATTTGTGTAAAAATATTTAAATTGCAATACCAGTGATTTATAGAAATATTTTTGTATTTAGCTAATTTTATTTGAGTAATCGACTGATATTTATCTAGAGATAAATTTTTATTTATTTTATTACTATCGGTATGCAGTCTATTATTACTCAGCAGATTGTAAAAAAGTTTTTTTTTTTTTTTTTTTTTTTTTGTAGGTTGAGACCCATTGATGGGTCGTGAACCAGTTTTTTTATACGAGAGTCGTTTTTAAACCTGTGAGTTTTTCATATACTTAAAGTAGAAGTTAGAAGAAATACCAAAATGGGGGAGGGGGGGGGGAATTTAATAAGCAGCGGCTGAGCGATAATTTTGTGACACGTCTATCAATACTAAATTGTTTTATCACAGTTCTTACCATTTTGTAAATAAAAAGCAATTTAAAAATTACCATTGAATTATACGCTTTTTCAAACCATACAATAAGTGTGCATTACTTTTAAGAACTGGAGATATATTTAGTAATTTTAACTAATTTAATTATTTTTAGTAATTAAAAATTAAGACATTTAATATTTTTTTTTTTTAAATTACAATTTGAATTAAGTTATTTTATGGGTAATCCGAAGTAATGTTAAAATCAATGAGGTAGTGAAAAAGTGGGTCGCCATTGTTCATCTTTCTAAAAAGGTGGGTCTTGATCTGTGAAGGACTGATTTGTAATACATATTTGAAAAGATAAACTGTAGGATCATTGCAATTTAAGAAGGGGGGGGGGGGGGGGCTTGATTTTTATTTTTGGGAACCAATCAGTGTCTAATTTCCTTATTAGTTGGCGGAATACTTGGTCAGGGCCAACTTTATTTGGATGGGCAACTTTTACCTCATCGAAATTAATTACAATTTTTTTTACGCATCCGACAATTGTATAATATTTTCATTTCACGTATACTTTAAATTTTTTTTATTTCAGATTCAGTTTTTTTCATGTTCAAATTAATGTTGATCAGAAAGACAAATTGAAAACTTGTCCTCTTAAAAAAATTATTAAAAATCCACTTTTAAAACTTTTTTTTTATTTTGTAATTTTTTAATTATCCGTTCTCAGTTGTTTCTATAAAACACTTATTATTTTTTAGATATATCACTATTTCTATTACTTATCAATCCACTGCTTGGAATCGTTATTTTTCCTTTAAATAAAACAGCGCGATCATTTAGCAAAACACTCCCATAAAATATAAAGAAGCAAAAATGCTGATGTTGCAGTCAGCTGTATTTTGAATTATGACGCTTTCGAAGTGGCCTTGGCTCTGGCTATAATGAAAGAGATTCTAAGTGGATTTCTCCCGTTCAAATTTCAATACGTGTATTTTAAATAAAGAATATAACCATAGCTATTTCTAGTCATAATGGAACTGAAAAAAATTTCTGACTAATATTTGTGAAATGAATACTTGATAGTAGACTTAATCAAGAAAAAACTACCGTTATAATGCGGAACTCTTTACTAGTAGCGGGGGTGGGTAAACCTAACCTAAATTGAAGATGTGATTCGGTTAATTTTGCACACGCCTACTGCTCCACCCATTGTAGAGGCGCTGACATCGTTTTCTAGTTTCGGTTTGACTAGATAGCGCCCTTAAAATAGCACTTTAAAAAAAAAAAAAAAAAAAAAAAAAGCGCGTGCGCAGTAAAATTTTGAAGTTCAATGGAAAAGAAATTTTCTATACTTGTTTATCAGCATTTTTATACATAATATGTTAAAGGATGTATGTTCTTTTTTTTATACTCACATAATATACGAGGTTTAAAAGTTTAGACAATAAGTGGGAGGAAAGATTCCGCGAAAGAAAAAAAAATAGTTCCGAAAATCCCCTCTCTGTGTAATATAAAAGTGAGTATAAAAGATATATAGAATCAATAATGAAATAAAATTAACCTTTATTTAGCACATTCAAATCAGGTTCAGTGTGGCCGCCGTTTTTGTGAACCACATATTGCACAGCATTCACAACAAACAGCAAAAAGTAATATATCTCAGGATTCTCCCGTACCCTTCGTGGTATGTTATCCTTCAACAAAGCTAAAGTTCTGAACAATTCCTTGCTAGACCTTGGTCTTAAGGTAACCACATGGCCAAAAGTAGCATGGGGTAAGATCAGGAGACCGAGGTGGCCATGAAGCTGGAGAGTAATGGCTAATGACTCTTTCATGTGTGAATTTATGTCATAATAGCAGCTGTACCTGCAAAGCAATATTTGGAGGAGCTCCATCTTGCGTGAATATGATGTCCCCCAGACATTGTTTTCGTTGAATTGCCTGAATGACAAAATTTTTTAACATGTGGCGATATTTCTCTCCGGTAACAGAATATGTTATCGCTCCAATCTGGGTAATGCTCGCATTAAAGAATGGTCCTATGATCAAGGCCTGACTTGCATCACTTGGGACCCAGAGCACATCAGGTTTTCGGGGCCCTATATAAAAAAAATTGAGTTCGGGGAACCAAATATTTATCGACAGTGTTTGCTGGAAGGATTTTCGTCTTTAATTTGCAAGTTTGTGGATAACCATTTCCTGAAGTTCAAAATCACACAACAGAAAATCAACCAATATGTATTTTATTTGAATATTTAGCTCGTGTCTTTTCGAGTTTGAAATCAGTTTAAGGTTATGGTTTATTTGAGTTCAAAGCGTAATTGAAAATATTTAAAAAAAAAAAAAAAGGACGTAGAATTTAATTTTACTCCAACAATTTTGAAAATTTCTTGACCTCCAAAGTTTCCAGGCCCCAAGGCAGTTTTAGGGCTTTGTTGACTTGTGCAGAAATCAGGCCTTACCCTAATGATCATTACTGCCGTAAACCAACACCAAACAGTTACCTTTGGTGAATGCAAAGGAATTTCTTCGAATGTATTTGGTGATTTGTAATCTCAAATTCGGCAGTTATAGGTATTTATAGTTCCATTAGTTAAAAGTGGGTCTCATCTCCTCATAAGATTTGCCACGGCCGAGCATCATCTACCTTCATTCTGACAAGAAAGGTGAGAGCAAAACTCAATCGCTTATCATGGTCGGTGTGACGTAATTCTTGTACACGGCTGATCTTGTATGGATAGAAGTGGTGGAAGTGCCAGCAAATATTGTATTGTGCTCTGTCGACAATCCAAATTGCCAATCCAAGTGCAGTCTCAACTTATTTGATTGTATCTTGTAGTACGGGTTTTCATCCTCTCTCTGACTGAACATTTAGAGAACCTGTTTTCTTAAACTTCTGCATCGCTTTTAAACTATTATCTGGCAAAGGACATTACCGTACCTACATGTTTTTTTTTTTTTTTTTTTTTTTTTTTTTTTTGCTTTCTAAATGCACGAAGAGCTGCTGACACGTTGCACTGGTTGAGATAAAAGAATTTGACATGTAACCCATGCTCGACTAAAGAATGATACATCATTGCACATAACTTTCAATCAAATTGTTTCTAAAAAGTAACACATTGCCTTTTAAAGCTCAACAAGCTGAAACTGTGCAAAAGGATATAACGTGAAATTTGAATAAATAATTTCTTTTTCTGTGACTGCATTCTTTGGGACTCAATAAGCGAAATTGTAGATAAAGACACTTTATAAGTGTTTATGTAAACTTTCACTTTGAAGCGCTACGCTTTCGCTGCGGGCGACAGGGGGTTTGAACCGAGGACCATGGTGTCTGGAGACTGATACTTTACCTCTGTGCAAAAGAGTACTCCGCTGCACAGAAGCATTATCTGATATATGAGGTCGCCACACAGCCTCCTCCCAGCGACGAAGGAGCGATGCTGTTGTTCTGATCAACGTCTGAACGGAGTTGGAGGTTTGGAATGCTAGTTGCATTGTTGTGCCCGCTTGTTGCGGTGATGCACGCGAGTTGCGTGTTTGATCGCTAGTTGCGATGTAGTTTTCTCCTTTCAGAAGCGCCGATAGATGGCAGCATGATTCGTTTTAGTCCGGGTCATCAGTGAAGTTTTTTTTAAGCTTTCGCTGCGGGCGACAGGGGGTTTGAACCGAGGACCATGGTGTCTGGAGACTGATACTTTACCTCTGTGCAAAAGAGTACTCCGCTGCACAGAAGCATTATCTGATATATGAGGTCGCCACAACTTCTTTAAAATTGTTGTCATATTAAGCTTGAATTAAATTGTTAAATGTGTTAAAAAACTATGTTTCTATGTTAAATGTGTTTTTTAAACTATTTTTTCTTATTACACACCGCCACATATTTCCCTATCGGTGACATGTGGAACTATTTTTTTGCGAAATCCTTTGTCCCCCGTCTTATTTAACCTTTCTACAAATTTTGGCCCCATTCTTGCAATTAGATCGAACTACAGATTACTTTGATGAGATTGAGCACTGTCAGTTTAATTTTGGCCTTCCTCTATACACATATTTTTATCTAAGTACTATAGGGAATTAATATACATATTAAATTCTTTGAATGTATGAATTTACATTTGTATATTTACATTTTTGAAAAGATTTTTTACCTTTCTTTAATTGACGATATTTAAACCCGATCATGAAATCAACATCTTTGAAATGAAGGCTGCATACTCGTGTAGAATTAGAATTAGCATGTGAGATATAACATTTCATCCATGTTTCACGCCATAATTTATAGTTCGGAATTTCAATGTACCTAATTTAGGGCGATTTGCCTTGTTTGGACATGTAAAACGGAACGTAATAATATACCTGACTGACATGTTTTGATGGGTGGTGGAGTTCCTAGGTTCGCAGGACCTTTGAGCTCCGAGATAAAAAATAATAAACCATTTTAATCGTGATTATATTCTCTTATATCAAAACTAAATTATCAGAGAAAATGAAAAAAAGAAACTCTACAGAACTTGCATGTTTACATACAGTTGTATCAGTTAACTCAGAAAACTGGAGTGCGAAACCACGCCCCTAGCTACAGGGTGTCCAGAAAAGGACTCCCTGATTTCAAAATTAAATATCTCGAAGACAAAGATCGATAGAGGAATGCAGTAAACCGTATGTTTATTGTGAAAGCTGTAAGAATTTTATACAGCAGTTTGAAATAATAGTTACCAAAGCTGCAAACAGATGACGCTGTACGCTGTACAGCTCATTATCAGCATACATAAATGAAATAATAGTATGAAAACATTCTTTGCAAAAAATCACATCACAATGTTTTCAAAATGTTCACCAATGGCACTACAGAGGTGGCGCAAACGAAGAATGAAATTTGCCATCACATTTCGTAGTGTCTCAACAGAAATGGATTCACATGCCACACAGATCGCCGATTCAAGCTCGTCCAGCGTAGCGGGATGCTTCGGGTAGACAATGTCTTTCAATGTGCCCCACAAAAAATATTCACAGGGAGTCAAATCCGGCGAATATGGAGGCCAATCTATGCCTGCACTAGTAAATTTGGGATATTCCAAAGCAATGACTCGATTCCTGAAGTATTCATCAAGAAAGCGAAACACTTGTTCGGTACGATGTGGTCGGGCTCCATCTTGAATAAACCATTCAGTACGTGGTCGATCCTCTAACACTTGCTGTGTAGCGACAAATTGTTCCAAAATTGCAAAGTAACGTTCACTAGTGACCGTTTCTCGAATGAAAAAAAGGCCAATAATAGCCCACACAGTAACTTTAGGAGAATACAGAGGTTTCGCTTCACACCAATATGGATTTTCGGAACCCCAGAATCACCAGTTCTGTTTATTCACGAATCCATTCAGGTGGAAGTGTGCTTCATCTGTAAACCAGATGCAGCCAACATCAAATCCTTCGATATCAATCATTGTGAGCATCTGATTAGCAAAGTCAATCCTTTGTTGCACAACTCGTACTGGTATGGATTGGTGAGTTTGAATTTTGAATGGAAACATGTGTAGGCTCTTTCTCAGTATTTTCTGCGTGCTGGAATGCTTCAAACCAGTCTCAGATGCAATTCTACGGACGGATGACATTGGATTTTGCTGAATAATTAGAAACTGTGGCGACATTTTCAGGCGTAACTGCAGTTTGCTTGCGGCCAACATTCTCCACTAGATCATCAGTTACGCTGCCTGTTCGTTGAAATTTGGCGAAGAGCGTACGAATGGTTTTCGCATCGGGTCCTTTTGGAACATTAAATCGTGCTTGAAAACTGCGTCTTGTTGCCGTAGGACTCTCTTTTAACCTGTGGTACTCTAGCACTAGAAAAACGCGTTGTTCAATGGAGTACATGGTTTTAATCTCTTCCTTCGGTACGCTAACCTCCTTTCATGCTTCAATAGTGGAACTGATCGCTCTGGGCTTCGGATCACTATTTATACTAGGCATTACGTATGGCGATTACAGCGCCATCTGTTAGCAGCTTTTGTAACTATTATTTCAAACTGTTGTATAAAATTCTTACAGCTTTCACAATAAACATACCGTTTACTGCATTCCTCTATCGATCTTTGTTTTCGAGATATTTAATTTTGAAATCAGGGACTCCTTTTCTGGACATCCTGTACATAGATACTGCCAAAATTGGGGGAAGATTGTTCTGCAATTCTCTGAAAACCTTGCACATCAGAAGCTTCCACTTTTGAGCACTGTAGCGCTTTTTCCTATCCGTTTTAACTTCACGAAAACATTAGTTTTCGTAGCAAAACGAGTTTTAAACACATCTTTAGGGGGATTTTGTACAATGCATGGCTAAAAAAAAAATAGTTGTATATTTTCATTCTCTAGATCAATTTTAATTTTCTAGCTTTTAAAAAATAAGTTATGGCTATAAACGTTTATACATGTCTAGTGGTTTTTCGCTTTGCCCTTTAAATTTAATTGTACTTTTATAAAAATTGTGCTTTTTTTAATAAAAAGTCCCGTTATCTCAGAGAGTATGGCAAGTAAAGCCTTGAAATTTCTACCAAATGTTTTCCTAATGTATCTACAGATTTTAACGAGAGTTTTTTGTAATTTGATCTTTAGTATGTTTTTTTTTTAAAATAATTTTTTTAATTTTATTTCTTTATTTCATAAAAAATATCATACAATTAAAATTTAAATGAGTTTTTATTAATTCCTTCGATAAAGTATGTAGAAATATACAGAAGACAACTAATGAAACTGTTATCTTCTTATTTCAAGCGGTTTCTAAAATGACGGGTCCTCAATAAGTCAAAATTATGATAAGCGGAATACAAAATACTGAAACCCCTTAAAGATTAAAGTCAAATAACCCCTACCCCCAATACGTATCGTTAATATTTTACAACCAATTACTGCTTAAATTAGTTTTAGGCTCTTTTAAAATTAATTCAGGAACTTGACAGCAAAACAACGTAATTATCAAGCATATATATTAATATGGCCTTCATGCAAAAGAGTAAGAAGAATACGTTTTGAAACTATTATTTTAAAAAAAATAATAATAATAATTTTAATAAATAAAAGTGCAGGAAATTTTTTCCTTACATCCAAAATACTCAAAACGATGACTTCTAGTTGTGTTTTTCAACAGATAATGCATTATAAATATAAAACAGTTTAAGCAATTTCGGCGTTTTAACTGGTGGTTGAATAGTTTCAAAGGATAGGCTTCAGCGCTGATGCGGCAGCAAGTAGAAACTTCGTACATGTATTTATTTGTGTAAATTAGGTTACTTAGTAGTAAATTATGCCGGTATTATACAATGAAATTTACTCAGCTGGCAAAATGTTTTGCAGTCGACCCCTCTTTCTAAAACATACTTGTTTGTTATTCATCCGAAGTTAATAATACTAACCACCCTTCCTTTTACTTCAATCTAGTATATTATAAGTATGAAGTTCAGCTTTCTTCCATCGCAGCGCTGATGGTTACTATTTCAAGTCTATTTTGATACAGAATGGTTATTTTAAAACACCAAAAGTGCTAAAAAAAATTTCTTTTCTTTTTATAATCAATCTAAAGAATTTAATCATCTTAATTAATTTAAAAGTTATCATTTGTACTTAATCTGTGAACAAAATCTTTTATTTTAAAAATATAATTTTTATATTTAATTCGTTCCTAATTTTCTTATTTAACAGCAATAGATTAATGATACTAAAGAATTTTTCAAGCATATTTTTAGTTTCTTAAATTTTAACGAATAAACTTACGAATAAAAATACGATTACTGTTTACCTTGCTGTACTCTATTTTTCAAATAAAGTTTTAAAAACGTAGTATTTCAAAGAAATTAAAAATTTTGGTTTCCGAACTGCATTGACTAGAATTTACAAGAGCTCAAAAATTACAAATCATTTCCTCTGCAAACTATAATGCAAAATAAAAACTTTCCTTCGAAAAATCGTTTTGTTAAATTTTTAATTTCGTTAAAATTTTTATCTGACGGTGTTTTCAAGAATGATTTTTGATTTTACTCTGTACTTTAAAGCCGCAACCTTCTGGATGATTATTAAAACAATGTAACTCAACGAGTTTGCCTTTTTTAAATTTAGTAATTAAATTAATATATGTTTTATCTATTTTAAATTTTTACTTATAGTCTACAACAAACAATCCACTAATGAAACTATTCGCCGAGAATTCAAACTTATACAGGTATGGGTATAGAAGAAAAAAAAAAGAAGAAAAAAAAAACGATGGCTATATTTTCGGCTCTAAAGTGGTAGCATATTGCGGTTTGCATCACAATTATTTGGTTACGATTTTGTATATGTCTGGTACTATTTTTTTTTTTTTTTTTTTTTTTTTTTTGAGAGAAATAGCTGTTTACTAATAAAATTCAACTCCAACTTTGAAAATTTCAATTCGTATCCCTATTTATTTTATACTTTTCATTTGTTTTAGAATACTTTATTTACTCTAAATATCAAAGTTTTTTTGGGAGGGAACAAACGTTTGTGTGTTTGTGGATGTTAGAAAAATATATAATGATAAGATGGTCGACTTCACACAAAGTAAATTAAATATGAAACTATAAGTACAGAAATACTACGTATATTACTATTTATTATAAACAATACGTTATAACATATTACACTAAATACAAATAAATACAAAATTTAGGCATTTGTAAAAGTAATCATCAAAGTATAATTATTTTGTTCAGAAGCATTACAGTATAAGTACAAATGTAATATAAATATTGAAATTGTGTAATGAATGTAAACTAATTTATTCCAAAGATCTGTGTCTATCTTTTTTTAAAGACCACTTAAATTTGTACGTAAAAGTCTCACATTATCCACCGAAAATCTTTGTCAATAATTTTCGGAAAAGTTACAAACTTTTAAAAAATAATAAAACTTGATTTTAATTTCTAAATATATATTTTTTTAAATATATTTTTTTAAGTATGATTAGCGTATATCAAAACAAAATTCTTAGTTTACTGTAGTAGTATCTGACAATGTTAGCATATTTTATGTTAATTATATCACATTTATTTTTTATGTGTTTCACTAGTCTAATGAAGATTGGCTGAATATTGTTTGTAATTTTAAAAATAATTACTAAAACTTAAATTTTGAAGCTTAGTGTATATTTTTCAACTTAATGAAACTTTGCTTAGGAATGAAAACTTGTTAAATCACTATATTGTTTTATATGGATCAAACGCTAGCAAAATCCGTAACATCCTCATGGTCATTCACTGTACTATATGTATGTAAATTTATGAATATTATGTTGACGTACAATCCTTTTCATATCAAGCGTTTTCTTAATCCATTTTGTGTCATTGATTATTAAATACATTAATGAAATTAACTTCATGCAATTTTTAAAATTATATTTTTCACTTATTAATCAAAAACATCAATTATAAACTTAGTGTTACGTTTAGATAATATATAAATAATTACGTGGAATTAAAACTAAAGGGTGGCCACAAAATAACTCTCCAAGTTTGGCGGCATATGCAGCCAAAAAACATTTAGTACGCACCAAAAGTCACCGATAGAGGAGATTCTTCAAAAATTCCTTAGTACATGCGTAATAACCAACAGCGCCACGCATCTGAGTTAAAAGTAGAGAGCAGACGTTCACCAGTTCGTTGATTGACTGTTGATGAGTGCTAAAATGCACCTACCTCAACGTGCTTTATTGATAAACTTCTTCTACATAAGATAGTGTAATGTGGCGGCTCTTAGCGAATTTCAAAGGCTTCCTAACTTATGTAAAGGTCGAATGTCTGCTGTAGCTCTGAGAGCAAGAGTAATGATTATATTCCAAGAAACTAAATCACTAAAACTTTGGCGGCATATGCAGCCAAAAAACATTTAGTACATACTAAAAGTCACCGATAAAGGAGATTATTCAAAAATTCCTTAGTTCCTTAGTACATACCTAACAACCAACAGCGCCACGCATTCTCGTTTAAAAGTAGAGAGCAGACGTTTACCTGTTCGTTGATTGACTGTTGATGGGTGCTTAAAATGCGCCTATCTTATCTTAACATTAGGGTGGTTCAAAAGAAAGATTTTTTATTTTTGAAACGCATGAGGTGAAAAAGTTGTTACATATCTTGAATAGAAAAACTGTAAAAAAAAAATTTGAAAAAAAAATAAAATATCCTCCGTTCCCGGCATTCACCTCAAAACTTGGAAAAATACAAAAATAACTATTTTTTCTAAATTTTTAAAAATTTACAAACTTTATATATTTGAAAGGCAATTGTTTGCAATGTGTAGTGAAAAGGTGGTATTACACAAGAAAACACAATTCTATGCATTTTTAAAACGTATATTAATAATTAAAAACACTCAAAAGTAAAACTTTTAGCAAAAAACAATGATTTTTTATGTAAAATGGGTACTAACGTTATTTAATACATTTAAAAAACACCAAAAAAAACCATGCTGTTATTCATTTGGTTCACTTTTTTCTCGAGCTTTCTATCCATTGATGCACTTTGAAGGAAACTTTTGTAGTAAAGTCGGGCATTATGGATCTTTTTTTTTTTAAAAAAAAAGATGTCCTAAATTCTTTGGCGTCAGCACCACCCATTTTTTGTCTTGTCTTCCTTCTCAAGCGTTCCACAGCTTGTGAGTGACAAGGAAACAAGTTGAAGTCTGATTTCAGTGGTCCCTAGTAGCACAGAAATGCTGGCCAATTTCGCCAGACATAGGCCAATCCCGATGTGGAACGTTGTGAATCGGTCGTTGGAAACAATATTAACCAATCTCACCCAATTCTGGATAAAATATAGAAGAGGTTTTGAAATGTCGCTGCACAGTTTTAAAATTAGGATATTATATTAATGAGAAACAAAGCTATGTGGCGGTTTTGACATGTTTGTTTGTTGAAAAATCGTGCATTTTGGAACTATGCTCGGCCAGAATTAACCAATCTTCCCCTGTTTCCTTCCATACAGCTGTGTTACCTAGGTTGCGCCAGTCTTTACTCGTAAATGTTCGCTTCTTACTTCCCAGTCCTATTACAAGCATTCCAATTAATTATGTCTAATAGGGGCAATAAAGTTAAATTTTGTTACCTTGAAATACATGATTGTCTTTCACTAGGAAAGTTCTCGAGATTTCATAACCCGACTATCCAGTTCTCTTACATTTCTCCTTTCGTACAAAATCATAGCCGAAATAAAATAAAAAAAAATTAGTTAGGGAAGGAAGCATTTCGTTCAGTAACCGAGTTTAAAACTTCCAGTAAAAATTCAGGGATGTATCGAGACAATTCGAATTGCCTCCTATATGATCTTAGGTCCTTCAGAAAATTAACTTCTTGTAATGCAAAAATATCAAGAAGATATAACTGATCTGTGGTCAGCACTTTTATCTCAATACTTGAAGAATTAACCATTCAACTCGTAAAAAATAAGAGAGGACATTTTTCACAGTTCTTCAATTTTTGATCTATGTTCCCATTGAAAGATGTTGGTCCTGTTGTAGTACTATCTACGTGTTTAAATAGGCATCTGAATGGTAATTCATTGAAGTATAGGAGGCATATATCCCACTGTAATGGTCTCTCAACGTGCTATTAGATCTGTCAGATTTTTTCCAGCCAGTCATAATGGCAGTCCCAATCACAGCCATGTGTGCTATGATCCAATGAATAAGCAAGTAAGTTTAGGAGCTTCAAAGGAAGAGAAGGCGCTACGAGAAAGGCCACCCAGATGGAAACCCGCCAAAACACAGTTTTTATCAATGTTTCAAAGGTTATGCGTGAACGCTTATTATTGAATAATTACTAATTTGATTTTTTTCCAAATTCTATTTTATTCATTCTACACAATACAAACTAATGTGCCTCGATAATTTAGTGATTGGTGTATTCTTCATATTGATGGAAAATAGGTATTTTTTGTATTTATTCAAAACTTTGAAGTGAATGCTTGAAGTAAATACCATGATTTTAACAAATAACGTAATGTAAGAAATAACGTTAGTACCCATTTTACAAAAAAATCATTGTTTTTTACAAAAAGTGTTACTTTTGAGTATTTTTAATTGTTAATATATGTTTTAAAAATGCATAGAATGGTGTTTTCCTGTGTTATACCACCCTTTCACTACACATTGCAAACAATTGCCTTTCAAATATATAACGTTTAGAAATTTTAAAAAATTTAGAAAAAATAGTTATTTTTTGTATTTTTTCCAAACTCTGAGGTGAATAATGAGCGATTGGAAGATATTAGTATTATTATTATTTTTTTGTTTTCAAAAAAAAAAAATACAGTTTTTTTTGGCAAGATATGTAACAACTTTTCTCATCTCATGTGTTTCAAAAATAAAAAAAATTCGAGCCACCCTACTCAACATGCTTTATTGGTAAAAATTTTCTTCATAAGACAAATGTAATGTGACGGCTCTTAGCGAATTTCGAAGGCTTCATAACTTATGTTAAGGTCCAATGTCTGCTGTAGCTCTAAGAGCAAGACCAATGATTGCATTACAAGAAACTAAATCACTAGAACTTATAGATGGCAGAGGATGAAAACGAAAAGTAGTACTTGATGTTTCAGTAACAGATAGATGTTGTTAAGAGTGTTTGTACTTTTTCTATAAATATATATTTTTATCGAGTGTTTATTAATCGTTATTTCGAAGTAAATTTATCGTTTTTCGAGCGCTTATTTATGGTAATTGTGGAATGAATTTATTGCTTTCCTAACATTCATTTTATCATTAACCACAATTTTTTCTAGAATTTTTTAATCGCTATTCAAACGTATAGTACTTTCAAAGTAAATTTTTTGCTTATATTTTTTATTATTTAAGAAATAGTTTTCGATGTTCGCGTTTTATAATTAGACGATTAGGACTTCTACACTCTAGAGTTAGAGATTTTTAATCTGGATTTTTATTTGGTTTTTAAAAAATATAGAAAATATATCACATCATATTCATGTACAGCCTAACGCTTAAATATTTGATCACAGCAAGGGGAGCGGTTGGGCACCTTATATGAAAGTAAGAGCTATTTATATAAATTAAATGTACCAACTTTTTAACATAATGGAATAAAATTTAAAAGTGCCATGTTTCACAGGCATTCGAAACATAACTATGTATATATTTCTGCTAAACAATACAAAACCAAATTATTTTATGATTCCACAATATGGCGAAAAACAAATGTTATAAATAAACATTGGCCCTTTTTGTAAAACCAATGATGTATGCACATGTTATAAAAAGAACAAAAAACGTGTATAGTAAAATCAGCGTAAACACGAATCACGTATAATACGAACAATGTAAGAAGTGACATGTTATAAAACCATCTCTAGTAGAGATCGGCGATATATCGATACGACGATATTTGTATCGATATTTTTCATTAAATTATCAATAAAAGTCACCAATATATCGATATTTTCAAAAAATTTTGTTTTTCGATGATCATTTTGTACTTCCATGTGTTTTTCCATTTTATCAATGGTTATGTCTTAGCATCAATTTATTCTTTTTTGTATAATCATTTATCTGCTCTCTCAATTCCAGGAAAATTTTTAGATTTTTATTTTTTAGTCATCAGATATTAGACCTTGATATATATTTTCAAATGAGCATTACCTATATTACTTCCGTGTTTCATTTATGATTTTTTTTTTCATTATTTTTCTAACTTGGAAAAAATAATTAGTCTTTTGTACTTTGTAATCCTTTATAATGACTTCAATTTTGTTTGCGTGAGGCGTTCAAATCTACGGAGGGCTAATCAATGCAATTGCCGCCATCGAAATGAGCAGAAACTTGGCAGATTGCATTTCGATGACGATGCAGTCTATCACGTTTTTGGGGCTGTCAACCAGGTTTGTAGTGCTAAAAATTTTTTACAGGTACGTAAACATTTAAATCATGGTGGTACAGTAACTGAAATTTTTTCTTTATTATAAAATGCAAATTTACAATAATTTACCAGACAAAAAAGCTGAATACTCTTAATTTACGTATTTATTTTCTTACTAATTTATATCACAATGCATTCTATAAAGATTATTAGAGTTATTATTGATTACTAGTTCAAAAAAGTGGCATAATGCCATACCAGCTCTAAAAAAATTATCGCTGCACCGTACCAGCGCTTACTGGCCCCACTATAAGTGTCACTATCGCTAAAAAGCAGCTTTTTCCCAACATTATTTTCGTTTCTGATGACAAATTAACACACTTGCCTTCATCCAATCAAGCTGAAACTTGGCAGATTGATTTGATGTCGATGACACTGCAGTCTATCAAATTTTTAGGGCTGTTACTATCACAATTACTAAAAGGCCGCTTTTACAAAAGCTTCTATTGGCGATTCGAATTACTAATTCGTAAATAGTTCGGAGTGGATGTTTTTTTCGTATTAGTCAAGCGCTATGAAAACGATCTAAACTCATAAAGTTGCAATTGCACATTAAAATTAGCAATGCATATACAGAATTTTAAAAAATTTGTGTTTATGGTTTATTTTTGGTTATGGTTTATTTATTCTGAATTCTGCTTCTTCTGTTCGAAACACTGCTACTTTAAATACCGCGAGTACTGCTTGGAAAATAAAAAACAGAAAAACAAGAAAATCGTTTAAAACAATTAATTTTGTTTTGTATTTTTATCATTTCTTTCTTATAAAAGTTTTTTTTTTTTTTTTTTTTTTTTTTTTTTAACTATGCTTGTGTTGAACACCTACTAAAATACACGGAAGAGAGGATTTCAAAAGTATACACCGAACGTTTTGTTCATTATCAAAATGAAAATTGATGCATATGTGTTAATTAACATTTCATTAGTAATTTGTAATCAACATTTCCGAAAAATTAACGAATTAAACAAAATTCTAGAAACCTTGCACTCCCTTGCAAATGATCCTGCCGGTTCCCATGTTCATAATCATATTTTATTTTTTGTATATTGTGTATGCAAGTAATTACTGAGCTATATAAAAAGCCTATTTTCAAATAGAATGACCCTTATGCAATTTATTTTATATATATATATATATATATATATATATATATATATATATATATATATATATATATATATATATATATATATATATATATATATGTATCCCTCTGTTAATTTTTCAATTATTTACATTGTAAAAATACTATGCTAAATATTCAGTGTTGCCATTAAAAGCTATTGAAAATTATGTACATTTTTCAAATACAATCATGAAAAGTAGAAATTTGCCCTGAAAAACTTCGTTTTTCTCAAAATTGACAATCAAATTAAAAAAAATCATACATCGATATATTTTCCAATGCAACGATATAGTATCGATATTTATTTTGATCGATATTTCAGACCTCTAATCGCTAGACCATATAATGAAATTTACAATCTCCTGTGAAACAGTTTTTACAGCGAGGAAAAGAAATTAAAATATTTATATTAATATTGTAATGACCGCTATACAGTTATTGTAAATACCGTTTGTTGGCGAATTCTCCATCGCCAAAACGATGCCAAAAATATGCTTGAATTTTATTGGCTACCGAACCCTGCTAATCTACCGAAATCTAGTAAAAACGTCAACTTGTCATGTTTGCCTTAAAAAATCGACCTAAGTAACGATTCAATGTAATTCAATGGGGGATCGACGGCGGAATTACTTTGTGTGATATGTGCTTAATAGGGGTACCCATTTAAAAGAAGAGTTTTTATATTTTGAAAGGAAACAATCTTTGATGGTGTCGAATACAATATGGTAAATATTTTGATGGTATTGTTAGTACACTTGTTTACACTGGAAGTTCATCAGAAATCACCTCACATCACTTTCCTAATAAGGTATTTTTTCTGAAGTCTGAAAAATTTCTTTCTACTTCGTTCACCACCCTAATGCCCCTAACAATGTTTTCTTCAGTTAGGTACTCTTCGTTTACGTGCAATTTCTCGTGTAGGTGAAAAGAAAATCTTTTCCAATAGCCATTATATA
The DNA here is from genome assembly GCA_963978545.1 of Linyphia triangularis. NCBI lineage: Eukaryota > Metazoa > Arthropoda > Arachnida > Araneae > Linyphiidae > Linyphia > Linyphia triangularis. The sequence continues at coordinate 34,867,240 of OZ021733.1, forward strand.
ACAAAACCTCAGTGAGTTTGAAGAAAAAATTGTTCCAAGCTTTGCTTGGGGATAGAGTTTGAGGTGAGAATTAATTTCTTTGCAATGTTCATTAAATTCGGACATCCATTATAAAGTGCTGTAATAATTTTGGATTTGGTTTTTGTATTGACATTTCTATGAAAAAAAATGGAAGAAAAACAAGTTCCTCATCGAGATACCAAAGTTTTTAAAGAATCTCTTTCATTGCAACACTAGAAATGCCTTCAATGATACTCTGGTAGATATAAGGCTTTTTCAAGGTAACTAAGTCATTGTTTGGAGCAACAATTGAAAGAGGGGCAAGAAAACACATTTTGAAACAGATGGTTGGTACTTTTTCTTCCCTCTGAATAAGTCTGAATTGCTCTTTAAATATTCATATCTTGATAACATGTATGACTTTTGCCATCCATATTGCCCTATGAAGTCCACCTGGATTCATAAAGTGTACCGAACCGTCAGTAGAATAACTGCTCTGAGAAATTAATACCCATTTCAAGAGCTCAAAGTAATCGGCCCGAGATTGCTGATAGAGAGGAACACTTTTCTAGAAAATCCAATGATATCATCCTTTCGGTCTGCTACAGCTTGAGCAGTGAATGCATTGGTAGTAGATATATTGTATTTGTTCTTGCCAATGAGTTACAGGATCATAAGAAATGTTATATTGTGAACACTGCTTTTAACACAATTTCACAGATATGATGCCTGCATGCTAGATGCAGAAAACTTTTATCAAGTTTTTGTTCAATCAAAATGCATGCTTCCTTTCTCTGGTCCGTGTTTTAAAGCCTTCGTGTCAAAATATATAGCTTTTTTATTTTCGACTAATCCCGAATACTTCACAGTTTCATAGACTGTTGTTGCATGACCAAAAGAATTTTTTGCCCCCTGCTCTAGTAAACTTTGGAAGCAACTGTGTTCTAGGTCTTTTCCAATGACCATAATTGATAGTTTGTCAATTATGCCAAAAAAGTCAAAATTGTGCGTGACGTAACTTATGCATGTCTCTTAGAGGGGATAAAAAATTTTATTAGCTCCTCTACGAATTGAAAATTTAGTTACGGTTTTGAATTCAATTGTACTCTGAAATAAAGTAGTTCACTTTGTTGAATATCTCCGTAATTTGTGCATATCAACACACCTTCACTTAGATTATGAGCAATGAATGCTGTATGTTTTCGGGGGAAAATGTACTCGACCTTCAGTCGTCCGTTTTCTGTGTGTGCTCGCACCTCTGTAGGATAGGGCAATTCTAAAATCGACTTGAGAGTTTGCCAGTCTGGTTAGACTTGGAGTACGTATCATGGAACATCTTGCCCACATTCACTTTGGGCCTTGCAGTGAAAATACAACAATACATTCATTATTGATTTTTAGGATCTGGAAACGGGCGTATACAGATATGCAAATTGTGTTCTATTATTAGGCAATGTTTTCTCTAGAAATATAAGAATTTTAAACAGAGCCCATATATTGACAGTGTCTTCTGAGCATTCGTGATTTTAAGTGGTTTTAATTGAAAAATTGTGTATAATCATGCTGCTGTGGTTCCTAAGCTGTGTTAATTTAAGGATGAAGAGTATCTCGATTTTTCAGTCAACCTTTTATGATATTATCAATAATGTGTAAGTTATATTTCTAATTTTATTCTATCTATTGCTGGATATTTTTTTAAATTGGAGATTAGTTTGTATTACAATATAATTGTTTTATAGGGCTGATGTACATGGGATGTCCCATACAAGTACTGTGAAAATACTAATATTTCTGGTAAGTCTATGTTTTCTTAACCTGTTCAGGACCGTGATCGCGTATATGTGATCAGACGATTCTTCCCTCACGGCCCGCGATATCGTATTTGTGATCAGTGTTTCCGTGCCAGCCGGCCCATCATCACACAGACGTGATTTCAGATTGGAACGTTTTATTTGAATTTAAAGGGGCAAAATGCTTAACCGGGAAAAATGCCCGGTCCCGTGCGTGCGTAGTCTCTTTGAGCGCGCGGGCCTGGGGAAGCGCTTCTTTCTCCTTTCGCCGGTCCTGAACAGGTTAAAAGTGTGTCTTCAGTATTTAGTATATGTATAGCAACCTAAAGAAATATAATTAATGGTCAGGAAGTGTGTGAGAAGTTAATATCCGAAAGTTCATAATTAATGTTCTAACGTTTACTACGACTTTACGGTAATTTCATTTCGATAGTCTTAAATTTCCAGCGATGAAAGTGTTTGAATATTTAATTACAATAAATGTCTGCAGTCGGCAAACTAAGATTTTAAAATAAGACTAGCTAATGCAATAGTTTCTTTTAGCCTAGTATAATCTTTATTCTAAATGACTGAACAAAATTAAGCGACTATGATATGATCTTCAAATATTTGGGTCTCCATTGAAGTTTCTTCAAAAGCTTTACGTAAGCAATGTTGTATCGGAGTAAAAAAAAATTTAAGGAGCTAGCAATGTTAATCGTGTACTGAATGTATGTGACATGCACCACCCTGTTATATTCTTCAATATGTTTCAAATCGTATAGTTTTCTCTTTTTATTGGTCACAAGTTTTGGAAACTAATGTATATATTAATTAATTTGAAATGTCTCTTGTTAATCTAGCTTGAGGCCCATTTTTTGCAGCTTGTTTTAAATTTCGTAAGTATTATCCAATTGTTTGTGGTAGAATTCTCGTAGATGTACTGCACAAAATGCTTTCAGTCGATTAAATAAACTCTGTTTGCTGTGTCTGACTGAAAGTCCTTATTTATGAATAATTTAAACGAAGGAATGACAAACTGCTTTCGTACTTAGTATTCAATCTTCTGTAAAAAGTGTGGAGTTTGGATATAGAGGAATGATGTCAAGCTCTTCATCAGACAAGATTTGAAAACTAAGGTGTGTATTAGCTTGGCAGAAATGGGCAGTCTGAATCGTCGAATTCAACTAATCCAACAAGGGCGTATGAGAATCCGCACTATGGGTTTTTGAATCCACATTTAAAACGGTTTTAGTATGAAGTTGGTTGGGTTGAATCTTGTATGCTGGTAACTCAACATTCCATAGCTTTATGATGCTGCTTCTTTTGCTTTAAAAGTTAACTTCATTCGGTTGACTTTTCAGAACTTAACAATTTTGAGCAATGAATAAACTCGTGACTTAATTTTTGTGTAAATCTTGGATGACAATTTTTCAGATAGCTTCGGTTAGTGCAAACTCCTACGAGAATGACCCGAGCCTGGTAGCCTTTTGTGATGACTCTTCTATGCACCTTAATGTGGAATTCACTAAGCCGTTTCATGGATTGCTTTATACGAGTGGAGATCCTTTCATTCCTTCATGCAGGTAATTTCTCGTCTTTATCTTGTCCCTAAATTCAAACGGTACAGTGGTTAACGTGCTAGCTTGTAGACCGCTAGGTTGCGGGTTCGATTCCCGTGTTAGGCATGGGTGTTTGTAAATGTATGCTGGCTTGTCTAATGACGAATCTTTCGGCGAATTATAGCGCTCCTGTTGCTGACGGCGCCAGATAATATGAAAACAACCAACCCATCGTATTTGGGAAATTATGGAGTGTCATTTGTACCTTTTTGTTTTAAACTATTTCTATAAGTTTACAATAACTCTGGTTATTTAGAGCAGACCGACTCGACGGGGAATATTTGGATTTGATTTCCTAATTCTCCACTGACGGTTTTTTGCATTTCGACCCGACTCTCAACCTGTAGAGGGAAATAGTATTGTCACGTAGAATTATCATCCTTCTGATCAAAGTTCTGCCAGCCAATGCCTATCTGGTCAACCAAGGTCTCAAAACCGTTGATGCGTTTAAATTTCGTTCAATATAAATTTTGTATCCAAAGACCCAATCTCAAACGTCGAATGATATTCCAAAAGGTTACATCTAGGTGACGTAACCCACCTGCTGACTATATGGTCAGCGCTCTGACTTCACATGTCAAAGGTGAATTGTATGAATCCTGGGTTAGTCGTGGATGTTCGTTGTGGTTCATAATCCATATTAACATGTAGGCCCCGCCCCTGATTAGCCTCTTATAGTAGACAAAAGTAGGTTGTTAGGGGCAAGGCCGCCGACAAGCGGGGGGGGGGGGGGGGCAAAATGGTGCACATTATAGGGGCCTGCCATCTCAAGAAGGGCCCGCGATTTCTTAACATGCTTGAAAATAAAAAAAATTACGAAACTTCTAAAATTTAGAGGATGCATATTAAGAAACAAACACAAAAGAATCTGAATTCTTATGCAGATGACCCCTAAAATCAGTTTTTTACTTGAGATTGAAAAAAGAACTGTTTGCTTCTCACACTTTCCCCCTATCAAAACCACACTATCAACTATCTGTATACTGTATTCCCCCTTGTGGATCATGGGTGTCCGATCCCAGTGCAGAATCTCAGAGTTGCGACGACGTTTCGACGATCGTTAATCAGTTGGGAGGAGTTTCAACCATCGATATAGATAAACAACTGGATAGACTGCTTAACGGTGGAGAAACGAGCCGTTGCCTCCGCGGAAGCGAGATGTTTGGATGGAGGAATTTATATTGCCGATGTGGATTTTCTTCGATCTTTATGGGGTTTTCGCATTACTTTTGATATTTGGCAAGCAAAAAATTAAGAATAAAATGTATTTGAAGAAAATAGTTTAACCAATAAATATAACTGATCAAAATAATTCTAAGTATAGGATTTGTATATTTAGAACAAACATTTGAGATTAATTACTGTCGATATCTGTAAACGTGTTTCATCTTTATTGATCCGAATTTAATTTTTTAAATTACATGAATTAAATGTTTTAAAAATAAATTATTATCTACAAGTTATAATACAGTAAACAAATGAAAGTAGACTTTTAAACTAGATTTATTTTAGAAGTAGAAATTAAAAATAATTGAAGAAATACAGTAAACCAGTTGAAAATATGTAATAATACGATTACAAAATACAAATTCATACATTCAATACACCAATTCAAAGGCAAACTATTATACTAATTTTTTATACTCAATATTATATAACCTTATGATTTTAAATATATAAGTTTTGAAACTTGCTTATTGCAAGTCAAACACATATTTATTTGGTCCTATAATTCTGAAATGAGAAATGTAAAAAACTTTACCAAAACTAAATAAGTTCAGGAATTGTTCATAATATTACAGAATTGTTTTTGAGGATTTCAAGTTAAAAATCAAATTGGATAGTTTAATAAAAAATTTAAATGGAGAAAAAATTTAAAAAGTAGTCGGAGTTTTTCCCAAGAAAAATGTTTTGTAGTTAATCCAGATATAAACATTGTTAAAGAGGACCAACTTATTCAATTTATGAATGATGGTAGTTTTGTTTCTTTGATCAAGTGTTACTCTCTTGGCATTCGAAAAAAATCTAATGTTGTCATAAGTTCTGGCAAATTAGTTTTATTAATTGCGTTTGGTGGAGACTCCCCACAACAAATTCCCCTTCAGTGAATGTATAAAACCCAAAGTATTTAATTTTTTGACAATGTTACCCTATGACAAATACTTAAAACAGAATAAACAATGTAATCTAAATGTTTTTAATTTTTTTTTTTAATTTGACACATGATGACGAAATAATTTTTCTGTTTGTTGCACAACAATACTCCACCAGAAGCAATTTTAATCCATCTTTAGTTACATTGCATGTAAATGATTTGGCATTTTGATGGTATTGCATACCATAAGTATGGCTATTGCAATGACCAATTTTTAATTTTGCTTTTGTTGTTAACAAACTTGTACATTCTTTGCCGATTAGATTTGTGCTAAGCTGTTTCACTACATAACCTGAAATATAATAAAGAATATTGTCGGCAACATCTGACAAAGTGTTGGACTCTATTAGAAGTGATAACTCTTGAATGTTAGTATCTAATTCGCTACAGTCTTCAGTACCATCAATTAAAGTACGCTTACTTGAACGAAATTCAAATATTGAACATTGTGAACTGTAATCCAAGTCCAAACAATTTGCAGTGGAACTTGGGGACACAGTGTTTCTAAACAGAAGTTTTCTAAGGGCATATTTGAATTGGTTTATGTTAGGGTTGTTATTGCATCCTCCTCTTATTCTTATACATGAAATTAGCAGTTCCACATGATCCTGAGATATCTTGTACGTTAAGAAATATTTACTAGGGTTCTCAATTTCTATCGTCAAATGCATGGCCAGCTTTTGAATGCTGTTAATGCATATTACAAAACCAAGTGCAAAGGTTTTACGGGGATGTTTGAAGACGGAAGTGATCGCTATTTTTAATGAAGATATATAGCTCAAGGTTTGGTTTAAAAAAATTTCCCAGCTTGACTTATTTACAAGCCTTAAAGGTTGTTTAAAACCTAAGCTAAGCGGGTTGGGACTGTTTAAACAATCAAAGAGTCTGTTAATTACTCTTATGAAATGAACAGTGGCTTTGCACCCATTAAAATTAGCATAACTTTTCAACAAATGCTCGATTGCATCAGCTACACTACCACTAAAGGTTTGTGCAGCTAATCGTACATTCATTTTCATATTTTTGTACATTATGTGAGCCCCCGAAAGAGAATTAGCAAATTTAAGTTCTTTTCTTTGCAAATCATTTAGTTTTGTAATATAATCCAATTTTACAAAGCCTATATTGGACATTATAAAACCCATTTCGGCTAAAGTATTTCTGGTTAATTTCAACATGCGACAGAGATAAAAAAAAAATGCAAAGACTTCTAACTCAGAAGCAGGATGTTTAAAAGAAGTTTTGAAATTGTTTCCTATTTCAAAATTACACCCTAAATCTATCAATGTGCGAGTGTTAGTTTCGCCTTTATTTTCCATTTCTTTGCCAAATGCCCTTGAAAACGCATAAAAACAAGGATTAAATAAATATAAATCAAGTGTTTTATTCTATATGTTAATACTATTTGTTCTGAATTTAAAATAGATTATTTATGATATGAATTGCCACATAAGAGATCAACCATTAACCACGAGCGATCAATGTTAAAAGGGTCATTTTAGATATTTTTCAATAATAAATAATAAAAAAAATGAATTTGCTTATTTGAATAACTATTTTTTTATTTACCGGTGAAAACTCTTGTTGATATTTTTTCGATTTGCGCTGTTGTTGCAATTATATGCAACACAGTAGTTAACCATGATTCAGGAAATCTTCCCACCAGTGACAGGGAAAAAATATTTCTGCCATCGGAGCAGTCTATCCAGTTTATCTATATCGATGGTTTCAACAAGCTTCGTCAAGGTTTCTGGTCATGCTTGGTATATGGTCCTTGTTTCTCGGATTGTAAACCACATTCCACAACCACTGTGCTTTATCGAAAGATGGGCTCCTTTTTCTTGAGGAAAAAGGCCTTGATAATATGGGCGTTTCTCTGGCTGATACACGGGGCATTTTGAGCTCTTTTTCCTATTCTTAAACAAATTTAACTTGCGAAGTAATGAATTTTTTATTTTTGTTTTCTCTAACTTTAGTTGGTGCTCAAATTGTATGGTAAAATAATTGTTTTAACTAGATTAAATAGCGTCGGTTGCCTATAAATTCATTTCTATAGGTTACAATTAGTGTCATTAGAGTGAATCATCTTGTAAAGGCCTATCCATCAAAAAACCATCGTCTATTAATAGTTACTAGATGGATGGAAGATTTTGAAATTTAGTAGCTTGATAATAAAGATTTGGAAGTTACCAGTTAAAGAACATAAACCTTCCTATTCCGCAAACGACATTATTAGAAAATAAAGTTAAGGAAAAAGCCTCTTCCGCGCTTTAAGTAAAAAGCTATCTTGAAACTAACGCTTCACAAATAAATCTGTTTTGAATGTAAAATATAACGCATAAAAACAAAGTTTTTATTATAAATCCTTTATATGCATAACCAATTTTTATATTTATTGACATTGCGCCGTTTCTGCTGCCAGCGTGTGCTTGTTTTAAAAATTTAAAAATTCGATGCTAACACAATCTCTTATCAGCAAAGTATGTGGCAAACTACTTCACAAAATTTATTCATTAAAAATGAATGTGAATTAATGCACTAGCATCCAAATATCTTTTATTTATTCTGATCAAGACGATTTTATTTATTCATAAACTATTTTGGCAACAGAAAAGAGTTTCTTCAATGATCGGTTAAATACTATTTCAACACGATTGAATGACGGCAAGTTGGTTTATTAGCATTCCGTAAAAATGAAATCTTAGTGACAGTGACAGCCTTCAAAATTTGGCAGAATGCATTGTCACCGACGTCGAATCTATCTGGCATGTTTCAGCCCGATTTGATGTCAAGGAATCTCTCATAATTAGGCTCGTATTTGCCTGCCATCGACAAACAAAACACACAAATATGCACAAAATCGAAGTTATTATAAGGGATTTAATAAATACAAAAGGAAATTCGTTTTTTTAAATATATTCGAAAGTAGAACATCGTCACACTATCGGAGTAAAGAAATCACTGCGTTTTTAAAACTGCTAACTAAATTAATGTACTTGTGATTAGAGGTTTGGAATGCAATTTTAACAAATGTTTAGAAATGCATTGGATGTAATTGTTTCAATGGTGCGTTGTATGTTAAACTTAAAATTCAAGATACTGCACCCCTTCAATAAAATTGACTGTTTTTTTAAAGACTTTTCTTTATTAGAAATATCACTCTTGTAATATTTGAAGTTGGATAGTGAATTACTTTTAAGATTGATTATCAAAGACATTTAAATGATGTGCTGTGTCAACTTCCGAAAGAATCTGAATTAGACACCATCAGCATCATTTGGAAGCAGCGATCTGAATTTGGCTATTATTAATTCACCTTACACCTAAACTGTATTCACATAATTTAAGTTTGAAACGATCAGAACTACTCAATCTAGTAAAATTATTCGAAATACGGCAAAATATGTTACTGGCTTTGACATTAAGTCAAAATAGATCAATTTTTAAAACCCATATATTATCTTCGAATTTGTGTGTGGGTGGTTGACTGTATGTTGATGGCAGTAAAATCTGCGGAGGCCTAATTAACTTTTCGCCGTCCAATCGAACTGAAACCAGGCAGATAGGTTCGATGACAATGCATTCTATCAAATTTTGACGACTGTTACTAAAAGGTGGTTTTTACGGAATGCTAATAATCAACTTGCCGTCATTCAATCGCTTGGAAATAGCATTTAACCGATCATTGCCAAGATTGTTTTAATAAGTAAATAAAAAAAATTCGAATCAGAATAAATAAGATTTTATGTGAATACATAAATTCCTATTCATTTTTACTTTCAATTACTCGTATCTTTACATAGGGTAATGAAAGTACAGCATCCGGTCAAAAAAATATCCATTTTTCTATTTGCAAATCTTCACATTTTGGAACACCCCGATTTAAAAAAAGTGGTGTAGAGAAAAAATATCTTGTCTGTGCACGTGGTCAGCATAACTCCCGAACAAATTGACCTACGATCTTTAAATTTGGTATATGGGTTGGTGGTGGCCATGGGTCCTGCCACTTCGGTTTTCGTTAAAATCGCGCATGCGTATAAGAATGAAAAATTATGTTTTCCAGCAAATGCTAAAAAACAGCTCTAACGATTTTGATTAAAATCTCTACTAATGCTACTTACGGTTTTCTAAACTTCCCCACCACCTAAATTCCCGTAGAAATGCTATAAAACCATAAATTTAAAAAACCCCGAATGCCTTTATTACCAAGTTCTCTACCTTTGAGCATCACCCATCAACGATTGGTCATAACCTGTTTCCCACACAAGAGAGGACATTGTAATGTCTGTCAAGTCTTCGCCATTTTGGTGGTTTTTCCCTTGTAAAAGTTATTACCAAAAATATCACCAAACAGTCGAATTTTATTTAAATAAGTGAAAATGGTAAATAACATCCAGTTTCATATTTTAATGCAATGATCAATATTATGTAGTGTAATTGAAAAATTGTGAGAAGCTCCATACCCCTAGTTACGGAATAAATTTTGAAATGTAGTTTACCGCATATTTTGCTGATATAAATGTTCTGCGGAGGCCTAATTAACTCACTTGCGGTAGTCCAATCGGTCTGAAACTTGGCAGATAAGATTGGATGACGATTCTTAGATTTTGGGGCTGTCACTCTCGCTAAAATATCGCTTTTACAATTACACATGCTTCTATTATCGCTTCGGAATATTAATAAATCCCATTTAACCGATCATTTGTTAACTCTTCCCTGTTGCTAAAACGTTTTAATCAAAATATGTGTTCTCATTAATTTACGTCAGACTTATCAGCTTTCGTAGTTCATTGTAGATGACCATACATTCAATTAATTTTTGGGGAGAAAAAATAAGCTTTAGTTCAGAAAGGATATTTTGTTCTTGGTGGTCAAACAATATGAAAACCAATCTAGGCTCAAGAAGTTGCAACTGCACATAAAAATTGACAATGCATGTAGAGGATTTATATTAAAAATTCTTTTTTGGGCTATTATTTGTATCCAAATAAGACTAACTTTTGTGATCAGTAGTTTAGAGCTTCAAAAGAATCGTTCCTGGTGATTATCAGCATCCTGGCCTCTCCTCTGCACACACAAATTCTTCGTCAAAATGAAAAAAAAATACCTTCAAGTTTATTTATGGAATACTAAATTGAAAATTCAAGCATTGGATTGTGTAGTTGTACATATGGGGAAAAATCACTTTAAAATAGACGTTACTTTTATTTTTCATCCTTGTATAATATATTTATAAATAGTACGGGTAAAATAGTACTAAAAATATTAAACCCAAAAAATTGGTCCTTCGATGAAACTTGGCACAATTGTTCCATTTGTCATGAAAATAATAAAATCCATAAAAAAAATATCTTGCGGAGAAGGGTGTTTGGGGGGGGGTAGGGGGTTTATAACTGAAATTAATTTTGGAACAATCTAGGCATATGACACATGTTACTTGAGTGTTTCTAAATGCTGAATCGAATGAAAAAAAAGTAAGATGAGTAACTTTGTCTAGATTAGATAAATCATTTTAATTGGCTGACTTTAAGTGTTTCTTCGCCTTTTCTTTATTTTTCAAGGTTTGAGATTACGCAGTAAGTTTATAATGAGTTTAATCGAAAAAAGAATGTATTACCATTTATTGTTTTAGTTTATTCGTAGGTTGAATTAGTTGGAACTTTAAGATCCACAAATATCCATAAGAACCGCATGCGTCTCCGGAGCCGTGGTCTAATGGCCTTTTGCTATATACGCCTCTCTATTTATAACCCCCTCCCCCTTATTTAAAAATTAGTAACTGCTGTGGAAATATTACCTTTTTAGTATGGACGGCAGTATATGTAAATGGGAGAGAAGAGAGGGGGCCCCCGAGATGCAATTGGATAGGGATCCTAAAATCCTGTCGGCGGCCTTGGTTAGGAGCACTAGCCACAGCTAGGTTGATATAACGAAATTCAATGAAAATTTCTGTTCATTTGTGTGGAATTCAACGTACTCTCAAATATTGAACTACTAAAAGAATTGAACTGATTTTGTACATTATCACTCTTCTCAAATATAATTGTGACCAACTTGAGTTGCATCCATTTTCCTTTATTCACTTTACTTTGGTGCAAGAGTATAAACGTAAAACTTCAATTTTTCAGCTTTCCGGCTTTTCCTCGTCTGAACAACACCAAGCTGATGCTCACTCTACCGTTTCGTAGCTGCACTTTTGACGTTACTGCGTTGGACGAAGAGAGAATTTCTATTTCTGGAACTGTCGTAGTTCAGCAACATCGAATGGTAAAGACTTATTACGACACTTCCCTAAATGTAACATGCGTGCTCTCCCTTCCAATGAGCACTTTCAGAGACTGGTACTATCCCAATTCTACTTTATCTGCTGGTCACTTGTATACGGGTTCCTCGATTGTTCCAGAGGTAATCTCTCAACTTGAAACTAAGATCGGATCAGACCTCTTTCCAGATGATTCGGAGATCGAGGCAGATTTATTTTTAGTCGTTATTATAGGAGACGGGGGAGAGAACAAAGACATGTCGATACAAAACTGTATTGCTCATGATGATGAAGTCATAACTAACAATACACTTATATATCAAATTTCTGATATTTTCGGTTGCCCTAATGCTTCGTTGCCATTGAAGAATTTTACTGTTAGCAATCGAACGGATGGTAGAGGGGATTTGATGGCTTATTCGCGGTTGGAGTATGTGTCCCTCATTGCTATAGGCGAGTTTTTTCTTTCTTGCGGTGTGGTCTTGTGCAAGGAGACTTGCGAGAATAGCTGTGAAGCTAATGGATTACGAAGTTCTTTTTATCTGAATGATATTGCTGTAAAGAAATTTGTTCAGAGACATCCTGGAGCTACCATTCCTTCATCTTTGGAATATTTTGACAGAAGACAAAACCAAAGAATCTTCAAGAGGTCCGTTGTAAACAATTCATTTTCTTTAACTCATGCTCCAGCATCTGAAGACTCCATTTCCGATAAAAATGTTCTTGCATCAAATATCAGTGGGATTGTGCGGATGCAAATTAAGAACGACGTTAATGGTATTGATATCTTGACAGACTTGAAAGTTGGTACTTCATCTCAAGATCACATAGAAAAAGTACAAATATTTAACAATGAAACTAAAAGATTTCATAATGCGCTTACAAATCTCGCCGATTCGAGTAAGATGTTGGATACAGCTATAATTTCCTTGATGTTAATTATAGTTCTCGCTTGTTACTGTGGGATGTATTTCTGGACCAGAATGTAAATAAATTTTCTGTAAGTTTTAAAATGAAATTTTGATGACAAACTATTTTCTGCGGAATTGTGCCGCTGTATTGTAAAGAACTGTATATAAATAAAGTTTATTTTTTAAGAAGTACGATTTCGATAATTATCATTTCTTGCCTGTTAAGGTATCAACTATCCATACTTGCGTTAAAGCTCAATTTGGTGTCAGAAAAACTGCTGTAGATCGGATGGCTCAAGTACTTAAGTTTATAATCCAGGCAGCGCAGTAAATTAAGTGTTCTGTCGGTCCTACTATTCATGCACTCCGTGGAGTAAACATTCTCCTTTATTTTTACTGCAACATTTTCGTTCTTTGGTAACTGTGACTTAGAAAGCCTTAACTTTCTTAGCGGTATTTTGTACCGGTAAAACGGTTAGTTCGTATTTAATGTCTTTCTGTACTTTAAAATGAATATCTAAAACCGTTCCTTGAAATAGTAAAACTGTTTGTTTAAATATTAGAGTTAGATCCTCGCCGGCACTTTGCAACTTCGTTTCAAAGTGAGTATACTGCTTCGTTAATATCGAATATTTATACTTGCCACGCTCGCTGTTTTTTTTTAGTTTTCTCTAATTCCGGATGTGAATAAGTTTCCCAATGAACGATTGCTTATTTCAAGTGACAACGCGTTTTTTATGCCGGATTTTGGTACTCTAGTTGAAATGACGTCTGTAAAGTCTTTAAGATGTGGATTTTTCAAATTAGTAGGAAGATGAAGTCTTATGCTGTTGTAGCCAGCGGAAATCAATAGTAAACTTGTGAACTTCATTTTTAGCCTCTATCACAAGATACACATTTTATAAAGGCATTAAAACTATTTTTGTGGTTGTAAAAGAAGGCATAATTTTGTAATTTCTTAAAATTAGTAAGCTCTTTTCAGAAAAAATTAATCCAAATTTTTTTAATTGGATTTAGAGAGTAGCTTCAGTATACACGATTGAATCCTTAGGCAATATGATAAGTAATCGTTTTCTTTATAACAAAACTGACTCGTGTTCTTCATCAGCTAATTAAAATGAGTCTATAATCTGCATGGTGAAGGTGTAAGAATTTTCTATTTTAAATTCAGTTGGATAATCAGAATAAAGAGGAAGAAAAGTGCATCCTATTTGATTAAGAATTTTTCCTGAGGATGTGTTTTTCGAGTATGGAAGCATAATGACAGATAGTCGGCACAGTTTCATGCAAATAACCTGGAAATATAATTTTTTATAAAGCGTGGGACTTTATTTCGGTAAAGAAAATTTCTAGGAAATTCAAACAAGAAATTTCTTTAATTGCGGGTAAAATATTGAATTCAAATTTATAAAAAGTAAATACAAGATTTACTAACCACCAAAAAACGTTTTGGATATTGCAATCTGTACAGTAGAGGCTTTATTGAAGATTTTATTGAGGCATTTGCGAAACAAAATGTACCTCTTAATATAGACTAAAAAAATTCAAAATGAGTGGAACTAAACGCATGGTTGGTTTCAACTTTGTGCCATAATTCGAGTATTTTATAGTAATGAAACAACTATTTTTAATGCGTCTACAACTAATTACTTTAAATTGAAAAAAGCGAATTATTATGAATTGTGAGCGTTGTGTGTACCTCTGAAAATGCCAACTATAAATAAAAGTTTGCCGACTCGTTTTGAAAATTTCATTACAGGAAGTAAAATAAATGTTTTGATCTTCTAATTGTACCTTTTGAGTAACAGAAAGCGAAAATTTTAATTACTTTGCTGAACTTTGTAAAAAAGAGACTTAAAATAAGCATAGACTCTGAAATTTTAAACATAAGTAATTTTGCCTTCTAATTTTGGATTTTTACAAACGGAATGTTAAAATTTTAATTACTTTTTCAATTAATTTCTTGTACGTTTTTTTAATGCGGTCAAGCAAAAAAATAGCCTAGTGCCATGCCAGTACCCTTTCCAGTCAATCAAAATAATAAAGGGCCGGTATCTTCTCGACTGTACGATGCAAATACATAAGCTCCATTTGTATTGTTTTCCATAGGATGGGGAAGGTAACAGGATTTAACAAAAAAATCTGAGGGGTGAGGAGGGTTATGTTACTAACGTTGCTTTGTTTCTCGACAGAAGGGTTCGAGGTGTAACGGCCGTATTCACGAAAATCCTTACCCACGCGCAGAACCCCTGGGTTGATTAGCACTGGGGCAAGACCTTTCACCCCAGGGTTAAGAAAGTGGTATTCAGAGCTTTTTCAGACCTGTGCTTGTCAAACCAGTGTTCCTCAACCCACGACTCAACCTAGGGGTGAAAGACGGCTTGCTTTGGTTGAAAAAAAGTGTCATGTTACTTTTTTCCTAGACTGCTTTGCTTTTGCTCTCGTAGTGTTTTGATTATATTATTGAGCTATAGTTTTTCAATGCGTTTTTAAACTTGATGTTATATTTATCTTCAATTTGTGATTTTTGAGGGAAAAAACGTTTGAAATATTCATATTGTACTTTATTTATCATTAATTTTTTTTATATAAGCACATCTCATAATTTCAGGCTGAACATAAATACGTCTTAACTCATGACATTTTATGTTGTAGGCATTTTATGTCACAGGGCAAATTTGAGTCTATTTTAGACTTTTTTTTCTGTAATGGATTTTAAACTAATATCTTACATTTCTGTTAATATTGGAACAAAAAAGGGACATTATGTTTAGTATTAATTTCTATGCATTTCTTTGATATTATAAAATTGCAACAATCTGCATTTCTGTCAAAAAGTTGCTGCTTTGAAATGTATTTTTTTGGAAATTGTAAGTTTCTTCATATGTGTTAATAAGAAAGTTAGATTCAATTATATAAATCTATGTGAAAAAATAGACAATTTTGTTCCGTTGAAGATGGTAACTTCAATGAAAACCATGTTAGGATATTAACCATGTGGGAGTTATTTTTAAGTTTCAGCCTGCATAAATTTTTTTAAAACTTGACATAGAAATTAGAGTTTAATCCCAGGGACCCCCTCCTAGTAGCAGTTAGTGTTACATACTTATTGTTAAATTAAATCGAATAATTCTTGCATTTCCTCCTGATTAGTTGCATTGGATTTATAACCTCGCAAAAGTTACACTAGCTATACTATAGTAATTTTTTGTAACAGCACCTCGTTAAAATTATCTCGGTAACAAGTTCAAAGTTAGACTGCGTAAGAAATTTCAAAATACAAAGAAATCAGAATTTAATCCCTGGGACCCTTAATATGCTAACTACTTTAAAAAAAATCAGATGGTTCATGCATTTCTTCTTAATTTGTTGCATTGTATATTTAATGGCGCAAAAGTTACACGAGATCTATATTGCGAGTTTTTGTAGCAGCGCCTCGTTAAAATTATTTCGGTTACAAGTTCAAAGTTACAGCAAGTGTAAAAAATTACAAGACAACAAAATTAAACTTTGATCCCTGCGACCCCCTTCCATCAAGAAAATTTGCATAATGGCACTTAAAATGTTAGTTACTTTAAAAAAAAAATCAAATATTTCATGCATTTCTTCTGGATTTGTTGCATTGTATTCCTAATGGCACAAAAATTACACGATCTATACTGCGGTGAGTATTTGTAGCAGCGTCTCTTAAAAATTATATCGGCAACAAGTTTCCAGTTACAGCCTGCGTAAAAAATTACAGAACACATACAAAATAAAACTTTGATCCCTGGGACCCCTACCATCAAGAAAATTGTTATTAAGATACTTAACATGTTAGCTACTTTTAAAAAAATCTAATAGTTCATGCATTTCTTCTTGATTTGTTGGATTGTATTTATAATGCTGCAAAAGTTACACAAGATCTAAACTGGAGTGAGCTTTTGTAGTAGCGCCTCTTTAAAATGATCTCGATAACAAGCTTCAAGTTACAGCCTGCGTAAAAAATTTCAAAATACATAGAAATTAGAATTTGATTCCAGGGACCTCCTCTCATGAAGAAAATTTGTATAATGGCAGTTAACATGTTAGCTACTTTAAAAATAATATTCTTGTATTTCTTCTTGATTTGTTGAGTTGAATTTATAATAGCGCAAAAGTTACACAATATCTATATTGAAGCCATTTTTGGTCGCAAAGTCTTTGCTACAGAAAGTACTATAAATTTCTATTACTATTACGAAACTGCTTCAAATTGAACACTTACGTTTAATTCATGTTTCAACGGAAGTAACCTGAAAAAAAGAAAACTTGATAGCCTGACAATTCACAGAGCTATGTTTCACAACTTATATTAGTTAAATTCTTTATATTAATTTTGAAGGGTTTGTTTGTAGCGGACTTACCATCAGGAGCCACTTACCATCATCCAATTGGGCTGAAACTTGACACATATAAGCGTTGTCGAAGACAATGCAATCTACCAAGTTTGTAGGCGTGTGTCACTAATAAGGCGCTTTTGCTCGTGTTTCTATTGGAGTTTCGGAGGAATAATTAATCCACTTGTCCCATGTCTACCAGAGGACACTTTTGGTAGACATGGGTTACGAAAGGGCTGCAGTCTATTGTTTTTTTGTTTTTTTAATCGCAGCGTGTTGCACAAAAACAGTACTTAAAATAAAGTAATACTTGTCACAAATCATAAGCGATTATGAACTTGTTCTTACATCCGCAGCACAATGAAACGAAACAAATTTCATAATCTACATGCCATTTTTATTTTCTTTATAGCTTTGTGCATCTTTACTTTCCTTTTGTATTTATCAACCACACAAAATGTTCTTAATTTTTTAGAACAGAAAATTTAAAAACTTCATACACAATCATAATAACAATGGCTAAAAGTTTAACTAATGAAAGTCCACTTTTGTAAATTTTTGGAATATGCAAAAAAAGAGGTCAAAATTGGTATTTTCTTAAACCTTCTCCGCTAAATTATTATTTGGAAGGGGAAAATACTATTTGTGACAGGAAAAAATTAATGACAAGAAGAATTGTAAATTTGGTCAACGATTAGTGAAATATAGGATTATTTGCAAAGTTCTTTATACACTAAAATATAGCAGTATTTTGAAAGTTGGTATACTATTCCATTGGCCGGATACATAGAAACTGCAAAATTGCAGACAGAAATCAAACAATCTTCAAACCATTTTTAATTTCTATAACAAGCCATAACATTTAGGATTGATGATACATTAATGCATCATTTAAACATTTAGGCTTGGTGACTAATATTATTCGGCTAACAGAAGAGTACAAAAAAGTTTATTCAATACTAAAATATAGGACAATATATCCAAAAACATTATCAAATGAAATACTTTTTATTAAAAAGATTATTTTCAAAACAGTTACTTAACAGCCAAAGTACATTCATTTTGGTATGGATGCACTATAATCCCCTGTCGATAAACCTTGAACTCATTTCCAGAATTCTTTATTGCGAAAGAAGTTTGCAATATAACAGTGGGTGGAAACTTATCACAGAATTAAAAAATATGTTCCAATGTTTTCTGTAGTATAACAATACTTTAGTTCTTCTATACATTGTGACATCCTAAATTACTAATGAAGAAATTTTTGAGATTAATAAACTTGAGCACAGGCATGTAAACAGGGGCGTCTGGGACATAAAAACGGTTCGGTGATTTTAGATTTACTCCGGCCCAAATTTTTAATATCATTTGTCAAATTTTAATGATTATTATATTTTATTTAAATATTTATATTTAATGATAAATGTCAATAATTAGTTTTAATTATTTAATTTTAAATTGTTTTAATAATTAGTTTAATTGAAGCAAATTTTCCGTCTCCATTAGTTATACTTCCTTTGAGTAAACCTGATTTCCACAAAGTATTGATAGTTTGTTGTGAAACACGAAATCTAAATAACAAAATAGATTATTCAGGTACATAACTTGTATGTTTATTAGAAAATAACATCCGAAATTATAGTATACAGGTTATCCACAATTAAAGTTCAAGTTTCAAAAAACTGTAAAAAAAAAAAAAAAACTGTTCAGATAGGGCCGAAAATAATAGAAATTTGATCTATATATACTCCAAGGAGTTGGAAAAGTAATGGTACGGTAAATAAAACTAATTCGAACTATTTTTCTTATCTTATGGCATCGCTTTTTGAAAGCCAAGTTTTGACATGAGAAATAATTGCATGCTTTTGAAATTGTGCGTTTTGAAAATCGAAATTACTCCGCGGTGATTATATTAAAAGTTTAACTTTCAAAAAGCAGTAAAAAATAAATACGTGAGAATTACCTGCACTGGACCTGCCCATTTTCTTCACACACTGACGAGCCCGGTGATTGCACCGGACATCCCTATGGCCAGTACGCCCCTGCATGTAAATGTTGTGAAGAATTAGGACAATACAAATAATATTCTCTTGAATAGAAAGAATTGGAAATGTACCTGTTGAATTAATCGCGAATATCCAAAAATTTGCCGATATAAAAGCGAGGTACAGATCTAATATAGGGATCTGACAATTTTTGATTTAGCTTGGCTTTTTAAAGTTGGTTTCAAATAGTAGCGTTTTAGTCTTGCTCTATAAACACTTTATATCTATAATTGTGTATTTTACCTTGAAAACAAAGTTAACAGGTCTGTGCAGTACCTCTGTAACAAATGCATCTTGGGAACTGTAACGGAACTGCAAAATAATCCCATAGGAATTTCCCGACAATTTATTGTTGCGTAGAAACAAAGTGCTATTCGCAAGGAAACCAAGTTGTTCCAAATAATCCAGGATATTGTTGGTATTTTTCAGCAGCTCTAATTTTACATGAGGTGATTTTGAAATTCACAAATGACTTCTAAACGGTATGGTGGTTAGAGTGCTAGCTTCTAGACCGCGAGGTTGCGGGTTCGAGTCCCGTATTAGGCATGGGTGTTTGTAAATGTATGTTGGCTTGTCTAATGACGAATGTTTCGGCGCATTATAGCCCTCGTGTTGCTGACGGCGCCAGATAATCTGAAAACAACCAACCAACCAACCAACCACAAATGACTTCTTCTTCGTAAAGCAGCCTGTGATACTTGTGTCATTCAGTTCCAAAAAAAAATATTTTATGTTTGCGCACAGTTTTCTATCACATTCAACTATCTCCAATAATTCGAAATAGTCCCACAACTTTAGATTATACATGATTGAAATTTAAAAGTACGATGCATTTCTCTTGTGATCGTCAGAAGGTAGCATTGAGTCTCGATTCTAGCGAAAATCAAAACAAACGACTCAAATTCATCATCTGTGCATGGGCGGGTTAAGGAATACTGCTTTATACCCTAGCTATAACCCACCTTCCGAGGTGGTGTGACTATAGCGGTGTTTATCAACACCGCGTTGAGTTGGCCCGAGGTTGAAAGTAGTCAGTGAATACCACTTTTACTTGCCCTCATGTTGAGACCGGTTTTTCGAGGGGTGAGATTCGTTAGCGCTGGGGTAAAAAAAATTCGTAAATACGGCTGTAAAAGGGTTTGCATAGCAATGATCCTTTTAACCAGCGATGCGAGCCATCTTGTGTAGCAAGAACAAGAACCTTCCAACGAGTGGAAGTGCGAGTCTGTGCTAGCCTAGAAACTTTTATAGGGCGAAGCGAGCCTGTGGTATCCGAAATATCAAAAACGTTTAAAAAGGAGGTGCTGAGAAAAAAATGTGTTTGGAGACCAGGACTGTTTATAAGCGTGTGATACAGATGCGAGCACACAGACCCCAGTAGCTGAACTACGCTGGCCAATATCGCTCTACATCATTAGCCGGATATGAACCGTTGTAAACCAGCCGTTGTTACAGATCGTGACCAAAGGCGTGCTGGGCATAAAATCGGCCAGTGTATTTTAGATTTATGGCAGCCCAAATTCTCAATAAAATCATTAAATTTTAATATTTTCCAATTAAGTAAATAATATGATAATTAAATAGTTTGAATAATTACTAAACTTTATTATTTAAATATTTAAATATAACAATTTCAATACTTAAATAGTTTTATTTATAAATGAATTTTAATAATTGAATTGTTTAATTGTGGTGAGAGTGATTGGAATGTGAATGCATTGGACTTTAAAAAAAAAAAAAAAGCGCTAAGCAAAGCAACTACTTATATTGAAATAAAAATTGGAACGCTATAAAAAAGAACTTAAGTAACGGACTGGTCCATTTTTTAGATACTGACGAGCCCGTTTGTCACCAGGCACCCTTTGCAGCTTTTTTTCTTTGGAAGTAGGCTGCTCTCCCCCCCCCCCCCTCAACCTCCCCATCCGTTTGCACGGAACTCGCCAGGTTAGCACAGCTGTATTGGCCAATGTCTGGAACATGTGTTCTGGAGGTATTGACCAATCCTGGCCGAAATTATTCCAAAATACACGATTTTTTAACAAAAATAAACATGTCACAAGCATCACAAATTATATTTTTTCCCTCAAATATATTTTTTACTGTCCTTCCTTTCTTATAAAAAAAAATATTTCAATTTTAATACAGGACATTCAACATTTCAAAATTTCCAGTACATTTTATTCAGCTTTGGACAGGGTTGACCAAAATGAGGTGCGTACTGGTGATTGGGTTGTCTGCAGGGACGACGCGAGTAGTTAGAAAATAGGGCTCCTGAGCCATGGCGGGATGCGGGATGGGATGAGGGATGATGACGTCACCGGAAGGGGGCGTGACCGGATATGACGTGACCGGATATGACGTGACCGGATATGACGTCACAGGAAGTGACATCACAGGATATGCCGTCACCGGAGGTGGAGTTGAGTTGTTCCCCTCCTGCTGTTGTTTTAGTTTCGTTATAAGCTGTTTGTGTATGACGTCACAGTAGATATGACGTCATAATGTGTTTTATATCAAAGTTTTGAGCGGTGGCAACACTTTTTAGTTTCGGTTTATCTTTCAGACGGAGTTGAGTTGTTCTAGGACTGCTTCTTAGCAAATAAGTTAGAGTGATTGGCTTTTATTGCGTGACGTCACAGCGGGTATGACGCCATAATTTGTTTTATATCAAAGTTTTGAGCGGTGGCAACACTTTTTAGTTTTTGTTTCCAGTTAACTAGAGTTGAGTTGTTCTAGGGCTGCTTCTTAACGAATAAGTTAGAGTGATAGGCTTTTATTGCGTGACGTCACAGTGAGTATGACGTCATAACTTGCTTAACGTTAAAAGTTTTGAGCGGTGGCAACACTTTTTAGTTTCGATTTACCTTTAAGGCGGAGTTGAGTTGTTCTAGGGCTGCTTCTAAGTGAATAAGTTAGAGTTATAGGTATTTTTTACTAGTGACGTCACAATGGGTATGACGTCATTCATGATTTTACAAAACTTACCTTTAAGACGATGGCAGCAATAGAAATATGCTAAGTTTTAGGCGGGATGGAGTTGAGTTGTTTTAGGGCTACTTTTAAGTGAATAACTTAGAGTGATAGGCTGTTTTACCAGTGACGTCACAGTGTTAATGTAGTGGGATGACGTCACGATTTGCTTTATATCAAAGTTTAAGGAATGGCAACATCTTGTATCCTGATATATAGCTAAGTCTCCTTTAATTGGTTGAAATAAAAGCTCACTTCTGATTGGTTAGAATATATCACGTGATTTCAAATGCTCTTCTCATTGACTATACAGTTTAGTAAGACAGTTTTCTACTAAGTTTAATGTAATTGCGGCGCCATCTAGTGGTAGGAAGGAATATAAATTACATAGTTTATAACTTTTCATGCTTAACCATTAAAAACTTCAAATACATGCAAAGATAATATACTAACACAAATGCGTAAAGTTTCGGATTGAGTGGATTTTTTTTTTCTATAAGTGCTTAACACATTTAAACTAATGTTGAGAGATATAATCGCAAGACACTTTTAAGGAATCAGGTTTAATCAATGTTAGACACATAAAGTCTCATTATTTTCTCAATAACAGTATGAAATGTAAATATAAATTAAAATTTATGAGAAAAAAAAAAATTAAACTTTGATATCTTAACGTGAAAATTTCTTTTACAGAGCTTAACATATCATTAAAAAGTTTTTTTCTTTTATTGTCATAGTTTTTGAGGGATTGAATACACAACAAAAGAACTTAGACTAGAATTAAATTTCAATATTCAGCAACTGAAACCCATTATGGAAGTTAAAGCAATGATTTTACAATTATTTTTAGGTTGAGTTAGTCTGACCCTGTTGAAGGAATTAGTAGTTGTAGTGTGTTCACACGTGAGTTTGCAATACAATATTAGTAATATACATTTCCAAAAAACGAAATATTTATCACTTTGAATAGAAAAATGACGATTTTTTTTTATTTATGTAAGTATTATTCTCAATTTTGTAAATTTTAAATGTATTATCCATATTTTATTGAAGAATTTATATTTTTTTTCTTCTTCTTTCAGAATGGTTTAGGAAAAACATTTCATTTTAGTCAGAACAATGTTTTCAAAGAGATGGAAATACGCAACTTTTCGATATATCAACCTTCAAATACTTTGAAATTGATTCTATTTGCTACAACCGGTTGTAATTTAAAGCTATACTGTACTATGCGAGCGATATTATATATCTTAGCTACTTACTGTCTATGTTAAAATTTATATTACCATTAAACTTGTTAGAAATTAATATGTCTATGTTAGTTATAT
The DNA here is from genome assembly GCA_963978545.1 of Linyphia triangularis. Taxonomy (NCBI): domain Eukaryota; kingdom Metazoa; phylum Arthropoda; class Arachnida; order Araneae; family Linyphiidae; genus Linyphia; species Linyphia triangularis. Next base: position 34,890,660 of record OZ021733.1, read on the forward strand.
TAATCAAGATAGTTTTTATTGTACAATGATACTTACTTAAGTTGATGAATGGCAACACAGAACTAGCTGCTAATGCTGAATAGATATGTAATAACTGATTTTGGATACTTTAATGTTTAAATAAGAGAGAAAAAGTAACATACTTGAACATCTTACAACTAAGAATTCAAAAGTGAACATGAAAATTTACTTTACGAATAAATATCATGTCTTTAAAATGTGTACGAATATCACTAAATAAGAGAAAAAAGTAACATACTTAAACTCTTTACGACAAATAACTTTAAAATTAACGAAAAAAACTTACTTTACACATAAAAATCACTTTAAAATGTGTAAAAATATCGCTAAATAAGAGAAAAAAAGTAACTTACTTAAAATTTCTAAGATAAATATTTAACCTTTACGCGAAAATTCCCTTCATGTATAAAAATCACGATTTTAAAATATAACATGCAAGAGAAAAGTAACGTACTTAAACTTTCTACGACAAATAACTTTAACATTAACGTAAAATTTTACTTTACACATAAAAATCCCGATATTAAAATATGTAGAAATATCGCTAAATAAAAGAAACAAAGTAACACACTTAAACTTTGTACGACAAATAACTTTGACATTAACGTAAAAAATGTTCTTCACATATAAAAATCACGACTTTAAATTTGAAATGTAGGATGAAAGTATAACATACCTATAATTTCTACGACAAAGAATTCAAACATTGCCGTTCATGTCTTTAAAATGTATAATGACAACTCTAACTTTTAGAAAAAAGAAACACTAAAAATTTACAAGGCAAAGAATTTAAAATTGAACGTTAAAATTAACTTTACATGTACTATCATACTCTTATATCAACGATAAATAAGATAAAAAAAAGAAACTCTAAAAATTTATAAGGCAAAGAATTCAAATAATACGCGAAAATTTACCTCACATATAAAAATTATGTCTTTCAAATGTGTAAGAATAACGCTAAATTAGAGAAAAAGAAATATTAAAAATTTATAAGGTAAGGAATTGAAACAATACGCGAAAATTTATTTCACACATAACATTTTTATCTTTAAAATGTGTAAGAATAATGCTAAATTAGAGAAGAAAAAAAAATAACATACTTAAACTTTCTTCGACAACAATTTAAACAATACGCGAAAATTTCATACACAATTATTTTCTTAGGTTAATGTTAAATAATGGGAAATTTAACAGAATAAAAATTTCAAAGATAAAGAATTTTAACCTTTACACGAAAATTTACTTCACATATAAATATCATGTCTTTAAACTTTAACGTGACAATTTACTTCTCATATACAATTAAACTCTTAGGTTAATGTTAAATAAAAGAAAAAGTAACATACTCAAAAATTTCTAAGATAAGCATAACGTAAAAATTTCATATCATGTGTTTAAAATGTAACATATAAGAGAAAAAAATAACATACTTGAACTTTCTATAGCAAAGAATTTAAGCGTTAGCGTAAAAATTTACTTTACATATAAAATTCACGTCTTTAAACGGGATGATAAGCATGTGACGGTAATTAGCCAATCAGGTTAGCGGTAGGTGATACGCCACTTGCCGGCATTTTTAGACCGGAGGATGAGTCACGCTAAAACTTGTTCAAACAGGTCGGGAGACTTGTACAGCAAGAACAACAGCATCGACGCGCAAGCAGCGGGTGATGCTGCGGTGTGTCAGCAGGTCTTTGAGATTATCGTTTTCCTACTTTTCCTTTTTCATAATGAAATGTTTGTGAAAACTTGGAATGAATGAAGTGGATTTCAAAGACACATTAGTAAGTGAAGGTAGAATTCGCATGGACTTTCTTCCAAAAAGTATGATTCACTTGGAGAATTTAAGATCATTTCTACTTGAAAACTTTTCTATTGTCTAAAACATTGAATATTGTTCAAACTCAGTGAGATTATATGTTACAATACGGGTAAAACTTAACAAAATTGTTACATAGAAGAAAAATAGTAAGAGATTTAAAATAAATACTAGTTATAGATACTCCAAGGAAAAAAATTCACCTCTACTTTTCAATCGGAAAATCAATGCAAGATGGAAATTTATGTTACTTCAAGAAAGACTTAGACAATTTACTTTGTAATAATATACGTTAAGGTGTCGTATTAACTCGTGCAATACATGCTGACTAAGGTTTATTTTACTTATCTAAGAAAGGTGAATTGGGGGAAAATATTAAATAAATTGTAGATATTAAATACATTGTAGATATGCATTTAAGTTTTGAAAATCACCTGCAAGACTTTTAAAACATCTTAAGAAAAATTGAAAGAAACTTGCGAATTATATGTAAACTATATAACTTTTTATACTCTGAAAGGAAATCACAAGTAATTTAGTTAACTTTTTTCATGATAACACTCATATTCAACGACATGTTTTTAAAATTTAACCTTCTTTACATGATAATAGTTATAAATTTTTTCAATCTCAGATGCGATATACTATTATTTCTAACATATATGTTACGAATTGTGTAAAGTTTTTAAAACTGTATATGCAAATCACCAATCAGAAACATAAAAATCTAACATCAATCAAACAAACTAAAATAATAAGATATTTTCCTTAGTGGAAATAGTTAACTACTCATGTGATGGAATATACTTAGAAAATTTAAATACTGAAAAAAGTTTGCTAGGCAAACTTAAAGAATATTTTTTTTTTCTTGTGAAAAACTAGCATAAATTTGGAAAATGTAGAGTTTGTTACTACGTAAAATTGAACATCATCTGGACAAACTAAATTATACATGAATTTTTTTTTTTATTTGAGAGGTGCTGACAATATATCATTAATATAGAGATTTTTAACTTCCACCCATAATTTCTAAATAACTTATACATAAATTTCAGAAAAACTGAAACGGAATGTGTTTTACAAGAGGCTTATTTTGTAAGATGAATATTCAATATTAATATAACTGAGCAAAGTTCATTCTGGAAAGAACTTGTAAAAGATACTTATATTTTGAAAATAGTTTGAAATATCCTTTTAAATTTATGAATACTCGCTTTCGAAAGACACATATAAAACTGATATTACTCATGATAATTAACACATACATAACATTAGTCAAACAAAGTGAAATTTTTATTGCTTGTGACCGATAATTTTTCAGTGAAGCAGAACTTACATAGGAAATTTGTGCAAACTTTTTCAACTTTTAAACCAAGTATCATGTAAAATTATAAATTACGATAGGAAATAGCATACTTCAGAATCGGAACAAGTCTTGTAGTTAAGCTAAATGTATTTCTCAAGGAATTGAAAGCATACCAGAGAAGTCCTTATCATTTCGCATCTTTTCTCATGTTGCAAGAAGACATACTTTGTAAAAGATCGTCTTAGCACTTAACAAAAATCAGTAAAAATAAATATATTTTCTATGACAAAGATAAAACTTCACAACTTAATTACTTAAATTTAGCTAAGTTGCATATGGTTTATTCACATAACTCGCATGTGCTTTGAATGTTGAAATATATTTGTCAGTTGAAATCAAACTCATCGAAAATAAATGCTATCTACATTTTCAAGTCGGAAATTACTATTAAATAAACTTTACATGTAAGACATTATCATGTTAAAAAGAAAAATCTACAAAAATGTAAATGATAATTTTACTGTTGGTACATAAATGATGAATAATTTATGATTTTATTCTAGGCAAACGTTTTATTGTCTAACAGAGAACTTAAACTTTAGCAGAAAAACGAAAAAATACAATTTTTATATCCTATCATGCTTGTCGAAAATTGAATTTATTAGCTGTTGTAATAGATTTTTATTGTCCAAATTTCTATAGTTCTTTCCAGTGCAATAATATTAAGTTCATGTGTAATGAGTAGGTTTTTTTTTTTTTGTTGAATCTTATAAATTTAATGAAATTATTATGACCTAAGAGATTGAGTGAACTGAATAAATCAATGACGTAAATTTAAACAGTGACTTGAACTGATACATACTATAACTGTAAAGAAGTATGACAAAGTGATAGATGAAGTGAAAATAGAAGTTGAGTGAAATGTGTTGAAAAAAGTTGAAGACGACAAGAAATTCATAAATGAGAATTATCATTGACTTATATTAACTTCGTTTTTCTTGCTTATGACAAGAAAATACACTCTTGTTTATTAAGAACCAACTTGATATCTTATCATAGAATGACAATGATGAAATATCTATACATTAAAAAAAAAAAATACCAAACTTAGACATAGCAAATTTTTTGAAATTCATGTATAATGTGAGAAGTTTTACTGGAAATATAGAAGATACAACATTGAAAAATGTGAATGTTTCGAAGTACTTTATCAGAAATAAAAAAATAAAAATGCGCTGAGGTCCGCTATAAAATTTTTTAGGAGAAAGTTTAAACAAAATTTAAAATCAAACATGCTTTTAAGTGGGAACACATATATTAAAACTATAGCACATTTAACAATTTATATTATGTCATCTCAGTTGGTATCAATTTGAATAATATGAAAAACAACCACAAACTGAATAAACATGAAAATTATCAATATATGTGGAAAAGTTTCCTTTTTTCACATATAAAAAAAAAATAACACATTGACATACGTTAAGATCACGAAACATGCGTAATCATATACCGATAAGAGCAACCAATGTTGCGGGGAGATATTCACGTGATGGACAATATCCCATGAATAAATTGAGTGATTTAATTTCTAATGCTAATTCCAATAGTATTCCACGTAACTTCAACTTTATATGTTACACTATAGATATATTTATTTTTCAAATATATTGACTTTCGAAAAATCATCCTTCAATATAAGAATGATCATAGTAAGAATAAAAGAAAAGATACTAAGCATTGATTTAAAGTGTATTTATTTCAACTTAGCAACAAATCATATGCTTGAAACGAAAATTGCTTCGAACCAAAGTATAACCATCCAATTTCATTGATTCCTACAAGGACATTTTTCTCATCTAGTAATTGAATTTTTTTTTCTCGTACACATTATAAGTGTTGTCCAATCAGGTGTAGAATAGCTGAAGATATCCGACCTCTTTCTAAATATTAATAAGTCACTGTTGAAAAACTTATAAAAATTTCAATTTACACTTAAAGTTTTTATATATATATATATTTCAAAAAATTTTTTCAAATCAATATGTATATTTAAATACTGAAACTTATTCACTTCAATAAATGTATGTTTAAGTTATAAAACTTGTCGTATGTATTGAAAAATTGTAACTTTTCGTCTTCGTATAAATCGATAACTTATACACTAGTTCTTCATCAATTAATCTTCTAAGTAAATCTTTCAAAGGTAAAAACATACCTATAGCTTTGCATTTGTAACAAGTTAAATTGTACATGTTTCATGTGAAAGTTACAAAATTTTATATATTTTCATGAAAAACATATAAAATTTTAATTTCACGAGAAACATGTACAATTTAACTTGTTACAAATGTAAAGCTATAGGTATGTTTTTGCCTTTGAAAGATTTACTTAGAAGATTAATTGATGAAGAACTAGTGTATAAGTTATCGATTTATACGAAGACGAAAAGTTACAATTTTTCAATACATACGACAAGTTTTATAACTTAAACATACATTTATTGAAGTGAATAAGTTTCAGTATTTAAATATACATATTGATTTGAAAAAATTCTTTGAAATATATATATATATAAAAACTTTAAGTGTAAATTGAAATTTTTATAAGTTTTTCAACAGTGACTTATTAATATTTAGAAAGAGGTCGGATATCTTCAGCTATTCTACACCTGATTGGACAACACTTATAATGTGTACGAGAAAAAAAAATTCAATTACTAGATGAGAAAAATGTCCTTGTAGGAATCAATGAAATTGGATGGTTATACTTTGGTTCGAAGCAATTTTCGTTTCAAGCATATGATTTGTTGCTAAGTTGAAATAAATACACTTTAAATCAATGCTTAGTATCTTTTCTTTTATTCTTACTATGATCATTCTTATATTGAAGGATGATTTTTCGAAAGTCAATATATTTGAAAAATAAATATATCTATAGTGTAACATATAAAGTTGAAGTTACGTGGAATACTATTGGAATTAGCATTAGAAATTAAATCACTCAATTTATTCATGGGATATTGTCCATCACGTGAATATCTCCCCGCAACATTGGTTGCTCTTATCGGTATATGATTACGCATGTTTCGTGATCTTAACGTATGTCAATGTGTTATTTTTTTTTTATATGTGAAAAAAGGAAACTTTTCCACATATATTGATAATTTTCATGTTTATTCAGTTTGTGGTTGTTTTTCATATTATTCAAATTGATACCAACTGAGATGACATAATATAAATTGTTAAATGTGCTATAGTTTTAATATATGTGTTCCCACTTAAAAGCATGTTTGATTTTAAATTTTGTTTAAACTTTCTCCTAAAAAATTTTATAGCGGACCTCAGCGCATTTTTATTTTTTTATTTCTGATAAAGTACTTCGAAACATTCACATTTTTCAATGTTGTATCTTCTATATTTCCAGTAAAACTTCTCACATTATACATGAATTTCAAAAAATTTGCTATGTCTAAGTTTGGTATTTTTTTTTTTTAATGTATAGATATTTCATCATTGTCATTCTATGATAAGATATCAAGTTGGTTCTTAATAAACAAGAGTGTATTTTCTTGTCATAAGCAAGAAAAACGAAGTTAATATAAGTCAATGATAATTCTCATTTATGAATTTCTTGTCGTCTTCAACTTTTTTCAACACATTTCACTCAACTTCTATTTTCACTTCATCTATCACTTTGTCATACTTCTTTACAGTTATAGTATGTATCAGTTCAAGTCACTGTTTAAATTTACGTCATTGATTTATTCAGTTCACTCAATCTCTTAGGTCATAATAATTTCATTAAATTTATAAGATTCAACAAAAAAAAAAAAACCTACTCATTACACATGAACTTAATATTATTGCACTGGAAAGAACTATAGAAATTTGGACAATAAAAATCTATTACAACAGCTAATAAATTCAATTTTCGACAAGCATGATAGGATATAAAAATTGTATGTTTTCGTTTTTCTGCTAAAGTTTAAGTTCTCTGTTAGACAATAAAACGTTTGCCTAGAATAAAATCATAAATTATTCATCATTTATGTACCAACAGTAAAATTATCATTTACATTTTTGTAGATTTTTCTTTTTAACATGATAATGTCTTACATGTAAAGTTTATTTAATAGTAATTTCCGACTTGAAAATGTAGATAGCATTTATTTTCGATGAGTTTGATTTCAACTGACAAATATATTTCAACATTCAAAGCACATGCGAGTTATGTGAATAAACCATATGCAACTTAGCTAAATTTAAGTAATTAAGTTGTGAAGTTTTATCTTTGTCATAGAAAATATATTTATTTTTACTGATTTTTGTTAAGTGCTAAGACGATCTTTTACAAAGTATGTCTTCTTGCAACATGAGAAAAGATGCGAAATGATAAGGACTTCTCTGGTATGCTTTCAATTCCTTGAGAAATACATTTAGCTTAACTACAAGACTTGTTCCGATTCTGAAGTATGCTATTTCCTATCGTAATTTATAATTTTACATGATACTTGGTTTAAAAGTTGAAAAAGTTTGCACAAATTTCCTATGTAAGTTCTGCTTCACTGAAAAATTATCGGTCACAAGCAATAAAAATTTCACTTTGTTTGACTAATGTTATGTATGTGTTAATTATCATGAGTAATATCAGTTTTATTTGTGTCTTTCGAAAGCGAGCATTCATAAATTTAAAAGGATATTTCAAACTATTTTCAAAATATAAGTATCTTTTACAAGTTCTTTCCAGAATGAACTTTGCTCAGTTATATTAATATTGAATATTCATCTTACAAAATAAGCCTCTTGTAAAACACATTCCGTTTCAGTTTTTCTGAAATTTATGTATAAGTTATTTAGAAATTATGGGTGGAAGTTAAAAATCTCTATATTAATGATATATTGTCAGCACCTCTCAAATAAAAAAAAAAATTCATGTATAATTTAGTTTGTCCAGATGATGTTCAATTTTACGTAGTAACAAACTCTACATTTTCCAAATTTATGCTAGTTTTTCACAAGAAAAAAAAAATATTCTTTAAGTTTGCCTAGCAAACTTTTTTCAGTATTTAAATTTTCTAAGTATATTCCATCACATGAGTAGTTAACTATTTCCACTAAGGAAAATATCTTATTATTTTAGTTTGTTTGATTGATGTTAGATTTTTATGTTTCTGATTGGTGATTTGCATATACAGTTTTAAAAACTTTACACAATTCGTAACATATATGTTAGAAATAATAGTATATCGCATCTGAGATTGAAAAAATTTATAACTATTATCATGTAAAGAAGGTTAAATTTTAAAAACATGTCGTTGAATATGAGTGTTATCATGAAAAAAGTTAACTAAATTACTTGTGATTTCCTTTCAGAGTATAAAAAGTTATATAGTTTACATATAATTCGCAAGTTTCTTTCAATTTTTCTTAAGATGTTTTAAAAGTCTTGCAGGTGATTTTCAAAACTTAAATGCATATCTACAATGTATTTAATATCTACAATTTATTTAATATTTTCCCCCAATTCACCTTTCTTAGATAAGTAAAATAAACCTTAGTCAGCATGTATTGCACGAGTTAATACGACACCTTAACGTATATTATTACAAAGTAAATTGTCTAAGTCTTTCTTGAAGTAACATAAATTTCCATCTTGCATTGATTTTCCGATTGAAAAGTAGAGGTGAATTTTTTTCCTTGGAGTATCTATAACTAGTATTTATTTTAAATCTCTTACTATTTTTCTTCTATGTAACAATTTTGTTAAGTTTTACCCGTATTGTAACATATAATCTCACTGAGTTTGAACAATATTCAATGTTTTAGACAATAGAAAAGTTTTCAAGTAGAAATGATCTTAAATTCTCCAAGTGAATCATACTTTTTGGAAGAAAGTCCATGCGAATTCTACCTTCACTTACTAATGTGTCTTTGAAATCCACTTCATTCATTCCAAGTTTTCACAAACATTTCATTATGAAAAAGGAAAAGTAGGAAAACGATAATCTCAAAGACCTGCTGACACACCGCAGCATCACCCGCTGCTTGCGCGTCGATGCTGTTGTTCTTGCTGTACAAGTCTCCCGACCTGTTTGAACAAGTTTTAGCGTGACTCATCCTCCGGTCTAAAAATGCCGGCAAGTGGCGTATCACCTACCGCTAACCTGATTGGCTAATTACCGTCACATGCTTATCATCCCGTTTAAAGACGTGAATTTTATATGTAAAGTAAATTTTTACGCTAACGCTTAAATTCTTTGCTATAGAAAGTTCAAGTATGTTATTTTTTTCTCTTATATGTTACATTTTAAACACATGATATGAAATTTTTACGTTATGCTTATCTTAGAAATTTTTGAGTATGTTACTTTTTCTTTTATTTAACATTAACCTAAGAGTTTAATTGTATATGAGAAGTAAATTGTCACGTTAAAGTTTAAAGACATGATATTTATATGTGAAGTAAATTTTCGTGTAAAGGTTAAAATTCTTTATCTTTGAAATTTTTATTCTGTTAAATTTCCCATTATTTAACATTAACCTAAGAAAATAATTGTGTATGAAATTTTCGCGTATTGTTTAAATTGTTGTCGAAGAAAGTTTAAGTATGTTATTTTTTTTTCTTCTCTAATTTAGCATTATTCTTACACATTTTAAAGATAAAAATGTTATGTGTGAAATAAATTTTCGCGTATTGTTTCAATTCCTTACCTTATAAATTTTTAATATTTCTTTTTCTCTAATTTAGCGTTATTCTTACACATTTGAAAGACATAATTTTTATATGTGAGGTAAATTTTCGCGTATTATTTGAATTCTTTGCCTTATAAATTTTTAGAGTTTCTTTTTTTTATCTTATTTATCGTTGATATAAGAGTATGATAGTACATGTAAAGTTAATTTTAACGTTCAATTTTAAATTCTTTGCCTTGTAAATTTTTAGTGTTTCTTTTTTCTAAAAGTTAGAGTTGTCATTATACATTTTAAAGACATGAACGGCAATGTTTGAATTCTTTGTCGTAGAAATTATAGGTATGTTATACTTTCATCCTACATTTCAAATTTAAAGTCGTGATTTTTATATGTGAAGAACATTTTTTACGTTAATGTCAAAGTTATTTGTCGTACAAAGTTTAAGTGTGTTACTTTGTTTCTTTTATTTAGCGATATTTCTACATATTTTAATATCGGGATTTTTATGTGTAAAGTAAAATTTTACGTTAATGTTAAAGTTATTTGTCGTAGAAAGTTTAAGTACGTTACTTTTCTCTTGCATGTTATATTTTAAAATCGTGATTTTTATACATGAAGGGAATTTTCGCGTAAAGGTTAAATATTTATCTTAGAAATTTTAAGTAAGTTACTTTTTTTCTCTTATTTAGCGATATTTTTACACATTTTAAAGTGATTTTTATGTGTAAAGTAAGTTTTTTTCGTTAATTTTAAAGTTATTTGTCGTAAAGAGTTTAAGTATGTTACTTTTTTCTCTTATTTAGTGATATTCGTACACATTTTAAAGACATGATATTTATTCGTAAAGTAAATTTTCATGTTCACTTTTGAATTCTTAGTTGTAAGATGTTCAAGTATGTTACTTTTTCTCTCTTATTTAAACATTAAAGTATCCAAAATCAGTTATTACATATCTATTCAGCATTAGCAGCTAGTTCTGTGTTGCCATTCATCAACTTAAGTAAGTATCATTGTACAATAAAAACTATCTTGATTAATATAACTAACATAGACATATTAATTTCTAACAAGTTTAATGGTAATATAAATTTTAACATAGACAGTAAGTAGCTAAGATATATAATATCGCTCGCATAGTACAGTATAGCTTTAAATTACAACCGGTTGTAGCAAATAGAATCAATTTCAAAGTATTTGAAGGTTGATATATCGAAAAGTTGCGTATTTCCATCTCTTTGAAAACATTGTTCTGACTAAAATGAAATGTTTTTCCTAAACCATTCTGAAAGAAGAAGAAAAAAAATATAAATTCTTCAATAAAATATGGATAATACATTTAAAATTTACAAAATTGAGAATAATACTTACATAAATAAAAAAAAATCGTCATTTTTCTATTCAAAGTGATAAATATTTCGTTTTTTGGAAATGTATATTACTAATATTGTATTGCAAACTCACGTGTGAACACACTACAACTACTAATTCCTTCAACAGGGTCAGACTAACTCAACCTAAAAATAATTGTAAAATCATTGCTTTAACTTCCATAATGGGTTTCAGTTGCTGAATATTGAAATTTAATTCTAGTCTAAGTTCTTTTGTTGTGTATTCAATCCCTCAAAAACTATGACAATAAAAGAAAAAAACTTTTTAATGATATGTTAAGCTCTGTAAAAGAAATTTTCACGTTAAGATATCAAAGTTTAATTTTTTTTTTTCTCATAAATTTTAATTTATATTTACATTTCATACTGTTATTGAGAAAATAATGAGACTTTATGTGTCTAACATTGATTAAACCTGATTCCTTAAAAGTGTCTTGCGATTATATCTCTCAACATTAGTTTAAATGTGTTAAGCACTTATAGAAAAAAAAAATCCACTCAATCCGAAACTTTACGCATTTGTGTTAGTATATTATCTTTGCATGTATTTGAAGTTTTTAATGGTTAAGCATGAAAAGTTATAAACTATGTAATTTATATTCCTTCCTACCACTAGATGGCGCCGCAATTACATTAAACTTAGTAGAAAACTGTCTTACTAAACTGTATAGTCAATGAGAAGAGCATTTGAAATCACGTGATATATTCTAACCAATCAGAAGTGAGCTTTTATTTCAACCAATTAAAGGAGACTTAGCTATATATCAGGATACAAGATGTTGCCATTCCTTAAACTTTGATATAAAGCAAATCGTGACGTCATCCCACTACATTAACACTGTGACGTCACTGGTAAAACAGCCTATCACTCTAAGTTATTCACTTAAAAGTAGCCCTAAAACAACTCAACTCCATCCCGCCTAAAACTTAGCATATTTCTATTGCTGCCATCGTCTTAAAGGTAAGTTTTGTAAAATCATGAATGACGTCATACCCATTGTGACGTCACTAGTAAAAAATACCTATAACTCTAACTTATTCACTTAGAAGCAGCCCTAGAACAACTCAACTCCGCCTTAAAGGTAAATCGAAACTAAAAAGTGTTGCCACCGCTCAAAACTTTTAACGTTAAGCAAGTTATGACGTCATACTCACTGTGACGTCACGCAATAAAAGCCTATCACTCTAACTTATTCGTTAAGAAGCAGCCCTAGAACAACTCAACTCTAGTTAACTGGAAACAAAAACTAAAAAGTGTTGCCACCGCTCAAAACTTTGATATAAAACAAATTATGGCGTCATACCCGCTGTGACGTCACGCAATAAAAGCCAATCACTCTAACTTATTTGCTAAGAAGCAGTCCTAGAACAACTCAACTCCGTCTGAAAGATAAACCGAAACTAAAAAGTGTTGCCACCGCTCAAAACTTTGATATAAAACACATTATGACGTCATATCTACTGTGACGTCATACACAAACAGCTTATAACGAAACTAAAACAACAGCAGGAGGGGAACAACTCAACTCCACCTCCGGTGACGGCATATCCTGTGATGTCACTTCCTGTGACGTCATATCCGGTCACGTCATATCCGGTCACGCCCCCTTCCGGTGACGTCATCATCCCTCATCCCATCCCGCATCCCGCCATGGCTCAGGAGCCCTATTTTCTAACTACTGACGCGAACGAGGGGCGGCTCGACCCCCTCCCCCCCCCCCCAAGTTTTAGAAAGTTGAACAGTCGACAAATTTTCGAAATTTTATCAAGCGCTTTTCTTTTTAAAGTCGAGCCACAATAAAATTGAATTGAATGAAAAAATAGCAAAAATAAAATAAAATTTAACAAATATTTTTATAAATATAAGGTTTGACGAATCGGCATTTTTACATTAGAAGTCTATAATAAGGGAGTAGGTGTCTTTTTCCCATCCTATATTGATGGACTGCGAACACAAATATAATAGGTATCTTCATTATCTCGTCCAGCCAAAGTTTTTTAGGCTGCTCGGCAAATTTCCAAAATGTCATCAATTCTTTTACAAATGCCTAGTGCCAGTGATGGATGTTTTTAAACAAATTGAATTGAAAAAAAAAAAAAATAGTCAATAGTATTAAAAAAATCTTAACAATTCAGCCCAAGTTGATGGTAGGCAATTTTGAATTGGAATAAGTTTTGGCAGGAACATTTAAGTTGATATCGTCACTGACTGCTTCTAAATGAAATTAAATATGAAAATATTTCCCGTACAAGTATCAATTTCCTCAAATTCTCTACATAGTGAGTAATTTTCCTTCGATTTCAAATCAGTATATGGTAATTGTATAAATCGTCAAATAAACTGTAGTAAGTTTTTAAATTTAGTTACCTGATAAGTAAGCACTATATTCTCAGGAAAAAACTGACAATAATTATTAATTACGAAATTGAAGTTGAGTGAAGTGAAAGTAAAGTACAATTCTGTTGAAAAATACTTCTATTACATTTAGCTAAATTATTGCAATTAATGTCAAGTAGAACTCTATAAATGATGCTATATAGTACTTTATAAATTAAAAATTCATTACCGAAATAATGCATGCCATGTAAATTAGAAGGCAATATCATATTTATTGCAACAAAATAATCATTGGAAAAGTATAAAAGTTTTATGACACTAAGTTGCTTGTCGTTTCCTCTGCTCAAATAGCTGGGCCTGACATTGTTCGACGTACAACCAGGTTCAGACTATTAAAAGTTGTGAGTACCCTTTCACACCTATCCTCGATTTCACCACTTTTTACACAAAACATCGGTAAGAAATTGTGTTTCAGACAAACTAGATTAATCAAAATACCTTTAAAAATATTTCAAATTGGATCAATAGATCTCAAATTAGGATCATAACTTTAAAGGTGGGAAAGAGAAATGGGGGAGGTTTTTGGAAATCTCATGTTGACTGTGACGTTGCTCTTCTTTAAAAGACTATACATGCAACTTCTCCTTTCTCAAGATAATGACATTGGCGATTTGAATATCCCCCCCCCCCCCCAGAAAAAAAAACCTCCACATATACTATTCTTTATATAGTTTTGAGATTTGTGTGCCAAGAATTATGGTGTGCTTTTTTATACATCTGTATATTTTGTAGCTAAATTCGTTGTTTATAAAGGTAGCGAGTTAGTTGAGATTTGTAAAATTTGATTTCTACTTCATTAGGATAGAGGTTCATATATTATTATTTTTTATTATTTGTTTTTACATATAAATAATATTATAGTATGTTTCAATGCTAAAACAATCCATTTCAATTTTAGTCCTGCTTAGAATAAAATAGCATTATACTTTCTTTCTTGAACAAATGATTATTATTGTTCAAACTAGTATTATTAGTAGAAATTATTGCTGGAAAACCTCAAAATATCATAAAATTCAATCCAGCAGTGTTGGTAAAAATATATACTCGAAAAAACTATTTTTAAGAAATAAGTTTCTGTGTTTAATTGCTAAAGAAATAAATTTTGCTATTAATTTTCTTTTCAAGAAAAAGTAAAATCCTCTTGCTTTTTGTGTTAGGAAAAAAAAGTATTTAAAAACTAAATAATTAACAAAACGTTTTCAATAATTATTGTCTTTTGAAATGCAATTATATTGTCCATGAGCGCCTACAGATTATTTGCAGGGAGGTATAAGGCGACAAAAATTTTTGTTAAATCCTTGATTTTTCGAAAATGGGAATCGGACTTCTTAATTGGATGTTAGTTAATAGCTGTACATTAATTCTCTGTTCGAATTGATAATTTAATATATTGAGAATTTTACCACTTTTCTTCCACATTTTACTTTATTTTTCGAAAGCTAGGAGGGAGGGCAAGTGCATGTTTCTTATATGTCCCTGACATCGTCTCTATTATAAAAATCGCAGTGCTTTGCATAGGTAACTTTGTGTAATAGCAATTTTTCCAGAATTTGTTTGATTAACGTTTTTCAAACGAAATTAGAATCACCTATTTGATCAATACTTTTCATTTATTTTATTCCGAATTGAATTGCAATTCCCAACCACTTTTACGCATTCATTTATTTCTTCAAAACTGCAATTTGAAAATTAAAAAAAAAAATTGTATTGAAATGAAGCCATTGTACTACTCATGTCACTGAATTGGTTTAAGATTGTGAGAATGCATTCTATCTGCAAGTGATAAATGCCCTCTTAATAAAACGCGTCGAAAAATTTTCCTCTTTATTCGGGGATGAGGGAGATAATTTATTAAACAGAAATAAAAAATTAAATGAATTTGATGAAACTTTAACTGAAATGTGATGGGAATTTACTTAAAATATGACATTAATTACGTATTAATAAATTGGCATAAAATAACAAAAATTGTTTAGATTGTTATTTAAAAGTAATTAAACACTAATTAAAATTAATTATACAATAAATAAAATAACTCGCAATTAAATTAAATAAAAAAATCATTAACAATTAGTTTAATTGTTAAATAACAATTAATTATGCATTAATTAACAATTAATATTATATTGATTAAAAAATAATTATGCAATAATTTTACATTAAAAAAATTAATGAATGATTTATTAACACCGTAATGGATATTTTCTACATTTACACTGAACTTGCCTTGATTTTAGTCGGCAAAAGTATGTCTAACGCCCCCACGCCCCCCCCCCCCAATCGAAATTCTTAGCGACGGCCCTGGTTGTCTGTCACCCATGATGAAAATTTATAATTATAATTTCTTTGAGAATCCCAATAATTTCATACATTTACAAAAACAGTTACAAAAACACTCTGATTTAATGAATCACAAATTTTAATCCGACTAATTTCAATGATCTTCTGATCCGACTAATCTTCCTCAAGATCTTCCAAAACATTTTCGCTCATAAGTGACGTGTTTCTCAATATAATGAACTGAAATTTGGAATCGGGGATAAACGAGGTATTCTAAATCAAATAAAAACATAAATATAGGGGTTCGTATTCAAATTTTTAAACATAGAGTTAAATTTACTAAATATACAGCCCTCTAAGAAAAAAAATTTGCATCAGACATATAGAAAATCGTAAACAAAACATTTTTGTGCAAACCGCAAGATTCTACGCTAATTAGAATCGAAGATATAGCCATCTTTCGGGTTTTTTTGTTTTTTTTGTTTTTGTTTTTGTTTTTTGCGTACGGTACATTCCCTAACTTTTGAAATTAAAAATTAGGGGAAAAACAATAAAATTCATAGAAAACAGTAAGCCATATTTTAAATATATTTGAACAAAAATTTAATATACAGCTATCATTAACATATTTCATTAGGATTCTCATTTTTGCAAAATCAAGGTCTGAAAGAATTAAGGCTCCCCTCCCCCCCCCCCCCCCCCAACGAATAATGTTGTCTTACGGCGTACTAAAATGAAAATAAGTAAGGAGGAAAAGTATTAATAGACTAACTTACAGTAATTTTTATTTTGCGTCCAGATTCAAATGCAGGTACTCCAACATGTTTTAAGGAAAATACTTTCCTGCATGTGCGCTAAATTCTTGCTTTGCTTACAATCCTCATCAAAACAATAACTACCACACTTATGACATTGAAACCTTAGTCTCTATCTTTTAATACTATAACTTATTTTTTATAGTAATTTAAGAATTTCCGACTATGAATCATGGTGTGGAATATAAGTAAAATGGTTTGCTCACACGACACTAAACACACATGCATATATAAGAGAGGGAGAAGGACTGGTTCTTTGAAACACTGATTTTGTCGACAGCAGAAAATTATTTAAAATAAAAGCACTTTGGTGCTAGAGATCCACTTCGTACTGTGATATTGATGGTACTGTAAAAGCTCTCAATTTTGACTACCTAAAGTATTTTGGCAGCTATGTGGGGTGGTGGGCCTCCAAGCTTATCTCCAAAGGAAATCGACGGAATCGGAGGAAAGAGGAGATTGGGGTTAAGGATCAACTTGCACGACTTTATGCCGACTTATATCTGATTGATGAAAAATGATCGTCATCTTCGAATAAGTATAAGAATTAACGACTTCTTGTATTATGTTGTTATCTTGTAGTGTTTTCCAACGAAATTTTTTGATAAATATACTTTTAAATTTGTAATTGGCCATATTTTACATAATTTGACAACTTATTTAAACACAAAATCACAAATTGAAGACAGAAAAATAGTGAGGTGGGGGTTGGAGCCTCCCCCCCCCCCCCCTCACCATAGGATCGGCCCTGTTTTTAATGTCATGAGTTTGGTTTTCAAAATCATGTGATTTCTGTGTTTTCAATATTAGCCAATTTGAACAGAAAATTAAGTTTGACGATTTCATAGGCTTAGGGATTGAATTAAAAAAAAAGAGAAAATTCTACATGAGGAAAGAAGTTTAAAAAAAGTTTTTATTTTCAGCACTCTACAAATCTAGTCCAACTTTTAAACCAAATTTCTCTAAATTCTTGTGACATACATAGCCCAATACTTTTTTTTTACTTTTTTTTTTTATTACTATTATATGAATAATATTGGACAAACTGTACCCATTCCTATTGAAGAATTTAAAAAAAGCTTTCAAAACAGAACTATGCTAGATTGTCTTATCATAAATTTGTAGATTATCGGGTCACGCTAAATCATGGTTCTGTAGATCATGATTAACAAAAGGAACTTAAGGAATGTTTAAAGGAAAAAAATTGTTGGTAATAAGTTAGTGGTCACTAAACAAGTCGCCTTCATAACATACTTTCGAAATACTTTACTCCGTCAATTCTGCATTGCAACGCTAACAATTATGGAAAACTAACCTGACCAAAAGATTGCAATCTAGTGCAGTTTTAGTTAAGAAGAAACGCAGATAGGTCCTTCATGTATCTTGATGTCATGTGACGACCCGAGGTATTTTTGATCACGTGCTATTGCCATTTTTTGACACTTTTAAACATTTTTCAAATATAGTTTATCATTTTTAGAGTTTTAGTTTATTACTTGGAAACTGCAGCTGTTCGTCTATATTATTTACTATCCAATAAACACAAGCAGTTTCAATCACATATGTATACACACAGTTTCAATTAACAGTTTTCAAGATATTAGTTATTAAAGTAGGATGTCCCCTTTGGGACACCCTGCGTACGAGAGCAGGGTAAAATAGCACTTCGCATAGCAAAATATCTTATATACTGCAGTCCAAAGCAGAAATGCTGTAACATTTGTTGATTTTGAGTTATTGTGATTTTTGGTGCCTCTAAGAACATACTTATATGTGTACATAAAACACAAGATCGGTTTTCGGCACCTTTCCTATTACACTCGATAGTCAGTATTGCAGAAACTCCAGAATAAGTCGAGGTTTACTAAGCAAGAATGCAGCAAAGACAAATACTAAACTGAAACACAGTAATTCCGCTTAATTTATACGCTTCTGTGATCGTAAGATACGTAGAAACTTCAGAGACGTATGATATACGAATTCGGGGCATGTATAAGGATACTTACACAGTGGAGCCGGGATGGGTGCTTACTCGCATACTCGTATATTGCGAGGTAAAATTAAACCATGCTTCTCTACACAGTGGAGAATGGCCTTTTAAATTTGGTACGTCAATTAATATATTTGAGGGAAATAGAACAGCCGCAGGTAGGAAAGAAGTTTGGACTACAGCTTATAGCGAGCCCTAGCGGCTTTCTCGGTTTTGGAAAGCGCATACTACGGAAAGTACTCGGTTTGTCCACTAGAGGGCTGCAAGTTTATCCCACTTTATTACGATCCAATGAGTTGACATTGTTTCAAAGAGTAAGAAGAAAAAAATTCTATGTTCTATGAAATCCGTGATTTATGACATGTTTTTATCCATTAAAGTATTATTTAATAATTTGTTTCATTCAATCTTAAAATCTTAATATCATTAATTGAAATTGCCCAATACAATTAAATTATTTTTCATTAGTTGTAAATTTATTATATTTATCATCGTGGTTCAAGACAAATTCATCTGACTTCTTCTGAATTTTGCTGTTTAAATGGAATCCATCCTGACGTTTGTCAGCCATTGGTAATGGTAAGCCTGTCTTTTAATTTTCCACCATCGCCATTTTGGACGCTGCAGCGTTTGGCAGACATATATTGGTTGTTAATGCTTTTTCAGTAGATATTCCTTGTAATCTCTAGCTTTTATGACTTTCTGAGATGTCTTGTGTATCATTACAAGACAACCTGGTTTTTGTGCAATCCTGCTGATTTTTTTTTATTCTTTTCTAATTTACACACACTTTACAAGCAGTCTGAACTAAAAGTGGTTATATTCCTTAGTATGGAATGCGGTAAACCCTGGGACATTGGCAGTCTCCAAAGTAGTAAAATCAAAGTGCAGTTGCTGACACACGCTTGCATTTAATTTAGCACTTACATATTACAATGGATCATTTTAAAAAACGAATGCATGACACTGTTGAGAGCCTGGCAGTGCTAGCCAGGAAGATGGAGACGAAGAGCAAATTGATGCTCTCACTCATGAATTCATGACTCTGATGGTGAGGACATTTTTTTTTAATCCCCCCAGCCCTCTTCTATGAACTCTCCTTCCAAGACAATAAGAAGAAATGTTGATCTTGGCTCCAGCAAAACTTTTTGTAATCCCATTATTTCCGACTTATCAGACAGTGACGATAACGTGCCAGTGATCAAAGGTAAACCTGACTTTAAAAACCTCAAATCAGAGTATCTAAAACTTGAATCTCAAATTGAACATTCCACACACTCTTATTTTACCAGGAATAATTAAAAGGACCAACAAAAATCCCATATCATCAGATCTACTCAGGGACGTCGCGAACGGGGGTCGTAGGGAGCTTCTCCCCCCCCCCTCCCCCCAAAGGTTTAGAAATCTGAATAGTCGGCAAACTTTCGAAATTTTATAGAGTTCTTTTTTAAGTCGATCCACAATAAAATCTAATGGAATGAAAAAAGTCAAACAAAAAAAATATTTAAAATACCGGAATGCATCGATACCCGAGTTTAATGAATAGGCATTTTTTTCTCTAGAAACAGGAGTATCGGTGTTTTTTTCCCCGCCTACATTGATGGACTGCGAACATAAATACAATCATAGATGTCTACATTATCTCACCCCGTAAAATATTTTAGAAAGGTGGAAGGCGGCAAATTTCTGAGATTCCACCCCTTTTCTTAAAAACGCTTGTTGAATCATGTTTCAAAACATATTGAATGAAAGAGTAAAAATAATTAAAATCGTCAATAATATTAAAACATCCTGATCGCAAAGCAGCTTAAGTTGACGGTCGGCAATTTTCAGCTGAGGAAGTGTATCCTTTTTGGCAAGAACATCAAAGTAATCATTGATATATTCACTGACATTGGATAATTTTGATGTGTTATAGTTGGTGACATTTTTATAGTACGTCATATAACGCTTCAAAATTCATGATATACACATTATGCGTCATTTGCATAAAGAATGCATTGTACATCATGTGAATTCATTATGTTGACAGTGAAGTTTCTCTTGTTTCGAAGATCAAGTGTACATCTTGTCCTTCCTCAAGATCGGAATAACACTCTAGATTTAGTAAACTAGATTAGAACTTACCCCAAACAAACCCGCAGGTACTATTTCTTATATAGTTTGGATTTTCATTTTTGTGCTAAAAATCATGGTATACTTTTTTTTCTACATAGATTTGAATATTTTGTCCCTGAATTCGAAGTTCATACGGGTAATGAGTTAGTTGAAAATAATTTACCTTTCTGCATATAAATAATATTATAGTTTGGTTTAATGCTAATGTAACCCATTTCGTTTTTAGTCCCGTTTACAAAAAATTAGCATTTTCAAATTTACTTTCCTTCTTGAAAAAATTATTAATCTTCAAAAAATGAGTAATATTTTCCGAAATTATTGCAGGAAAAAACAAATCATAAAATTCAATCCATCAGTTTTGGTAAAAATATATACTCGAAAAAATTATTTTTAAGAAATAAGTTTCTGTATTAAATTGCTATAGAAATAAATTGTACTATTAATATTCTTTTCAAGAAAAAGTAAAATCCTCTTTCATTTTGGGTTAGGAAAATGCGTTAAAAAGTATTTTAAAATTATATAATTAACAAAACGTTTTCAATAATTATTGTCTTTTGCAATGCAATTTTACTGTCCATGAGCGCCCTCTGGATTATTTACAGGGAGAATGAATTGGATGTTAGTTAATAGGTGTGGGGGGGGGGGGCATTGATTTTCTGTTCGAATTTATAAATTAATACTTGCATATAGTATATATTTTTCTTGTAAATTTACCACTTTTCTTTCACATTAATTTATCTTTCGAAAGCCAGAGGGGAAGGAGTGTAAATGGATGGTTCTTATATGTCCCTGATATTGTATCTACATTTTAAAAATCGCAATAGGTAATTATCTGTAATAGCAATAGTCGGCCAGAATTTTGAAAAGACCTTTTTCAGAATTTGTTTCATCAACGTTTATACAATTCTAAATTAAAGAGTCGTCTATTTGATCAGTATTTTTCATTTATTTAATTCATTGTGTTGAAGTGCCATTTGCGTCCACTTTTACGCTTTTAATTAATTTCTTCGAAACTGCAATTTAAAAATTAAAAAAAATTGCTTCGAAATGAAGCCCTCGTACTCAAGTTACTGAATTGGTTTACGATTGTGAGAAATAATTCTATCCATATCTCATATCTGCAAGTGATAAATACCTCCCGCCTCCTTTGGAAACGTTGTTTTTATCTGCAAGTGATAAAAAAAACGTTTCCAAAAATTATCCCCTTAGTTCGGGGTAGAAGGGGGTAATTTATTAAAAAGAAATTAATTAATTTGAAGGAACTTAGATGGAAATGTGATGGAAATTTATTTAAAAATTGACAATAATTACGTATTAATATTGTTTAGATGGTAAGTTAAAAGTAATCAAACATTAATTGAAATAATTTACACATTAAATAAAATAATTTACACATTAAATAAAATAATTCACATTTAAATAAAACATGCATTAACTATTATACAATAATTAATGATTAATTAACCAATAAGCGTGTGTTAATTATCAATTAGTTATATATTAATTGAATATAATTATGCATTAATAAAATTTAATTAACAATTTATTAGCACCTTAATTGATATTTTTTACTTTTACACCGGACTTGAATTGATTTCAGTCGGCAAAATGATCACTAACGCCCCCCCCCCCCCCCCAACCAAAATTCTTAGCGACGGCACTGGATCTATTGCTAAAAAAACTAAAAAGGGAAAGAAGAAACTCACAGCCTCTGACCTCTCAAATTCCGACAGCTACGATTAAATTTAATACTGCCATGAAACTGAAAAATCTGTCTGTTAACACTTTTGAAATTCCTCCTTTCCAGCAACCTTTCCAAATCACCCTTTGAATACACACCCTCAAAATGTGAACTCTCACTTTGAAAAACTATTCATTGAAAATGAAAAATCAACTGATTCATCAAACATTTTTCTAATTCAAAACAAAAGACCTGAAATGGTAGCCTGGATCAGCCCATGGCGCCATCTTCTGATAATTTCCCCAAATAATGATAATCTGTTCAATTCAATACCCAGAATAAAAACAATCCTGACTTATTAGTGGTAAATAGAGCCTCACCAAGCAATGAGACTTTTTCCCAAATTCATTACAGGAAATTCACGCTCAAAATAAAACGCATAATTTTAATAAAGTTGAATCCGTAGAAATCCATAATCCCACCTCTTATAGATGCCCAACTGAAGGAAGCAATATTGATACTCACTACACCAAACAGCTGATAACAAATGATATGCTAAGTAGTACCACTACTATTCAACCAATCAAAAATGTTCTGCCAAATGAAAGCAGTCCAAATTTCCCATCGACAGCTGCTATTAACACAACAGAAAATAATTCTGAAGATTCACAAAGAGAGGAAGCTGTTGAGGCAGATCCTTTTTTTTACTCGCCCCAGACTTTCAACTAAGAGAGCCCCGATCATCGTTGATGATGAGAGGTACACTTGTCAAAGCATTAACAAACTGCTTATTGAACACAAATTCACTTGTTTCACTGCCAAATGCAAAGGAAATCCTACCTTCAATATTAAGGCAGCTGATCAACAACAGCAAAGGCAAATTACCGCCCTATTTGACCAAATTGAAATTTGCTATCACTCTTATGTTTTACCAAGTGATAAAATGATCAAAGTAGTCATAAAATGGCTCCTAATTGACTCAGATATTGATGAATTTGCCACATATCTCAGCAGGGGCGTACTGGGACATAAAAACGGCCCGGTGATTTTAGATTTACTCCGGCCCAAATTTTTAATATCATTTGTCAAATTTTAATGATTATAATATTTTATTTAAATATTTATATTTAATGATAAATGTCAATAATTAAATAGTTTTAATTATTTAATTTTAAATTGTTTTAATAATTAGTTTAATTGAAGCAAATTTTCTGTCTCCATTAGTTATACTTCCTTTGAGTAAACCTGATTTCCACAAAATATTGATAGCAGGGGCGTAGCCAGGATTTTTTTTCGGGGGGGGGGCGGAGAAATTATAAATGTCAACTTCGGAAACAATAATTATCATTCAATAATTTACAAATCAAAATTAATCAAACTAAAAAACAAATAAACACTTTTTGGGATTGTAATACTTTTAACACATATAGCATTCACTGGAAAGAAAATGTATTTGTTAAATGTAGTAATAATCAAATGACCCTTTCTTTTCACAATCGTGACATTAAGTATTAATATGCTTAAATAATATTTGATTAAGAATGCTTTAATGACACACAATAAAAATGCTTTTTAAAATAAGGAAATGAGAAGAAATATCACATTTAAAATAAAGTTTAATAATGGGACAATTGTATTTAATTAAGAGGCATTACAAAGTTAAATTGAATTTTCTAACAGTTCCACTGCTGACAAATTTGTTGAGGACCATCTCGTCTGAAACTGAGCATTGCCTATGGATATTCAGCTAAGCCAGTCCAGTTAAGCGATTTTAGCTTGTCGTACTTCTAAGATAAGTTTTCAATCTACGAAGAGTAGAAAAACTTCTCTCAGCTGTGGCTGCTGACACTGGCAGAATGGATAGGATTTTGAGCAAAACGTATATGCTGGGGAAGATGTTTTGGTTGCATTCATACAGCAACCCAATCGCTGAGTTTGGTAACATTTCGACCGACATCCACTTTCTTTTCCACAGCTCCCATTCGCCTTCAATCGCATCTTTGTAAGTAGGAAGATCATCTTCATAAAAGGAGATGCATGGTTCAATATCTTGAACTCTTCCCAACAGCGTGTTGCGGAATAAGGTTTTGCAAGGAAGAAATTGTTTCTTTATGAGGCAAAAAGCGCTCATTTAATGAAGATATCATATCATCTAAGTAGGGCGTAAAATTTTTTATTCTATAGTATTCTTCAGTTGTTTTGTAGGCTATATTTGGGCGATTCTTTTGGATTTTACACACTCTTGATGTTTTGACTTCTATATTATGTTTTTCAGCTAAGGTTTCAGCTTCATTATATATAGAATTAAACTTATCCACATGGTTGTTTCTCATTTCTTGCAACATCATCGTTATGTTGCTGACTTCACCCAAAGCACTGGCCAAGTCAATGTTAGTACTTTGCAGATCCTCGAATAGGCTGTATGTGCAACCGAGCAGTTTACTGACGATACACAAACATACTAGAAAAGAAAACTGGCATGTGCTTTGCAACAAAATGTGTGCCTTTTTGGACGAATCGTCTGTTGCGAGGCCCTCGATTTCCTGTAACGAAGCGATGATTAGCTCTAAAAACTCCTTGAACATTGAAATAGCTTCATGACGTAAAATCCAACGAGTTTCACATAACGTCTTAAGTTTCGTCTGTTTTGTGTTAGGTTCCAAGTCTTTAATATTCTTTTTCAGAATATCTGTTCGTTTTGCAGATTTATGAAAGAAACTGCAAATTTCTGAAATTACACCAAAGGCGTTTCGGATGCACTGAACTTTCGTTACGTCAGATATGCAGAGATTGAGAGAGTGAGATACGCAATGGGTATATACAGCTTTCGGGTATTTTTCTCTCACCGTAGCTTATTACAACCATTATCCAAGCATAAATAGATCTATTTCTGACTTTCGAGGTTTGAAAATTTCGAAGGGGGCTGCAGCCCCATCAGCCACCCCCTGGCTACGCGCCTGATTGATAGTTTGTTGTGAGACACGAAATCTAAATAACAAAATAGAGATTATTCAGGTACATAACTTGTATGTTTTTGAAAATAACATCCGAAATTATAGTATACAGGTTATCCACAATTAAAGTTCAAGTTTCGAAAAACTGTGAAAGGAAAAAAAAAAACTGTTTAGATAGGGCCGAAAATAATAGAAATTTGATCTGTATATACTCCAAGGAGTGGGAAAAGTAATGGTACCGTAAATAAAACTATTTCGAACTATTTTTCTTATCTTATGGCATCGCTTTTTGAAAGCCAAGTTTTGACATGAGAAATAATTGCATGCTTTTGAAATCGTGCGTTTTGAAAGTCGAAATTACTCCGCTGTGATTATATTAAAAGTTTAACCTTCAAAAAGCAATAAAAAATAAACACTTGAGAATTTCCTAAAAATTTACTTGAATATACGCGAAAAGGTTAAAAGGGATATGTTATAGGAAAAAAAATTGTATGAAATATTATTTTTATGCCATAAAGTTTGCCCCTTTTTTAAGTAAATAGATCAAATTTCAGCTCTTTCTGATCAGTGTGGGTTTTTTTATATAGTTTTTCGAAAGTTGAACTTTAATTATGGACACCCTATATATTTAAACTTAAAAGTTGTAAAAATAAGTAAAAAAGTCATAATACGATTGTGTAGGGCAGGGCAAGGGTAGGCAGACAGCGGATCTGGAGCCGCATGCGGCTGTTATCATGAATATTTACGGTTCCTTAAGTTCTAAGTAACTCAACCTAAGAATAAACTTTTAACACTGTTCTTAAATGTCAATTCAACGTTCACAGCGCCCCATGATATCTTCTCAGTCGAAATACTGAATAACCAAAATGCGCAAAAGGCGTGCGTCATTAGATTCAATTTCGTCGAGCTTTTGTTAACGTTCGTTGCTCTCTTGCTTCACGTTTTTCACGCTTGCGCGCACTGTTAAAATGCTTCTTTGATATCCAATATTGAAAACACATATCATCGACTTCGTCTAAAATAAAGAGAAAAATTAATGAAGAAAATCGTAAATTTAAGAGAGAATGGAATGAATTATATGGCGTTCATTCCCAAACAAAAATGAACTACCGACTTGTTTCATCTACCATGATTTTTGTACCATAAGAAATATAAAAATCCTATTTGTACCATAAAAATAGTATAAAAATATTTGTGGTTGAAAGCTCATATTGGTAGTGTTTATATTTATTTTGCGACTCTAAAAATTTTGCAATTCTGGTTATTGAACGTTTGACTCTTAGCACAGAAAAGTCTGCCGACCCCTGATGTAGGGGGATGGTGGATACGGATTTTATACAATGTTTTTTTTTTGAAAAATACTTAAGTACTTTTAAAGCAACTACCCCAAGTAGCACAGCAGTATTGGCCAATATCAGCCCTACATTGGCCAATCCCGATGTGGAACGGCGCAAAATCGGCCGTTCGATGCCGATATTGCCCAATCTCGCCCAATATTGGATAGACGATACTCAAAAGTTTGAAAGTTTGATGGACAGTTTTAAAATTGAAATATTTTATGTATAAGAAAGGAATGTTTGTGTTAATATGTTTTGCGATGTTTTTAACACGTTTTTAAGCATTTTTTTAAAAAATCATGTATTTTGGAACGATCTCGAGTTACGGCCAAAACCGGCAGATTCCGATACAAAACGATGCGCAGAATTTCTCAAAAAGAATCGCCACCGAGTGGCTGAAGCAACTGAAGTGCCCGGATGTGTGTTTGGGAAGTTTGTTTATATCGCCGGCTCGACTGTCATTTGTAACATTAAAATTGAATCGAATTCTTGATATTGGTAAGTGTTGTCACAATAATTTGTCGATTTCATGTGGTTATGTTTCGGTACTTACTTATTGCATTGTTGGTTTTCGTTAATTTCAACCATACTTGATTGCCGACTTGGCATGTTTTGATCTACAAAATTTATGTTGACAAAAATGATTGGTATTCACATTAAACTTGATAAGGAATCAAGTTAGTTTCAATTATTTATTTAATACTGTTTAAAATATAATCAAGATTTTTAGTTTTTATGTCATCTGGACAAGATTAAGAGCTTTTATCTCGTCCTTACTCGGATGCAAACTAACACTCATTTACCCATTCCCCCTCTCCATTGCTTGTTTCAAATCATGCTCATCATTGAAATACTTATACTACATGTTACATTCTAGTTATAATATTTATAAATATTAAATATTTATCATATTTGTTATCATTAGTTTATATTGCGGAATTTCCTATATTTGCTCCTTATAAAATTGAATATCCAAGCTCCGTGATTAGCAGCTCTGTTAATAGAATATATTGTGAATTGCACATATTGAGGAAACCACATTAAATTAAAACACGCCTATTACTCAATCTCAAAGGTGGTGTGGAATAGGGTGCATTATCTCAATCAACCACTTCCCAGGTAGCACAGCAGTATTGGCCAATGTCGGAAACCGGAGCTCTGGAAGATTGGCCAATCCTGGGTAATGTCGGAACGGCCAGCACCGAACGGCTAACATTTTTGCAATATTGGCCAATATCGCAGTGCGGTTTTGGCCGATCTCGAGGAGCAGTTTTGGCCGATATCGATGCGTAGTTTTGGCCGATATCGAGGAGTAGTTTTGGCCAGTATTGATGTGCAATCTTGGGCAATATCGATGAGCATGGTTTAAACCAAATGTTTTTTTTTTTTTTAAGAATAATTTAGAATTGTATTTTTATTTATAATTAGATTTTTTTAATTATTTGATGTTGTAAATTACTTCTATTTTTAGCTGAAATAAAATATGTTCTAATGTCTAAATAAAATATTAAAATTTAATATGATTTGAATGTCCCCATAAGTAGAACAATTGTTTATTTACTTAGTTCAAATTGCTTTCAAAATTAATATTCATTGTTATTTGAGCATAAATTATTCTTGTTTAAGTCAAATTTTATTTATAAATATGTATACATGTAATTAGAAAAGGATAAAAAAAAAACATGTTTTTTTCCAAACCTGGATGAGCAGTTTTAGCCACTACTATGAGCAATTTTTGGAACAGCTACTGTTTTTTCACTATATCACAGAGCATTTTGGATAGATTTGCCACTCAACATATCTGAACTTTCTTTTTGGTGGAAGGAGTGGTTGCAAATGATAATTCTTATATGCGTTTAGATTCAATTTTGAGCTGTTCAATGTTTAGTATCACATTGTTGCCCCAAAACCCTTAATAATCTGTTAAGTTATACTTAAACATTTGTAAAATAATGTTTTCACCTCTCCTACCAAAAAAAAAAACACATTTAGATAACAAAATGTCTGATATTCAAGGATTTAGAAAGATACATGCAATTTTAAACTAGAAAACTGCCAGTAGAATTTAAAGTCCCTATAGGTCAATCAATACTCATTGAACTTTTTATGCTAAGGTTTCATAAAAATAGAAGGTTGAATTTAAAACTTGTGAAGTATATTTTTTATGCGCAGATCAATTTCATTTAAGAAGTCACTTTTCATTTTTAAAACATCATTTTTCTCCATACATTAAGAATCGAATAGATAGTAAATAAATATCATTTTAATGCTTTAGTTCATTCACTTCAAATGTAATAGCAATAAAGTGAATTAAAATTGCAGATCCCCCCCCCCCCCAACATTGAAAAAGTTTTCATCTAAAAATTATTTGACAAAAACATTATTTTTAAAAATCCACAATAATATTTACATGTATACCTCATATAATGAATACTTTTTTATACTTTCATTCCTATTTTAATTGCTTTTTGGTGACCGATAATTGAAACCCAATATAATTTAATTGATATTTTATGGCTTAAAAACCATGCACACTTAAATTAAAGGTCACTTTCTGCAGTGCATATATATAATAAAAACATAAATTTAATACAAGCTGTTTACTATAATACATATTTTATTTTACATATTTTATCTTCCTTTGAAGTTTCCACCTCGGTGAAGAAAACAAACCTGAAATATAAAATTGTTCATTTCTGTTTTAATTAAGATTACAATAAAATTTAAAAATCAAATTATTGCCTCAAACTTTTTCTAGTCTTTAGCTCTTTTTATTTTATCCAAGCTCTTTTTGTAACGGAACTGCAATTTGTTGTCAATAAAAGAAATCATGCAATGCAGCATTTACTGCCAATAAAGAAAAACAGAATTGCAAAATGAAAAACAGAATTTTGCACGAAAGCATAACATTGTTAACATTTTGTAAAATTTTTACATCAGAAATCATTTTCTACTAACATTTAAGAAAATCATTCTAAACTGGTATTTGAATTTCAATCGCATGCATTTGCACCAACCTCAAACAAGCACACAAAAAAACTATGAATTGTGAAATAAATGCTAATGCTTTTTTTTTTTTTATAAACTCTTTCATTTTTCTTTAGCCGTTTAAAATTTTAATAAATAATTTAAAAGAGAGAAAAATCTCTTTTAAACTGTTAAATTAACCACCAAATAAATTCAAAATAAATAGTAAAAAGTGTTGTTGAAAAGTCTGAGATAAAATATAAAATACACTGTTGCACTTGAAAAGTTATAGGAACTAATTTAGAACATAGTGTTTTTGTTGTTTTTTCTTCTGAACTAATTTCTCAATTATAAGCATATGACAAAGGTGATTTGTACAAAATTGTTTAAAGAAACAGATATATATATATTTTTTTTTTTTTTTGAAAGACCAGAGATTCTCCATTGCTTATTTTTATTTTAAAATATAAATTATTGTAACATCAAATCGAAATTGCTTGGAACGTTACCTAATTGATATATTCTTATATATATATATATATTATATATATATATTATCTTATATATATATTATTCATATATATTCTTACCTGGCAGAGAAAGTTTTCACGCTTTTTGG
Organism: Linyphia triangularis; assembly: GCA_963978545.1. Taxonomy (NCBI): domain Eukaryota; kingdom Metazoa; phylum Arthropoda; class Arachnida; order Araneae; family Linyphiidae; genus Linyphia; species Linyphia triangularis. The sequence goes on from OZ021733.1 coordinate 34,921,051, forward strand.
TTTACAAATAAGTTTTTGCTTGTTTCTTTGTGGGATTCCAAAGAAAGAGAATCGTCTTTGAAACGGGCTGGAATATGAGTATGGCTTTTCTGTGTTAATAAATTTTCATCTTCTGAAGAATCACTCCCAATGCTAGATATTGAACGAGCAAGCTCAGCTTTATCTTATGCCTGTTAAAAGGAATCTAAATAGGAAAATTATGGATATATGCTATCTCAAACTAGTTGCAAAACTTCATATACAATTTATTTATACAATTAAATATCTTACTTAGAGCACTTATAGTATCACTCACTAAAATACCAATCTTCAGTTTGGGAAATTAAAATAGGATATTATTTAAATCTGTTAATAAATATCTGTTATTCATGTCCACAATTTCAAAAATCTACACCATTAAAACTTGAATTGATAAGTAGATCAAAAACTTATGAAACAATATTTGTGATACCTTTAATTATTTGTATACCCTATACAAAAATTGTAATTTACTTATTGTATGTACAATAGATTTTAAAATTAAATGTTTGCCATGTTGACTTGAGGGTATATATTCTTTAATCATGTAAATCCCCCCCCCCCCCATTCATTGCAAACTGCCAAAGACAAGTTTTGTCTTAGATGAACCAAGATGAAGGAATTACTTCTATGGGTTCTCCATTTCCATCAATGAACCCTACAACAGTATGTATCTTTATTTTAAACTGAACAGAATAACAAATTAACTATTGAAAGGCCATACTGGCATTTTACTGCCGAGGGAAGGAAGGCTACAACTATTACACTTTTCACCCCAAGACAGAAAATTGCACTATGAATAGCACTAACAATAATACTTGATTACAATATTTGTTTACTTTTCAAATGGAAAGTCTTTTCTTTAAATGAAAAAAACATTTTTATTTTATAAAAACAACATCTTTGCACAGTGTGTTTAGATTAACACAAAGGAAGCTAGGCATTCAAAATATATTTTTGTAGATATTTCAAAAATTTGCATTCATTGCTCTTTTCTGAGTAATCAATAATTGCACAAGACAGACCTTTTAAATAGGGAAATGTACATACAGTAAAGCCCTGTTAACGCTAAGTTGATCTGGCCGCTGAAATTGTTCGCTTTAACCGAATTTTGTGTTAAACAAATAAATTAAAGTTAAGTTTTAAGTACGGAAAATCGCTTTTCCTTCGCATTAAATGTGATTTTATGTTAAGTAATTTTGCATTAACAGGGTTTGCTGTATTTTTTTAAAAATAGGAGGCATAATTACAATAGTTATACATATTGTTAAAATTTACATTTTTTAGAACAATCATTTACCTTTTATGCCAAGTGGTTGATTGAGATAATGCACCCTATTCCACACCACTTTTGAGATTGAGTAATAGGCGTGTTTTAATTTAATGTGGTTTCCTCAATATGTGCAATTCACAATATATTCTATTAACAGAGCTGCTAATCACGGAGCTTGGATATTCAATTTTATAAGGAGCAAATATAGGAAATTCCGCAATATAACTTGGCATGGTTTGATCTACAAAATTGATGTTGACAAAGTTGATTGATATTCACATTAAACTTGATAAGGAATCAAGTTAGTTTCAATTATTTATTTAATACTGTTTAAAATATAATCAAGATTTTCAGCTTTTATGTCATCTGGACAAGATGACTTTTAGGAAATCCGAGCTTTTATCTGGTCCATACTCGGATGCAAACTAACACTCATTTACCCATTCCCCCTCTCCATTGCTTGTTTCAAATCATGCTCATCATTGAAATACTTATACTACATGTTACATTCTAGTTATAATATTTATAAATATTAAATATTATAACTAGAATGTAACATGTAGTATAAGTATTTCAATGATGAGCATGATTTGAAACAAGCAATGGAGAGGGGGAATGGGTAAATGAGTGTTAGTTTGCATCCGAGTATGGACCAGATAAAAGCTCGGATTTCCTAAAAGTCATCTTGTCCAGATGACATAAAAGCTGAAAATCTTGATTATATTTTAAACAGTATTAAATAAATAATTGAAACTAACTTGATTCCTTATCAAGTTTAATGTGAATATCAATCAACTTTGTCAACATCAATTTTGTAGATCAAACCATGCCAAGTCGGGAATCAAGTAGGTTGAAATTAAAGAAAACCAACAATGCAATACGTAGGTACCGAAACATAACCACATGAAATCGACAAATTATTGTGACAACACTTACCAATATCAAGAATTCGATCCAATTTTAATGTTACAAATGACAGTCGAGCCGGCGATATAAACAAACTTCCCAAACACACATCCGGGCACTTCAGTTGCTTCAGCCACTCGGTGGCGATTCTTTTTGAGAAATTCTGCGCATCGTTTGGTATCGGAATCTGCCGGTTTTGGCCGTAACTCGAGATCGTTCCAAAAATACATGATTTTTTAAAAAATGCTTAAAAACGTGTTAAAAACATCGCAAAACATATTAACACAAACATTCCTTTCTTATACATAAAATATTTCAATTTTAAAACTGTCCATCAAACTTTCAAACTTTTGAGTATCGTCTATCCAATATTGGGCGAGATTGGACAATATCGGCATCGAACGGCCGATTTTGCGCCGTTCCACATCGGGATTGGCCAATGTAGGGCTGATATTGGCCAATACTGCTGTGCTACTTGGGTTGGCATAAAAGGTAAATGATTGTTTTAAAAAATATCAATTTTAACAATATGTATAACTATTGTAATTATGCCTCCTATTTTTAAAAAAATACAGCAAACCTCTTAATGCAAAATTGCTTAACATAAAATCACATTTAATGCGAAGGAAAAGCGGTTTTCCTTACTTAAAACTTAACTTTAATTTATTTAACACAAAATTCGGTTAAAGCGAACAATTTCAGCGGCCAGATCGACTTAGCTTTAACAGGGTTTTACTGAATGTACATTTCCCTATTTAAAAGGTCTGTCTTGTGCAATTATTGATTACTCAGAAAAGAGCAATGAATGCAAATTTTTGAAATATCTACAAAAATATATTTTGAATGCCTAGCTTCCTTTGTGTTAATCTAAACACACTGTGCAAAGATGTTGTTTTTATAAAATAAAAATGTTTTTTTCATTTAAAGAAAAGACTCCATTTGAAAAGTAAACAAATATTGTAATCAAGTATTATTGTTAGTGCTATTCATAGTGCAATTTTCTGTCTTGGGGTGAAAAGTGTAATAGTTGTAGCCTTCCTTCCCTCGGCAGTAAAATGCCAGTATGGCCTTTCAATAGTTAATTTGTTATTCTGTTCAGTTTAAAATAAAGATACATACTGTTGTAGGGTTCATTGATGGAAATGGAGAACCCATAGAAGTAATTCCTTCATCTTGGTTCATCTCAGACAAAAGTTGTCTTTGGCAGTTTGCAATGAATGGGGGGGGGGGGGAATTTACATGATTAAAGAATATATACCCTCAAGTCAACATGGCAAACATTTAATTTTAAAATCTATTGTACATACAGTAAGTAAATTACAATTTTTGTATGAGGTATACAAATAATTAAAGGTATCACAAATATTGTTTCATAAGTTTTTGATCTACTTATCAATTCAAGTTTTAATGGTGTAGATTTTTGAAATTGTGGACATGAATAACATATTTATTAATAGATTTAAATAATATCCTATTTTAATTTCCCAAACTGAAGATTGGTTGTTTAGTGAGTGATACTATAAGTGCGCTAAGTAAGATATTTAATTGTATAAATAAATTGTATATGAAGTTTTGCAACTAGTTTGAGATAGCATATATCCATAATTTTCCTATTTAGATTCCTTTTAACAGGCATAAGATAAAGCTGAGCTTACTCGTTCAATATCTAGCATTGGGAGTGATTCTTCAGAAGATGAAAATTTATTAACACAGAAAAGCCACACTCATATTCCAGCCCGTTTCAAAGGCGATTCTCTTTCTTTGGAATCCCACAAAGAAACAAGCAAAAACTTATTTGTAAACCAAAAAGCGTGAAAACTTTCTCTGCCAGGTAAAATTATATGACAATCAATTAGGTAACGCTCCAAGCAATTTCGATTTGATGTTACAATAATTTATATTTTAAAATAAAAATTAGCAATGGAGAATCTCTGGTCTTTCAAAAAAAAAAAAAAAAAATTATCTGTTTCTTTAAACAATTTTGTACAAATCACCTTTGTCATATGCTTATAATTGAGAAATTAGTTCAGAAGAAAAAACAACAAAAACACTATGTTCTAAATTAGTTCCTATAACTTTTCAAGTGCAACAGTGTATTTTATATTTTATCTCAGACTTTTCAACAACACTTTTTACTATTTATTTTGAATTTATTTGGTGGTTAATTTAACAGTTTAAAAGAGATTTTTCTCTCTTAAAAATTATTTATTAAAATTTTAAACGGCTAAGGAAAAATAAGCGAGTTTATAAAAAAAAAAAAGCATTAGCATTTATTTCACAATTCATAGTTTTTTTGTATGCTTGTTTGAGGTTGGTGCAAATGTATGCGATTGAAATTCAAATACCAGTTTAGAATGATTTTCTTAAATGTTAGTAGAAAATGATTTCTGATGTAAAAATTTTACAAAATGTTAACAATCTTATGCTTTCGTGCAAAATTCTGTTTTTCATTTTGCAATTCTGTTTTTCTTTATTGGCAGTAAATGCTGCATTGCATGATTTCTTTTATTGACAACAAATTGCAGTTCCGTTACAAAAAGAGCTTGGATAAAATAAAAAGAGCTAAAGACTAGAAAAAGTTTGAGGCAATAATTTGATTTTTAAATTTTATTGTAATCTTAATTAAAACAGAAATGAACAATTTTATATTTCAGGTTTGTTTTCTTCACCGAGGTGGAAACTTCAAAGGAAGATAAAATATGTAAAATAAAATATGTATTATAGTAAACAGCTTGTATTAAATTTATGTTTTTATTATATATATGCACTGCAGAAAGTGACCTTTAATTTAAGTGTGCATGGTTTTTAAGCCATAAAATATCAATTAAATTATATTGGGTTTCAATTATCGGTCACCAAAAAGCAATTAAAATAGGAATGAAAGTATAAAAAAGTATTCATTATATGAGGTATACATGTAAATATTATTGTGGATTTTTAAAAATAATGTTTTTGTCAAATAATTTTTAGATGAAAACTTTTTCAATGTTGGGGGGGGGGGGGGATCTGCAATTTTAATTCACTTTATTGCTATTACATTTGAAGTGAATGAACTAAAGCATTAAAATGAGATTTATTTACTATCTATTCGATTCTTAATGTATGGAGAAAAATGATGTTTTAAAAATGAAAAGTGACTTCATAAATGAAATTGATCTGTGCATAAAAAATATACTACACAAGTTTTAAATTCAACCTTCTATTTTTATGAAACCTTAGCATAAAAAGTTCAATGAGTATTGATTGACCTATAGGGACTTTAAATTCTACTGGCAGTTTTCTAGTTTAAAATTGCATGTATCTTTCTAAATCCTTGAATATCAGACATTTTGTTATCTAAATGTGTTTTTTTTTGGTAGGAGAGGTGAAAACATTATTTTACAAATGTTTAAGTATAACTTAACAGATTATTAAGGGTTTTTGGGCAACAATGTGATATTAAACATTGAACAGCTCAAAATTGAATCTAAACGCATATAAGAATTATCATTTGCAACCACTCCTTCCACCAAAAAGAAAGTTCAGATATGTTGAGTGGCAAATCTATCCAAAATGCTCTGTGATATAGTGAAAAAACAGTAGCTGTTCCAAAAATTGCTCATAGTAGTGGCTAAAACTGCTCATCCAGGTTTGGAAAAAATCATGTTTTTTTTGGTTTAAACCAAGTTTTTTTTTTTTTTTATCCTTTTCTAATTACATGTATACATATTTATAAATAAAATTTGACATAAACAAGAATAATTTATGCTCAAATAACAATGAATATTCATTTTGAAAGCAATTTGAACTAAGTAAAAAACAATTGTTCTACTTATGGGGACATTCAAATCACATTAAATTTTAATATTTTATTTAGACATTAGAACATATTTTATTTCAGCTAAAAATAGAAGTAATTTACAACATCAAATAATTAAAAAAATCTAATTATAAATAAAAATACAATTTTAAATTATTCTTAAAAAAAACAAAAAACATTTGGTTTAAACCATGCTCATCGATATTGCCCAAGATTGCACATCAATACTGGCCAAAACTACTCGATATCTGCCAAAACTACGCATCGAGATCGGCCAAAACTGCTCCTCGAGATAGGCCAAAACTGCTCCTCGAGATCGGCCAAAACTACGCATCGATATCGGCCAAAACTGCTCCTCGAGATCGGCCAAAACCGCCCTGCGATATTGGCCAATATTGCAAAAATGTTAGCCGTTCGGTGCTGGCCGTTCCGACATTACCCAGGATTGGCCAATCTTCCAGAGCTCCGGTTTCCGACATTGGCCAATACTGCTGTGCTACCTGGGACGTATATTTAAAAAAAAAAAAAATGTGCACTGAACCGGCCCATTTTCTTCATACAATGACCAGCCGGGTGATTGCACCGGACAACCCTATGGCCAGTATGCCCCTGTATCTCAGAGATAATGGCTATCCAGCTACCAGAGTTTGTCAATTGACTACTTAACTTATATCATGAATCTAATAATAAGTGTTGTCGTAAAGTAGGGGAAGTCGCATATTTCCTGCTGCACTAACGTTTTAGACCACGGGCCAGCTCTGCGTTTAATGTATAAATTCTATACATAAAAAAAAAACTCGGCAAGAATTTTACAATTTATGATGTACAGAAATATCCAAGTTTCATGTTTGCAAATTTTGCCAGCAAGTTTTAAATCGGGAAGTGTCGAAAAAATTGGACTTGTCTCGAAACTAGTTTCTTATAGAAGATGTTAAAATAAATTTTGTTCTGTACATTTTGAAAACAATTATTTTGGGGGTTTAGAGCCACTTTTGATTAAAAATATTTCGGAGTTTAAAAGTTATTTGAGGTTGCCGAAAAAACATAAGAAAAATCGAATGTATGGACAAACCCGATTTTGTTCCCTGGCTTCTCAAATTACAGGTGTATAAAATCTTTTAATCACATAAAATTGTATTTTTAGGAAGACCTAGTTTTATGAACATTTGGAAAAATAAAAATTCTTTCACGTCAAATTTTAAACTTTAACTAATGTAAGAAATATATTTGAAGATAAAGGGGCAAGAAAGAACGGTGTAATTAAAAAAGAACGGGGCTGATTTTAAGAAAATGACGATTTTGTAAACCTTTAAATAACGAAGCACGTTTAAATGTTCCGACTAATCTCTACAAGTATAACATTTTGTCCTCTCTCCACATTCTGATGACTTGAAGCGGTTCATAGATGGCGTTGTAAACCGGCTGAGACTTTTCGCGACCTAGTTTGTTGATTGATCTCCGTGCCGTGTTTATGTATACTAAGCACTATCTTTTTCGGTCTAATTATTTCTCCAGATTTTTATATTTTAATCATTACAAAGTGCACTCGAGAAGGAATTACGGACGATGTTGCGCTGTTCCACAATGTGCCATGAAAACTGGAACTAATAAACTTTCGTAGATTAAAAGCCACTCGCTTCCAAAAACCAAATGGTTTGGTGTTTTTCCTGGAATAAAATAATTAGCACAATTGTATTGCAGCAGAAAATCCATTATTTGAAAAAAAAAAAAAAACTTTCTGGAATATTAGGATGGATTAGTTACGAAAAAATCTCACCACTTTTATAGGAGCAGTATGAAAATAAGAAATTGTGATATTAAACACAAAACTGTGTATATTTTGTATCACAAGTCTTATAAATAACCTTGCATAAAGTAGAACTACATAAAAGTAAGCCCGAAGTTTAGAATAAGAAATCCACAATTTTTAATGGAACAAAAGTATAATAACCCTTTGTCGATTTTTTTCGCGAGTGAAAGAACGGGATTGGCGCTTTTTTTCTATTTTTGACGACTCCTCCATGGTACATGATATTTTGCGGGTTGTTCTATTGTAACAGCTCTTTAATCCGCATAGTTTGTTAAATTTTAAAATAATTAAAAGAAAATAATTTGAAAGATTGAAAGTATAGTACAAACTAATTAAATAAATAACATCTATTGCATTACATTATTGCACTATTTAAATTTTTGGTTACAGAGATACCATGTTAAAGTACATAAGCAACATTTATTTTATGTGGGAATGTTTGTTAATGAAATATGATATTAAACACAAAAGACGGAAGGAGATATTCTTTCTCATCCAAACACTACTCCATTTAAGCATCAATTAACTTTTTTAAAAGAATTTTGTTTGCATCCTCCGGTTTCTTTGCCTAGATGCATTATTTTAATTGCCAATGATGTTGTATACTGCTTCTGTATCTTTTTAATTTGCTGGCTGGAACGATATATATGTCGCAGGGCTATGATAAAAACGGAGATATGATCAAATCCCTAAGGTAGATTATCAATTCACGGAAGATGTTAAATTTGCAACTCTGTCCGATGATTTTCCTAAAGAAAGTGATTTTATCAAACCCCAGTTATTGTTTTAGGGAAAAGATGAAATAATGAAGTCAGGACTCGTACAGCTGTATATGTTTCCTTTTTACCAAAATGAAAGAAGTTTTTGATTCCACAGTTTTGGTTGATGTACCTAGGTAGATATCTGCCCATTAGATGGAAATAACATTGTGGTGATCGTATTAGATGTAAATACCAAATTGGAACCTCAGTTGGAATTATAAAAGATTGGCTTCCTAGAAACGCTCTTCAAATAGTATTCACTATTTACCGAAACAGTTCCACCAACAGTTTTCGCGGTATCTCCACCCACCGCTAGTTGGCGCGTTTACAGACGAAGAAATATATGATCATCAATGCATTTCATAACTATTTTTTACAATTTTTATGCAAAAAGAAAAGTTATCTAGCGAATTTATTAGATGTGTGTTAGAATAATTAATTTTACAGTTTCCTTAGTGTTTTACACGGATAATTTGTCAATAAATATTTTTTTTTTTTTTTAGGCATTCACCAATCTTGAATTTAAAACTTAATCTAGAACTGTTTTTTAAGATTAATCATATTACTTAATTTTCTATAACCATATTGTCAATGTTTTAAACTTTATTTTTTTATTGAATTAAACCATTGGGACTACTTTATAAATAATTTATAATTAAATTTATAAATAAAAAGTCAAATTAAAGAAAAAAAAGTTATTTAGTATTCATAACATTGACAGTCAAACATGTAAAAAAAATTTTAATATAATCTATACAAATTTAAACCGCAAAAAAAATTTGCAGTTAATGTTTGTTGGCTTTTGAAATGTTTGAAACATTATTAAGTAAAATTTATTAAAACTTTAAAACGTGAATTCTCTTCAAGTTCTTAAGAAATTAGACTGCAACTTTAGAGCATTCGCAATGTAAAAAAAAAAAAATTATAGGCATCTTTCCTCTGCCAAGAAGTTGAGAATAATATACGACATTTCAAAACATTTTGGGCACTCATTAACTATTTAAAAAGTAGACTTAATAATGTTTAAAAATTCAAAGTTTATTAATGCGATATCAATTAAATGGGTTTTTTTAGAAATAATTTAATAATTGATTTTTTTTTCAAGCATAACTTTCTGGAGACAAAGATCATAAATATGTATTTCCTTAAGATTAAAAAAAAATAAACTTAAAACTGTTCACAATACATACATAAGATAAAATGGCCTAACTGTGAAGCAACCAAAAACTATTCACACTAACAAAACATCTGTTACTAATTATTAAACAAATGCAAAATTAGCTTAAATATAAAATTGTTCGATTAACGGGCTTGATTGACAAATTTCTAATATTTTCAGATATATCGCATCACTATGCATTTTAGCAATGTATTCAATGATAGCTTTAATAAATACTTTGCACGGAGATTCAGATAAAAAAAAAATTGTGCTCAGGTTTAGAAGCTTTAATCTTTTCAGGTTAAGCTTTAAACTTTTTCTTTTTAAAGTCTGGACATAATCGACGAAATTGTTTTCCGCACGCCTACGACGAACAAGAAGTTTCATTGGGGATAAAGTCCCTCCTTGAAATGTCCTTTAACCTTTTATTTTTTAATTGTTCATTTGAAGAAACTTCATGAACAGAAAGGCCAATAGGTTTGCCTTTCATCTCCTTGCAAAATGATACACAACAATGCACCGTAGTAGAGAATACTTATTTTCAAAACTATACTAGAAACCAAACTATCTTACTTCTGTAAAAGCGACATCTAGCGGCCGCTCGAGATTCCGGAGCTTCCATAGGAAACGACTCATCTGACTCTCTTGTAGTATGAGTTTCAGTATCAAGGACGCTTTGCTCTCACAAACTAATCTAAATCTGACTGAGATTACAAGAAAATTATCCTTATTTGGAGGTCAAGGATTTAAGAAGTGTTACAGAGAGAACAATCCAAAATTCAATGTAAAACAAAAAGATGTACCTGTTACAAAAGTAACGTACTTTGTACTTCGAGATTCCCCAGATCATCAACGTGCTTTAATAAAAATGAATGAGCATTATTATTTATTAATTATATTCACTAGAAATATTTAAAATTTCACCAAAAGTATCCTTTTTGTTTTAAAAGTATCAGCTCAAGTAACTATTTCTTTTGTTAATTACTTTCGAATAAATAATTTGTGTTTCATTGACTATTGTTGTATTACCTACTCAACATTTAATAATGCATGGTTTACTAAATAAATACTTTTAATATCTAAACAATATTATTTCATCTTTTTACTAAAAAGATAACAGAGATTTTATCAAATCACTTACTTTCTTAAGGGAAATCACCCCACAGGATTGTAATTTTAACATCTTCTGTGGATTGATCCTCTACCTTGGCGACTTGATCAAATCTCCAATTTTATCATATTTCTGCTACTTATATATATATATATACAGGGTGTCCCTGTTTTAAACAGTTAAAATATTTTTGCTGAATAGTTTTTAAGTTAGCAAAGGGGTTAGTATAAAAATTACGGATTGTAAATTTTATATGGTCCCCAGTTCCCCCAACTCATATTTACAAAAATGTTGCACATGAAAAAATATTTAAAACAAAAAGAAATTGAAATTTGAACGACAAATATTCATGGAGATATGAAAAATGGAATTTAGTGACTTGTACCACTTTACACCTGTGGTCATTAACATATTTTAAAGGGCATGTTCACAAAATGAAATACAGAGAAAAAGGAATTGCGTTTGGAAAATTATTCTTTAATCAAATGCATAAATACGATCTATCAATATCTATAGTGAATTTTGGATGCTGAACTCGTTTGCAAGAGATAATAGGTGCCATACTCCCTAAAACTAACAAAAATCTTTCGACCACGTAGGACGAAAAAAAAAAAATTAAATCTGGCGAGGCCGAACGAATTCACACTCTTGTGTTGTGCAGGGGTCGCATTCAACCTAAAATTCCTATAATTCCTTAAATTTTCGTTTCTCCCTAAAATTGTACTTAAATTTTTCGTCTTTCCCTAAAATTTTAGAAATAACGGAAAAATTTCCGTTAGTGGTCAAAAAAAAAAAAAAAAACACTAAAAAGAAATAAAAAATTCCCGACCCTTATGTGTAAATTAGCATGTAGTACTGTGGGATTTGCAGGTTCCTATGCAAATTTTAGTGGCAGATTGATTGGTAGGTAGAAAACCCATAATGCATGTTCATCACTTCAGAATACAAGTAGGTTGGTTGGTTGTATTCAGATTATCTGGCGCCGTCAGCAACACGAGGTCTATAATGCGCCGAAACATTCGTCATTAGACAAGCCAACATACATTTACAAACACCCATGCCTAACACGGGACTCGAACCCGCAACCTCGCGGTCTAGAAGCCAGCACGCTAACCACTATACCGTTTGGTCGGCGAATACAAGTAGGTCATACTAATACCAGATACCAGATGTATTTAGCTATTTCGTCAATCCTCGTTGTTAAAATGTACACTGCGGAACAGTACGCAGAAATGCTATTTCTGTACCGCCAATTTAATCGAAATGGGCGAGAATCTGCAAGACAATATGCAATTAAATTATTTCCAAATGGCATACATCCATCTAAAGCTACGATTTTAAATATTGTAAAGCGTTTGCGAGAAACAGGTAGCATAGGATGACGTCCTCGATCCGGAAATACAAGAGTGGTTGTCTCTGACGAAGAAATTTTGGGCCATGCTCTTGCTTTCCCTCAGTCAAGTGTCAGGGACATTAGTGAAGCATGTGGATACTCAAAAGCCAATGTGTGGAGAGTCTTAAACCAACACGGTGCACATCCTTTATCGCCCTTGATTGGTGCAAGAGTTTTTGCCCGGAGATGAAAATAAATGGTTTGATTTCTGCAATTTCATCATGAACAAACTAGAATTGGATTCATCATTTGTGAATAACATTCTATTTTCTGATGAGTGTACGTTTTCAAGAACTGGGGTAGTAAATAGGCAAAACACACACTTTTGGTCCCTGCAAAATCCTCATGTGATCCGACCAAACAAGCATCAAGTGCGATGGTCCGTTTGTGTGGCATATGGAAGGGAGCGTTAGTAGGACCTTTCTTTTTTGCTGATACATTAACAGGTTAAAAAGTATGCGAACCTGTTACAGGGACCTTTATCTGATTTTCTGGATGAATATGTCGTGTTAGCAGACCTTAAAATTATGTGGTTTCAACAGGATGGTGCACCACCCCTTGTGGGGTGAGTTTCAAGTCAACATTATCAGCTATGGAGGTCCGGTAGAATGGCCTCCTAGATTTCCAAATCTAAATCCTTTAGAATTCTTTTCTTTGTGGATTTTTGAAAAGCAAGATATATGAAAAAGAATCGACGAGTCTATTAGATATGCAGAATTGAATTTTATCCGCTGCCAGGTGTATTACGCCTTTAATACTGAAAAATATTGAAGATGAATTTGAATGACGTGTGCGCTTAAGTATTTTAGTCGAAGGAAAACACTTCGAGCATATGTAATTAAGAAAGAGGTTATTTATCCTTTTCAATTTGTTTATTTCTCTCACCTTTTATTTTTGTTTGTGTAACAAAAAGAGCTGCTTTCTGATTATGTTATTATTTAAAATTACTTAATTAAAATTGTTTATAAGTTTGTTTGCTGTTGCGTTGTATAATTTGTAACTTTTTTTTTTTCAAAGCAGTTTCTAGTAAAAAATTATAATGTTTTAGGTGATGAACAACAACTTGTTTGCCATAGTCAAACCTAGTCTAGAAGATCGTTGTTATTCTAATAAGACGATATTTCCTCATTTCAATTTATGTACGGGCCCCCCAAATAGTGTTAAAACTTTAAACTCCAATAACACAGTTGCTATTGATCTAACCAATTTTAATTTTTTTTTATTTAAAATGTTTTTTCATGGGCAGCATTTTTCTAAATATGAGTTGGGGGAACTGGGGACAGTATCAAAATTTACAATCCGTAATTTTTATACCAACCCCTTTGCTAACTTAAAAACCTTTCAGTAAAAATATTTTAACGATTTAAAACATTTCTTCAATTGGGACTATGCATCTAGGACCAACGGTGTCAAAAATAAAGGTCGGCCAGGTTATACAGGGACACGCTGTATATATATATATATATATATATATATATATATATATATATATATATATATATATATATATATATATATATATATATATATATATATATATATATAGCTGTTTCAAACATAAAAACCGTATAAGAATTATTAGCTTACATTTCGTTCGGTTGATACTGATAAAACAATTACATGACTGAAATACATTCTTTTCACATTATTCCAAAAGAAAATTGTCGATTGCAATTGCGGAACTGAAAAGCACTTTTCTTAACTTTTGAAAAAATACGCTTTAAAGTTTCTTATTTATATTTAATTCTATGAAAACTAGTAATATCTTCATTCTAGCGGTTATTATTTGAACAACAAATAATTTCCAAACAAATTTAATATAAATAAAAAACTTTAAAGTGTATATATATATATATATATATATATATATATATATATATATATATATATATATATATATATATATATATATATATATATATATATATATATATATATATATATATATATATATATATATATATATATATATATATATATATATATATATATATATATATATATATATATATATATATATATATATATATATATATATCCGAATGCGAGATCGAGCGTATGCAATATCTAGTATCGTCAAGGAACTAAGTTTGTCTCAAAAAACATCAAATGGAACCGGAAAATCAAACCCTTCACTTACTTGCTCATTTTTCTTTGTATCTTATCAGAACTAAAAGCTCCAACTTCTTAAGATATTTCCAGTTCATTGTAAAGTTTTTATATGCAAACCTACTCTCACAATGATAAACATATTAAAGGCAAACCAGTGGCTCCTTGGGTCTTTCATTTTTTGTTTGACTATAAACGTGTTTTTAAAAAAATCATTAAATTTTCTTTCATTTTTCAGATTATTAAAGCACCCTTCCTTCAACATATTGTAAAATATATTGCTATGGTATTTACTCGACTAGCGCATTTTTTAGTAAGATGCGAAACCTAAGTCCCGAAAGAAGACGATTCAGGATGGAGTTTTCAGTTTTCTCCACCGCAGCGCTGAATCCAACTTTCCTCTCGAACACTACCCCTTTTCAAATAATAGCTGTTTCAAACATAAAAACCGTATAAGAATTATTAGCTTACATTTCGTTCGGTTGATACTGATAAAACAATTACATGACTGAAATACATTCTTTTCACATTATTCCAAAAGAAAATTGTCGATTGCAATTGCGGAACTGAAAAGCACTTTTCTTAACTTTTGAAAAAATACGCTTTAAAGTTTCTTATTTATATTTAATTCTATGAAAACTAGTAATATCTTCATTCTAGCGGTTATTATTTGAACAACAAATAATTTCCAAACAAATTTAATATAAATAAAAAACTTTAAAGTGTATTTTCTCAAAAGTTAAGAAAATTCACTTGGACTCCTTTGCTTCTCAGCCATCAATTTCATTTTTTAATGTCGAATACATTTCATATTTCATTTTTAACTTTTTTTGTGTAGCATTTATTTTGTAAGAAATTCAACCTGCTGTTTTAGTTTACTTCCGAACATTTGCCGATATTAAATTTTTAAAGTTTTTTTTTTTTTTCTTTCTAAACTATAAGTTGTAAAAAATAAGAATTGTTAACTAACAATTGTTTAACGAACAAATAGTGCCTCATTTCATTAATTTACAATTGACCCACCGATACCATTTTCCACTATTGGAGTGTGGTAATTATAAAAAACCAAATTTGTTAAGTTTAATATTTAATTGATTGTATATATAAATATATTATAACATTTTTTAAAGAATAAACAGAACACTATTTCATATTTTAATCCGTTATTCCATGAAAATTGTATTGAAAAATAGTAATTTTACAAAAAGCGAATTTTTGCTAAATTTATAATTTATTTCATTAAAAAAATATTCTTTTAAAATTTGGATTTCAAAAAAAAAACAAAAAAAAACTGTTATTATGAGCCTTATTTATAATCAATTCGATTAAAACTGTAAAAATTAAATCACCAGTTAAATTTATCTCGAATTTTGTTATACAGAATTTCGATTTCCTTGTCTAGTTGGTCAGTAAAAAGCTCGAAAATGCCAAGTCGCATCATCACCTCACCTACAGGACGAGTCATCATCCTGGATTCCTGAGAAGTCAACTCGTGATCCTACCGATTCATCGTTCCCAGCTGCTACTCAACTGAATTCCCTACTGGTGCTCGCTGATGAACTGACGATTTCTGCTGCTGTTGAAGATAGGTTAAGTTAGCCCATACCTGAAATCCACGGATTCCGGCAGTTGTGTTGAACTCTAAAGCGCGGCATCGTCCGTAGCTTAGGTTAGGCAACTGCCATCCTCCCATTTCCCTTGAAAAAGGATTGGGTAGGATCTAGGTTTTATCCTGGTCCCACAACTTTTTTGCAGACAAAGGATTCCTTCTGCGCTGTTAAGCTAACCTGTTAGTTAATTGTAATTTAATTTTTTCCCACCCTGCGCGGTTATGGATAATTTTAATTGTTACTTTGATGATAGAGTTAAAAGACCTGTTGACCAGGCATTTATTGATTTTGCTGCAACTATCAGCACATTAGATATTGAGAAACCATCTCTAGTTAAGCTTACTGACCTATTAAAGCAAATTGTATTCTTTTTAAGGTTAAAAGATAACCCCCCTGCTGAAAATAAAACACTCTTCCTAACTCAGAATGAAATGGCAAATTTGGATAATGATTCCACAACTGAATTGGATAGTGAAAATGAGGATTCCAGCATTAACAAACCCTCTACCACGAGGAATAACACCCAGTTTAGAAAAGAGGAAATAAACAGGGATGGTAATTCTAATAAAACCTCTAAGCGTAAAACACACAAACCAAATAAGCTAAAAACTGTTATAATCAACACAGAGCCTATTGATAAACAAAACATTGACACCCCCCCTCATGACCCTTCTGAGCCTAGCTCTAGCTCCGCTCATAGTGATCTAATTGAGGACACATGTATACCTCAAAATGCAAACAAAAATGGCACTGAAATTAGCTCTATTGAGGCAACCACACTGTGCCAAGTCTCAGAGCAATATAAACAAACTCAGTCCCAACCTGAATTTCAGGTGGAGGAGTTACACGACCAATCAGAAATGAGCTCCTCGGAGCCACTCCCTCCAACGCAGGACATTGCTGCAGACACAAATACTGACAATAACACAGGTGCTACGTTCCAGCAACCAAGGAAAACGACCTGTAGAACTCCTATTTATATAGACGATGATAAGATAAATTGGAAATATGTCAACCAACAGCTTGCCCTTAATAAAATCGAGGGTTTTACTGCTACTCACAAGGGTAAGAATAAGTTCCAAATTAAGGCAACTTCAGATGAACAACACAGACATATAACCAAACTCCTTACACTAAATAATATAGCTTACTATTCTTTTGTTTTGCCATCTGACAAAAAAGTCAAAGTTATAATTAGGTCACTCCCTGTTGACACAGACATTGACGATCTGAAAGACGCACTTTTAGTAAATTCATTTCCAGTAGAAAGTGTTAGCCAGCTCACTAGAAGGCGAGATGGTAATGTAACTAAGCTGCCTCTCTTCCTTGTTACACTCTCGAACAGACAAGGGTAGAGATATTCATAACCTCAAATGTATTATGAATCTCAAAATCACAGTAGAATCTTATAAAGGTAGAGGAGGGGTGACCATGTGTCACAATTGTCAACTGTACTTTCACAGTCAGATCGGCTGCAGAAAGCCTTCTAGATGCGTCAAATGCGCAGGGAACCACCACACTAAACAATGCACACATGTAGGAGATCCAAAATGTGCAAATTGCGGCGATAAACACACTGCAAACTGGATTGGGTGTCCCATGAGGCCATCAGAGCCTGCCAATAGAGGCAATCCTAGACCCTCCAACAACACTCAGACGATACCACAAGTAAACAACACACAGGGAAGGGTGTATACAAATTCCACTATTACTGACACCACTAATGCTTGGCATAAACCCCCAAACATTACTAATGTAATTAGACAAGACAGTTCGTCTTTTCAAACTGTAAACCAAGAGCTTCACATTCCCCAAATTGACAAACTGGAGGAAAATAACACAAAAAATGAAGCTAAGATCCTTCATGAGGAACTATCTGGCCTGGTCAAATGGATCAAAGAGTCCGGATTAATAGATTTACTTAGGGAGTTCAAAAACTCACAACCAAATAAGCCTACCTTTAACAATAATCATGTCCAGTAGAACACAAAGCTTTGCTCCAATTTCCATAGCGGTCTGGAACGCTAACAATCTTATTGGCAAGATTGAAGAACTAAAAGATTTCTTATTCTCACACAACATAGATATTTGTCTGGTTACAGAGACGCATGCTAAACCATGCAACTCTCTGAAAATTCCAAACTATAATACTTTCCGTACAGACAGACTGCACCACCGGGGCGGCGGTAGTGCAGTGTTTGCTAAAACCTCTCTTTCCACCTCTCTCTTTCGCTCGAATAATGCAGATAACATCGAGGAGACCAATGTCATTCTTGAGGTTAGAGGGAAAATTACCCACTTTTCTGCAATCTATAATCCACCTCGCAACACCCTTTCCAAGGAGCTGCTCGATTTCCTTATTCCTAAAAATGTTCCAACCATTGCTTGTGGCGATTTTAACGCTAAGAGCAAAAACTGGGGCTGCAGAGCTAGTAATAGGAATGGGCAAATTCTCAACAAAATCATAGGTGTCAACAATGTTAGAGTTCTGGCTCCCAACAGACCTACACACTACTCTGTTATGGGATACCTTCCAGATATACTAGACATCATAGTTACAAACACAGATCTGGTCTCTAGTCCTGAAGTTATCAACGATCTTTCATCAGATCACTTACCAGTCATTGCTAGAGTCGCCAAACATCCCAACCCAGATCCTGGTACAATCTCAAAAACAGACTGGAATCTATATTATAACACTTTAGCTACTAAAACTTTTACACAAACGGAACTCAATACCACTTCTGACATAGACACTGCTATTTTGGAACTCAATCAAAACCTCCACACTGCTCACAAAGATGCAACTACAGAAAAGCCTTTCATTAATAATTATATGAGTCTCCCCACTGAAATTAGAGATCTCATTAAGCATAGAAACAGGCTGCGTAAGAAATGGCAGAGGAACTTAGACCCAGTTCTCAAAAGGGAAATAAATGCCCTCAAAAGATGTATCAGTGTCTACACCAAAGCAAATAGGGAGTCCAGGTGGCAGGAAAGGCTGGCTACGCTGGAATTTGAAGACAACTCCATTTGGAGGATGACTAGAGCCCTCAAAAGGGAAAAGGCAATCCAGACCCCACTCCAAAGTATCAATGGCCTTGTTTTCACTGAATCAGACAAAGCTGAAACCTTCGCTAATTCTTTGGAACAGCAGTTCCAGAACAACACCTCCCCCAATGACCAAGGTTTTGAAAGTCATGTCATTAACACAATCAATATTTGGAGGCAATGGCCCTTCCTCAATTC
The DNA here is from genome assembly GCA_963978545.1 of Linyphia triangularis. NCBI lineage: Eukaryota > Metazoa > Arthropoda > Arachnida > Araneae > Linyphiidae > Linyphia > Linyphia triangularis. The sequence continues at coordinate 34,940,249 of OZ021733.1, forward strand.
AATCCAACAAACTAATATTCAGGAAGTCACTGATACTATTGGGAAATTAAAAATTAGGAAGTCCCCTGGAATCGACAAAATTTCAAATCGTATGATTAAAGGCATCCCATCCAACTGTGTCCAGATTTTGACAAACATATACAATGCTAGTCTCAAATTCAGCTACTTTCCTCCTATTTGGAAAGAGGCTCTCATTGTACTGATACACAAACCTGGCAAAGATCCAGTTGATCCTACAAGTCACAGACCCATCAGCCTGCTGCCCTGTTTAGGGAAAATCTATGAGAGATTAATATCCAACAGACTTTTTCCCCTCTTAATTCACATCCCAGCTGAACAGTTCGGATTTATGCATAATCGATCGACTACTGGCCAGCTTGTCAGAATCTTAGAATTTATTGGATCTGCTAGACACAGAAAAGAGAGCTCAGCAATGCTTATGCTCGACGTCGCAAAAGCGTTCGATCGAGTGTATCATTGGGGGCTGCTCTATAAACTTATCACTTTGAAGTTTCCACATGATATTATTCACCTTATTTCTAGCTACCTGGAAAACAGACTGTTCAGGGTCAGGGTGGGTAAAGCTATTTCAAATCACAGAGTTATTAGGGCCGGTGTACCCCAGGGGAGTATCCTGGGCCCAACACTCTACAATCTTTATAAATCAGATTTCCCTACTTTTCATGACGATAGACATTGCCTCACTGCATTTTATGCAGACGATACTGCAATTGTCACAACTTCTATCAGACCTCAGCAGACCTTGAATAATCTCCAAAACAAAACTGTTCACATTGAGGAATGGTGTGCCAGATGGAAAGTTTCCATTAATGCTAACAAATCCCAAATTCTCTGCATTAAGGCTAAAAATAAGCTTAAAGGTCTTAATAACTCAGTCACCCTTTTCGGAGAAACTATCCCCATCGTCCAAAGTGCTAAATACCTTGGTGTCACTATCAATAACACTCTCACTTGGTCTGACCATGTCAAGAAAGTAAACAACAAATCCTGTGCTGTTTTAAACAGACTTTGGCCTATTCTAGGAAAAAATTCTTCGCTTTCCCTCAATTACAAGAGGAGTATATACTTGAGTACCATCAGACCAATTCTCACTTACGCTGCACCTGCATGGAACACACACAATGCTAGAGATGCAGTTAAGCTGCAGAAAATACAAAACAAAGTTCTGAGAGGTATTGTAGACGCCTCTAGATTTGTTAGGAACGACCTTATCCACAGGGATTTAAGAGTACCAACAGTGGCTGAACACTTAGCTAGTTTAAATATTACTTTCTTTAAGAAGGCTCTTAAAGCTGACCCTGTAATTAGCAACTGTTTCGACTATGTGATAGTAAAGGAAGATGCAGAGTACCGCCCGTACGCTGCATTCTGCTTGTCAGATGCCACTCTAGCCAAAAAATTCAATTAATTAGTTAGACTTTTCTAATTTGCTCTTGTACATAGTTATTCCCCAGTTACCTGGAGTTTAAAATATTTAACCTGCGCTGCGTATTTTATTGCCCTTTTTACTTATACAGCTTGTTTTCATAGCTTTTGACTCATTTTACTGTACATAGTTTTTTCCCAGTTTCGGAAGAAAAGAAAAAAAAAAAGAGAATAAATATATTTTTAACCGCTTCTTATTAAGTGCATTTTTTGTATTGTATGTTTGTTTTTGTCCCGTCCGTCCGCTTTTTTATTTAATTGTTTAATGTGCCATTCATATTTACCCCACTGAATTACCGCCCTTCGGGCTCCATTTCGATAGGTGGAACAGTGCCTCCGGGCTGGCTCCACCATAAAACCATTATTATAGTTATAGTAGTCTAGTTGGTCATTTTGCATCTATCTCTGATTGTAATAAGGGTAGAGATCAGAAATGGTCCTTTGCCCAGGTATTTGAAATGAGAGTTACGGGTGCAATACATTCTAATCTACTTAATTAATTATCCTTATATCTTCTATAATTGGGCAAGTAGTCATGTAATCCAGTCTGTGTACTGGAAGTGACGTCTATGAAGACGTCATTAGGAGCGTTGATCGTGAAATTACTGCTACGCTATTGACTTTTTGTCCATGTTTTTCAACTGATCAGGAAGAATTATTTAATGTGAAATACCAAGGTAAAACAGAAATGCACAAGAAAAGAAATATCTATGGATTGAAGTAGAATTTCCGCTGAAGAGATCAGGTATGCTATTTTAATGTTTTTTGTTTTTAATTGTATTCTGTAAAATTTTTATGAATTAATTTGAAGCGCATATCATGCTTTTAAAACGAATGCATATATGTTTCTGGTATCTGATAATATTAATAATTGCATCGATAGCAAATCTAGGTGCACGGCAATGCACCCGCCAAGTTCCCTGCCAAATATCTTTTACTGGTAACAACTCTGCAATATATTGACCTCTCATATCTGCGCATTACAGTATAACTAATAACTGATTTTTTTTTTTTTTTTTTTTTTTTACGATAGCTGTTTGCCACTTTAGTAAAATCTTTAAGTTTCAAGTCTTTGATTACATTGGTTGTGATAATCAAATTCGAAAATGGCAGAAAACGACATATTTTGAGATCCACAACACTTACTGATCATCAAATTACTAAAGTACTTCAAGTAGAGCTAGAATTATGAAATTTGGTATGTTTGTAAGGTTTAATATGTATACTAGGGCGTATCGAAAAAATCGAAAATTTTCAAATCTTTTAGTGGTAGTGCGGAAAATTTGCGGACACCCATCACTAATACGCGTGTGAAATTTAAAAACTCTGTGTTAATATCTTCTGTCGCCTCAATAGCTCGAAAGTTCCGAAATTTGGGCTAAAAGTGATTAAAATTCAAAAATTCATAAAAAATTGAAGATTTCGCTGTAAGTTTAAGGATGGTATTTACTAGTTACTATTTTTGACAACAACTATAATTTTTTTTATAATTATAGGTTAATATCTTTTGCTACCTCAGCAACACCAAATTTTGAAAAATAAAAGGCTAAATTTCAAAAAAAAAAAAAAAATACACGTCACACCTACCTCATTTTAAAGGGATCAGAAATTTTATTTCCTTTCAAATATATACAATTGACGATAGCATTACTACTTGTAATCCTTTTTTGTCTCGAATTTCGACATGTGTTTTCTGGATTCTAGAGTAGCTCTTATGAATTTATCCCTGTTTTCAGACCCAACTGTTTTCTTGGAGGCTGCCGTGACAAGTTTCACAATTCGCTCGACTGGTTGTGTATGTGAAGGAAATTGTATGAAGTGTCAGCAGGCCTTCGGCATACCATCCTCTGTCATTTTCAAAAGATATTGAGAACTTATCTCTTGGAGAACTGGCAGCGATGTCACAAAACAATTTTTCCAGTTAAGGAGATCAATGTAGTCTTCAGCTTCAAAATTGATATCAGGAATAACGAATCTGCGCACACTTGCCTTTATTATTCTTCGAGCTGCAATGATTCTGATATGACATCTTTCATCAGTTAACATGGCCAAAAGCATGTTTTCTGGAGCAGCAAAATAAGCGTTTCGAGAAATAACTGGATCGATTACGTCACAATACTTCTTAGGCAAGTACCAAGATGAGCTTATGAAATGCCACAGATGTCTAGGACCGTCTTTTATGAAGTGATTAATCATAATTCGGAACCATGAGGGTGCGTAGGCTCTTAGAATGAATTCAACTAAAGTTAGTAGCTCATTTGATGGGTCTGATGTAGATATATATAACCTCAGTATTCGATTTGCAGTTGTTAGCCATCCGCTGGCCAAATTCAACGTTCCTGATTCTCGGTTAGCTAGATCTAAACTACAAATGCCAGAACTAATGGCAGTGAAAATGTCGAATAAGTATTTCTGATCTGAACTGAGTAATCTACTATCAATGTGTGGCAACTCGCATTTAATATTATTAAAAGCAACGACTGAAAGTTTTTCACATCCTTTAAGTTTTCGTCCAACGTCTCCAGTGTAAGATGAAGGGCCAGAAGACTTGCCGTCTATTGACTGGAATAAGTGTCGTAATGGCAACTCATTAAAATAAAGTAAGCAGATTATCCATTGGAGTGGTCTCTGAAGTTTCATTTCAAGCCTGCGAATTACACCAGTAAACATTCATGTGTTCACCACAGTGCCGTCACACCCGGCAACTGTGAGCTAGCTAAAATCATCCAAAAAAGTACTTGTTACGTATTCGTAAATGCTGTTCGATACATGAAGACTATATCCACTTTCAGGTGTAACATGCCCCTCGTACGAAGAACCAGGCTCCGATACAATACAGTAATGCGCTTTTACAATTGTTCTTTGGAACTGCTTTCCCTCGAGTGTTTCTGATGTTAAAGTTTTGTCATGCCGGCCATCAAAATAAAGGCCAGATAGATTGGAGCGATTTTCATTTAATTTTGATACCATTTGCTTGTAAACTCTTGATTTTTCCCTCCATACTTTGTTTTTGTTTGTGACGAGACTGGAATTCGATTCCGATATTAAACCCAAATCTTTCATAACACTCGATGCAACAGCAGTCGTGGCTCTGTTAGAAACACCATATCTTTGACTGACAATAATTGTGTTGTCCAATTTTACACGCATCTGAAGACTCCTTGAATCCTGCTGAAGAAATGGTGTGTAGGGCACGTCTTTGGTATCCACCTCCATCATATCTTTATTTTCCAGAGTAAAGCTTGAAACAGAAGCAGGAGACACCTTTTTTTTACTTTGCACAGCATTTTGTTGTACTCGCATTTGACGTTTCTGAAGTCGTTTTGTTTCGGGTACATCAACACTTCCAATGAACATTTTTCTTTCCGTTCTTTGGTCTTTGAGGAACGCCTGCTCATTTGGCGGAACTTTGCTCTCTTTTGGACAGATACACTCCTTAAAAATAACGCATTTACAGGAAGATATGTCGAATAGTTTCTTTGCTTCCGTTTTAAAGTTCTCAACATTTTCAAGAACAGTCTTGCTTCTTCCCACACGTTTTATATTTGTCATGATTGAACGATATTTTTTATGGTAAGCGTGTATCATATCACAAACACGCTTATGTGAAATAGAAAGAATGGATGAATCGACGTATAAACTTTCAATTTTCAAAGCAACAGTGTCTGAAACAACAGAGAAGCATGGTTCTTTATTTCCATCAGTTTCATTACCAATACGCCATCTCTCATGAGTGCAACATCTTATGACGTCTTCATGTGTTGGCAGCATGCGTGAAAAATCCTTCGGTGTTCCAAAAATAAGGCATTGCAGCATTTGTCGACTTGAAAACTTTGAATGCGATGATTCTTGCATTTCTAATATTTACCAATATCTTTTACTAACAAATGACTACGACACTAAGCTACGGGTAAAAAAAATTCTTTAAAAAGAAACGACTACATTGCTGCAAATATGTTTGATGTGAAGATCCAGACTAATTGAAAGAAAATATTCTAGAGTTAGACTAAATACTAAACAAATGAAAATGATCACGTGATTTATTGGTCGCTCCGATTTATTTCTCGGGGTGAAAATAGGCGTGTTACACTTTACTTTTCTGGCAGTACTCCAAACCCAGTGTGGTAGAAGATATTAACTAATAATTCTTGCATACTTTTTGTTGTTGAAAAAACTAATTTTTATTACTCGCTACCTAAAAACGATCAACGAAATCTGCGACTGCTGGTTAAATATTGAATTGTATTCCTTTTTATTCAAATTTTCGGAATTTCCGGTTCACTGAGGCGAAGGAAGATACAAACCTATAATTTTTTTAAAAATTATAGTTGTTGTTGTTAAACAATACTAACATTTAACCACCACCACCAATCGTTAAACGAAATATGGGAATTTTTAGGAATTTTTGAATTTTTAACACTTTTAGCCCAATTTTCGGAACTTTGGGGCCATTGAGGTGACAAGATATTAACCCAGAGTTTTAAAATTTCACACACTTATTACTAATGAGTGCCCACAAATTTTCCGCACTACCGCTAAGAGATTTCATAAACTTCGATTTTTTCGATACGCCCTAATGTATACCAAGGGAAAAATCGAGATATCCCCTCCGAATCCCCTGAAGGGGACAATGTTTGAAAACATTGAATCTCAATTCTAATATATTACTATTGGGATAGAATTATAAATCTTAAAATACTAGTAGCTATTAGTATACATATACAGAAGAGAAAATCAACAAACATTGCAAAGCCATTTAAGTCAAGAAATAATAAAAGTGCACTTCATTGTACGGAATTCCCATTATACAATCGACCTGTTAACGGCTATGAAATGATCGCCAAATGTTTATTTTTTTCGTTTTGCCAACATATTTTGCGAATTTGAATAAACTATTTAAAATAACTTTACATCATCATCATTCATATTGAGTGCATAAATACATAGACTGCAGTCCGATAATGTGAACTTTCTTAGAAAAATCTTTTGTAATTCTCCATTAATTGAACATTGTTGAGAACGTTTTTTTAAAACTTCCTTAAAACCAAATGATAATTAAAAGAAGTTGGCTAATTATATAGTTCTCGTAGTTGGCCACCAACAAAAAGTTTGTCAATGGTTAACTATATAATAAGTACCCAAATAAAATGTATGCTTAACCCTTTCAATCCCAGGAAGTTTACTAGCAAGTTTGAAATTTATGAACATTAAACAATTTAAAACTAGTTATTGTTGTGCAAATAAGTAATAAATTTTAAATTACTACCTTAAAAAAAGAAGTGAAATCCCAACAAAAACATCTCTGTAAAAAGGTGCCAAGTTCTTCATGCTATGATTATGACCATGAAAAGTAGTGAGATCTAAAATAGAACCAAGTTTGAAGTTGTTGTAAATTACAGGCAATCAAAATTAGAAAAATTTTCTTCTCAAATAATGTGTAAAATTGTGTAATTTTTTTTTTTTTTTTTTTTTTTTTTTTTTGTATTTGCTCTTCCATTAGTGATTGCATAGTTGCACTAAACATAGATTGAAAAAAACTGTCTGCAGCTTGCTTTACATTTGTGCTAATCCAGGAATGGTTTATTCAGAACTGAAAAGTAAGTGACTGTTTTGACTAAGGAAGGAAAACTAAATTTTGTATTGATTTATCATTAAAGATTTTTTGGTTCAGTCCTTTTTCTGAACAAATGGCTGAACGAAAAATAGTAGTTGATGTATAACAAAATATAAAACTATGTATATCAGATTACTATTTATTTCTTCAATCAATCTCAAATACTGAATGTGCTAACAGGTGGACCTATTTAAGGAGGGACTACTAAATTAGACAAAAAGGGAAGCCTTGTATACTGGTTCCTGTGGTGAGGTGACGAAAAAAGATTGTACCTTCTTTCGTTCTTGGATGGCTTCAGTTCATAAAAAAAAGGTAGGAATTATACAAGGAAGCATTATTTGTGTTCTCTTTTGCAGTTATGTGCACTTGAGGCATTTAAAAACTCTGCAATTAACATTATTTTTTTTTTGTTCTGACAATTGGCACAACGATTTTGATATTTTTTACTCTCATCAGCTAGTCAAGAGTCAAACAATGAGGTACTTGCACAAGTGAGGAAAATGAATATTTTTTGTATTTTCTAGTGTTATCCAACGGATATATTTGAACAGTGCAATTATTTTTTATTTTTATGCTTTCAATTAATCAAAAATCGAGTTTGAAATCAAAGCAAAAGTCACAACGAATAAAAAACCGTGATGTAGTTATGCATAGATTCCGTCAAAAATCTGAGGAGGAAACTGGCCTAAAACAGGTTTTAGACTGATTCATCATCTGCGCGTTGACGTCACACGCAAAAGTAGCTTTTTCCTGCCGAATCGCAAAGTGAAAAACTAAATATTTTTTTAACTATTTATCAGAGCTAAAATTTTTGAAAGAATGGTATTGTTTTTCATGATTTTTTCTCTACTTTTATTTAAAAATAAAACCAAAAAACGTGAAAGTTCCTCCCTAGCTTGAATAATCCTCACTAACTTGGCCTTACCATCAGTAAATAAATTCTGTGGCTAACTTAATAGGGTCGTGAAAACATGTAAAATTTCAAATATGCTTCACAATTTCTGTGCACTCATATTTTATGCAGTCTACACCAAGAGTTGTTTACATAAAATTAGAGACAAATAATGGCAACCATAGGCCTTTCTCTTGCTAGTACAAATAGTGGCTGCTACCATTCGTTGGCATTAATTGCCTTGGAGCAGAATCCATACCAGATTTGGAGGTCTAGCCTTTTTTTTTCTTTAAGTTTATAATAACAATGCATACATTAAAAGTTTCATTTACAGTCTAAATTACTTTTTTCTGAAGTTGAGAAATGGAATTTGGAAATATTTTGTTTACCCTTTATTTGCTTTACATAGAAGCTACTATTCTCCCACCAAATATTTGGTTTCGAATCTATGAGGATATTCTGTATTTAACAAGAATTATTTCTTCATCTCTAATATGAATAGTACTATTAACTATTAGTTAGTGAGGTGTAAGAACTTTTGCACAGTTGCCGTCAAGAGGGTGCAAAGGGTCCTTGCTGGATTTTAAAAATTAAAATCTTTAAAAAGCTATAAAGTCAGGTAATAATCAGATTTTTTTATTATTGAGTCTTTCACCTGTGTTGGTGACAATCTGGCACTTGATGGAAATTGTGAGGAGAATATATTGAATTGAGTTGCAGAAGTTATACATGCACATCTTTTTTTGTGCACTGACTTCCTGTGTCGCTCTCTCAATTCCCTGAAAATGTTTACATTTTGGATTATTACTCATCAGACTCCTTGAGATATATTTTCAGAATTTGGTTGATCATTTTTATGCTGATTGTCTTAATAATTTTCTATTTTGCTTTATAAACGACACTCAAAAACACGAGTTAGGAAATGTACCTTTTGTGAAGATGCTCTAAAATAACAGCTTACTTGAGCCGACCAAACGGTATAGTGGTTAGCATGCTAGCTTCTAGACCGCGAGTTTGCGAGTTCGAGTCCCGTGTTAAGCGCGTATCACATGGCAAGAATTTCGGCCAACCCAACTCCCAATCCAACTTTATGTCCAACTCAGAACCAGTTTTTGAGCTCCGCGAGTTGGCATAGGGTTGCCAGCGTTAGGTGAAGAGTTGATAGTAATTTCTATCTTCCGACCGCCATAAATACAACTTTATGCTCATGTTTGGCACAAATTTATGCCTACTAGAGTTGATTTTTTCCAGGGCCGTACCAAGGATTTTTTTTTTTTTTCGGGAGGAATACGCGCACCCATATTCCGAAACTATTTGTAATAATGATTTATAAAATAATTGTTGATAATACTCTTAGATTAAACACCCTTATTTAACTAATTCAATAAATATTAACTTATTAATTATACAGTGCTATTGATCTACGTTTTTCTTAGTAGATAGAAAAAATCTAAATTTTATGAACTTTCATTTAAAGTATTGTAAATATTTTTTTCCCGAGGTATTTATAAGTATTTTTAAGGTTTCTTTTCTGAGGAATATTTAAGTATTTTAGAGGTATTCTATTAAGAGGAAGGGGGGGGGGTCCTAGTAAAGATCATTCCCTCTACTCACTATGTTGCAATCACCGGGCCGGTCAGAGTTTGGAAAAATGTGCCAGTCTTCTTCGGAAGATTTTTTTAAGTTTTTAAATTTGTTTTCAATATAACTAAGTGTTTTACTTAACATTTAAGGTTAAGTATATATTATTATTCCAGCTATCATTTTTTAATAAACGTGATAGTTATATAAGGATGGATGGATATTCAATATTTTACAGTTTATTTATTTTTTATTATTATCTTTCCATCAACTACCATTTGTTTATGGAAACCAAGTTCACTCAAAAGGGATATAAATAGTAGAGAAAAGAGAACAATTTTTATAATAATTTATAATAATTATTATTAAAATTTGATCAATAATAATATTGAAAATTTGGGTCGGCATAAATCTAAAATCACCAGGCCGATTTTATGTCCCAGTACGCCCCTGCTTCTAACCCAGTGCATTTAGAAACTCTTTGTAATGAAACATTGAGATTTAGTGAGAAGGTACGAAAATTATCACTTAATGAAATGACATAAATTGTTTTCATTTAATGCCTATCTATTATAAATTAAAATTAAAATAGCAAAAGACAAAACCAGGTGGAGTTGCTGTATATGTATTGCCGTAAGGATTTCAAATATAAGATAAAATATATTAGACGCTAGTTTCGAGTTTTTAATTTATGTCACTTCATTAAGTGATCATTTTCGTACCAACTCTCAAATTTTCAAGGTTTTATAGAAAAAAGTATCTTAGTACACCAAGCTAGAAGGTTATAACATAGCGAGAATAGGGAATGATCCTTACTAGGACTTCCTCTTAAGGTATATTTACCTACAAATAGAGCAGAAAAAATCTCATATGTAGGTTTTCCATAATACATTCGTCCCAAGATTATTTTTTTTATTGCTACATAGATATGTTTAAAGTTTCTTTTCAGAGCTATTTATAGGTATTTTAGAGGTGTACGATTAATTCCTACCTGCTTAATGCAGTAAAAAACCTCATACAGTTTTCCGCAATACCTCTGTCCCAAGGTTTTTTACTTGTATTTTCGAAAATTACCTTTAAGAAGGGTTGGCATGTTTTAAATCAAGTTTTTTTTAAAGAATTAAAATTGCATTTTTTTTTATAATTACTTTTTAAATTATTTGTAAATAACTTCTACTTTTAACCAAAAGTTTTCCATTCCAAAGATATGTTTTTCAAAAAGAATTTATGGAAAATGTAACAGTTATAGAATTAAGGTGAATGCAGGAAAAAAAAAGTGATATTGTATTGAAGGAAGTTTAAGTAACTCTTACTGAAAAAGCAACTTCAGCGAATTTTGAGAGAATTTTTTTCTTCTTTTGGAGCTGTACAATTGTTTCATAACAGACTGGGTTTAGAAAAAGAAGCTAACTGGTTTTTTGGTTCAAAATGTTAAATCCTAAATTTGGGGAATTTTTTAATGGGAATAAAGAATCTAGTTTTCTATCATTTTTAAGAAAATCAGTAAATGAAATACCTACATTCTTGATGTTTTTGTGAATGAAAAATTATACGAATACTATATAGATAGAAAAAGTTATAATTTATTTTAAAATAAATCTTGTAATTAATGACTATTGAAAAGTAAGTTTTATATTAATCTAATTGATATGTTTATGTTTTATAATTGTTCAAAATTATTAATTTAATTTAAATTATAGGCTGCATTTTAAATTTGTTTATAACATAGAGGTTTTGTGTTTTAACAACTTATTTCTAAACCTTAAAAATATATTTTTGAACAATTTATCACCATATACTGATGAATGTAAGAGCAATAGTCCATGTATTATGTAGTAAACATATACCATTGTATTAAAATGTATACATTGAATTTTAAAAATAGTATTTCTAAATAAAATATATGATTTGAATGGCCACATAAGTAGCAACAATTGTTTATTTACTTGGTTTAAATTATTTTCATAAAGAATATCAATTGTTATTTGAACATTGATTATTCTAGTTAATATCAGATTTTATTTATAAATATGTGTACATGTAATTAGAAAAGAATTTAAAAAAAAAAAAAAAAAAAAAAAAAAAAAAAACTTTTTATACCAAAAAAAAGGGACTTTTCCCCAACCCTGCCTTTAAGTGAACGTAAGTTTTTTTCCTGGGATTTTTTTTTATAGAAACCTTAAAAGGTTTCTTTAGAAATCCAACAAGAGAATATTTTTACATTTTAAAACTGCTGAGCCAGTCATTTTTGAACATTTATTGAAATTTTTAAATCATTGAAATATAAATTTAGAACCAAATAAATCATCTTGCTTTATATATCGTATTTTTTTTAAAAAGATGTACAACGTACACATTTTATGTTTCTTTCCCTTTGAAGTTTAAGTAAAAAAAAGTGACAGAATTTTAAAAACTACATATTTACTATTCTCAATATCTGTTCTAAAATTTCTATTATAACTTTATTTGAGCAAAACAAAACTTTTAATAATTTATACAGAGTAAATGCATTTTCTGAACAAGAATTTCTGTAAGGAGACCATTTATGTAAAGTTCCCACAGCAAATGTCTGAACGTGTACAAGTTATGTCACTGGCACAAGTGTGGAGTACTGTATGTGAAAACTGTATGTTGGCTTGTCAAATGACGAATGTTTCGGCGCATTATAGCCCTCGTGTTGCTGACGGCGTCAGATAATCTGAAAACAACCAACCAACAACTTACTTGAAAGCAGCTTCACAGCATAACGAATAACATATCAATTTGCTTTTGTACGATTTAAATTTTGTTTGTAAAGTAAGGTTTTTTTTAATAAAATATTAAATTTTCTCTCTTAGGCAATTTAAAAATTTCTATTTCCTTTCTGAATAAAGAAATCAAATCTAGCAATCAAAATCTTCACTCTAGTTTAGTGGTATTATTTCTTTATGCTTGGCATATTTTAATTTTTTTCCTGAAATCAATTTTTTTTTTTTTTTTTTTTTTTTTTAGCTGCAAGAAGGAATCAGTTTTATCTTTTTTGACGACATCGGGTCTATAAGGGTAAAAAATGAATCAAGTATCTGTTAGCATAGTTACAATTTGAAACCTTGGGTTGGGAAATAAAACGGGACGGGAGGGTCTGAATCATTGGATAGTAGTATAATCTTTATTGTGAAATTATTTCCGATGCTATTTAAATTCCTAGACAGGTATTGCTTTTGGAAATAATTGAGATTCTGAATTCTATTTGAGAATTAAATTGAGCAATTTGTAGAAGGACAAAAGTTTTTTTTTTTTTTTTTTTTTTTTTTTTTTTTTTTTTTTTTGTATATGCATGTTTCTTTAATTGGAGAAAAATAAACATTCATTTTTTTAAAATATTTTACCAGAGTGCAGTTGCAACATAAAAGTTTGAGAACTCATATTTAATTATAGGATTTATCGTGGATGTGTTTTATTAATGTATAAAAGAGAGTAACAGTGAATGTAAAAAATTGCTTTTATAAAAATAGTCTTCACCACGGATTTAATTGGGAGATTACCTGGATTATCCGATTCGGACTCTCCAACATTTGCTCTACTTTGACACACTTCAGAGTTATTTTTCTTTAGTTTAACTTCTCCATAACAAATATATTGCTGGAAATTTTAAAAGACCAAGAAGGCGAGAAATAATTATTTCTGAAGACCGAGGTAAGCTTTGAGTTTGATATTTCTGAAATAAAAAGTTTGTAATTTTCAATGCTTGCCCATGCAAATATTTGCAAATGTTTGCTGTTTGCAGAACTAAAAATTGTTATTCTATAATGACATCCAAATTACTCTTTAGATGTAATAATTTGTATTCAGTATATGAACTAATAGCAATAAATTCATTCTGTAAATTTAAGTTTTAAAAATTTTAATTGTTAGTTTTAATTAGAAAGGTTTATATTTTAAACAATTCTTCTTTTGATTAAAATGCTAAATTTATTAATCGATATTTTTTTTTTTTTTTTCCCATATCAAATGAATATAAGATCGATGAAAAGTTATCTTGCATCCAGTAGAATGGATCTGCACTCCCCTGAAAATAATCCCGTTGGCTCTTATGAACTTTTGCCTGTAATTAATTGCATTTTAAGTTTAACTATTCGTGTAAAATGTACCGCTTCTCAGAGTAAATTTTTTATGATTCACTTCAAATAGTAATTTTATACCCTATTTTTTTAATTTTTAACTTCTGTCAAGTAACTTTGAAAATGTACCTAGTACTGACTTACTATTACGTAATTAAATCTAAAACAATGCTAGCTGTATATGAGTGCTAAAATATGCTATAAAAGTTATGAAGTGCTCAAGTTTGCGACATTCAGTTTATAAAAAAGCTAATTTTGTTGCAATGGGAACAACTTACTTTTTATGTTTACAACTTGCTAACAGTTAAAAAAAAACTGCTAATTTTATTTTTCTTCATTTTTCTAGGCTCACCGTATATTAAAAATAAAATGCACTAAGCCTAGGCCAAAGAAGATTTTTAAAAATAAATGTTGCAACCTGCTAACTCGTATAGAACTGTTAACACAAAAAATAAGTTGCTCACGATCTTTATTGTGTTTGAAAAATGAAGCCAATCTTTCTTGCTGTAATATAAGACTTAACAAGAGCAAGTAACCAACAAGCATGGACAGATGGAGGATTGCAGCTTTGTCCAAGAAATCCTATTTGTGAGTTTATATCACACAACTCTCCAGATTTGCTGGATATTACAAACTCTATATCCCTACTGTGTGACACATTCCACACACACACACACATAACTTAAGTTTTTTTCTTTTCCAAATTTAATTTACTCTTAGAATGAAATGCATTTGTACTATAATTTTACATAAATGATGTTATCTTCTGTGGAGGGGACACAGGAGATATTCAGTATTGTGAAGTGGAAGTTTCTTAATCTCAAAAATTGGATCTTTCTTTAAGGTTGAGAAATAGACGCAAAACGTCAAGAGCTGACAAGTGCCTTCAGGTTTTTGAAGCTAATTGTGGAAAAATTCGACAGAAGTTGATGAAACGACATTTCATGAAGTTGATGGCAAAGATAACGAACAAACTTCTTATTACGAGCTATCCAAATTAAGACTCGAACTTAGCACTTTAGTGGAATAGGCCGAATTGAAAAAAGAATACATTGCCTTTATCTGTCTACTATAATTTCATAATAGTCCCAGCCCGATGGCACTGTACCATTTAACTATTTAGGGCCCTAAGGGCTAGAATTCAAATATGTAAATTGGATTGGCACATTAAAAACAATTGAGACAAAATAAACAGGGACGGAACTGGATGGACAATTTATTGCCTCTTGTAGTGATGATCTCTCATTTTTTTTAATTAAGTAATTTCTTTTATATACTCAGTATAGAAAATTTGGTACTCTAATGAACTTTATGTTTGAGAATATGTATTATTTATTATAGTATTGATTGATCTGAAATATTATTTTTGCATGGTGGAGGATAGTGACACGTGAAATGTAACAGGTATAAAAGAGTTCTGATAAAAGGCCATTCTACCTTTAATATTTTTAAGCAGTTTGAAATAAATGCAAAAAAACAAAAGAAACATTGAGGGTATATGTATGGATTAACAGGGTTTTTACGGTCCTTGAAAGTCCTTAAGACTTCCTTATTTTTACTTTGTCTCCAAGGGCCCTTGAAAAGTACTTGAAAACTCTATTTTTAACCTAAAGGTCCTTGGAAGTTTTTTAATTTTTGAGGGCTCTTAAAAAGTTCTTGAAAATAACGGTCATTTATTATTTCTTTTTTTTTTTTCTTTGTGTATTTCAGAAACTTCCCTAGAAAAAAAAATACTGATCTCCTTATAAAAAAATAAAAAAAAATTCATATTTTATTTCTCTTTCCGTAGTTGAAAAGTATTTATAATAAATAATGTAATTCTGAATTGTAAGGATCATCATAGAAATATTGGCGCAGCATGGTCCTAGTGAAGCCCTTGCGTCATAAAACCCCAACCAACCAACCATCAGAGTAATAAATTATTCATGATGAAATGAAGCATATATTAAAATAATTTTCCTGGGCATGTTTACTTTGAATATTAAAATGATTAAAATGTATAAGCCTTCTGCCCTCTTAAAGGATTTCATGTCTGGTAAGTGAAGATCACCGTTGTCAATTGAAATTTCGATTTGTTGAAACTTTTTTTCTTGTTGCAACCGCGTACAGTATTCATGACTTGAAGTGAGAAGCGGTGCATAGATGGCTCTGTAAACCAGACGAGACCACAGAGACTTTTCGCAACTTCCGGTTGTTGTTTGATCTCCGTGTTTGTGCATACAAATTCTCAGTCTTAGTATTTATCCATAGTTATAAATTTTAATCATAATGAATAAAGTGTATTCAAGAAGGAAGTACGGGTGATGTTGCTTCGTTCCGCAATGTGGTATGAAAACTGGAACAAATAATGTTTCGCAGATTAAAAGCCACAGATTTCTGAAAGATGAGGACGATTTTTAATAGGGCTACATCTCTAAAATTTTCAACATAAGTAGTTTTGGTCTTCTAATTGGACTTTAGAAAAACAAAATTTTTAATTTTTGGTTAGTTCGTCATTAATTATTTTTCTTAAATAATTAATATAAATTTTACAAAACAATTTCAAATAGGGATACAGCTTTGAAATTTTCAACATAAGTAGTTGTGGCCTTCTAATTGAATTTTTATAAAACAGAATTTTAATTTTTTTTTTTGTTATTAACAAATATTTTACAAAACGATTTTTTTTTCTTGATAAGGGAGAGGCTTCCAATATTACGTAGCAATTAGATTTTAGTGAGTGAAGCGAGCTTATGATTACGCAGCAATGAACCTTTTTCATCGAGCAAAGCGAGCCTATGCTTGCATAGCAATGAACCTTTTAACGAGTGAAGTAAGCCTGTGTTTATGTGTCAATGAACTTTTCAGCGAACGAAGTGAGCTCGATTTTGCGTAGCGATGAACCTTCCTGCGAGCGAAGCGCCCAAAACTGGAACCTATATACGAATGACAGATTTCCGCAATGCGAGGCCTCACAGCAAGCTAAAATATTGCACTTGTCAAAATTTCGTAGCGAAGCACGGGTATTCAACTAGTAGTAAATATATTATTTATGTCTTAAAATGTAAAATTATATTGCATGAGCTGAAACTTTTGAAAAACAAAATCATCTTTATTTCATCAAATTGGGTATCTAAAACAAAATTTGGTACATGTAAACGTATCCAAACGAGACTTCTCGCCAATGTCTGGAATCATCAACAGACAGTTTGCTTTAAAAAAAACATCCATTGAATTGGATAAATCGATTCCTTAATCTATAATAAATTTCTCTTTGTATCTCATCTGAGCTAAAAGCTCTAATTTTTTTAAATAGTTGCTGCTCATTTGAGTTTTTAAAAGCAAATCAATCCTTGAAACGAAATGATAAATGCATTGAAACAAACGGAGAGACTCTGCCGGAAGTGAGTAACCGGAAGACGCGGGAAGTGCGCCAATCAGAGACGACTTGGGATTTGTTTCCAAACATCAACCTATGAATACAAAAATATAGTGCATTAGGATATTTTTCAGTAAGTACTCACTGATTTTGTATTTTTTAGTTTATAATTTTTTGCGCTACTAACCATATCGGGACTCTTGCTGCCAAATGCATTGCTACTAACCATATCGGGACTCTTTCCGCCAAATGCATTCAAATTTACGACTTTTAATTTATTTTTAAATCCTTTATGTTAATTTCGATTTTGTGGGTTTGTGGTTACAGATTCGTTTCAAAGAAACTAAACACAGTCATTGGCCTTGCATAGAATTTCCACATCAAATCTAGTAGTCCTCTCGAGTTGCGGCATCAAATCATGTGGTGAGTGAGAGTCACCTCTAGAGTGCAAAGGGTTAATTGTTCTCATAATATCGTAAAATGATGTATCTATTTATTCTCTTTAAAATACTCTTAACTTTGCTGTTTTCAAACCATTAATAATGCAAAGAAAGATCCTTATAAATTCTGTTATAAAATGCTCTAATATTCATAAATTAACTATTAAATGAATTAAAAAAAGGAAGTAAAAATAAATATAATCAATTTTAATTAATGAAAATATTGCAGCATCATAAAATATAGTATGATGAATAGTTAGTTATCTTACTCAAAAAATTAAAACAAGAAAATCGAAATAATATAGAAAAGACTATCTAATCCTATATTTTCAATTCTGAATAAATTTAGATAAAAAGAATTGATTTTAGAGGATATTATTTCTTGAACAGTTTCAAAAAGCATCCGTTTATCTAAAGGAACACGTTTTAGTTCTGAATCAGCTGGGAATTCGTGAAAAGATATTTTATCGACCGTGCTATTTGACTTACATAAAGGTACAGAGCAATAGACCGGCATTTTGTAATGTTTTGGGAATTAATAGAGTAAATAATTACAAAAATCACTTACAAAACGGTTGCAACATCCTATTAAAACATGGGAATTCAAAGCGAAATGATTTAAAACTATCCAACTAGACTAGTGCCATCTAGTGGTAAACGGTCAAACTAAGGTGGTATTTGAAATCCTTTGATCTTTACCGCACTGTCATAGCCGCGAAGAACCAAGTTTAGCCGTGGCCGTGCTTAATTCTTCATGGTTTTTTGAAGGCCTCCAAATCTATCTCTGTTTAATTCTTTTCCTATTGGTATGTTTTATACTTATACATGGTAAATTACTCTGATATTACACATTCTATTTAGACATTAAATACTTTTTATTTTCACGTAATTAGAGTTTAGCCCTCTTGCACAAGAAAATCTCCGAAGTTTTGATTTAAACTTGATGAATACTTAATTATACAAAAGCAAAAGATCTCATGGGGATTAATTGGTAATAATACTTTCGACTTAATTTAATAATTCGTAAAATGCACTTAAATTTTACAAGATTTCAAGTATTTTTGCTGGGTAAATTAGTGAGTTTATGCGTCAGTCTTATACATTGCATTGGGGGCCCCCATTTAAAGGCCAGCTTCCCTTCCCTCAAAGTCTTAATCAGACCCTGAGCTTTCCATTCTTTACTTTGCACCCTGTATTTAGTAAAAAATTTAATCTTTTTCTATCAGAAATATCTGGCTTGTTTTAAGGAAATTTTGAGTATTGAAAGAATGTAGTTGAAACTTAGGGCATTTCTTTGAAAATGCATAGTATGGAGTAATCAATGGAAAGTGGGAGGAGGGCACTGTTAAATATTCAATCTATTTTTGTGATTAATATACAAATATGATAAGAAGTACGAGTTTGGAGGATTTTTGATTACGAATGTAAATAAGTTATATTAAATTGTAAACTGAAAATCCATCAACCTGTAACATTTAAAATAAACTACCACTAATTTAAAAAAAATATATTAAATAAATATTTTTTACTAATATAACTTTGAGTTAATAGCTCATTTTAATAAGTAAGAGGAATTGGAAATTTTCCGTTTCCTCGAAATTAAACTGATCCACATATAATATAACCATCAATTTTATCCAGTAGATAAAACATTTTAAACTTACTGGCGCGTCAACACCCTTCCCCCACCGCCCTTCCTCCTCTCATTCACCTGCAGTAATTTTGTTTCGCAGAACACTTTCGAAAGACTTGAATGATCAGTTTGAATTGACTCTGTGTTTGTGTATGATGGCTGCAATTGATTATTCTACCCGTGCATCTACTGGTAGTGTATCTGTGCCAAAAGTAAAATCTGCTAATTTTTCATCGTTATGTGCTGTTAAGGCGACCAATTACTCACGATGATACCTGGCTTACATTTATTACTGTTTAATAACTTCATTACATTTATCGCTGTTTAATAGCTTCATTTCCTAAAAGTTTATTAGTAAATGAATTATATACAAATTTTCTTAATTTCTGATGATTATTTTAGAATTTATATTGTGAATTTTGTGTTTTAATACCAAGCAAATAATATTCGGGGGTGAGGATATGTCCTCATATCCCTCCTCCTACTATGGCGGATACAGCGAGGGGGGTGGGGCGATTGCCCCCTCCGTTATTCAGAGTCGAATAGGAAAAATAAAAGTAATAAAGACCTCAAAGAATATTTTATTGAATGAAATAAACAAAAGGCTAACACTGGTATCCAAAAGTAACACACTTTTTAAATTTATATACGTGATAAGTGAATGAACATATGAAAGATATGAATTATAAATAAAAACCAATGTACTAGATGACTTTTATCGCTCACGTTTTAATGCGCGCTTCTCTCAGTCTATGGATTTAGTCAATCAGGATTTGACGAATCCATACTGAACATACTAAAAATTGGTGATGAAAAGCCGAAGACAAAGCAAGATTGCACAGTGCTCTGCAAAATATTTCACACAAATTTGGTTTAATTCTTGATGATCATGGAACATGAAAGTAGAAATTTGTTTAGTACACTTCAAGGAAAATATGAAGTTTGGTATATATTTTTGTCGGAATCGCCAAAAAAGTCCATTCGATTGAACGGTAGATTTTATGAACTACCAGGACGGATAGTCGCATTTTAAAAAGTAGACTTTAATTGAAAAAGAAAACAATAGAAAACAGTTACAACAGCGCATGACGGACTTTTATACAACCTTCACCGTCGGCGATCCAACACAGTTCTCCCTTCTTGCCTTCTGCGCTCGTTGTGCTACAAGCGGCCAATTCGCAGCGCCCTACACGCCGCCGCCAAGAGGAAACCAAGTCCAGGGCCTGATTTACCATTAGGCCCACTAGGCCCGGGCCTAGGGGCCCCCAAATTTTGAAAGTTTTCTGAAATTTTTAAATATAATGGTCTTTTTATGGGAAGTACTGAACAAAAATAATAAAAAAAATTTAGTTACACATCCACAAATTCCATATTTTTTATAGTCACAGAGAGTTAAGTTAGATAGATTAACCTAATAAAACCTAATTAAGCAGATCTTTCCGGTTCATCCAATCATATACAACTTCTTCATAGGTACACGGAGACAAAGGCTTTACGCCGCTGTTCTCCTTCTCTCTCCTCTTGTAAAGAGATGTTCACCAATCAACCATATACAACTTCTTATATTATGAAATGAAAGAGTCTTTGTGATTGGTTGGTTTGCAGGCTCTTCCGTGGACTTTTTTGGCCCTCCTTTTTGGTGAGATCGTGGAAACAGTGGAAAGGTTACTCTGTATTATTTACAATTATTGTTATAAAATTAAGTAATCTTTATTATTATATAATTTGTGAACCCTGTAATAAAATGTAAGTTTAAAATACAGGAAAGTGTGCTTTAAAATCAGTGTTCAGGGGGGGGGGGGGGTCTTCATTAATTCAAAAGTTTTGAGCAAATCAAGGTCATACTAATTATAACAAAAAAATCGTGTGAAAGTAAACTATGAGTTTTAATTGTAAAAAGTTAGTCTTAACGAATGTAGCTTGATCTGGTAATATTGTGACGCAAAGAAATAAATATTTGCTATTGGGGCCCCTCTCTGAATGTTGGGCCTACAGTAAAAAAAATTCTAAATCAGGCCCTGACCAAGTCTCTCGAAAAGACTTGCTTTTTCTCTGACCTAAAAACTTAATGATAAATGAAAGTTAAGACAGTTCAGAAGAATAGTCCACATTCCTAAAGTAATGTTCAACACTCCTGAGTGGCTGCCCATTACACCATTGGGATCCAATAAAATTAAAATTCATACTAATCTAAGAACAGAATATTATATAAGAACAGAATATTATATAAAAACAGAATATTATATAAGAACAGAATATTATGTAAAAACACATTTATTTTTCTTACATTCTATTTACATATTTCGCTCTCCGTATCGAGCCGTGAAAGAGCGTCTGCACCCTGATGACTCACCCCTGGTCTGTGAGTTAACTTATAACTCCACCGTTGAAGGGCTAAAGCCCATTGAGTTAACTTTGGGCTTTTCGGAGTCGTCTCGGCTAAGTACCATAACGGGTTATGATCCGTCACGATCTCAACTGAAGTGCCGTGCAACCACTTGTCAAACTTTTCAGCATAAACAACACTGCATATGCCTCTTTTTCAATTGTTGCCCAGTTTTTCTGACTGTCGTTCAACTTCTGACTGGCAAAAGCAATCGGCTTATAGTTGCCCTTATTGTCCAACTGAGTTAAACAATAACCCACGGCGTAGTCAGACGCGTCTGTGTGTACCTGGAATGGCTGTTCACAGTCAGGCGTTGATAGAGCGGTTGCACTACTCAACGAGTCTTTCAATTTTCGAAAGGATTCCTCCTCTCGTTTGCCCCAGAGAACATCCCCTGATTTTTTACCTTTGGTCAGTTCTGTCAAAGGCGAGGCTACCTCAGCATAATTTGGAATATAAGACCTATAAAATCCCATCAACCCCAGGACGGATCTAACCTCCTTCTTATTGGTCGGTCTCTTCAGCTGCCTTATAGTGAGTATCTTATCACTCTGAGGTGAATGTTTCCCCCTCCTATTTGATGACCAAGATACTTTATCTCATCAGACGCAAAAGTGCACTTCTTAAGTTTTATTGAAAACCCAAACGCCTCTAAATCAGTTAGGACAACTCTTATGTGACTTAGATGATCAGACAAATTTTCAGAAAATATTATATCATCAATATAAGAATGAGCATATTTACAATGTTTATACAACACCTGGTTCATAATCTTTTGAAAAGTACCAGAAGCTCCAGACAAACCAAAGGGCATTACTTTCCACTGATAGGTACCACAGTGTGTGGAAAACGCGGTCAACACCATACTTTCCTCATTCATTTTTATTTGATAATATCCTCTTAACAGGTCCAAACAAGTTAACCATTTCGCAGACCCTGCCGTAAATATCAGTTCTTGCATGTCCTTCAATAGGATAGGACGGCACTTTAGTAACTACATTTAAGGCTCTATAGTCGACACACATTCTAACTGATGCATCCTTCTTTGCTAAACAAACCACCGGATAAATCACTTCGGCCTCGGAAGGCTCCTGTAGACCCAACTCGAGTAACTCTTGAACTTGCCTGTCAACTTCCTGTCGGTAGGCCATAGGCACGCAGTAGCTGTGGGGTCTTCGTCGAGTAGAATCTGGTAGTAGCTCGATTTTATGTTCCCCTATTTTCACAGGTTGTAAAGTTCTGGTAAAGATAGTCTCGAATTCTCTCAACAGTTCTTTGAGCTCTACACTTTACGTGGCGTTCAACCTTGGAGTAGGTATAGCTTCGACCTCTTGCTCAAAACTATCCTTCGTTTCTACGATAGGAGCATCATCTACTTCACCGAATTCTTCTTCTCCTTCGAAAATGATGTTCACCGCCCTAGAATTCACCACGAATTCTCTAATTTTGTTTTGGTGAACGTGCTTTACAGCACCGTCTGGCATTTTGACCAAGAAGGAATGTTCATTTTTTAGAGATTTTATCACTCCAAGCCCTTGCCATCTCGCGAGTAGCTTGTTGGATGAATCTGGCAGTAGGACGATGACTATGTCCCCCGGCTTGAATACTTTCCGCCTCGATCTCAGATTGTAATGATGGGCCTTTTCTTGCTGCACCAGCGCCGTCACTCCTGCTCTTTCGGCTGCGTCTTTAGCTTCTGTAAGTAGACGGATGTTTGCATGGTGCTCAGCTGTAGACCCTTTGTTTCTCCAGTCCACGAGTCCTTCAGTGTTGACAGAGGACCTTCTGGTCGACGTCCATACAGTAATTGAAAAGGAGCGACCTCTGTAGTCCGATTTGGGATTTCTCTGTACACCCACAGTATGAACGGGACCTTGGTGTACCAATTCCTTCCCTAGTAGCAATTTTACCTCGGGCGATGATCGGAATTCCATCCCCAGGTGAATCGCCGATGATTGGCGATTCACCGGAAACTCACCCTAAACTTATCTTTCCCTTGGCAACTAATCCATTTTGTCCCCGTGGCCGGCCATCGGCCGATGTCCGGAAACTGATCGAATTCAAGCAGAAGCCGACAAGAATTAGTTCGAAGGCTGAGCGAAAAGGGGGAAATACAAGCACTATCCGAGGAAAATTTTGCTCTCAAGAAATATCGAAACAATGGTCGTTATTTTGTCGAAAATATCAATTAATAAACATTAAATAATTATAAAGATGTAAGTATCGAATATTAAAAACGACAAGTTAAAATAATGCAAAACTAAAATAATTACCCAGAGCGCGTAATTCTTAATTGGTAGTATTTCCAGTGACATTTTAAGAGTACAAATCGAAGTTATAACACTATCAAATTACTCACACCAGAATTGTTTAAATTACTTACCCTGGGATCGAACCGAGGACGGTTATCTCCGGAGTGCGTTGACATGGCCACTGGACTGCAGTTACTTGAGATTCTTGGTATAGCAATTGTATTGTAGTACAAAACTCTACTATCATACAGACTTTGCAAGGAAATTGACCGACATATTTTTTTATATATGGGGTATTTTCGGAAAATAGCAAATCTTCCATAAATTTGGGAAAATGATATTAATTTATTTATTATAGCAAAAAAATAATAGTGTCAAATAAATAGTGTCGCCATCTATTTTGTGTAAAATTTTAACTAACTGACCAGTAAATTTTATGATATTTTTTGAAATGCGATTTAAGAGTTTATTTAATAATTTTGACATTTAAAAAAATATATTTAATTTTTAAATTTTTTAAAAAACTATATCCAATTTGATTAACTTTTTGAAACATATAAACATATTTTTATTTTACTTAAAAGATGTTTAAAAAACGGACCAAAATGAGTTCAGCAAACTGGGAAGTTACTGGTCTGGGAATGAAATTGGCTTCGTGGCGGGGGTCGCCTTCTTGACCCCGGAACCACTAGGCCGTCGTTTACTTAATAGATCAGTATAGTATTTACAGGAATGGGCAGAAGAGACATGATTGCCTTTGCAATTAATGCACCGCCGCACACCGCTCTTATTAGGACAATCCCGACTGAGATGCTGTTCAGAGCAGTGGCGACATCTGGTGGGATAGGGGCAAGTGTCAGAAAGGTGGGACCCCCAACGCTGGCACTTAAAGCACTGCTTGGGTCCCGAAACCTTCTTGCCATTGATTTTCTCAATTAGAATTTGTAAGTAGAGAATAGATTTGCAAGCGAGGATGGCATTGTAGTAGGTAGAATTAGGAAACTCCAGAGTGAAGAGGGGAATCTTTTTCCCGAAACGATTCTTCATTTGGAACACGTGGCAAATTTTAAAGTCAGGATTATTGATATTTATCCAGTCAAAAATTTCCTTCTCAGTAGTGTTGAAGGGCAAGCCCCTGACAACTACTTTGAAGGTGGTTCTGGGCACTGGCGCCAGTTTGGTTTGAGTGAATGAATGTTCCCCAGACTTAACGAAATTGGAAATGAAAATTTCCTCGTTCAAGTTCTGAGGAGTAATATCGTACTGGTTGTTATGAAAACGGGCAAAAACCTCGCAGCCATGGTCCAGCATAGACCTGTGCAGGGCTTTGAGCGAGGCTTTTCCCTTCGTGCTATGAGGAATTCGAAATATTTTCAAATCAGTGCAGTCAGTCATTGAATGGTAGTCAGGCACGAGGTTAGGAGGCAGGTTCAGGATTATAGGAGGCTCAACTACAGGAGTTGAAACGGGTACAATCGGTACACCGCCAAAGAAACCATCAAGGTTGGTATCAGTAATCATAGCAAGGAATCAGGAATCGGCAACAGGAGCAGATGATCCGAACGACTAGTCTCTAAGCTAGCGGTCGTCTGAATGGAATGTGTTCGATCGTGATGATGTTAATGATCGGCAGACGAGGAAATATGGGTGTGTTTATATATCAGTCTGGGGAATCGCCGATAACTTTGATGAATTCCGATCATTGGCCGACGAAACGCCATGCAGTGATTGCTACTAGGGTTGGCTCTTCTCTGATGGCATGACGCAACATATTCTTTAATGTTTTGTTGAACTTTTCCACTAGACCGTTGGACTGAGGGTAAAGTGGAGTAGAGAATCTTGAACTAGAACCCATTTGCTTCTCAAACTCTTGGGTTAACTGCGCTTTGAAGTTCGTCCCGTTGTCGGAAGCGATGACGCTGGGAATTCCAGTTCTCATGAAGATGGTAAGTAGTGCTTCACATGTGGTTTTCGCTGTGAGACTAGTTATCGGAACGGTTTCCGCCCACCTCGTGTGTTGGTCGACCATACATAAGATATATTTGTGTCCCTTAGAACTAGGAGGATCTATTGGCCCGATGAGATCCACGTTGACCCCTTGGAATGGCAACCCTGGCCTGGCCACTGGG
Source organism: Linyphia triangularis (assembly GCA_963978545.1). Lineage (NCBI taxonomy): Eukaryota > Metazoa > Arthropoda > Arachnida > Araneae > Linyphiidae > Linyphia > Linyphia triangularis. Next base: position 34,966,080 of record OZ021733.1, read on the forward strand.
GTAATCGATGCTCGATCTTTCAATGTACCTTTCCGTACCAACTGACAATCTTCACAGGCTAGACAGAAACGCCTGACGTCCTTCGAAAGCTCATTCGTAATCTACTCACTTTTCTCCAAATTCTATAAAAATTTCAGAATGATGTTCGATGGGGTCCAAAAATTGTAGTCGCCTCTCGGACTAATTTAAATAAATTTTGTTTGTACGCATTGAATGAATTAAAAATTTACCTTTTCACATTTTACCAGGTATCAGCTCTTAAGATGGGTTTGCAAGAACTACCACTATTGATATCAAAATATTGAAATCAATATTGGTACAAATTATAAAATTAAAAATTTCTAAATTGATATCCTTAGGCTTTATTAGAAAAATTGAAAGTCTTTAATAACATTGCAACTAAAACTGACAACAAAGTACGTATCTAAAACTAAGAACAATTTATGCTAACAAATATGTTAATTTTTTTTTTAACATCATATGAAAGTAAACACATTTCTGGTAACTTATGTAATCCAAAATTATCCATTTTAAAATCAATGAAATACTTGTCTCAATCATTTTCAATATTGGAGTAATAGAGTAATTAAGAAATCCTTAATATAACTGTCGGCTAAAAATAAATTATTTTACACGTTTTTTTAATCTCACCACACACTTCCATCAAAATTTAACAAACTCAACCAGAATTCGAGTGTTGTCCACTTTTAGAAATAAATTTATTAAAAAATAGAGCTACCAGGAAAGAACTTTGAATCTTTTTGTACAAAACATTCTATAAATTATATTTTTTATTAAAATGTGTTCCTCTTTGCACGGAATGACCCTTAAATATTTTAGTATACACCATTTGAAGTTATAATACACCTTTTATAATGACCTACACAAATAATTCACTCTAACACCTTTAAAAAAAATACTATTTTAAAAACATGACATTTAATTTAAAGTACTGTATAAATTTGAGTAACGTTACAAGAAAACAGCCTAATCTGTAAAAATACAAACCTGTCAAGCAAATGAAGTTAATATTAAATATATTATTTATGTCTTAAAATGTAAAATTATAACACATGAGCTGAAACTTTTGAGGAACAAAAAATTATTTATTTCATCAAATTGGGTATCTAAAACAAAATTTAGTACATATAAATGTATCCAAACGAGACTTCTGGCCTATGTCTGGTATCGTCAACAAACAGTTTGCATTAAAAAGTCATCCAATGGATCGGATAAATCGATCCCTCCATCTATAATTAATTCATCTTTGTATCTCATCTGAGCTAAAAGCTCCAATTTTTGAAAATAGTCGCTGCTCATTTGAGTTTTTAAAAGCAAAACAAACCCTGAATTGAAATGACAAATGCATTGAAAACAAACGGAGAGACTCTGCCGGAAGTGAGTAACCGGAAGACGCGAGAAGTCTGCTAATCAGAGACGACTTGGGATTTGTTTCCAAACATCACCATGGAAACGTCGCAGCCAAACACATGGCTGCCCCGTTTGAAGGAATATCACTTTGATGGAAAACGTTTTTTTCCCCTCGTGAATTGAGTATTGAGGCAAGAAGTTTGCTGTTTATCGGAATTTTTTACACTTACCGTAGAACTTTGACCTTCATTTTAAAAAATCGTAAAATAGATAATTTTAGTTTTGTACTGATAAATTTAGGTGCAGCCTGGCAGGCATGAACCACCACTGTTGTATTGATTATTTGTTATATTGTCTACTCAGATAAGTATTTTTTCTCAAACTTCAATAGAAAAAGTTCTGGAGTCAGGAGTCTACAAGAAATTACTAAAATTTGTTATAAAATATTTTTTTGAACCATGCATTTTCAATGTGTTATTTCATACTTAAAGTGAAGCTGAAAAAATTATAAAATCCCTTTTTCCTACAATTCACAATAAATATTCTTATACTAAATAATTTTGTTTGTTGTACTGTAATAATTATATATTATACATAGTAAATAATTTGTAATTAATCTGCCAATTAACTCCATACTGTATATTTTTACCGAAAATATTGTCCCCTATAAACAATTTTTTTGTGGAAGTCAAAAGAATATATATACAAAAGACATAACAAGTGATTCATAAAAAGGACAATTTATTCTATAAATGAAGAAAATTATTTAATTCTTAAAAAAAATTTTGTAATGTCAATGAACTTCTGCTTCAGATGAAACAAAATATTCTCGCAGTTCGTCCCTCAGACACTTTGCAGAAAATGTATGGTTATGGCCAATTGCAGGAGCCAAAGGAAAGAAACTAGTCTCAGGCATGCCTTTCTCTCTCCAGGCACCATCTATTATGTCATGGTTACCATTTTCCTTATCAGCAACCTCACGGTAGCGAGGTGAGATCAAGAAAGATTTTGTTCCAATTATGACAATACGGAGATTATTAATCCAGAAAAGACTGCAATATCTGCGTAGGAGTCAAAATGTGATAATATTACTAGATAGTAACTCTTGGAGTGTCTCAGTAAAATCGATAGACTTATTTGTGAGGCAATAAATCTAATTATTTAAAAATACTCTTTTTTCATAACCAAAAAAAAAAATCTCTCGAAGCATTTTAATAAAAACATAATTCCAAACCGGAACCATTACTTAAGCGCTATTCTGAACAATTCTTTAACGAAGTTCATCCGCAAACGTGACATCTAGCGGCCGCGAGATTCCGATAAGTAATCATAGAAAAGTATTCCGTCTGACTCTTTTATGTTTGTAGTTTTCTAATCAAGGACGCTTTGACAAAGAAACTCATTAAACCCTGCCGCCTCTACCCCAAAATAAGTTCCATTACATAATTTATTTATTTAACTAAACAATTATACAGCAAACAACTCGGACATCTCTGCATAACAATTGTAAGAAATAGCTTAAAAAGGCTTAGGAGAATGCTTACTCTTGGCCTGTAAACGCGCCCTCTAGTGACGAATAAAGATTCCGTGAAAAACAGGTATATGACACTTTTAAGTACAGTTTTTAGCCTACGGATTAAGGATGTTTTGTTTCAATAATGACAATACGACGGTTACTTAAGCCAACTAAGACTACAATTTTTGCGTAGGTGTCGTGATTCAATAACATGATGAGATAGCAACTCTTGGAGTGTCTCAGCAAAATTGATAGGCTTATTTGAAGTGAAGAAATCCTAATTGATAAAGAAAACTCATCCCTCATTAAAAAAAAACCCATCCCTCCAAGCATTTTAGTAAAAACTTAATTCCAAACAGAAAATATAATTAAAGCACAATACTTATACAGAGTTCATCCGCAAAAGGGCGGCCAGATTCGGAAGCATCCCTAAAGAAATAATCTCATTTGACTTTTTTACGTATGTAGTTTTTTAATCAAGGACGTTTTGACAAAGTACAACGAGAAGTCAAACGATAAAAACTGTGAATAGCTTATTCCAATGGCTTTCATACAAAAATATAGTCATAGTCATAATTTTATTTTTTTCATATTACACATATTTGTAACATATATACCAGCTTCATTAGTACTTTAAATTAAAAGGTTTTTCTCTTCCCATTTCATTTTGGGAATGAAATGAAGGTATGCCTTAAGTGAATAATTTTTTATGCATAAAAGAGAAAAATTCAATTTTAGCTTTAAAGTTTAGCCATCAGTAAAATAGTTTTTAAATATTTTATATAAGTTTACAATTTTGTAGTTCTTTGACTCGGCGTCATTGAGAGTATCTTGAAAGTGCGGGATTCAATCTTGAATCTCTGCATTAGTAACACATAGATAAGAAAGTTTGTTTCATTTCAGAATCATGTAATTTGCATTTAATAGCAAAGCATTCCCAAAAGACTTTTACCTGTTTTTATAAAATCAAAGCCCTGAGTTTAAAATCCAGAGGAAGGGTTTATAGGGTCTCCCTCCCCTTTCTTCCCTCAAAACAAGTTCCCTTTTATATTATAAATTAAACTAAACCTATTATAAATTAAACAACTTTTACATCTCGACACAAAAACAGCTTAAAAATGCTTAGGACAATGCATTCTCTTTGCTGCAAACTAGTGTCTCGATGTAGGAATGGCTTTTCATGGAAATGTGTCTAGGCGACCAAACTTGTTTCGTATGAATGGCATAAAGCGCCAAATGTTGTAACTTCCGCAGCCCAGATTTTGTTTCTATCTGTGGTATTGTGGTTCCCTACTTCCCTTACAGAAATAAACTATGTTGTGCCTGTTGATGGCCGTAATGTTTATAATTTGAAGTTAGCTTAATTTTAGATATTATTTGGGTAGGGAATAGGATAGTTTTTTTTTTTTGTTTTTTTTTTTAAAGATGTCAATGCAATTCATCTTTTTAAATCATCAATTTATACTACAGTAGGCAAACAAAATATTTAACTATATTCAAATTAAACAAATAGATATGTCCCAATTAGTTCAAAAAATCTCCATTGGTGTATTAAAAGAGATGTTTTGTTTCAGAATTCCACTCCCAAGTCTTTATTTTATTACTTTTTCTAAGCAAAGACAGCCAAGTTCCATGAAAACTGATAGATATTTTGTTAACACAAACTGAAGTCCTTTAATCGTGCGTTGTTAATTTTGAATCAGTAAACCAAAGTAAAAAGAATTCTAAGCGATGCATTTAGCAAAAAAAAAAAAAAAAAAAAAAGGGAATGTTTTCAAGAAAAGATCAAAACGTGATATGTTTACATATGAAATCTTTTACACAAACCTAAATCACCTTTATTAAGTTCTAAAATTATGCTGTTTGCAGAATATCACAAGAATAAACGCGAGAACTTTTCATGATATAATATAAAATCCATTTGACAGCCATTCCTTTTTAATTTGTCCGAAGTCTAAGCGCATGCGCGCCGCGATAAACTAGGGTTACACCTTTAATTTCCCCTTTGGCTGCTTGGCTCTCAAAAATTTAGCGCCTAGATACCTTCCCATGAAAAGCCATTCCTTCATCGAGACACTAGTAACACATAGATAAGAAAATTTGTTTAATTTCAGAATCATGTAATTTGCATTTAATAGCAAAGCATTTCCAAAAGACTTTTACCTGTTTTTATAAAATCAATGCCCTGAGTTTAAAATCCAAGGGAAGGGTTTATAGGGTCTCCCTCCCCTTTCTTCCCCCAAAACAAGTTCCCTTTTATATTATAAATTAAACTAAACCTATTATAAATTAAACAACTTGGACATCTCGACACAAAAATAGCTTAAAAATGCTTAGGACAATGCATTTTCTTTGCTGCAAACGCGCCATCTCGTGACGTATGGAGATTCTGAGAAGAAAAAATGGATTTAATGCAGCAGATCTTTTGTGCAATTTCATAAATGTAATGTTATGATGTAGGAATAAGTCATTTTGTAACAGTGGTAGAAGTGGGGGATGCCCAAAAGTTGGTGACAAGTGCCTCTTCCTCCACAATGATAAATTTTATAATTTTCTCTCTTATATTAAAAATACTAACTAGTAAGGAAATAATTTATACTTCTTAACACTAACATTGAACAAGGGTCCAAAATGTATTGTTATTTTAATAAATATTCTGCGATTTAGTTTTTATACTCGTAAGTAAGAGCTAAAGTGAACTAATAATTCAAATGTGCATACTTTCATAAAATTAAATTAATAGCGAACTTTAATTTTTTTTTAAATACTAGCTTTGTCTTTATAAGAAAGAAGAATAGAAATTTACCTTAAAAGCAAGTTCCTTTAAAGCTAAAAGTTGACAGAGCGTAACAGCATTTGTTAATAAAATTACTTAAATCTTTATACAAAGTAGTATTATACATATTTAAAACAGTATGATATATATCATAAATAGTTTTTTTTTTACATATGAAAACTTAAAATCACTTATTCTCAGTGTTATTACTTTAAAGTTTAATGTTTTTTTTCTTTGGTAGTTTTTAGACGAATTGAGTGTTTTTAAAAGTGGGGGGGGATAGAATTTTGTAGTTTTAGACAAGGGGAAACTAGAGGTTGGCGATATATCGATACGACGATATTTTTATCGATATGTTTTTTAAAATATCGATACAAGTCACCGATAAATCGATATTTTTACACATTTTTAGTTATTTGATCGTTTTGTAAGTCCATGTGTTTATTCAATTTTCTTTATTCTCTTTTCCATAACTTCAAAACTAAAGTTTGGACTTGACTGAGAGACTGTCAAAATGGCACCCTAACTAAAAAGAAAATATAATGTAATGAATGCTAAGATCATTTATTAGTAGTCCTTAACATAGCACCTTTTCTGTTGCCAGCGTGTGCCTGGAATTTGTATCTAATTTTAAATATTAAAAACATCTCTATCGGCAAAATATGAGGTAAACTACTTTTCCAAATTTCTTCTTTAAAGAAAAAATTTGAATTTATGCATTGACATCCAAATTATTTTACTTATCCCGATTAAAACAATTTTTAAATTTATTCATTAATACAATTTTGGCAACAAGAAAAAGTTTCGTCAATGATTGGTTAAATGCTATTTCAGCGCGATTGGCTGACGGCAAGTTAGTTTATTTGTATTTGTATTCCGTAAAGTCACGTTAGTAAAGTGAACTTTTAGTGGCAGTGACTGCCCCCAAAACTTGATAGAATGTATTGTCATCGAATCTATCTGCCAAGTTTCAACCCGATTGGATTACGGCAAAAGGGGGTATTTAGGCCTCTGCAGATTAGTCCGCCATCGACAAACATACAAATCCAATCAACCTAATCAAGAAAACTTCGTTTCTGGCAAAATTGAAAATAACATTAAAATGAAAAAAATCATGTATCGATATTTTTTTCTATGCAACGATTTAGTATCAACATTTATTTTGATCGATATTTCCGACCTCTAGGAGAGACCCAAAGGTATTTCCCTAACTTATTTTCTTGAAAAGTTAGGGGGACTCGATCTAGCACTGTTTTGTAATGATGAGATTACATGGGCTCTTTTTTTCATGAATTATTATCCAGAAATATTGAAATTTGTTTTCTTCATTTTAGTGCATATCTAAATTTGTTTTCTATTTGCTTTCTTATTAAATTATAAAAATCTTCTTTTTCATCTTTTAAAATAATATTTTATGACATTGACCTTTAGTGCAAAAACAACTACAGCGAATCACGAGAGAATATTTTCTTTCTTTTTAGAGTTGTGCAATTGTTTTCGTAATAGACAGGTTTTAGAAAAAGCAGAACTTGATTTTTTATTCAAAATGTTAAATCCTAAATTTGTTTTAATTGAAATTGGAATTTAGTTTTCTTTCTATTTTTTAAGCAAATAATTCACTAAATAAAATATCTACATTCTTGGTACAGTAAAATGATTGAGTGATGTTTTTGGAAATGAAAAATTATACGAATACTATGGATAGATATAGAGCTCTAATCTATTTTTAAATAAATCTTGCATTTAAAGACTATGGAACAATAGGGTTTTATGAAACAAAATTATTAATTAAACTTAAATTATAGTCTACATTTTAAATTTGTTTCTAAAATAAAGGTTTTGTGTTTCAACAACTTATTTCTAAATCTTAAAAATATCGTTTTGAATAAGTTTATCACCATTACTGATGAATCTAAGAGCAATATTCGAAGTATTATGTAGTAAACAATTACCATTGCATTATACTGTACCTATATATTGAATTTAAAAAATATTATTTCTCAATTAAAACATTAAAATTATAATTTGAATGTCCACATAAGTCCCAATGAGGAACTTTCACGTTTTTTTATTTTATTTTTTAAAAAAAGTAGAGAAAAAATCATGAAAATCAATACCATTCTTTCAAAAATCTGAGTTCGGATAGATAATTAAAAAAAAATAATTTAGTTTTTCCCTTTGCGATTTGGCGGGAAAACACTACTTTTGCGTGTGACGTCACAGAGCAGGACTTTCGGAGAGGCGGTTGTGCTGATTTCGGCTTTGATCAAGGCCTATTCCAAGGAAAATTTACAAATGTTAAGAAGTTCGATTTAAATCCTTCCTTCTAATACAATCTTTATTAAATGAAACTAAGAAAATAAATGAAAATATCGGGTTATCAAGGTGCTTGATAGAGCTAGTTCCCCCCTCCCGTACGGAATTTAAAAAATTTATTTAGTAAAAAAATATAAAATGATTAAAAATATTAGAGGTTTTTATTTTTCAAAAGAAGCCATGTAGGATCGACTAGGTGCAAAACTGACTGGGATATATTCATAAAATAGAAGCTAAGGAAGCTTTCAAAACATAATATACTAAGCTCACATGCATTCAAAAATAAGAATTTCATTCCTATTTTAGACAATGCAATAATTGTTGCTTGTGGTATCATTAATATGCAATATCCTTTAATAGAGAGATAAAAATATTTTAAATAATAATTGTGCTTAAATATTACTGAATAATTGTGTTTAAATATTACTGTATGTAGATATAATCATAGACAGGAAAAAATTCCCAGGTTAAGTGTGTGATAAAACAATTATTCTATTAATGGCAAACGTATTTTACTGGCCTAAAATTACAATAAATTAGAAGTTGATTTTAAAACAGTTAAAAAAATTAATTTGAATCGGCATTTGAAATAAGATTGAATGGTTCTTCCTATTTGTTTGTTGCAAGCATAAAAGGGCATTTGTTTACTTAAAAAAAAACAAAAAAGTTATGCAATATATTAGCTTTTTAAAGTAAAATCCAGTCACACTTAAAAAGCTTTAAAAGGAACATAACCATTCATTCATTATATACCTATCATTAAAAGAAGAAAAATATTTCTTCACCTCGTCAATCTAATAATTCCTTCAACTCGCTACTTACTCGTCTAAACCTCAAAATATCGTATATAACAGTAAAGGAGCACAATAATCTTTAATCGTAAAAGAAATAACCTTTTAGCATACTTTTTACTTTAAAGTATTGGCGCTGATAACCAAATCAATGTTTTTAATCTGTAAGAATAATACACATTAAAATAATAATTATAATTTAAGATATCCAAATCGAGAAATAATGTACAGAGATTTTGTTTCATGTTTTAACTAGCTGCCGTTATTGGACTAAAAAAAAGATTTCATGATAATGTGCCAAAACAAACTTTTTAAGAGACCACAATTAATAACTCAAGCCATTATAGTTGTCACTTTGATACATAATTTGAAGTGTAATATAATAAATAACAATTTTAATGACATAATAAAAATAATTTTTACTGTATTTTATATTTTAAACATTATCCCATTGCAGAGTAAAAAGAACAAATTCAATGAGAAGCATTAGAATTTTAGAAACTATTTTTATTGTACCACATATTTCTATTTTTAAAATAATCATTAAGGAAGAAGACAATAAGAGACAATTGAAAATTTGAGTAATTAAATATTAGCTATCACAATTTTTTTATTTAAAAAAAGCTGAACTTCATGTGAAAGCAAAACCAGCAAAAACATTAAACTTAAAAAAATTGAAGAAGTCGAGCAATTTTAAACAATTAGATTATAGTACTGACTAACTGGTGAAATTAATTAAACCCAGATTTCCAGTTTTTGAAACTACATTCAAAGTACTGAAATTTAGGTCAAAAGAGCTGAAATCAGTGTTTCCGCTGCACTGTACCATGTTTAAAAAATTCATTTGTAAACTTATAAACAGATCTCCAATAAAAGTTTCATTAATCCGTTAAAATCTTTTTGGCATATTTTAATACAAACACTTATGGTTATGACTTTAGGAAGGAAGTAAACAGCACATTTGATACCAGATAACTGTTTACAAGGGGAAGGGGGGGGGGGGGGAGAGAAAAAGAGCTTCTTGAAATTTTTACATTTGTCAAAACCCGTTAAATAATTATTTTTACATACAGTCTTCTTCACAACAGCAGAATAATATGCACATAAACCAAATACTAGTTTTATTAAATAGACTTCTATACATAAGAGGTTACAGACCAGTTTGACTTTTTCATATTTTACATAATATGCAGGCAGAAAAGTACATTGAGATAAATAGCACAAAATCAGTATATTGTAAATAAAAGGGTATACAACAACGCAAAAAATATAACGGTTATGTAACATGAGACAAGCAAGAGACCCTGCAAGAATATTCAGATATAGGATAGTAACTTGATCCGAAATTCAATATTAAAATATATGTGTGTAACATTTCTAACTCAGTGGAGAAGATTTGCAAAAATGTTTACTAACATTGTGGAAACATTAAAAGCCCGATCAAAACTCAGCAATTATACATGAATAACAAAAGTTAGCAAGATACGATGTAAAAATTAATACAGAAGTTAGGAGAAATGTTATGATTGGACTCGCCAACTGAGTTGAGAGTGCCATATCGTTAATGGCAGCTGCTTTCCAGTAGTTGATATGTTTTGAACATATAACTCATATTCAAAAATATGAAATGTTAAATCTCTAACGCATAGTGTAGCATATATACTACACAACTTGGCAGTAAAATTTGAGTAATGATATATTTTATTGCAATTAAATGAATAAAACATACTAAGATTTCTTATACCTAAAAGTATCTGTATACTATTTGAAATAAACCCCAGTTACATGACTACTAATAGCATCATAAAGAAAGAAAAATCATGCACTAAAGGATTAATGTAGATTTATGAGTATGTCTGATTGGAAATGGTAAACACTGGCAAAAGGACTATTCATGTGTCCATTGAGAATTCGCCAAGTGAGTGATAAATTACAATTTATACACAAAAGCATTTACTTTCTTATTGTTTTCAATATTTTAAAATTTAATACAAACTATTTGTTCAGGATGGCTATTTTCATTTTATTATTACAGTCAAACACCGTTAACATGAAATCGCTTAATATGAAATCCTGTTTAACGCAAAATAAAAGCAGATTCCAGTAATTAAAACTTAATGTTAATTTATTCGTTTAAAATAAAATTCAGTTAACATGAACAATTTCAGTGGCCCCATCGACTTCGCGTTAACTGAGTTTGACAGTATAAAATTTATAATTTCAATGCAAATTTATTTTTAAACAAAATAATCCATTTTACAATATTCTCGAATGTTGATTAAAGCTTACCTCAACTGTAGAGTTGTTTACTTAAAAAAGCGCCAAGTTAAGGCATTTCACTAGCTTGGTAAAAAATGGCAGTGGACACTGTTCCGCTAATGGTAAAATAAAGGTATAGATACCTTTATTTTGCCATTAGTGGCTCTTTTCAAACAGTGTGGATTCTATGTTAAGGCGATTAATGACAACAAACAGTAAGATCAAATGTACAGTCAAGGTGCAGGTGATAAACAAAAACTCAACAATTATACTTAAAAGACAAAAGTTAGCACAATACAAGGTATATACAACCTTTATTTCGCTACAAGCGGCTGACTTTAAACTATAGTGTGGATTCTAGGTTAAATTATTAATGCTGTAAAGTGACATCAGGCACCATTTTTTACTAGGCTAGTGAAGTACATTAACTTGGAGCTGGTTTTATGTTACATGTATTACATTGCAATTTAAGGGAAAAATGCACATTGAAGGAAAAATAGTTTGCAGTGTTAATAAAACAAATGCACTATGGAAGACTAGTGTTTTTGTAACTTTCTAGTTGAGTTGTTTAAAAACAAATGCATAGTTTCCGGAAATTGTTAGGTGTAAAAAGAACAATAGTAACTATTGATAAACACATGAAATGTGTTATTTAAAATGCAATCTCTCTTACTAAAGAACATGATAAAATAATCACTTATATTTTCAAACATTTTAACTGAATATATAGATTTCGGGAACATGTAAAAAAAATTTGATTAGTTTTTTAAGTGTGTGATATTTCGAAAATGTAGTTAAAATTTGTCGTAAGGCCGTTACCGTTTTCTTTAGTTATTCTGAATAGAAGGAGAATTGTTTAATAGAAATATAACTTAAAAAGGAAATTTATCATATTTGAACAATTTAAAGGCAAATATAAAACAAGGAACACGCGAAAAAAAATCATCGCTCATTTCGAATGCTTACTGATACTGGAGTAAACATTGAACTGCAGGACTATTCTGCCCTATGCGTAAGCACGTCACGGTTTTTTAATGTGTTTTTGGTCACGTGACTTTTGCTTTGATTTCGGCTAGTTTAAAACTCGATTTTTAATTAATTGAAAGCATAAAAATAAAAAATAATTGCACAGCTCAAATATATTCGTTGGATAACACAAGAAAATACCAAAATTATTCATTTTCCTCACATGTGCAAGTTTCTCAAAGTTTATTTATTTAGATTAAATTATATTCAGAAGGAATATTAATAGTTACTTAAACATTAATTATTCAAGTTAATGTCAAATTTTATTTATAGATATGTATCCAAGTAATTAGAAAGGATTTTTAAAGAAAACCCGGTTTGAACAACAACAAAAAACTGGGGTTTTTTTCAACACTTTTCTTCAGTTGACATGCTTTTTGAAAATACAATATCTCAGTTGTATGTTTCAAGTTTTCAAACTGTCATGAATCTGTGTGTGCATCGTGTTTTAATCTGTTTTCTTGCCTGGTTTTAATATTAGAGAAAAAGTGAATTATATATGCCATTGCATAATTAAAGCATAACAACTTTTATCATGTTGCCATTCAAACTATGAGAAAAAAAAAATTCCACAAAATAGGCTTATTCAATAGCGCAATTATGAAAAATATGAATTAAAATAATTAAAATATTGTGGGTTTTTTTTGGGTTTTTTTTTCGCTTTTGATACATTTTGACGTATTTACAGTTCAAGCTTTTTCAAATTGATTTTTATGGTTATGATTGTTGTTGTCTAAGGTAATCATCTGTGTTTCATAAGCCTTGACATTTAATTTTATTTATTTTTCAATCTTCTTAGTTCTTCGCATTTACGGCATTTGTTAAGTTTCGTTTACAGGTTTCTTTGGCGGTTAATGTTACATTATTGGCAATTATAGTTGTATGGGGTACGGATACACTATAGGTTCCGTTGATTTTTACTTTGTTCAAAAATAATTTTTTTATTTTATCCTTCAAATCTCACTTCCTAAATGGATGTAAAGCATTTTTAAACTGGGTTTGGTTGTTTTTCTCCTAGTTTCGGTCTATTCCTAGTTGACGTGAAAATATCACCCAAGTAAATTGGGAGCCACTTGGTAAGCAATAAAGTTTTTTTTTTATTTAGCAACACCATTTCTTGTATAGTTATCGCCAGTTTTTAAATTCCTTTCCTAATTGCTTAACTTTTAATTCGATTTTTACGATTACTAGCACGTTTTCACTCATTGTTTAGTATCAACTAAGGCCAATTTGAATAGGGTATTTGACAAATTTTCAAAATATGTTTTAAATAAAAGGTATGCACAAAATAAAAGATTTTTTCTTTTTTCAAAATAATACCGCAAAACTCTAAAAATTGCATTTTAAAATGCAAGTAGAAGCCCTGCCCCTAAAACGCTGCTTAAAAACCCCTCTGTCTGTGTGACGTCAATCTTGCATACACAACATCGCAATCGCGAGTGAGTTTCTAGCGCGAAGTGTGTTTTTCTTTTGATTTCGTTCCAAGAAATGTCTCACCGGTATCGGTATTATGCAGTACCCCACTGTACAAGTACTTCAATTCAAACTCCAGAAAAGTTGTCTACACATGTGCCCAGGAAAGCAGACATACCGTAAAATGGGGTGAATAGTAACAGCGGGGTGAATCGGAACGAAACTTCATGAAATTACAAAGAAATTATTATTTTACACAAATAAAGCAGTTTTATTAATTATATATATATTTCATTTGGTTAACATGTTTTTAATCTTGGAACATGTTTTGTGGATTTTTCAACACTGCCCTTTTTTAAAAAAAAAAATTCTGAAACAGCGTGCATACAATCCAATGAGTTTTAACCTCTCCAAAACTTATCCCATAATTAATAACATGTACCAGTTATAGACTTAACTAATAAATTTTTAGATAAGTATAAACATCCACAACAGCATGCCATGCTTAATTCAACTTGATTTTAAAAACTTTTTATTTTACGAATTTTTATGTTTTGCCTCGTCTCGATTTTGAGATTTGCGGGGTGAATCGGAACACTTGAAAAGTGATATTAAAAAGCTGTTTTTGCAAGGTTATTCCCTACAAAATTCAACAATTGAAGTATAGTCTAATTACTCCCTTCAAGACAGTAATCAAGATTGCAGGCTTGAATAAATGTTAGATGAGGAGCCTAGTTTCTGCATGGTAGAAAACCCGATTGTTCCAGTGGTTTTTTCTCTAAATGACTTCGTTATCTTTAAGTTATATGGAAAAATGTATGAAGACTCTATGTGAGCAAAGTTTTACACCCACAAGATTATTGCTATATAAGTGTGTTTTATAAAAAGCGCTTATGAACGAAGAGATTTTCTGAAACAAATGAGGATGCTTTTCTCCTTTCTCAAGATATTTTAAAGAATTTGCAGTCATACGACACGCAAACATAAAGTAGATTAAAAAGTATTTTTAATTTTAACGACTATTTGGATGAGTTATAGGAGAGTTATATAAGAGTTGATACGCCTTCAAACATATGATTTGTTTCGACAATAATTAACAAACACAAATTTTATCCGGTATATTAAATGATTTTTTTATGATAATTTTGTGTTCCTATTCACCACAATGCATTATTATTTGTTTTTTGCCACCCTGTAAACATTTAAATAAGATCAGACATAAATTGTAACGAGTGTTCCGATTCACCCCTTTCTGCGGGGTGAATCGGAACAACACGAAAAAAATCAAAATCAATGTAAGTCACGTTTTTCCCAACATTTTTGGGCTTGAACATTATAGAAGAAGGTAAGACCCACGTTCCTAAATCAAAAATATGTTTGTTAACTATATTATTACACTCTATTTTTACTTTGAAAGTTGAAAATTGTTCCTTTTCACTCCGTTTTAACAGTACTCAGCAAATTATATTAATTGCTATTTTTTTATATTTTTTTTATCCTAATGTTTTTATGATTATTATAACTGTAAAAGGAGTTGCTGTTGCTTTTCTAATTATAAGAACTGTGACAATTGTTGATACTTACACAAATATTTTAACATTTCTAAACTCCTCAGAATAAAATTCTGAGCTTGACTTGAAAAAGAACCCCACCAACAAAACATCTATTTTGGGTAAATTTGAAATGTGTACCTTTACAAAACCGTCTTCCAATGTTCCAATAACACTTCTTTAAATAAATATTTCCTAAAAGTGACCTTCAATAGTCATAATTTATCATATAGTAGGAAAAGAGATGAACCAAGCTTTAAAATAAACGTATGAAGCTGTTTGCTTACAAATGTGGTCAACATTGACGTCACACTCTGGGAGGAGCTTATCCGAGCGTTTCTGATCACGTGACAAGGCGCCCAGAAAAGCAATTTTTAAAATTTGATTTATATAAATTTGAGCAATTATTTCGAGTTAAAACTGCTTGCATTATTATTTCGTTAAATACTATAAATATGCCGCATTTGATAATTATTTGTTGATGGTGTCAAATACCCTATTAGGCGCCATCTTGTAGATTTCAAACCAGTCGTCATGTATAATTGTCGATGTTTTGGCCTTAGCACCGACTTTTCAAAATTACGTTACTAGGAATTTACCGTTGTTTCTTTTTTTTTTTTTGCTCTAAATAAAGTCAGAAGAGATGCTCTTGTAGAAAAATAATCTAATGAGTTTGTTACTTTATAACTTTTGGTTATATCAGTTATTTTTTACTGTTCAATTAAAATGGATTGTTTTGTAGTCATCAAACTAGATAACTCTTTTTTCACTTGCATGTTTTATAAGACTTCCTTTATGATGTATTAGGGAAGGTTATAACAATTCAAGTTTTACGAATGGGAAACATTATATACTTTTTGTCTCAGTTCGTAAAATTGTACTTTCTCTTTAGGATGGCCCATTGTCAAGATTTGCTGGATTTGTCTTCAGAAAGTGCTTCTGACAGTGAAGCAGAGCTTCTGCTGTGCTTTCAAAGCACAATTGCTGCATCTGAACAACTGCAAAAAGTAGCTTGGTATTAAAAAATTAAACATTGATAAAATTATATTTGATTTATTTATTTATTGAATTTTTAAATTACAATCACATCAAATACCCTATCGGATATCGACTCTTCAAATACTAGATATTTAAATGTATGACTTACTTGAAAGCTAAACAAAATAATCATAATAAATTTAGTGAATTTAAACCTGTTTAATGAAATAACTAATGTCTATGTTTATTTAAGTAATATTTATGGAATCTCATGGAGTTCATGTATTTACAAGTTGCTACTACAATAATTAAAACACTATTATAATTATTGACATGGTATAATGGACATAAAGAAATATAATTTGATCTTTGTTTCATACTAACTGACCTTTTACAAAATATCATAAATAAAAAAAAAATGGATTATTGATAGAAAATAAATACCATAGTTTTTACTAAACAATCAGGGTGTTAAAGTTTATTGTACTTTTTTGTATCCCATTCCTCTATCACAGCTAATGATCCCATATTAATTCTATACCTTTTAAAACTATGTATTTCACCACATAGAGAAAGCAAATTAAAAGTGGTTGTTTTAGAGGCTTTTTTTTAATGTAAGTTAAAACAATTTTTTCTCTCTTAATAATCCCTTTGTAATCGCTGGCCAAGGGTGAGCTTCGTGTTTTGTAAATAGGTAAAAATCTGTTATATGGTGGCACTTGGTGATATCTGAACTTTTCCACAAAATGTAAACAATGGCAAATTTTGAAGTTACAGCAAACCCAAAATAGCAAAAGCATGTGGTTCAAAATTAACTGGCAAACTCAAAGCAGTAGCAGAAAGTAAAAAAGTGAGAATTGAACCTGCTCCTCATAATTATGGATTTCGGAAGGTTAAGGTATTGTTACAATGCAAGCTATAATAAGATCAAGTGTTTTCGCTTTTGATCTCTATTGCATTTGTATGAAAGACATGTATCCCAGGAAAAAATTAAAAACACTGGCGCAAGTTTAACAGTGAAAATTCAAAGGAATATAAGTTACAAATGTCGATTAAAAATAGTTTAATCAATTAAAATTTAATTTTAAGTAATTGAAAAGGGTTTAAATTTTATTAAACTTCTACATTAATTACAAAAGTTAACAAATAATAAGAACATAAAATTTTTTAGCCGACCAAACGGTATAATGGTTAGAGTGCTAGCTTCTAGACCGTGAGATTGCGGGTTCGAGTCCCATGTGGGTGTTTATAAATGTATAATGGCTTATCTATTGACGAATGTTTCCATGCATTATAGCCCTCGTGTTGCTGACGGCGTCAGATAATCTGAAAACAACCAACCATAAAATTATTTATGTAATCGTAGAATGTTTTTAAAAGATTTCATTAAAGGATATTCCATTTATTAGAAAGAAAAAAAAACTAAAGCTTTTCTCATTTCCCCAATATTTATATTTTTGAGATCTTGCTAAAAACTCTTTATAAAGGGAGGCATGCATGCATTTCGCGCTCTAGAAAGAAGTGTGTTCTATTTCGATGGTCTTGTGGCTATTTAAACCTTAAAAAAATACCCCTTCCTATTTTGAAAAGTTGTTTGTAGCATATCACTCCTAAAATCACTTTTTTTAATCACTTGGTATTGCAAAACTCCCTAGAAAGCTAGGTATGTGCGCACTTTGCACTTTAAAAAAGAAGTACTGCCTATTTCTGGCTAACATTTGTTGCATCTCGCCTTCCAAATAACTTTTTTGTAATCACTTGGCATTGTAAAATTCAATAAAAAGCAAGGTGTGAGTGCTTTACTCCCCAATAAGAAGAAGTATAAGCTATTTCGGTGGCTTTGCTGCCTTGCAAACCTAAAAAAATACCTCCAACTATTTCAGGCAAATGTTTGTGACATCTCACCTGCAAAACCACTTTTTTTTTATCAGTTGCTGTCGCGATACTTGGTAAAACCTACCCTTGAAAAAAAAATTTAGATTTACTTTAACTCGGATTTTGTAAACTATTTTGGTGGCTAAATGGGCAATGGTATCCCCCATGTCACAAACGCTAGAAAAAAATCATGTTTCAACACATCAATCTTACAATCCACACCTCAATTTTCCATCCATCCTCCCGGAAAGCGGTATGTCAATGTACATTAAATAAGTGTGCATATATAGTAAAGGTTTCCCAAGTCGCAATCTAAATTAAAATTTCAAAATATAAAGCTTTTTATAAAGATAAATGTATTAAATTCGAAAATAAGTTTTTATGTATTCTAAAAGTTCTACAGATCAGCTACAGCAATAAATTATTGTTCTATTTGTATGTGCTGGCAGTTCAACATAAGAAAACTCATACATTTTAAAAGAATTGCCATTGTTAATATACATGGCATATTAGCTTTAAAACATGGTTTCTACATTCCCAGCTAAAAAATACGCACAAATAATTCAAATTTATAGCATAACCAAAATAAAAATATTAGTTCTGTAACTGGTTTGAGCTTTCGACAAACAATCAACACTGAAATGAAGATAGACGAATAACTCAAACAGTTTGCCAAATTTATAACTATGTCATCGGCACCAAATAAAATTGAGTGCCTTTTATAAAAAAAAAAAAAAAAAATTGTGTTTGGTGTTAATCCCCAAGCAACAGTGATTTTAACCAATCACTGGTCCGAAATATTGCGGTTGACGTCAAATGAACAAATCTTGCCAGTTTCCTTGGATTGGTGAATTGTCATTGCCACAACACATTTTGCCCTAAAAATAAGATACATTTTCTTTTTACTAAGATATACATTCTAATATTATTGTAATGTTATTCTTGGAAAGCTTTAATTACATTGTATTAGTGTGAAAGTTTAAATCTAAATTTTTAAACTATAGAACTTTCTTATTGCAAAATATTGTGTTTTTAACTCTCATTCCCTTGCAATTCAAAGTCAGGTATATTTAGAGGAATGAATAAAAATATATCAATTAAATTATACAATAAGGGAATGTTAAATTGCTAGAAAGGAATGCTTCATCATTGTAAATTATATTTCTAGTTTTCTTTCAGTTAAGTATTAAAATAATTTTTCATTCGTACTTACTTTACCTAATATTACTACTAGAGAATATTGTACTTTTATCATATTAGACTATATTATTTGGAAAAAAAATGAATTTTTTCATTTGAAAGGTATGCTTTTTATTTTATCAAGTGTAAACATAAAACAATGCTAGAGGAATGAAAGTAAACATAAAACAATGCTAGGTTAATGAAAGTAAACATAAAACAATGCTAGAGGAATAAAAGTAAACATAAAACAATGTTTTACTAAAAAATTTATCTGTATAAAAATGTATTTAATACAATAGATAATTTTTTTAATTTATTGCCCATTTATACAGTTGTATAACTTATTGATGTTCGGACTCCAGTGTGAATTCTGGGCCAAAGCGATTTATGACAACCAATGATACAACATTATTTATTGACTTTTTGTTAACAAATCTTGTGCAGAATATTTACTGGTGTTGAAAGTCTTACCAAGTGTTCAGTTTTTGTTTCTATTTTTCTTCAAGGTACACACTTCTTATACAGCGTGTAAGAGGGCAGAAACTATACAGTGAAAGTAAGTATACATTTTAGACCTTTCGATCAATGATAAATAGAATTAAGATTTTGTTATTGAATGAATTTTAAATCTTGTGAAATTGTATAAATTGGCATTACAAAATGTATGGGTAATTTGTGTTTGTTAAATTTGTATTGTTACTCAATTTTGTTTTTATCATGTAACTTAGAAATAGTCGAACAATCTTAATTGTTCAGAACATGCTTTTAATGAACATCCTGTCCATAGTCAAAATAATGTCCTATTCCTCAAACAATTCAACAGACGACCTCGTTAATTTTCACACCTTCTCTACAACATTTTAATTTAAATAAATCATCTATATCTTATAAAAAAATTCTAGAGTCATTTTGCGCACTGGCTATCTTACTAGTCCTTTATTTTTCCCTCTAGCAACATTAAAATCCTTTGCAATTTCAAGAAAGTTGGGACTGTTTCCATAAAGTAAATCTTTACTAAACTTTCAATGTTTAATACTTTTTATTTATTTATATTTTCTACACTGAAATACTTTCATTCAGGACTAAATATATTTTTGTTAGCATTGCAAGGATTTAATTTTTTTTCTTGTGGTTTTGGGTAAAATGACACATGAAGTAACAAGTTAACAGTAAACTTGCATTCAAGATTCCCTAATTCTTTTTTCATGCTTTAAAATTGTAATTTTCTTGCTAGAAGAATGTATACATAGCATATACATAACTCTATATCAATTTCAACTATCTTCCCATGCTTTACCTTGTTAATTGAAAATTGTTCATGAACACTTACATAAAATATACCACTTATTCTGTGTACTAGATCATGTGTTAGTAGCCTGAAAAATATAGTAAAAATGTAATTATCTTCTGCAACACATTGAGAAGATTTTTAATAGTAAAGCATGGTAATGAGATTGTTTGACCACTATGATCAATACAAGTTCAGTTCATCTCAAAAGAATTTTTGTAGGATTGTCCAAGTTTTGAGGTGTAGAAATGCAAAAAGAGAAAATAAATTATTTGCTTTAATGATGCCACAGACGTGTGTTTTTTTCCTTCTAACTCTTGTATCTATGTGAAAGCTAAAATCTTAGCCGCTTCAAAGACCAGTTTTACTTCTTCAAAGACCATTGCTGCTTTAGTCATTCAAAAGAGTTATTTCCTAAATGTTCTATCTGTAGATCGAATAATTTGCTATGCTTTTCAACATATTATTGCTTGCTTAGTTCTCATCATTTTCCTTCCCTGTTCTTGAAGTAATTTAAATAAATCATTAATTTATCATAATTCTTCAGTTTCTTATGCACCTTAGCGTCAGCATTTTTTGATCCTCGTGTTGCTCTAGTAAACGTAAAATTTCTTATTAATACCATGAGATTTGCAGTTGTTTCCATAAATTCAAGCTTTTCTAAGCATTCCATATAAATGCTTCATTAATTGTTCGATTTAAAAAAATTCTGGATTGCAATGCTTACTCTTACGAGCAGATATCAAGTTTAACAATACAAAGATTTAATTTAAGCTGGTAATTTTGAAGTAAAATGAATATAAAGTAACTTTTATGAAAATATTTAGTTAACATATTTGTCAGGGATGAGATTCTTCCGCCTTTTCGTGGATTTCCGCTTTTTTGCTTTTTATGTAAATTTTTCATCTTTTTTCGCCTGTTTGTCCTTGCTTTGACGATCCATGTTTTTTCCTATATGGACCAGTTTTTCCAGCGAAAAGCATACTTTTCCTCCTGTCTGTGCAAAAGGTTTTTCCTCTTCACTCCCCTTTTCTCATAGATTACGCTTGCATGGAAATTGGAATACACTTGGGCTGTGATTGGTTGTAAATAGTATTTTGCTTCTACAATTGGTTATTGAAGTCATGTGGCCACTTAGATAATTAGGGGTTTGGCCAATGCACACAGCCAACCAAAACAAATGTTGATAGAATACAAAGGGCTACAATATCGCTCTTTGATGTAAAAACATTTACAGTAGTACTTCGATATCTCGAACTTCGATATCGCGAAAAACTTGATATGTCAAAAAATAATTTTTTCCCTTGATATTGCATATTCATCTAATGTTAATTTCAATTCTTATGTTGAAGAGTTTTCACTCAAAACCTTGTTGTATCGAAAAAATTTCGAAGTAAGAAATGAAGTTTTCCAGAAAAATCGCCATTCAGTTATGTAGAAGCAAATAGTATAATCATTTATCAGAATCAGAACACACAATTCTTTTTCAAATAAAATACGCTCATTTGAGAAACAGGTGTCCTTCACGAAGCATCATGCAAAACAAAACACTGTTCGAGTTATTTTTTGGCAGAAAATCAACTGCATTGTATCTAAAAATCTTCGATCAAAAAGCATTCGTCCTCAACAAACTCCACAAGTCAAAATTCGAACCAAGATCACAAGAACTCATTTTTATTGGTTATTCCAATGTAGCAAAAGCCTATCGTTTTTGGGATTCAAAATCGAGAAAAGTAATCGTTAGCTGTGATGTAAAGTTTATTGATGAATTTATTCCCCCTTGTGAAACCTCAGAAAAAGAGCTGCAATATTTTTTTTCTTTCCAAAAACCTTTGCCGGAAACAACAGAAATGGTTCCACCAAGTTTTAAATAGAAAAATTGGTTGAAGAACAATTTCAAAAGAGAAGTTGCCAGGCCACGATGCTGAACTTTTTTAAGTAACTAGTAGTGAATAAATTCATCCTTGTACATTTTATTTAATATGTACATTACTATAGTGTAAGTACTAACTCTTTTCAATTTCATGTACTCATTTATTATTTTCGACTAAAAATTAAAATTTCTGTATTTAGACTTTTTCAACTATAATTACATATTTATACTTATTCTCATCTACCATGACTAATTTCTAGACAATTATTCAGTATATTAAATTTTTGACTGAATTGTTAAGTTTTGGTCACGACCTTGTTATCTCAAAAACTCGCTATCTCAAAAATTTTTTAGTGTCGCTTCAACTTTGAGATATCAAGGTAATACTGTAAATGTTTTCTTATAAAGTATATAATCAGAAAAAACTAGTTTAATAGCTCATTTGCATTGCTTTCTTAATTAGAAATTTGAATTTATCGGAAATGTAGTTAATATAAATGTACAAAAGTTGTAGATCCAATCGCACAACATGAATCTCGGTAACCGAAGCACGTTCTTTGTAAATATAATGCTTCGTTATTATTGAATTGTATTTTTGTTGGAAAGCATTATCTAACATTATTAAGTTAAATAAAATGGTCAAGGATAGAACTGTGAATGGAACTGTCCTGAATGTTTAGAACTCTACAATAACTATATGAAATGCAAATTATATTGCTATAGTGTCACATAATTTTATTCCACTTATTGTATAAAATTAGATTTCATATCATAAATCGAATAAATGTAACAAGACAAATTATTTTTAAAGGGCAGTTTTGCATTTTTGGCATTTCTATTATCGTTTGTTGATTTTTTTTTTTTTTTCTGGATGGTTTAGTGGTACGTGTGTGTATGGTGGGCGAGTTATGCCCCGCAAACTTTACTTTGTGGCCGTATACGACAACAACGATGTCTTTTGCGTCAAGGTGAAGGAGGATTCCCTAACCTCCTTCACGTATGATGACGTCCTGCAGAACGGATAATTGCCAATCAATCCCTATGTTATGTCAAATCCCAGCACTTTTACAGTAAAATACACAGATTTTATTGTTTTATGCACCTTTTAAATGAGTCAATTTCATGTGAAGTTTGTGTGGATGGCATTTTCCTGATCTTTTTTTATAACTGAAATTTGTAGAATACTAGAGTACCATGTTTTGAAAACAATATTTGACACATGTTGATTTCTTCCTTAAT
The DNA here is from genome assembly GCA_963978545.1 of Linyphia triangularis. Lineage (NCBI taxonomy): Eukaryota > Metazoa > Arthropoda > Arachnida > Araneae > Linyphiidae > Linyphia > Linyphia triangularis. Next base: position 34,989,533 of record OZ021733.1, read on the forward strand.
ATTTAAAATGTAATTATTATATTGTATAAGAAATTTATTGTTTCTTTAAAATTAGTAAGTCACATGCTTGTTTTTTGTCGAATATTTGGATATTGTACCTTCAGTGAGCTTTTTTGGATGTTCCTTCTGCATGCTTTTTTGACGAGTTTTTGGCGTTCATGTATGATTTTAGTCTTTTCGCTTTTTTGCTAATCTCATCCCTGGAAAATAAAAAGGGCTGTAGCCAGTGGACATAAAATTTTAAGTATAAGTAGTATAATAATCAACAGTACGATGGCTACCTACACAGTTGCAGCACATGCAAACTTTAACGATGAACAAACTCTCTTGATCAATGAACATTTCCTTAAAACAGTTGGATAATTTAAAACAGTGTAAAAAAAATTTCATTTAATTTTGAACGCAGCAGTTCCTGTCTATTCTTGAAAAACATGTACTCTGAGTTCACAAGATACGCATGTGTAATTAGTAAGAAACAAGGTTTCTCTTTGATTTTGATTTCTTCTGGTATTGTCTTGCTCATTCTAATGATATAGGTATTAAATAACTATAAAGCTAGCTACTTCAATGTATCTGACCTGTTAATTCTTTAAATGAAGCAAGTCAACAAAGCACAAGTAATCTAAAATTTTAGAATTTTGCTAAAATATTTTTTTAATGACTTTTTGCTAAAGAAAAATGTTTCTTGACTGACATCCTGGCCAAAAGTCTTTGTATACAATTATGTTTTCAAAATATACTCTATGTTAAAGACATGTTTTTTCAGTTGAATTATGTAATCTATTTCTTTGTGAATTTTAATGTGACTGTATAGAGGTACACGTTTGACTGAAAATGAAGTGTGATGTAGTGATATATTGATTGCACCCAAACCTCTACTTTTTAATCTTTATTATTTCATTCATGTTTCAATTAAAACACTTTATATGGTTTGAGCATCAAGAAAATACACACATGAATTGCTTGCATATTTATTAAAAAACTACATTTAAAAGTCAATATACCAATATTAAAACTTAATGACGCTTATTTTTAGTGCAGTGATTATGGCTATTAAAAAAAATTTTGCTGTTACTATAATTGATTCTGAAATTTTATTTGATTGATCTGTATATTAATTAAAAATGACTTTGCTCTTTTAAACAACATGATCAGAGATGTATTATCGTGGATTCACCTGCACGAATATAAAAAGTACGACCCTAATGCAATTTTAATTTTTAATTATTTAAAACTGAAAAAATAAAAATAAAAAAATTTTGTCTTTACTACTACCTGATTAATCTTATTCTTTAAATAACTAGGTGGGTTTTTTTTCACTTGTTTTTTCCTTGCCTTCTATCTTATTTATAGGTTCTATTGAATTGCTTGAATTTTATGATGTATAACTGTTAAAATATAAAGTAATTTTCGAAAGAGCTTGAATTGTTTGTTCTAATAGGTATTCCGTTTAAGTTTGGTTATTAATTTATAGATTTTGAATTTTTTTTTCTCGAAATTTAAAATGATATTTTTAAAAAGATGAATTGAATTACTATTTTAGTCTCTCTTAAAATAAATGTTTACAACTTTTTTTCTTCCAATATGTGCTAAACTGGAGATTTTATAAATAACACCATCTGAACTCGAGATTGCTATTAACAAATAATCTAACAAAGAACATTAATTTCAATAAATCAATAAATCTTCCTTAATTTAGAAATTTTTTCCAAAGTCTCACATTACCAAGACTCTTTGCAGCTCTTGTGGTGTTTTTTTTTCTTCTTTTTTTTTTTTTTTCCCCATTTGAATGTTATTCTAATTGTTGTATGGCCTTACTGAGCTCTTGGGCCAGAAAATTATGCTCACTAAAATTCTATTCTAAGCAAGGCCAAAAGGTAGCAGTTTGGTTTTGCATGTCAAAGGTGCCGGTTTCGAATCTGGGTATAGCCATAGAAGTTAATTGTGATTGAATATCCTGGTTCAGACTTTTGTTTAGTATTAATCAGTCGTTAGTGTGCTTAAAATTAACTTGTTGAGTGTACAAACCAACTAAACCTACACTATGAAAGTTGTGATTGTTGAAACCAATGATTGAAGTGTCATTGCCTTTAATGTAAAATGCTGAAAAACCTTCTTGAGTCCAAAAATTAGAAAATAATTAGCTCTTTAGCTAAAATATTTAGTCAATAAATTAGAATTATTTGATATTCCAAGATTAGTCTTCAAACAAAATGGGTAAACAAGTTGAAAGTTAAAAAGTATTTTTCAGTTGACTTGTTTGATATTAAATATTCAATATTTAAAGTTTGTAGTGATTTTTTAATGAAAAGTTTCCTAAGTATTTTAGATTAAACATCGAGACTGATGAATCTTTTTAAAAAATTTCATATTGCTAAAGAAAAACATGCGAGACATGCTATTTTTTTGCTTTACAAATTTTATACGCCACTTTAAACATTGATTGAGACTTCAAATCTACATCTTAATATCTGATTAATTTTTTTCTTTATTAAAGGTATCCTTTATCTTCTGTTGTAAATGCTTTTGTTAAGCTTGAAATCAAACAAAAAGCACACATGAATGTATTGCACATTATTTAATAATTTTTTATTTTTTTTAAATTCACTATACTTCTCTTATATTGCTGTTTTTATTTTTTAATGCAACTCATATTTTTAAAACGTTATTTATAGTTTTAAACTTCATCTATTAGTTTCTAAATGTCATTCATTGTTTTGGAACTCAAATTTAACTGTTCATTTGTATATCTATAGCCTGAAAATACCAATTTCTTTATGTTTGTAGAATAAACGTCTACACACTCTTGAATTTCTGTTTGTTTCGAAACTGAATAAATGACTTTTTAATAAATTTAGCGAAACCTAGCATTGTATTTAGAAAATAGTGTGAATACATTTTAAGCACATGCTGTGTTATTCAATTATTTTGAAAAGAGTTTACATCAACATTGTACCTTTTAAAATGATTCAACATTGTACAAAATATTGTGTGCTGGATCTTATGATTTCTACTTGCCTTCTTTTAGGAATATTAATTTAAGTGAAGTTTATTTTTCAAATATTTCCAGAGTCAGTACTCACATTGGCTTTTTCTCCTATATTTGTTGTTCTTGTTCCACACACAAAAAATCGTATTTGGTATTAATAAAATTGCATTTGTTTAAACTGTAATATCGGTTCTACATTTTTAGAACCTAAACAATTATATTTTTCATTGAATTATCTATTTTCCTATTCATACTTGTAAAACTTGATTTCATTGAATTTGCAAGTAAAGAAGATATGCACAATAATTACTTGCACACTCATAAATAATTTAATTTATAAGTCCTTATGGTTATTCTAATTGTTAATTCAGATTTATTATTTTTAAAGAAATTACATTCAAATCTGATTTTATTAATTATTTTTTGTAATTTTAAAAAATAAGAAATGTTACAGGCTTTAGAAATCTAGAGGTTGATTGAATATAATTTTTAAATTGTTGGAGAAACTTGGTAATTTAAATAAAAAGTAGTCTAATTTACCCTTATCATTTTATTAGTTCAGTAGTTTGAACCTTGAAGTGACCATAGGTTAATATTTAAATGTGTCTCCAGCCCCCTTTCTTTACACCCTTCTGTTTAGCAATTAATTGTTTACATATATTTATCTAGTTTACATGAAATTTACTTTCGTTGTTGCTTTCATTCAGAAATTTTTTACAAAACTTTTGTTTCAATGCTCATAAAATGCTCAATCGTTTTTTTTTTTCTCTTTTTGGTTTTTTTCTTCTTTTTTTTTCCTATCTTGTACCTAAAAAAGTATTCCTTTTTTGTAAATGAACCTAAATTGTTCTCTAGACTCTAATTGTGGAACTGGCTGATGGTAGAAGTACAAAAGGGACATGGAAATTTTAGAATCCAGTTTAAGGTTTTGCCATTGTAAAGGTAATTTTATAGGTATTAAAACAATTTTGCTGTTATAATTGATTCTGTAATTTTATTTGTTTGATCTGTATATTAATTGAAAATGACTTTGCTCTTTTATTCAACATAATCAGAGATGTATTTTCGTGGATTCACCTGCACGAATATAAAAAGTATGACCCTAATGCAATTTTAATTTTTAATTATTTTAAACTGAAAAAGTAGAAAGACAAAAATTTTGTCTCAAATACAACCTGATTAATCTTATTGTTTAAATAAGTAGGGTTTTTTTTCACTTGATTTTTGCTTGCCTTCCATCTTATTTATGGGTTCTATTGAATTGATTGAATTTTATGATATATAACTGTTAAAATATAAAGTAATTTTCAAAAAATCTTGAATTGTTTGTTGTTATCGGTATTCCGTTTATGTTTGGTTATTAATTTATAGTTTTTGAATTTTTTTTCTTGAAATTGAAAATGATCTTTTTAAAAAGAGGAAATGAATTACTATTTTTTCTCGCTTAAAATTAATGTTTACCACTTTTTTTCTTCCAATATGTGCTAAACTAGAGATTTTATAATTAACACTATCTAAACTCGAGATTGCTATTAACAAATAATCTAACAAAGAACATTAATTTCAATAAATCTTTAATTTAGAAATTATTTCCAAAGTCTCATATTACCTTGACTCTTTGCAGTTCATGTATTTTATTTTTATTTTGCCATTAAAATGTTATTCTAATCGTAGTATGGCCTTACTGAATTCTTGGACCAGAAAATTATACCAACTAAAATTCTATTCTAAGCAAGTCCAAAAGGTAGCAGTTTGGTTTTGCATGTCAAAGGTGCCGGTTTTGAATCTGGGTATAGCCATAGAAGTTAATTGTGATTAAAAATCCTGGTTCAGCCTTTTGTTTAGTATTAATTAGTCGTTAGTGTGCTTAAAAGTAACTTGAGGAGTGTACAAACCAACTAAACCTACACTATGAAAGTTGTGATTGTTGAAACCAATGATTGAAGTGTCATTGCCTTTAATGTAAAATGCTGAAAAACCTTCTTGAGTCCAAAAATTAGAAAATAATTAGCTCTTTAGCTAAAATATTTATTCAATAAATTAGAATTATTTGATATTCCAAGTAGGGATGGAACGGATATCCGGCAAATATCCGATATCCGGCATATCCGGCTGATTTTTCAATATCCGAAACCCCGTCGGATATCCGATTTGAAATACCGGACATCCGATAATTTCATTCGGATATCCGGCTGTATATCCGACCACCAGTTATCCACAAGAAATAATTTTTTGAAAAAAATAATGATCTTTTTCGGACAAAGGGAACACCGCATCCTACACTTTTTTTTTTTTTTTTTATTTTTTTTTCTTGGACATAAATTGCAGTCAAGTTAGAAAACGAAAACAGAAAGAGGCGCCGTATTATTGACGCCGAGTTGATAAGCATAAACCATTCCTCCAATCTTTTTCCATACACATCCTTCATACGTGTTTTGCAATATGTTCTTTTCATTCCAAGTTTATGATCTGATTAATTCCAGATGTTATATTTGAATGCTTCTCCGTAAAACTCGAACCGAAATACTAATAAATAGTACTTTTTTCCATAACATAAGTGACTTCTTAAGAGTTTTAGTTATTATCACTTCCTCCTTTTTTTTCTGACATTTGCTAGCGAGTAAAAAGCAATAAATAGCCAATGCGCAATCCTCAATGCTTTTTTTTTGTTCTATCGACGATAATACCCTACCCCTTTATGCTGTGAATGGTATGGTCTAATTTCTGATTTTTCATTGGCAGAAGTTGAAAGCTGGTATATTTTTTCTGACGTAAAATGAAGTATTGTAATTTTTAGGTCTTTAAAGCAGCGCCACAATGTGGAATTATATTTAGCTCTCTAGAATGCCTTGAATTTTAGTTTTCTCCAATTACAATTTATAATTTTTAATAATGGCTCATTTAAAATCACCCATTTGGAAGTATTTTAAAATTAAAGGAAATGACGAAAGCAAAGCCCTATGTGTTACTTGCTCCACAAAATCGTTTAAAAAATGTGCGCGGCAAAAGCCCAAAATCCTTTTCCACAAAACCCTTATCGTTACCATTTAATGAGTGTGCATAAGGAAATTCACCGAAGCTTAAAAGACTCACTAAATGCATCAAATATTGATGAACAAGAAAAAACCGACCGAATATCCGGCCGGATATCCGGCGAAATCCGTTTCGGATATCCGTATCCGGTAGACATGGTACCCCGGATATCCGAAATCCGGTATCCGGCAAAACTCACATCCGTTCCATCCCTAATTCCAAGATTAGTCTTCAAACAAAATGGGTAAACAAGTTGAAAGTTAAAAAGTATTTTTCAGTTGACTTGTTTGATATTAAATATTCAATATTTAAAGTTTGTAGTGATTTTTTAATGAAAAGTTTCCTAAGTATTTTAGATTAAACATCGAGACTGATGAATCTTTTTAAAAAAATTCATATTGCTAAAGAAAAACATGCGAGACATGCTATTTTTTTGCTTTACAAATTTTATACGCCACTTTAAACATTGATTGAGACTTCAAATCTACATCTTAATATCTGATTAATTTTTTTCTTTATTAAAGGTATCCTTTATCTTCTGTTGTAAATGCTTTTGTTAAGCTTGAAATCAAACAAAAAGCACACATGAATGTATTGCACATTATTTAATAATTTTTTATTTTTTTTAAATTCACTATACTTCTCTTATATTGCTGTTTTTATTTTTTAATGCAACTCATATTTTTAAAACGTTATTTATAGTTTTAAACTTCATCTATTAGTTTCTAAATGTCATTCATTGTTTTGGAACTCAAATTTAACTGTTCATTTGTATATCTATAGCCTGAAAATACCAATTTCTTTATGTTTGTAGAATAAACGTCTACACACTCTTGAATTTCTGTTTGTTTCGAAACTGAATAAATGACTTTTTAATAAATTTAGCGAAACCTAGCATTGTATTTAGAAAATAGTGTGAATACATTTTAAGCACATGCTGTGTTATTCAATTATTTTGAAAAGAGTTTACATCATTATTGTACCTTTTAAAATGATTCAACATTGTACAAAATATTGTGTGCTGGATCTTATGATTTCTACTTGCCTTCTTTTAGGAATATTAATTTAAGTGAAGTTTATTTTTCAAATATTTCCAGAGTCAGTACTCACATTGGCTTTTTCTCCTATATTTGTTGTTCTTGTTCCACACACAAAAAATCGTATTTGGTATTAATAAAATTGCATTTGTTTAAACTGTAATATCGGTTCTACATTTTTAGAACCTAAACAATTATATTTTTCATTGAATTATCTATTTTCCTATTCATACTTGTAAAACTTGATTTCATTGAATTTGCAAGTAAAGAAGATATGCACAATAATTACTTGCACACTCATAAATAATTTAATTTATAAGTCCTTATGGTTATTCTAATTGTTAATTCAGATTTATTATTTTTAAAGAAATTACATTCAAATCTGATTTTATTAATTATTTTTTGTAATTTTAAAAAATAAGAAATGTTACAGGCTTTAGAAATCTAGAGGTTGATTGAATATAATTTTTAAATTGTTGGAGAAACTTGGTAATTTAAATAAAAAGTAGTCTAATTTACCCTTATCATTTTATTAGTTCAGTAGTTTGAACCTTGAAGTGACCATAGGTTAATATTTAAATGTGTCTCCAGCCCCCTTTCTTTACACCCTTCTGTTTAGCAATTAATTTTTTACATATATTTAACTAGTTTACATGAAATTTACTTTCGTTGTTGCTTTCATTCAGAAATTTTTTACAAAACTTTTGTTTCAATGCTCATAAAATGCTCAATCGGTTTTTTTTTTTGGTTTTTTTTTTTCCCCTTTTTTTTTCTCTTTTTGGTTTTTTTCTTCTTTTTTTTTCCTATCTTGTACCTAAAAAAGTATTCCTTTTTTGTAAATGAACCTAAATTGTTCTCTAGACTCTAATTGTGGAACTGGCTGATGGTAGAAGTACAAAAGGGACATGGAAATTTTAGAATCCAGTTTAAGGTTTTGCCATTGTAAAGGTAATTTTATAGGTATTAAAACAATTTTGCTGTTATAATTGATTCTGTAATTTTATTTGTTTGATCTGTATATTAATTGAAAATGACTTTGCTCTTTTATTCAACATAATCAGAGATGTATTTTCGTGGATTCACCTGCACGAATATAAAAAGTATGACCCTAATGCAATTTTAATTTTTAATTATTTTAAACTGAAAAAGTAGAAAGAAAAATTTTTTGTCTCAAATACAACCTGATTAATCTTATTGTTTAAATAAGTAGGGTTTTTTTTCACTTGATTTTTGCTTGCCTTCCATCTTATTTATGGGTTCTATTGAATTGATTGAATTTTATGATATATAACTGTTAAAATATAAAGTAATTTTCAAAAAATCTTGAATTGTTTGTTGTTATCGGTATTCCGTTTATGTTTGGTTATTAATTTATAGTTTTTGAATTTTTTTTCTTGAAATTGAAAATGATCTTTTTAAAAAGAGGAAATGAATTACTATTTTTTCTCGCTTAAAATTAATGTTTACAACTTTTTTTCTTCCAATATGTGCTAAACTAGAGATTTTATAATTAACACTATCTAAACTCGAGATTGCTATTAACAAATAATCCAACAAAGAACATTAATTTCAATAAATCTTTAATTTAGAAATTATTTCCAAAGTCTCATATTACCTTGACTCTTTGCAGTTCATGTATTTTATATTTATTTTGCCATTAAAATGTTATTCTAATCGTAGTATGGCCTTACTGAATTCTTGGACCAGAAAATTATACCAACTAAAATTCTATTCTAAGCAAGTCCAAAAGGTAGCAGTTTGGTTTTGCATGTCAAAGGTGCCGGTTTTGAATCTGGGTATAGCCATAGAAGTTAATTGTGATTAAAAATCCTGGTTCAGCCTTTTGTTTAGTATTAATTAGTCGTTAGTGTGCTTAAAAGTAACTTGAGGAGTGTACAAACCAACTAAACCTACACTATGAAAGTTGTGATTGTTGAAACCAATGATTGAAGTGTCATTGCCTTTAATGTAAAATGCTGAAAAACCTTCTTGAGTCCAAAAATTAGAAAATAATTAGCTCTTTAGCTAAAATATTTATTCAATAAATTAGAATTATTTGATATTCCAAGATTAGTCTTCAAACAAAATGGGTAAACAAGTTGAAAGTTAAAAAGTATTTTTCAGTTGACTTGTTTGATATTAAATATTCAATATTTAAAGTTTGTAGTGATTTTTTAATGAAAAGTTTCCTAAGTATTTTAGATTAAACATCGAGACTGATGAATCTTTTTAAAAAAATTCATATTGCTAAAGAAAAACATGCGAGACATGCTATTTTTTTGCTTTACAAATTTTATACGCCACTTTAAACATTGATTGAGACTTCAAATCTACATCTTAATATCTGATTAATTTTTTTCTTTATTAAAGGTATCCTTTATCTTCTGTTGTAAATGCTTTTGTTAAGCTTGAAATCAAACAAAAAGCACACATGAATGTATTGCACATTATTTAATAATTTTTTATTTTTTTTAAATTCACTATACTTCTCTTATATTGCTGTTTTTATTTTTTAATGCAACTCATATTTTTAAAACGTTATTTATAGTTTTAAACTTCATCTATTAGTTTCTAAATGTCATTCATTGTTTTGGAACTCAAATTTAACTGTTCATTTGTATATCTATAGCCTGAAAATACCAATTTCTTTATGTTTGTAGAATAAACGTCTACACACTCTTGAATTTCTGTTTGTTTCGAAACTGAATAAATGACTTTTTAATAAATTTAGCGAAACCTAGCATTGTATTTAGAAAATAGTGTGAATACATTTTAAGCACATGCTGTGTTATTCAATTATTTTGAAAAGAGTTTACATCATTATTGTACCTTTTAAAATGATTCAACATTGTACAAAATATTGTGTGCTGGATCTTATGATTTCTACTTGCCTTCTTTTAGGAATATTAATTTAAGTGAAGTTTATTTTTCAAATATTTCCAGAGTCAGTACTCACATTGGCTTTTTCTCCTATATTTGTTGTTCTTGTTCCACACACAAAAAATCGTATTTGGTATTAATAAAATTGCATTTGTTTAAACTGTAATATCGGTTCTACATTTTTAGAACCTAAACAATTATATTTTTCATTGAATTATCTATTTTCCTATTCATACTTGTAAAACTTGATTTCATTGAATTTGCAAGTAAAGAAGATATGCACAATAATTACTTGCACACTCATAAATAATTTAATTTATAAGTCCTTATGGTTATTCTAATTGTTAATTCAGATTTATTATTTTTAAAGAAATTACATTCAAATCTGATTTTATTAATTATTTTTTGTAATTTTAAAAAATAAGAAATGTTACAGGCTTTAGAAATCTAGAGGTTGATTGAATATAATTTTTAAATTGTTGGAGAAACTTGGTAATTTAAATAAAAAGTAGTCTAATTTACCCTTATCATTTTATTAGTTCAGTAGTTTGAACCTTGAAGTGACCATAGGTTAATATTTAAATGTGTCTCCAGCCCCCTTTCTTTACACCCTTCTGTTTAGCAATTAATTTTTTACATATATTTAACTAGTTTACATGAAATTTACTTTCGTTGTTGCTTTCATTCAGAAATTTTTTACAAAACTTTTGTTTCAATGCTCATAAAATGCTCAATCGGTTTTTTTTTTTGGTTTTTTTTTTTCCCCTTTTTTTTTCTCTTTTTGGTTTTTTTCTTCTTTTTTTTTCCTATCTTGTACCTAAAAAAGTATTCCTTTTTTGTAAATGAACCTAAATTGTTCTCTAGACTCTAATTGTGGAACTGGCTGATGGTAGAAGTACAAAAGGGACATGGAAATTTTAGAATCCAGTTTAAGGTTTTGCCATTGTAAAGGTAATTTTATAGGTATTAAAACAATTTTGCTGTTATAATTGATTCTGTAATTTTATTTGTTTGATCTGTATATTAATTGAAAATGACTTTGCTCTTTTATTCAACATAATCAGAGATGTATTTTCGTGGATTCACCTGCACGAATATAAAAAGTATGACCCTAATGCAATTTTAATTTTTAATTATTTTAAACTGAAAAAGTAGAAAGAAAATTTTTTTGTCTCAAATACAACCTGATTAATCTTATTGTTTAAATAAGTAGGGTTTTTTTTCACTTGATTTTTGCTTGCCTTCCATCTTATTTATGGGTTCTATTGAATTGATTGAATTTTATGATATATAACTGTTAAAATATAAAGTAATTTTCAAAAAATCTTGAATTGTTTGTTGTTATCGGTATTCCGTTTATGTTTGGTTATTAATTTATAGTTTTTGAATTTTTTTTCTTGAAATTGAAAATGATCTTTTTAAAAAGAGGAAATGAATTACTATTTTTTCTCGCTTAAAATTAATGTTTACAACTTTTTTTCTTCCAATATGTGCTAAACTAGAGATTTTATAATTAACACTATCTAAACTCGAGATTGCTATTAACAAATAATCCAACAAAGAACATTAATTTCAATAAATCTTTAATTTAGAAATTATTTCCAAAGTCTCATATTACCTTGACTCTTTGCAGTTCATGTATTTTATATTTATTTTGCCATTAAAATGTTATTCTAATCGTAGTATGGCCTTACTGAATTCTTGGACCAGAAAATTATACCAACTAAAATTCTATTCTAAGCAAGTCCAAAAGGTAGCAGTTTGGTTTTGCATGTCAAAGGTGCCGGTTTTGAATCTGGGTATAGCCATAGAAGTTAATTGTGATTAAAAATCCTGGTTCAGCCTTTTGTTTAGTATTAATTAGTCGTTAGTGTGCTTAAAAGTAACTTGAGGAGTGTACAAACCAACTAAACCTAAACTATGAAAGTTGTGATTGTTGAAACCAATGATTGAAGTGTCATTGCCTTTAATGTAAAATGCTGAAAAACCTTCTTGAGTCCAAAAATTAGAAAATAATTAGCTCTTTAGCTAAAATATTTATTCAATAAATTAGAATTATTTGATATTCCAAGATTAGTCTTCAAACAAAATGGGTAAACAAGTTGAAAGTTAAAAAGTATTTTTCAGTTGACTTGTTTGATATTAAATATTCAATATTTAAAGTTTGTAGTGATTTTTTAATGAAAAGTTTCCTAAGTATTTTAGATTAAACATCGAGACTGATGAATCTTTTTAAAAAAATTCATATTGCTAAAGAAAAACATGCGAGACATGCTATTTTTTTGCTTTACAAATTTTATACGCCACTTTAAACATTGATTGAGACTTCAAATCTACATCTTAATATCTGATTAATTTTTTTCTTTATTAAAGGTATCCTTTATCTTCTGTTGTAAATGCTTTTGTTAAGCTTGAAATCAAACAAAAAGCACACATGAATGTATTGCACATTATTTAATAATTTTTTAATTTTACTATACTTCTCTTATATTGCTGTTTTTATTTTTTAATGCAACTCATATTTTTAAAACGTTATTTATAGTTTTAAACTTCATCTATTAGTTTCTAAATGTCATTCATTGTTTTGGAACTCAAATTTAACTGTTCATTTGTATATCTATAGCCTGAAAATACCAATTTCTTTATGTTTGTAGAATAAACGTCTACACACTCTTGAATTTCTGTTTGTTTCGAAACTGAATAAATGACTTTTTAATAAATTTAGCGAAACCTAGCATTGTATTTAGAAAATAGTGTGAATACATTTTAAGCACATGCTGTGTTATTCAATTATTTTGAAAAGAGTTTACATCAACATTGTACCTTTTAAAATGATTCAACATTGTACAAAATATTGTGTGCTGGATCTTATGATTTCTACTTGCCTTCTTTTAGGAATATTAATTTAAGTGAAGTTTATTTTTCAAATATTTCCAGAGTCAGTACTCACATTGGCTTTTTCTCCTATATTTGTTGTTCTTGTTCCACACACAAAAAATCGTATTTGGTATTAATAAAATTGCATTTGTTTAAACTGTAATATCGGTTCTACATTTTTAGAACCTAAACAATTATATTTTTCATTGAATTATCTATTTTCCTATTCATACTTGTAAAACTTGATTTCATTGAATTTGCAAGTAAAGAAGATATGCACAATAATTACTTGCACACTCATAAATAATTTAATTTATAAGTCCTTATGGTTATTCTAATTGTTAATTCAGATTTATTATTTTTAAAGAAATTACATTCAAATCTGATTTTATTAATTATTTTTTGTAATTTTAAAAAATAAGAAATGTTACAGGCTTTAGAAATCTAGAGGTTGATTGAATATAATTTTTAAATTGTTGGAGAAACTTGGTAATTTAAATAAAAAGTAGTCTAATTTACCCTTATCATTTTATTAGTTCAGTAGTTTGAACCTTGAAGTGACCATAGGTTAATATTTAAATGTGTCTCCAGCCCCCTTTCTTTACACCCTTCTGTTTAGCAATTAATTTTTTACATATATTTAACTAGTTTACATGAAATTTACTTTCGTTGTTGCTTTCATTCAGAAATTTTTTACAAAACTTTTGTTTCAATGCTCATAAAATGCTCAATCGGTTGTTTTTTTTGGTTTTTTTTTTTCCCCCTTTTTTTTTCTTCTCTTTTTGGTTTTTTTCTTCTTTTTTTTTCCTATCTTGTACCTAAAAAAGTATTCCTTTTTTGTAAATGAACCTAAATTGTTCTCTAGACTCTAATTGTGGAACTGGCTGATGGTAGAAGTACAAAAGGGACATGGAAATTTTAGAATCCAGTTTAAGGTTTTGCCATTGTAAAGGTAATTTTATAGGTATTAAAACAATTTTGCTGTTATAATTGGTTCTGTAATTTTATTTGTTTGATTTGTATATTAATTGAAAATGACTTTGCTCTTTTATTCAACATAATCAGAGATTTATTTTCGTGGATTCACCTGCACGAATATAAAAAGTATGACCCTAATGCAATTTTAATTTTTAATTATTTTAAACTGAAAAAGTAGAAAGAAAAATTTTTTGTCTCAAATACAACCTGATTAATCTTATTGTTTAAATAAGTAGGGTTTTTTTTCACTTGATTTTTGCTTGCCTTCCATCTTATTTATGGGTTCTATTGAATTGATTGAATTTTATGATATATAACTGTTAAAATATAAAGTAATTTTCAAAAAATCTTGAATTGTTTGTTGTTATCGGTATTCCGTTTATGTTTGGTTATTAATTTATAGTTTTTGAATTTTTTTTCTTGAAATTGAAAATGATCTTTTTAAAAAGAGGAAATGAATTACTATTTTTTCTCGCTTAAAATTAATGTTTACCACTTTTTTTCTTCCAATATGTGCTAAACTAGAGATTTTATAATTAACACTATCTAAACTCGAGATTGCTATTAACAAATAATCTAACAAAGAACATTAATTTCAATAAATCTTTAATTTAGAAATTATTTCCAAAGTCTCATATTACCTTGACTCTTTGCAGTTCATGTATTTTATTTTTATTTTGCCATTAAAATGTTATTCTAATCGTAGTATGGCCTTACTGAATTCTTGGACCAGAAAATTATACCAACTAAAATTCTATTCTAAGCAAGTCCAAAAGGTAGCAGTTTGGTTTTGCATGTCAAAGGTGCCGGTTTTGAATCTGGGTATAGCCATAGAAGTTAATTGTGATTAAAAATCCTGGTTCAGCCTTTTGTTTAGTATTAATTAGTCGTTAGTGTGCTTAAAAGTAACTTGAGGAGTGTACAAACCAACTAAACCTACACTATGAAAGTTGTGATTGTTGAAACCAATGATTGAAGTGTCATTGCCTTTAATGTAAAATGCTGAAAAACTTTCTTGAGTCCAAAAATTAGAAAATAATTAGCTCTTTAGCTAAAATATTTATTCAATAAATTAGAATTATTTGATATTCCAAGATTAGTCTTCAAACAAAATGGGTAAACAAGTTGAAAGTTAAAAAGTATTTTTCAGTTGACTTGTTTGATATTAAATATTCAATATTTAAAGTTTGTAGTGATTTTTTAATGAAAAGTTTCCTAAGTATTTTAGATTAAACATCGAGACTGATGAATCTTTTTAAAAAAATTCATATTGCTAAAGAAAAACATGCAAGACATGCTATTTTTTTGCTTTACAAATTTTATACGCCACTTTAAACATTGATTGAGACTTCAAATCTACATCTTAATATCTGATTAATTTTTTTCTTTATTAAAGGTATCCTTTATCTTCTGTTGTAAATGCTTTTGTTAAGCTTGAAATCAAACAAAAAGCACACATGAATGTATTGCACATTATTTAATAATTTTTTATTTTTTTTAAATTCACTATACTTCTCTTATATTGCTGTTTTTATTTTTTAATGCAACTCATATTTTTAAAACGTTATTTATAGTTTTAAACTTCATCTATTAGTTTCTAAATGTCATTCATTGTTTTGGAACTCAAATTTAACTGTTCATTTGTATATCTATAGCCTGAAAATACCAATTTCTTTATGTTTGTAGAATAAACGTCTACACACTCTTGAATTTCTGTTTGTTTCGAAACTGAATAAATGACTTTTTAATAAATTTAGCGAAACCTAGCATTGTATTTAGAAAATAGTGTGAATACATTTTAAGCACATGCTGTGTTATTCAATTATTTTGAAAAGAGTTTACATCAACATTGTACCTTTTAAAATGATTCAACATTGTACAAAATATTGTGTGCTGGATCTTATGATTTCTACTTGCCTTCTTTTAGGAATATTAATTTAAGTGAAGTTTATTTTTCAAATATTTCCAGAGTCAGTACTCACATTGGCTTTTTCTCCTATATTTGTTGTTCTTGTTCCACACACAAAAAATCGTATTTGGTATTAATAAAATTGCATTTGTTTAAACTGTAATATCGGTTCTACATTTTTAGAACCTAAACAATTATATTTTTCATTGAATTATCTATTTTCCTATTCATACTTGTAAAACTTGATTTCATTGAATTTGCAAGTAAAGAAGATATGCACAATAATTACTTGCACACTCATAAATAATTTAATTTATAAGTCCTTATGGTTATTCTAATTGTTAATTCAGATTTATTATTTTTAAAGAAATTACATTCAAATCTGATTTTATTAATTATTTTTTGTAATTTTAAAAAATAAGAAATGTTACAGGCTTTAGAAATCTAGAGGTTGATTGAATATAATTTTTAAATTGTTGGAGAAACTTGGTAATTTAAATAAAAAGTAGTCTAATTTACCCTTATCATTTTATTAGTTCAGTAGTTTGAACCTTGAAGTGACCATAGGTTAATATTTAAATGTGTCTCCAGCCCCCTTTCTTTACACCCTTCTGTTTAGCAATTAATTTTTTACATATATTTAACTAGTTTACATGAAATTTACTTTCGTTGTTGCTTTCATTCAGAAATTTTTTACAAAACTTTTGTTTCAATGCTCATAAAATGCTCAATCGGTTTTTTTTTTTTTGGTTTTTTTTTTCCCCCTTTTTTTTTCTCTTTTTGGTTTTTTTCTTCTTTTTTTTTCCTATCTTGTACCTAAAAAAGTATTCCTTTTTTGTAAATGAACCTAAATTGTTCTCTAGACTCTAATTGTGGAACTGGCTGATGGTAGAAGTACAAAAGGGACATGGAAATTTTAGAATCCAGTTTAAGGTTTTGCCATTGTAAAGGTAATTTTATAGGTATTAAAACAATTTTGCTGTTATAATTGATTCTGTAATTTTATTTGTTTGATCTGTATATTAATTGAAAATGACTTTGCTCTTTTATTCAACATAATCAGAGATGTATTTTCGTGGATTCACCTGCACGAATATAAAAAGTATGACCCTAATGCAATTTTAATTTTTAATTATTTTAAACTGAAAAAGTAGAAAGAAAATTTTTTTGTCTCAAATACAACCTGATTAATCTTATTGTTTAAATAAGTAGGGTTTTTTTTCACTTGATTTTTGCTTGCCTTCCATCTTATTTATGGGTTCTATTGAATTGATTGAATTTTATGATATATAACTGTTAAAATATAAAGTAATTTTCAAAAAATCTTGAATTGTTTGTTGTTATCGGTATTCCGTTTATGTTTGGTTATTAATTTATAGTTTTTGAATTTTTTTTCTTGAAATTGAAAATGATCTTTTTAAAAAGAGGAAATGAATTACTATTTTTTCTCGCTTAAAATTAATGTTTACAACTTTTTTTCTTCCAATATGTGCTAAACTAGAGATTTTATAATTAACACTATCTAAACTCGAGATTGCTATTAACAAATAATCTAACAAAGAACATTAATTTCAATAAATCTTTAATTTAGAAATTATTTCCAAAGTCTCATATTACCTTGACTCTTTGCAGTTCATGTATTTTATATTTATTTTGCCATTAAAATGTTATTCTAATCGTAGTATGGCCTTACTGAATTCTTGGACCAGAAAATTATACCAACTAAAATTCTATTCTAAGCAAGTCCAAAAGGTAGCAGTTTGGTTTTGCATGTCAAAGGTGCCGGTTTTGAATCTGGGTATAGCCATAGAAGTTAATTGTGATTAAAAATCCTGGTTCAGCCTTTTGTTTAGTATTAATTAGTCGTTAGTGTGCTTAAAAGTAACTTGAGGAGTGTACAAACCAACTAAACCTACACTATGAAAGTTGTGATTGTTGAAACCAATGATTGAAGTGTCATTGCCTTTAATGTAAAATGCTGAAAAACCTTCTTGAGTCCAAAAATTAGAAAATAATTAGCTCTTTAGCTAAAATATTTATTCAATAAATTAGAATTATTTGATATTCCAAGATTAGTCTTCAAACAAAATGGGTAAACAAGTTGAAAGTTAAAAAGTATTTTTCAGTTGACTTGTTTGATATTAAATATTCAATATTTAAAGTTTGTAGTGATTTTTTAATGAAAAGTTTCCTAAGTATTTTAGATTAAACATCGAGACTGATGAATCTTTTTAAAAAAATTCATATTGCTAAAGAAAAACATGCGAGACATGCTATTTTTTTGCTTTACAAATTTTATACGCCACTTTAAACATTGATTGAGACTTCAAATCTACATCTTAATATCTGATTAATTTTTTTCTTTATTAAAGGTATCCTTTATCTTCTGTTGTAAATGCTTTTGTTAAGCTTGAAATCAAACAAAAAGCACACATGAATGTATTGCACATTATTTAATAATTTTTTATTTTTTTTAAATTCACTATACTTCTCTTATATTGCTGTTTTTATTTTTTAATGCAACTCATATTTTTAAAACGTTATTTATAGTTTTAAACTTCATCTATTAGTTTCTAAATGTCATTCATTGTTTTGGAACTCAAATTTAACTGTTCATTTGTATATCTATAGCCTGAAAATACCAATTTCTTTATGTTTGTAGAATAAACGTCTACACACTCTTGAATTTCTGTTTGTTTCGAAACTGAATAAATGACTTTTTAATAAATTTAGCGAAACCTAGCATTGTATTTAGAAAATAGTGTGAATACATTTTAAGCACATGCTGTGTTATTCAATTATTTTGAAAAGAGTTTACATCATTATTGTACCTTTTAAAATGATTCAACATTGTACAAAATATTGTGTGCTGGATCTTATGATTTCTACTTGCCTTCTTTTAGGAATATTAATTTAAGTGAAGTTTATTTTTCAAATATTTCCAGAGTCAGTACTCACATTGGCTTTTTCTCCTATATTTGTTGTTCTTGTTCCACACACAAAAAATCGTATTTGGTATTAATAAAATTGCATTTGTTTAAACTGTAATATCGGTTCTACATTTTTAGAACCTAAACAATTATATTTTTCATTGAATTATCTATTTTCCTATTCATACTTGTAAAACTTGATTTCATTGAATTTGCAAGTAAAGAAGATATGCACAATAATTACTTGCACACTCATAAATAATTTAATTTATAAGTCCTTATGGTTATTCTAATTGTTAATTCAGATTTATTATTTTTAAAGAAATTACATTCAAATCTGATTTTATTAATTATTTTTTGTAATTTTAAAAAATAAGAAATGTTACAGGCTTTAGAAATCTAGAGGTTGATTGAATATAATTTTTAAATTGTTGGAGAAACTTGGTAATTTAAATAAAAAGTAGTCTAATTTACCCTTATCATTTTATTAGTTCAGTAGTTTGAACCTTGAAGTGACCATAGGTTAATATTTAAATGTGTCTCCAGCCCCCTTTCTTTACACCCTTCTGTTTAGCAATTAATTTTTTACATATATTTAACTAGTTTACATGAAATTTACTTTCGTTGTTGCTTTCATTCAGAAATTTTTTACAAAACTTTTGTTTCAATGCTCATAAAATGCTCAATCGGTTGTTTTTTTTGGTTTTTTTTTTCCCCCTTTTTTTTTTCTCTTTTTGGTTTTTTTCTTCTTTTTTTTTCCTATCTTGTACCTAAAAAAGTATTCCTTTTTTGTAAATGAACCTAAATTGTTCTCTAGACTCTAATTGTGGAACTGGCTGATGGTAGAAGTACAAAAGGGACATGGAAATTTTAGAATCCAGTTTAAGGTTTTGCCATTGTAAAGGTAATTTTATAGGTATTAAAACAATTTTGCTGTTATAATTGGTTCTGTAATTTTATTTGTTTGATTTGTATATTAATTGAAAATGACTTTGCTCTTTTATTCAACATAATCAGAGATTTATTTTCGTGGATTCACCTGCACGAATATAAAAAGTATGACCCTAATGCAATTTTAATTTTTAATTATTTTAAACTGAAAAAGTAGAAAGAAAAATTTTTTGTCTCAAATACAACCTGATTAATCTTATTGTTTAAATAAGTAGGGTTTTTTTTCACTTGATTTTTGCTTGCCTTCCATCTTATTTATGGGTTCTATTGAATTGATTGAATTTTATGATATATAACTGTTAAAATATAAAGTAATTTTCAAAAAATCTTGAATTGTTTGTTGTTATCGGTATTCCGTTTATGTTTGGTTATTAATTTATAGTTTTTGAATTTTTTTTCTTGAAATTGAAAATGATCTTTTTAAAAAGAGGAAATGAATTACTATTTTTTCTCGCTTAAAATTAATGTTTACCACTTTTTTTCTTCCAATATGTGCTAAACTAGAGATTTTATAATTAACACTATCTAAACTCGAGATTGCTATTAACAAATAATCTAACAAAGAACATTAATTTCAATAAATCTTTAATTTAGAAATTATTTCCAAAGTCTCATATTACCTTGACTCTTTGCAGTTCATGTATTTTATTTTTATTTTGCCATTAAAATGTTATTCTAATCGTAGTATGGCCTTACTGAATTCTTGGACCAGAAAATTATACCAACTAAAATTCTATTCTAAGCAAGTCCAAAAGGTAGCAGTTTGGTTTTGCATGTCAAAGGTGCCGGTTTTGAATCTGGGTATAGCCATAGAAGTTAATTGTGATTAAAAATCCTGGTTCAGCCTTTTGTTTAGTATTAATTAGTCGTTAGTGTGCTTAAAAGTAACTTGAGGAGTGTACAAACCAACTAAACCTACACTATGAAAGTTGTGATTGTTGAAACCAATGATTGAAGTGTCATTGCCTTTAATGTAAAATGCTGAAAAACCTTCTTGAGTCCAAAAATTAGAAAATAATTAGCTCTTTAGCTAAAATATTTATTCAATAAATTAGAATTATTTGATATTCCAAGATTAGTCTTCAAACAAAATGGGTAAACAAGTTGAAAGTTAAAAAGTATTTTTCAGTTGACTTGTTTGATATTAAATATTCAATATTTAAAGTTTGTAGTGATTTTTTAATGAAAAGTTTCCTAAGTATTTTAGATTAAACATCGAGACTGATGAATCTTTTTAAAAAAATTCATATTGCTAAAGAAAAACATGCGAGACATGCTATTTTTTTGCTTTACAAATTTTATACGCCACTTTAAACATTGATTGAGACTTCAAATCTACATCTTAATATCTGATTAATTTTTTTCTTTATTAAAGGTATCCTTTATCTTCTGTTGTAAATGCTTTTGTTAAGCTTGAAATCAAACAAAAAGCACACATGAATGTATTGCACATTATTTAATAATTTTTTATTTTTTTTAAATTCACTATACTTCTCTTATATTGCTGTTTTTATTTTTTAATGCAACTCATATTTTTAAAACGTTATTTATAGTTTTAAACTTCATCTATTAGTTTCTAAATGTCATTCATTGTTTTGGAACTCAAATTTAACTGTTCATTTGTATATCTATAGCCTGAAAATACCAATTTCTTTATGTTTGTAGAATAAACGTCTACACACTCTTGAATTTCTGTTTGTTTCGAAACTGAATAAATGACTTTTTAATAAATTTAGCGAAACCTAGCATTGTATTTAGAAAATAGTGTGAATACATTTTAAGCACATGCTGTGTTATTCAATTATTTTGAAAAGAGTTTACATCAACATTGTACCTTTTAAAATGATTCAACATTGTACAAAATATTGTGTGCTGGATCTTATGATTTCTACTTGCCTTCTTTTAGGAATATTAATTTAAGTGAAGTTTATTTTTCAAATATTTCCAGAGTCAGTACTCACATTGGCTTTTTCTCCTATATTTGTTGTTCTTGTTCCACACACAAAAAATCGTATTTGGTATTAATAAAATTGCATTTGTTTAAACTGTAATATCGGTTCTACATTTTTAGAACCTAAACAATTATATTTTTCATTGAATTATCTATTTTCCTATTCATAATTGTAAAACTTGATTTCATTGAATTTGCAAATAAAGAAGATATGCACAATAATTACTTGCACACTCATAAATAATTTAATTTATAAGTCCTTATGGTTATTCTAATAGTTAATTCAGATTTATTATTTTTAAAGAAATTACATTCAAATCTGATTTTATTAATTATTTTTTGTAATTTTAAAAAATAAGAAATGTTACAGGCTTTAGAAATCTAGAGGTTGATTGAATATAATTTTTAAATTGTTGAAGAAACTTGGTAATTTAAATAAAAAGTAGTCTAATTTACCCTTATCATTTTATTAGTTCAGTAGTTTGAACCTTGAAGTGACCATAGGTTAATATTTAAATGTGTCTCCAGCCCCCTTTCTTTACACCCTTCTGTTTAGCAATTAATTTTTTACATATATTTAACTAGTTTACATGAAATTTACTTTCGTTGTTGCTTTCATTCAGAAATTTTTTACAAAACTTTTGTTTCAATGCCCATAAAATGCTCAATCGGGTTTTTTTTTCCCTCCCTTTTTTTTTCTCTTTTTGTTTTCTTCTTCTTTTTTTTTCTATCTTGTACCTAAAAAAGTATTCCTTTTTTGTAAATGAACCTAAATTGTTCTCTAGACTCTAATTGTGGAACTGGCTGATGGTAGAAGTACAAAAGGGACATGGAAATTTTAGAATCCAGTTTAAGGTTTTGCCATTGTAAAGGTAATTTTATAGGTATTAAAACAATTTTGCTGTTATAATTGATTCTGTAATTTTATTTGTTTGATCTGTATATTAATTGAAAATGACTTTGCTCTTTTATTCAACATAATCAGAGATGTATTTTCGTGGATTCACCTGCACGAATATAAAAAGTACGACCCTAATGCAATTTTAATTTTTAATTATTTTAAACTGAAAAAGTAGAAAGAAAAAAAATT
Source organism: Linyphia triangularis (assembly GCA_963978545.1). Lineage (NCBI taxonomy): Eukaryota > Metazoa > Arthropoda > Arachnida > Araneae > Linyphiidae > Linyphia > Linyphia triangularis. Next base: position 35,012,158 of record OZ021733.1, read on the forward strand.
TGTCTCAAATACAACCTGATTAATCTTATTGTTTAAATAAGTAGTGTTTTTTTTCACTTGATTTTTGCTTGCCTTCCATCTTATTTATGGGTTCTATTGAATTGATTGAATTTTATGATATATAACTGTTAAAATATAAAGTAATTTTCAAAAAATCTTGAATTGTTTGTTGTTATCGGTATTCCGTTTATGTTTGGTTATTAATTTATTGTTTTTGAATTTCTTTTCTTGAAATTGAAAATGATATTTTTAAAAAGAGGAAATGAATTACTATTTTTTCTCGCTTAAAATTAATGTTTACCACTTTTTTTCTTCCAATATGTGCTAAACTAGAGATTTTATAATTAACACTATCTAAATTTGAGATTGCTATTAACAAATAATCTAACAAAGAACATTAATTTCAATAAATCTTTAATTTAGAAATTTTTTCCAAAGTCTCATATTACCTTGACTCTTTGCAGTTCATGTATTTTATTTTTATTTTGCCATTAAAATGTTATTCTAATCGTAGTATGGCCTTACTGAATTCTTGGACCAGAAAATTATACCAACTAAAATTCTATTCTAAGCAAGTCCAAAAGGTAGCAGTTTGGTTTTGCATGTCAAAGGTGCCGGTTTTGAATCTGGGTATAGCCATAGAAGTTAATTGTGATTAAAAATCCTGGTTCAGCCTTTTGTTTATTATTAATTAGTCGTTAGTGTGCTTAAAAGTAACTTGAGGAGTGTACAAACCAACTAAACCTACACTATGAAAGTTGTGATTGTTGAAACCAATGATTGAAGTGTCATTGCCTTTAATGTAAAATGCTGAAAAACCTTCTTGAGTCCAAAAATTAGAAAATAATTAGCTCTTTAGCTAAAATATTTATTCAATAAATTAGAATTATTTGATATTCCAAGATTAGTCTTCAAACAAAATGGGTAAACAAGTTGAAAGTTAAACAGTATTTTTCAGTTGACTTGTTTGATATTAAATATTCAATATTTAAAGTTTGTAGTGATTTTTTAATGAAAAATTTCCTAAGTATTTTAGATTAAACATCGAGACTGATGAATCTTTTTAAAAAATTTCATGTTGCTAAAGAAAAACATGCGAGACATGCTATTTTTTTGCTTTACAAATTTTATACGCCACTTTAAACATTGATTGAGACTTCAAATCTACATCTTAATATCTGATTAATTTTTTTCTTTATTAAAGGTATCCTTTATCTTCTGTTGTAAATGCTTTTGTTAAGCTTGAAATCAAACAAAAAGCACACATGAATGTATTGCACATTATTTAATAATTTTTTAATTTTACTATACTTCTCTTATATTGCTGTTTTTATTTTTTAATGCAACTCATATTTTTAAAACGTTATTTATAGTTTTAAACTTCATCTATTAGTTTCTAAATGTCATTCATTGTTTTGGAACTCAAATTTAACTGTTCATTTGTATATCTATAGCCTGAAAATACCAATTTCTTTATGTTTGTAGAATAAACGTCTACACACTCTTGAATTTCTGTTTGTTTCGAAACTGAATAAATGACTTTTTAATAAATTTAGCGAAACCTAGCATTGTATTTAGAAAATAGTGTGAATACATTTTAAGCACATGCTGTGTTATTCAATTATTTTGAAAAGAGTTTACATCAACATTGTACCTTTTAAAATGATTCAACATTGTACAAAATATTGTGTGCTGGATCTTATGATTTCTACTTGCCTTCTTTTAGGAATATTAATTTAAGTGAAGTTTATTTTTCAAATATTTCCAGAGTCAGTACTCACATTGGCTTTTTCTCCTATATTTGTTGTTCTTGTTCCACACACAAAAAATCGTATTTGGTATTAATAAAATTGCATTTGTTTAAACTGTAATATCGGTTCTACATTTTTAGAACCTAAACAATTATATTTTTCATTGAATTATCTATTTTCCTATTCATACTTGTAAAACTTGATTTCATTGAATTTGCAAGTAAAGAAGATATGCACAATAATTACTTGCACACTCATAAATAATTTAATTTATAAGTCCTTATGGTTATTCTAATTGTTAATTCAGATTTATTATTTTTAAAGAAATTACATTCAAATCTGATTTTATTAATTATTTTTTGTAATTTTAAAAAATAAGAAATGTTACAGGCTTTAGAAATCTAGAGGTTGATTGAATATAATTTTTAAATTGTTGGAGAAACTTGGTAATTTAAATAAAAAGTAGTCTAATTTACCCTTATCATTTTATTAGTTCAGTAGTTTGAACCTTGAAGTGACCATAGGTTAATATTTAAATGTGTCTCCAGCCCCCTTTCTTTACACCCTTCTGTTTAGCAATTAATTTTTTACATATATTTAACTAGTTTACATGAAATTTACTTTCGTTGTTGCTTTCATTCAGAAATTTTTTACAAAACTTTTGTTTCAATGCTCATAAAATGCTCAATCGGTTTTTTTTTTTTTTTTGTTTTTTTTTTTCCCCCCCTTTTTTTTTTCTCTTTTTGGTTTTTTTCTTCTTTTTTTTTCCTATCTTGTACCTAAAAAAGTATTCCTTTTTTGTAAATGAACCTAAATTGTTCTCTAGACTCTAATTGTGGAACTGGCTGATGGTAGAAGTACAAAAGGGACATGGAAATTTTAGAATCCAGTTTAAGGTTTTGCCATTGTAAAGGTAATTTTATAGGTATTAAAACAATTTTGCTGTTATAATTGGTTCTGTAATTTTATTTGTTTGATTTGTATATTAATTGAAAATGACTTTGCTCTTTTATTCAACATAATCAGAGATTTATTTTCGTGGATTCACCTGCACGAATATAAAAAGTATGACCCTAATGCAATTTTAATTTTTAATTATTTTAAACTGAAAAAGTAGAAAGAAAAATTTTTTGTCTCAAATACAACCTGATTAATCTTATTGTTTAAATAAGTAGGGTTTTTTTTCACTTGATTTTTGCTTGCCTTCCATCTTATTTATGGGTTCTATTGAATTGATTGAATTTTATGATATATAACTGTTAAAATATAAAGTAATTTTCAAAAAATCTTGAATTGTTTGTTGTTATCGGTATTCCGTTTATGTTTGGTTATTAATTTATAGTTTTTGAATTTTTTTTCTTGAAATTGAAAATGATCTTTTTAAAAAGAGGAAATGAATTACTATTTTTTCTCGCTTAAAATTAATGTTTACCACTTTTTTTCTTCCAATATGTGCTAAACTAGAGATTTTATAATTAACACTATCTAAACTCGAGATTGCTATTAACAAATAATCTAACAAAGAACATTAATTTCAATAAATCTTTAATTTAGAAATTATTTCCAAAGTCTCATATTACCTTGACTCTTTGCAGTTCATGTATTTTATTTTTATTTTGCCATTAAAATGTTATTCTAATCGTAGTATGGCCTTACTGAATTCTTGGACCAGAAAATTATACAAACTAAAATTCTATTCTAAGCAAGTCCAAAAGGTAGCAGTTTGGTTTTGCATGTCAAAGGTGCCGGTTTTGAATCTGGGTATAGCCATAGAAGTTAATTGTGATTAAAAATCCTGGTTCAGCCTTTTGTTTAGTATTAATTAGTCGTTAGTGTGCTTAAAAGTAACTTGAGGAGTGTACAAACCAACTAAACCTACACTATGAAAGTTGTGATTGTTGAAACCAATGATTGAAGTGTCATTGCCTTTAATGTAAAATGCTGAAAAACCTTCTTGAGTCCAAAAATTAGAAAATAATTAGCTCTTTAGCTAAAATATTTATTCAATAAATTAGAATTATTTGATATTCCAAGATTAGTCTTCAAACAAAATGGGTAAACAAGTTGAAAGTTAAAAAGTATTTTTCAGTTGACTTGTTTGATATTAAATATTCAATATTTAAAGTTTGTAGTGATTTTTTAATGAAAAGTTTCCTAAGTATTTTAGATTAAACATCGAGACTGATGAATCTTTTTAAAAAAATTCATATTGCTAAAGAAAAACATGCGAGACATGCTATTTTTTTGCTTTACAAATTTTATACGCCACTTTAAACATTGATTGAGACTTCAAATCTACATCTTAATATCTGATTAATTTTTTTCTTTATTAAAGGTATCCTTTATCTTCTGTTGTAAATGCTTTTGTTAAGCTTGAAATCAAACAAAAAGCACACATGAATGTATTGCACATTATTTAATAATTTTTTATTTTTTTTAAATTCACTATACTTCTCTTATATTGCTGTTTTTATTTTTTAATGCAACTCATATTTTTAAAACGTTATTTATAGTTTTAAACTTCATCTATTAGTTTCTAAATGTCATTCATTGTTTTGGAACTCAAATTTAACTGTTCATTTGTATATCTATAGCCTGAAAATACCAATTTCTGTATGTTTGTAGAATAAACGTCTACACACTCTTGAATTTCTGTTTGTTTCGAAACTGAATAAATGACTTTTTAATAAATTTAGCGAAACCTAGCATTGTATTTAGAAAATAGTGTGAATACATTTTAAGCACATGCTGTGTTATTCAATTATTTTGAAAAGAGTTTACATCAACATTGTACCTTTTAAAATGATTCAACATTGTACAAAATATTGTGTGCTGGATCTTATGATTTCTACTTGCCTTCTTTTAGGAATATTAATTTAAGTGAAGTTTATTTTTCAAATATTTCCAGAGTCAGTACTCACATTGGCTTTTTCTCCTATATTTGTTGTTCTTGTTCCACACACAAAAAATCGTATTTGGTATTAATAAAATTGCATTTGTTTAAACTGTAATATCGGTTCTACATTTTTAGAACCTAAACAATTATATTTTTCATTGAATTATCTATTTTCCTATTCATACTTGTAAAACTTGATTTCATTGAATTTGCAAATAAAGAAGATATGCACAATAATTACTTGCACACTCATAAATAATTTAATTTATAAGTCCTTATGGTTATTCTAATAGTTAATTCAGATTTATTATTTTTAAAGAAATTACATTCAAATCTGATTTTATTAATTATTTTTTGTAATTTTAAAAAATAAGAAATGTTACAGGCTTTAGAAATCTAGAGGTTGATTGAATATAATTTTTAAATTGTTGAAGAAACTTGGTAATTTAAATAAAAAGTAGTCTAATTTACCCTTATCATTTTATTAGTTCAGTAGTTTGAACCTTGAAGTGACCATAGGTTAATATTTAAATGTGTCTCCAGCCCCCTTTCTTTACACCCTTCTGTTTAGCAATTAATTTTTTACATATATTTAACTAGTTTACATGAAATTTACTTTCGTTGTTGCTTTCATTCAGAAATTTTTTACAAAACTTTTGTTTCAATGCCCATAAAATGCTCAATCGGTTTTTTTTTTTCCCCCCTTTTTTTTTCTCTTTTTGTTTTTTCTTCTTTTTTTTTCTATCTTGTACCTAAAAAAGTATTCCTTTTTTGTAAATGAACCTAAATTGTTCTCTAGACTCTAATTGTGGAACTGGCTGATGGTAGAAGTACAAAAGGGACATGGAAATTTTAGAATCCAGTTTAAGGTTTTGCCATTGTAAAGGTAATTTTATAGGTATTAAAACAATTTTGCTGTTATAATTGATTCTGTAATTTTATTTGTTTGATCTGTATATTAATTGAAAATGACTTTGCTCTTTTATTCAACATAATCAGAGATGTATTTTCGTGGATTCACCTGCACGAATATAAAAAGTACGACCCTAATGCAATTTTAATTTTTAATTATTTTAAACTGAAAAAGTAGAAAGAAAAAAAATTTGTCTCAAATACAACCTGATTAATCTTATTGTTTAAATAAGTAGTGTTTTTTTTCACTTGATTTTTGCTTGCCTTCCATCTTATTTATGGGTTCTATTGAATTGATTGAATTTTATGATATATAACTGTTAAAATATAAAGTAATTTTCAAAAAATCTTGAATTGTTTGTTGTTATCGGTATTCCGTTTATGTTTGGTTATTAATTTATTGTTTTTGAATTTCTTTTCTTGAAATTGAAAATGATATTTTTAAAAAGAGGAAATGAATTACTATTTTTTCTCGCTTAAAATTAATGTTTACCACTTTTTTTCTTCCAATATGTGCTAAACTAGAGATTTTATAATTAACACTATCTAAATTTGAGATTGCTATTAACAAATAATCTAACAAAGAACATTAATTTCAATAAATCTTTAATTTAGAAATTTTTTCCAAAGTCTCATATTACCTTGACTCTTTGCAGTTCATGTATTTTATTTTTATTTTGCCATTAAAATGTTATTCTAATCGTAGTATGGCCTTACTGAATTCTTGGACCAGAAAATTATACCAACTAAAATTCTATTCTAAGCAAGTCCAAAAGGTAGCAGTTTGGTTTTGCATGTCAAAGGTGCCGGTTTTGAATCTGGGTATAGCCATAGAAGTTAATTGTGATTAAAAATCCTGGTTCAGCCTTTTGTTTAGTATTAATTAGTCGTTAGTGTGCTTAAAAGTAACTTGAGGAGTGTACAAACCAACTAAACCTACACTATGAAAGTTGTGATTGTTGAAACCAATGATTGAAGTGTCATTGCCTTTAATGTAAAATGCTGAAAAACCTTCTTGAGTCCAAAAATTAGAAAATAATTAGCTCTTTAGCTAAAATATTTATTCAATAAATTAGAATTATTTGATATTCCAAGATTAGTCTTCAAACAAAATGGGTAAACAAGTTGAAAGTTAAAAAGTATTTTTCAGTTGACTTGTTTGATATTAAATATTCAATATTTAAAGTTTGTAGTGATTTTTTAATGAAAAGTTTCCTAAGTATTTTAGATTAAACATCGAGACTGATGAATCTTTTTAAAAAAATTCATATTGCTAAAGAAAAACATGCGAGACATGCTATTTTTTTGCTTTACAAATTTTATACGCCACTTTAAACATTGATTGAGACTTCAAATCTACATCTTAATATCTGATTAATTTTTTTCTTTATTAAAGGTATCCTTTATCTTCTGTTGTAAATGCTTTTGTTAAGCTTGAAATCAAACAAAAAGCACACATGAATGTATTGCACATTATTTAATAATTTTTTATTTTTTTTAAATTCACTATACTTCTCTTATATTGCTGTTTTTATTTTTTAATGCAACTCATATTTTTAAAACGTTATTTATAGTTTTAAACTTCATCTATTAGTTTCTAAATGTCATTCATTGTTTTGGAACTCAAATTTAACTGTTCATTTGTATATCTATAGCCTGAAAATACCAATTTCTTTATGTTTGTAGAATAAACGTCTACACACTCTTGAATTTCTGTTTGTTTCGAAACTGAATAAATGACTTTTTAATAAATTTAGCGAAACCTAGCATTGTATTTAGAAAATAGTGTGAATACATTTTAAGCACATGCTGTGTTATTCAATTATTTTGAAAAGAGTTTACATCATTATTGTACCTTTTAAAATGATTCAACATTGTACAAAATATTGTGTGCTGGATCTTATGATTTCTACTTGCCTTCTTTTAGGAATATTAATTTAAGTGAAGTTTATTTTTCAAATATTTCCAGAGTCAGTACTCACATTGGCTTTTTCTCCTATATTTGTTGTTCTTGTTCCACACACAAAAAATCGTATTTGGTATTAATAAAATTGCATTTGTTTAAACTGTAATATCGGTTCTACATTTTTAGAACCTAAACAATTATATTTTTCATTGAATTATCTATTTTCCTATTCATACTTGTAAAACTTGATTTCATTGAATTTGCAAGTAAAGAAGATATGCACAATAATTACTTGCACACTCATAAATAATTTAATTTATAAGTCCTTATGGTTATTCTAATTGTTAATTCAGATTTATTATTTTTAAAGAAATTACATTCAAATCTGATTTTATTAATTATTTTTTGTAATTTTAAAAAATAAGAAATGTTACAGGCTTTAGAAATCTAGAGGTTGATTGAATATAATTTTTAAATTGTTGGAGAAACTTGGTAATTTAAATAAAAAGTAGTCTAATTTACCCTTATCATTTTATTAGTTCAGTAGTTTGAACCTTGAAGTGACCATAGGTTAATATTTAAATGTGTCTCCAGCCCCCTTTCTTTACACCCTTCTGTTTAGCAATTAATTTTTTACATATATTTAACTAGTTTACATGAAATTTACTTTCGTTGTTGCTTTCATTCAGAAATTTTTTACAAAACTTTTGTTTCAATGCTCATAAAATGCTCAATCGGTTGTTTTTTTTGGTTTTTTTTTTCCCCCTTTTTTTTTTCTCTTTTTGGTTTTTTTCTTCTTTTTTTTTCCTATCTTGTACCTAAAAAAGTATTCCTTTTTTGTAAATGAACCTAAATTGTTCTCTAGACTCTAATTGTGGAACTGGCTGATGGTAGAAGTACAAAAGGGACATGGAAATTTTAGAATCCAGTTTAAGGTTTTGCCATTGTAAAGGTAATTTTATAGGTATTAAAACAATTTTGCTGTTATAATTGGTTCTGTAATTTTATTTGTTTGATTTGTATATTAATTGAAAATGACTTTGCTCTTTTATTCAACATAATCAGAGATTTATTTTCGTGGATTCACCTGCACGAATATAAAAAGTATGACCCTAATGCAATTTTAATTTTTAATTATTTTAAACTGAAAAAGTAGAAAGAAAAATTTTTTGTCTCAAATACAACCTGATTAATCTTATTGTTTAAATAAGTAGGGTTTTTTTTCACTTGATTTTTGCTTGCCTTCCATCTTATTTATGGGTTCTATTGAATTGATTGAATTTTATGATATATAACTGTTAAAATATAAAGTAATTTTCAAAAAATCTTGAATTGTTTGTTGTTATCGGTATTCCGTTTATGTTTGGTTATTAATTTATAGTTTTTGAATTTTTTTTCTTGAAATTGAAAATGATCTTTTTAAAAAGAGGAAATGAATTACTATTTTTTCTCGCTTAAAATTAATGTTTACCACTTTTTTTCTTCCAATATGTGCTAAACTAGAGATTTTATAATTAACACTATCTAAACTCGAGATTGCTATTAACAAATAATCTAACAAAGAACATTAATTTCAATAAATCTTTAATTTAGAAATTATTTCCAAAGTCTCATATTACCTTGACTCTTTGCAGTTCATGTATTTTATTTTTATTTTGCCATTAAAATGTTATTCTAATCGTAGTATGGCCTTACTGAATTCTTGGACCAGAAAATTATACCAACTAAAATTCTATTCTAAGCAAGTCCAAAAGGTAGCAGTTTGGTTTTGCATGTCAAAGGTGCCGGTTTTGAATCTGGGTATAGCCATAGAAGTTAATTGTGATTAAAAATCCTGGTTCAGCCTTTTGTTTAGTATTAATTAGTCGTTAGTGTGCTTAAAAGTAACTTGAGGAGTGTACAAACCAACTAAACCTACACTATGAAAGTTGTGATTGTTGAAACCAATGATTGAAGTGTCATTGCCTTTAATGTAAAATGCTGAAAAACCTTCTTGAGTCCAAAAATTAGAAAATAATTAGCTCTTTAGCTAAAATATTTATTCAATAAATTAGAATTATTTGATATTCCAAGATTAGTCTTCAAACAAAATGGGTAAACAAGTTGAAAGTTAAAAAGTATTTTTCAGTTGACTTGTTTGATATTAAATATTCAATATTTAAAGTTTGTAGTGATTTTTTAATGAAAAGTTTCCTAAGTATTTTAGATTAAACATCGAGACTGATGAATCTTTTTAAAAAAATTCATATTGCTAAAGAAAAACATGCGAGACATGCTATTTTTTTGCTTTACAAATTTTATACGCCACTTTAAACATTGATTGAGACTTCAAATCTACATCTTAATATCTGATTAATTTTTTTCTTTATTAAAGGTATCCTTTATCTTCTGTTGTAAATGCTTTTGTTAAGCTTGAAATCAAACAAAAAGCACACATGAATGTATTGCACATTATTTAATAATTTTTTATTTTTTTTAAATTCACTATACTTCTCTTATATTGCTGTTTTTATTTTTTAATGCAACTCATATTTTTAAAACGTTATTTATAGTTTTAAACTTCATCTATTAGTTTCTAAATGTCATTCATTGTTTTGGAACTCAAATTTAACTGTTCATTTGTATATCTATAGCCTGAAAATACCAATTTCTTTATGTTTGTAGAATAAACGTCTACACACTCTTGAATTTCTGTTTGTTTCGAAACTGAATAAATGACTTTTTAATAAATTTAGCGAAACCTAGCATTGTATTTAGAAAATAGTGTGAATACATTTTAAGCACATGCTGTGTTATTCAATTATTTTGAAAAGAGTTTACATCAACATTGTACCTTTTAAAATGATTCAACATTGTACAAAATATTGTGTGCTGGATCTTATGATTTCTACTTGCCTTCTTTTAGGAATATTAATTTAAGTGAAGTTTATTTTTCAAATATTTCCAGAGTCAGTACTCACATTGGCTTTTTCTCCTATATTTGTTGTTCTTGTTCCACACACAAAAAATCGTATTTGGTATTAATAAAATTGCATTTGTTTAAACTGTAATATCGGTTCTACATTTTTAGAACCTAAACAATTATATTTTTCATTGAATTATCTATTTTCCTATTCATAATTGTAAAACTTGATTTCATTGAATTTGCAAATAAAGAAGATATGCACAATAATTACTTGCACACTCATAAATAATTTAATTTATAAGTCCTTATGGTTATTCTAATAGTTAATTCAGATTTATTATTTTTAAAGAAATTACATTCAAATCTGATTTTATTAATTATTTTTTGTAATTTTAAAAAATAAGAAATGTTACAGGCTTTAGAAATCTAGAGGTTGATTGAATATAATTTTTAAATTGTTGAAGAAACTTGGTAATTTAAATAAAAAGTAGTCTAATTTACCCTTATCATTTTATTAGTTCAGTAGTTTGAACCTTGAAGTGACCATAGGTTAATATTTAAATGTGTCTCCAGCCCCCTTTCTTTACACCCTTCTGTTTAGCAATTAATTTTTTACATATATTTAACTAGTTTACATGAAATTTACTTTCGTTGTTGCTTTCATTCAGAAATTTTTTACAAAACTTTTGTTTCAATGCTCATAAAATGCTCAATCGGTTTTTTTTTTTTTTTTGGTTTTTTTTTCCCCCCCCTTTTTTTTTTCTCTTTTTGGTTTTTTTCTTCTTTTTTTTTCCTATCTTGTACCTAAAAAAGTATTCCTTTTTTGTAAATGAACCTAAATTGTTCTCTAGACTCTAATTGTGGAACTGGCTGATGGTAGAAGTACAAAAGGGACATGGAAATTTTAGAATCCAGTTTAAGGTTTTGCCATTGTAAAGGTAATTTTATAGGTATTAAAACAATTTTGCTGTTATAATTGGTTCTGTAATTTTATTTGTTTGATTTGTATATTAATTGAAAATGACTTTGCTCTTTTATTCAACATAATCAGAGATTTATTTTCGTGGATTCACCTGCACGAATATAAAAAGTATGACCCTAATGCAATTTTAATTTTTAATTATTTTAAACTGAAAAAGTAGAAAGAAAAATTTTTTGTCTCAAATACAACCTGATTAATCTTATTGTTTAAATAAGTAGGGTTTTTTTTCACTTGATTTTTGCTTGCCTTCCATCTTATTTATGGGTTCTATTGAATTGATTGAATTTTATGATATATAACTGTTAAAATATAAAGTAATTTTCAAAAAATCTTGAATTGTTTGTTGTTATCGGTATTCCGTTTATGTTTGGTTATTAATTTATAGTTTTTGAATTTTTTTTCTTGAAATTGAAAATGATCTTTTTAAAAAGAGGAAATGAATTACTATTTTTTCTCGCTTAAAATTAATGTTTACCACTTTTTTTCTTCCAATATGTGCTAAACTAGAGATTTTATAATTAACACTATCTAAACTCGAGATTGCTATTAACAAATAATCTAACAAAGAACATTAATTTCAATAAATCTTTAATTTAGAAATTATTTCCAAAGTCTCATATTACCTTGACTCTTTGCAGTTCATGTATTTTATTTTTATTTTGCCATTAAAATGTTATTCTAATCGTAGTATGGCCTTACTGAATTCTTGGACCAGAAAATTATACAAACTAAAATTCTATTCTAAGCAAGTCCAAAAGGTAGCAGTTTGGTTTTGCATGTCAAAGGTGCCGGTTTTGAATCTGGGTATAGCCATAGAAGTTAATTGTGATTAAAAATCCTGGTTCAGCCTTTTGTTTAGTATTAATTAGTCGTTAGTGTGCTTAAAAGTAACTTGAGGAGTGTACAAACCAACTAAACCTACACTATGAAAGTTGTGATTGTTGAAACCAATGATTGAAGTGTCATTGCCTTTAATGTAAAATGCTGAAAAACCTTCTTGAGTCCAAAAATTAGAAAATAATTAGCTCTTTAGCTAAAATATTTATTCAATAAATTAGAATTATTTGATATTCCAAGATTAGTCTTCAAACAAAATGGGTAAACAAGTTGAAAGTTAAAAAGTATTTTTCAGTTGACTTGTTTGATATTAAATATTCAATATTTAAAGTTTGTAGTGATTTTTTAATGAAAAGTTTCCTAAGTATTTTAGATTAAACATCGAGACTGATGAATCTTTTTAAAAAAATTCATATTGCTAAAGAAAAACATGCGAGACATGCTATTTTTTTGCTTTACAAATTTTATACGCCACTTTAAACATTGATTGAGACTTCAAATCTACATCTTAATATCTGATTAATTTTTTTCTTTATTAAAGGTATCCTTTATCTTCTGTTGTAAATGCTTTTGTTAAGCTTGAAATCAAACAAAAAGCACACATGAATGTATTGCACATTATTTAATAATTTTTTATTTTTTTTAAATTCACTATACTTCTCTTATATTGCTGTTTTTATTTTTTAATGCAACTCATATTTTTAAAACGTTATTTATAGTTTTAAACTTCATCTATTAGTTTCTAAATGTCATTCATTGTTTTGGAACTCAAATTTAACTGTTCATTTGTATATCTATAGCCTGAAAATACCAATTTCTGTATGTTTGTAGAATAAACGTCTACACACTCTTGAATTTCTGTTTGTTTCGAAACTGAATAAATGACTTTTTAATAAATTTAGCGAAACCTAGCATTGTATTTAGAAAATAGTGTGAATACATTTTAAGCACATGCTGTGTTATTCAATTATTTTGAAAAGAGTTTACATCAACATTGTACCTTTTAAAATGATTCAACATTGTACAAAATATTGTGTGCTGGATCTTATGATTTCTACTTGCCTTCTTTTAGGAATATTAATTTAAGTGAAGTTTATTTTTCAAATATTTCCAGAGTCAGTACTCACATTGGCTTTTTCTCCTATATTTGTTGTTCTTGTTCCACACACAAAAAATCGTATTTGGTATTAATAAAATTGCATTTGTTTAAACTGTAATATCGGTTCTACATTTTTAGAACCTAAACAATTATATTTTTCATTGAATTATCTATTTTCCTATTCATACTTGTAAAACTTGATTTCATTGAATTTGCAAATAAAGAAGATATGCACAATAATTACTTGCACACTCATAAATAATTTAATTTATAAGTCCTTATGGTTATTCTAATAGTTAATTCAGATTTATTATTTTTAAAGAAATTACATTCAAATCTGATTTTATTAATTATTTTTTGTAATTTTAAAAAATAAGAAATGTTACAGGCTTTAGAAATCTAGAGGTTGATTGAATATAATTTTTAAATTGTTGAAGAAACTTGGTAATTTAAATAAAAAGTAGTCTAATTTACCCTTATCATTTTATTAGTTCAGTAGTTTGAACCTTGAAGTGACCATAGGTTAATATTTAAATGTGTCTCCAGCCCCCTTTCTTTACACCCTTCTGTTTAGCAATTAATTTTTTACATATATTTAACTAGTTTACATGAAATTTACTTTCGTTGTTGCTTTCATTCAGAAATTTTTTACAAAACTTTTGTTTCAATGCCCATAAAATGCTCAATCGGTTTTTTTTTTTCCCCCCTTTTTTTTTCTCTTTTTGTTTTTTCTTCTTTTTTTTTCTATCTTGTACCTAAAAAAGTATTCCTTTTTTGTAAATGAACCTAAATTGTTCTCTAGACTCTAATTGTGGAACTGGCTGATGGTAGAAGTACAAAAGGGACATGGAAATTTTAGAATCCAGTTTAAGGTTTTGCCATTGTAAAGGTAATTTTATAGGTATTAAAACAATTTTGCTGTTATAATTGATTCTGTAATTTTATTTGTTTGATCTGTATATTAATTGAAAATGACTTTGCTCTTTTATTCAACATAATCAGAGATGTATTTTCGTGGATTCACCTGCACGAATATAAAAAGTACGACCCTAATGCAATTTTAATTTTTAATTATTTTAAACTGAAAAAGTAGAAAGAAAAAAAATTTGTCTCAAATACAACCTGATTAATCTTATTGTTTAAATAAGTAGTGTTTTTTTTCACTTGATTTTTGCTTGCCTTCCATCTTATTTATGGGTTCTATTGAATTGATTGAATTTTATGATATATAACTGTTAAAATATAAAGTAATTTTCAAAAAATCTTGAATTGTTTGTTGTTATCGGTATTCCGTTTATGTTTGGTTATTAATTTATTGTTTTTGAATTTCTTTTCTTGAAATTGAAAATGATATTTTTAAAAAGAGGAAATGAATTACTATTTTTTCTCGCTTAAAATTAATGTTTACCACTTTTTTTCTTCCAATATGTGCTAAACTAGAGATTTTATAATTAACACTATCTAAATTTGAGATTGCTATTAACAAATAATCTAACAAAGAACATTAATTTCAATAAATCTTTAATTTAGAAATTTTTTCCAAAGTCTCATATTACCTTGACTCTTTGCAGTTCATGTATTTTATTTTTATTTTGCCATTAAAATGTTATTCTAATCGTAGTATGGCCTTACTGAATTCTTGGACCAGAAAATTATACCAACTAAAATTCTATTCTAAGCAAGTCCAAAAGGTAGCAGTTTGGTTTTGCATGTCAAAGGTGCCGGTTTTGAATCTGGGTATAGCCATAGAAGTTAATTGTGATTAAAAATCCTGGTTCAGCCTTTTGTTTAGTATTAATTAGTCGTTAGTGTGCTTAAAAGTAACTTGAGGAGTGTACAAACCAACTAAACCTACACTATGAAAGTTGTGATTGTTGAAACCAATGATTGAAGTGTCATTGCCTTTAATGTAAAATGCTGAAAAACCTTCTTGAGTCCAAAAATTAGAAAATAATTAGCTCTTTAGCTAAAATATTTATTCAATAAATTAGAATTATTTGATATTCCAAGATTAGTCTTCAAACAAAATGGGTAAACAAGTTGAAAGTTAAAAAGTATTTTTCAGTTGACTTGTTTGATATTAAATATTCAATATTTAAAGTTTGTAGTGATTTTTTAATGAAAAATTTCCTAAGTATTTTAGATTAAACATCGAGACTGATGAATCTTTTTAAAAAATTTCATGTTGCTAAAGAAAAACATGCGAGACATGCTATTTTTTTGCTTTACAAATTTTATACGCCACTTTAAACATTGATTGAGACTTCAAATCTACATCTTAATATCTGATTAATTTTTTTCTTTATTAAAGGTATCCTTTATCTTCTGTTGTAAATGCTTTTGTTAAGCTTGAAATCAAACAAAAAGCACACATGAATGTATTGCACATTATTTAATAATTTTTTATTTTTTTTTAAATTCACTATACTTCTCTTATATTGCTGTTTTTATTTTTTAATGCAACTCATATTTTTAAAACGTTATTTATAGTTTTAAACTTCATCTATTAGTTTCTAAATGTCATTCATTGTTTTGGAACTCAAATTTAACTGTTCATTTGTATATCTATAGCCTGAAAATACCAATTTCTTTATGTTTGTAGAATAAACGTCTACACACTCTTGAATTTCTGTTTGTTTCGAAACTGAATAAATGACTTTTTAATAAATTTAGCGAAACCTAGCATTGTATTTAGAAAATAGTGTGAATACATTTTAAGCACATGCTGTGTTATTCAATTATTTTGAAAAGAGTTTACATCATTATTGTACCTTTTAAAATGATTCAACATTGTACAAAATATTGTGTGCTGGATCTTATGATTTCTACTTGCCTTCTTTTAGGAATATTAATTTAAGGGAAGTTTATTTTTCAAATATTTCCAGAGTCAGTACTCACATTGGCTTTTTCTCCTATATTTGTTGTTCTTGTTCCACACACAAAAAATCGTATTTGGTATTAATAAAATTGCATTTGTTTAAACTGTAATATCGGTTCTACATTTTTAGAACCTAAACAATTATATTTTTCATTGAATTATCTATTTTCCTATTCATACTTGTAAAACTTGATTTCATTGAATTTGCAAGTAAAGAAGATATGCACAATAATTACTTGCACACTCATAAATAATTTAATTTATAAGTCCTTATGGTTATTCTAATTGTTAATTCAGATTTATTATTTTTAAAGAAATTACATTCAAATCTGATTTTATTAATTATTTTTTGTAATTTTAAAAAATAAGAAATGTTACAGGCTTTAGAAATCTAGAGGTTGATTGAATATAATTTTTAAATTGTTGGAGAAACTTGGTAATTTAAATAAAAAGTAGTCTAATTTACCCTTATCATTTTATTAGTTCAGTAGTTTGAACCTTGAAGTGACCATAGGTTAATATTTAAATGTGTCTCCAGCCCCCTTTCTTTACACCCTTCTGTTTAGCAATTAATTTTTTACATATATTTAACTAGTTTACATGAAATTTACTTTCGTTGTTGCTTTCATTCAGAAATTTTTTACAAAACTTTTGTTTCAATGCTCATAAAATGCTCAATCGGTTTTTTTTTTTGGTTTTTTTTTTTCCCCTTTTTTTTTCTCTTTTTGGTTTTTTTCTTCTTTTTTTTTCCTATCTTGTACCTAAAAAAGTATTCCTTTTTTGTAAATGAACCTAAATTGTTCTCTAGACTCTAATTGTGGAACTGGCTGATGGTAGAAGTACAAAAGGGACATGGAAATTTTAGAATCCAGTTTAAGGTTTTGCCATTGTAAAGGTAATTTTATAGGTATTAAAACAATTTTGCTGTTATAATTGATTCTGTAATTTTATTTGTTTGATCTGTATATTAATTGAAAATGACTTTGCTCTTTTATTCAACATAATCAGAGATGTATTTTCGTGGATTCACCTGCACGAATATAAAAAGTATGACCCTAATGCAATTTTAATTTTTAATTATTTTAAACTGAAAAAGTAGAAAGAAAAATTTTTTGTCTCAAATACAACCTGATTAATCTTATTGTTTAAATAAGTAGGGTTTTTTTTCACTTGATTTTTGCTTGCCTTCCATCTTATTTATGGGTTCTATTGAATTGATTGAATTTTATGATATATAACTGTTAAAATATAAAGTAATTTTCAAAAAATCTTGAATTGTTTGTTGTTATCGGTATTCCGTTTATGTTTGGTTATTAATTTATAGTTTTTGAATTTTTTTTCTTGAAATTGAAAATGATCTTTTTAAAAAGAGGAAATGAATTACTATTTTTTCTCGCTTAAAATTAATGTTTACCACTTTTTTTCTTCCAATATGTGCTAAACTAGAGATTTTATAATTAACACTATCTAAACTCGAGATTGCTATTAACAAATAATCTAACAAAGAACATTAATTTCAATAAATCTTTAATTTAGAAATTATTTCCAAAGTCTCATATTACCTTGACTCTTTGCAGTTCATGTATTTTATTTTTATTTTGCCATTAAAATGTTATTCTAATCGTAGTATGGCCTTACTGAATTCTTGGACCAGAAAATTATACCAACTAAAATTCTATTCTAAGCAAGTCCAAAAGGTAGCAGTTTGGTTTTGCATGTCAAAGGTGCCGGTTTTGAATCTGGGTATAGCCATAGAAGTTAATTGTGATTAAAAATCCTGGTTCAGCCTTTTGTTTAGTATTAATTAGTCGTTAGTGTGCTTAAAAGTAACTTGAGGAGTGTACAAACCAACTAAACCTACACTATGAAAGTTGTGATTGTTGAAACCAATGATTGAAGTGTCATTGCCTTTAATGTAAAATGCTGAAAAACCTTCTTGAGTCCAAAAATTAGAAAATAATTAGCTCTTTAGCTAAAATATTTATTCAATAAATTAGAATTATTTGATATTCCAAGATTAGTCTTCAAACAAAATGGGTAAACAAGTTGAAAGTTAAAAAGTATTTTTCAGTTGACTTGTTTGATATTAAATATTCAATATTTAAAGTTTGTAGTGATTTTTTAATGAAAAGTTTCCTAAGTATTTTAGATTAAACATCGAGACTGATGAATCTTTTTAAAAAAATTCATATTGCTAAAGAAAAACATGCGAGACATGCTATTTTTTTGCTTTACAAATTTTATACGCCACTTTAAACATTGATTGAGACTTCAAATCTACATCTTAATATCTGATTAATTTTTTTCTTTATTAAAGGTATCCTTTATCTTCTGTTGTAAATGCTTTTGTTAAGCTTGAAATCAAACAAAAAGCACACATGAATGTATTGCACATTATTTAATAATTTTTTATTTTTTTTAAATTCACTATACTTCTCTTATATTGCTGTTTTTATTTTTTAATGCAACTCATATTTTTAAAACGTTATTTATAGTTTTAAACTTCATCTATTAGTTTCTAAATGTCATTCATTGTTTTGGAACTCAAATTTAACTGTTCATTTGTATATCTATAGCCTGAAAATACCAATTTCTTTATGTTTGTAGAATAAACGTCTACACACTCTTGAATTTCTGTTTGTTTCGAAACTGAATAAATGACTTTTTAATAAATTTAGCGAAACCTAGCATTGTATTTAGAAAATAGTGTGAATACATTTTAAGCACATGCTGTGTTATTCAATTATTTTGAAAAGAGTTTACATCAACATTGTACCTTTTAAAATGATTCAACATTGTACAAAATATTGTGTGCTGGATCTTATGATTTCTACTTGCCTTCTTTTAGGAATATTAATTTAAGTGAAGTTTATTTTTCAAATATTTCCAGAGTCAGTACTCACATTGGCTTTTCCTCCTATATTTGTTGTTCTTGTTCCACACACAAAAAATCGTATTTGGTATTAATAAAATTGCATTTGTTTAAACTGTAATATCGGTTCTACATTTTTAGAACCTAAACAATTATATTTTTCATTGAATTATCTATTTTCCTATTCATACTTGTAAAACTTGATTTCATTGAATTTGCAAGTAAAGAAGATATGCACAATAATTACTTGCACACTCATAAATAATTTAATTTATAAGTCCTTATGGTTATTCTAATTGTTAATTCAGATTTATTATTTTTAAAGAAATTACATTCAAATCTGATTTTATTAATTATTTTTTGTAATTTTAAAAAATAAGAAATGTTACAGGCTTTAGAAATCTAGAGGTTGATTGAATATAATTTTTAAATTGTTGGAGAAACTTGGTAATTTAAATAAAAAGTAGTCTAATTTACCCTTATCATTTTATTAGTTCAGTAGTTTGAACCTTGAAGTGACCATAGGTTAATATTTAAATGTGTCTCCAGCCCCCTTTCTTTACACCCTTCTGTTTAGCAATTAATTTTTTACATATATTTAACTAGTTTACATGAAATTTACTTTCGTTGTTGCTTTCATTCAGAAATTTTTTACAAAACTTTTGTTTCAATGCTCATAAAATGCTCAATCGGTTTTTTTTTTTTGGTTTTTTTTTTTCCCCTTTTTTTTTCTCTTTTTGGTTTTTTTCTTCTTTTTTTTTCCTATCTTGTACCTAAAAAAGTATTCCTTTTTTGTAAATGAACCTAAATTGTTCTCTAGACTCTAATTGTGGAACTGGCTGATGGTAGAAGTACAAAAGGGACATGGAAATTTTAGAATCCAGTTTAAGGTTTTGCCATTGTAAAGGTAATTTTATAGGTATTAAAACAATTTTGCTGTTATAATTGATTCTGTAATTTTATTTGTTTGATCTGTATATTAATTGAAAATGACTTTGCTCTTTTATTCAACATAATCAGAGATGTATTTTCGTGGATTCACCTGCACGAATATAAAAAGTATGACCCTAATGCAATTTTAATTTTTAATTATTTTAAACTGAAAAAGTAGAAAGAAAAATTTTTTGTCTCAAATACAACCTGATTAATCTTATTGTTTAAATAAGTAGGTTTTTTTTTCACTTGATTTTTGCTTGCCTTCCATCTTATTTATGGGTTCTATTGAATTGATTGAATTTTATGATATATAACTGTTAAAATATAAAGTAATTTTCAAAAAATCTTGAATTGTTTGTTGTTATCGGTATTCCGTTTATGTTTGGTTATTAATTTATAGTTTTTGAATTTTTTTTCTTGAAATTGAAAATGATCTTTTTAAAAAGAGGAAATGAATTACTATTTTTTCTCGCTTAAAATTAATGTTTACAACTTTTTTTCTTCCAATATGTGCTAAACTAGAGATTTTATAATTAACACTATCTAAACTCGAGATTGCTATTAACAAATAATCTAACAAAGAACATTAATTTCAATAAATCTTTAATTTAGAAATTATTTCCAAAGTCTCATATTACCTTGACTCTTTGCAGTTCATGTATTTTATATTTATTTTGCCATTAAAATGTTATTCTAATCGTAGTATGGCCTTACTGAATTCTTGGACCAGAAAATTATACCAACTAAAATTCTATTCTAAGCAAGTCCAAAAGGTAGCAGTTTGGTTTTGCATGTCAAAGGTGCCGGTTTTGAATCTGGGTATAGCCATAGAAGTTAATTGTGATTAAAAATCCTGGTTCAGCCTTTTGTTTAGTATTAATTAGTCGTTAGTGTGCTTAAAAGTAACTTGAGGAGTGTACAAACCAACTAAACCTACACTATGAAAGTTGTGATTGTTGAAACCAATGATTGAAGTGTCATTGCCTTTAATGTAAAATGCTGAAAAACCTTCTTGAGTCCAAAAATTAGAAAATAATTAGCTCTTTAGCTAAAATATTTATTCAATAAATTAGAATTATTTGATATTCCAAGATTAGTCTTCAAACAAAATGGGTAAACAAGTTGAAAGTTAAAAAGTATTTTTCAGTTGACTTGTTTGATATTAAATATTCAATATTTAAAGTTTGTAGTGATTTTTTAATGAAAAGTTTCCTAAGTATTTTAGATTAAACATCGAGACTGATGAATCTTTTTAAAAAAATTCATATTGCTAAAGAAAAACATGCGAGACATGCTATTTTTTTGCTTTACAAATTTTATACGCCACTTTAAACATTGATTGAGACTTCAAATCTACATCTTAATATCTGATTAATTTTTTTCTTTATTAAAGGTATCCTTTATCTTCTGTTGTAAATGCTTTTGTTAAGCTTGAAATCAAACAAAAAGCACACATGAATGTATTGCACATTATTTAATAATTTTTTATTTTTTTTAAATTCACTATACTTCTCTTATATTGCTGTTTTTATTTTTTAATGCAACTCATATTTTTAAAACGTTATTTATAGTTTTAAACTTCATCTATTAGTTTCTAAATGTCATTCATTGTTTTGGAACTCAAATTTAACTGTTCATTTGTATATCTATAGCCTGAAAATACCAATTTCTTTATGTTTGTAGAATAAACGTCTACACACTCTTGAATTTCTGTTTGTTTCGAAACTGAATAAATGACTTTTTAATAAATTTAGCGAAACCTAGCATTGTATTTGGAAAATAGTGTGAATACATTTTAAGCACATGCTGTGTTATTCAATTATTTTGAAAAGAGTTTACATCATTATTGTACCTTTTAAAATGATTCAACATTGTACAAAATATTGTGTGCTGGATCTTATGATTTCTACTTGCCTTCTTTTAGGAATATTAATTTAAGTGAAGTTTATTTTTCAAATATTTCCAGAGTCAGTACTCACATTGGCTTTTTCTCCTATATTTGTTGTTCTTGTTCCACACACAAAAAATCGTATTTGGTATTAATAAAATTGCATTTGTTTAAACTGTAATATCGGTTCTACATTTTTAGAACCTAAACAATTATATTTTTCATTGAATTATCTATTTTCCTATTCATACTTGTAAAACTTGATTTCATTGAATTTGCAAGTAAAGAAGATATGCACAATAATTACTTGCACACTCATAAATAATTTAATTTATAAGTCCTTATGGTTATTCTAATTGTTAATTCAGATTTATTATTTTTAAAGAAATTACATTCAAATCTGATTTTATTAATTATTTTTTGTAATTTTAAAAAATAAGAAATGTTACAGGCTTTAGAAATCTAGAGGTTGATTGAATATAATTTTTAAATTGTTGGAGAAACTTGGTAATTTAAATAAAAAGTAGTCTAATTTACCCTTATCATTTTATTAGTTCAGTAGTTTGAACCTTGAAGTGACCATAGGTTAATATTTAAATGTGTCTCCAGCCCCCTTTCTTTACACCCTTCTGTTTAGCAATTAATTTTTTACATATATTTAACTAGTTTACATGAAATTTACTTTCGTTGTTGCTTTCATTCAGAAATTTTTTACAAAACTTTTGTTTCAATGCTCATAAAATGCTCAATCGGTTGTTTTTTTGGGTTTTTTTTTTCCCCCTTTTTTTTTTTCTCTTTTTGGTTTTTTTCTTCTTTTTTTTTCCTATCTTGTACCTAAAAAAGTATTCCTTTTTTGTAAATGAACCTAAATTGTTCTCTAGACTCTAATTGTGGAACTGGCTGATGGTAGAAGTACAAAAGGGACATGGAAATTTTAGAATCCAGTTTAAGGTTTTGCCATTGTAAAGGTAATTTTATAGGTATTAAAACAATTTTGCTGTTATAATTGGTTCTGTAATTTTATTTGTTTGATTTGTATATTAATTGAAAATGACTTTGCTCTTTTATTCAACATAATCAGAGATTTATTTTCGTGGATTCACCTGCACGAATATAAAAAGTATGACCCTAATGCAATTTTAATTTTTAATTATTTTAAACTGAAAAAGTAGAAAGAAAAATTTTTTGTCTCAAATACAACCTGATTAATCTTATTGTTTAAATAAGTAGGGTTTTTTTTCACTTGATTTTTGCTTGCCTTCCATCTTATTTATGGGTTCTATTGAATTGATTGAATTTTATGATATATAACTGTTAAAATATAAAGTAATTTTCAAAAAATCTTGAATTGTTTGTTGTTATCGGTATTCCGTTTATGTTTGGTTATTAATTTATAGTTTTTGAATTTTTTTTCTTGAAATTGAAAATGATCTTTTTAAAAAGAGGAAATGAATTACTATTTTTTCTCGCTTAAAATTAATGTTTACCACTTTTTTTCTTCCAATATGTGCTAAACTAGAGATTTTATAATTAACACTATCTAAACTCGAGATTGCTATTAACAAATAATCTAACAAAGAACATTAATTTCAATAAATCTTTAATTTAGAAATTATTTCCAAAGTCTCATATTACCTTGACTCTTTGCAGTTCATGTATTTTATTTTTATTTTGCCATTAAAATGTTATTCTAATCGTAGTATGGCCTTACTGAATTCTTGGACCAGAAAATTATACCAACTAAAATTCTATTCTAAGCAAGTCCAAAAGGTAGCAGTTTGGTTTTGCATGTCAAAGGTGCCGGTTTTGAATCTGGGTATAGCCATAGAAGTTAATTGTGATTAAAAATCCTGGTTCAGCCTTTTGTTTAGTATTAATTAGTCGTTAGTGTGCTTAAAAGTAACTTGAGGAGTGTACAAACCAACTAAACCTACACTATGAAAGTTGTGATTGTTGAAACCAATGATTGAAGTGTCATTGCCTTTAATGTAAAATGCTGAAAAACCTTCTTGAGTCCAAAAATTAGAAAATAATTAGCTCTTTAGCTAAAATATTTATTCAATAAATTAGAATTATTTGATATTCCAAGATTAGTCTTCAAACAAAATGGGTAAACAAGTTGAAAGTTAAAAAGTATTTTTCAGTTGACTTGTTTGATATTAAATATTCAATATTTAAAGTTTGTAGTGATTTTTTAATGAAAAGTTTCCTAAGTATTTTAGATTAAACATCGAGACTGATGAATCTTTTTAAAAAAATTCATATTGCTAAAGAAAAACATGCGAGACATGCTATTTTTTTGCTTTACAAATTTTATACGCCACTTTAAACATTGATTGAGACTTCAAATCTACATCTTAATATCTGATTAATTTTTTTCTTTATTAAAGGTATCCTTTATCTTCTGTTGTAAATGCTTTTGTTAAGCTTGAAATCAAACAAAAAGCACACATGAATGTATTGCACATTATTTAATAATTTTTTATTTTTTTTAAATTCACTATACTTCTCTTATATTGCTGTTTTTATTTTTTAATGCAACTCATATTTTTAAAACGTTATTTATAGTTTTAAACTTCATCTATTAGTTTCTAAATGTCATTCATTGTTTTGGAACTCAAATTTAACTGTTCATTTGTATATCTATAGCCTGAAAATACCAATTTCTTTATGTTTGTAGAATAAACGTCTACACACTCTTGAATTTCTGTTTGTTTCGAAACTGAATAAATGACTTTTTAATAAATTTAGCGAAACCTAGCATTGTATTTAGAAAATAGTGTGAATACATTTTAAGCACATGCTGTGTTATTCAATTATTTTGAAAAGAGTTTACATCAACATTGTACCTTTTAAAATGATTCAACATTGTACAAAATATTGTGTGCTGGATCTTATGATTTCTACTTGCCTTCTTTTAGGAATATTAATTTAAGTGAAGTTTATTTTTCAAATATTTCCAGAGTCAGTACTCACATTGGCTTTTTCTCCTATATTTGTTGTTCTTGTTCCACACACAAAAAATCGTATTTGGTATTAATAAAATTGCATTTGTTTAAACTGTAATATCGGTTCTACATTTTTAGAACCTAAACAATTATATTTTTCATTGAATTATCTATTTTCCTATTCATACTTGTAAAACTTGATTTCATTGAATTTGCAAATAAAGAAGATATGCACAATAATTACTTGCACACTCATAAATAATTTAATTTATAAGTCCTTATGGTTATTCTAATAGTTAATTCAGATTTATTATTTTTAAAGAAATTACATTCAAATCTGATTTTATTAATTATTTTTTGTAATTTTAAAAAATAAGAAATGTTACAGGCTTTAGAAATCTAGAGGTTGATTGAATATAATTTTTAAATTGTTGAAGAAACTTGGTAATTTAAATAAAAAGTAGTCTAATTTACCCTTATCATTTTATTAGTTCAGTAGTTTGAACCTTGAAGTGACCATAGGTTAATATTTAAATGTGTCTCCAGCCCCCTTTCTTTACACCCTTCTGTTTAGCAATTAATTTTTTACATATATTTAACTAGTTTACATGAAATTTACTTTCGTTGTTGCTTTCATTCAGAAATTTTTTACAAAACTTTTGTTTCAATGCCCATAAAATGCTCAATCGGGTTTTTTTTCCCTCCCTTTTTTTTTCTCTTTTTGTTTTTTTCTTCTTTTTTTTTCTATCTTGTACCTAAAAAAGTATTCCTTTTTTGTAAATGAACCTAAATTGTTCTCTAGACTCTAATTGTGGAACTGGCTGATGGTAGAAGTACAAAAGGGACATGGAAATTTTAGAATCCAGTTTAAGGTTTTGCCATTGTAAAGGTAATTTTATAGGTATTAAAACAATTTTGCTGTTATAATTGATTCTGTAATTTTATTTGTTTGATCTGTATATTAATTGAAAATGACTTTGCTCTTTTATTCAACATAATCAGAGATGTATTTTCGTGGATTCACCTGCACGAATATAAAAAGTACGACCCTAATGCAATTTTAATTTTTAATTATTTTAAACTGAAAAAGTAGAAAGAAAAAAAATTTGTCTCAAATACAACCTGATTAATCTTATTGTTTAAATAAGTAGTGTTTTTTTTCACTTGATTTTTGCTTGCCTTCCATCTTATTTATGGGTTCTATTGAATTGATTGAATTTTATGATATATAACTGTTAAAATATAAAGTAATTTTCAAAAAATCTTGAATTGTTTGTTGTTATCGGTATTCCGTTTATGTTTGGTTATTAATTTATTGTTTTTGAATTTCTTTTCTTGAAATTGAAAATGATATTTTTAAAAAGAGGAAATGAATTACTATTTTTTCTCGCTTAAAATTAATGTTTACCACTTTTTTTCTTCCAATATGTGCTAAACTAGAGATTTTATAATTAACACTATCTAAATTTGAGATTGCTATTAACAAATAATCTAACAAAGAACATTAATTTCAATAAATCTTTAATTTAGAAATTTTTTCCAAAGTCTCATATTACCTTGACTCTTTGCAGTTCATGTATTTTATTTTTATTTTGCCATTAAAATGTTATTCTAATCGTAGTATGGCCTTACTGAATTCTTGGACCAGAAAATTATACCAACTAAAATTCTATTCTAAGCAAGTCCAAAAGGTAGCAGTTTGGTTTTGCATGTCAAAGGTGCCGGTTTTGAATCTGGGTATAGCCATAGAAGTTAATTGTGATTAAAAATCCTGGTTCAGCCTTTTGTTTAGTATTAATTAGTCGTTAGTGTGCTTAAAAGTAACTTGAGGAGTGTACAAACCAACTAAACCTACACTATGAAAGTTGTGATTGTTGAAACCAATGATTGAAGTGTCATTGCCTTTAATGTAAAATGCTGAAAAACCTTCTTGAGTCCAAAAATTAGAAAATAATTAGCTCTTTAGCTAAAATATTTAGTCAATAAATTAGAATTATTTGATATTCCAAGATTAGTCTTCAAACAAAATGGGTAAACAAGTTGAAAGTTAAAAAGTATTTTTCAGTTGACTTGTTTGATATTAAATATTCAATATTTAAAGTTTGTAGTGATTTTTTAATGAAAAATTTCCTAAGTATTTTAGATTAAACATCGAGACTGATGAATCTTTTTAAAAAATTTCATGTTGCTAAAGAAAAACATGCGAGACATGCTATTTTTTTGCTTTACAAATTTTATACGCCACTTTAAACATTGATTGAGACTTCAAATCTACATCTTAATATCTGATTAATTTTTTTCTTTATTAAAGGTATCCTTTATCTTCTGTTGTAAATGCTTTTGTTAAACTTGAAATCAAACAAAAAGCACACATGAATGTATTGCACATTATTTAATAATTTTTTAATTTTACTATACTTCTCTTATATTGCTGTTTTTATTTTTTAATGCAACTCATATTTTTAAAACGTTATTTATAGTTTTAAACTTCATCTATTAGTTTCTAAATGTCATTCATTGTTTTGGAACTCAAATTTAACTGTTCATTTGTATATCTATAGCCTGAAAATACCAATTTCTTTATGTTTGTAGAATAAACGTCTACACACTCTTGAATTTCTGTTTGTTTCGAAACTGAATAAATGACTTTTTAATAAATTTAGCGAAACCTAGCATTGTATTTAGAAAATAGTGTGAATACATTTTAAGCACATGCTGTGTTATTCAATTATTTTGAAAAGAGTTTACATCAACATTGTACCTTTTAAAATGATTCAACATTGTACAAAATATTGTGTGCTGGATCTTATGATTTCTACTTGCCTTCTTTTAGGAATATTAATTTAAGTGAAGTTTATTTTTCAAATATTTCCAGAGTCAGTACTCACATTGGCTTTTTCTCCTATATTTGTTGTTCTTGTTCCACACACAAAAAATCGTATTTGGTATTAATAAAATTGCATTTGTTTAAACTGTAATATCGGTTCTACATTTTTAGAACCTAAACAATTATATTTTTCATTGAATTATCTATTTTCCTATTCATACTTGTAAAACTTGATTTCATTGAATTTGCAAGTAAAGAAGATATGCACAATAATTACTTGCACACTCATAAATAATTTAATTTATAAGTCCTTATGGTTATTCTAATTGTTAATTCAGATTTATTATTTTTAAAGAAATTACATTCAAATCTGATTTTATTAATTATTTTTTGTAATTTTAAAAAATAAGAAATGTTACAGGCTTTAGAAATCTAGAGGTTGATTGAATATAATTTTTAAATTGTTGGAGAAACTTGGTAATTTAAATAAAAAGTAGTCTAATTTACCCTTATCATTTTATTAGTTCAGTAGTTTGAACCTTGAAGTGACCATAGGTTAATATTTAAATGTGTCTCCAGCCCCCTTTCTTTACACCCTTCTGTTTAGCAATTAATTTTTTACATATATTTAACTAGTTTACATGAAATTTACTTTCGTTGTTGCTTTCATTCAGAAATTTTTTACAAAACTTTTGTTTCAATGCTCATAAAATGCTCAATCGGTTTTTTTTTTTTTTGGTTTTTTTTTTTCCCCCCTTTTTTTTTCTCTTTTTGGTTTTTTTCTTCTTTTTTTTTCCTATCTTGTACCTAAAAAAGTATTCCTTTTTTGTAAATGAACCTAAATTGTTCTCTAGACTCTAATTGTGGAACTGGCTGATGGTAGAAGTACAAAAGGGACATGGAAATTTTAGAATCCAGTTTAAGGTTTTGCCATTGTAAAGGTAATTTTATAGGTATTAAAACAATTTTGCTGTTATAATTGGTTCTGTAATTTTATTTGTTTGATTTGTATATTAATTGAAAATGACTTTGCTCTTTTATTCAACATAATCAGAGATTTATTTTCGTGGATTCACCTGCACGAATATAAAAAGTATGACCCTAATGCAATTTTAATTTTTAATTATTTTAAACTGAAAAAGTAGAAAGAAAAATTTTTTGTCTCAAATACAACCTGATTAATCTTATTGTTTAAATAAGTAGGGTTTTTTTTCACTTGATTTTTGCTTGCCTTCCATCTTATTTATGGGTTCTATTGAATTGATTGAATTTTATGATATATAACTGTTAAAATATAAAGTAATTTTCAAAAAATCTTGAATTGTTTGTTGTTATCGGTATTCCGTTTATGTTTGGTTATTAATTTATAGTTTTTGAATTTTTTTTCTTGAAATTGAAAATGATCTTTTTAAAAAGAGGAAATGAATTACTATTTTTTCTCGCTTAAAATTAAATGTTTACCACTTTTTTTCTTCCAATATGTGCTAAACTAGAGATTTTATAATTAACACTATCTAAACTCGAGATTGCTATTAACAAATAATCTAACAAAGAACATTAATTTCAATAAATCTTTAATTTAGAAATTATTTCCAAAGTCTCATATTACCTTGACTCTTTGCAGTTCATGTATTTTATTTTTATTTTGCCATTAAAATGTTATTCTAATCGTAGTATGGCCTTACTGAATTCTTGGACCAGAAAATTATACCAACTAAAATTCTATTCTAAGCAAGTCCAAAAGGTAGCAGTTTGGTTTTGCATGTCAAAGGTGCCGGTTTTGAATCTGGGTATAGCCATAGAAGTTAATTGTGATTAAAAATCCTGGTTCAGCCTTTTGTTTAGTATTAATTAGTCGTTAGTGTGCTTAAAAGTAACTTGAGGAGTGTACAAACCAACTAAACCTACACTATGAAAGTTGTGATTGTTGAAACCAATGATTGAAGTGTCATTGCCTTTAATGTAAAATGCTGAAAAACCTTCTTGAGTCCAAAAATTAGAAAATAATTAGCTCTTTAGCTAAAATATTTATTCAATAAATTAGAATTATTTGATATTCCAAGATTAGTCTTCAAACAAAATGGGTAAACAAGTTGAAAGTTAAAAAGTATTTTTCAGTTGACTTGTTTGATATTAAATATTCAATATTTAAAGTTTGTAGTGATTTTTTAATGAAAAGTTTCCTAAGTATTTTAGATTAAACATCGAGACTGATGAATCTTTTTAAAAAAATTCATATTGCTAAAGAAAAACATGCGAGACATGCTATTTTTTTGCTTTACAAATTTTATACGCCACTTTAAACATTGATTGAGACTTCAAATCTACATCTTAATATCTGATTAATTTTTTTCTTTATTAAAGGTATCCTTTATCTTCTGTTGTAAATGCTTTTGTTAAGCTTGAAATCAAACAAAAAGCACACATGAATGTATTGCACATTATTTAATAATTTTTTATTTTTTTTAAATTCACTATACTTCTCTTATATTGCTGTTTTTATTTTTTAATGCAACTCATATTTTTAAAACGTTATTTATAGTTTTAAACTTCATCTATTAGTTTCTAAATGTCATTCATTGTTTTGGAACTCAAATTTAACTGTTCATTTGTATATCTATAGCCTGAAAATACCAATTTCTTTATGTTTGTAGAATAAACGTCTACACACTCTTGAATTTCTGTTTGTTTCGAAACTGAATAAATGACTTTTTAATAAATTTAGCGAAACCTAGCATTGTATTTAGAAAATAGTGTGAATACATTTTAAGCACATGCTGTGTTATTCAATTATTTTGAAAAGAGTTTACATCAACATTGTACCTTTTAAAATGATTCAACATTGTACAAAATATTGTGTGCTGGATCTTATGATTTCTACTTGCCTTCTTTTAGGAATATTAATTTAAGTGAAGTTTATTTTTCAAATATTTCCAGAGTCAGTACTCACATTGGCTTTTTCTCCTATATTTGTTGTTCTTGTTCCACACACAAAAAATCGTATTTGGTATTAATAAAATTGCATTTGTTTAAACTGTAATATCGGTTCTACATTTTTAGAACCTAAACAATTATATTTTTCATTGAATTATCTATTTTCCTATTCATACTTGTAAAACTTGATTTCATTGAATTTGCAAATAAAGAAGATATGCACAATAATTACTTGCACACTCATAAATAATTTAATTTATAAGTCCTTATGGTTATTCTAATAGTTAATTCAGATTTATTATTTTTAAAGAAATTACATTCAAATCTGATTTTATTAATTATTTTTTGTAATTTTAAAAAATAAGAAATGTTACAGGCTTTAGAAATCTAGAGGTTGATTGAATATAATTTTTAAATTGTTGAAGAAACTTGGTAATTTAAATAAAAAGTAGTCTAATTTACCCTTATCATTTTATTAGTTCAGTAGTTTGAACCTTGAAGTGACCATAGGTTAATATTTAAATGTGTCTCCAGCCCCCTTTCTTTACACCCTTCTGTTTAGCAATTAATTTTTTACATATATTTAACTAGTTTACATGAAATTTACTTTCGTTGTTGCTTTCATTCAGAAATTTTTTACAAAACTTTTGTTTCAATGCCCATAAAATGCTCAATCGGTTTTTTTTTTTTCCCCCTTTTTTTTTCTCTTTTTGTTTTTTCTTCTTTTTTTTTCTATCTTGTACCTAAAAAAGTATTCCTTTTTTGTAAATGAACCTAAATTGTTCTCTAGACTCTAATTGTGGAACTGGCTGATGGTAGAAGTACAAAAGGGACATGGAAATTTTAGAATCCAGTTTAAGGTTTTGCCATTGTAAAGGTAATTTTATAGGTATTAAAACAATTTTGCTGTTATAATTGATTCTGTAATTTTATTTGTTTGATCTGTATATTAATTGAAAATGACTTTGCTCTTTTATTCAACATAATCAGAGATGTATTTTCGTGGATTCACCTGCACGATTATAAAAAGTACGACCCTAATGCAATTTTAATTTTTAATTATTTTAAACTGAAAAAGTAGAAAGAAAAAAAATTTGTCTCAAATACAACCTGATTAATCTTATTGTTTAAATAAGTAGTGTTTTTTTTCACTTGATTTTTGCTTGCCTTCCATCTTATTTATGGGTTCTATTGAATTGATTGAATTTTATGATATATAACTGTTAAAATATAAAGTAATTTTCAAAAAATCTTGAATTGTTTGTTGTTATCGGTATTCCGTTTATGTTTGGTTATTAATTTATTGTTTTTGAATTTCTTTTCTTGAAATTGAAAATGATATTTTTAAAAAGAGGAAATGAATTACTATTTTTTCTCGCTTAAAATTAATGTTTACCACTTTTTTTCTTCCAATATGTGCTAAACTAGAGATTTTATAATTAACACTATCTAAATTTGAGATTGCTATTAACAAATAATCTAACAAAGAACATTAATTTCAATAAATCTTTAATTTAGAAATTTTTTCCAAAGTCTCATATTACCTTGACTCTTTGCAGTTCATGTATTTTATTTTTATTTTGCCATTAAAATGTTATTCTAATCGTAGTATGGCCTTACTGAATTCTTGGACCAGAAAATTATACCAACTAAAATTCTATTCTAAGCAAGTCCAAAAGGTAGCAGTTTGGTTTTGCATGTCAAAGGTGCCGGTTTTGAATCTGGGTATAGCCATAGAAGTTAATTGTGATTAAAAATCCTGGTTCAGCCTTTTGTTTAGTATTAATTAGTCGTTAGTGTGCTTAAAAGTAACTTGAGGAGTGTACAAACCAACTAAACCTACACTATGAAAGTTGTGATTGTTGAAACCAATGATTGAAGTGTCATTGCCTTTAATGTAAAATGCTGAAAAACCTTCTTGAGTCCAAAAATTAGAAAATAATTAGCTCTTTAGCTAAAATATTTATTCAATAAATTAGAATTATTTGATATTCCAAGATTAGTTTTCAAACAAAATGGGTAAACAAGTTGAAAGTTAAAAAGTATTTTTCAGTTGACTTGTTTGATATTAAATATTCAATATTTAAAGTTTGTAGTGATTTTTTAATGAAAAATTTCCTAAGTATTTTAGATTAAACATCGAGACTGATGAATCTTTTTAAAAAATTTCATGTTGCTAAAGAAAAACATGCGAGACATGCTATTTTTTTGCTTTACAAATTTTATACGCCACTTTAAACATTGATTGAGACTTCAAATCTACATCTTAATATCTGATTAATTTTTTTCTTTATTAAAGGTATCCTTTATCTTCTGTTGTAAATGCTTTTGTTAAGCTTGAAATCAAACAAAAAGCACACATGAATGTATTGCACATTATTTAATAATTTTTTATTTTTTTTAAATTCACTATACTTCTCTTATATTGCTGTTTTTATTTTTTAATGCAACTCATATTTTTAAAACGTTATTTATAGTTTTAAACTTCATCTATTAGTTTCTAAATGTCATTCATTGTTTTGGAACTCAAATTTAACTGTTCATTTGTATATCTATAGCCTGAAAATACCAATTTCTTTATGTTTGTAGAATAAACGTCTACACACTCTTGAATTTCTGTTTGTTTCGAAACTGAATAAATGACTTTTTAATAAATTTAGCGAAACCTAGCATTGTATTTAGAAAATAGTGTGAATACATTTTAAGCACATGCTGTGTTATTCAATTATTTTGAAAAGAGTTTACATCATTATTGTACCTTTTAAAATGATTCAACATTGTACAAAATATTGTGTGCTGGATCTTATGATTTCTACTTGCCTTCTTTTAGGAATATTAATTTAAGGGAAGTTTATTTTTCAAATATTTCCAGAGTCAGTACTCACATTGGCTTTTTCTCCTATATTTGTTGTTCTTGTTCCACACACAAAAAATCGTATTTGGTATTAATAAAATTGCATTTGTTTAAACTGTAATATCGGTTCTACATTTTTAGAACCTAAACAATTATATTTTTCATTGAATTATCTATTTTCCTATTCATACTTGTAAAACTTGATTTCATTGAATTTGCAAGTAAAGAAGATATGCACAATAATTACTTGCACACTCATAAATAATTTAATTTATAAGTCCTTATGGTTATTCTAATTGTTAATTCAGATTTATTATTTTTAAAGAAATTACATTCAAATCTGATTTTATTAATTATTTTTTGTAATTTTAAAAAATAAGAAATGTTACAGGCTTTAGAAATCTAGAGGTTGATTGAATATAATTTTTAAATTGTTGGAGAAACTTGGTAATTTAAATAAAAAGTAGTCTAATTTACCCTTATCATTTTATTAGTTCAGTAGTTTGAACCTTGAAGTGACCATAGGTTAATATTTAAATGTGTCTCCAGCCCCCTTTCTTTACACCCTTCTGTTTAGCAATTAATTTTTTACATATATTTAACTAGTTTACATGAAATTTACTTTCGTTGTTGCTTTCATTCAGAAATTTTTTACAAAACTTTTGTTTCAATGCCCATAAAATGCTCAATCGGGTTTTTTTTCCCTCCCTTTTTTTTTCTCTTTTTGTTTTTTTCTTCTTTTTTTTTCTATCTTGTACCTAAAAAAGTATTCCTTTTTTGTAAATGAACCTAAATTGTTCTCTAGACTCTAATTGTGGAACTGGCTGATGGTAGAAGTACAAAAGGGACATGGAAATTTTAGAATCCAGTTTAAGGTTTTGCCATTGTAAAGGTAATTTTATAGGTATTAAAACAATTTTGCTGTTATAATTGATTCTGTAATTTTATTTGTTTGATCTGTATATTAATTGAAAATGACTTTGCTCTTTTATTCAACATAATCAGAGATGTATTTTCGTGGATTCACCTGCACGAATATAAAAAGTACGACCCTAATGCAATTTTAATTTTTAATTATTTTAAACTGAAAAAGTAGAAAGAAAAAAAATTTGTCTCAAATACAACCTGATTAATCTTATTGTTTAAATAAGTAGTGTTTTTTTTCACTTGATTTTTGCTTGCCTTCCATCTTATTTATGGGTTCTATTGAATTGATTGAATTTTATGATATATAACTGTTAAAATATAAAGTAATTTTCAAAAAATCTTGAATTGTTTGTTGTTATCGGTATTCCGTTTATGTTTGGTTATTAATTTATTGTTTTTGAATTTCTTTTCTTGAAATTGAAAATGATATTTTTAAAAAGAGGAAATGAATTACTATTTTTTCTCGCTTAAAATTAATGTTTACCACTTTTTTTCTTCCAATATGTGCTAAACTAGAGATTTTATAATTAACACTATCTAAATTTGAGATTGCTATTAACAAATAATCTAACAAAGAACATTAATTTCAATAAATCTTTAATTTAGAAATTTTTTCCAAAGTCTCATATTACCTTGACTCTTTGCAGTTCATGTATTTTATTTTTATTTTGCCATTAAAATGTTATTCTAATCGTAGTATGGCCTTACTGAATTCTTGGACCAGAAAATTATACCAACTAAAATTCTATTCTAAGCAAGTCCAAAAGGTAGCAGTTTGGTTTTGCATGTCAAAGGTGCCGGTTTTGAATCTGGGTATAGCCATAGAAGTTAATTGTGATTAAAAATCCTGGTTCAGCCTTTTGTTTAGTATTAATTAGTCGTTAGTGTGCTTAAAAGTAACTTGAGGAGTGTACAAACCAACTAAACCTACACTATGAAAGTTGTGATTGTTGAAACCAATGATTGAAGTGTCATTGCCTTTAATGTAAAATGCTGAAAAACCTTCTTGAGTCCAAAAATTAGAAAATAATTAGCTCTTTAGCTAAAATATTTAGTCAATAAATTAGAATTATTTGATATTCCAAGATTAGTCTTCAAACAAAATGGGTAAACAAGTTGAAAGTTAAAAAGTATTTTTCAGTTGACTTGTTTGATATTAAATATTCAATATTTAAAGTTTGTAGTGATTTTTTAATGAAAAATTTCCTAAGTATTTTAGATTAAACATCGAGACTGATGAATCTTTTT
This sequence comes from Linyphia triangularis, assembly GCA_963978545.1. Taxonomy (NCBI): domain Eukaryota; kingdom Metazoa; phylum Arthropoda; class Arachnida; order Araneae; family Linyphiidae; genus Linyphia; species Linyphia triangularis. The sequence goes on from OZ021733.1 coordinate 35,047,758, forward strand.
AAAAAATTTCATGTTGCTAAAGAAAAACATGCGAGACATGCTATTTTTTTGCTTTACAAATTTTATACGCCACTTTAAACATTGATTGAGACTTCAAATCTACATCTTAATATCTGATTAATTTTTTTCTTTATTAAAGGTATCCTTTATCTTCTGTTGTAAATGCTTTTGTTAAACTTGAAATCAAACAAAAAGCACACATGAATGTATTGCACATTATTTAATAATTTTTTAATTTTACTATACTTCTCTTATATTGCTGTTTTTATTTTTTAATGCAACTCATATTTTTAAAACGTTATTTATAGTTTTAAACTTCATCTATTAGTTTCTAAATGTCATTCATTGTTTTGGAACTCAAATTTAACTGTTCATTTGTATATCTATAGCCTGAAAATACCAATTTCTTTATGTTTGTAGAATAAACGTCTACACACTCTTGAATTTCTGTTTGTTTCGAAACTGAATAAATGACTTTTTAATAAATTTAGCGAAACCTAGCATTGTATTTAGAAAATAGTGTGAATACATTTTAAGCACATGCTGTGTTATTCAATTATTTTGAAAAGAGTTTACATCAACATTGTACCTTTTAAAATGATTCAACATTGTACAAAATATTGTGTGCTGGATCTTATGATTTCTACTTGCCTTCTTTTAGGAATATTAATTTAAGTGAAGTTTATTTTTCAAATATTTCCAGAGTCAGTACTCACATTGGCTTTTTCTCCTATATTTGTTGTTCTTGTTCCACACACAAAAAATCGTATTTGGTATTAATAAAATTGCATTTGTTTAAACTGTAATATCGGTTCTACATTTTTAGAACCTAAACAATTATATTTTTCATTGAATTATCTATTTTCCTATTCATACTTGTAAAACTTGATTTCATTGAATTTGCAAGTAAAGAAGATATGCACAATAATTACTTGCACACTCATAAATAATTTAATTTATAAGTCCTTATGGTTATTCTAATTGTTAATTCAGATTTATTATTTTTAAAGAAATTACATTCAAATCTGATTTTATTAATTATTTTTTGTAATTTTAAAAAATAAGAAATGTTACAGGCTTTAGAAATCTAGAGGTTGATTGAATATAATTTTTAAATTGTTGGAGAAACTTGGTAATTTAAATAAAAAGTAGTCTAATTTACCCTTATCATTTTATTAGTTCAGTAGTTTGAACCTTGAAGTGACCATAGGTTAATATTTAAATGTGTCTCCAGCCCCCTTTCTTTACACCCTTCTGTTTAGCAATTAATTTTTTACATATATTTAACTAGTTTACATGAAATTTACTTTCGTTGTTGCTTTCATTCAGAAATTTTTTACAAAACTTTTGTTTCAATGCTCATAAAATGCTCAATCGGTTTTTTTTTTTTTTGGTTTTTTTTTTTCCCCCCTTTTTTTTTCTCTTTTTGGTTTTTTTCTTCTTTTTTTTTCCTATCTTGTACCTAAAAAAGTATTCCTTTTTTGTAAATGAACCTAAATTGTTCTCTAGACTCTAATTGTGGAACTGGCTGATGGTAGAAGTACAAAAGGGACATGGAAATTTTAGAATCCAGTTTAAGGTTTTGCCATTGTAAAGGTAATTTTATAGGTATTAAAACAATTTTGCTGTTATAATTGGTTCTGTAATTTTATTTGTTTGATTTGTATATTAATTGAAAATGACTTTGCTCTTTTATTCAACATAATCAGAGATTTATTTTCGTGGATTCACCTGCACGAATATAAAAAGTATGACCCTAATGCAATTTTAATTTTTAATTATTTTAAACTGAAAAAGTAGAAAGAAAAATTTTTTGTCTCAAATACAACCTGATTAATCTTATTGTTTAAATAAGTAGGGTTTTTTTTCACTTGATTTTTGCTTGCCTTCCATCTTATTTATGGGTTCTATTGAATTGATTGAATTTTATGATATATAACTGTTAAAATATAAAGTAATTTTCAAAAAATCTTGAATTGTTTGTTGTTATCGGTATTCCGTTTATGTTTGGTTATTAATTTATAGTTTTTGAATTTTTTTTCTTGAAATTGAAAATGATCTTTTTAAAAAGAGGAAATGAATTACTATTTTTTCTCGCTTAAAATTAAATGTTTACCACTTTTTTTCTTCCAATATGTGCTAAACTAGAGATTTTATAATTAACACTATCTAAACTCGAGATTGCTATTAACAAATAATCTAACAAAGAACATTAATTTCAATAAATCTTTAATTTAGAAATTATTTCCAAAGTCTCATATTACCTTGACTCTTTGCAGTTCATGTATTTTATTTTTATTTTGCCATTAAAATGTTATTCTAATCGTAGTATGGCCTTACTGAATTCTTGGACCAGAAAATTATACCAACTAAAATTCTATTCTAAGCAAGTCCAAAAGGTAGCAGTTTGGTTTTGCATGTCAAAGGTGCCGGTTTTGAATCTGGGTATAGCCATAGAAGTTAATTGTGATTAAAAATCCTGGTTCAGCCTTTTGTTTAGTATTAATTAGTCGTTAGTGTGCTTAAAAGTAACTTGAGGAGTGTACAAACCAACTAAACCTACACTATGAAAGTTGTGATTGTTGAAACCAATGATTGAAGTGTCATTGCCTTTAATGTAAAATGCTGAAAAACCTTCTTGAGTCCAAAAATTAGAAAATAATTAGCTCTTTAGCTAAAATATTTATTCAATAAATTAGAATTATTTGATATTCCAAGATTAGTCTTCAAACAAAATGGGTAAACAAGTTGAAAGTTAAAAAGTATTTTTCAGTTGACTTGTTTGATATTAAATATTCAATATTTAAAGTTTGTAGTGATTTTTTAATGAAAAGTTTCCTAAGTATTTTAGATTAAACATCGAGACTGATGAATCTTTTTAAAAAAATTCATATTGCTAAAGAAAAACATGCGAGACATGCTATTTTTTTGCTTTACAAATTTTATACGCCACTTTAAACATTGATTGAGACTTCAAATCTACATCTTAATATCTGATTAATTTTTTTCTTTATTAAAGGTATCCTTTATCTTCTGTTGTAAATGCTTTTGTTAAGCTTGAAATCAAACAAAAAGCACACATGAATGTATTGCACATTATTTAATAATTTTTTATTTTTTTTAAATTCACTATACTTCTCTTATATTGCTGTTTTTATTTTTTAATGCAACTCATATTTTTAAAACGTTATTTATAGTTTTAAACTTCATCTATTAGTTTCTAAATGTCATTCATTGTTTTGGAACTCAAATTTAACTGTTCATTTGTATATCTATAGCCTGAAAATACCAATTTCTTTATGTTTGTAGAATAAACGTCTACACACTCTTGAATTTCTGTTTGTTTCGAAACTGAATAAATGACTTTTTAATAAATTTAGCGAAACCTAGCATTGTATTTAGAAAATAGTGTGAATACATTTTAAGCACATGCTGTGTTATTCAATTATTTTGAAAAGAGTTTACATCAACATTGTACCTTTTAAAATGATTCAACATTGTACAAAATATTGTGTGCTGGATCTTATGATTTCTACTTGCCTTCTTTTAGGAATATTAATTTAAGTGAAGTTTATTTTTCAAATATTTCCAGAGTCAGTACTCACATTGGCTTTTTCTCCTATATTTGTTGTTCTTGTTCCACACACAAAAAATCGTATTTGGTATTAATAAAATTGCATTTGTTTAAACTGTAATATCGGTTCTACATTTTTAGAACCTAAACAATTATATTTTTCATTGAATTATCTATTTTCCTATTCATACTTGTAAAACTTGATTTCATTGAATTTGCAAATAAAGAAGATATGCACAATAATTACTTGCACACTCATAAATAATTTAATTTATAAGTCCTTATGGTTATTCTAATAGTTAATTCAGATTTATTATTTTTAAAGAAATTACATTCAAATCTGATTTTATTAATTATTTTTTGTAATTTTAAAAAATAAGAAATGTTACAGGCTTTAGAAATCTAGAGGTTGATTGAATATAATTTTTAAATTGTTGAAGAAACTTGGTAATTTAAATAAAAAGTAGTCTAATTTACCCTTATCATTTTATTAGTTCAGTAGTTTGAACCTTGAAGTGACCATAGGTTAATATTTAAATGTGTCTCCAGCCCCCTTTCTTTACACCCTTCTGTTTAGCAATTAATTTTTTACATATATTTAACTAGTTTACATGAAATTTACTTTCGTTGTTGCTTTCATTCAGAAATTTTTTACAAAACTTTTGTTTCAATGCCCATAAAATGCTCAATCGGTTTTTTTTTTTTCCCCCTTTTTTTTTCTCTTTTTGTTTTTTCTTCTTTTTTTTTCTATCTTGTACCTAAAAAAGTATTCCTTTTTTGTAAATGAACCTAAATTGTTCTCTAGACTCTAATTGTGGAACTGGCTGATGGTAGAAGTACAAAAGGGACATGGAAATTTTAGAATCCAGTTTAAGGTTTTGCCATTGTAAAGGTAATTTTATAGGTATTAAAACAATTTTGCTGTTATAATTGATTCTGTAATTTTATTTGTTTGATCTGTATATTAATTGAAAATGACTTTGCTCTTTTATTCAACATAATCAGAGATGTATTTTCGTGGATTCACCTGCACGATTATAAAAAGTACGACCCTAATGCAATTTTAATTTTTAATTATTTTAAACTGAAAAAGTAGAAAGAAAAAAAATTTGTCTCAAATACAACCTGATTAATCTTATTGTTTAAATAAGTAGTGTTTTTTTTCACTTGATTTTTGCTTGCCTTCCATCTTATTTATGGGTTCTATTGAATTGATTGAATTTTATGATATATAACTGTTAAAATATAAAGTAATTTTCAAAAAATCTTGAATTGTTTGTTGTTATCGGTATTCCGTTTATGTTTGGTTATTAATTTATTGTTTTTGAATTTCTTTTCTTGAAATTGAAAATGATATTTTTAAAAAGAGGAAATGAATTACTATTTTTTCTCGCTTAAAATTAATGTTTACCACTTTTTTTCTTCCAATATGTGCTAAACTAGAGATTTTATAATTAACACTATCTAAATTTGAGATTGCTATTAACAAATAATCTAACAAAGAACATTAATTTCAATAAATCTTTAATTTAGAAATTTTTTCCAAAGTCTCATATTACCTTGACTCTTTGCAGTTCATGTATTTTATTTTTATTTTGCCATTAAAATGTTATTCTAATCGTAGTATGGCCTTACTGAATTCTTGGACCAGAAAATTATACCAACTAAAATTCTATTCTAAGCAAGTCCAAAAGGTAGCAGTTTGGTTTTGCATGTCAAAGGTGCCGGTTTTGAATCTGGGTATAGCCATAGAAGTTAATTGTGATTAAAAATCCTGGTTCAGCCTTTTGTTTAGTATTAATTAGTCGTTAGTGTGCTTAAAAGTAACTTGAGGAGTGTACAAACCAACTAAACCTACACTATGAAAGTTGTGATTGTTGAAACCAATGATTGAAGTGTCATTGCCTTTAATGTAAAATGCTGAAAAACCTTCTTGAGTCCAAAAATTAGAAAATAATTAGCTCTTTAGCTAAAATATTTATTCAATAAATTAGAATTATTTGATATTCCAAGATTAGTTTTCAAACAAAATGGGTAAACAAGTTGAAAGTTAAAAAGTATTTTTCAGTTGACTTGTTTGATATTAAATATTCAATATTTAAAGTTTGTAGTGATTTTTTAATGAAAAATTTCCTAAGTATTTTAGATTAAACATCGAGACTGATGAATCTTTTTAAAAAATTTCATGTTGCTAAAGAAAAACATGCGAGACATGCTATTTTTTTGCTTTACAAATTTTATACGCCACTTTAAACATTGATTGAGACTTCAAATCTACATCTTAATATCTGATTAATTTTTTTCTTTATTAAAGGTATCCTTTATCTTCTGTTGTAAATGCTTTTGTTAAGCTTGAAATCAAACAAAAAGCACACATGAATGTATTGCACATTATTTAATAATTTTTTATTTTTTTTAAATTCACTATACTTCTCTTATATTGCTGTTTTTATTTTTTAATGCAACTCATATTTTTAAAACGTTATTTATAGTTTTAAACTTCATCTATTAGTTTCTAAATGTCATTCATTGTTTTGGAACTCAAATTTAACTGTTCATTTGTATATCTATAGCCTGAAAATACCAATTTCTTTATGTTTGTAGAATAAACGTCTACACACTCTTGAATTTCTGTTTGTTTCGAAACTGAATAAATGACTTTTTAATAAATTTAGCGAAACCTAGCATTGTATTTAGAAAATAGTGTGAATACATTTTAAGCACATGCTGTGTTATTCAATTATTTTGAAAAGAGTTTACATCATTATTGTACCTTTTAAAATGATTCAACATTGTACAAAATATTGTGTGCTGGATCTTATGATTTCTACTTGCCTTCTTTTAGGAATATTAATTTAAGGGAAGTTTATTTTTCAAATATTTCCAGAGTCAGTACTCACATTGGCTTTTTCTCCTATATTTGTTGTTCTTGTTCCACACACAAAAAATCGTATTTGGTATTAATAAAATTGCATTTGTTTAAACTGTAATATCGGTTCTACATTTTTAGAACCTAAACAATTATATTTTTCATTGAATTATCTATTTTCCTATTCATACTTGTAAAACTTGATTTCATTGAATTTGCAAGTAAAGAAGATATGCACAATAATTACTTGCACACTCATAAATAATTTAATTTATAAGTCCTTATGGTTATTCTAATTGTTAATTCAGATTTATTATTTTTAAAGAAATTACATTCAAATCTGATTTTATTAATTATTTTTTGTAATTTTAAAAAATAAGAAATGTTACAGGCTTTAGAAATCTAGAGGTTGATTGAATATAATTTTTAAATTGTTGGAGAAACTTGGTAATTTAAATAAAAAGTAGTCTAATTTACCCTTATCATTTTATTAGTTCAGTAGTTTGAACCTTGAAGTGACCATAGGTTAATATTTAAATGTGTCTCCAGCCCCCTTTCTTTACACCCTTCTGTTTAGCAATTAATTTTTTACATATATTTAACTAGTTTACATGAAATTTACTTTCGTTGTTGCTTTCATTCAGAAATTTTTTACAAAACTTTTGTTTCAATGCTCATAAAATGCTCAATCGGTTTTTTTTTTTGGTTTTTTTTTTTCCCCTTTTTTTTTCTCTTTTTGGTTTTTTTCTTCTTTTTTTTTTCCTATCTTGTACCTAAAAAAGTATTCCTTTTTTGTAAATGAACCTAAATTGTTCTCTAGACTCTAATTGTGGAACTGGCTGATGGTAGAAGTACAAAAGGGACATGGAAATTTTAGAATCCAGTTTAAGGTTTTGCCATTGTAAAGGTAATTTTATAGGTATTAAAACAATTTTGCTGTTATAATTGGTTCTGTAATTTTATTTGTTTGATTTGTATATTAATTAAAAATGACTTTGCTCTTTTATTCAACATAATCAGAGATTTATTTTCGTGGATTCACCTGCACGAATATAAAAAGTATGACCCTAATGCAATTTTAATTTTTAATTATTTTAAACTGAAAAAGTAGAAAGAAAAATTTTTTGTCTCAAATACAACCTGATTAATCTTATTGTTTAAATAAGTAGGGTTTTTTTTCACTTGATTTTTGCTTGCCTTCCATCTTATTTATGGGTTCTATTGAATTGATTGAATTTTATGATATATAACTGTTAAAATATAAAGTAATTTTCAAAAAATCTTGAATTGTTTGTTGTTATCGGTATTCCGTTTATGTTTGGTTATTAATTTATAGTTTTTGAATTTTTTTTCTTGAAATTGAAAATGATCTTTTTAAAAAGAGGAAATGAATTACTATTTTTTCTCGCTTAAAATTAATGTTTACCACTTTTTTTCTTCCAATATGTGCTAAACTAGAGATTTTATAATTAACACTATCTAAACTCGAGATTGCTATTAACAAATAATCTAACAAAGAACATTAATTTCAATAAATCTTTAATTTAGAAATTATTTCCAAAGTCTCATATTACCTTGACTCTTTGCAGTTCATGTATTTTATTTTTATTTTGCCATTAAAATGTTATTCTAATCGTAGTATGGCCTTACTGAATTCTTGGACCAGAAAATTATACCAACTAAAATTCTATTCTAAGCAAGTCCAAAAGGTAGCAGTTTGGTTTTGCATGTCAAAGGTGCCGGTTTTGAATCTGGGTATAGCCATAGAAGTTAATTGTGATTAAAAATCCTGGTTCAGCCTTTTGTTTAGTATTAATTAGTCGTTAGTGTGCTTAAAAGTAACTTGAGGAGTGTACAAACCAACTAAACCTACACTATGAAAGTTGTGATTGTTGAAACCAATGATTGAAGTGTCATTGCCTTTAATGTAAAATGCTGAAAAACCTTCTTGAGTCCAAAAATTAGAAAATAATTAGCTCTTTAGCTAAAATATTTATTCAATAAATTAGAATTATTTGATATTCCAAGATTAGTCTTCAAACAAAATGGGTAAACAAGTTGAAAGTTAAAAAGTATTTTTCAGTTGACTTGTTTGATATTAAATATTCAATATTTAAAGTTTGTAGTGATTTTTTAATGAAAAGTTTCCTAAGTATTTTAGATTAAACATCGAGACTGATGAATCTTTTTAAAAAAATTCATATTGCTAAAGAAAAACATGCGAGACATGCTATTTTTTTGCTTTACAAATTTTATACGCCACTTTAAACATTGATTGAGACTTCAAATCTACATCTTAATATCTGATTAATTTTTTTCTTTATTAAAGGTATCCTTTATCTTCTGTTGTAAATGCTTTTGTTAAGCTTGAAATCAAACAAAAAGCACACATGAATGTATTGCACATTATTTAATAATTTTTTATTTTTTTTAAATTCACTATACTTCTCTTATATTGCTGTTTTTATTTTTTAATGCAACTCATATTTTTAAAACGTTATTTATAGTTTTAAACTTCATCTATTAGTTTCTAAATGTCATTCATTGTTTTGGAACTCAAATTTAACTGTTCATTTGTATATCTATAGCCTGAAAATACCAATTTCTTTATGTTTGTAGAATAAACGTCTACACACTCTTGAATTTCTGTTTGTTTCGAAACTGAATAAATGACTTTTTAATAAATTTAGCGAAACCTAGCATTGTATTTAGAAAATAGTGTGAATACATTTTAAGCACATGCTGTGTTATTCAATTATTTTGAAAAGAGTTTACATCAACATTGTACCTTTTAAAATGATTCAACATTGTACAAAATATTGTGTGCTGGATCTTATGATTTCTACTTGCCTTCTTTTAGGAATATTAATTTAAGTGAAGTTTATTTTTCAAATATTTCCAGAGTCAGTACTCACATTGGCTTTTTCTCCTATATTTGTTGTTCTTGTTCCACACACAAAAAATCGTATTTGGTATTAATAAAATTGCATTTGTTTAAACTGTAATATCGGTTCTACATTTTTAGAACCTAAACAATTATATTTTTCATTGAATTATCTATTTTCCTATTCATACTTGTAAAACTTGATTTCATTGAATTTGCAAGTAAAGAAGATATGCACAATAATTACTTGCACACTCATAAATAATTTAATTTATAAGTCCTTATGGTTATTCTAATTGTTAATTCAGATTTATTATTTTTAAAGAAATTACATTCAAATCTGATTTTATTAATTATTTTTTGTAATTTTAAAAAATAAGAAATGTTACAGGCTTTAGAAATCTAGAGGTTGATTGAATATAATTTTTAAATTGTTGGAGAAACTTGGTAATTTAAATAAAAAGTAGTCTAATTTACCCTTATCATTTTATTAGTTCAGTAGTTTGAACCTTGAAGTGACCATAGGTTAATATTTAAATGTGTCTCCAGCCCCCTTTCTTTACACCCTTCTGTTTAGCAATTAATTTTTTACATATATTTAACTAGTTTACATGAAATTTACTTTCGTTGTTGCTTTCATTCAGAAATTTTTTACAAAACTTTTGTTTCAATGCTCATAAAATGCTCAATCGGTTGTTTTTTTTGGGTTTTTTTTCCCCCCTTTTTTTTTTTCTCTTTTTGGTTTTTTTCTTCTTTTTTTTCCTATCTTGTACCTAAAAAAGTATTCCTTTTTTGTAAATGAACCTAAATTGTTCTCTAGACTCTAATTGTGGAACTGGCTGATGGTAGAAGTACAAAAGGGACATGGAAATTTTAGAATCCAGTTTAAGGTTTTGCCATTGTAAAGGTAATTTTATAGGTATTAAAACAATTTTGCTGTTATAATTGGTTCTGTAATTTTATTTGTTTGATTTGTATATTAATTGAAAATGACTTTGCTCTTTTATTCAACATAATCAGAGATTTATTTTCGTGGATTCACCTGCACGAATATAAAAAGTATGACCCTAATGCAATTTTAATTTTTAATTATTTTAAACTGAAAAAGTAGAAAGAAAAATTTTTTGTCTCAAATACAACCTGATTAATCTTATTGTTTAAATAAGTAGGGTTTTTTTTCACTTGATTTTTGCTTGCCTTCCATCTTATTTATGGGTTCTATTGAATTGATTGAATTTTATGATATATAACTGTTAAAATATAAAGTAATTTTCAAAAAATCTTGAATTGTTTGTTGTTATCGGTATTCCGTTTATGTTTGGTTATTAATTTATAGTTTTTGAATTTTTTTTCTTGAAATTGAAAATGATCTTTTTAAAAAGAGGAAATGAATTACTATTTTTTCTCGCTTAAAATTAATGTTTACCACTTTTTTTCTTCCAATATGTGCTAAACTAGAGATTTTATAATTAACACTATCTAAACTCGAGATTGCTATTAACAAATAATCTAACAAAGAACATTAATTTCAATAAATCTTTAATTTAGAAATTATTTCCAAAGTCTCATATTACCTTGACTCTTTGCAGTTCATGTATTTTATTTTTATTTTGCCATTAAAATGTTATTCTAATCGTAGTATGGCCTTACTGAATTCTTGGACCAGAAAATTATACCAACTAAAATTCTATTCTAAGCAAGTCCAAAAGGTAGCAGTTTGGTTTTGCATGTCAAAGGTGCCGGTTTTGAATCTGGGTATAGCCATAGAAGTTAATTGTGATTAAAAATCCTGGTTCAGCCTTTTGTTTAGTATTAATTAGTCGTTAGTGTGCTTAAAAGTAACTTGAGGAGTGTACAAACCAACTAAACCTACACTATGAAAGTTGTGATTGTTGAAACCAATGATTGAAGTGTCATTGCCTTTAATGTAAAATGCTGAAAAACCTTCTTGAGTCCAAAAATTAGAAAATAATTAGCTCTTTAGCTAAAATATTTATTCAATAAATTAGAATTATTTGATATTCCAAGATTAGTCTTCAAACAAAATGGGTAAACAAGTTGAAAGTTAAAAAGTATTTTTCAGTTGACTTGTTTGATATTAAATATTCAATATTTAAAGTTTGTAGTGATTTTTTAATGAAAAGTTTCCTAAGTATTTTAGATTAAACATCGAGACTGATGAATCTTTTTAAAAAAATTCATATTGCTAAAGAAAAACATGCGAGACATGCTATTTTTTTGCTTTACAAATTTTATACGCCACTTTAAACATTGATTGAGACTTCAAATCTACATCTTAATATCTGATTAATTTTTTTCTTTATTAAAGGTATCCTTTATCTTCTGTTGTAAATGCTTTTGTTAAGCTTGAAATCAAACAAAAAGCACACATGAATGTATTGCACATTATTTAATAATTTTTTATTTTTTTTAAATTCACTATACTTCTCTTATATTGCTGTTTTTATTTTTTAATGCAACTCATATTTTTAAAACGTTATTTATAGTTTTAAACTTCATCTATTAGTTTCTAAATGTCATTCATTGTTTTGGAACTCAAATTTAACTGTTCATTTGTATATCTATAGCCTGAAAATACCAATTTCTTTATGTTTGTAGAATAAACGTCTACACACTCTTGAATTTCTGTTTGTTTCGAAACTGAATAAATGACTTTTTAATAAATTTAGCGAAACCTAGCATTGTATTTAGAAAATAGTGTGAATACATTTTAAGCACATGCTGTGTTATTCAATTATTTTGAAAAGAGTTTACATCAACATTGTACCTTTTAAAATGATTCAACATTGTACAAAATATTGTGTGCTGGATCTTATGATTTCTACTTGCCTTCTTTTAGGAATATTAATTTAAGTGAAGTTTATTTTTCAAATATTTCCAGAGTCAGTACTCACATTGGCTTTTTCTCCTATATTTGTTGTTCTTGTTCCACACACAAAAAATCGTATTTGGTATTAATAAAATTGCATTTGTTTAAACTGTAATATCGGTTCTACATTTTTAGAACCTAAACAATTATATTTTTCATTGAATTATCTATTTTCCTATTCATACTTGTAAAACTTGATTTCATTGAATTTGCAAATAAAGAAGATATGCACAATAATTACTTGCACACTCATAAATAATTTAATTTATAAGTCCTTATGGTTATTCTAATAGTTAATTCAGATTTATTATTTTTAAAGAAATTACATTCAAATCTGATTTTATTAATTATTTTTTGTAATTTTAAAAAATAAGAAATGTTACAGGCTTTAGAAATCTAGAGGTTGATTGAATATAATTTTTAAATTGTTGAAGAAACTTGGTAATTTAAATAAAAAGTAGTCTAATTTACCCTTATCATTTTATTAGTTCAGTAGTTTGAACCTTGAAGTGACCATAGGTTAATATTTAAATGTGTCTCCAGCCCCCTTTCTTTACACCCTTCTGTTTAGCAATTAATTTTTTACATATATTTAACTAGTTTACATGAAATTTACTTTCGTTGTTGCTTTCATTCAGAAATTTTTTACAAAACTTTTGTTTCAATGCCCATAAAATGCTCAATCGGTTTTTTTTCCCCCCCTTTTTTTTTCTCTTTTTGTTTTTTTCTTCTTTTTTTTTCTATCTTGTACCTAAAAAAGTATTCCTTTTTTGTAAATGAACCTAAATTGTTCTCTAGACTCTAATTGTGGAACTGGCTGATGGTAGAAGTACAAAAGGGACATGGAAATTTTAGAATCCAGTTTAAGGTTTTGCCATTGTAAAGGTAATTTTATAGGTATTAAAACAATTTTGCTGTTATAATTGATTCTGTAATTTTATTTGTTTGATCTGTATATTAATTGAAAATGACTTTGCTCTTTTATTCAACATAATCAGAGATGTATTTTCGTGGATTCACCTGCACGAATATAAAAAGTACGACCCTAATGCAATTTTAATTTTTAATTATTTTAAACTGAAAAAGTAGAAAGAAAAAAAATTTGTCTCAAATACAACCTGATTAATCTTATTGTTTAAATAAGTAGTGTTTTTTTTCACTTGATTTTTGCTTGCCTTCCATCTTATTTATGGGTTCTATTGAATTGATTGAATTTTATGATATATAACTGTTAAAATATAAAGTAATTTTCAAAAAATCTTGAATTGTTTGTTGTTATCGGTATTCCGTTTATGTTTGGTTATTAATTTATTGTTTTTGAATTTCTTTTCTTGAAATTGAAAATGATATTTTTAAAAAGAGGAAATGAATTACTATTTTTTCTCGCTTAAAATTAATGTTTACCACTTTTTTTCTTCCAATATGTGCTAAACTAGAGATTTTATAATTAACACTATCTAAATTTGAGATTGCTATTAACAAATAATCTAACAAAGAACATTAATTTCAATAAATCTTTAATTTAGAAATTTTTTCCAAAGTCTCATATTACCTTGACTCTTTGCAGTTCATGTATTTTATTTTTATTTTGCCATTAAAATGTTATTCTAATCGTAGTATGGCCTTACTGAATTCTTGGACCAGAAAATTATACCAACTAAAATTCTATTCTAAGCAAGTCCAAAAGGTAGCAGTTTGGTTTTGCATGTCAAAGGTGCCGGTTTTGAATCTGGGTATAGCCATAGAAGTTAATTGTGATTAAAAATCCTGGTTCAGCCTTTTGTTTAGTATTAATTAGTCGTTAGTGTGCTTAAAAGTAACTTGAGGAGTGTACAAACCAACTAAACCTACACTATGAAAGTTGTGATTGTTGAAACCAATGATTGAAGTGTCATTGCCTTTAATGTAAAATGCTGAAAAACCTTCTTGAGTCCAAAAATTAGAAAATAATTAGCTCTTTAGCTAAAATATTTATTCAATAAATTAGAATTATTTGATATTCCAAGATTAGTCTTCAAACAAAATGGGTAAACAAGTTGAAAGTTAAAAAGTATTTTTCAGTTGACTTGTTTGATATTAAATATTCAATATTTAAAGTTTGTAGTGATTTTTTAATGAAAAATTTCCTAAGTATTTTAGATTAAACATCGAGACTGATGAATCTTTTTAAAAAATTTCATGTTGCTAAAGAAAAACATGCGAGACATGCTATTTTTTTGCTTTACAAATTTTATACGCCACTTTAAACATTGATTGAGACTTCAAATCTACATCTTAATATCTGATTATTTTTTTTCTTTATTAAAGGTATCCTTTATCTTCTGTTGTAAATGCTTTTGTTAAGCTTGAAATCAAACAAAAAGCACACATGAATGTATTGCACATTATTTAATAATTTTTTAATTTTACTATACTTCTCTTATATTGCTGTTTTTATTTTTTAATGCAACTCATATTTTTAAAACGTTATTTATAGTTTTAAACTTCATCTATTAGTTTCTAAATGTCATTCATTGTTTTGGAACTCAAATTTAACTGTTCATTTGTATATCTATAGCCTGAAAATACCAATTTCTTTATGTTTGTAGAATAAACGTCTACACACTCTTGAATTTCTGTTTGTTTCGAAACTGAATAAATGACTTTTTAATAAATTTAGCGAAACCTAGCATTGTATTTAGAAAATAGTGTGAATACATTTTAAGCACATGCTGTGTTATTCAATTATTTTGAAAAGAGTTTACATCAACATTGTACCTTTTAAAATGATTCAACATTGTACAAAATATTGTGTGCTGGATCTTATGATTTCTACTTGCCTTCTTTTAGGAATATTAATTTAAGTGAAGTTTATTTTTCAAATATTTCCAGAGTCAGTACTCACATTGGCTTTTTCTCCTATATTTGTTGTTCTTGTTCCACACACAAAAAATCGTTTTTGGTATTAATAAAATTGCATTTGTTTAAACTGTAATATCGGTTCTACATTTTTAGAACCTAAACAATTATATTTTTCATTGAATTATCTATTTTCCTATTCATACTTGTAAAACTTGATTTCATTGAATTTGCAAGTAAAGAAGATATGCACAATAATTACTTGCACACTCATAAATAATTTAATTTATAAGTCCTTATGGTTATTCTAATTGTTAATTCAGATTTATTATTTTTAAAGAAATTACATTCAAATCTGATTTTATTAATTATTTTTTGTAATTTTAAAAAATAAGAAATGTTACAGGCTTTAGAAATCTAGAGGTTGATTGAATATAATTTTTAAATTGTTGGAGAAACTTGGTAATTTAAATAAAAAGTAGTCTAATTTACCCTTATCATTTTATTAGTTCAGTAGTTTGAACCTTGAAGTGACCATAGGTTAATATTTAAATGTGTCTCCAGCCCCCTTTCTTTACACCCTTCTGTTTAGCAATTAATTTTTTACATATATTTAACTAGTTTACATGAAATTTACTTTCGTTGTTGCTTTCATTCAGAAATTTTTTACAAAACTTTTGTTTCAATGCTCATAAAATGCTCAATCGGTTTTTTTTTTTGGGGTTTTTTTTTTTCCCCCCTTTTTTTTTCTCTTTTTGGTTTTTTTCTTCTTTTTTTTTCCTATCTTGTACCTAAAAAAGTATTCCTTTTTTGTAAATGAACCTAAATTGTTCTCTAGACTCTAATTGTGGAACTGGCTGATGGTAGAAGTACAAAAGGGACATGGAAATTTTAGAATCCAGTTTAAGGTTTTGCCATTGTAAAGGTAATTTTATAGGTATTAAAACAATTTTGCTGTTATAATTGGTTCTGTAATTTTATTTGTTTGATTTGTATATTAATTGAAAATGACTTTGCTCTTTTATTCAACATAATCAGAGATTTATTTTCGTGGATTCACCTGCACGAATATAAAAAGTATGACCCTAATGCAATTTTAATTTTTAATTATTTTAAACTGAAAAAGTAGAAAGAAAATTTTTTTGTCTCAAATACAACCTGATTAATCTTATTGTTTAAATAAGTAGGGTTTTTTTTCACTTGATTTTTGCTTGCCTTCCATCTTATTTATGGGTTCTATTGAATTGATTGAATTTTATGATATATAACTGTTAAAATATAAAGTAATTTTCAAAAAATCTTGAATTGTTTGTTGTTATCGGTATTCCGTTTATGTTTGGTTATTAATTTATAGTTTTTGAATTTTTTTTCTTGAAATTGAAAATGATCTTTTTAAAAAGAGGAAATGAATTACTATTTTTTCTCGCTTAAAATTAATGTTTACCACTTTTTTTCTTCCAATATGTGCTAAACTAGAGATTTTATAATTAACACTATCTAAACTCGAGATTGCTATTAACAAATAATCTAACAAAGAACATTAATTTCAATAAATCTTTAATTTAGAAATTATTTCCAAAGTCTCATATTACCTTGACTCTTTGCAGTTCATGTATTTTATTTTTATTTTGCCATTAAAATGTTATTCTAATCATAGTATGGCCTTACTGAATTCTTGGACCAGAAAATTATACCAACTAAAATTCTATTCTAAGCAAGTCCAAAAGGTAGCAGTTTGGTTTTGCATGTCAAAGGTGCCGGTTTTGAATCTGGGTATAGCCATAGAAGTTAATTGTGATTAAAAATCCTGGTTCAGTCTTTTGTTTAGTATTAATTAGTCGTTAGTGTGCTTAAAAGTAACTTGAGGAGTGTACAAACCAACTAAACCTACACTATGAAAGTTGTGATTGTTGAAACCAATGATTGAAGTGTCATTGCCTTTAATGTAAAATGCTGAAAAACCTTCTTGAGTCCAAAAATTAGAAAATAATTAGCTCTTTAGCTAAAATATTTATTCAATAAATTAGAATTATTTGATATTCCAAGATTAGTCTTCAAACAAAATGGGTAAACAAGTTGAAAGTTAAAAAGTATTTTTCAGTTGACTTGTTTGATATTAAATATTCAATATTTAAAGTTTGTAGTGATTTTTTAATGAAAAGTTTCCTAAGTATTTTAGATTAAACATCGAGACTGATGAATCTTTTTAAAAAAATTCATATTGCTAAAGAAAAACATGCGAGACATGCTATTTTTTTGCTTTACAAATTTTATACGCCACTTTAAACATTGATTGAGACTTCAAATCTACATCTTAATATCTGATTAATTTTTTTCTTTATTAAAGGTATCCTTTATCTTCTGTTGTAAATGCTTTTGTTAAGCTTGAAATCAAACAAAAAGCACACATGAATGTATTGCACATTATTTAATAATTTTTTATTTTTTTTAAATTCACTATACTTCTCTTATATTGCTGTTTTTATTTTTTAATGCAACTCATATTTTTAAAACGTTATTTATAGTTTTAAACTTCATCTATTAGTTTCTAAATGTCATTCATTGTTTTGGAACTCAAATTTAACTGTTCATTTGTATATCTATAGCCTGAAAATACCAATTTCTTTATGTTTGTAGAATAAACGTCTACACACTCTTGAATTTCTGTTTGTTTCGAAACTGAATAAATGACTTTTTAATAAATTTAGCGAAACCTAGCATTGTATTTAGAAAATAGTGTGAATACATTTTAAGCACATGCTGTGTTATTCAATTATTTTGAAAAGAGTTTACATCAACATTGTACCTTTTAAAATGATTCAACATTGTACAAAATATTGTGTGCTGGATCTTATGATTTCTACTTGCCTTCTTTTAGGAATATTAATTTAAGTGAAGTTTATTTTTCAAATATTTCCAGAGTCAGTACTCACATTGGCTTTTTCTCCTATATTTGTTGTTCTTGTTCCACACACAAAAAATCGTATTTGGTATTAATAAAATTGCATTTGTTTAAACTGTAATATCGGTTCTACATTTTTAGAACCTAAACAATTATATTTTTCATTGAATTATCTATTTTCCTATTCATACTTGTAAAACTTGATTTCATTGAATTTGCAAATAAAGAAGATATGCACAATAATTACTTGCACACTCATAAATAATTTAATTTATAAGTCCTTATGGTTATTCTAATAGTTAATTCAGATTTATTATTTTTAAAGAAATTACATTCAAATCTGATTTTATTAATTATTTTTTGTAATTTTAAAAAATAAGAAATGTTACAGGCTTTAGAAATCTAGAGGTTGATTGAATATAATTTTTAAATTGTTGAAGAAACTTGGTAATTTAAATAAAAAGTAGTCTAATTTACCCTTATCATTTTATTAGTTCAGTAGTTTGAACCTTGAAGTGACCATAGGTTAATATTTAAATGTGTCTCCAGCCCCCTTTCTTTACACCCTTCTGTTTAGCAATTAATTTTTTACATATATTTAACTAGTTTACATGAAATTTACTTTCGTTGTTGCTTTCATTCAGAAATTTTTTACAAAACTTTTGTTTCAATGCCCATAAAATGCTCAATCGGTTTTTTTCCCCCCCTTTTTTTTTCTCTTTTTGTTTTTTTCTTCTTTTTTTTTCTATCTTGTACCTAAAAAAGTATTCCTTTTTTGTAAATGAACCTAAATTGTTCTCTAGACTCTAATTGTGGAACTGGCTGATGGTAGAAGTACAAAAGGGACATGGAAATTTTAGAATCCAGTTTAAGGTTTTGCCATTGTAAAGGTAATTTTATAGGTATTAAAACAATTTTGCTGTTATAATTGATTCTGTAATTTTATTTGTTTGATCTGTATATTAATTGAAAATGACTTTGCTCTTTTATTCAACATAATCAGAGATGTATTTTCGTGGATTCACCTGCACGAATATAAAAAGTACGACCCTAATGCAATTTTAATTTTTAATTATTTTAAACTGAAAAAGTAGAAAGAAAAAAAATTTGTCTCAAATACAACCTGATTAATCTTATTGTTTAAATAAGTAGTGTTTTTTTTCACTTGATTTTTGCTTGCCTTCCATCTTATTTATGGGTTCTATTGAATTGATTGAATTTTATGATATATAACTGTTAAAATATAAAGTAATTTTCAAAAAATCTTGAATTGTTTGTTGTTATCGGTATTCCGTTTATGTTTGGTTATTAATTTATTGTTTTTGAATTTCTTTTCTTGAAATTGAAAATGATATTTTTAAAAAGAGGAAATGAATTACTATTTTTTCTCGCTTAAAATTAATGTTTACCACTTTTTTTCTTCCAATATGTGCTAAACTAGAGATTTTATAATTAACACTATCTAAATTTGAGATTGCTATTAACAAATAATCTAACAAAGAACATTAATTTCAATAAATCTTTAATTTAGAAATTTTTTCCAAAGTCTCATATTACCTTGACTCTTTGCAGTTCATGTATTTTATTTTTATTTTGCCATTAAAATGTTATTCTAATCGTAGTATGGCCTTACTGAATTCTTGGACCAGAAAATTATACCAACTAAAATTCTATTCTAAGCAAGTCCAAAAGGTAGCAGTTTGGTTTTGCATGTCAAAGGTGCCGGTTTTGAATCTGGGTATAGCCATAGAAGTTAATTGTGATTAAAAATCCTGGTTCAGCCTTTTGTTTAGTATTAATTAGTCGTTAGTGTGCTTAAAAGTAACTTGAGGAGTGTACAAACCAACTAAACCTACACTATGAAAGTTGTGATTGTTGAAACCAATGATTGAAGTGTCATTGCCTTTAATGTAAAATGCTGAAAAACCTTCTTGAGTCCAAAAATTAGAAAATAATTAGCTCTTTAGCTAAAATATTTATTCAATAAATTAGAATTATTTGATATTCCAAGATTAGTCTTCAAACAAAATGGGTAAACAAGTTGAAAGTTAAAAAGTATTTTTCAGTTGACTTGTTTGATATTAAATATTCAATATTTAAAGTTTGTAGTGATTTTTTAATGAAAAATTTCCTAAGTATTTTAGATTAAACATCGAGACTGATGAATCTTTTTAAAAAATTTCATGTTGCTAAAGAAAAACATGCGAGACATGCTATTTTTTTGCTTTACAAATTTTATACGCCACTTTAAACATTGATTGAGACTTCAAATCTACATCTTAATATCTGATTAATTTTTTTCTTTATTAAAGGTATCCTTTATCTTCTGTTGTAAATGCTTTTGTTAAGCTTGAAATCAAACAAAAAGCACACATGAATGTATTGCACATTATTTAATAATTTTTTATTTTTTTTAAATTCACTATACTTCTCTTATATTGCTGTTTTTATTTTTTAATGCAACTCATATTTTTAAAACGTTATTTATAGTTTTAAACTTCATCTATTAGTTTCTAAATGTCATTCATTGTTTTGGAACTCAAATTTAACTGTTCATTTGTATATCTATAGCCTGAAAATACCAATTTCTTTATGTTTGTAGAATAAACGTCTACACACTCTTGAATTTCTGTTTGTTTCGAAACTGAATAAATGACTTTTTAATAAATTTAGCGAAACCTAGCATTGTATTTAGAAAATAGTGTGAATACATTTTAAGCACATGCTGTGTTATTCAATTATTTTGAAAAGAGTTTACATCAACATTGTACCTTTTAAAATGATTCAACATTGTACAAAATATTGTGTGCTGGATCTTATGATTTCTACTTGCCTTCTTTTAGGAATATTAATTTAAGTGAAGTTTATTTTTCAAATATTTCCAGAGTCAGTACTCACATTGGCTTTTTCTCCTATATTTGTTGTTCTTGTTCCACACACAAAAAATCGTATTTGGTATTAATAAAATTGCATTTGTTTAAACTGTAATATCGGTTCTACATTTTTAGAACCTAAACAATTATATTTTTCATTGAATTATCTATTTTCCTATTCATACTTGTAAAACTTGATTTCATTGAATTTGCAAATAAAGAAGATATGCACAATAATTACTTGCACACTCATAAATAATTTAATTTATAAGTCCTTATGGTTATTCTAATAGTTAATTCAGATTTATTATTTTTAAAGAAATTACATTCAAATCTGATTTTATTAATTATTTTTTGTAATTTTAAAAAATAAGAAATGTTACAGGCTTTAGAAATCTAGAGGTTGATTGAATATAATTTTTAAATTGTTGAAGAAACTTGGTAATTTAAATAAAAAGTAGTCTAATTTACCCTTATCATTTTATTAGTTCAGTAGTTTGAACCTTGAAGTGACCATAGGTTAATATTTAAATGTGTCTCCAGCCCCCTTTCTTTACACCCTTCTGTTTAGCAATTAATTTTTTACATATATTTAACTAGTTTACATGAAATTTACTTTCGTTGTTGCTTTCATTCAGAAATTTTTTACAAAACTTTTGTTTCAATGCCCATAAAATGCTCAATCGGTTTTTTTTCCCCCCCTTTTTTTTTCTCTTTTTGTTTTTTTCTTCTTTTTTTTTCTATCTTGTACCTAAAAAAGTATTCCTTTTTTGTAAATGAACCTAAATTGTTCTCTAGACTCTAATTGTGGAACTGGCTGATGGTAGAAGTACAAAAGGGACATGGAAATTTTAGAATCCAGTTTAAGGTTTTGCCATTGTAAAGGTAATTTTATAGGTATTAAAACAATTTTGCTGTTATAATTGATTCTGTAATTTTATTTGTTTGATCTGTATATTAATTGAAAATGACTTTGCTCTTTTATTCAACATAATCAGAGATGTATTTTCGTGGATTCACCTGCACGAATATAAAAAGTACGACCCTAATGCAATTTTAATTTTTAATTATTTTAAACTGAAAAAGTAGAAAGAAAAAAAATTTGTCTCAAATACAACCTGATTAATCTTATTGTTTAAATAAGTAGTGTTTTTTTTCACTTGATTTTTGCTTGCCTTCCATCTTATTTATGGGTTCTATTGAATTGATTGAATTTTATGATATATAACTGTTAAAATATAAAGTAATTTTCAAAAAATCTTGAATTGTTTGTTGTTATCGGTATTCCGTTTATGTTTGGTTATTAATTTATTGTTTTTGAATTTCTTTTCTTGAAATTGAAAATGATATTTTTAAAAAGAGGAAATGAATTACTATTTTTTCTCGCTTAAAATTAATGTTTACCACTTTTTTTCTTCCAATATGTGCTAAACTAGAGATTTTATAATTAACACTATCTAAATTTGAGATTGCTATTAACAAATAATCTAACAAAGAACATTAATTTCAATAAATCTTTAATTTAGAAATTTTTTCCAAAGTCTCATATTACCTTGACTCTTTGCAGTTCATGTATTTTATTTTTATTTTGCCATTAAAATGTTATTCTAATCGTAGTATGGCCTTACTGAATTCTTGGACCAGAAAATTATACCAACTAAAATTCTATTCTAAGCAAGTCCAAAAGGTAGCAGTTTGGTTTTGCATGTCAAAGGTGCCGGTTTTGAATCTGGGTATAGCCATAGAAGTTAATTGTGATTAAAAATCCTGGTTCAGCCTTTTGTTTAGTATTAATTAGTCGTTAGTGTGCTTAAAAGTAACTTGAGGAGTGTACAAACCAACTAAACCTACACTATGAAAGTTGTGATTGTTGAAACCAATGATTGAAGTGTCATTGCCTTTAATGTAAAATGCTGAAAAACCTTCTTGAGTCCAAAAATTAGAAAATAATTAGCTCTTTAGCTAAAATATTTAGTCAATAAATTAGAATTATTTGATATTCCAAGATTAGTCTTCAAACAAAATGGGTAAACAAGTTGAAAGTTAAAAAGTATTTTTCAGTTGACTTGTTTGATATTAAATATTCAATATTTAAAGTTTGTAGTGATTTTTTAATGAAAAGTTTCCTAAGTATTTTAGATTAAACATCGAGACTGATGAATCTTTTTAAAAAAATTCATATTGCTAAAGAAAAACATGCGAGACATGCTATTTTTTTGCTTTACAAATTTTATACGCCACTTTAAACATTGATTGAGACTTCAAATCTACATCTTAATATCTGATTAATTTTTTTCTTTATTAAAGGTATCCTTTATCTTCTGTTGTAAATGCTTTTGTTAAGCTTGAAATCAAACAAAAAGCACACATGAATGTATTGCACATTATTTAATAATTTTTTAATTTTACTATACTTCTCTTATATTGCTGTTTTTATTTTTTAATGCAACTCATATTTTTAAAACGTTATTTATAGTTTTAAACTTCATCTATTAGTTTCTAAATGTCATTCATTGTTTTGGAACTCAAATTTAACTGTTCATTTGTATATCTATAGCCTGAAAATACCAATTTCTTTATGTTTGTAGAATAAACGTCTACACACTCTTGAATTTCTGTTTGTTTCGAAACTGAATAAATGACTTTTTAATAAATTTAGCGAAACCTAGCATTGTATTTAGAAAATAGTGTGAATACATTTTAAGCACATGCTGTGTTATTCAATTATTTTGAAAAGAGTTTACATCAACATTGTACCTTTTAAAATGATTCAACATTGTACAAAATATTGTGTGCTGGATCTTATGATTTCTACTTGCCTTCTTTTAGGAATATTAATTTAAGTGAAGTTTATTTTTCAAATATTTCCAGAGTCAGTACTCACATTGGCTTTTTCTCCTATATTTGTTGTTCTTGTTCCACACACAAAAAATCGTTTTTGGTATTAATAAAATTGCATTTGTTTAAACTGTAATATCGGTTCTACATTTTTAGAACCTAAACAATTATATTTTTCATTGAATTATCTATTTTCCTATTCATACTTGTAAAACTTGATTTCATTGAATTTGCAAGTAAAGAAGATATGCACAATAATTACTTGCACACTCATAAATAATTTAATTTATAAGTCCTTATGGTTATTCTAATTGTTAATTCAGATTTATTATTTTTAAAGAAATTACATTCAAATCTGATTTTATTAATTATTTTTTGTAATTTTAAAAAATAAGAAATGTTACAGGCTTTAGAAATCTAGAGGTTGATTGAATATAATTTTTAAATTGTTGGAGAAACTTGGTAATTTAAATAAAAAGTAGTCTAATTTACCCTTATCATTTTATTAGTTCAGTAGTTTGAACCTTGAAGTGACCATAGGTTAATATTTAAATGTGTCTCCAGCCCCCTTTCTTTACACCCTTCTGTTTAGCAATTAATTTTTTACATATATTTAACTAGTTTACATGAAATTTACTTTCGTTGTTGCTTTCATTCAGAAATTTTTTACAAAACTTTTGTTTCAATGCTCATAAAATGCTCAATCGGTTTTTTTTTTTGGTTTTTTTTTTTCCCCTTTTTTTTTCTCTTTTTGGTTTTTTTCTTCTTTTTTTTTCCTATCTTGTACCTAAAAAAGTATTCCTTTTTTGTAAATGAACCTAAATTGTTCTCTAGACTCTAATTGTGGAACTGGCTGATGGTAGAAGTACAAAAGGGACATGGAAATTTTAGAATCCAGTTTAAGGTTTTGCCATTGTAAAGGTAATTTTATAGGTATTAAAACAATTTTGCTGTTATAATTGATTCTGTAATTTTATTTGTTTGATCTGTATATTAATTGAAAATGACTTTGCTCTTTTATTCAACATAATCAGAGATGTATTTTCGTGGATTCACCTGCACGAATATAAAAAGTATGACCCTAATGCAATTTTAATTTTTAATTATTTTAAACTGAAAAAGTAGAAAGAAAAATTTTTTGTCTCAAATACAACCTGATTAATCTTATTGTTTAAATAAGTAGGGTTTTTTTTCACTTGATTTTTGCTTGCCTTCCATCTTATTTATGGGTTCTATTGAATTGATTGAATTTTATGATATATAACTGTTAAAATATAAAGTAATTTTCAAAAAATCTTGAATTGTTTGTTGTTATCGGTATTCCGTTTATGTTTGGTTATTAATTTATAGTTTTTGAATTTTTTTTCTTGAAATTGAAAATGATCTTTTTAAAAAGAGGAAATGAATTACTATTTTTTCTCGCTTAAAATTAATGTTTACAACTTTTTTTCTTCCAATATGTGCTAAACTAGAGATTTTATAATTAACACTATCTAAACTCGAGATTGCTATTAACAAATAATCCAACAAAGAACATTAATTTCAATAAATCTTTAATTTAGAAATTATTTCCAAAGTCTCATATTACCTTGACTCTTTGCAGTTCATGTATTTTATATTTATTTTGCCATTAAAATGTTATTCTAATCGTAGTATGGCCTTACTGAATTCTTGGACCAGAAAATTATACCAACTAAAATTCTATTCTAAGCAAGTCCAAAAGGTAGCAGTTTGGTTTTGCATGTCAAAGGTGCCGGTTTTGAATCTGGGTATAGCCATAGAAGTTAATTGTGATTAAAAATCCTGGTTCAGCCTTTTGTTTAGTATTAATTAGTCGTTAGTGTGCTTAAAAGTAACTTGAGGAGTGTACAAACCAACTAAACCTACACTATGAAAGTTGTGATTGTTGAAACCAATGATTGAAGTGTCATTGCCTTTAATGTAAAATGCTGAAAAACCTTCTTGAGTCCAAAAATTAGAAAATAATTAGCTCTTTAGCTAAAATATTTATTCAATAAATTAGAATTATTTGATATTCCAAGATTAGTCTTCAAACAAAATGGGTAAACAAGTTGAAAGTTAAAAAGTATTTTTCAGTTGACTTGTTTGATATTAAATATTCAATATTTAAAGTTTGTAGTGATTTTTTAATGAAAAGTTTCCTAAGTATTTTAGATTAAACATCGAGACTGATGAATCTTTTTAAAAAAATTCATATTGCTAAAGAAAAACATGCGAGACATGCTATTTTTTTGCTTTACAAATTTTATACGCCACTTTAAACATTGATTGAGACTTCAAATCTACATCTTAATATCTGATTAATTTTTTTCTTTATTAAAGGTATCCTTTATCTTCTGTTGTAAATGCTTTTGTTAAGCTTGAAATCAAACAAAAAGCACACATGAATGTATTGCACATTATTTAATAATTTTTTATTTTTTTTAAATTCACTATACTTCTCTTATATTGCTGTTTTTATTTTTTAATGCAACTCATATTTTTAAAACGTTATTTATAGTTTTAAACTTCATCTATTAGTTTCTAAATGTCATTCATTGTTTTGGAACTCAAATTTAACTGTTCATTTGTATATCTATAGCCTGAAAATACCAATTTCTTTATGTTTGTAGAATAAACGTCTACACACTCTTGAATTTCTGTTTGTTTCGAAACTGAATAAATGACTTTTTAATAAATTTAGCGAAACCTAGCATTGTATTTAGAAAATAGTGTGAATACATTTTAAGCACATGCTGTGTTATTCAATTATTTTGAAAAGAGTTTACATCAACATTGTACCTTTTAAAATGATTCAACATTGTACAAAATATTGTGTGCTGGATCTTATGATTTCTACTTGCCTTCTTTTAGGAATATTAATTTAAGTGAAGTTTATTTTTCAAATATTTCCAGAGTCAGTACTCACATTGGCTTTTTCTCCTATATTTGTTGTTCTTGTTCCACACACAAAAAATCGTATTTGGTATTAATAAAATTGCATTTGTTTAAACTGTAATATCGGTTCTACATTTTTAGAACCTAAACAATTATATTTTTCATTGAATTATCTATTTTCCTATTCATACTTGTAAAACTTGATTTCATTGAATTTGCAAATAAAGAAGATATGCACAATAATTACTTGCACACTCATAAATAATTTAATTTATAAGTCCTTATGGTTATTCTAATAGTTAATTCAGATTTATTATTTTTAAAGAAATTACATTCAAATCTGATTTTATTAATTATTTTTTGTAATTTTAAAAAATAAGAAATGTTACAGGCTTTAGAAATCTAGAGGTTGATTGAATATAATTTTTAAATTGTTGAAGAAACTTGGTAATTTAAATAAAAAGTAGTCTAATTTACCCTTATCATTTTATTAGTTCAGTAGTTTGAACCTTGAAGTGACCATAGGTTAATATTTAAATGTGTCTCCAGCCCCCTTTCTTTACACCCTTCTGTTTAGCAATTAATTTTTTACATATATTTAACTAGTTTACATGAAATTTACTTTCGTTGTTGCTTTCATTCAGAAATTTTTTACAAAACTTTTGTTTCAATGCCCATAAAATGCTCAATCGGTTTTTTTTCCCCCCCTTTTTTTTTCTCTTTTTGTTTTTTTCTTCTTTTTTTTTCTATCTTGTACCTAAAAAAGTATTCCTTTTTTGTAAATGAACCTAAATTGTTCTCTAGACTCTAATTGTGGAACTGGCTGATGGTAGAAGTACAAAAGGGACATGGAAATTTTAGAATCCAGTTTAAGGTTTTGCCATTGTAAAGGTAATTTTATAGGTATTAAAACAATTTTGCTGTTATAATTGGTTCTGTAATTTTATTTGTTTGATTTGTATATTAATTGAAAATGACTTTGCTCTTTTATTCAACATAATCAGAGATGTATTTTCGTGGATTCACCTGCACGAATATAAAAAGTACGACCCTAATGCAATTTTAATTTTTAATTATTTTAAACTGAAAAAGTAGAAAGAAAAAAAATTTGTCTCAAATACAACCTGATTAATCTTATTGTTTAAATAAGTAGTGTTTTTTTTCACTTGATTTTTGCTTGCCTTCCATCTTATTTATGGGTTCTATTGAATTGATTGAATTTTATGATATATAACTGTTAAAATATAAAGTAATTTTCAAAAAATCTTGAATTGTTTGTTGTTATCGGTATTCCGTTTATGTTTGGTTATTAATTTATTGTTTTTGAATTTCTTTTCTTGAAATTGAAAATGATATTTTTAAAAAGAGGAAATGAATTACTATTTTTTCTCGCTTAAAATTAATGTTTACCACTTTTTTTCTTCCAATATGTGCTAAACTAGAGATTTTATAATTAACACTATCTAAATTTGAGATTGCTATTAACAAATAATCTAACAAAGAACATTAATTTCAATAAATCTTTAATTTAGAAATTTTTTCCAAAGTCTCATATTACCTTGACTCTTTGCAGTTCATGTATTTTATTTTTATTTTGCCATTAAAATGTTATTCTAATCGTAGTATGGCCTTACTGAATTCTTGGACCAGAAAATTATACCAACTAAAATTCTATTCTAAGCAAGTCCAAAAGGTAGCAGTTTGGTTTTGCATGTCAAAGGTGCCGGTTTTGAATCTGGGTATAGCCATAGAAGTTAATTGTGATTAAAAATCCTGGTTCAGCCTTTTGTTTAGTATTAATTAGTCGTTAGTGTGCTTAAAAGTAACTTGAGGAGTGTACAAACCAACTAAACCTACACTATGAAAGTTGTGATTGTTGAAACCAATGATTGAAGTGTCATTGCCTTTAATGTAAAATGCTGAAAAACCTTCTTGAGTCCAAAAATTAGAAAATAATTAGCTCTTTAGCTAAAATATTTAGTCAATAAATTAGAATTATTTGATATTCCAAGATTAGTCTTCAAACAAAATGGGTAAACAAGTTGAAAGTTAAAAAGTATTTTTCAGTTGACTTGTTTGATATTAAATATTCAATATTTAAAGTTTGTAGTGATTTTTTAATGAAAAGTTTCCTAAGTATTTTAGATTAAACATCGAGACTGATGAATCTTTTTAAAAAAATTCATATTGCTAAAGAAAAACATGCGAGACATGCTATTTTTTTGCTTTACAAATTTTATACGCCACTTTAAACATTGATTGAGACTTCAAATCTACATCTTAATATCTGATTAATTTTTTTCTTTATTAAAGGTATCCTTTATCTTCTGTTGTAAATGCTTTTGTTAAGCTTGAAATCAAACAAAAAGCACACATGAATGTATTGCACATTATTTAATAATTTTTTAATTTTACTATACTTCTCTTATATTGCTGTTTTTATTTTTTAATGCAACTCATATTTTTAAAACGTTATTTATAGTTTTAAACTTCATCTATTAGTTTCTAAATGTCATTCATTGTTTTGGAACTCAAATTTAACTGTTCATTTGTATATCTATAGCCTGAAAATACCAATTTCTTTATGTTTGTAGAATAAACGTCTACACACTCTTGAATTTCTGTTTGTTTCGAAACTGAATAAATGACTTTTTAATAAATTTAGCGAAACCTAGCATTGTATTTAGAAAATAGTGTGAATACATTTTAAGCACATGCTGTGTTATTCAATTATTTTGAAAAGAGTTTACATCAACATTGTACCTTTTAAAATGATTCAACATTGTACAAAATATTGTGTGCTGGATCTTATGATTTCTACTTGCCTTCTTTTAGGAATATTAATTTAAGTGAAGTTTATTTTTCAAATATTTCCAGAGTCAGTACTCACATTGGCTTTTTCTCCTATATTTGTTGTTCTTGTTCCACACACAAAAAATCGTTTTTGGTATTAATAAAATTGCATTTGTTTAAACTGTAATATCGGTTCTACATTTTTAGAACCTAAACAATTATATTTTTCATTGAATTATCTATTTTCCTATTCATACTTGTAAAACTTGATTTCATTGAATTTGCAAGTAAAGAAGATATGCACAATAATTACTTGCACACTCATAAATAATTTAATTTATAAGTCCTTATGGTTATTCTAATTGTTAATTCAGATTTATTATTTTTAAAGAAATTACATTCAAATCTGATTTTATTAATTATTTTTTGTAATTTTAAAAAATAAGAAATGTTACAGGCTTTAGAAATCTAGAGGTTGATTGAATATAATTTTTAAATTGTTGGAGAAACTTGGTAATTTAAATAAAAAGTAGTCTAATTTACCCTTATCATTTTATTAGTTCAGTAGTTTGAACCTTGAAGTGACCATAGGTTAATATTTAAATGTGTCTCCAGCCCCCTTTCTTTACACCCTTCTGTTTAGCAATTAATTTTTTACATATATTTAACTAGTTTACATGAAATTTACTTTCGTTGTTGCTTTCATTCAGAAATTTTTTACAAAACTTTTGTTTCAATGCTCATAAAATGCTCAATCGGTTTTTTTTTTGGGGTTTTTTTTTTCCCCCCTTTTTTTTTCTCTTTTTGGTTTTTTTCTTCTTTTTTTTTCCTATCTTGTACCTAAAAAAGTATTCCTTTTTTGTAAATGAACCTAAATTGTTCTCTAGACTCTAATTGTGGAACTGGCTGATGGTAGAAGTACAAAAGGGACATGGAAATTTTAGAATCCAGTTTAAGGTTTTGCCATTGTAAAGGTAATTTTATAGGTATTAAAACAATTTTGCTGTTATAATTGGTTCTGTAATTTTATTTGTTTGATTTGTATATTAATTGAAAATGACTTTGCTCTTTTATTCAACATAATCAGAGATTTATTTTCGTGGATTCACCTGCACGAATATAAAAAGTATGACCCTAATGCAATTTTAATTTTTAATTATTTTAAACTGAAAAAGTAGAAAGAAAAATTTTTTGTCTCAAATACAACCTGATTAATCTTATTGTTTAAATAAGTAGGGTTTTTTTTCACTTGATTTTTGCTTGCCTTCCATCTTATTTATGGGTTCTATTGAATTGATTGAATTTTATGATATATAACTGTTAAAATATAAAGTAATTTTCAAAAAATCTTGAATTGTTTGTTGTTATCGGTATTCCGTTTATGTTTGGTTATTAATTTATAGTTTTTGAATTTTTTTTCTTGAAATTGAAAATGATCTTTTTAAAAAGAGGAAATGAATTACTATTTTTTCTCGCTTAAAATTAATGTTTACCACTTTTTTTCTTCCAATATGTGCTAAACTAGAGATTTTATAATTAACACTATCTAAACTCGAGATTGCTATTAACAAATAATCTAACAAAGAACATTAATTTCAATAAATCTTTAATTTAGAAATTATTTCCAAAGTCTCATATTACCTTGACTCTTTGCAGTTCATGTATTTTATTTTTATTTTGCCATTAAAATGTTATTCTAATCGTAGTATGGCCTTACTGAATTCTTGGACCAGAAAATTATACCAACTAAAATTCTATTCTAAGCAAGTCCAAAAGGTAGCAGTTTGGTTTTGCATGTCAAAGGTGCCGGTTTTGAATCTGGGTATAGCCATAGAAGTTAATTGTGATTAAAAATCCTGGTTCAGCCTTTTGTTTAGTATTAATTAGTCGTTAGTGTGCTTAAAAGTAACTTGAGGAGTGTACAAACCAACTAAACCTACACTATGAAAGTTGTGATTGTTGAAACCAATGATTGAAGTGTCATTGCCTTTAATGTAAAATGCTGAAAAACCTTCTTGAGTCCAAAAATTAGAAAATAATTAGCTCTTTAGCTAAAATATTTATTCAATAAATTAGAATTATTTGATATTCCAAGATTAGTCTTCAAACAAAATGGGTAAACAAGTTGAAAGTTAAAAAGTATTTTTCAGTTGACTTGTTTGATATTAAATATTCAATATTTAAAGTTTGTAGTGATTTTTTAATGAAAAGTTTCCTAAGTATTTTAGATTAAACATCGAGACTGATGAATCTTTTTAAAAAAATTCATATTGCTAAAGAAAAACATGCGAGACATGCTATTTTTTTGCTTTACAAATTTTATACGCCACTTTAAACATTGATTGAGACTTCAAATCTACATCTTAATATCTGATTAATTTTTTTCTTTATTAAAGGTATCCTTTATCTTCTGTTGTAAATGCTTTTGTTAAGCTTGAAATCAAACAAAAAGCACACATGAATGTATTGCACATTATTTAATAATTTTTTATTTTTTTTAAATTCACTATACTTCTCTTATATTGCTGTTTTTATTTTTTAATGCAACTCATATTTTTAAAACGTTATTTATAGTTTTAAACTTCATCTATTAGTTTCTAAATGTCATTCATTGTTTTGGAACTCAAATTTAACTGTTCATTTGTATATCTATAGCCTGAAAATACCAATTTCTTTATGTTTGTAGAATAAACGTCTACACACTCTTGAATTTTTGTTTGTTTCGAAACTGAATAAATGACTTTTTAATAAATTTAGCGAAACCTAGCATTGTATTTAGAAAATAGTGTGAATACATTTTAAGCACATGCTGTGTTATTCAATTATTTTGAAAAGAGTTTACATCAACATTGTACCTTTTAAAATGATTCAACATTGTACAAAATATTGTGTGCTGGATCTTATGATTTCTACTTGCCTTCTTTTAGGAATATTAATTTAAGTGAAGTTTATTTTTCAAATATTTCCAGAGTCAGTACTCACATTGGCTTTTTCTCCTATATTTGTTGTTCTTGTTCCACACACAAAAAATCGTATTTGGTATTAATAAAATTGCATTTGTTTAAACTGTAATATCGGTTCTACATTTTTAGAACCTAAACAATTATATTTTTCATTGAATTATCTATTTTCCTATTCATACTTGTAAAACTTGATTTCATTGAATTTGCAAATAAAGAAGATATGCACAATAATTACTTGCACACTCATAAATAATTTAATTTATAAGTCCTTATGGTTATTCTAATAGTTAATTCAGATTTATTATTTTTAAAGAAATTACATTCAAATCTGATTTTATTAATTATTTTTTGTAATTTTAAAAAATAAGAAATGTTACAGGCTTTAGAAATCTAGAGGTTGATTGAATATAATTTTTAAATTGTTGAAGAAACTTGGTAATTTAAATAAAAAGTAGTCTAATTTACCCTTATCATTTTATTAGTTCAGTAGTTTGAACCTTGAAGTGACCATAGGTTAATATTTAAATGTGTCTCCAGCCCCCTTTCTTTACACCCTTCTGTTTAGCAATTAATTTTTTACATATATTTAACTAGTTTACATGAAATTTACTTTCGTTGTTGCTTTCATTCAGAAATTTTTTACAAAACTTTTGTTTCAATGCCCATAAAATGCTCAATCGGTTTTTTTTTTCCCCCCTTTTTTTTTCTCTTTTTGTTTTTTCTTCTTTTTTTTTCTATCTTGTACCTAAAAAAGTATTCCTTTTTTGTAAATGAACCTAAATTGTTCTCTAGACTCTAATTGTGGAACTGGCTGATGGTAGAAGTACAAAAGGGACATGGAAATTTTAGAATCCAGTTTAAGGTTTTGCCATTGTAAAGGTAATTTTATAGGTATTAAAACAATTTTGCTGTTATAATTGATTCTGTAATTTTATTTGTTTGATCTGTATATTAATTGAAAATGACTTTGCTCTTTTATTCAACATAATCAGAGATGTATTTTCGTGGATTCACCTGCACGAATATAAAAAGTACGACCCTAATGCAATTTTAATTTTTAATTATTTTAAACTGAAAAAGTAGAAAGAAAAAAAATTTGTCTCAAATACAACCTGATTAATCTTATTGTTTAAATAAGTAGTGTTTTTTTTCACTTGATTTTTGCTTGCCTTCCATCTTATTTATGGGTTCTATTGAATTGATTGAATTTTATGATATATAACTGTTAAAATATAAAGTAATTTTCAAAAAATCTTGAATTGTTTGTTGTTATCGGTATTCCGTTTATGTTTGGTTATTAATTTATTGTTTTTGAATTTCTTTTCTTGAAATTGAAAATGATATTTTTAAAAAGAGGAAATGAATTACTATTTTTTCTCGCTTAAAATTAATGTTTACCACTTTTTTTCTTCCAATATGTGCTAAACTAGAGATTTTATAATTAACACTATCTAAATTTGAGATTGCTATTAACAAATAATCTAACAAAGAACATTAATTTCAATAAATCTTTAATTTAGAAATTTTTTCCAAAGTCTCATATTACCTTGACTCTTTGCAGTTCATGTATTTTATTTTTATTTTGCCATTAAAATGTTATTCTAATCGTAGTATGGCCTTACTGAATTCTTGGACCAGAAAATTATACCAACTAAAATTCTATTCTAAGCAAGTCCAAAAGGTAGCAGTTTGGTTTTGCATGTCAAAGGTGCCGGTTTTGAATCTGGGTATAGCCATAGAAGTTAATTGTGATTAAAAATCCTGGTTCAGCCTTTTGTTTATTATTAATTAGTCGTTAGTGTGCTTAAAAGTAACTTGAGGAGTGTACAAACCAACTAAACCTACACTATGAAAGTTGTGATTGTTGAAACCAATGATTGAAGTGTCATTGCCTTTAATGTAAAATGCTGAAAAACCTTCTTGAGTCCAAAAATTAGAAAATAATTAGCTCTTTAGCTAAAATATTTATTCAATAAATTAGAATTATTTGATATTCCAAGATTAGTCTTCAAACAAAATGGGTAAACAAGTTGAAAGTTAAACAGTATTTTTCAGTTGACTTGTTTGATATTAAATATTCAATATTTAAAGTTTGTAGTGATTTTTTAATGAAAAATTTCCTAAGTATTTTAGATTAAACATCGAGACTGATGAATCTTTTTAAAAAATTTCATGTTGCTAAAGAAAAACATGCGAGACATGCTATTTTTTTGCTTTACAAATTTTATACGCCACTTTAAACATTGATTGAGACTTCAAATCTACATCTTAATATCTGATTAATTTTTTTCTTTATTAAAGGTATCCTTTATCTTCTGTTGTAAATGCTTTTGTTAAGCTTGAAATCAAACAAAAAGCACACATGAATGTATTGCACATTATTTAATAATTTTTTAATTTTACTATACTTCTCTTATATTGCTGTTTTTATTTTTTAATGCAACTCATATTTTTAAAACGTTATTTATAGTTTTAAACTTCATCTATTAGTTTCTAAATGTCATTCATTGTTTTGGAATTCAAATTTAACTGTTCATTTGTATATCTATAGCCTGAAAATACCAATTTCTTTATGTTTGTAGAAGAAATGTCTACACACTCTTGAATTTCTGTTTGTTTCGAAACTGAATAAATGACTTTTTAATAAATTTAGCGAAACCTAGCATTGTATTTAGAAAATAGTGTGAATACATTTTAAGCACATGCTGTGTTATTCAATTATTTTGAAAAGAGTTTACATCAACATTGTACCTTTTAAAATGATTCAACATTGTACTAAATATCATTGTGTGCTGGATCTTATGATTTCTACTTGCCTTCTTTTAGGAATATTAATTTAAGTGAAGTTTATTTTTCAAATATTTCCAGAGTCAGTACTCGCATTGGCTTTTTCTCCTATATTTGTTGTTCTTGTTCCACACACAAAAAATCGTATTTGGTATTAATAAAATTGCATTTGTTTAAACTGTAATATCGGTTCTACATTTTTAGAACTTAAACAATTATATTTTTCATTGAATTATCTATTTTTATATTCATACTTGTAAAACTTGATTTCATTGAATTTGCAAATAAAGAAGATATGCACAATAATTACTTGCACACTCATAAATAATTTAATTTATAAGTCCTTATGGTTATTCTAATAGTTAATTCAGATTTATTATTTTTAAAGAAATTACATTCAAATCTGATTTTATTAATTATTTTTTGTAATTTTGAAAAATAAGAAATGTTACAGGCTTTAGAAATCTAGAGGTTGATTGAAAATAATTTTTAAATTGTTGGAGAAACTTTGTAATTTAAATAAAAAGTAGTCTAATTTACCCTTATCATTTTATTAGTTCAGTAGTTTGAACCTTGAAGTGACCATAGGTTAATATTTAAATGTGTCTCCAGCCCCCTTTCTTTACACCCTTCTGTTTAGCAATTAATTTTTTACATATATTTAACTAGTTTACATGAAATTTACTTTCGTTGTTGCTTTCATTCAGAAATTTTTTACAAAACTTTTGTTTCAATGCTCATAAAATGCTCAATCGGTTTTTTTCTTTTTCTCTTTTTGGTTTTTTTCTTCTTTTTTTTTTCTATCTTGTTCCTAAAAAAGTATTCCTTTTTTGTAAATGAACCTAAATTGTTCTCTAGACTCTAATTGTGGAACTGGCTGATGGTAGAAGTACAAAAGGTACATGGAAATTTTAGAATCCAGTTTAAGGTTTTGCCATTGTAAATGTAATTTTATAGGTATTAAAACAATTTTGCTGTTATAATTGATTCTGTAATTTTATTTGTTTGATCGGTATATTAATTGAAAATGACTTTGCTCTTTTATTCAACATAATCAGAGATGTATTTTCGTGGATTCACCTGCACGAATGTAAAAAGTACAACCCTAATACAATTTTAATTTTTAATTATTTTAAACTGAAAAAGTAGAAAGAAAAAAATTTTGTCTCAAATACAACCTGATTAATCTTATTGTTTAAATAAGTAGGGTTTTTTTTCACTTGTTTTTTTGCTTGCCTTCCATCTTATTTATGGGTTCTATTGAATTGATTGAATTTTATGATATATAACTGTTAAAATATAAAGTAATTTTCAAAAAATCTTGAATTGTTTGTTGTTATCGGTATTCCGTTTATGTTTGGTTATTAATTTATAGTTTTTGAATTTTTTTTCTTGAAATTGAAAATGATCTTTTTAAAAAGAGGAAATGAATTACTATTTTTTCCTCGCTTAAAATTAATGTTTACCACTTTTTTTCTTCCAATATGTGCTAAACTGGAGATTTTATAAATAACACTATCTAAACTCGAGATTGCTATTAACAAATAATCTAACAAAGAACATTAATTTCAATAAATCTTTAATTTAGAAATTTTTTCCAAAGTCTCATATTACCTTGACTCTTTGCAGTTCATGTATTTTATTTTTATTTTGCCATTAAAATGTTATTCTAATCGTAGTATGGCCTTACTGAATTCTTGGACCAGAAAATTATACCAACTAAAATTCTATTCTAAGCTAGTCCAAAAGGTAGCAGTTTGGTTTTGCATGTCAAAGATGCCGGTTTTTAATCTGGGTATAGCCATAGAAGTTAATTGTGATTAAAAATCCTGATTCAGCCTTTTGTTTAGTATTAATTAGTCGTTAGTGTGCTTAAAAGTAACTTGTGGAGTGTACAAACCAACTAAACCTACACTATGAAAGTTGTGATTGTTGAAACCAATGATTGAAGTGTCATTGCCTTTAATGTAAAATGCTGAAAAACCTTCTTGAGTCCAAAAATTAGAAAATAATTAGCTTTTTAGCTAAAATATTTAGTCAATAAATTAGAATTATTTGATATTCCAAGATTAGTCTTCAAACGAAATGGGTAAACAAGTTGAAAGTTAAAAAGTATTTTTCAGTTGACTTGTTTGATATTAAATATTCAATATTTAAAGTTTGTAGAGATTTCTTAATGAAAAGTTTCCTAAGTATTTTAGATTAAACATCGAGACTGATGAATCTTTTTAAAAAATTTCATATTGCTAAAGAAAAACATGCGAGACATGCTATTTTTTTGCTTTACAAATTTTATACGCCACTTTAAACATTGATTGAGACTTCAAATCTAAATCTTAATATCTGATTAATTTTTTTCTTTATTAAAGGTATTCTTTATCTTCTGTTGTAAATGCTTTTGTTAAGCTTGAAATCAAACAAAAAGCACACATGAATGTATTGCACATTATTTAATAATTTTTTTATTTTTTTAAATTCACTATACTTCTCTTATATTGCTGTTTTTATTTTTTAATGCAACTCATATTTTAAAAACGTTATTTATATTTTTAAACTTCATCTATTAGTTTCTAAATGTCATTCATTGTTTTGGAACTCAAATTTAACTGTTCATTTATATATCTATAGCCTGAAAATACCAATTTCTTTATGTGTATTTAAGCTATTTACTTTTATTTTTGTAAAGTACATATATTTTGATGAATTTTAAAATGGCAGTTCCGTAAAAGGCAAAACTAAGAATGTTTCTGTTATGGTAGAATAAATGTCCACACGCTCTTGAATTTCTATTTGTTTTTATACTAAGTAACTGATTTTTTATAAATTTAGTGAAACCGAGCATTGTTTTTAGAAATTGTGTGAATACATTTTTAGCACATGCTGTGTTATTTAAATATTTTGAAAAGAGCTTATATCGACATCAGACCTTTTAAAATGATTAAACATTTTTCAATATATCATTGTTTGCTGGATCTTTCGATTTCTACTTGCCTTCTTTTAGTAATATTATATTAAGTGAAGTTTATTTTTCAAATATTTCGAGTTTTCCCTTTGGCTTCTTTTTTAAATTTGTTGTTCTTGTTCCAAGAAATAAAAAATGTGTTTTTAGTAGTATTAATAAAATTGCGGTTTTTTTAACTGTAATATCGGTTCAGCATTTTTAGAACCTAAACAATTATATTTTTCATTGAATTGTCTGTTTTCCTATTGATACTTATAAAACATGAGTTTATTGAATTTGGAAATAAAGAAGATATGCACAATAATTACTTGCACACTCATTAATAATTTAATTTATAAGTCTTTATGCTTTTTCTAAATAGTTAATTCAGATTTAATATTTTTAAAGAAATTACATTCAAATCAAATTTTATTAATTATTTATTTAAATATGTTTGTTTTTTTTTTCAAAAATAAGCAATGTTACAGGCTTAACAAATCTTGAGGTCAATTGAAAATAATTTTTAAAATGTTGGAGAAACTTTGTAATGTAAATAAAAAGCAGTCTAATTTACACTTTTCATTTTATTAGTTCAGTAGTTTGAACCTTGAAGTGACCATAGGTTAATATTTAAATGTGTCTCCAGCCCCCTTTCTTTACACCCTTCTGTTTAGCAATTAACTTTTTACATATATTTAACTAGTTTACATGATATTTACATTTGTTGTTGTTTTCATTCAGAAATTTTTTACAAAGCTTTTGTTTCAAAGCTCATAAAATGCTCAATCATTTTTTTTTTTTTTCTATCTTGTTCCTAAAAAAGTTTGCCTTTTTTGTAAATGAACCTAAATTGTTCTCTAGACTGTAATTTTGGAACTGGTTGATGGTAGAAGTACAAAAGCGACATGGAAATTTTAGAATCCAGTTTAAGGTTTTGCCATTGTAAAGGTAATTTTATAGCTATTAAAACAATTTTGCTGTTATAATTAATTCTGTAATTTTATTTGATATTTCTGTATAGTAAGAGTTCTGTAAGAGTATATGACTTTACTCTTTCATACAGCGCAACAGTTTATCATTCCATGGCGTTGACCTTTCGTGTGTGATAAAAATTGGTGCATCGTGTCACGTTGGAATGACCGTCTGTGGGTAATCGTGCAGGAAAAAAATTGACTAGTGTATCCTGAGCTCCCAAACTCAGGGATGCCAGTTTTCCTCCTTTTGGAGGATTTCCTCCTTTTTAGTTTTTTATGTAACATTTTCCTCCTCTTTGTCCCTGTCTTGAGGATCCACATTTTTCTGATCTGAACCAGTTTTTCCTGCAAAAAGTATACTTTTCCTCATATCTAAACAAAAGATTTTCCCTCTTGGCCCCCCTTTCCTCCCAGATTACTTCACTAACTCCTAATATTTGAAATGTAATTATTATATAGTATGAGAAATTTCATTGTATCTTTAAAATTGTTGAATCATCCTTCCTGCATACTCTTTTGTTGAATTTTTGTGTATTCTATCCACGAGCTTTTTCAGCGAATTTTTGAATTTCCTCCTTTTTGCTCTCTGATCACTCTCATCCCTGAAAACTTGTCGGTTGTGTTTTTCTCCCTTCTCCACAATGACTAGCCGAGTGATTTCGTCATAAGTGTAATTGAACTGTACAGAAAGTTGCCTTGCTTATGGGAAAACTTCCAATAACAATAATAAAATAAAAAGAAATTCGGCTGTAAAAGAGTTATGCGAATTATTTAAAAAACAAGATCCTAATGCAATAAAAGAAATGGTTAAGAGCAAACTGACTTCCTGGAGAGGGTCGTTCCGCAAAGAATAAAACTAGGTATTTTTTTATTTTTTTTTAACTTTTTTTAAAAATATTTTTCTTATTCATTTTTTGGATTTTTTGATAAATAAGGTGCAAGCAAATTGTTACTGTTTTATACCTCGTGTCATAGGTGTAGGTTTTCTTTTGAAACGTTGGAAACGTTTTTATATTTTGTTGCTTGCTTTTTTTTTAATAAATATTTTTTTTGTGATAGTATAAGGCATATATAATTTTTTTTTATCATTCATAAATGGGTTGCAAACAAATACTTGCTGTTTTATACTTCATTTCATAGGTGTAGGTTTTATTTTGAAATGCTGGAAATGATTTTTAACTTTATTGCTTGTTTTTTATTAAATACTTTTTCTGTTGGAAGTATATGGGCATATTTCAGGTTTTTAAAAAACCTTTGAGAGTATATGAATGTCTAAGGGCTCAAAGCATCCAATAAAACTAGCATGTGAATATATTGAAATTTTAAAAATATTTTATGCACCATTTTTTTCCTGATTTTTATGGAATACCCTAAAACTAATACCATATTAAAAAACATAATCATAATTATAATCTCGAGATACGAAGCTAACATTGAGAGATTGTCTTCAGCTTTTATACAACTCTGGAGGGGCGTGGCTTGCTCGACGCTGCCCGTCCAGAGTTGAGTGGTATAGATGAGCCTTACCGCCACAATAGGTTAGAGCGTCCAAAAGATCTGGTACGTCTACGGATCAGATCCATGTACCTAAAGTTTGGTATTTCTACTGATTGATGTTCCTGGAAGATCAGGAGACGCCAAGGCCTTCTCAAAATCTAAGTTCCATCATCGATGATTTCCCGTTTGGGAATGATGAGGTAAGGTTCAGATTAAGTGGTGGGGGGGGGGGACTGTCTCTACTAAAGTCATCTCGAATGGTTGAAAACCCCAACTATTTAACATTTTATAAAAAAAATTTTAATAACATAATATGTTTTTACATATTTACTGGCTAAGGGAGGGATGGGTTGTTCTTTGCGTATAAACGTTGGCGTATAAACTGTTCCTAGTTTCCCTAGACCAAAGAAAAAAAGTTGTTTGTTTCCTGTAACCCTACCTACCTTAAAATTACAATAAAAAAATTTCGACCCGAAAGGTTCTTTTTAGATTTTTAAACAAATTCAATTATATCAAAAAAATTCATGAAAGCAATTAATTGATTATCATGTAATGAGTGGTTAAACCTGAGTGAAAATTATAAATATACCTACTAAAATAACCAATTTTAATAAATACCTGGTGATACAGCCAAATAATTATGCTGACTGTACACATTTTGCAGTATTTTATTGTTGTAAGACTATCTTTTTTGGATATGAACTAAAAAAGTGTCCCTTCCCTCCTTGATGTGAGGTAGGGAGGGAGGGGAAATTTTTCTTACAATTTAAATTGGCTTATAAAAATAATGTATTAATTATTAGCATCATATTTATATTTTTCATTTGTGTTAAAATGTTACGAAATATTATTCTGAGTTGTTGTAACAATAGAATTATTGTAATTGTTATTGAGGCCAATAATCATGGATACGTTGTAACTTAAGATAAATATACCAAATAGTTAATTTTCAATTTAATTTTTTAATAAAATATTCATTTTTGTATAGCTTTTTTTTTTTTTTGTAGGTGGACTGATTATTTAAAAGTACGTCAATTAAGTGTTCAATCATAAATGGACATTAAAATTAGTTATGAGGATGATAATATTTATCCATATTTTAGCAATCGTAAAGTAAAGATTATCTTGAATACTATTTATTAAATATATATGAAAGCAATGTGATATTTTGTTTTGCACTCATCGATTACCGCTGATTTCGTATGTCGACTCTTTCATTCTGAAATTCAACAGCACCTTCACCTTTGAAGTAGTCACCAAATACTTCCCTCACCATCTTTGATTGATTTGTCGCAGAAATTTCTAAGGATGTCAAAGTTGCATCAAAACTCATATCTTCCTCCAAATCCTCTTCTGTAATGTACGAAACACTGTTCTTTCGTAAGAAATTATGCAAAGCGCATCATGTCAAAACTATGATATCAATTCTATTCAAATCTAAATTTATGCTCGTATGTAATTTACAGAAGTGGTTGGCTAGTATGCCAAAAGCGTTCTCTACTACTGTACTTGCCTGAAGCAATTTATAATTAAATATCTTCTTCTTATTATTAATTGTTTTTTGATTAAATGGCTTCATGAGGTGGGTTCAAAGGGCAAATGCCTCATAGCCCATAAACATATATGGCAATTCAAACATTCAGCCACCAACCGACTCAGCTGGAGGAATGTGCAATGCTTTTGAAGATAACTTTTAATAGAATTCTGTATTTCTAATGGCACCTCCGTCGGAAATACAACCGTTTGTTCCAACCTCACACCAAATGAATTCATAGTTGGCATTGGCACATGCCATCAACACAACACTGTGGAAATGCTTATAGTTCCAGAACAAGGAACCACTTCCAGGCATTGGGGTTATTCTTATGTGTTTCCCATCAATAGCCCCCAGGCAGTTGGGGAAGTTTCATTTCATTTCAAATTCTTTAGCAATTGCATTTCAATCCAATCATCTTGGTTTTGTGGCATTTGAAAAAAGTATTTTAAAATAGACTAATACATGCTTAATGCAGCTTTTTTTGTACTCTATATTTTATGTATCCCTAGAATGAATACTAAGCAAAACATGTGTGTTAAAAAAAAAATCTTTTGTTTTTAGGACGAAATGGATGAGAATCTCGGCTCTTTTTTTTTTAGAAACTCAAACCCCAAGCCGGATTTGCCACAAGCGACCAAGGTCGAAGGCCAATGTGGTCTTGGAAACAATTGCGAAAAGAATTGACTCTGCAAGGGAAAAGCATCCAATAAAATAACTGTATTCTTCATTTGGCGAGCTCATTGCAGAGAAGATACGTCATTTGCATCCTGAGATAGTACTTATATGCCAAAAAATGATTGTTGACGTAATCTACAATGCGGAGATGAGCAATTTAAATGTGACATCTCGCATCGTCACCGATTAGATTTCTCAGGTTCATGTACAAAAAAATACTTCTCAGGAGGTAACTGTCCTCATTTTATTAGAGTAGAGGACGAATAAAGATATTTTTATGTACTCTCTACTACTATTTTTTATTTATGGATAGTTATTATTTTCTTATATTTGAGTTCCATTATGATAAATTAAGGTAATATTTTGAAATTCATATTTACATATTTTTGTTGGCATGTTTGTGGGAGTTCCAGGTTAAAGTAAATAATATTTTTCAAAACCTTATATGTATTTAAAAAAATTTATCAATAAATTTATAATTTTGTAAAAAAAAAAATTATATTTAACTACAAATCAGTTGCAAAATTGATAATTTTTTTAACAGTTTTGAAACAAATTATCTATTCTAATTATTGACTTCATTATTATAATTGTACATCAAACTTAATTCGACTAATCTATTTGTATTAATAATTACATAATTATACTTTGATTGTGTCTAAAAATCATGAAACATCAGTGAAATTTAGAGATTAGTTATCAATATGATTTAAGGAGATCTGGCATATGAAGATTTTCACACGATTTTGAGTTTACTATTTTTTAAGGGGACACTACATTATTTTTTTTTATATAAAAATACAATGCTGTCCTTTACTTGAATTTATGTAAAGGAACCATATTTCATAAAAAAAAAAAAAAATCAAATTTTTTACACATTTTTTAAAATGCTAAGACTTTTTTAAATACTTAAAAAAAATTTCATAATTAGCAATTAATATTATATAAATGTTTATTAAAAAAATTCTTTAAATCTGCAATATTTTTTCTATTGTAATAAACTACATCTTATTTCATTAATTGGAATGCCAATTTATAAAACAGACATGTTTTACAACATGCTCTAAAAATTTAAGATTTCTCCATTAATTAGAAAAAAAGCCTTAGCATTTCAAAAAACCTAATATCAACAAATATTGAGAAAGATCATTTTAAAGTTTTCATTTCTTAAGAAGATCATCCAACATTAAATCTCACATAACTCATTAAAAAATG
The DNA here is from genome assembly GCA_963978545.1 of Linyphia triangularis. NCBI lineage: Eukaryota > Metazoa > Arthropoda > Arachnida > Araneae > Linyphiidae > Linyphia > Linyphia triangularis. The sequence goes on from OZ021733.1 coordinate 35,091,706, forward strand.
TAGGTATAATTTTAAAGTTTTATATGCTTATTTAGAAGGTTCCAAACTATAATTATAGCTAGAAAAAAAATTACAATTTTTAGGGTAGAGTTTCCCCTTATTAAAATTAAAAAATTTCTCTTTAAAATGATGCCTTATTTTTATTTATACCTTATATATTTTACCTCATTTTTTATATTTCCTAATATTAACTGCATGAAAGTTAAAATTTAGTCTAATTTTTCATATTTTTAAATTTTATAATATCTAATTTTTGAAAGAAATAACATAATACGCTAAATAAATACCTTTATTGTACACAATTAAAAAATTCCTGTAGTTAAACTTTTATTTTCATATTTTTGCTGCAAATTGGTGTAATGTATCAGACAATTTCTATTCTTTTGCAATAGCATCCTAGTGATATTAGGTTACTCTTGTTGCAAGATCTACACAAGTACTATACTACGCTGGCCAATTTCATATGATAATGCTTTCCGGAAGGTATTTCAAGCGTAAATTGCCCAGCATTTTCATTTTAAATGGAAGAAAACCTGGAAAACTCATATCAGGCAGCTGAACAATCACCACAAGACTATCTGGCCCAACAGGTAGATATCTGTGAGAGGGGTTTTCAATCAATCACTAAAATTGCTATAAAAAACTATCTATGCATTGATTTCTCATCCCATTTTTGTCACAAATGTAATCAATATTTTTGCAATTTCTTTCCAGCATATGCCAAAATTTTAAAATGGCTTTATCCAGTATTTGAGTAAACAAAACACCCCAGCATGGGACTACATTTTATCAAGATCACATATAATCTAGACTATAGATTTACCTGAAATTTTTTCAATTTGTTTAAATTTAATTAGGAAACGAATAATATTTTTAGACAAACGAACAAACATAAATATATCAGATTGATTTTATTTGATATTAATGGCACTTGGAAATATAATGGTCATATAGCACTGATACACTATTATAATATATTTGGTAAACGAAGACATCTATGATTTTACATTTTTTTATTATAATGACTTAAGTAGACTAAAAATAGTAATGATTTTTTAATGTTACGAGATTTACAAGTCCTTTTTTTTTTTTTAATTCTTGGCCTTAATAGTGTGTATATAATTGAGTATAATAGTGTGAACCTAACTGAGTTTCTATCAGGGTTCCCACTGTCCTTGAATTTTTTTTTATGAAATTTGGTCCTTGAAAAAAGGATAGGGTTCTTGAAAGTCCTTGAATTTTTAAGTGACCACCAATAATTTTCACTTTGTATTTTTATGTCTAAAGTATGTAATTTTATGGTCCTTGAATTTTCCTAAAAAGGTCCTTGAATTTTCTTAAAAAGGTCATTAAAAGTCCTTGAATTTTTTTCTTCAAATGAGTGGGAACCCTGTACTATACTTGTGAGTACAGAATAGCTACATTAGATTGCATAGAATCAAGGAAATTGAAATTAAAAAAAAATATTGAAATTTTGTAATAAAAAGCTTTCCATGACAGCAATATTTAGAAAACAAATCTTTTTTATATTGTCTTCCAACATGTCTTATTTCTATTGATGCAGAGGAAAACGTGGCTTAGTGTTATTTTGTGTTGTAATAAGATAATTTCTAGATTAAATAATATAAGGCTTAGTCAATCTGTAAAACTTTATCTTTCATACAAACTAAATGGCTATTCAATTGATATTTTCAGTTAAGGATGTATTACTGTATGTTAATCTGGAATAAGGAATTCATTTTATGTCAAAATAACCAACAGAAAAATAGGGGTTAGGCCTTAGATGGTTGCTTCTAAATCATTAAAATTTTCAAAAAATTAAAGATGTCTATCCAGTGCTAGAAGTTAAGGTAGACGCCGGGAGACGCGTCTGCCCATTTTTCAAGAAAATACCCATGCGTCTCCCCACTTCTAAAACCACTGAAATCCATCCCCCCACTTTTAAAAGCACTCAATCCGCCTTAAAACTACTATTGAAAAATAACATTAACCTTTAAATGTTGTGACACTGAGAAAAAGTTATTTTTACATTTGAAAACTTTAAAACTATTTATTATATAGATATCATACTATTATTAAAAAATGTATTGTACTACTTTGTACAATATATAAGTATTTTTACTAACAAATACAGTTACACTTTTTTAACTTTGGAGGAATTTTCTTTTAAGTTAAATTTCTATTCTTGTTTCATATAAAGACAAGCTATTTTACGAAAAAATCTTTTTAGAATTCTCTATTACTTTAATCTCATGAAAGTATGCACATTTATAAGTATTATTTAAATCTAAATAAACAGTTACGTATATAACATTGAATTATTACTTAACTTTATCTCTTACTTACAAGTAAAAAAGCTAAGTCGCCAATTATTCATTAAAATAATAATAAATTTTAGACCCTCATTTAGTATTAATGTTAGGAAGTATACATTATTTTTTTACTAGTTAATATTTTTAAGTTATGAAATTAAAAAAGTTATCGTTGAAGATGGGAGAAGGGGAGGGGGGGGGGTTGCACCTATCACCTAATTTTGGGTATCCCGCCACTTTTTTTCATCATTTCTACCACTATGTCTATCAAAAAAGGATTAAGGATAAATTGGCAACACACTGCACAAATTACTTTTATCAATAGGACCATGTCGCAATGCAAGAAACAACAAATTAGTACAAATAACTTTATAGAAAGTCAATGCTTTGAGAAATAATTCTGTTTTCTATAAAAAAAAAATTAAGTTTTTATATATGCAATTTTATTAGAATTCTGAAATAGAAGGCAGAACCGCACAGTGTGCGTAGCAAAAAGTAACTGAGTCATTTATGATTCAATATTTTCCCTACTCAAATCAAATAATTCAAAAGAATTAATGAGTAGTTGCAGCTTTTCTTTGGAAACTTTTCTTTTTTCCATTATTTGTCTTCCATTTTGGGGGTACATGAAAATTAAAAGTCTTTCGATTTAAATACTTATGATAAAGAAGTTTGACAGCATTGTATCTTACTGCAGGAGGTCTGTAATAATGTTGCATTGTTTCTTCTCCAAGGATTGTTAACATTATTGGCTATCAACAGTTGTTGAGTAGCTTCTAGACCGCGAGGTTGAGGGTTCGAGTCCCGCATTAGGCATGGATGTTTGTAAATATATGTTGGCTTGTCTAATGATGAATGTTTCGGCGCATTATAGCCCTTGTGTTGATGACGGCGCCAGATTATCTGAAAACAACCAACCAATGGTTGTTGAGCGAAAGAGAGAAGAGGGCAAGATGCCTTAGTTTTTTAAATTTAAGTTAAGTAAAGAGAATTATATCTATATGAAAATCCTTAAGGATAATAGACACAATTTAAGACTTGAAATTGAAGTATTTTAGTGCACTGTGATAATATTAAATGAAGAACATGGATAGGACTTGTTTTATGTACTTCACTAAAATATTGCTTGTATGGACAGTCAATAGAATTGCTTGTAGCTTTCTTATAATTGGGATATTTAACAAGCAGAAACTGTCCAGAGTGTTTGCCATGGCCGAAAGTCGAGTAAACAATTATTGAAAAGCATTTTTTCCTAAGCAAAAAATTATTTAAGTGAAATTGCACGATAAATATTTTCGTATCTGATTTTTGTGACAATGTCGAGGATGTTCTACTGTGGGGCAGATGCACCTTAATTCCTTTATAATTTTAACATTAAATAGTAACATAACATTACATTTGCCATTCATAGCAATTTACTTAGTTGCAACTATGAATAAGTCCCAAAGAACACTTACAAATAGAAAATTATTTGAATTTGTTTATCAAGCTGATGAAAAGCTAATCCTTAATACTTCATAAAGTCAAACACATGGAGTAAGTTTTTAAATTTGCATTCTTTTTGAAAACTTTTAATTATTAAATAAAATTAAAAATAGACTTCTAAATATGTTACTTTTCTTGAAATTTTGCCTTTCAGAGAGGAATTGCAACAAAGAGGAATATTTTATAGGAACACGTATCTTTACAAATATAAAAATTACACAAGCTTTTAAACTGTTCACTTTTTTAACTGTCATTTGTATAAAATACATAAATATGTTTTTAAATTTTGAATTACCTTTCTAGAAATAATTTGTTAATATTTAATTACTATGTTTAAATTAGTGCCTGTTATCTTTTGGCTTTCAATTTGAACAGAGACTAATTTTATACCTTTTCAAACAAGTTATCTAAACTTAAGAATAGAGTTAAAAAATAGCCTGAAATCCTGCAACAAAAATCTAGTGACACTGTTGTAGTAACTGCTGATTTTCTGCAATTAAAAAATTATTCGGAAGCTGGGATAAAATTAGTATTTCTACAAAATAAAAGATACTTATAGAAAAAAACTGCATTGATTCGGGGCCAGCGTGAAACCGCTCTTTCCCTCTTTAGTTGATCGGGCCAGACTATAGCTTTAGTGACGTCACAGCTCCAACTCTTGCTAACACCATTTTAGGTAGGGGAGAATAGAGAGGGGTGGGACTTTTTTTACAAAAATATTTTCTGTAAATTATTTTCTACTGTTACAACTTTAAGAATAACCTATTCAAACATTTTAACACACTTGGAAAATTATAAATATGATGGTAATTAATAATATATTATTTTTATAGATAAATTAAAATAGCAAGAGAAATGTCCTATCCCTTATGCGAGGGACGAATTGGATATGTTTTATAAAGTTAAAATTCATAGATAATTTTTTCAAATATGAAATTTTTTTTAAAGTTTATGTTTCACTTTTGTTCTAAAAGCTTATTGTGTATCATAACATTTATTTTACCTAACATTAGAGAAATATTAATAAAAAAATAGGTAGTGCAGTTACAAACTTTTGTGGATGCAACAAGACAATTTTTTTCCCTTAATTGAATTCTTTGAATACTTTGTTTTACTTCTTACACAATTCAATTACCTGCTAATCAAATTACTAATTCATAAAAATCTACTCAATCAAACTGCTAATTCATAAAAATTATTTATTGGGTCTACAAAATATTATTGTATGAGCAATCCTACAAATATGATAAATATTAAGAGCACAAAGTTAGACCTTAAACACCTAAGAAACAGATTAAAATATGAATCTTAAAAATATTTAAAATCCCGACTGAGTTTCTTTGTCAGGGGGCTTGAATCGAGCCGGGATTTCAATGGATGCGTTTCTCTATTAATATAATATATACATCACAATATATCCTAAGCATCTAGCCGGATCGACAAGAAGTCAAAAATATTCCCAAATACTAAAATGAAACGTACCTTGTAAACCAAACTTAACAAAATCGTTGTCTTCCAAAGTTCAATGCCCACGTTGATTCGAAATGAACCCAGTCCAGCACCAAGAGTTTAAAGTAGTGAAAAACGTAATTCCCAAAATTGTCTCGCATAAAACATTTAAAACTGCACTGCCATCTATGTTCCTTGAAAAAATGAAAAAATAAAATATTTAGACCAGTTAGGGCTGCTTGACTGGATTTCAATATCGCTCAAAGAATGGAATCAGAAACCAAAGGAAAAAGTTTTTAAAAAAAACAAAAATTCAAAAATATTTAGTAAATCCATTTTTCCTCAAATTATCCCTAAAAATCCCAAAAGCGAAATTGAAGTCCGTAGCATTATTGCAAATACTCTTAATTTTATTTAGTTGTGTATAATAAATATTTTTAAAAATCTTGAATTTTAAATTGCTATTAAAATTCGAAAGTCAAATAACTTCAAAATTAAAATCCTGTCTTTTGTCATAAACTTCAATATTTACTGAATTATCAATTATCTTTAAATTTAAATCGAGATACGGAGCGCTCTTGTAATATTTTTTTTTTTTTTTTTTTTTTTTTTTTTTTTTTTTTTTTTTAAATCAAATCCTTCAGTAGGTAAATCTCGATAATTTTGTCCAAATCATTGAAATTAAAAATAATTAAGGTAAGGAATATATTAATCTACTTTTAAGAAAATTAGTAAAATAAATAATCAAAGTTGACTAGTAATTAGTACATTTTAATTTTAAACGAATATAGATGCAGCTCGGCTGTACTTGCTGCACCCCACGAGTCGCCACTGTTGTAGAGAATATTCCTGGCTTTTCAATTATTATTCCTAGGATGTGTTTGAAAAACGTACATATAAAGAGATAGATGGATTTTTTTATATTTTTTTTTTAAATACAACCGAAAAGTCAAATGTTTTTTTTAAAATACAAGAATTCGTTTGAACGTGTTAAAATTAATTTTAAATAGGATTTTTTTGTTCGTTAAATTTATTTGCATTCAAACACATCGAAATAAATTATTTCAATATACATTTTGTTAAATGCATATTTTTTAACTACTATACATCGGCAATTCTCCACTGGGCATTTGACTTCTTTTTTTTTTCTTCTTATAAGTTAATAGAGATTAGAATCATAAAATTATGATGAATCTAGTAGTTTTTACATTATATTAGTTGGTGGCAAAGTTATATGGAAAAAAAATTATGATCGAGTGAAATATTTCTTTATAACCACTGACGCACACGACATTTTCGTTCATCAGTGGGTTATAAATATATATTTGAAAAAGTAAGAATAATTATAATTGCTTGTAATTTTGTAACCAACTTAATCTACAATAGTAAAACATAGTTTATGTGTCTGTCTGTTGATCTATAGAAAGCTACTTAAAATATGCTAAGATCTCTGAAATTTCCAACATTAGTAGTTTTTACTTCAAATTGTACTTTTGACAAATAGTAGAAGGTTAAAAATTTAATTAATGTTTTTATAACATAAGTAGTCTCCGCAGTGCGGCTCCACCGTGCAGCTAGTATTATATATATTTAAAAAAAAAACATAACTCCTAGACGGCTCTAAATATTGTGATATGTCCTTAACTCATTAATATTGAAAGGAAACTTATAATTTGACTTTCCATCATCTATAATTGAGCCGAAATTTAGCAGATAGGAGAGATATTGTTCAGCGCCCCTCGCAAGCTAATAAACATGAAGTTGTGGACACATCTTTATGAAAAAGACATCATATTTATAACATAGACTTCTATTGCATGAGGTAAACTCGATTGAAGGAAGCATTTAATTATATATTTTTTACTTTTAAATATTTATAATTCAAATTTTGCCTAAAATTCGTTTTACGGAATCTAATATTCTTATTCGTAATTATGGGAAATTTTAAATTATCTTTTTTTGGCAATGCAATTCTTAAAGAATTTGATTTCAGAATTAATTCGATTTTAAACCCGCGATAATGCGCACTGGTTCCAATAGACCCCATCGTAATATATATTCCCATACTAAAAAAATTAAAATTGTTCTCATTGTGATAGGGCCTAAAACAAAATAAAAGAATTTGATAATTTTTCTCACAGAAGTATAGTGTTTTCATTATTGAAAATTAAAAAAGTCGAAGCAAAGAAACAGTGACAAATGACAGAAAATTGCATAGATTTAAATGATGTGGTGCGAGTCATCTCCTATTTATATGGTTCTATCCAGTTTCCCTGTACAAGTACTTTCTTCAATACAAAGATCGTAGAATGATTATGCACCGGGCCTCCAATTTTACTGAGAATTCTTTCGGCTGACAACTTTATAAATAATCCAGAATCGATGGATTTTACAACCTATAATAGCGTTTTACGTTGAATCATCCACTTGATGTACCGGAATATTTAGTTCGTGTCTTATAAATGAAAGAAACGTCATTGCTAAATATCTGCCAAGATATACGTGTACACAAAAAAGCCTGAACTGTTGAAGCTCAGTTTCAAAAGGATTGGGGCAGTCTGAAAAGTCTTAAATCTAATGTATCCCCCTCTCCATGGTCCACAAAGGCACGGCTGAACTTGATTCATCGCGGCTATGACAGTGCGGTAAAGATCAAAGGATTTCAAATACCTCCTTAGTTTAACCGTTCACCACTAGATGGCACTGGTTTAGTAGGATAGTTTGGAAATATATCGCTTTGAATTCCAATGCTTAATAGGATGTTGCTACAGTTTGTAAGTGATTTTTGTAATTATTTACTCTTTTAATTCCCAAAACATTATAAAATGCCGGTCTATTGCTGCGTACCTTTATCTAAGTCAAATAGCACGGTCGATAAAATATATTTTCACGAATTCCCAGCTGATTCAGAAGTAAAACGTGTTCCTTTAGATAAACGGATTCTTTTTTAAACTGTTCAAGAAATAATATCCTCTAAAATCAATTCTTTTCATCTAAATTTATTCAGAATTGAAAATATAGAATTAGATAGTCTTTTCTATATTATTTCGATTTTCTTGTTTTAATTTTTTGAGTAAGATATCTATATCATCATACTATATTTTATGATGTTCCAATATTTCCATTAATTAAAATTGATTATATTTATTTTTACTTCCTTTTTTTAATTCATATAATAGTTAATTTATGAATATTAGACCATTTTATAACAGAATTTAACCATTAACTTTTGGTTTTATTCTGGAAAAGAAATGGTCAATTACTAGCATGGCTGTGGTCAATTAGTCATGTCTACTTGGTCAATTAATTTCAAAATTGCTTTTGGTAAGAAATTCTGATGATATATTAAATTGTAAAAAGGACTGAAACATCATGTTAATTTATTATTGAGCTTTATTAATCAATTGATATTTTGGGAAGTTTTCATAGTATTCCGTTAATAATTTTTCTAGAAAAAAAAATTAATGTATAGAAACTTGCACTAAATGGTCAATTACTTGTAGGTTCACCCTAGTATTAACAAACTAATGAATTAAATCATTTTTCTATTTGCATAATGCTATGTGAATATGCTATGTTTCGTTTTATGATTTGTTTGTTTTGGTTAATGGTTACGATTTTCGCCACTACCCCCGGATTAGCGCTGCCCAAGTAGAAAATTTATCTCGTAGGTTGGTCGTCGCGAAATCAGCCATTGTCAAAGCCTTATTCCCCCTTGAATCGAGTTTAGCCTTGACAAACGCCAATTGTCAAAAGCTTCACGCTTCAGACAATTGCCACAGGGTGAGTTAGGGCGGCTTAGGACTTGTGTTTCTTAACTTATCCTCCTATAGGGTTGCTTTATTCTGTATAACGATCTTCGTTTTGCCATGGAAAAACCCAAGATTCTAACTAAATATAGGTTTGATCAAAGAAATATTGTTAAAACATGTTTAAGTAGTAATAGATAAATTTATTAACACTAAGGAATTGGAAATAATTAGGAAAAAAGGAAGGAATTAGTCGAAAATAAATCACTTCTGAAGTAATCCAGGAGCTAATGGTGCTAGGAACGTCATCTCTTTATAGCTAGGGAACTAAATAAACAAAAAATATCAAAAGATTAAAATTGAATTTAAAAAAATTGAAAATAAATATCATTAAATAAATTATATAGGATAAAAGAACGAAATTATATAGGATAAAAGAACGAAATTATATATGTTATAGAAAAAAATAGGGGAAAGATCCATGCGATAGAAAATTCGGTGGAGTGATTTTCATGGAGTGCTGATGAACAAAATGAATAAAAGATGCAAAAGTTTAAAATTAAGTTTAAAAAAATGGAAGATAAATATCATAAAAAAAATTATATGGCTTAAAAGAAATGAGTCATATCTATTATGGAAAAAATCCAAGCAATAGCAAATTCGATGGAGTGATTTTTAAATTTAACATTAGCAGCATAGGCCAAGGAATGACTGCCGATCACTCTTTAAATTTTCGCACCATATTTTATTTCTCCCTCGATCAAGGTCATAAGCAGGGATTTTTTTTTTTTTTTGGTAGGGAATATGAATTTATAAGTCAGTCAATCATAACAATCTTTTTTAGTAATTAATACTGCATTTGTTTAGACATATTTTGTGTTTTAATACTAAACAAATAATTTTCGTGTGGAGGTATGTCATCATATCCCTCCTTCTGGCTATGCACCTGCCCTCGATTAATGTTAGTTGAAGCTTGAAAATATTACAATATGTGTACTAAAAAAATGCGAAAAGTAAATTATTTACTTTGTTAATACTTTTATTCAAATATTTAGAATATAAAAATTTATTTATGTTACCTTTCAGATTTAACAGGAAGTCTATGCTTCTAGCAATGAGCCTCCCCAAAAAAATGGGAGGGGAGGGAATGAATTTAAAAGATTTGGAGGACGAGGTTCTTGAAATAGCAGCCAAAGCTCTGGAAGAAAAACAAGACGATTTTGACATTAATGGAAAATACGTAGCCTCAAAATTGAGCTGGAAGATAACTTAACAACCTATGAAATTTATGAACATTAAATATTTTTAATGCATATATTGTATTGCAGTGGTGGCCCGTCTTCGAAAATGTTAGTGCAGCCGGAAACATGACACTCCCCCATGCCCCAACCACACACACACACTTTCCACAATCATGTACAATCACACCTGAACTTTTTTTTTAATTATTTTAAAAATCGGTAATTTTTGCATTTAAAAGTGCATAATTAGTAATGATGTTTACATAAAAAAATGTCAGTTTTATTAAAAAATTAATTAACTAACTAATATTTAACTCCTTACAATTAGCATATTTTTGGACATTGATTAATCGTGTTTTGGCCAAGAAAAAAAAATTATGATTGGAAAGTTTTCATAATATCCTTCTAAATTTTATGAATTTCCATCTAGTTTCTAGAATATATATATATATTTTTAATAAAATTTTTTTAACATTGAAAGTAGACAAAAATCGCAATTTTTCTAAAAACTTTGTATTTAAAAATCTAGCAGAATTCATTTTCTTTTCCAATCAATTTGACTGAGGTTCAAAACATATAATAATAGTAGTTAATGCAGATTTGAATCCTCAAATCATGTTTCAATTAGATGATATCAAACTTTAGTTATCACTGTTTAAATGAAGTTTCACTTGCCAAAAATACAAATTTTTAGATAGTGAGTTTAAAATATTCAAATTTATTTTCAGAATAAAATAGTACTTCAAAGTAATAAAATAACTCTCTAGTCTTCAAATGATACCATTATCTGGCAAAAATTCCATCTAGAGATTAACTTAAAGCAAAAATTCTCAAATGCAGCCGAAGTCGGAAAATCGCTGATCTGGCTGCCACGCTACGCATTACGTATAGGGAAGGATCTATCGGATTTCATTGGTTACCATGGAAACGTCACAGCCGAACACATGGCTGCCCCATTCGAAGGAATATCACTTTGATTGGAAACGTTTTTTTCCCCTCGTGAATTGAGGCAAGAAGTTTGCTGTTTATAGGAATTTTTTACACTTATCGTAGAACTTTGACCTTCATTTTAGAAAATCGTAAAATAGATCATTTTAGTTTTGTACTGATAAATTTAGGTGCAGCCTGGCAGGCACGAACCACCACTGTTGTATTGATTATTTGTTATATTGTCTTCTCAGATAAGTATTTTTTCTCAAACTTCAATAGAAAAAGTTCTGGAGTCTGATAAAAAGAAGTAATTGTTTTCTTCATGTATGCCTTATAATTGCCTGATTTTTCCCCAAAAAGGCAAAATTCTGTATGGTTTTGTGTACAAGAAGTTCAGTTTATTCCAGGTGTAACCCAAAGTTTCCAAGTCTGGATTTTTGATATACCATATCTAGATGAAGTTAATTTCTATTTTTTTTTTTTTTTTTTTTAAAGTAAGAGCTAAAGATATTTTTGAACTCCCATTAAATTACCCAGGATGGTTTAATAAATATGTAACTTTCATTTGACTTTTTAAAATGCCTTAAAATAAATTAAGTTTAGCTGCTAGAGTAAAGTAATCTTTGGTATGATGGGTGTATCTCATTTCCTCAGGTATAAGTGATTTTCTCCAACTTTACCGCTCTAATGTGATTCAGTAGTGTGACATTGTTTTATCACATTCTTTTTTCAAAATAGAAATTGTTATTTAAATAAAGTAATCACTTTTCTTTGTATTGTAGTTTGTGAGTGAGAAAAAAATATGATAGACTATTTATGTGCTTATAGCACACTCACAACCCTCCACATTGACCGTCCACGACAAATATCTGATGAGAAAGTTCTAAGTAGAAGTGTTTTTATAGAGAAATGCAAAAGCAATAGAGCTTCATTTAAATCCCCTCCGGCAGGAATTTTCTACCCCTGGCGTTAATAGGTTAAATGAAAAGTAAACGTACAAAGTTTTATATATTGTCGTATTGCTTTTTACTTATTTTATAGCATTTATGATTAAATATATATTATCATTTCGGAAGTCATTTTCTAGTAAACCTACTATTAAATTCCTAAACATTTTTTATTTTACAACTTAGATTTCTATTGATAGTTTGTTACAAAAACTAAAACAAAGTTTATAGAAGCCAAGTTCACCACTCAAAGGCTATATAAGTAGAGACGGAGAAATTTTGATTTATTTAAACTAATTATCATAAAAATTCAATTCTTAAAATTTATAAGTAAAATTAATTATTGAAATTAATCCCTAATTATGAATATTTAAATAATAAAACATGTTAATTATTAAAACAATTTAATTATTAAAATTAATTATTGGAATTATTTTATTAAAACAATTAATAAAATTTATTAATGATGATATCGAAGATTTTTGCCGGTATGAATCTAAAATAACCGGGCCGATTTAATGTCCCAATACGCCCCTGTTTGTAATTAGTTATCAACAGAGGATTGAAGAAATTACAATTTATTACATTTAGATGTGTTTGCCAAAGGAATGCCTGTGGAATACGATTCAATACAGATTGATTAATCCTTGCTTAACATGAAATCCTATTTAATGTAAAGTAAGTGCAGTTCTCCGTACTTAAAACTTGCGTTAATTTATTAATTTCACATGAAATTCTGTTAACACGAACAAGTTCAGCGGCCCCATCGACTTCGCGTGTGGTCTGACTATATTCTTGAAAGTGTTACTGTGTAATGTATGGTACAACAGATTTGTATTCAAAGAGACCTTGGTTCAATCCTGGGAAATTTTTTAGTTCTCAATTTGGAATATTTTATCATGTTGATTTTATTTTAATAGTAGTGTGATGTATCGTATCATTCCGGGTTGCTATAAATTACAAAATAACTATTTTTATTTCAAGTTTTTACATTTAGTTTTCTCAGCGTTTACAAATTAATATTCACCATTAGACCAAATTATTCTGTATAAGATTTTTAACCTGACCCTATAGTTCTACAAGAAATTAATAAAATTTCTTATAAAATATTTTTTTAAAACATGCATTTTCAAAGTGTTATTTCATACTTTAAAGTGAAAATGAAAAAATTATAAAATCCCTTTTTCCTACAATTCACAATAAATATTCTTATACTAAATAATTTTGTGTGTTATACTGTAATAATTATATATTATACATAGTAAATAATTTGTAATTAATCTGCCAATTAACTCCATACTGTATATTTTTATCGAAAATATTGTCCCCTATAAACAATTTTTTTGTGGAAGTCAAAAGAGTATATACAAAAGACATAACAAGTGATTCATAAAAAGGACAATTTATTCTATAAATGAAGAAAATTATTTAATTCTTAAAAAAAATTTTGTAATGTCAATGAACTTCTGCTTCAGATGAAACAAAATATTCTCGCAGTTCGTCCCTCAGACACTTTGCAGAAAATGTATGGTTATGGCCAATTGCAGGAGCCAAAGGAAAGAAACTAGTCTCAGGCATGCCTTTCTCTCTCCAGGCACCATCTATTATGTCATGGTTACCATTTTCCTTATCAGCAACCTCACGGTAGCGAGGTGAGATCAAGAAAGATTTTGTTCCAATTATGACAATACGGAGATTATTAATCCAAACAAAACTGCAATATCTGCGAAGGAGTCAAAATGTGATAATATAATTAGATAGTAACTCTTGGAGTGTCTCAGCAAAATCGATAGACTTATTTGTAAGGCAAAAAATCTAATTATTTAAAAATAGTTCATCCGTAAACGTGACATCTAGCGGCCGCGAGATTCCGATAAGTATCCATAGAAAAGTATTCCGTCTGACTCTTTTATGATTGTAGTTTTCTAATCAAGGACGCTTTGACAAAGAAACTCATTAAACCCTGCCGCCTCTCCCAGAAAAAAAGTTCCATTACATAATTTATTTATTTAACTGAACTATTATACAACAAACAACTAGGCCATCTCTGCATAACAATTGTAAGAAATAGCTTAAAAAGGCTTTGGATAATGCTTACTCTTGGCCTGTAAGCGCGCCCTCTAGCGACGAATAAAGATTCCGTGAAAAACAGGGATATGACACTTTTAAGTACGGTTTTTAGCCTACGGATCAAGGATGTTTTGTTTCAATAATGACAATACGACGGTTACTTAAGCCAACTAAGACTACAATTTCTGAGGAAGGTGTCGTGATTCAATAACATGATGAGATAGCAACTCTTGGAGGTCTCAGCAAAATTGATAGGCTTATTTGAAGTGAAGAAATCCAATTGATAAAGAAAACTCATCCCTCATAAAAATAAAACCATTCTTCCAAGCATTTTAGTAAAAACTTAATTCCAAACAGAAAATATAACTAAAGCACAATTCTTAAGCAGAGTTCATCCGCAAAAGGGCCGCCAGATTCGGAAGCATCCCTTGAGAAAGTATCTCATTTGACTTTTTTACGTATGTAGTTTTTTAAACAAGGACATTTTGACAAAGTACAACGAGGTCAAACAATAAAAACTGTGAATAGCTTCTTCCAATTGCTTTCATACAAAAATATAGTCATAGCCATAATTTTATTTTTTCTTATTACACATAGTTGTAACATATATAACAGCTTCATTAGTACTTTAAATTAAAAGGTTTTTCTCTTCCCATTTCATTTTGGGAATGAAACGAAGGTATGCCTTAAGTGAAATATTTTTTATGCATAAAAGAGAAAAATTTAATTTTTAAGCTTTAAAGTTTAGCCATCAGTAAAATAGTTTTTAAATATTTTATAAAAATTTAGAATTTTGTAATTCTATGACTCGGCGTCATTGAGAGTATCTTGAAAGTGCGGGATTCAATCTTGAATCTCTGCATTAGTAACACATAGATAAGAAAGTTTGTTTCATTTCAGAATCATGTAATTTGCATTTAATAGCAAAGCATTCCCAAAAGACTTTTACCTGTTTTTATAAAATCAAAGCCCTGAGTTTAAAATCCAGAGGAAGGGTTTATAGGGTCTCCCTCCCCTTTCTTCCCTCAAAACAAGTTCCCTTTTATATTATAAATTAAACTAAACCTATTATAAATTAAACAACTTTTACATCTCGACACAAAAACAGCTTAAAAATGCTTAGGACAATGCATTCTCTTTGCTGCAAACGCGCCATCTCGTTACCTATGGAGATTCTGAGAAGAAAAAATGGATTTAATGCAGCAGATCTTTTGTGCAATTTCATAAATGTAATGTTATGATGTAGGAATAAGTCATTTTGTAACAGTGGTAGAAGTGGGGGATGCCCAAAAGTTGGTGACAAGTGCCTCTTCCTCCACAATGATAAATTTTATAATTTTTCTCTTATATTAAAAATACTTACTAGTAAGGAAATAATTTATACTTCTTAAACTAACATTGAACAAGGGTCCAAAATGTATTGTTATTTTAATAAATATTCTGCGATTTAGTTTTTATACTCGTAAGTAAGAGGTAAAGTGAACTTATAATTCAAATGTGCATACTTTCATAAAATTAAATTAATAGCGAACTTTATTTTTTTTTTTTTTAAATAGCTTGTCTTTATAAGAAAGAAGAATAGAAATTTACCTTAAAAGCAAATTCCTTTAAAGCTAAAAGTTGATAGAGCGTAACAGCATTTGTTAGTAAAATTACTTAAATCTTAATACAAAGTAGTATAATACATATTTTTAACAGTATGATATGTACAGTGGTTTAGTGTAAAATAAAAAGGTGTGGGAACGCTATGTCGCGTCGTTACAAACGTATTTTTTTCTGTGTGTGGGAGAGTGGAGGGGAAAGTGAAAATGACAATTTTAAATAGTTTTATTAATATTTCTTTAATACTCTCAAAACAGCTAATGAACAACTCAAAAATTAATTTTTTTTTTTTTTTGGAATGTGTGTTTCGACTTATTTTTTTATTCAAATAAATTTTTAAAACTATTAATTTATTTGGATTTTTTAACAATTTGCTTTGCACAACCCATTTTAAAAGATTGTTTAACACTTTATAAATGGATTATAAGAAATTTTCAAGACACATATTATTGACACACATTTTTAAACACATTTTTTACAACAATTTTCCAAATTGTCAGAGATGCCTTATTTGCAATGTGTTCGGATAAATTCCAAGATTCTGTAGATCATCGAAATCTGTTTTCAAAACGAATTAAAAAGATTGCGATTGTTGCAGATGTCGATCGAGAGTTTTATGGTTTTTCTCCTTCTCAAAAAGAAAAAGTAGAGAAGTTCCTCTTACTTAATAGACCCTTCCTTTGCTTTTCCAAATTTGCTTCAGTAATAAAATAATTGGTAAATTAAAATCTATCAGTCAATTTAAAATTTCTTGATAAAATATTAATTTGTATACCATCTCAATCATCTCTAATTTTAAGCTGGATATTTCAATGTAGACTCATTACTTGCGCCAGACGTATAAATTTGCTTGAGACATTCCTGTTTTTTTTTTGTTTTTTTTTAATTTTATATAGTTTGATTTTGTCATTTCAGCAGTGGTGACGATTAGGTGACAATAAAAGTCAAAAGTGGGTATGAATCGTATGAGGATGCTACGGAGGAAAAAGGCAAACTGCGTAATATGTATAATATTGCCATTAAAATCACTAGATTTTAAAATGGATCGGGGTTAATTTCCGCCCCTTATCGCCGCCACTGTACTTTTTTCTTTCTTTTTTTTAAACTCGAGGGAAATGATTTTTTTTAGGAATTGCTGCTGCATTTTTGAAATAAACTCTGAAATAACTGTAATTGTAAAGCTTTCCCATTCTCAAACCGAGAAACAATTTAATTTTGCATTTTAAAGTACACCTGAATTGCTTTCCTACTTCTTCACAGCCCAATTTCGATGTATTATACTCATTTATTAAACCATTAGCAGTTTTATATTAAGGAAAATCAAATATACAGGACCGGCCTAAGAGTAAAATTCTATGTGTGCAAGAATGAGTTTTGGCGCTCCTTGCAATGAAAACGGGTCTAGAAAACCCTCCAAAAATGGTACGGGTGTTCTATATGGTATGGGTGCAAATTATTAAAATCGTAGCGTTTTCTGCACTAAATAACATTATTTTACGTCAGGTTTTATTAAGGAACCCTCGGGATACAAATTTTTTTATAAAATATAAAAATTGTAATAAAATTAATTTCATAAGAATTTAATAAAATACATGTTATTAAAATTACTGATTTTTGCTACGCATTCTTTTTTATAGAAGTCATCAGCTTTTAGCCCGAGCCTTGGTTCCCTTTCGCAACCCTGGGTTGTGAAGGGCTGCAATTCGGCTAATATAGCATTATCAGTTCTGCCAAGTTAAACTGAAACAAAGTTAACAACTTTTCAGTTCTGTCAAAACAACGTAGCGGAGCGCTTGAAGCCAGTCTCTTTACTGTACTTTCAAGCAACATTTTATTCGTTGAACTAAACATATTCAAATTCACAAACATACAAAAGCGAAGTTAATATAATGGATTTAAAAATCAATACTGTTTTGAACAAATTTTTTCATGTTCAAACAAGTTATCAGTTTGATTTTCCCAATATCTGGCACTAAAATAAATATTTCCCAAATCTGACAAAATATAAATGCATAATCCCGTAATCTCAAAACACCTTAAAAGCTAATACAAAATATCAGCATTCTGCTCTTACCTATCTGGATTTTTAGCTCCATCCAGTTTATACCGTCAGAATCGCAGGTTTGCTTCACTTTTTTGGATTGTCAAAAAAAAAAAAAAAATTAAATTACTGTCGTTTGTTTTTTCCTCTAGAGCGAATTCATTTTTTAAGTAGAGTGAGATGTTTACAATTAATTTATGAAATCGGTGATATAAAAATTTAAAAAAAAAAAAAAAAAAAAAAAAAAAAAAAAAAAACACATACTTACATAACTTTTGTTGATAAATCGGTTAGCGTTCCCGTTAAAATTAGAGGAGGGGAAATATTCTTCAAGGAAAGGGTGCAAAGAACTATATGTGCCAGACCACAGTTTTTTTTTTTTTTAAATGTAGATAGTGGCGTTAATTTGTGTATGGAAGTTTCAGTCAGTATATATGACGAACCATAAAAATGTGAAGTCTGGAATTCATCCACAAATACAGATCATTCGTTGAAGAGGATAATTGCCATTGAATGAATCATAGCTAGATATAAACATACATGTCAGTTAATTCCTAATGAAGGAGAAATGGTTATGTGTAGGGTGCCGCACCTCTTTCGAGTGTTTTACAAAACTAAAACTTGCTTGCTCAGCTCTGAAGTTATGTAGACGAAAGCAAAGTTCTCAAGAAATGACTTTTTCGTTTGCTTACTTGGCTTTGTGTTTAGTATCACGTAAAAAGAAAAAAAACATTAAATGGGGGAACGCCGTTCCGCCTTTTAAAAAGAAAAAGGATCGCCGTTCCCGCTCCACTACACCCCTGACTAGAACTACAACATTTTCATGGAATTTGTTTGAAGAAATTTTTTAAAGTTGTAAAAAAAGGTCAAAATTGGAAAAAAAGTTAAATAATGGATAAAAAAAGAAATTCATAAAATTAATCATTGTTTTATTAAAATCTATTATAATATATATATATTATCAATTAATTTTTAATTGTTGGTATTTGTATTCTTCGAATGGCAAAACTCTTCTTTGTACACTTAAAAAAAACACACAACTTTGTACAACAAAAAAAAACATTCCATGCCAAACAAACCATGCTTTTTATGTCATTCAAGTAATTTTGTTTCCAAATGCCACCAGGTATATTTTTCTTAACCAATACTTAGAAATAGAATTTGTTCATCTGTTTATGTTCTGCAATCTGTCTTTATATTGGGATATGTACTGACAATGGAAGTTTGCAATGAAACTGTTATTGTCATATTAAAGGTTACTCTTTGCAAAAATTTCCTCCAACAAGGCAAAATGGTTTAAGTTTGTATTTTAAAATCTGATAATAATTGTACTCATGCACTATAGGTACCTAGAAGAAATTTGTATCTTTGGAGCTAACGACAATAAAGCCAAACATTGTTAATAGTTATAAATTTTTAGAGGGAGGATTACAGGTGAAATGGTACATATTATTGCATCAACCAATTTTGACATAATCAAAACTGTCATCAAAAGGCAACTTTAACACTAATTTATACAATCACAAACTGCACACCTTAATAACTGCAGCTTCCTCATTTACTTTAGTAAACTCCCTTTTAAGCTGAATTTTGGCGACAGTTTTGTATTGCTGAAAATGGTCGATGGGGTAATATGTACCTGTTTAAAAATACTAAATTAGTCTTGTATGAGCCAAATACAAAAACACCAGTCGACGTATGGTTGTGTTTCCTTATTTTTGTATTTCTTTTTTTAGAAATAAATCTTTTAAAATGTACATAGATGTTAATTGATAGACACTATTGGGTTTATTGAAATTTTTTTTTAAATGATATCCAACATTTTAATATGTTTGTGGTTAGCATTGCATTAACTTAATACAATAATACTTATAAGTGTCCAGGTTTTTTTTTTATACTGTCCAGGTAACGATACAAGAAATTTTTCTTCTTACAATGTCTCGCAATTTAGAATTCAGATGAAAATTAATTGAATGTCACATGAGGATTAACATATTTTTTAATTGATTCATTAAATCTACCTAACTAGAAATTTTACAGTAAGTTAGTAAAAATATGTAGCATAATTGAATTTGCATACTTCTATTGATTACTATTTACAGTTGCTATAAGGATATCTGACTGAATCAATGTAGGTTGGAAGTAATCAAACTATGAATAATTTTGGTTCTATATCAATTTAGTTTCTTAATGAAATCATTTGGGGAAAAAAGTCTAGGATGAAAATCAGTTTAGGTAAAAGGCACTCTGCCACCTTTCTCTAAATTGCCGATAATAAAATTAGCACATGCTAATAAATGTTTGGCTAACGTTCTTGCTTTTGCTGAAAACTAAATATTTACAATTTGATAATTGGATGAGAAATGTATCAATAAAGGCAATTTTTAGATGATTTTTCAAATATTATAAAAAATATAGAATGTCGATAAAAGACTTTAAACTATATTTGGCTTCAAACTCCAACATTTATAGATTCTTTTAATAAAGAAGTAATTTGTAAATAACTTGAAAACCATTGTCTTTCGCAACAAAACATTTCTAGTTTTTGTTGTTGTCGTGTGACAAGTGCAGAAAAAAGGTGATAGAACAAGTCAAATGGGACCAAAGGCATTCATAGAGAGGGTTGCCATTGCCTCGAGAGGTTGGACTTCTACCTGTTGGTCCGCGGAAGGTATTTTATTTCCCTTCTACCACCCACTGGAAAACCAGTGGAGGCATTCCCCTATCCGCCACCTTGGGGACGCGCTCTCTAGTATTTCTAGTTTTTGTTGGAAGTCGTAAAGGATATTTTAGACGTTATAATTCCCTAGCAAAAACAGCTGAACTTAGCTTAATGAGAATTCTAAATTTTTTTTTAGTAATGAATGAAATTTGCATTTCTGCTGAATCATAGCATTTTGACTTTCAGATCAAGCAAGTTTTCAAAGGCAAAATTTTTAAAAACTCCATTAAATTTATTTCAATTCCCAACAGATCTCTACATATTACATTTCACAATAATAGGTAAATACAATTAGCATGCAACTGTTTAGACTTTTTCCTGCTTGATGCCAATACAGTCTACAAACACTACAAAAAAGTCACCTCTTCAAATACCACCAGGAAAATAGTATAATAGCAGTATAATAGTATAACAAATATAACAGTATCTATTCCTGATAAACAATGAAATATTAACTCAAAGACTATTTTAATGCATTTCTCGTAAGAATTATTTGTAAACTGGTGTTTATGGATTAATTGCTCAAATAAATTTCAAAACCCTAACTTCAAATATGTACTAGAAATATAGATTTTGAAAGTAATTCAAATTTAATATAAGGCATTTAATTTATTAAGTTATTTAAATTTAGTATGAAAAGAAATAGTGGAAACTTTCTGACAAAATTTTATGAACCTTCTTACTTCATAGTTTAATAGTTGCATTCAAAACTCTTGCAGAACATTTAGATATTAACCCTTTAACTACCGTTGGCAAGAAAACTTGCCAATCAACATTTAAATTTTTTTTTTTTTTTTGCTAATAAATTGCGATTGTAGCTCCACTTACTAAGTTTTGAAAATCAGGAAAATAATTTTTCAAAAAATCCGAAAAATTCCAAATATACCTTAAATGATCTAAATAAACAAGGTCAAAGTTAAAAACAATTACTTTATCCATTTCAAAGTCGTCATTAATAGGTTAATTCATAATGGAAACATGGCATAATACTATCTTTAATATATAACAAATTATAAATCCCCCCCTACAAACTATTTATTATATATCTACAAAGTTGTGAATGGTAATTACATATATGCAGTAAACAAAAGGTAACAAATTTTCAAATAGGGAATATATGTTGTGCATTTATTTATTCAAACACATTTCTTACAAGCCATGCTTTATTATTTACTTTAAGTGTACAGGCAAACAATTATTAAACATATATAAGTTTTTAAGAATTATATAAGATTCCAAGGATCACTTCTTCCAAGTGATATTAAATATATATATATATAGGGAAAGAAATTGGAACAGTCTCAGGCAAATAAATTTTGTTTTCAGTCAATTACCACTTACGTTAGAGTATGTCATCACTTTCAAGTTTCACTTAATATAGAAAACTAGGTCAAATGGCGTAGGGATATGTTTTTAGAAGACCCCCTCCCCCGATTTTTACCACTAACAAACGTTTCAGTACAATTATGTGTATACTTTGGGATTTTGGTTTAATAATAAAATTAAGAAAACCTAATCAAGATTACTTGTAACTCTCAAGATAAGTATAGACATTCAGAGTGAAACTCTTGTTAAAACAAGTCATGTCCAGTCTTTATTTAAAGATTTGTGAATATCCATCCAGTGCACTTAGATTGTTACAAAAATTACTAGCAGCAGAAGTATGGCAAAAGGCAGAGGTTCAAACTTTCATACAGACACCTTCTAGAATTTCCTAACTTTTGTATTTTTACAAATGGCAATTTGAGGAATAACATAAATTTGATGAAAAGTATTAAGAGAAAGGGTATAAAACTGGACTAACACTATCAACATATTGCATGCTTTGTGCTGGTTTGACTATTCTAAATGTTATAATCAGAATTCCTAATCTTATTTCGGTACAGCTGCAAAATTGGGAACTAGCAAGTTTTGGTAACTTTCTTTGACACTTTTAATTTGAAAACCCTCAACTGCTACATGCCGAAAATACTATGGTAATGAAATATTTAAAAACACAAGAACAAACAAAATTATTTAATATAAGTTTATATGAAATATATTGAATCAAAAACATTTGGCACTAATTAATATTACATAGTACAACTTTTCTAAAACAGAATATCAATACTAGTACAAACTGTATCCTATTGTTTATTTCCATTGCTTTTCGTTTTGTTTACTTAGAGCGCAAGGAACTTCGTATTTACCTGTAAGGGAGAAATGGACTGATTCAAAATCCACTTCTCATAGGATGTCAGTGCGGGAAAGAGCCGCTAGTTGAGTTAATAGCTCATTTTAATAGGTAAGATAGGGATTGAAAATATTCCGTTTCCTCGATATTAAACTAATCCACATATAACATAACCATCAACTTAGTCCAGTAGATAAAACATTTTTTACTTACTGGGGCGTCAACTCCCTTCCCCACCGCCCTTCCTCCTCTCATACACCTGCAGTAATTTCGTTTCGCAGAACACTTTTGAAAGACTTGAATGATCAGTTTGAATTGACTCTGTGTTTGTGTATGTTGGCTGCAATTGATTATTCTACCCGTGCATCTGATGCTGGTAGTGTATCTGTGCCAAAAATAAAATCTGCTAATTTTTCATCGTTATGTGCTGTTAAGGCGACCAATTAGTCACGATGATACCTGGCTTACATTTATTACTGTTTAATAGCTTCATTACATTTATCGCTGTTTAATAGCTTCATTTCCCAAAAGTTTATTAGTAACTGAATTATATACAAATTTTCTTAATTTCTGATGATTATTTTAGAATTTATATTGTGAATTTTGCGTTTTAATACCAAGCAAATAATATTCGGGGGTGATGATATGTCCTCATATCCCTCCTCCTACTATGGCGGATACAGCGAGGGGGGGGGGGGGCGATTGCCCCCTCCGTTATTCAGAGTCGAATAGAAAAATAATAAAGGCCTCAAAGAATATTTTATTGAATGAAATAAACAAAAGGCTAACACTGGTATCCAAAAGTAACTCACTTTTTAAATTTATATACATGATAAGTGAATGAACATGTGAAAGATATGAATTATAAATAAAACTAATGTACTAGATGACTTTTATCGCTCACGTTTTAATGCGCGCTTCTCTCAGTCTATGAATTTAGTCAATCAAGATTTGACGAATCCATACTGAACATAATAAAAATTGGTGATGAAAAGCCAAAGACAAAGCAAGATTGCAAAGTGCTCTGAAAAATTTTTCACACAAATTTGGTTTAATTCTTGATGATCATGGAACATGGAAGTAGAAATTTGTTTAGTGCACTTCAAGGAAAATATGAAGTTTGGTATATATTTTGAAAGAACGTTTTTGTTAAGAAACACACGCAAAAGTCTTTTTTACTATGCGCTTCTAGTTTAAAAATTTGCTTGTTATAAAAAAATAATTAAACTTTTGTAGTTTAGATATAAACTTGTTCTATTAAATACACTGTAAATTATTGTTTTGGAATCCCATGGTATTGTAGTAAAACTTAAAAACAACAAATTTTATCTAAACTGTTTAACAGCCCAAAACTAAAAAATTTTCCACCCCTCCGTAACAATACTCTGGATCTGCTCTTCTGCTGGCTACGCACCTGTACTCGATTAATATAAGTTGGTGCATGAAAATATTAAAATAGATGTATTAAAAAAAATGCAAAAAGTAAATTTACATTGTTAATACTTTTATTCAAATATTTAGAATGTAAAAACTAAGTTATGGGTGTGCTGTAATACTCAGTAAATTTGTTACCTAAAGTTGGATGACATAATTTCTAAAAACTGACTTACAAGGGAAAAATTATGCATTTTCCCGTTTGTTGCCATGTCAGAAACCTAATTGCTATTCAAGAAATAGATTTGAAAAAAAATCTGAACTTTATCACTTGCTCATTGTCACCAAATTCCACTCGCCCAGTAAAGTACGAATTAAAACACAGTATGCAACTGTTTCATCATCTTGAAAAGAAAAAATACCGGGTGATCCAGAAGTCAGGACCAACTTTAAAAATGAATAATTCGAAAACGAAGCAAGATACAAAGATATGGTTTGCACCAAACGCATGAAAAATAAACCGGGTTTTGTGTCGCAACATAATAAAAAATAGTTTTTTTGCCGACCAACAGATGGCGCTGGAGGAGTTCAGCTGTAGTATTATGCAAAGCAACAACCGATATAAAAGGAGGAAACGCAACGGGTTAGCGTTAGACTCATTCATATGAGAATTGGGGTTGATTTTGAATGCACGTACTTGCGAGAGCTCCTCTCTTGCACATTCATCTGCTTTAATCCAACTCTTCATTAGGCCAAGTACCTTGCGTACCTGTCCATATCCTTATCTAAATTCACTAGGCTAGCGGACCACTTTGTCCCGGACCTTGAATTGAACTACAACCTACTGTACACCACTGAGTGGCTTTGGACTGGTTTAATTGGATTTATCCCTTTATTCTTCCATCCCTTTTTGGTCCCTGCACGATAAAGGTTGTGGAGATTTGGATGTGGAGCCAGTGCTAGCCCAGCTATGCAATCGGCCGACCCCCTGGATGATGTTGAAAGGGGGAGTAGTGTTGTTACATCAAACATGATAGAAAAGCCTACGACTTATCCCCGTGATGATTTTGACCGGGTGGATACCTCAGATATATCGTCAAATAGTACTAATGAAGTGAACGGTTCCCTCTTGGCTGCTGGCGATGGCTCACCAGGAGCAGACCTTGCACTCCTCCAATTGTCGTCTCCGCAACTTGTTTGAATGATCCTGCGGAGCGATGCATGACAAGAAAAATGCTGGAAACAGACCTGGCTGTGGCAAAAAGTAACTGGACCCATTGGAGTCGATTTCTCGAGCAAAATCCTACCACTGGCATGAGGGAGGCAATTGAGATCCGGTTGGGACAATTTGGGACCGTTGCAAACCAACGAAAGAGTGAGTTAAAGCTGTTCTATCCCTGCCTCATTCGAGGTTGCCCCATCCATGTTGATGAGCTCCCTATTATTCCTAATGCTAATTCTGCCTTTCCCCCAACTTCCACCCCTAAAACGTCCAAAAGGAAGCATTCCACTACTCCTGATCAAGCTACCAACGATGGGTTTATAACACCCAGGACAACAGCCAAAACAATAAAAATTGTTCTTAACTCTCCCCCCACTGTCACAAAACAATTTGCTAATTTGCCACTAGACGAAATTGAAACAAACATCGGCACAGTGCCTGTTAAATACCCCTCAGTTATGGTTAAAATTAACGAAGGTAAACATTTCAAATCCCTCTGTAAACTAATGGAAGAAACTGCTTCTGGTAATATCAAATTTAAACTTCAAGGTGAATATATCCGTACTACCCCCTCTAATGAAACTGACCATAGGAAACTTACTCAACTACTCAGTGATAAACAAATCGATTTTTATGTAATCAAACCCATCATCGACAGACCCCTAAAAGCTGTCATTAAAGGCCTCCCAACCAACACTGATAAAGCTGAAATTTGCGAGGAACTTGAAGAATTGGGATATTCCGTCGACAGAATTGTTCAACTTAAAAGATTTCGTACTAACGCACCCCTCCCCATGTTCCAATTAACTCTTAATCACCAGGACAAAAATTTCGAACAAACTATCTTCCAGGTCAAAAAACTCCTATACATGACTGTTGAAGTCGAGAAATTCAACCGACCAGGTTTCGTCAGCCAGTGCTGGCGGTGCCAAGGTTTTTTTCCACAGCTCCAGTAATTGCTCCATCAAACCCCGTTGTGTTAGGTGTGCTGGCACCCACAATTCTTCTGACTGCCCTACTAGAGACTCCGATTCCCCCCCTAAATGTGCTAATTGTGGAGGAGACCACCCCGCCAACTATAGAGGATGTAATGCTTTTCCTAAATTGACCCAAAAACGACCTGTCAACAGTGAAAACCCCCCTTTAAACAATCGTCAACAACCAAACAACTTCAACTCTCAACCCTATCAAAACAACTTTAATAGACCCCATGTTAGCTCTCGACGTCCTGATAGTGGTTTTTCCTATGCACAAGCTGCCAGCACCAATATAAACGAACTTCCAAATGTCAACAAACCAACCACCACCAACAACCAAATTCCTGACGACCTCTATACTATACTTAAAGAAAACGCTAAGCAATCCCAGCTCATATTCGAATCCATACGTGACATGATGAAAATGTTCACCGCTATTATGCCCCTACTTTTAAAACTTGCTAACGTAACCGCTAATGTTTAATAACAAAATTGCTGGATTTAGAGTTTGCCACTGGAACGCAAACGGTCTTCCCACTAGAATTGCTGAACTTAGAAACTTCG
This sequence comes from Linyphia triangularis, assembly GCA_963978545.1. Lineage (NCBI taxonomy): Eukaryota > Metazoa > Arthropoda > Arachnida > Araneae > Linyphiidae > Linyphia > Linyphia triangularis. The sequence continues at coordinate 35,118,564 of OZ021733.1, forward strand.
TCTCTAAATACCTCCCTGATATCATCCTCTTACAGGAAACCAATTTGCCCCCCTACATTAAAGTTAATATTCCTAATTACTCCCTTTATAGAAATGATAGAACTACTAGAACTGATAACTCCCCTATTCATGGAACAGCCATCTTCATTAATAACACAATTCCCCATCACCATGTACCCCCCCCCCCCCTACAACGTATCGAGGCCACTATCGTTACTGTCACTCCGGTTAGCTCCACCCCTTTTACTGTTGCTTCTGTTTACATTCCAAATAACCCTCATTCCACCTTTATTAATGATATTATTTCCATCGCCAACATTAATAATAGTATAATTCTTTGCGGGGACCTTAATGCTAAACATACTAGATGGAACCATAATGCAAACAGAGCAGGCAGGCTCCTTACTCAGTACGCTGATAATAACAACTTCGTAATTGCTGCCCCCCCCCCCACCCCAACTCGCTTCGGCACTAATTCTATTGCTAATACTATTGATATAATGTTAATCAGAGAAATCAACTTTAATTTCTCCATCAAATCCATGCCTGAACTCTCGTCCGATCACAATCCCATTCTTATTGACTTTAATGCTAACTTACCCCGCCACCCCCCTACACCACTTTTGACACTAATTGGAACACCTTTCAAAACATTCTTGAACACACTTACACGCTTCCCAACACTATTAATAATGCTAGTGACCTCGATTATGCTGTTGACGAACTCACCTCTACCATTAAAAATGCCCATGCCAATTCCTCCACCTCCAAAACTGTGAATTACGATATTTATACCCCCCCCCCCCCACATCCACAATCTCATTAATATCAAAAATAGGTATCGCAAGGACTGGCAGAATAACAGAGACCCCCGTTCTAAACGTCTTCTTAACAAATATCAGCATAAAATTACCAAACTCCTTCGTAACTTTACTCAAACTACCTGGACTGAAAAAATTGCTGCCCTAGCTACTGAAGACAATTCCATTTGGAAAACTGTAAAATATCTCAAAAGAACTAACTCGACCATCCCTGCCCTTCAGTCTAACAATTCCACAGCTTATACTACAAATGCTAAAGCTGAAATTTTTGCTGATGCATATGAGCAGCAGTTTCAAAATAACCCCTCCAAATTCCCTAATCATGACAAAATGGTCGAACTCACTGTTAAAAAATTTATCAACATCCCCCCCACCCACGAAATTAAACCAGTGACCCCAGACGAAGTTATTGGTTATGTCAAAGCCCTCAAAATTAAAAAGGCACCCAGTAGGGAAGGTATCACTAACAAAATGGTCAAAAAACTCCCACCTAGAATTATTGAATACTTCATTTTTATACTTAATGCTATGTTGACCTTGCACACCTTCCCTACCTCTTGGAAATCAGCTGTAATTATCCCCATCAAAAAACCTGGAAAAGATCCAACTGATCCGACCAGTTATCGACCTATTTCACTTCTCCCAGTGCTGGGGAAGGTCGCAGAAAAAGTAATTAGAAATCGACTCTCTACTTTCCTTGATGAAAACGACATTTTGATCCCCCAACAATTTGGTTTTAGGAGAAAACTCTCTACCACCCATCAGCTCCTTAGAGTCACGGAGTTTATCACTAGTAACATTATCTTTAAAAAGAAAGTCGGAGGTTTATTCCTTGATGTTGCCAAAGCATTTGACAAAGTCTGGATCACTGGTCTTATTTACAAGCTCACCCTCATTAAAGTCCCTGATTATCTCACCCACATTATTCACTCCTATCTTAATTATAGAAATTTCTCAGTCCAGGTTAATAAGCACTTCTCCACCCTTAGAAATGTTAACGCAAGTACTCCCCAAGGTTCAGTTTTGGGCCCCCTTCTTTTTAATATTTACACTAACGATATCCCCCAAATTAAACACACCACCCTCAGTTTATTTGCCGATGATACTGCCATCCTTGCTACATCCCACAACTTCAATTTTCTTAGAGAAAAAATCCAGGTCCACATTGTTCTACTTGAAAAGTGGTTGGATAAGTGGCGCATTCAAATCAATGTCAACAAGAGTGCTGCTGTCCTTTTTTCTAAAAAACTGAACAGACCCCCCCCCCCTCTCTCTATGTATAATCAAATCATCCCTTGGTCAAAAGACACTATTTATCTAGGAGTTCATCTCGACAGATGAATGAACTGGAAAAAACACTTCTCTTATACTACTGAAAAGCTCCACAAGGTGGCAGCAGCACTGCGTCCCATCTTTAGTCGTCCATCCCCACTTACTACCCAAAACAAAATACTTTTATATAAGACCGTTCTTCGTCCAGTGGCTTCCTATGCATCCCCAATTTGGGGATGTATTAGTAAATATCAAATTGATAAACTCGACACCAAGCAAAATAAACTAATCCGCTACAATATTGCCAAAGCCCCCTGGTTTCTTAGAAACACTGACATACGCAAAAGCCTTAATATCCCCACCATTAGAGAACACTTTTATAAACAAGCGGTTACGTTTTTTAATTCCCTTGATCACCACGATAACCCTGAAATCCAAAAACTTAACAATTATGACCATATTCACCCAATGAACTCTATTAGACCCAGAGCAATCCTCAATATCCTTGAATAATCATCAACACGCCCACATCCCCAATTTGCACTGTTAAATTTTAAAAAAATTTTATCCCTGTTTTCAAGTTCCTCACCCGTTTTTTGGCGGCTGTTTTTATTCTTACATTCTCATTTTGAGTATTTTTTAAAATTTTGTTGTGAATGAACTTAGAAAATTTTTGGGAACTGTAAAATTTTTTCTCTCCTTCAAATTCTCTTCCCTCCCCACACCATTTTTTGCGGCTGTTTTTATTTTTTTCTTTCCGTTTGTGTATTTTTTCGGAAAATCCCCCATGTCTGGACTGAAAAATTTCTCGAAAAGTGTTTTTTCTTGTACAACTTAAACTTTCTGCTTCAAACCCTGTTTCTTGGCGGCTGTTATATTTTCAACGTTAAAATTTTTGAGTTTTTTCTCGAAACTTGACCTTCTGGACTTTGAAAATTTTTTGGAAAACGTCCTTTTCTTGTTCAACTAAAAAATTTTCTGCTCCCCACCCCATTTTTTGGCGACTGTTTTCGTGTAAACATATGGATTTTGAAGTCTTTTCTCAGATTTTTCATCTTGACTGGACTTAGAAAAAAAAAATTTGGAAATCGTCTTTTCTAGTTCAACTACAAAAAATTTTATGCTCCCCACCTCGTTTTTTGGCGGCTGTTTTTTATTCTACTATTGATTTTTAGAGTTTTTTCTTAAAATTTTGCATCCTGTTCTTCGAATTGTGTTGAACTTCGTTCCCCCATCCCTTCCGTTTCATCTCGTATTGCTCTCCCTCATTGGTTTTGCTAGGCTAGGCCCTCCCACAACATCGGCTTCTTCTGACATGGTTTTTCATGATACTGAATGTTATGCTCACTGCTGTTTGCATTTCCCCCCTTTTTCTTTTCTTTTAGCCTATTTAAGATACCTAATATCTGACAGTTTAAGGCAAGCTATGTGTTTTTAAATTTTTGTTTTTCCGGACGTTGAACGCCCCTTCGGGGCGTAGGAAGTCCACACAACTTTAAATAGTAGTAGGTTAGCGTTAGTCTAAGCGTATATGCATCGAAATTCTGTCCATAGTTGAGAATGCCCTCCTTGTTAAACTGTTTTATAAGAATTCGGAAAGTGCCAGTGCGGCATTGCGAGGATATCGCTACATGAAAGGTATGCGAGACAGCAAGGGACCAATAACGCCGTCTGCATTGTACAAACTGATTAAGAAATTTGAAGCTACAGGTTCGTTGACTTCATGGCCAAGAAGTGGACGTCCCTCAACAGCCGCTGCTGCTGCAACGACAGTGGAGCAAACGGTGCAAGTCATGTCGGCTGTTACTGCACACTGAGAGTGCAGTGTTCGAGAAGTTTCGATGCAGACAGAAGTGTCGTACGGAAGTGTCTGGTTGGTTGGTTGTTTTCAGATTATCTGGCGCCGTCAGCAACACGAGGGCTATAATGCGCCGAAACATTCGTCATTAGACAAGCCAACATACATTTACAAACACCCATGCCTAACATGGGACTCGAACCCGCAACCTCGCGGTTTAGAAGCTAGCACGCTAACCACTATACCGTTTGGTCGGCTAACGGAAGTGTCTGGAGAGCGCTGCGAATAACTCTGAAAAGATATCCTTACAAATTGCAACATAACCAAGAACTCAAACCTGTTGACTTTGAATGTCGCCGAGATTTTGCGAATTTCGTATTCAATAAGATGGACGAGCAGCACGACTGGCTTCACAACGTACTTTGGACAGATGAAGCGCATTTCACACTGTCTGGCTCTGTTAACACCCAAAACTGTAGTGTGTGGGCCACGGACAATCCACATGCATTTGTGGAGGTACCCTTGCATCAGCCTAAAGTGACCGTTTGGCGTGACTTCACTTCTGATTTCATAATTGGTCCCTTTTTTTTCGAAGAAGTCACACAAACAGTTTCAGTCACTGAGTTTCTGCAGTTTCAGTCAAAACAGTTTCAGTCACTGGTCCGCGATATGCTGCACTGTTACAGAACAACATTATTCCTGAACTGCAAGCGTGACAGGCACTCCAAACAGTCACCTTTCAGCAGGATAGAGCACCACCTCATATTTTTCTGCCTGTGCAACGCCTGCTACGTTCAACATTTGGGGAGGATCGCATTATCAGTCGCACCTTTAAGCAAGCATGGCCTCCACGATCTCCCGATCTCACACCCTGCGACTTTTGGCTGTGGGGATTCTTGAAGTCAAAGGTGTACCGCGTTCGACCGGCATCATTAGCTGCACTTAAAGATGCCATCCGGCAACATTATGTGTCTGCCATAACGCACGAAATGCTCCTAAATGCTGTGAATGGTGTGGTCACTCGCCTCACAGCTGAACTTCTGAATGATGGATAGCACATTGAACATTTACTGTAATTAATTAACTGTAATAAAGCTGAATTGTAAAGAATCACATTTTTTTTTCTAAATCAGCTTTTCATGACATAACACACTACAGCGCTATCTGTTGGTCGGCAAAAAACTATTTTTTATTATGTTGCAACACAAATCCAGGTTTATTTTTCATGCGTTTGGTGCAAACTATATCTTTGTATCTTGCTTCGTTTTCGAATAATTCATTTTTAAAATTGGTCCTGACTTCTGGATCCCCCAGTATTTTAGATTTTTTTTTTTTGCTAAACAAATTTTGTACACCAGCTTTAAACACTGTTGTCATCGTGAAATAAGACGGAATAACATCCCAATTTTGAGAAACGTTAATTTTTTTAAGATTGAAATTTGTGAATTTTTAAGTATTTCTACATGGATATTTGTAGAATGTTATTTGATATGATAACACTTATTTTGATAAAATTTCTTAAACATTTAATTTTCTCTGTCTGATTATAGTGAAATTATAGTATATTTTCGGAGCATTGCATTTATCTTATCTTCTTGATTCTCGTAATCAACAAACTTCCCCTTTGACATACATAGCTGCAGATTGGCACCAAGACCATTTGCATCTTTTCCTCATAGATGGCACTGATTTTCACTTGGGCGATTAATATCATGGTATGGTAAACACCACCACCCCGAAGCAGTTCGTTTCCCCTTTTCTCCGTCAAGTGTCCGAATGGGGAGGGGAAGGAGGATCGCTTCCCCTTTCTAAGAAATAGTGGTGGGGAGGGGGGGGGGGGGAATAGGGAACCCTGACTAGTTTCTTTTTCTTATGGACTTTCACAGAGAAAGAGAACATGTCTTCCTCAGAAAAAAGTTAGTTCGTTTTCCAAGATTGAATATTTTAGAAGGAATATATTAATCTACATTTAAGAAAATTAGAAAAATAAATAATCAAAGTTGACTAGTAATTAGTAAATTTTAATTTTAAACGAATATAGATGCAGCACGGCTGTACTTGCTACACCCCACGAGTCGCCACTGTTGTAGAGAATATTCCTGGCTTTTCAATTATTATTCCTAAGATGTGTTTGAAAAACGTACCTATAAAGATATGAATTTTTTTTTTTTGTGAAATGCAACCGAAAAATCAAATTTTTTTTTTTTTTTCTTTTTAATACAAGAATTCGTTTTAAACGTGTTAAAATTAATTTTAAGTACGATTTTTTTGTTCATTAAATTTATTCAAACGCATCGAAATAAATTTTCAATATGCATTTTGTTAAATGCATATTTTTTAACTATATACATCGGCAATTCTCCAAGGGAAGTTTTGACTCATTTTTTTCCCTATAAGTTAACAGATTAGAATCATAAAATTATGATGAATCTAGTAGTGTTTACATTATATTAGTTGGTGGCAAAGTTATATGAAAAATAATTATTTTGATTGGGTGAAATATTTCTTTATAACCACTGACGCACACGACATTTTCGTTCATCAGTGGGTTATAAATATATATTTGAAAAAGTAAGAATAATTATAATTGCTTGTAATTTTGTAACCAACTTAATCTACAATAGTAAAACATAGTTTATGTGTCTGTCTGTTGATCTATAGAAAGCTACTTAAAATATGCTAAGATCTCTGAAATTACCAACATTAGTAGTTTTTACTTCAAATTGTACTTTTGACAAATAGTAGAAGGTTAAAAATTTAATTAATGTTTTTATAACATAAGTAGTCTCCGCAGTGCGGCTCCACCGTGCAGCTAGTATTATATATATTAAATAAAAAAAACATATAACTCCTAGATGGCTCTAAATATTGTGATATGTCCTTAGCTCATTAATATTGAAAGGAAACTTTGAGTTTGACTTGCCATCATCTATAATCGCAAGCTAATAAACATGAAGTTGTGGACTTGACAATACTTGGAAGTCACATCTTTATGAAAAACACATCATATTTATAACATAGACTTCTATTGCATGAAGTAAACTCGATTGAAGGAAACATTTAATTATATATTTTTTACTTTTAAAAATTTATAATTCAAATTTTGCCTAAAATTCATTTTACGGAATCTAATATTCGTATTCGTAACTATGGGAAATTTTAAATTATCTTTTTTTGGCAATGCAATTCTTAAAGAATTTGATTTTGGAATCAATTAGATTTTAAACCCGCAATAATATGCACTGGTTCCAATAGACCCCATCGTAATATATATTCCCATACTAAAAAAATTAAAATTGTTCTCATTGTGATAGGGCCTAAAACAAAATAAAAGAATTTGATAATTTTTCTCACAGAAGTATAGTGTTTTCATTATTGAAAATTAAAAAAGTCGAAGCAAAGAAACAGTGACAAATGACAGAAAATTGCATAGATTTAAATGATGTGGTGCGAGTCATCTCCTATTTATATGGTTCTATCCAGTTTCCCTGTACAAGTACTTTCTTCAATACAAAGATCGTAGAATGATTATGCACCGGGCCTCCAATTTTACTGAGAATTCTTTCGGCTGACAACTTTATAAATAATCCAGAATCGATGGATTTTACAACCTATAATAGCGTTTTACGTTGAATCATCCACTTGATGTACCGGAATATTTAGTTCGTGTCTTATAAATGAAAGAAACGTCATTGCTAAATATCTGCCAAGATATACGTGTACACAAAAAAGCCTGAACTGTTGAAGCTCAGTTTCAAAAGGATTGGGGCAGTCTGAAAAGTCTTAAATCTAATGTATCCCCCTCTCCATGGTCCACAAAGGCACGGCTGAACTTGATTCATCGCGGCTATGACAGTGCGGTAAAGATCAAAGGATTTCAAATACCTCCTTAGTTTAACCGTTCACCACTAGATGGCACTGGTTTAGTAGGATAGTTTGGAAATATATCGCTTTGAATTCCAATGCTTAATAGGATGTTGCTACAGTTTGTAAGTGATTTTTGTAATTATTTACTCTTTTAATTCCCAAAACATTATAAAATGCCGGTCTATTGCTGCGTACCTTTATCTAAGTCAAATAGCACGGTCGATAAAATATATTTTCACGAATTCCCAGCTGATTCAGAAGTAAAACGTGTTCCTTTAGATAAACGGATTCTTTTTTAAACTGTTCAAGAAATAATATCCTCTAAAATCAATTCTTTTCATCTAAATTTATTCAGAATTGAAAATATAGAATTAGATAGTCTTTTCTATATTATTTCGATTTTCTTGTTTTAATTTTTTGAGTAAGATATCTATATCATCATACTATATTTTATGATGTTCCAATATTTCCATTAATTAAAATTGATTATATTTATTTTTACTTCCTTTTTTTAATTCATATAATAGTTAATTTATGAATATTAGACCATTTTATAACAGAATTTAACCATTAACTTTTGGTTTTATTCTGGAAAAGAAATGGTCAATTACTAGCATGGCTGTGGTCAATTAGTCATGTCTACTTGGTCAATTAATTTCAAAATTGCTTTTGGTAAGAAATTCTGATGATATATTAAATTGTAAAAAGGACTGAAACATCATGTTAATTTATTATTGAGCTTTATTAATCAATTGATATTTTGGGAAGTTTTCATAGTATTCCGTTAATAATTTTTCTAGAAAAAAAAATTAATGTATAGAAACTTGCACTAAATGGTCAATTACTTGTAGGTTCACCCTAGTATTAACAAACTAATGAATTAAATCATTTTTCTATTTGCATAATGCTATGTGAATATGCTATGTTTCGTTTTATGATTTGTTTGTTTTGGTTAATGGTTACGATTTTCGCCACTACCCCCGGATTAGCGCTGCCCAAGTAGAAAATTTATCTCGTAGGTTGGTCGTCGCGAAATCAGCCATTGTCAAAGCCTTATTCCCCCTTGAATCGAGTTTAGCCTTGACAAACGCCAATTGTCAAAAGCTTCACGCTTCAGACAATTGCCACAGGGTGAGTTAGGGCGGCTTAGGACTTGTGTTTCTTAACTTATCCTCCTATAGGGTTGCTTTATTCTGTATAACGATCTTCGTTTTGCCATGGAAAAACCCAAGATTCTAACTAAATATAGGTTTGATCAAAGAAATATTGTTAAAACATGTTTAAGTAGTAATAGATAAATTTATTAACACTAAGGAATTGGAAATAATTAGGAAAAAAGGAAGGAATTAGTCGAAAATAAATCACTTCTGAAGTAATCCAGGAGCTAATGGTGCTAGGAACGTCATCTCTTTATAGCTAGGGAACTAAATAAACAAAAAATATCAAAAGATTAAAATTGAATTTAAAAAAATTGAAAATAAATATCATTAAATAAATTATATAGGATAAAAGAACGAAATTATATAGGATAAAAGAACGAAATTATATATGTTATAGAAAAAAATAGGGGAAAGATCCATGCGATAGAAAATTCGGTGGAGTGATTTTCATGGAGTGCTGATGAACAAAATGAATAAAAGATGCAAAAGTTTAAAATTAAGTTTAAAAAAATGGAAGATAAATATCATAAAAAAAATTATATGGCTTAAAAGAAATGAGTCATATCTATTATGGAAAAAATCCAAGCAATAGCAAATTCGATGGAGTGATTTTTAAATTTAACATTAGCAGCATAGGCCAAGGAATGACTGCCGATCACTCTTTAAATTTTCGCACCATATTTTATTTCTCCCTCGATCAAGGTCATAAGCAGGGATTTTTTTTTTTTTTTGGTAGGGAATATGAATTTATAAGTCAGTCAATCATAACAATCTTTTTTAGTAATTAATACTGCATTTGTTTAGACATATTTTGTGTTTTAATACTAAACAAATAATTTTCGTGTGGAGGTATGTCATCATATCCCTCCTTCTGGCTATGCACCTGCCCTCGATTAATGTTAGTTGAAGCTTGAAAATATTACAATATGTGTACTAAAAAAATGCGAAAAGTAAATTATTTACTTTGTTAATACTTTTATTCAAATATTTAGAATATAAAAATTTATTTATGTTACCTTTCAGATTTAACAGGAAGTCTATGCTTCTAGCAATGAGCCTCCCCAAAAAAATGGGAGGGGAGGGAATGAATTTAAAAGATTTGGAGGACGAGGTTCTTGAAATAGCAGCCAAAGCTCTGGAAGAAAAACAAGACGATTTTGACATTAATGGAAAATACGTAGCCTCAAAATTGAGCTGGAAGATAACTTAACAACCTATGAAATTTATGAACATTAAATATTTTTAATGCATATATTGTATTGCAGTGGTGGCCCGTCTTCGAAAATGTTAGTGCAGCCGGAAACATGACACTCCCCCATGCCCCAACCACACACACACACTTTCCACAATCATGTACAATCACACCTGAACTTTTTTTTTAATTATTTTAAAAATCGGTAATTTTTGCATTTAAAAGTGCATAATTAGTAATGATGTTTACATAAAAAAATGTCAGTTTTATTAAAAAATTAATTAACTAACTAATATTTAACTCCTTACAATTAGCATATTTTTGGACATTGATTAATCGTGTTTTGGCCAAGAAAAAAAAATTATGATTGGAAAGTTTTCATAATATCCTTCTAAATTTTATGAATTTCCATCTAGTTTCTAGAATATATATATATATTTTTAATAAAATTTTTTTAACATTGAAAGTAGACAAAAATCGCAATTTTTCTAAAAACTTTGTATTTAAAAATCTAGCAGAATTCATTTTCTTTTCCAATCAATTTGACTGAGGTTCAAAACATATAATAATAGTAGTTAATGCAGATTTGAATCCTCAAATCATGTTTCAATTAGATGATATCAAACTTTAGTTATCACTGTTTAAATGAAGTTTCACTTGCCAAAAATACAAATTTTTAGATAGTGAGTTTAAAATATTCAAATTTATTTTCAGAATAAAATAGTACTTCAAAGTAATAAAATAACTCTCTAGTCTTCAAATGATACCATTATCTGGCAAAAATTCCATCTAGAGATTAACTTAAAGCAAAAATTCTCAAATGCAGCCGAAGTCGGAAAATCGCTGATCTGGCTGCCACGCTACGCATTACGTATAGGGAAGGATCTATCGGATTTCATTGGTTACCATGGAAACGTCACAGCCGAACACATGGCTGCCCCATTCGAAGGAATATCACTTTGATTGGAAACGTTTTTTTCCCCTCGTGAATTGAGGCAAGAAGTTTGCTGTTTATAGGAATTTTTTACACTTATCGTAGAACTTTGACCTTCATTTTAGAAAATCGTAAAATAGATCATTTTAGTTTTGTACTGATAAATTTAGGTGCAGCCTGGCAGGCACGAACCACCACTGTTGTATTGATTATTTGTTATATTGTCTTCTCAGATAAGTATTTTTTCTCAAACTTCAATAGAAAAAGTTCTGGAGTCTGATAAAAAGAAGTAATTGTTTTCTTCATGTATGCCTTATAATTGCCTGATTTTTCCCCAAAAAGGCAAAATTCTGTATGGTTTTGTGTACAAGAAGTTCAGTTTATTCCAGGTGTAACCCAAAGTTTCCAAGTCTGGATTTTTGATATACCATATCTAGATGAAGTTAATTTCTATTTTTTTTTTTTTTTTTTTTAAAGTAAGAGCTAAAGATATTTTTGAACTCCCATTAAATTACCCAGGATGGTTTAATAAATATGTAACTTTCATTTGACTTTTTAAAATGCCTTAAAATAAATTAAGTTTAGCTGCTAGAGTAAAGTAATCTTTGGTATGATGGGTGTATCTCATTTCCTCAGGTATAAGTGATTTTCTCCAACTTTACCGCTCTAATGTGATTCAGTAGTGTGACATTGTTTTATCACATTCTTTTTTCAAAATAGAAATTGTTATTTAAATAAAGTAATCACTTTTCTTTGTATTGTAGTTTGTGAGTGAGAAAAAAATATGATAGACTATTTATGTGCTTATAGCACACTCACAACCCTCCACATTGACCGTCCACGACAAATATCTGATGAGAAAGTTCTAAGTAGAAGTGTTTTTATAGAGAAATGCAAAAGCAATAGAGCTTCATTTAAATCCCCTCCGGCAGGAATTTTCTACCCCTGGCGTTAATAGGTTAAATGAAAAGTAAACGTACAAAGTTTTATATATTGTCGTATTGCTTTTTACTTATTTTATAGCATTTATGATTAAATATATATTATCATTTCGGAAGTCATTTTCTAGTAAACCTACTATTAAATTCCTAAACATTTTTTATTTTACAACTTAGATTTCTATTGATAGTTTGTTACAAAAACTAAAACAAAGTTTATAGAAGCCAAGTTCACCACTCAAAGGCTATATAAGTAGAGACGGAGAAATTTTGATTTATTTAAACTAATTATCATAAAAATTCAATTCTTAAAATTTATAAGTAAAATTAATTATTGAAATTAATCCCTAATTATGAATATTTAAATAATAAAACATGTTAATTATTAAAACAATTTAATTATTAAAATTAATTATTGGAATTATTTTATTAAAACAATTAATAAAATTTATTAATGATGATATCGAAGATTTTTGCCGGTATGAATCTAAAATAACCGGGCCGATTTAATGTCCCAATACGCCCCTGTTTGTAATTAGTTATCAACAGAGGATTGAAGAAATTACAATTTATTACATTTAGATGTGTTTGCCAAAGGAATGCCTGTGGAATACGATTCAATACAGATTGATTAATCCTTGCTTAACATGAAATCCTATTTAATGTAAAGTAAGTGCAGTTCTCCGTACTTAAAACTTGCGTTAATTTATTAATTTCACATGAAATTCTGTTAACACGAACAAGTTCAGCGGCCCCATCGACTTCGCGTGTGGTCTGACTATATTCTTGAAAGTGTTACTGTGTAATGTATGGTACAACAGATTTGTATTCAAAGAGACCTTGGTTCAATCCTGGGAAATTTTTTAGTTCTCAATTTGGAATATTTTATCATGTTGATTTTATTTTAATAGTAGTGTGATGTATCGTATCATTCCGGGTTGCTATAAATTACAAAATAACTATTTTTATTTCAAGTTTTTACATTTAGTTTTCTCAGCGTTTACAAATTAATATTCACCATTAGACCAAATTATTCTGTATAAGATTTTTAACCTGACCCTATAGTTCTACAAGAAATTAATAAAATTTCTTATAAAATATTTTTTTAAAACATGCATTTTCAAAGTGTTATTTCATACTTTAAAGTGAAAATGAAAAAATTATAAAATCCCTTTTTCCTACAATTCACAATAAATATTCTTATACTAAATAATTTTGTGTGTTATACTGTAATAATTATATATTATACATAGTAAATAATTTGTAATTAATCTGCCAATTAACTCCATACTGTATATTTTTATCGAAAATATTGTCCCCTATAAACAATTTTTTTGTGGAAGTCAAAAGAGTATATACAAAAGACATAACAAGTGATTCATAAAAAGGACAATTTATTCTATAAATGAAGAAAATTATTTAATTCTTAAAAAAAATTTTGTAATGTCAATGAACTTCTGCTTCAGATGAAACAAAATATTCTCGCAGTTCGTCCCTCAGACACTTTGCAGAAAATGTATGGTTATGGCCAATTGCAGGAGCCAAAGGAAAGAAACTAGTCTCAGGCATGCCTTTCTCTCTCCAGGCACCATCTATTATGTCATGGTTACCATTTTCCTTATCAGCAACCTCACGGTAGCGAGGTGAGATCAAGAAAGATTTTGTTCCAATTATGACAATACGGAGATTATTAATCCAAACAAAACTGCAATATCTGCGAAGGAGTCAAAATGTGATAATATAATTAGATAGTAACTCTTGGAGTGTCTCAGCAAAATCGATAGACTTATTTGTAAGGCAAAAAATCTAATTATTTAAAAATAGTTCATCCGTAAACGTGACATCTAGCGGCCGCGAGATTCCGATAAGTATCCATAGAAAAGTATTCCGTCTGACTCTTTTATGATTGTAGTTTTCTAATCAAGGACGCTTTGACAAAGAAACTCATTAAACCCTGCCGCCTCTCCCAGAAAAAAAGTTCCATTACATAATTTATTTATTTAACTGAACTATTATACAACAAACAACTAGGCCATCTCTGCATAACAATTGTAAGAAATAGCTTAAAAAGGCTTTGGATAATGCTTACTCTTGGCCTGTAAGCGCGCCCTCTAGCGACGAATAAAGATTCCGTGAAAAACAGGGATATGACACTTTTAAGTACGGTTTTTAGCCTACGGATCAAGGATGTTTTGTTTCAATAATGACAATACGACGGTTACTTAAGCCAACTAAGACTACAATTTCTGAGGAAGGTGTCGTGATTCAATAACATGATGAGATAGCAACTCTTGGAGGTCTCAGCAAAATTGATAGGCTTATTTGAAGTGAAGAAATCCAATTGATAAAGAAAACTCATCCCTCATAAAAATAAAACCATTCTTCCAAGCATTTTAGTAAAAACTTAATTCCAAACAGAAAATATAACTAAAGCACAATTCTTAAGCAGAGTTCATCCGCAAAAGGGCCGCCAGATTCGGAAGCATCCCTTGAGAAAGTATCTCATTTGACTTTTTTACGTATGTAGTTTTTTAAACAAGGACATTTTGACAAAGTACAACGAGGTCAAACAATAAAAACTGTGAATAGCTTCTTCCAATTGCTTTCATACAAAAATATAGTCATAGCCATAATTTTATTTTTTCTTATTACACATAGTTGTAACATATATAACAGCTTCATTAGTACTTTAAATTAAAAGGTTTTTCTCTTCCCATTTCATTTTGGGAATGAAACGAAGGTATGCCTTAAGTGAAATATTTTTTATGCATAAAAGAGAAAAATTTAATTTTTAAGCTTTAAAGTTTAGCCATCAGTAAAATAGTTTTTAAATATTTTATAAAAATTTAGAATTTTGTAATTCTATGACTCGGCGTCATTGAGAGTATCTTGAAAGTGCGGGATTCAATCTTGAATCTCTGCATTAGTAACACATAGATAAGAAAGTTTGTTTCATTTCAGAATCATGTAATTTGCATTTAATAGCAAAGCATTCCCAAAAGACTTTTACCTGTTTTTATAAAATCAAAGCCCTGAGTTTAAAATCCAGAGGAAGGGTTTATAGGGTCTCCCTCCCCTTTCTTCCCTCAAAACAAGTTCCCTTTTATATTATAAATTAAACTAAACCTATTATAAATTAAACAACTTTTACATCTCGACACAAAAACAGCTTAAAAATGCTTAGGACAATGCATTCTCTTTGCTGCAAACGCGCCATCTCGTTACCTATGGAGATTCTGAGAAGAAAAAATGGATTTAATGCAGCAGATCTTTTGTGCAATTTCATAAATGTAATGTTATGATGTAGGAATAAGTCATTTTGTAACAGTGGTAGAAGTGGGGGATGCCCAAAAGTTGGTGACAAGTGCCTCTTCCTCCACAATGATAAATTTTATAATTTTTCTCTTATATTAAAAATACTTACTAGTAAGGAAATAATTTATACTTCTTAAACTAACATTGAACAAGGGTCCAAAATGTATTGTTATTTTAATAAATATTCTGCGATTTAGTTTTTATACTCGTAAGTAAGAGGTAAAGTGAACTTATAATTCAAATGTGCATACTTTCATAAAATTAAATTAATAGCGAACTTTATTTTTTTTTTTTTTAAATAGCTTGTCTTTATAAGAAAGAAGAATAGAAATTTACCTTAAAAGCAAATTCCTTTAAAGCTAAAAGTTGATAGAGCGTAACAGCATTTGTTAGTAAAATTACTTAAATCTTAATACAAAGTAGTATAATACATATTTTTAACAGTATGATATGTACAGTGGTTTAGTGTAAAATAAAAAGGTGTGGGAACGCTATGTCGCGTCGTTACAAACGTATTTTTTTCTGTGTGTGGGAGAGTGGAGGGGAAAGTGAAAATGACAATTTTAAATAGTTTTATTAATATTTCTTTAATACTCTCAAAACAGCTAATGAACAACTCAAAAATTAATTTTTTTTTTTTTTTGGAATGTGTGTTTCGACTTATTTTTTTATTCAAATAAATTTTTAAAACTATTAATTTATTTGGATTTTTTAACAATTTGCTTTGCACAACCCATTTTAAAAGATTGTTTAACACTTTATAAATGGATTATAAGAAATTTTCAAGACACATATTATTGACACACATTTTTAAACACATTTTTTACAACAATTTTCCAAATTGTCAGAGATGCCTTATTTGCAATGTGTTCGGATAAATTCCAAGATTCTGTAGATCATCGAAATCTGTTTTCAAAACGAATTAAAAAGATTGCGATTGTTGCAGATGTCGATCGAGAGTTTTATGGTTTTTCTCCTTCTCAAAAAGAAAAAGTAGAGAAGTTCCTCTTACTTAATAGACCCTTCCTTTGCTTTTCCAAATTTGCTTCAGTAATAAAATAATTGGTAAATTAAAATCTATCAGTCAATTTAAAATTTCTTGATAAAATATTAATTTGTATACCATCTCAATCATCTCTAATTTTAAGCTGGATATTTCAATGTAGACTCATTACTTGCGCCAGACGTATAAATTTGCTTGAGACATTCCTGTTTTTTTTTTGTTTTTTTTTAATTTTATATAGTTTGATTTTGTCATTTCAGCAGTGGTGACGATTAGGTGACAATAAAAGTCAAAAGTGGGTATGAATCGTATGAGGATGCTACGGAGGAAAAAGGCAAACTGCGTAATATGTATAATATTGCCATTAAAATCACTAGATTTTAAAATGGATCGGGGTTAATTTCCGCCCCTTATCGCCGCCACTGTACTTTTTTCTTTCTTTTTTTTAAACTCGAGGGAAATGATTTTTTTTAGGAATTGCTGCTGCATTTTTGAAATAAACTCTGAAATAACTGTAATTGTAAAGCTTTCCCATTCTCAAACCGAGAAACAATTTAATTTTGCATTTTAAAGTACACCTGAATTGCTTTCCTACTTCTTCACAGCCCAATTTCGATGTATTATACTCATTTATTAAACCATTAGCAGTTTTATATTAAGGAAAATCAAATATACAGGACCGGCCTAAGAGTAAAATTCTATGTGTGCAAGAATGAGTTTTGGCGCTCCTTGCAATGAAAACGGGTCTAGAAAACCCTCCAAAAATGGTACGGGTGTTCTATATGGTATGGGTGCAAATTATTAAAATCGTAGCGTTTTCTGCACTAAATAACATTATTTTACGTCAGGTTTTATTAAGGAACCCTCGGGATACAAATTTTTTTATAAAATATAAAAATTGTAATAAAATTAATTTCATAAGAATTTAATAAAATACATGTTATTAAAATTACTGATTTTTGCTACGCATTCTTTTTTATAGAAGTCATCAGCTTTTAGCCCGAGCCTTGGTTCCCTTTCGCAACCCTGGGTTGTGAAGGGCTGCAATTCGGCTAATATAGCATTATCAGTTCTGCCAAGTTAAACTGAAACAAAGTTAACAACTTTTCAGTTCTGTCAAAACAACGTAGCGGAGCGCTTGAAGCCAGTCTCTTTACTGTACTTTCAAGCAACATTTTATTCGTTGAACTAAACATATTCAAATTCACAAACATACAAAAGCGAAGTTAATATAATGGATTTAAAAATCAATACTGTTTTGAACAAATTTTTTCATGTTCAAACAAGTTATCAGTTTGATTTTCCCAATATCTGGCACTAAAATAAATATTTCCCAAATCTGACAAAATATAAATGCATAATCCCGTAATCTCAAAACACCTTAAAAGCTAATACAAAATATCAGCATTCTGCTCTTACCTATCTGGATTTTTAGCTCCATCCAGTTTATACCGTCAGAATCGCAGGTTTGCTTCACTTTTTTGGATTGTCAAAAAAAAAAAAAAATTAAATTACTGTCGTTTGTTTTTTCCTCTAGAGCGAATTCATTTTTTAAGTAGAGTGAGATGTTTACAATTAATTTATGAAATCGGTGATATAAAAATTTAAAAAAAAAAAAAAAAAAAAAAAAAAAAAAAAAAAAACACATACTTACATAACTTTTGTTGATAAATCGGTTAGCGTTCCCGTTAAAATTAGAGGAGGGGAAATATTCTTCAAGGAAAGGGTGCAAAGAACTATATGTGCCAGACCACAGTTTTTTTTTTTTTTAAATGTAGATAGTGGCGTTAATTTGTGTATGGAAGTTTCAGTCAGTATATATGACGAACCATAAAAATGTGAAGTCTGGAATTCATCCACAAATACAGATCATTCGTTGAAGAGGATAATTGCCATTGAATGAATCATAGCTAGATATAAACATACATGTCAGTTAATTCCTAATGAAGGAGAAATGGTTATGTGTAGGGTGCCGCACCTCTTTCGAGTGTTTTACAAAACTAAAACTTGCTTGCTCAGCTCTGAAGTTATGTAGACGAAAGCAAAGTTCTCAAGAAATGACTTTTTCGTTTGCTTACTTGGCTTTGTGTTTAGTATCACGTAAAAAGAAAAAAAACATTAAATGGGGGAACGCCGTTCCGCCTTTTAAAAAGAAAAAGGATCGCCGTTCCCGCTCCACTACACCCCTGACTAGAACTACAACATTTTCATGGAATTTGTTTGAAGAAATTTTTTAAAGTTGTAAAAAAAGGTCAAAATTGGAAAAAAAGTTAAATAATGGATAAAAAAAGAAATTCATAAAATTAATCATTGTTTTATTAAAATCTATTATAATATATATATATTATCAATTAATTTTTAATTGTTGGTATTTGTATTCTTCGAATGGCAAAACTCTTCTTTGTACACTTAAAAAAAACACACAACTTTGTACAACAAAAAAAAACATTCCATGCCAAACAAACCATGCTTTTTATGTCATTCAAGTAATTTTGTTTCCAAATGCCACCAGGTATATTTTTCTTAACCAATACTTAGAAATAGAATTTGTTCATCTGTTTATGTTCTGCAATCTGTCTTTATATTGGGATATGTACTGACAATGGAAGTTTGCAATGAAACTGTTATTGTCATATTAAAGGTTACTCTTTGCAAAAATTTCCTCCAACAAGGCAAAATGGTTTAAGTTTGTATTTTAAAATCTGATAATAATTGTACTCATGCACTATAGGTACCTAGAAGAAATTTGTATCTTTGGAGCTAACGACAATAAAGCCAAACATTGTTAATAGTTATAAATTTTTAGAGGGAGGATTACAGGTGAAATGGTACATATTATTGCATCAACCAATTTTGACATAATCAAAACTGTCATCAAAAGGCAACTTTAACACTAATTTATACAATCACAAACTGCACACCTTAATAACTGCAGCTTCCTCATTTACTTTAGTAAACTCCCTTTTAAGCTGAATTTTGGCGACAGTTTTGTATTGCTGAAAATGGTCGATGGGGTAATATGTACCTGTTTAAAAATACTAAATTAGTCTTGTATGAGCCAAATACAAAAACACCAGTCGACGTATGGTTGTGTTTCCTTATTTTTGTATTTCTTTTTTTAGAAATAAATCTTTTAAAATGTACATAGATGTTAATTGATAGACACTATTGGGTTTATTGAAATTTTTTTTTAAATGATATCCAACATTTTAATATGTTTGTGGTTAGCATTGCATTAACTTAATACAATAATACTTATAAGTGTCCAGGTTTTTTTTTTATACTGTCCAGGTAACGATACAAGAAATTTTTCTTCTTACAATGTCTCGCAATTTAGAATTCAGATGAAAATTAATTGAATGTCACATGAGGATTAACATATTTTTTAATTGATTCATTAAATCTACCTAACTAGAAATTTTACAGTAAGTTAGTAAAAATATGTAGCATAATTGAATTTGCATACTTCTATTGATTACTATTTACAGTTGCTATAAGGATATCTGACTGAATCAATGTAGGTTGGAAGTAATCAAACTATGAATAATTTTGGTTCTATATCAATTTAGTTTCTTAATGAAATCATTTGGGGAAAAAAGTCTAGGATGAAAATCAGTTTAGGTAAAAGGCACTCTGCCACCTTTCTCTAAATTGCCGATAATAAAATTAGCACATGCTAATAAATGTTTGGCTAACGTTCTTGCTTTTGCTGAAAACTAAATATTTACAATTTGATAATTGGATGAGAAATGTATCAATAAAGGCAATTTTTAGATGATTTTTCAAATATTATAAAAAATATAGAATGTCGATAAAAGACTTTAAACTATATTTGGCTTCAAACTCCAACATTTATAGATTCTTTTAATAAAGAAGTAATTTGTAAATAACTTGAAAACCATTGTCTTTCGCAACAAAACATTTCTAGTTTTTGTTGTTGTCGTGTGACAAGTGCAGAAAAAAGGTGATAGAACAAGTCAAATGGGACCAAAGGCATTCATAGAGAGGGTTGCCATTGCCTCGAGAGGTTGGACTTCTACCTGTTGGTCCGCGGAAGGTATTTTATTTCCCTTCTACCACCCACTGGAAAACCAGTGGAGGCATTCCCCTATCCGCCACCTTGGGGACGCGCTCTCTAGTATTTCTAGTTTTTGTTGGAAGTCGTAAAGGATATTTTAGACGTTATAATTCCCTAGCAAAAACAGCTGAACTTAGCTTAATGAGAATTCTAAATTTTTTTTTAGTAATGAATGAAATTTGCATTTCTGCTGAATCATAGCATTTTGACTTTCAGATCGAGCAAGTTTTCAAAGGCAAAATTTTTAAAAACTCCATTAAATTTATTTCAATTCCCAACAGATCTCTACATATTACATTTCACAATAATAGGTAAATACAATTAGCATGCAACTGTTTAGACTTTTTCCTGCTTGATGCCAATACAGTCTACAAACACTACAAAAAAGTCACCTCTTCAAATACCACCAGGAAAATAGTATAATAGCAGTATAATAGTATAACAAATATAACAGTATCTATTCCTGATAAACAATGAAATATTAACTCAAAGACTATTTTAATGCATTTCTCGTAAGAATTATTTGTAAACTGGTGTTTATGGATTAATTGCTCAAATAAATTTCAAAACCCTAACTTCAAATATGTACTAGAAATATAGATTTTGAAAGTAATTCAAATTTAATATAAGGCATTTAATTTATTAAGTTATTTAAATTTAGTATGAAAAGAAATAGTGGAAACTTTCTGACAAAATTTTATGAACCTTCTTACTTCATAGTTTAATAGTTGCATTCAAAACTCTTGCAGAACATTTAGATATTAACCCTTTAACTACGGTTGGCAAGAAAACTTGCCAATCAACATTTAAATTTTTTTTTTTTTTTTGCTAATAAATTGCGATTGTAGCTCCACTTACTAAGTTTTGAAAATCAGGAAAATAATTTTTCAAAAAATCCGAAAAATTCCAAATATACCTTAAATGATCTAAATAAACAAGGTCAAAGTTAAAAACAATTACTTTATCCATTTCAAAGTCGTCATTAATAGGTTAATTCATAATGGAAACATGGCATAATACTATCTTTAATATATAACAAATTATAAATCCCCCCCTACAAACTATTTATTATATATCTACAAAGTTGTGAATGGTAATTACATATATGCAGTAAACAAAAGGTAACAAATTTTCAAATAGGGAATATATGTTGTGCATTTATTTATTCAAACACATTTCTTACAAGCCATGCTTTATTATTTACTTTAAGTGTACAGGCAAACAATTATTAAACATATATAAGTTTTTAAGAATTATATAAGATTCCAAGGATCACTTCTTCCAAGTGATATTAAATATATATATATATAGGGAAAGAAATTGGAACAGTCTCAGGCAAATAAATTTTGTTTTCAGTCAATTACCACTTACGTTAGAGTATGTCATCACTTTCAAGTTTCACTTAATATAGAAAACTAGGTCAAATGGCGTAGGGATATGTTTTTAGAAGACCCCCTCCCCCGATTTTTACCACTAACAAACGTTTCAGTACAATTATGTGTATACTTTGGGATTTTGGTTTAATAATAAAATTAAGAAAACCTAATCAAGATTACTTGTAACTCTCAAGATAAGTATAGACATTCAGAGTGAAACTCTTGTTAAAACAAGTCATGTCCAGTCTTTATTTAAAGATTTGTGAATATCCATCCAGTGCACTTAGATTGTTACAAAAATTACTAGCAGCAGAAGTATGGCAAAAGGCAGAGGTTCAAACTTTCATACAGACACCTTCTAGAATTTCCTAACTTTTGTATTTTTACAAATGGCAATTTGAGGAATAACATAAATTTGATGAAAAGTATTAAGAGAAAGGGTATAAAACTGGACTAACACTATCAACATATTGCATGCTTTGTGCTGGTTTGACTATTCTAAATGTTATAATCAGAATTCCTAATCTTATTTCGGTACAGCTGCAAAATTGGGAACTAGCAAGTTTTGGTAACTTTCTTTGACACTTTTAATTTGAAAACCCTCAACTGCTACATGCCGAAAATACTATGGTAATGAAATATTTAAAAACACAAGAACAAACAAAATTATTTAATATAAGTTTATATGAAATATATTGAATCAAAAACATTTGGCACTAATTAATATTACATAGTACAACTTTTCTAAAACAGAATATCAATACTAGTACAAACTGTATCCTATTGTTTATTTCCATTGCTTTTCGTTTTGTTTACTTAGAGCGCAAGGAACTTCGTATTTACCTGTAAGGGAGAAATGGACTGATTCAAAATCCACTTCTCATAGGATGTCAGTGCGGGAAAGAGCCGCTAGTTGAGTTAATAGCTCATTTTAATAGGTAAGATAGGGATTGAAAATATTCCGTTTCCTCGATATTAAACTAATCCACATATAACATAACCATCAACTTAGTCCAGTAGATAAAACATTTTTTACTTACTGGGGCGTCAACTCCCTTCCCCACCGCCCTTCCTCCTCTCATACACCTGCAGTAATTTCGTTTCGCAGAACACTTTTGAAAGACTTGAATGATCAGTTTGAATTGACTCTGTGTTTGTGTATGTTGGCTGCAATTGATTATTCTACCCGTGCATCTGATGCTGGTAGTGTATCTGTGCCAAAAATAAAATCTGCTAATTTTTCATCGTTATGTGCTGTTAAGGCGACCAATTAGTCACGATGATACCTGGCTTACATTTATTACTGTTTAATAGCTTCATTACATTTATCGCTGTTTAATAGCTTCATTTCCCAAAAGTTTATTAGTAACTGAATTATATACAAATTTTCTTAATTTCTGATGATTATTTTAGAATTTATATTGTGAATTTTGCGTTTTAATACCAAGCAAATAATATTCGGGGGTGATGATATGTCCTCATATCCCTCCTCCTACTATGGCGGATACAGCGAGGGGGGGGGGGGCGATTGCCCCCTCCGTTATTCAGAGTCGAATAGAAAAATAATAAAGGCCTCAAAGAATATTTTATTGAATGAAATAAACAAAAGGCTAACACTGGTATCCAAAAGTAACTCACTTTTTAAATTTATATACATGATAAGTGAATGAACATGTGAAAGATATGAATTATAAATAAAACTAATGTACTAGATGACTTTTATCGCTCACGTTTTAATGCGCGCTTCTCTCAGTCTATGAATTTAGTCAATCAAGATTTGACGAATCCATACTGAACATAATAAAAATTGGTGATGAAAAGCCGAAGACAAAGCAAGATTGCAAAGTGCTCTGAAAAATTTTTCACACAAATTTGGTTTAATTCTTGATGATCATGGAACATGGAAGTAGAAATTTGTTTAGTGCACTTCAAGGAAAATATGAAGTTTGGTATATATTTTGAAAGAACGTTTTTGTTAAGAAACACACGCAAAAGTCTTTTTTACTATGCGCTTCTAGTTTAAAAATTTGCTTGTTATAAAAAAATAATTAAACTTTTGTAGTTTAGATATAAACTTGTTCTATTAAATACACTGTAAATTATTGTTTTGGAATCCCATGGTATTGTAGTAAAACTTAAAAACAACAAATTTTATCTAAACTGTTTAACAGCCCAAAACTAAAAAATTTTCCACCCCTCCGTAACAATACTCTGGATCTGCTCTTCTGCTGGCTACGCACCTGTACTCGATTAATATAAGTTGGTGCATGAAAATATTAAAATAGATGTATTAAAAAAAATGCAAAAAGTAAATTTACATTGTTAATACTTTTATTCAAATATTTAGAATGTAAAAACTAAGTTATGGGTGTGCTGTAATACTCAGTAAATTTGTTACCTAAAGTTGGATGACATAATTTCTAAAAACTGACTTACAAGGGAAAAATTATGCATTTTCCCGTTTGTTGCCATGTCAGAAACCTAATTGCTATTCAAGAAATAGATTTGAAAAAAAATCTGAACTTTATCACTTGCTCATTGTCACCAAATTCCACTCGCCCAGTAAAGTACGAATTAAAACACAGTATGCAACTGTTTCATCATCTTGAAAAGAAAAAATACCGGGTGATCCAGAAGTCAGGACCAACTTTAAAAATGAATAATTCGAAAACGAAGCAAGATACAAAGATATGGTTTGCACCAAACGCATGAAAAATAAACCGGGTTTTGTGTCGCAACATAATAAAAAATAGTTTTTTTGCCGACCAACAGATGGCGCTGGAGGAGTTCAGCTGTAGTATTATGCAAAGCAACAACCGATATAAAAGGAGGAAACGCAACGGGTTAGCGTTAGACTCATTCATATGAGAATTGGGGTTGATTTTGAATGCACGTACTTGCGAGAGCTCCTCTCTTGCACATTCATCTGCTTTAATCCAACTCTTCATTAGGCCAAGTACCTTGCGTACCTGTCCATATCCTTATCTAAATTCACTAGGCTAGCGGACCACTTTGTCCCGGACCTTGAATTGAACTACAACCTACTGTACACCACTGAGTGGCTTTGGACTGGTTTAATTGGATTTATCCCTTTATTCTTCCATCCCTTTTTGGTCCCTGCACGATAAAGGTTGTGGAGATTTGGATGTGGAGCCAGTGCTAGCCCAGCTATGCAATCGGCCGACCCCCTGGATGATGTTGAAAGGGGGAGTAGTGTTGTTACATCAAACATGATAGAAAAGCCTACGACTTATCCCCGTGATGATTTTGACCGGGTGGATACCTCAGATATATCGTCAAATAGTACTAATGAAGTGAACGGTTCCCTCTTGGCTGCTGGCGATGGCTCACCAGGAGCAGACCTTGCACTCCTCCAATTGTCGTCTCCGCAACTTGTTTGAATGATCCTGCGGAGCGATGCATGACAAGAAAAATGCTGGAAACAGACCTGGCTGTGGCAAAAAGTAACTGGACCCATTGGAGTCGATTTCTCGAGCAAAATCCTACCACTGGCATGAGGGAGGCAATTGAGATCCGGTTGGGACAATTTGGGACCGTTGCAAACCAACGAAAGAGTGAGTTAAAGCTGTTCTATCCCTGCCTCATTCGAGGTTGCCCCATCCATGTTGATGAGCTCCCTATTATTCCTAATGCTAATTCTGCCTTTCCCCCAACTTCCACCCCTAAAACGTCCAAAAGGAAGCATTCCACTACTCCTGATCAAGCTACCAACGATGGGTTTATAACACCCAGGACAACAGCCAAAACAATAAAAATTGTTCTTAACTCTCCCCCCACTGTCACAAAACAATTTGCTAATTTGCCACTAGACGAAATTGAAACAAACATCGGCACAGTGCCTGTTAAATACCCCTCAGTTATGGTTAAAATTAACGAAGGTAAACATTTCAAATCCCTCTGTAAACTAATGGAAGAAACTGCTTCTGGTAATATCAAATTTAAACTTCAAGGTGAATATATCCGTACTACCCCCTCTAATGAAACTGACCATAGGAAACTTACTCAACTACTCAGTGATAAACAAATCGATTTTTATGTAATCAAACCCATCATCGACAGACCCCTAAAAGCTGTCATTAAAGGCCTCCCAACCAACACTGATAAAGCTGAAATTTGCGAGGAACTTGAAGAATTGGGATATTCCGTCGACAGAATTGTTCAACTTAAAAGATTTCGTACTAACGCACCCCTCCCCATGTTCCAATTAACTCTTAATCACCAGGACAAAAATTTCGAACAAACTATCTTCCAGGTCAAAAAACTCCTATACATGACTGTTGAAGTCGAGAAATTCAACCGACCAGGTTTCGTCAGCCAGTGCTGGCGGTGCCAAGGTTTTTTTCCACAGCTCCAGTAATTGCTCCATCAAACCCCGTTGTGTTAGGTGTGCTGGCACCCACAATTCTTCTGACTGCCCTACTAGAGACTCCGATTCCCCCCCTAAATGTGCTAATTGTGGAGGAGACCACCCCGCCAACTATAGAGGATGTAATGCTTTTCCTAAATTGACCCAAAAACGACCTGTCAACAGTGAAAACCCCCCTTTAAACAATCGTCAACAACCAAACAACTTCAACTCTCAACCCTATCAAAACAACTTTAATAGACCCCATGTTAGCTCTCGACGTCCTGATAGTGGTTTTTCCTATGCACAAGCTGCCAGCACCAATATAAACGAACTTCCAAATGTCAACAAACCAACCACCACCAACAACCAAATTCCTGACGACCTCTATACTATACTTAAAGAAAACGCTAAGCAATCCCAGCTCATATTCGAATCCATACGTGACATGATGAAAATGTTCACCGCTATTATGCCCCTACTTTTAAAACTTGCTAACGTAACCGCTAATGTTTAATAACAAAATTGCTGGATTTAGAGTTTGCCACTGGAACGCAAACGGTCTTCCCACTAGAATTGCTGAACTTAGAAACTTCGTCTCTAAATACCTCCCTGATATCATCCTCTTACAGGAAACCAATTTGCCCCCCTACATTAAAGTTAATATTCCTAATTACTCCCTTTATAGAAATGATAGAACTACTAGAACTGATAACTCCCCTATTCATGGAACAGCCATCTTCATTAATAACACAATTCCCCATCACCATGTACCCCCCCCCCCCTACAACGTATCGAGGCCACTATCGTTACTGTCACTCCGGTTAGCTCCACCCCTTTTACTGTTGCTTCTGTTTACATTCCAAATAACCCTCATTCCACCTTTATTAATGATATTATTTCCATCGCCAACATTAATAATAGTATAATTCTTTGCGGGGACCTTAATGCTAAACATACTAGATGGAACCATAATGCAAACAGAGCAGGCAGGCTCCTTACTCAGTACGCTGATAATAACAACTTCGTAATTGCTGCCCCCCCCCCCACCCCAACTCGCTTCGGCACTAATTCTATTGCTAATACTATTGATATAATGTTAATCAGAGAAATCAACTTTAATTTCTCCATCAAATCCATGCCTGAACTCTCGTCCGATCACAATCCCATTCTTATTGACTTTAATGCTAACTTACCCCGCCACCCCCCTACACCACTTTTGACACTAATTGGAACACCTTTCAAAACATTCTTGAACACACTTACACGCTTCCCAACACTATTAATAATGCTAGTGACCTCGATTATGCTGTTGACGAACTCACCTCTACCATTAAAAATGCCCATGCCAATTCCTCCACCTCCAAAACTGTGAATTACGATATTTATACCCCCCCCCCCCCACATCCACAATCTCATTAATATCAAAAATAGGTATCGCAAGGACTGGCAGAATAACAGAGACCCCCGTTCTAAACGTCTTCTTAACAAATATCAGCATAAAATTACCAAACTCCTTCGTAACTTTACTCAAACTACCTGGACTGAAAAAATTGCTGCCCTAGCTACTGAAGACAATTCCATTTGGAAAACTGTAAAATATCTCAAAAGAACTAACTCGACCATCCCTGCCCTTCAGTCTAACAATTCCACAGCTTATACTACAAATGCTAAAGCTGAAATTTTTGCTGATGCATATGAGCAGCAGTTTCAAAATAACCCCTCCAAATTCCCTAATCATGACAAAATGGTCGAACTCACTGTTAAAAAATTTATCAACATCCCCCCCACCCACGAAATTAAACCAGTGACCCCAGACGAAGTTATTGGTTATGTCAAAGCCCTCAAAATTAAAAAGGCACCCAGTAGGGAAGGTATCACTAACAAAATGGTCAAAAAACTCCCACCTAGAATTATTGAATACTTCATTTTTATACTTAATGCTATGTTGACCTTGCACACCTTCCCTACCTCTTGGAAATCAGCTGTAATTATCCCCATCAAAAAACCTGGAAAAGATCCAACTGATCCGACCAGTTATCGACCTATTTCACTTCTCCCAGTGCTGGGGAAGGTCGCAGAAAAAGTAATTAGAAATCGACTCTCTACTTTCCTTGATGAAAACGACATTTTGATCCCCCAACAATTTGGTTTTAGGAGAAAACTCTCTACCACCCATCAGCTCCTTAGAGTCACGGAGTTTATCACTAGTAACATTATCTTTAAAAAGAAAGTCGGAGGTTTATTCCTTGATGTTGCCAAAGCATTTGACAAAGTCTGGATCACTGGTCTTATTTACAAGCTCACCCTCATTAAAGTCCCTGATTATCTCACCCACATTATTCACTCCTATCTTAATTATAGAAATTTCTCAGTCCAGGTTAATAAGCACTTCTCCACCCTTAGAAATGTTAACGCAAGTACTCCCCAAGGTTCAGTTTTGGGCCCCCTTCTTTTTAATATTTACACTAACGATATCCCCCAAATTAAACACACCACCCTCAGTTTATTTGCCGATGATACTGCCATCCTTGCTACATCCCACAACTTCAATTTTCTTAGAGAAAAAATCCAGGTCCACATTGTTCTACTTGAAAAGTGGTTGGATAAGTGGCGCATTCAAATCAATGTCAACAAGAGTGCTGCTGTCCTTTTTTCTAAAAAACTGAACAGACCCCCCCCCCCCTCTCTATGTATAATCAAATCATCCCTTGGTCAAAAGACACTATTTATCTAGGAGTTCATCTCGACAGATGAATGAACTGGAAAAAACACTTCTCTTATACTACTGAAAAGCTCCACAAGGTGGCAGCAGCACTGCGTCCCATCTTTAGTCGTCCATCCCCACTTACTACCCAAAACAAAATACTTTTATATAAGACCGTTCTTCGTCCAGTGGCTTCCTATGCATCCCCAATTTGGGGATGTATTAGTAAATATCAAATTGATAAACTCGACACCAAGCAAAATAAACTAATCCGCTACAATATTGCCAAAGCCCCCTGGTTTCTTAGAAACACTGACATACGCAAAAGCCTTAATATCCCCACCATTAGAGAACACTTTTATAAACAAGCGGTTACGTTTTTTAATTCCCTTGATCACCACGATAACCCTGAAATCCAAAAACTTAACAATTATGACCATATTCACCCAATGAACTCTATTAGACCCAGAGCAATCCTCAATATCCTTGAATAATCATCAACACGCCCACATCCCCAATTTGCACTGTTAAATTTTAAAAAAATTTTATCCCTGTTTTCAAGTTCCTCACCCGTTTTTTGGCGGCTGTTTTTATTCTTACATTCTCATTTTGAGTATTTTTTAAAATTTTGTTGTGAATGAACTTAGAAAATTTTTGGGAACTGTAAAATTTTTTCTCTCCTTCAAATTCTCTTCCCTCCCCACACCATTTTTTGCGGCTGTTTTTATTTTTTTCTTTCCGTTTGTGTATTTTTTCGGAAAATCCCCCATGTCTGGACTGAAAAATTTCTCGAAAAGTGTTTTTTCTTGTACAACTTAAACTTTCTGCTTCAAACCCTGTTTCTTGGCGGCTGTTATATTTTCAACGTTAAAATTTTTGAGTTTTTTCTCGAAACTTGACCTTCTGGACTTTGAAAATTTTTTGGAAAACGTCCTTTTCTTGTTCAACTAAAAAATTTTCTGCTCCCCACCCCATTTTTTGGCGACTGTTTTCGTGTAAACATATGGATTTTGAAGTCTTTTCTCAGATTTTTCATCTTGACTGGACTTAGAAAAAAAAAATTTGGAAATCGTCTTTTCTAGTTCAACTACAAAAAATTTTATGCTCCCCACCCCGTTTTTTGGCGGCTGTTTTTTATTCTACTATTGATTTTTAGAGTTTTTTCTTAAAATTTTGCATCCTGTTCTTCGAATTGTGTTGAACTTCGTTCCCCCATCCCTTCCGTTTCATCTCGTATTGCTCTCCCTCATTGGTTTTGCTAGGCTAGGCCCTCCCACAACATCGGCTTCTTCTGACATGGTTTTTCATGATACTGAATGTTATGCTCACTGCTGTTTGCATTTCCCCCCTTTTTCTTTTCTTTTAGCCTATTTAAGATACCTAATATCTGACAGTTTAAGGCAAGCTATGTGTTTTTAAATTTTTGTTTTTCCGGACGTTGAACGCCCCTTCGGGGCGTAGGAAGTCCACACAACTTTAAATAGTAGTAGGTTAGCGTTAGTCTAAGCGTATATGCATCGAAATTCTGTCCATAGTTGAGAATGCCCTCCTTGTTAAACTGTTTTATAAGAATTCGGAAAGTGCCAGTGCGGCATTGCGAGGATATCGCTACATGAAAGGTATGCGAGACAGCAAGGGACCAATAACGCCGTCTGCATTGTACAAACTGATTAAGAAATTTGAAGCTACAGGTTCGTTGACTTCATGGCCAAGAAGTGGACGTCCCTCAACAGCCGCTGCTGCTGCAACGACAGTGGAGCAAACGGTGCAAGTCATGTCGGCTGTTACTGCACACTGAGAGTGCAGTGTTCGAGAAGTTTCGATGCAGACAGAAGTGTCGTACGGAAGTGTCTGGTTGGTTGGTTGTTTTCAGATTATCTGGCGCCGTCAGCAACACGAGGGCTATAATGCGCCGAAACATTCGTCATTAGACAAGCCAACATACATTTACAAACACCCATGCCTAACATGGGACTCGAACCCGCAACCTCGCGGTTTAGAAGCTAGCACGCTAACCTTTATACCGTTTGGTCGGCTAACGGAAGTGTCTGGAGAGCGCTGCGAATAACTCTGAAAAGATATCCTTACAAATTGCAACATAACCAAGAACTCAAACCTGTTGACTTTGAATGTCGCCGAGATTTTGCGAATTTCGTATTCAATAAGATGGACGAGCAGCACGACTGGCTTCACAACGTACTTTGGACAGATGAAGCGCATTTCACACTGTCTGGCTCTGTTAACACCCACAACTGTAGTGTGTGGGCCACGGACAATCCACATGCATTTGTGGAGGTACCCTTGCATCAGCCTAAAGTGACCGTTTGGCGTGACTTCACTTCTGATTTCATAATTGGTCCCTTTTTTTTCGAAGAAGTCACACAAACAGTTTCAGTCACTGAGTTTCTGCAGTTTCAGTCAAAACAGTTTCAGTCACTGGTCCGCGATATGCTGCACTGTTACAGAACAACATTATTCCTGAACTGCAAGCGTGACAGGCACTCCAAACAGTCACCTTTCAGCAGGATAGAGCACCACCTCATATTTTTCTGCCTGTGCAACGCCTGCTACGTTCAACATTTGGGGAGGATCGCATTATCAGTCGCACCTTTAAGCAAGCATGGCCTCCACGATCTCCCGATCTCACACCCTGCGACTTTTGGCTGTGGGGATTCTTGAAGTCAAAGGTGTACCGCGTTCGACCGGCATCATTAGCTGCACTTAAAGATGCCATCCGGCAACATTATGTGTCTGCCATAACGCACGAAATGCTCCTAAATGCTGTGAATGGTGTGGTCACTCGCCTCACAGCTGAACTTCTGAATGATGGATAGCACATTGAACATTTACTGTAATTAATTAACTGTAATAAAGCTGAATTGTAAAGAATCACATTTTTTTTTCTAAATCAGCTTTTCATGACATAACACACTACAGCGCTATCTGTTGGTCGGCAAAAAACTATTTTTTATTATGTTGCAACACAAATCCAGGTTTATTTTTCATGCGTTTGGTGCAAACTATATCTTTGTATCTTGCTTCGTTTTCGAATAATTCATTTTTAAAATTGGTCCTGACTTCTGGATCCCCCAGTATTTTAGATTTTTTTTTTTTGCTAAAAAAATTTTGTACACCAGCTTTAAACACTGTTGTCATCGTGAAATAAGACGGAATAACATCCCAATTTTGAGAAACGTTAATTTTTTTAAGATTGAAATTTGTGAATTTTTAAGTATTTCTACATGGATATTTGTAGAATGTTATTTGATATGATAACACTTATTTTGATAAAATTTCTTAAACATTTAATTTTCTCTGTCTGATTATAGTGAAATTATAGTATATTTTCGGAGCATTGCATTTATCTTATCTTCTTGATTCTCGTAATCAACAAACTTCCCCTTTGACATACATAGCTGCAGATTGGCACCAAGACCATTTGCATCTTTTCCTCATAGATGGCACTGATTTTCACTTGGGCGATTAATATCATGGTATGGTAAACACCACCACCCCGAAGCAGTTCGTTTCCCCTTTTCTCCGTCAAGTGTCCGAATGGGGAGGGGAAGGAGGATCGCTTCCCCTTTCTAAGAAATAGTGGTGGGGAGGGGGGGGGGGGAATAGGGAACCCTGACTAGTTTCTTTTTCTTATGGACTTTCACAGAGAAAGAGAACATGTCTTCCTCAGAAAAAAGTTAGTTCGTTTTCCAAGATTGAATATTTTAGAAGGAATATATTAATCTACATTTAAGAAAATTAGAAAAATAAATAATCAAAGTTGACTAGTAATTAGTAAATTTTAATTTTAAACGAATATAGATGCAGCACGGCTGTACTTGCTACACCCCACGAGTCGCCACTGTTGTAGAGAATATTCCTGGCTTTTCAATTATTATTCCTAAGATGTGTTTGAAAAACGTACCTATAAAGATATGAATTTTTTTTTTTTGTGAAATACAACCGAAAAATCAAATTTTTTTTTTTTTTTTTTTTAATACAAGAATTCGTTTTAAACGTGTTAAAATTAATTTTAAGTACGATTTTTTTGTTCATTAAATTTATTCAAACGCATCGAAATAAATTTTCAATATGCATTTTGTTAAATGCATATTTTTTAACTATATACATCGGCAATTCTCCAAGGGAAGTTTTGACTCATTTTTTTCCCTATAAGTTAACAGATTAGAATCATAAAATTATGATGAATCTAGTAGTGTTTACATTATATTAGTTGGTGGCAAAGTTATATGAAAAATAATTATTTTGATTGGGTGAAATATTTCTTTATAACCACTGACGCACACGACATTTTCGTTCATCAGTGGGTTATAAATATATATTTGAAAAAGTAAGAATAATTATAATTGCTTGTAATTTTGTAACCAACTTAATCTACAATAGTAAAACATAGTTTATGTGTCTGTCTGTTGATCTATAGAAAGCTACTTAAAATATGCTAAGATCTCTGAAATTACCAACATTAGTAGTTTTTACTTCAAATTGTACTTTTGACAAATAGTAGAAGGTTAAAAATTTAATTAATGTTTTTATAACATAAGTAGTCTCCGCAGTGCGGCTCCACCGTGCAGCTAGTATTATATATATTAAATAAAAAAAACATATAACTCCTAGATGGCTCTAAATATTGTGATATGTCCTTAGCTCATTAATATTGAAAGGAAACTTTGAGTTTGACTTGCCATCATCTATAATCGCAAGCTAATAAACATGAAGTTGTGGACTTGACAATACTTGGAAGTCACATCTTTATGAAAAACACATCATATTTATAACATAGACTTCTATTGCATGAAGTAAACTCGATTGAAGGAAACATTTAATTATAT
This sequence comes from Linyphia triangularis, assembly GCA_963978545.1. Classification (NCBI taxonomy): domain Eukaryota; kingdom Metazoa; phylum Arthropoda; class Arachnida; order Araneae; family Linyphiidae; genus Linyphia; species Linyphia triangularis. Next base: position 35,152,238 of record OZ021733.1, read on the forward strand.
ATTTTTTACTTTTAAAAATTTATAATTCAAATTTTGCCTAAAATTCATTTTACGGAATCTAATATTCGTATTCGTAACTATGGGAAATTTTAAATTATCTTTTTTTGGCAATGCAATTCTTAAAGAATTTGATTTTGGAATCAATTAGATTTTAAACCCGCAATAATATGCACTGGTTCCAATAGACCCCATCGTAATATATATTCCCATACTAAAAAAATTAAAATTGTTCTCATTGTGATAGGGCCTAAAACAAAATAAAAGAATTTGATAATTTTTCTCACAGAAGTATAGTGTTTTCATTATTGAAAATTAAAAAAGTCGAAGCAAAGAAACAGTGACAAATGACAGAAAATTGCATAGATTTAAATGATGTGGTGCGAGTCATCTCCTATTTATATGGTTCTATCCAGTTTCCCTGTACAAGTACTTTCTTCAATACAAAGATCGTAGAATGATTATGCACCGGGCCTCCAATTTTACTGAGAATTCTTTCGGCTGACAACTTTATAAATAATCCAGAATCGATGGATTTTACAACCTATAATAGCGTTTTACGTTGAATCATCCACTTGATGTACCGGAATATTTAGTTCGTGTCTTATAAATGAAAGAAACGTCATTGCTAAATATCTGCCAAGATATACGTGTACACAAAAAAGCCTGAACTGTTGAAGCTCAGTTTCAAAAGGATTGGGGCAGTCTGAAAAGTCTTAAATCTAATGTATCCCCCTCTCCATGGTCCACAAAGGCACGGCTGAACTTGATTCATCGCGGCTATGACAGTGCGGTAAAGATCAAAGGATTTCAAATACCTCCTTAGTTTAACCGTTCACCACTAGATGGCACTGGTTTAGTAGGATAGTTTGGAAATATATCGCTTTGAATTCCAATGCTTAATAGGATGTTGCTACAGTTTGTAAGTGATTTTTGTAATTATTTACTCTTTTAATTCCCAAAACATTATAAAATGCCGGTCTATTGCTGCGTACCTTTATCTAAGTCAAATAGCACGGTCGATAAAATATATTTTCACGAATTCCCAGCTGATTCAGAAGTAAAACGTGTTCCTTTAGATAAACGGATTCTTTTTTAAACTGTTCAAGAAATAATATCCTCTAAAATCAATTCTTTTCATCTAAATTTATTCAGAATTAAAAATATAGAATTAGATAGTCTTTTCTATATTATTTCGATTTTCTTGTTTTAATTTTTTGAGTAAGATATCTATATCATCATACTATATTTTATGATGTTCCAATATTTCCATTAATTAAAATTGATTATATTTATTTTTACTTCCTTTTTTTAATTCATATAATAGTTAATTTATGAATATTAGACCATTTTATAACAGAATTTAACCATTAACTTTTGGTTTTATTCTGGAAAAGAAATGGTCAATTACTAGCATGGCTGTGGTCAATTAGTCATGTCTACTTGGTCAATTAATTTCAAAATTGCTTTTGGTAAGAAATTCTGATGATATATTAAATTGTAAAAAGGACTGAAACATCATGTTAATTTATTATTGAGCTTTATTAATCAATTGATATTTTGGGAAGTTTTCATAGTATTCCGTTAATAATTTTTCTAGAAAAAAAAATTAATGTATAGAAACTTGCACTAAATGGTCAATTACTTGTAGGTTCACCCTAGTATTAACAAACTAATGAATTAAATCATTTTTCTATTTGCATAATGCTATGTGAATATGCTATGTTTCGTTTTATGATTTGTTTGTTTTGGTTAATGGTTACGATTTTCGCCACTACCCCCGGATTAGCGCTGCCCAAGTAGAAAATTTATCTCGTAGGTTGGTCGTCGCGAAATCAGCCATTGTCAAAGCCTTATTCCCCCTTGAATCGAGTTTAGCCTTGACAAACGCCAATTGTCAAAAGCTTCACGCTTCAGACAATTGCCACAGGGTGAGTTAGGGCGGCTTAGGACTTGTGTTTCTTAACTTATCCTCCTATAGGGTTGCTTTATTCTGTATAACGATCTTCGTTTTGCCATGGAAAAACCCAAGATTCTAACTAAATATAGGTTTGATCAAAGAAATATTGTTAAAACATGTTTAAGTAGTAATAGATAAATTTATTAACACTAAGGAATTGGAAATAATTAGGAAAAAAGGAAGGAATTAGTCGAAAATAAATCACTTCTGAAGTAATCCAGGAGCTAATGGTGCTAGGAACGTCATCTCTTTATAGCTAGGGAACTAAATAAACAAAAAATATCAAAAGATTAAAATTGAATTTAAAAAAATTGAAAATAAATATCATTAAATAAATTATATAGGATAAAAGAACGAAATTATATAGGATAAAAGAACGAAATTATATATGTTATAGAAAAAAATAGGGGAAAGATCCATGCGATAGAAAATTCGGTGGAGTGATTTTCATGGAATGCTGATGAACAAAATGAATAAAAGATGCAAAAGTTTAAAATTAAGTTTAAAAAAATGGAAGATAAATATCATAAAAAAAATTATATGGCTTAAAAGAAATGAGTCATATCTATTATGGAAAAAATCCAAGCAATAGCAAATTCGATGGAGTGATTTTTAAATTTAACATTAGCAGCATAGGCCAAGGAATGACTGCCGATCACTCTTTAAATTTTCGCACCATATTTTATTTCTCCCTCGATCAAGGTCATAAGCAGGGATTTTTTTTTTTTTTTGGTAGGGAATATGAATTTATAAGTCAGTCAATCATAACAATCTTTTTTAGTAATTAATACTGCATTTGTTTAGACATATTTTGTGTTTTAATACTAAACAAATAATTTTCGTGTGGAGGTATGTCATCATATCCCTCCTTCTGGCTATGCACCTGCCCTCGATTAATGTTAGTTGAAGCTTGAAAATATTACAATATGTGTACTAAAAAAATGCGAAAAGTAAATTATTTACTTTGTTAATACTTTTATTCAAATATTTAGAATATAAAAATTTATTTATGTTACCTTTCAGATTTAACAGGAAGTCTATGCTTCTAGCAATGAGCCTCCCCAAAAAAATGGGAGGGGAGGGAATGAATTTAAAAGATTTGGAGGACGAGGTTCTTGAAATAGCAGCCAAAGCTCTGGAAGAAAAACAAGACGATTTTGACATTAATGGAAAATACGTAGCCTCAAAATTGAGCTGGAAGATAACTTAACAACCTATGAAATTTATGAACATTAAATATTTTTAATGCATATATTGTATTGCAGTGGTGGCCCGTCTTCGAAAATGTTAGTGCAGCCGGAAACATGACACTCCCCCATGCCCCAACCACACACACACACTTTCCACAATCATGTACAATCACACCTGAACTTTTTTTTTAATTATTTTAAAAATCGGTAATTTTTGCATTTAAAAGTGCATAATTAGTAATGATGTTTACATAAAAAAATGTCAGTTTTATTAAAAAATTAATTAACTAACTAATATTTAACTCCTTACAATTAGCATATTTTTGGACATTGATTAATCGTGTTTTGGCCAAGAAAAAAAAATTATGATTGGAAAGTTTTCATAATATCCTTCTAAATTTTATGAATTTCCATCTAGTTTCTAGAATATATATATATATTTTTAATAAAATTTTTTTAACATTGAAAGTAGACAAAAATCGCAATTTTTCTAAAAACTTTGTATTTAAAAATCTAGCAGAATTCATTTTCTTTTCCAATCAATTTGACTGAGGTTCAAAACATATAATAATAGTAGTTAATGCAGATTTGAATCCTCAAATCATGTTTCAATTAGATGATATCAAACTTTAGTTATCACTGTTTAAATGAAGTTTCACTTGCCAAAAATACAAATTTTTAGATAGTGAGTTTAAAATATTCAAATTTATTTTCAGAATAAAATAGTACTTCAAAGTAATAAAATAACTCTCTAGTCTTCAAATGATACCATTATCTGGCAAAAATTCCATCTAGAGATTAACTTAAAGCAAAAATTCTCAAATGCAGCCGAAGTCGGAAAATCGCTGATCTGGCTGCCACGCTACGCATTACGTATAGGGAAGGATCTATCGGATTTCATTGGTTACCATGGAAACGTCACAGCCGAACACATGGCTGCCCCATTCGAAGGAATATCACTTTGATTGGAAACGTTTTTTTCCCCTCGTGAATTGAGGCAAGAAGTTTGCTGTTTATCGGAATTTTTTCATTAAATGATCTTTATTCATTAAATAAGGATCATAATATTTACCACCAGATACAAGGGCAGATTCATATTGCCAACTGCCAGAAAGGTTTTTTAGTTTTGTGGACTTTGAAAGACTTTCTTATTTTTGAGATTGCACGAGACGAGGCATGGGCCAATAATTTTAATGTATTGCAAAATTTTTATTTCAAGCATTACTTACCACATATTTTAAAAAACCCTTAATAGATATCTAGTAATTTATTTCATTCAGCATATGTATATTTTTTTGTCTTTCATTTCTACAAGAATTTTGTGGTTTTTATGGTGTTTTGTATTTTTATTCAAGGTATTTTGTTTCATTTATTGTGTATCTGGTGGTAAATGTATTTATTCAAGAATTTTGAGTGTTTTTTATATGGTTTTTTGTATTTATAGTCAAGATATGTTTCTTTTTTCATCATTTATTCAACAATTTTCTACAGATTTTTATATATGTGTACATTGTTTTGTGTTCGTGTCCCCCCCTCAAGTCCTGCTAAGCTGCCTCAACGCGGCGGGGGGGTGTCCCTGGGCGGAATGGCTGAAGTACGTCGGGAGCTTGCTCCTGGTAGGTTCAACCAAGGCGTGAAGACCATTCCACTATGCCCAGCTAAAGCTTACAGGCAGATACATAAATGTGTATCAGTGGGTCGATCTTTCCTTCAGCTTCGAGAGTGTGCCAATTTATGTTCTTGATACTTTCAGGTTGCAATAACATTAACAAGCTAGTAACACTTGTTAGTAATTGAAATGTAATCATCCAATAGTGAATCCTCAGTGCATGTGTTATTTAAATTTATTCTCTCTTTTCCCTTACAGGTTTTGGTGAATAAAATTATTTTGTGTTTCTCATTTTTTTGTAAGACTGAATTTTTTATATTTGACTTTTAAAACATTACCAGTTGAATATACCTTGGATAACATGAATAAAAGTTTTTTTAAGTGAATATTTATATAATGGAACAAACCTAAATAGATCCCTACCCATTTGTATTCGTGTCCTTAATTAGTTGAAGAAATGAACACTGAATCAAATAGAAGCCCTTTGCATATGGTACATGTACTTCTTGCCATGATTTTCAACTGTCCATATTGCTTTAGAAGCAGGTAAGATACTCAAATTAACAGCAGATTAAAAAAAAAAGGCATTGCATAACAAATAGTCGAACATCACAGGTTGAATATGCCATTAATAAGTTTTGTATTCTTTTAAAATATAAAAACATACAAAATATTTGTGAACTAAATGTAACAATGAAACAAACATTGTGAATCAAACTTGGGGCCCTTTGTATGTTATTGACATATTCAGTCTCAATGAAAAAGATGGCCTGCTTAAAATGTAAGTTGCTAGTCTGAGTCTAAATCTCATAGGAGGTATTTCTTGGTGTGGCTGACAGGTTCTGCTAATGCTTTTCTGCATTTTCACTGAAATTAAATATTTGGAAATATTTAATTCAGTAACATTAACTTATCAAAAAGATTTATATTTTCTAAGAGTCAATTTCATGAGGGACTAACAGAAACATGTTCTTTACCAATTTCACATGTCAATTACAGGAGTAAAAAACAATTAACTTCCAGGCAAGAAAGAGTATTTTAGTGGGAAATCATAATTTCCATAAAAATCAAATTCCTGCTTTTAAAAGTGGGGGCTTTTTATAACGACATGCAAAATTTTAAAACTTTTTTACTTGTAAATCATGGGGAAATAACACTTTTTCGTGAGGAATGCGATAAAATAACTTTTCCACATTAGAGTGAAAAAGTACTTTCTCGCACGCCTCGTGCTCAAATATAGTCTTGGTATTAAAATGACATATTTCCAAAAGAAATTTATTGACTGGAGTTGCCGACATTAATAATATCAGCATTACAATTATTTTTTGCACATGGTTATAATAAAAATATCGTATGTAACACATGGGAAAATACTTTTTCAAACTCGGTAAATTATTTGACGAGTGCAATAGCACTCGTGTGAGGTTGTGAAAAATTATTAAATGTGTGAGGTTTTTTAATATCCAAAATGAAAAGCAAGTTTCAGAAAACAGTAATATTCAATAAAGATAGCAACTGTCTTTTTTTTTGGGAAGATGAAAGGTTTCATTCTTAATTATTCCCTCACTATTCTTGATGCAATTTTTATATGGATTATTATATTAATTTCAAATTTTTTAAATAAACAGTTAAATTCTTTATTTATTTATTATAGTCGAATAATAAATACCACTATGAAATAAGTACTAAGTAAGTATATCACCATGGATTTATAGGATGCTGAAGATGTGTCTTGTAGATTTCAAATGAAAAAGCCAGTGTGAGAGATTAATTTAACAAAAGGAAATCTTGAAAAGATCCAAAATATTTTTTTAATTGAACAAAAAAATTAAAACAGTAAAAAAATGTGTACACTAACCCAGGTAGCACAGCAGTATTGGCCAATGTCGGAAACCGGAGCTCTGGAAGATTGGCCAATCCTGGGTAATGTCGGAACGGCCAGCACCGAACGGCTAACATTTTTGCAATATTGGCCAATATCGCAGTGCGGTTTTGGCCGATCTCGAGGAGCAGTTTTGGCCGATATCGATGCGTAGTTTTGGCCGATATCGAGGAGTAGTTTTGGCCAGTATTGATGTGCAATCTTGGGCAATATCGATGAGCATGGTTTAAACCAAATGTTTTTTTTTTTTTTTAAGAATAATTTAGAATTGTATTTTTATTTATAATTAGATTTTTTTAATTATTTGATGTTGTAAATTACTTCTATTTTTAGCTGAAATAAAATATGTTCTAATGTCTAAATAAAATATTAAAATTTAATATGATTTGAATGTCCCCATAAGTAGAACAATTGTTTATTTACTTAGTTCAAATTGCTTTCAAAATGAATATTCATTGTTATTTGAGCATAAATTATTCTTGTTTAAGTCAAATTTTATTTATAAATATGTATACATGTAATTAGAAAAGGATAAAAAAAAAACATGTTTTTTTCCAAACCTGGATGAGCAGTTTTAGCCACTACTATGAGCAATTTTTGGAACAGCTACTGTTTTTTCACTATATCACAGAGCATTTTGGATAGATTTGCCACTCAACATATCTGAACTTTCTTTTTGGTGGAAGGAGTGGTTGCAAATGATAATTCTTATATGCGTTTAGATTCAATTTTGAGCTGTTCAATGTTTAGTATCACATTGTTGCCCCAAAACCCTTAATAATCTGTTAAGTTATACTTAAACATTTGTAAAATAATGTTTTCACCTCTCCTACCAAAAAAAAAAACACATTTAGATAACAAAATGTCTGATATTCAAGGATTTAGAAAGATACATGCAATTTTAAACTAGAAAACTGCCAGTAGAATTTAAAGTCCCTATAGGTCAATCAATACTCATTGAACTTTTTATGCTAAGGTTTCATAAAAATAGAAGGTTGAATTTAAAACTTGTGAAGTATATTTTTTATGCGCAGATCAATTTCATTTAAGAAGTCACTTTTCATTTTTAAAACATCATTTTTCTCCATACATTAAGAATCGAATAGATAGTAAATAAATATCATTTTAATGCTTTAGTTCATTCACTTCAAATGTAATAGCAATAAAGTGAATTAAAATTGCAGATCCCCCCCCCCCCCAACATTGAAAAAGTTTTCATCTAAAAATTATTTGACAAAAACATTATTTTTAAAAATCCACAATAATATTTACATGTATACCTCATATAATGAATACTTTTTTATACTTTCATTCCTATTTTAATTGCTTTTTGGTGACCGATAATTGAAACCCAATTTAATTGATATTTTATGGCTTAAAAACCATGCACACTTAAATTAAAGGTCACTTTCTGCAGTGCATATATATAATAAAAACATAAATTTAATACAAGCTGTTTACTATAATACATATTTTATTTTACATATTTTATCTTCCTTTGAAGTTTCCACCTCGGTGAAGAAAACAAACCTGAAATATAAAATTGTTCATTTCTGTTTTAATTAAGATTACAATAAAATTTAAAAATCAAATTATTGCCTCAAACTTTTTCTAGTCTTTAGCTCTTTTTATTTTATCCAAGCTCTTTTTGTAACGGAACTGCAATTTGTTGTCAATAAAAGAAATCATGCAATGCAGCATTTACTGCCAATAAAGAAAAACAGAATTGCAAAATGAAAAACAGAATTTTGCACGAAAGCATAACATTGTTAACATTTTGTAAAATTTTTACATCAGAAATCATTTTCTACTAACATTTAAGAAAATCATTCTAAACTGGTATTTGAATTTCAATCGCATGCATTTGCACCAACCTCAAACAAGCACACAAAAAAACTATGAATTGTGAAATAAATGCTAATGCTTTTTTTTTTTTTTTTTATAAACTCTTTCATTTTTCTTTAGCCGTTTAAAATTTTAATAAATAATTTAAAAGAGAGAAAAATCTCTTTTAAACTGTTAAATTAACCACCAAATAAATTCAAAATAAATAGTAAAAAGTGTTGTTGAAAAGTCTAAGATAAAATATAAAATACACTGTTGCACTTGAAAAGTTATAGGAACTAATTTAGAACATAGTGTTTTTGTTGTTTTTTCTTCTGAACTAATTTCTCAATTATAAGCATATGACAAAGGTGATTTGTACAAAATTGTTTAAAGAAACAGATATATATATATTTTTTTTTTTTTTTGAAAGACCAGAGATTCTCCATTGCTTATTTTTATTTTAAAATATAAATTATTGTAACATCAAATCGAAATTGCTTGGAACGTTACCTAATTGATATATTCTTATATATATATATATATTATATATATATATTATCTTATATATATATTATTCATATATATTCTTACCTGGCAGAGAAAGTTTTCACGCTTTTTGGTTTACAAATAAGTTTTTGCTTGTTTCTTTGTGGGATTCCAAAGAAAGAGAATCGTCTTTGAAACGGGCTGGAATATGAGTATGGCTTTTCTGTGTTAATAAATTTTCATCTTCTGAAGAATCACTCCCAATGCTAGATATTGAACGAGCAAGCTCAGCTTTATCTTATGCCTGTTAAAAGGAATCTAAATAGGAAAATTATGGATATATGCTATCTCAAACTAGTTGCAAAACTTCATATACAATTTATTTATACAATTAAATATCTTACTTAGAGCACTTATAGTATCACTCACTAAAATACCAATCTTCAGTTTGGGAAATTAAAATAGGATATTATTTAAATCTGTTAATAAATATCTGTTATTCATGTCCACAATTTCAAAAATCTACACCATTAAAACTTGAATTGATAAGTAGATCAAAAACTTATGAAACAATATTTGTGATACCTTTAATTATTTGTATACCCTATACAAAAATTGTAATTTACTTATTGTATGTACAATAGATTTTAAAATTAAATGTTTGCCATGTTGACTTGAGGGTATATATTCTTTAATCATGTAAATCCCCCCCCCCCCCCCATTCATTGCAAACTGCCAAAGACAAGTTTTGTCTTAGATGAACCAAGATGAAGGAATTACTTCTATGGGTTCTCCATTTCCATCAATGAACCCTACAACAGTATGTATCTTTATTTTAAACTGAACAGAATAACAAATTAACTATTGAAAGGCCATACTGGCATTTTACTGCCGAGGGAAGGAAGGCTACAACTATTACACTTTTCACCCCAAGACAGAAAATTGCACTATGAATAGCACTAACAATAATACTTGATTACAATATTTGTTTACTTTTCAAATGGAAAGTCTTTTCTTTAAATGAAAAAAACATTTTTATTTTATAAAAACAACATCTTTGCACAGTGTGTTTAGATTAACACAAAGGAAGCTAGGCATTCAAAATATATTTTTGTAGATATTTCAAAAATTTGCATTCATTGCTCTTTTCTGAGTAATCAATAATTGCACAAGACAGACCTTTTAAATAGGGAAATGTACATACAGTAAAGCCCTGTTAACGCTAAGTTGATCTGGCCGCTGAAATTGTTCGCTTTAACCGAATTTTGTGTTAAACAAATAAATTAAAGTTAAGTTTTAAGTACGGAAAATCGCTTTTCCTTCGCATTAAATGTGATTTTATGTTAAGTAATTTTGCATTAACAGGGTTTGCTGTATTTTTTTAAAAATAGGAGGCATAATTACAATAGTTATACATATTGTTAAAATTTACATTTTTTAGAAAAATCATTTACCTTTTATGCCAAGTGGTTGATTGAGATAATGCACCCTATTCCACACCACTTTTGAGATTGAGTAATAGGCGTGTTTTAATTTAATGTGGTTTCCTCAATATGTGCAATTCACAATATATTCTATTAACAGAGCTGCTAATCACGGAGCTTGGATATTCAATTTTATAAGGAGCAAATATAGGAAATTCCGCAATATAACTTGGCATGGTTTGATCTACAAAATTGATGTTGACAAAGTTGATTGATATTCACATTAAACTTGATAAGGAATCAAGTTAGTTTCAATTATTTATTTAATACTGTTTAAAATATAATCAAGATTTTCAGCTTTTATGTCATCTGGACAAGATGACTTTTAGGAAATCCGAGCTTTTATCTGGTCCATACTCGGATGCAAACTAACACTCATTTACCCATTCCCCCTCTCCATTGCTTGTTTCAAATCATGCTCATCATTGAAATACTTATACTACATGTTACATTCTAGTTATAATATTTATAAATATTAAATATTATAACTAGAATGTAACATGTAGTATAAGTATTTCAATGATGAGCATGATTTGAAACAAGCAATGGAGAGGGGGAATGGGTAAATGAGTGTTAGTTTGCATCCGAGTATGGACCAGATAAAAGCTCGGATTTCCTAAAAGTCATCTTGTCCAGATGACATAAAAGCTGAAAATCTTGATTATATTTTAAACAGTATTAAATAAATAATTGAAACTAACTTGATTCCTTATCAAGTTTAATGTGAATATCAATCAACTTTGTCAACATCAATTTTGTAGATCAAACCATGCCAAGTCGGGAATCAAGTAGGTTGAAATTAAAGAAAACCAACAATGCAATACGTAGGTACCGAAACATAACCACATGAAATCGACAAATTATTGTGACAACACTTACCAATATCAAGAATTCGATCCAATTTTAATGTTACAAATGACAGTCGAGCCGGCGATATAAACAAACTTCCCAAACACACATCCGGGCACTTCAGTTGCTTCAGCCACTCGGTGGCGATTCTTTTTGAGAAATTCTGCGCATCGTTTGGTATCGGAATCTGCCGGTTTTGGCCGTAACTCGAGATCGTTCCAAAAATACATGATTTTTTAAAAAATGCTTAAAAACGTGTTAAAAACATCGCAAAACATATTAACACAAACATTCCTTTCTTATACATAAAATATTTCAATTTTAAAACTGTCCATCAAACTTTCAAACTTTTGAGTATCGTCTATCCAATATTGGGCGAGATTGGACAATATCGGCATCGAACGGCCGATTTTGCGCCGTTCCACATCGGGATTGGCCAATGTAGGGCTGATATTGGCCAATACTGCTGTGCTACTTGGGAATTTCAAGAATTGTAAGTTAATTATTTGTATCAGAAAAAAATTTAAAAGATTTAGGCAAACAACAAAATTGAAATATAAATATTTTATTTTCGAAAAAATAGCAATACAATAACATTGTCACACATACACCTAAATCTGTAAGGTGAAAGAAAACGTGAAATAACACAAAAGCTTAGGGGTTCACTTTTAGGTGATTATATAGTGTCCCTCATTTTGTTAGTGCAAACTCAAAGTATGACTCGCTGATGCAAATTTATGTATCTGCCTGCAAGCTTTAGCTGGGCTTAATGGAATGGTCTTCACGCCTTGGTTGAACCTACCAGGAGCAAGCTCCCGACGTACTTCAGCCATTCCGCCCAGGGACACCCCCCTGCCGCGTTGAGGCAGCTTAGCAGGACTTGAGGGGGGACACGAACACAAAACAATGTACACATATATAAAAATCTGTAGAAAATTGCTGAATAAACAATGAAAAAAGAAACATATCTTGACTATAAACATAAAGTACCATTTGAAAAACACCCAAAATTCTTGAATAAATAAAAGATGAAAACCAACACAACTTAAATATGCATGAGAAAAACCACATAAAAAATCACAAAATTCTGGATTATAAATAAAAGATGAAAAAAATACACAATCATTAATATACACACAAACTTCTGAAAAAATTGGTTTTAAAAAAGAAAAAAACTGCAATTGGTTGCACCCCCTTTATTATCAACCGAGAGTCCCATTCATATAGAGGAATCTTCAGCTCGGTTGCTCGACAACAGAGGAAGAGGGGTCAGAAACAATAGTTAAACAAAATAAAACACAATTATTTTGCATATGATTGCCCTACTTCCTTTAATAATGGATTTCGAAAATTAGTTAATGCAGCACAAACTTGAAAAATTACTGTTGCATGAGGAAAACATTTCTTTGGGATTAATTTTATAATTTTGTAGTATTTTATTCTACAAATGGCTCTCTCCACATGTATACGAGCCCGAGCAATATTGGTGGTTGCAACCACTTCCGAAGGAGTAAATTGGCTAGTATACAAGAATGGAGGGATGTTGACATGAACTCCTTGGGGAATGAGGTCAGTGATAAGAAATCCCTTATCGGCAAGAATTAAATCACCTGGTTTTAAACAACTATATAAATCACTGCAGGATTTAAAAACATCTTTATCAGAGGTTGACCCTGGGTACAGATCACTTACAGAAGTGATAACACCATTTGGAGCAACAGCTATCAATGCTTTCATCGTATTGCGATGTTTATAAGAACTGTAAAACAACTTTTGGTGATCCATACGGTTGGGTACCTCTGTGAAGATTTCGGTGCAATCCAACACCATCCTGCAGTTGATGAAATGGTTGAAACAATGAGGCAGACATTCCTGGTTTTTGGTTAAGTTTGGAATACTTTCCATTAAGGTTACAAATATTAATTCATGAAGTACATGAATCCAAGTAAAGAAAATGTTGCTAATGGTAGCCCGGCTCACCCCAAATCTAACCGACAGGTCCAAATGACCTAGGTTTAATTTGAGTTTCATCAGTGTGATGAGGAGCTGATCCTCATAGGATGTGTTATCAACCACCCACTTGTAATAGTACGAAATTTCACTGCTTGAGCAGATACTGAGCAGGGTGTTAAATATATTTACATCTGGTAAACCAGTATAATATTGAATATGTTCATTGTTGTCTTTTATAAGACGGAAAGAAAAAGGCTTCTTTTCCAGTTGTGTTATCTGGTCTTTTAACACTTTGATTTCTTTCTGCAAACAGTAGATTTCAAAAAGATGTGTTGCACAAGAAGGTCCTTCAGCTACAGCATTCAATGATGATGGACCTGCTTGATCATCTACAGATTCAAGAGTCCTATAGCAAAAAATCATAATTAACAAGATTCCATTTAAAATACCCAAAAAATTGTATAAGAAATTGAATTGAAGAATAAACCAACAATTTCATTATCTTCACTAGAATATTGTATTATTTTTATAGCATTTCCACCTTTAATATCTCATTACTGATATATTTCACAGGTTAGGTTTCTAGATTCCACTTTTTATTATTTTGGTCATGAAAGATTTTGCCAAAACTAGCAATTCCACATAAAAAAAACTTTTTAAGCAGGATTCGTGAAAATAAAACATTCAAGGACCTATGAAGAGACTTGGCTGAGAAGAAATTTTATGTTTGGGCTTCACTTACTTTTAGAAAAATTGTCCATTTGGCTAATCCTGATAGCAAAAGGTTTATATATTTTTAATCAGTCTATATCAAGTAAAATCTTATCTAATTAAACATGTGTTAACTGTACAGAATTTTCTGGTTTAGAAAGCTAATAAATATCTTATACAGTTAAGTAAAAAAAAATATTTCTTACTTGGGATGTTTTTCAGGCGAATCAAACATCATTATTTTCTTCTCATTTCGTTTGAAGATGCTTGGCCCATTGCTCTTCGCCCCATTTTTGAAGTGACAGCTGCAGACTTGAGAGTGTTTGGTTGGGAGTTTGTCAGCCCTCCTAAAATTATTTTTCACAAAAAAATTAACCCATAAAAACAAAGTTGTTAAGATACATTCTTCATATTCATTTTTAATTTTTTAAGCTCAGATCCGAGTTGCCATAGTGTTAAAGCATCAGTAACCTGGCATGGATTAATTATTAATTTTTTTTGTGTGGCCTAGAATGCATTGCCATCGACAAGTCTATTTGCCAAATTTTAGATGATTAATTAGCTTTCTACAGTGCTACAATGAAAAAGTACCAAATTATGTATATTGCATCATAACATATACTAAAGTGAGTTAATAAGATAATTTTTGCTATTAGAGTTTGAAGTGAACATTTATTAGAGTAAAATCTAAATAGAGCCAAAACAGTGACTAAAATTAATTGTAACTACTTTAATAAATTAAAGTACAGTTACTTTAATAAATTAAAGTAGAGTATAACTTAAAATAAAACCCGTTGGCACAAACAGCATTTATCCGTGGAAAAAAATCCCAAATAAAATTGCACGAAAGAAATGTTCTATACTACATCTGTACCAAATAAATTGTTAATGAAAAAAAAATTATATACACCTTATATTTCTTATCCAAATTTTCTTTGATTTTTCATCCCTGGGAAATCTATAAAAACGACAACAATCCCGTTGGTTGTAATGCTTGCAATCTGGTACAAAGCACATAACCATCTTTGCCTAAAAAATAGTAAGCACTTATGTATACACTAGGCTCAGACATAGTAAACACTTATATCACTAAGTTAAAACATAGTAAACACAAATACTAGACTCTACAATACATAAACAAAACTTCATAAAACGAATTTTGTTTATTCTTCCATGAATAACTGATAAAACATTAAAAAAAAAATTACAGTATTACCCTATTACTATATATACAAATCCATATAACAGCACATACTTCAGCTAGAACAGATACTTAGAGGCAAAAAAACATTTAAATAAAAATAATTGTACAGCTAAATAACTAAAAATATACATTTTTCTATTTTATCATATATATAGTGTAGATAAAAATTTATATTTACCTTGAATCTATAATAAGAAACCAGTTATATGAACGAAAATCTTCGATCGCAAGTGCCTCCGATCTCCAAGCACAAGATAGCAGAAGCGTGACTTAAAATTACATAAAAATAAAAGATTACATGAAAAAATAATATTCAAAATGTAAACACAAAAAAATATGAATTATATTGTATATAATTACAAAATTTTAAAGTCGCAAATATTGGTAGATTAATTTAAATTCTGATTCTAAAATCACTTGACGGGAGGGAGTCTAAATTTACTTTGAAACTAGCATAGCAACGGATTGCTTGGACTCACTTGACAACCGTGACGTCAGACTTACGTCGTCCATTGTCAAAAGCTTCACGCTTCAGACAATTGCCACAGGGTGAGTTAGGGCGGCTTTAGGACTTGTGTTTCTTAACTTATCCTCTGATAGGGTTGCTATATTCTGTATAACGATCTTTGTTTTGCCACGGAAAAACCCAAGAATCTAACTAAATATAAGTTTTGATCAAAGAAATATTGTTAAAACATATTTAGGTAGTAATAGATAAATTTATTAACACTAAGAAATTGGAATTAATTTGCAAAAAATTCAGGAATTAGTCGAAAATAAATCATTTCTGAAGTGATCCAGGAGCTAATAGTACTAGTGATGCCATCTCGTTATAGCTAGGGAACGAAATAAATAAAAAATATCAACATTTAAATTTAAATTAAAAAAATTAAAAATAAATATCATTAAATAAATTATATAGGATAAAAGAACGAAATTATATATGTTATAGAAAAAAAATATGGGAAAGATCCACGCGATAAAAAATTCGGTGGAGTGATTTTCGTGGAGTGCTGATGAACAAAATTAATAAAAATACAATAGTTTAAAATTAAATTTAAAAAAATGGAAAATAAATATCTTAAAAAAAATTATATGGCGTAAAAGAAATGAGTCATATCTATTATAGAAAAAAATATGGAAAAAAAATCCGATCAATAGCAAATTCGATGGAGTGATTTTTAAATTTATCATTAGCAGGATAGGCCAAGAAATGACTCCAGATTACCCCTTAAATTTTCGCACCACATTTTATTTCTCCCTCGATCAAGGTAATAAGCAGGGATATTTTTTTTTTGGTAGGGAATATGAATTTATAAGTCAGTCAATCATAAAAATCTTTTTTAGTAATTAATACTGCATTTGCTTAGACACATTTTGTGTTTTAATACTAAACAAATAATTTTTGTATGGAGGTATGTCATCATATCCCTCCTTCTGGCTATGCACCTGCCCTCGATTAATGTTAGTTGAAGCTTGAAAATATTACAATATGTGTACTAAAAAAATGCGAAAAGTAAATTGTTTACTTTGTTAATACTTTTATTCAAATATTTAGAATATAAAAATTTATTTATGTTACCTTTCAGATTTCACAGGAAGCTCATGCTTCTAGCAATGAGCCTTCCTAAAAAAGAATTAAAAAAAATTAATTTAAAAGATTTGGAGGACGAAGTTCTTGAAATAGCAGCCAAACCTCTGGAAGAAAAACAAGACGATTTTGACATTTTTGAAAAATACGTTGAATCAAAATTGAGCGTGAAGTTAGCTTAACAACCTATGAAATTTATGAGCATTAAATATTTTTAATGCATATATTGTATTGCAGTGATGGCCCGTGCTCGAAAATGTTAGTGCAGCCGGAAACATGACACTCCCCCCATGGCCTGATCATGACAAGTTGGGGCCCAAGGCCCGGACAATTTCGGGGGCCCCTTTTTCAAAGGCGAGATTTATTGGAAATGGGCTTGACACATACTCAAAATGAATTAATATTAAATATCGAAAAAGTTGATAAATAATGTTAATTTATTGTTTTCTAAAAGTTAATTTGTTTACCACAAATAAAGAAACAAATTTTAAATCAAAACAGGAAAAACATTGTAATGTAGTAATGCATTATACGATCACAATGTATAGTAATATCCATGACAACAATATCTGCAGCATTACTCATAACTTCAGAGTCGACATTTGCTGATTTTACAATAAATTCGTCAAGAATTTAAATTTTTGTCTCTTATCTTTCAGGAAAGCTTGTTATTTACGCTTTTAAATGATGGTTTGCTTTATTTGAATAAATATAGTCTAGGATACCAAAGACGGTTCAAGAACAATACAAAATGATTTTTATGTTAACATTCTTTTATACAGATTTTAAAAGATTTTTACATAGCTTTTGTGAAAGAAAAGTTATAGGTTTAAAGCATATTTCGGGGCCCCCTAAAATCATGGGCCCAAGGCCCGGGCCTTGTGGGCCTAGGCGATGATCAGGGCCTGACTCCCCCATGTCCCAACCACACACACACACTTTCCACAATCATGTACAATCACACTTGAACTTTTTTTTTTAATTATTTTAAAAATCGGTATTTTTGCAATTAAAAGTGCATAATTAGTAATGCTGTTTACATAAAAAAATGTCAGTTTTATTAAAAAATTAATTAACTAATTAATATTTAACTCGTTACAATTAGCATATTTTTGAACATTGATTAATCGAGTTTTGGCCAAGAAAAAAAATTAGGATTGGAAAGTTTTCGTAATATCCTTCTTAATGTTATGAACCTCCATCTAGTTTCTAGAATATATTTACTTTTTAATAGAATTATTTTAACATTGAAAGTAGACAAAAATCGCAATTTTTCTAAGAACTTTGCATTTAAAAATGTAGCAGAATTCATTTTCTTTTCCAATCAATTTAACTGAGGTTCAAAACATATAATAATAGTAGTTAATGCAGATTTGAATCCTCAAATCATGCTTCAATAAGATGATATCAAACTTTAGTTATCACTGTTTAAATGAAGTTTCACTTGCCAAAAACACAAATTTTTAGATAGTGAGTTTAAAATATTCAAATTTATTTTCAGAATAAAATAGTACTTCAAAGTAATAAAATAACTCTCTAGTCTTCAAATGATACCATCATATGGCAAAAATTCCATCTAGAGATTTATTTAAAACAAAAATTCTCAAGTGCAGCCGAAGTCGGAAAATCGCTGATCTGGCTGCGACTCTATGCATTACGTATTCATGACCTGAAGTGAGAAGCGTTGCATAGATGGCGCTGTAAACCGGACGAGACCACAGAGACTTTTCGCATTTTCCGGTTGGTGTTTAATCTCCTTGTTTTTGGATACAAACTGTGTCTTTCTGAGTCTTAGTTATACATTTTAATCATAATGAATAAAGTGTAGTCAAGAAGGAAGTACGTACGATGTTGGTTCGTTCCGCAATGTGGTATAAAATAGGTATGAAATATAGTATGTTCATATAGACTGAGAGGCGACTGCAATTTTTGGATCCCATCGAACATCATTCTGAAATTTTTATAGAATTTGGAGAAAAGTGAGTAGATTACGAATCCACTGGTCTGCCGTGGCAAAAATGGCCGAAACTGATCAAAAATCAACTTTTAATAAGTTGAACTAAATCCGTTTGCCAAATGCGCCATAACTTGCCAAACAATGAGTATTTTTTTTTATTTGGTAACCCTCACTCTTTAATTTTAAATTAAGATGGTTGCAGACGATTCGGATGTGTGGCTATGGCTTACTTGCATCTTTCACAAATGAGCCAAATTGGCAATAAACATTACGTCACTGATGACGTAACTGATGTCGCCAATTTGGCTTGCTTTTAAAGGATACAAGTTTTCCGAGCCAGAGATCAGAAATCGTTTGCCCTTTTTTCATTGAAAATCAAAATGCAGTGAGTTGCCAGACGAAAAAGTTTATTCTCTTTTTGGCACGTTATGACATATTTGGCAATCGGATTTTAGTTCAACTCATTCCAAGTCGATTTTTGATCAATTTCGGCCATTTTTGCCACGGCAGATCAGTGGATTCCTAATCTACTCACTTTTCTCCAAATTCTATAAAAATTTCAGAATGATGTTCGACGGGGTCCAAAAATTGTAGTCGCCTCTCGGACTAATAGAATAAATTTTGTTTGTGCACATTGAATGAATTAAAAAATTACCTTTTCACATTTTACCAGGTATCAGCTTTTAAGATGGGTTTGCAAGAACTACCACAATTGATATCAAAATATTGAAATCAATATTGGTACATAATATAAATTAAAAATTTCTAAATTGATATCCTTAGGCTTTATTAGAAAAATTGAAAGTCTTTCTACGTATCTAAAACTAAGAACAATTTATTGCTAACAAATATGTTAAATTATTTTTTATCATCATATGAAAGTAAACACATTTCTGGTAACTTATGTAACTCAAAATTATCCATTTTAAAATCAATGAAATACTTGTCTCAATCATTTTCAATATTGAAGTATTATAGTAATTAAGAAATCCTTAATATAACTGTCGGCTAAAAATAAATTATTTTATACGTTTTTTTAATCTCACCACCCACTTCCATCAAAATTTAACAAACTCAACCGGAATTTGAGTGTTGTCCAATTTTAGAAATAAATTTATTTTAAAAAAGAGCTACAGGAATGAACTTTGAATCTTTTTGTACAAAAAATTCTATAAATTCTATTCTTTATTAAAATGTGTTCCTCTTTGCACGGAATGACCCTCAAATATTTTAGTAGACACCATTTGAAGTTATAATACACCTCTTATAATGACCTACACAAATAATTCACTCTAACACCTTTAAAAAAAATACTATTTTAAAAACATGACATTTATTTTAAAGTATTGTATAAATTTGAGTAACGTTACAAGAAAACAGCCTAATCTGTAAAAATACAAACCTGTCAAGCAAATGAAGTTAATATTAAATATATTATTTATGTCTTAAAATGTAAAATTATTTCATATGAGCTGAAACTTTTGAGGGGAAAAAAATAAATTATTTCATCAAATTGGGTATCTAAAACAAAATTTAGTACATATAAATGTATCCAAACGAGACTTCTGGCCTATGTCTGGTATCGTCAACAAACAAAAAATCATCCAATGGATAGGATAAATCGATCTCTTCGTCTACAGGGTGGCCAGGAAATAACTTTCCCTGTTTGGCGGCATCTGCAGCTAAAACTAATGAACGAAATGAAACCATATTTTATATGCAGGTTAACGAAGGCATGGGGGGATGAATTCCACCAAAAAAAAAGTTTAGTTCCAAAAGTGGCCGATAAGGGGAAATGTGGCGCTATCGGAACCGAAACACGTGAATAACTACAATGAAAGCATGGAAATTCGATTTTTCAGAATGTCAATACTATACAGTTATGAATAAATTATTGGAACACATAAAATAAGATTTTAGTCATTAACATTTGGGTCCCCAGGACGCCTCGTAACATTTTCAATATGCTGACCTTCCCGGTGTACAACATATTGCATCCGGTGAATAACGTTCTCTACAGCTGTGTGCAAACTGTCTGTTTGGATGTTCGCAACGGCCCGTCTTATGCTCTGCTTCAAGACATGCAAGTTTGGAATGCCACCATCATACACAACGGATTTAAAGTATCCCCAAAGCCAAAAGTCACATGGGGTGATGTCCGGGGAACGGGGTGGCCATTCCGTCTGAAAATATTGACTAATGACTCTGTCATTACCAAAATTCTGGCGTAAAAGACGCTGCACTGAACGATGAATATGTGGCCGAGCTCCATCTTGCATAAAAATGATTGAGTTTAAGCATTGTCTTTGCTGCAATTGCGGAATAACGAAAGTTTGGAGCATTTCCCCATATATTTCGCCGTTGATGGAGCAGGTAATAGGTCCTGCATGAGTTATGTTCTTAAAAAAGTATGGTCCTATTATAAAATTAGCCGTGAAACCGCACCACACGGTTACTTTTGGGGAATGCAATGGCATTTCTAGCATCACTGTGGGTCGCTCACATGCCCAAATACGGCAGTTCTGAATATTAATAGATCCATTCAGATGAAAATGAGCCTCATCTCCCCACAATATTTTCCAAGTCCAATCATTGTCGATCTCCATTCGGGGAAGAAACGTTAACGCAAAAGTTAGGCGCTTATCGTAATCTGTTATTTTTAATTCTTGCACACAACTGATTTTATACGGAGAGAAATGCAGCATTTTACGCAAGATTTTCCATACAGTAAAATAAGGCATATCGGTTTGACGAGCAATTGCAAGAGCACTTGGACCACTGCTGGTTCCTGTGTTGTCGAACACAGCTGTAGCAACATCTGTTACTGCATCTTCTGATACTGCTTTTCGTCCACTGCCAGCTCTAAGTCCAAGCGATCCAGTTTCCTCGAATTTTTTAATCATCGCTCTTACTGCTGCAGCAGACATTGGACCTTTACGTAGGTTATGAAGTATTCGAAATTCCCACAGAGCCACCACTGCATTGCACTGTCTAGTGTAGTACAGTTTCACTAGCAAAGCACGTTGAGGTAAGGTAGGTCGCTTATCACCAACAGTCAATGAAAGAAATGGGAACCTTTTTTTCCCCTCGTGAATTGAGTATTGAGGCAAGAAGTTTGCTGTTTATCGGCATTTTTTACACTTACCGTAGTACTTTGACCTTCATTTTAAAAAATCGTAAAAAAGATAAGTTTAGTTTTGTACTGATAAATTTGGGTGCAGCCTGGCAGGCACGAACCACCACTGTTGTATTGATTATTTGTTATATTGTCTACTCAGATAAGTATTTTTTCTCAAACTTCAATAGAAAAAGTTCTGGAGTCTGGAGTCTACAAGAAATTACTAAAATTTGTTATAAAATATTTTTTTGAACCATGCATTTTCAATGTGTTATTTCATACTTTAAAGTGAAACTGAAAAAATTATAAAATCCCCTTTTCCTACAATTCACAATAAATATTCTTATACTAAATAATTTTGTTTGTTATACTGTAATAATTATATATTATACATAGTAAATAATTTGTAATTAATCTGCCAATTAACTCCATACTGTATATTTTTATCGAAAATATTGTCTCCTATAAACAATTTTTTTGTGGAAGCCAAAAGAATATATACAAAAGACATAACAAGTGATTCATAAAAAGGACAATTTATTCTATAAATGAAGAAAATTATTTAATTCTTAAATTTTTTTTGTAATGTCAATGAACTTCTCCTTCAGACGAAACAAAATATTCTCGCAGTTCGTCTCTCAGACACTTTGCAGAAAATGTATGGTTATGGCCAATTGCAGGAGCCAAAGGAAAGAAACTAGTCTCAGACATGCCTTTCTCTCTCCAGGCACCATCTATTATGTCATGGTTACCATTTTCCTTATCAGCAACCTCACGGTAGAGAGGTGAGATCAAGAAAGATTTTGTTCCAATTATGACAATACGGAGATTATTAATCCAGACAAAACTGCAATATCTGCGTAGGAGTCAAAATGTGATAATATGATTAGATAGTAACTCTTGGAGTGTCTCAGCAAAATCGATAGACTTATTTGTAAGGCAAAAAATCTAATTATTTAAAAATAGTTCATCCGCAAACGTAACATCTAGCGGCCGCGAGATTCCGATAAGTATCCATAGAAAAGTATTCCGTCTGACTCTTTTATGTTTGTAGTCTTCTAATCAAGGACGCTTTGACAAAGAAACTCATTAAACCCTGCCGTATCTCCCCCAAAAAAAGTTCCATTACATAATTTATTTATTTAACTAAACTATTATACAACAAACAACTCGGACATCTCTGCATAACAATTGTAAGAAATAGCTTAAAAAGGCTTTGGATAATGCTTACTCTTGGCCTGTAAACGCGCCCTCTAGTGACAAATAAAGATTCCGTGAAAAACAGGGATATGACACTTTTAAGTACGGTTTTTAGCCTACGGATCAAGGATGTTTTGTTTCAATAACGACATTACGACGGTTACTTAAGCCAACTAAGACTACAATTTCTGCGAAGGTGTTGTGATTCAATAACATGATGAGATAGCAACTCTTGGAGTGTCTCAGCAAAATTGATAGGCTTATTTGAAGTGAAGAAATCCAATTGATAAAGAAAACTCATCCCTCATAAAAAATAAAACCATTCCTCCAAGCATTTTAGTAAAAACTTAATTCCAAACAGAAAATATAACTAAAGCACAATTCTTAAGCAGAGTTCATCCGCAAAAGGGCCGCCAGATTCGGAAGCATCCCTAGAGAAAGTATCTCATTTGACTTTCTTACGTATGTAGTTTTTTAATAAAGGACATTTTGACAAAGTACAACGAAGTCAAACGATAAAAACTGTGAATAGCTTCTTCCAATTGCTTTCATACAAAAATATAGTCATAGTCATAATTTTATTTTTTCTTATTACACATATAGTTGTAACATATATACCAGCTTCATTAGTACTTTAAATTAAAAGGTTTTTCTCTTCCCATTTCATTTTGGGAATGAAAAGAAGGTATGCCTTAAGTGAAATGTTTTTTATGCATAAACGAGAAATATTCAATTTTAAGCTTTAAAGTTTAGCCATCAGTAAAATAGTTTTTAAATATTTTATAAAAATTTAGAATTTTGTAGTTCTGTGACTCGGCGTCATTGAGAGTATCTTGAAAGTGCGGGATTCAATCTTGAATCTCTGCATTAGTAACACATAGATAAGAAAGTTTGTTTCATTTCAGAATCATGTAATTTGCATTTAATAGCAAAGCATTTCCAAAAGACTTTTACCTGTTTTTATAAAATCAAAGCCCGGAGTTTAAAATCCAGAGGAAGGGTTTATAGGGTCTCCCTCCCCTTTCTTCCCTCAAAACAAGTTCCCTTTTATATTATAAATTAAACTAAACCTATTATAAATTAAACAACTTTTACATCTCGACACAAAAACAGCTTAAAAATGCTTAGGACAATGCATTCTCTTTGCTGCAAACGCGCCATCTCGTTACCTATGGAGATTCTGAGAAGAAAAAATGGATTTAATGCAGCAGATCTTTTGTGCAATTTCATAAATGTAATGTTATGATGTAGGAATAAGTCATTTTGTAACAGTGGTAGAAGTGGGGGATGCCCAAAAGTTGGTGACAAGTGCCTCTTCCTCCACAATGATAAATTTTATAATTTTCTCTCTTATATTAAAAATACTAACTAGTAAGGAAATAATTTATACTTCTTAAACTAACATTGAACAAGGGTCCAAAATGTATTGTTATTTTAATAAATATTCTGCGATTTAGTTTTGATACTCGTAAGTAAGAGGTAAAGTGAACTAATAATTCAAATGTGCATACTTTCATAAAATTAAATTAATAGCGAACTTTAATTTTTTGTTTTTTAAATACTAGCATCATGTCTTTATAAGAAAGAAGAATAGAAATTTACTTTAAAAGCAAGTTCCTTTAAAGCTAAAAGTTGACAGAGCGTAACAGCATTTGTTAATAAAATTACTTAAATCTTTATACAAAGTAGTATAATACATATTTAAAACAGTATGATAAATATCATAGTTTTTTTTTTTACATTTGAAAATTTAAAATCACTTTTTTTCAGTGTTATTACTTTAAAGGTTAATGTTATTTTTCTTTGGTAGTTCTTAGACGAATTGAGTGTTTTTAAAAGTGGGGGGATGGAATTTTGCAGTTTTAGAAATGGGGAAACTAGAGGTCGGCGTTATATCGATACGACGATATTTTTATCGATATGTTTTTTAAAATATCGATACAAGTCACCGATAAATCGATATTTTTACACATTTTTAGTTGTTTGATGTTCGTTTTGTAAGTCCATGTGTTTATTCAATTTTCTTTATTCTCTTTTCCGTAACTTCAAAACTAAATTTTGGACTTGACTGAGAGACTGTCAAAATGGCACCCTAACTAAAAAGAAAATATAATGTATTGAAAGCTAAGATCATTTATTAGTAGTCCTTAACATAGCACCTTTTCTGTTGCTAGCGTGTGCCTGGAATTTGTATCTAATTTTAAATATTAAAAACATCTCTATCGGCAAAATATGCGGTAAACTACTTTTCCAAATTTCTTCTTTAAAAAAAAAAAAAAATTGAATTTATGCATTGACATCCAAATTATTTTACTTATCCCGATTAAAACAATTTTTAAATTTATTCATTAATACAATTTTGGCAACAAGAAAAAGTTTCCTCAATGATTGGTTAAATGCTATTTCAGCGCGATTGGCTGACGGCAATTTAGTTTATTTGTATTCCGTAAAGTCACGTAAGTAAAGTGAACTTTAATTAGTGGCAGTGACTGCCCCCAAAACTTGATAGAATGTATTGTCATCGACATCGAATCTATCTGCCAACTTTCAACCCGATTGGATTACGGCAAGGGGGTATTTAGGCCTCTGCAGATTAGTCCGCCATCGACAAACATACAAACCCAATCAGCCTAATCAAGAAAACTTCGTTTCTGGCAAAATTGAAAATAACATTAAAATTAAAAAAATCATGTATCGATATTTTTTTCTATGCAACGATTTAGTATCAACATTTATTTTGATCGATATTTCCGACCTCTAGGAGAGACCCATAGGTATTTCCCTAACGTATTTTCTTGAAAGGTTAGGGGGACTCGGTCTAGCACTGTTTTGTAATGATATTACATGGGCTCTTTTTTTCATGAATTATTATCCAGAAATATTGAAATTTGTTTTCTTCATTTAAGTGCATATCTAAATTTGTTTTCTATTTGCTTTCTTATTAAATCATAAAAATCTGCTTTTTCATCTTTTAAAATAATATTTTATGACATTGACTTTTAGTGCAAAAACAACTACAGCGAATCACGAGAGAATATTTTCTTTTTTTTTAGAGTTGTGCGATTGTTTTCTGGAGTTCGGATAGATAGTTAAAAAAAAAATTTAGTTTTTCACTTTGCGATTTGGCGGGAAAACACTACTTTTGCGTGTGACGTCACAGAGCAGGACTTTCGGAGAGGCGGTTGTGCTGATTTCGGCTTTGATCAAGGCCTATTCTAAGGAAAATTTACAAATGTTAAGAAGTTCGATCTAAATCCTTCCTTCTAATACAATCTTTATTAAATGAAACTAAGAAAATAAATGAAAATATCGGGTTATCAAGGTGCTTGATAGAGCTAGTTCCCCCCTCCCGTAAGGAATTAAAAAAATTATTTAGTACAAAAATGTAAAATGATTAAAAATATTAGAGGTTTTTATTTTTCAAAAGTAGCCAAGTAGGATCGACTAGGTGCAAAACTGACTGGAATATATTCATAAAATAGAAGCTAGGAAGCTTTCAAAACATAATATGCGCTAAGCTCACATGTATTCAAAGATAAGAACTTCATTCCTATTTTAGACAATGCAATAATTGTTGCTTGTGGTATCATTAATATGCAATATCCTTTAATAGAGATAAAAATATTTTAAATAATAATTGTGCTTAAATATTACTGAATAATTGTGCTTAAATATTACTGTATGTAGATATAATCATAGACAGGAAAAAATTCCCAGGTTAAGTGTGTGATAAAACAGTTATTCTACTAATGGCAAACATATTTTATTGGCCTAAAATTACAATAAATTAGAAGTTGATTTTAAAACAGTTAAAAAAATTAATTTGAATCAGCATTTGAAATAAGATTGAATGGTTTTTCCTATTTGTTTGTTGCAAGCATAAAAGGGCATTTGTTTACTTAAAAAAGAACAAAAAAGTTATGCAATAAATTAGCTTTTTAAAGTAAAATCCAGTCACACTTAAAAAGCTTTAAAAGGAACATAACCATTCATTCATTATATACCTATCATTAAAAGAAGAAAAATATTTCTTCACCTCGTCAACCTAATAATTCCTTCAACTCGCTACTTACTCGTCTAACCCTCAAAATATCATATATAACAGTAAAGGAGCACAATAATCTTTAATGGAAAAAGAAATAACCTTTTAGCATACTTTTTACTTTAAAGTATTGGCGCTGATAACCAAATCAATGTTTTTAATCTGTAAGAATAATACACATTAAAATAATAATTATAATTTAAGATATCCAAATCAAGAAATAATGTACAGAGATTTTGTTTCATGTTTTAACTAGCTGCCGTTATTGGACTAAAAAAAAGATTTCATGATAATGTGCCAAAACAAACTTTATAAGAGACCACAATTAATAACTCTAGCCATTATAGTTGTCACTTTGATACATAATTTGAAATGTAATATAATAACAATTTTAATGACATAATAAAAATAATTTTTACTGTATTTTATCTTTTAAACATTATCCCATTGCAGAGTAAAAAGAACAAATTCAATGAGAAGCATTAAAATTATTTTAGAAACTATTTTTATTGTACCACATATCCCTATTTTTAAAATAATCATTAAGGAAGAAGACAATAAGAGACAATTGAAAATTTGGGCAATTAAATATTAGCTATCACAATTTTTTTATTTAAAAAAAGCTGAACTTCATGTGAAAGCAAAAACATTAAACTTAAAAAAATTGAAGAAGTCAAGCAATTTCAAACAATTAGATTATAGTATTGACTGGTGAAATTAATTAAACCCAGATTTCCAATTTTTTAAACTACATTCAAAGTACTGAAATTTAGGTCAAAAGAACTGAAATCGGTGTTTCCGCTGCACTGGACCATGTCTAAAAAAATTCATTTGTAAACTTATAAACAGATCTCCAATAGAAGTTTTGTTAATCCGTTAAAATTTCTTTGGCATATTTTAATACAAAGACTTATGGTAATGACTTTAGGAAGGAAGTAAACAGCACATTTGATACCAGGTAACTGTTTAAAAGGGGAAAGGGGATGGGGGGGGGGGGGGAAGAGAGCTTTTTGAAATTTTAACATTTGTCAAAACCCGTTAAATAATTATTTTTACATACAGTCTTCTTCACAACAGCAGAATAATATGCAAATAAACCAAATATTAGTTTTATTAAATAGACTTCTATACATAAGAGGTTACAGACCAGTTTGACTTTCTCATATTTTACATAATATGTAGGCAGAAAAGTACATTGAGATAAATAGCACAAAATCAGTATATTGTAAATAAAAGGGTATACAACAACGTAAAAAATATAACGGTTATGTAACATGAGACAAGCAAGAGACCCTGCAAGAATATTCAGATATAGGATAGTAACAATCCGAATTTCAATATTAAAACATATGTGTGTAACATTTCTAACTCAGTGGAGAAGATTTACAAAAATGTTTACAAACATTGTGGAAACATTAAAAGCCCGATCAAAACTCAGCAATTATACATGAATAACAAAAGTTAGCAAGACACGATGTAAAAATTAATACAGAAGTTAGGACAAATGTTATGATTGGACTCGCCAACTGAGTTGAGAGTGCCATATCATTAATGGCAGCTGCTTTCCAGTAGTTGATATGTTTTGAACATATAACTCATATTCAAAAATATGAAATGTTAAATCTCTAATGCATAGTGTAGCATATATACTACACAACTTGGCAGTAAAATTTGAGTAATGATTTATTTTATTGCAATTATTTGAATAAAACATTAAGATTTCTTATACCTAAAAGTATCTGTATACTTTTTGAAATAAACCCCAGTTACATGACTACTAATAGCATCATAATGAAAGAAAAATCATGCAATAGAGGATTAATGTAGATTTATGAGTATGTTTAATTGGAAATGGTAAACATTGGCAAAAGGACTATTCACGTGTCCATTGGGAATTCGCCAAGTGAGTGATAAATTACAATTTATACACAAAAGCATTTATTTTCTTATTGTTTTCAATATTTTAAAATTTAATACAAACTATTTGTGCAGGATGGCTATTTTCATTTTATTACAGTCAAACCCCGTTAACATGAAATCGCTTAATATGAAATCCTGTTTAACGCAAAATAAAAGCAGATTCCGGTAATTAAAACTTAATGTTAATTTATTCGTTTAAAATGAAATTCGGTTAACATGAACAATTTCAGTAGCCCCATCGACTTCGCGTTAACTGAGTTTGACAGTATAAAATTTATAATTTCAATGCAAATTTATTTTTAAACAAAATAATCCATTTTACAGTATTCTCGAATGTTGATTAAAGCTTACCTCAACTGTAGTTGTTTACACAAAAAAAAGCGCCAAGTTAAGGCATTTCACTAGCTTGGTAAAAAATGGCAGTGGACACTGTTCCGCTAATGGTAAAATAAAGGTATAGATACCTTTATTTTGCCATTAGTGGCACTTTTCAAACAATAGTGTGGATTCTATGTTAAGGCGATTAATGACAACAAACAGTAAGATCAAATGTACAGTCAAGGTGCAGGTGATAAACAAAAACTCAACAATTATACTTAAAAGACAAAAGTTAGCACAATACAAGGTATATACAACCTTTATTTCGCTACAAGCGGCCGACTTTAAACTATAGTGTGGATTCTAGGTCGAAATAATTAATGCTGTAAAGTGACATCAGGCACCATTTTTTCTAGGCTAGTGAAGTACATTAACTTGGAGCTGGTTTTATGTTACATGTATTACATTGCAATTTAAGGGATAAATGCACATTGAAGGAAAAATAGTTTGCAGTGTTATTAAAACAAATGCACTATGGAAGTCTAGTGTTTTTGTAACTTTCTAGTTGAGTTGTTTAAAAACAAATAAATAGTTTCCGGAAATTGTTAGGTGTAAAAAGAATAGTAACTATTGATAAACACATGAAATGTGACATTTAAAATGCAATCTCTCTTAAAGAACATGATAAAATAGTCACTTATATTTTCAAACATTTTAACTGAATATATAGATTTCGGGAACATGTAAAAAAATTTGAATAGTTTTTTAAGTGTGCGATACTTCGAAAATGTAGTTAAAATTTGGCGTAAGACCGTTAGCGTTTTCTTTAGTTATTCTGAATAGAATGAGAATTGTTTAATAGAAATATAACTTAAAAAGGAAATTTATCATATTTCAACAATTTAAAGGCAAATATAAAACAAGGAACTCGCGAAGAAAATCATAGCTCGTTTCGAACGCTTACTGAAATACTGATACTGGAGTAAACATTGAACTGTGGGACTGTTCTGCCCTATGCGTAAACACGTCATGTTTTTTTTTATTCGGTTTTGGTCACGTGACTTTTGCTTTGATTTCAGCTAGCTTAAAACTCGATTTTTAATTAATTGAAAGCATAAAAATAAAAAATAATTGCACAGCTCAATTATATTCGTTGGATAACACAAGAAAATACCAAAATTATTCATTTTCCTCACATGTGCAAGTTCCTCAATGCTTATTTATTTAGATTAAATTATTTTCATAAGGAATATTAATAGTTATTTAAACATTAATTATTCTAGTTAATGTGAAATTTTATTTATAAATATGTGTCCAAGTAATTAGAAAGGATTTTTAAAGAAAATCCGGTTTGAACAAAAAAAAACTGTTTTTTTCCAACCATTTTCTTCAGTTGACATGCTTTTTGAAAATACAGTATCTCAGTTGTGTGTTTCAAGTTTTCAAACTGTTCATGAATCTGTGTGTGCATCGTGTTTTAATCTGCTTTCTTGCCTGGTTTTAATATTAGAGAAAAAGTGAATTTTATATGCCATTGCATAATTTAAGCATAACAACTTTTATCATGTTGCCATTCAAACTATGAAAAAAAAATTCCACAATATAGGCTTATTCAATAGCGCAATTATGAAAAATATGAATTAAAATAATTAAAATATTGTGGCGTTTTTTTGTTTTTTTTTTCGCTTTTGGTACATTTTGACGCATTTACAGTTCAAGCTTTTTCAAATTGATTTTTATGGTATTTATAAATTTTTATATTAGATTTTCTTTAGCGACTTTCGACTTATGTGTTGTACGTTGTACTTGTGTTATTGTTGTTGTCTAAGGTAATCATCTGTGTTTCATAAGCCTTTACATTTAATTTTATTTCTTTTTAAATCTTCTTAGTTCTTCGCATTTACGGCATTTGTTAAGTTTCGTTTACATGTTTCTTTGGCGGTTATTGTTACATTATTGGCAATTATAGTTGTATGGGGTACCGATACACTATAGGTACCTGTTGATTTTTACTTTGTTCAAAAATAATTTTTTTATTTAATCCTTCAAATCTCACTTCCTAAATGGATGTAAAGCATTTTTAAACTGGGTTTGGTTGTTTTTCTCCTAGTTTCGGTCTATTCCTAGTTGACGTGAAAATATCACCAAGTAAATTGGGAGCCACTTGTAAGCGATAAAGTTTTTTTTTTTTTTATTTATCAACACCATTTCTTCTAGAGTTATAGCCAGTTTTTAATTTCCTTTCCTAATTGCTTAACTTTTAATTCGATTTTTACGATTACTAGCACGTTTTCACTCATTGTTTAGTATCAACTAAAGCCCTGGTTTCCTAGGAAAGCGTTCCCGTGATCCAGCGTTCACATAAAAACGGGGAGTGACGTCACGAACCGGTCAGATTTTCGACAGGACGTGTCGTTGAGCATTTGCTGTAAAGCTAGAGCAGGGTTGCCATATTGGCCTTTTTTAGAAGTGCCTGGCCTTAAGAATTTACGTTTGGCCTTTTCTTTAATTTTGCCTTATTTTTGGCCTTTTTTCCACAACTTCCGAAGTCAGAAAAAAATACCAATTAAAACGAACTTTCCTCTTTTTTTTCCAAACTTTTTGAGTGAGAAGATAAGCTTTTCGCCTAAAGTGAAGTGCGATACCTTCTTTAATCTCGTGTTTTGGCCTCAGGAGCTGACTAAGGACAACCGGAGTTGACAAAAAGAGGGGTAGGGGGTCGAATGATTGTCCGAATACAGGATGTAAACGAGGCTCTAGGCAGAATAACCGCATGTTCTTTTTAAGGGGAAAGGGCGATATCAATTAAGATAAGTGATAGAAGGACTAGGTTTCCAAAAATCTTGTCCCAAAAGGGAAAGGGAAATTATAGCCGTCCTGTCTTGCCAACGAACCTCAAAATGCTCTAAGCTTTGCGACTGCCATCTGCCACCCATATAAATCCAAGCATGGTGGTCCGTCCTAAAGTGGATGATTATTGTGATGGCAGTAGAGTAGTAAAAGTATAATTTGATTAGATTAGTGAAATTTAGGTTTTTCTAAATAACTTTTAAGAATGGATTCATCATACATCGTTATGAACAAATAATTCAGAGAGAAAATTTACATTTAAAAAGTAAACTTCGATCAATCGTAATACGTATAACATATATATGCGCCTTGTAAAGTAGTGAAAATTCAATTTAAATGTCCAGTTTCGATTTTTATAGTTCAACAACTTCTACTAAAATATATAATTTTCATTCTAATATTAAAAAAAAAAATTTAAATAATATTTAGGAATCCAATTGTGTAGTGAAACCGTAATTTTGTAAAGCTCCACAATTCACGTTTTCCAAATATTCATTCGTATAAAAATCAAATTCATGTAACAATTTAATGTTTTTTCTGGATTTGATCTCATTTGCACACCATCAGATGTCTCTTCTACTTATATAGAGACAAAAGGGTGTTGTACCTCAATTGAAAAAAAGAATAAAACTGAAGAAAGAAAAAAAATGTAAAAAATATTATAAAATGGTCAAGCATTTTTTTTAAGACACACTTTAAATATTTCAAAAAATTTCTAATATTTTTCTTTAAACTGTTTGATTTTTTATGCTCATCTTAATAATGATAGAGATATTGCAAAAATTTTGGCTCTCCCCCCCCCCACTCGTGTATTTCACATTATTAACAAGGAGTTCAAATTGCACACACACAAATTCCGTGGGTAAGTTGTACCTTATTTGGAAGATATTCATAGATTTCTATGTTCAACGAATTATGTGTCTAAAGGGTGGTATATTTTTAGAAATATTTTTTTTAAGCATTTATGTGATACCAAACACA
The DNA here is from genome assembly GCA_963978545.1 of Linyphia triangularis. Taxonomy (NCBI): domain Eukaryota; kingdom Metazoa; phylum Arthropoda; class Arachnida; order Araneae; family Linyphiidae; genus Linyphia; species Linyphia triangularis. The sequence continues at coordinate 35,185,367 of OZ021733.1, forward strand.
AACATTTTAGATAAAAAAATTTCATGAACAATTTTTAAAATTAATAAATTTTTAATTAAAAAATTGAAATTTTAAAATGTTTGTTGTTAAGGACGACCAAAGAGACATCCTAGTGAATCTAGAGTACTATTTCTTAAACCTTTGTCATACAGAACACTTAAAATCATGCATTTTTTCCCATTTGGCATCAATTTAGCGATGACGTCACAGTTTGGCCTTATTTTGACAGCAATTTGGCATTATTTTACTTTTTTCATCTGGCAACCCTGAGCTAGAGACCGCAAAGCCTCACGTTACGGTGCGAAAAAAGCGCGGAAAATGGACGATCTTGATTTAGCTCTTGTAATCGTAATATTTTTTAAAAAACGAAGTTTTCAAGGAAATGGAAAAAGAAAGCAAAATATTTACACGATGAAAAATAGCAGGTACTTACGAAATTTTAATATGTCGTCATCTACAAATTAATGAAGATAAATTTAAATAATATTTGGGATTGACGTCTGTGCTATTTGATTATGTCCTGAATTGCCTCAAAAATTAAAAACGTTTCGTACATTTATTAGAATCTAATTATAATTAATACAAATTCTAGTAGTAATGATTGAAACCAAAAGAAAATTTTTAACACCCGCAATGTCACTGATTAAGTACAAAATTCCACTGACTATTAATAAATCATGCTATCACAAATAGAAATTGACTTTCTCTTTAACTAAAAACTGTCACTTTGCCATTTATTCTGAAAGAAAGACTCTTCTGTATACTTATTAAATCTTTCAATATTCTGCCCAACAAGTACAGATAATAGAATAGCAGCATAATTAAAGAAAAAAAATTTACACTGGTCAAAAGAAAAACTGGTGTTTCCCTGGTATTCACTTTTTTTGGTTGGTTTTTAATTTTTATTGGCATGTTTCATTAGCTTTTATTTTGTTTTTCATGGTAATTCTTCTAGTCCCCTAGTCTGGTCTAGACTTACTTTTATTTATCTCTCTCTCCCCCCCCCCCCCCAAGTATTACACATATATCTAAGTATTATATACACCTAAAATTGAAAAATTAATAATCATAAAATTTTGGATTCAGAAACTTATCTGGAAAATATAGGCAGGAATGGAAAATTAATTTTGTCAAAGTAAGTTATATGGAAATTTCTAACCCGAACAGCCCACAAGTCCATGTTTTCAATCCATATTATACCCCCTTCCCCTGCATCGATATTTTTTTTTTTTATAGATTTCTGTATTAATCACATACATAAAAAAAGAATTGTCTTTTGTTGGAACTCTTTCAGGCTTCATGTGTCAATATTCTCCTAGAAACATTCAATACTTCAGATCAATCAATACTACAATAAATTGTATAAGTTGTTATTATTATGTTCTCATACATAAAGTTCATTAAAAAATAAAATGTTCCATACTGAGTATTTTAAAAAGACTTTATTATAAAAATGACAGCAATCACTACGAGAATCCATTCCTCAAATTTTCAATTTTAGCCTCTTTAAAGGGCCAATTTTGGGCCTTAATCTGGTTTGCTCTTATAAGACCACATTGGTCGTTATTTTAGCCATCAACATCACAAAACGAGTTGTTTCGTCAACTTTATTCTTCAAAAAATGGAGGAGCACTTGAGGTGATACGCCTCTTCCTTGAAGTAATTGAAGAATCCAAGTCTTGAGAGGTACCTCCATCTTACTTTCGTCATAGTACTGCATACCCTCAGTGGACACAGAAAGAGAATTTCCCCTCCTACCTTCTCAAGGTTGTTATTAGTACTGAAATTCAAAATTCAGCCCTTAAATACAAACAGCATTCATATAAAATTACAGTAGAAATGCAATACATTCTGAAAAGATAATTAAATTTGTAAAATAAAAAAAAGTTAACTTAGTTATGGATGGTATGACACAAATAAGTCAACTAGCAGGTACATAGTTAATAATATCTTGCAAAGGTGGAAAAATGTGTAATAAGCTCTTTCAAGTAGGGTTGCTTGGATAAGTCACAATCCTTCATCTATCCATTCTTGACGGGTTCTTGCTCTAATTAAGCCTCATATTATGTGGCATGAAGGCTTCTATTTTTAAACACAATAAGGAGTGTGAACAACTTATTTCTTTTTTATTTTGTGTTTAAAACACACTAACATAAAAAGAACTTAATTTTATAAGCTCAGCAAATGTTATTTTTACTATTCGCTGAGCCTATACCAAAGACTTAAAACAGTAATAGTTACATAGCACTAGGTACATTTTCTAAGCAACTCAACATTAGTTAAAATTAAAAAAATTAGGGAATAGCATTATTACCTTAAGTGACTTTTAAAAAAAAAATTACAGTAGGAAGCATTGCACAATTTTTATTGAATTACAGAGTTTGTTATATGTATAAAACATGAAATTGACAAAAATATTAACTTTTTTAATTTTATTTTTTCTAAAAAAAGGAGCTTTTTGGTCGAAATTGACCAATATTTTGTCAAAACGGCTAATGTTGTTAAAAAAAAAAAAGTCTTAAAATATATTTTGTTTTACTTTTTACTACATGGTTATATGATATTCATGAGTATAATGATGAAAATTAAGTTATATTTTCAAAAATAAAAAATATATAGGCTGTTGTATAAGATTACACATAAATTTCAATATTTTTACAACATATTATGTATACATAGTAATAACTTTTAAATAAAAATAGGTATAATAAAATCTGTAGGCCATTATATTCAACATAGTATAACAAACAACTGTATAAAAAATTATAACTCTATCGTAAATACATTTTGAGGTAGAACAAAAGCCAGTTTTAGTTTTCAGTTTTAGCGAAAAATCGATTCTTTAGAAAACATGATTTTGGAATTTCTCTGCATGGATTTTAGTATTAGCAACAATTTTTGAATTATTGTAACTAAACTTCTATTTAAAGAACAAGAAAAACACAAACTTATTTGAAAAGAGAAATTTTCAATTCATATGAAACAAAATTTAAAAAAAAAAGTGAAATTTTCATTGATTTTGCCATTTTAAACGTAGTCGGGCACCTTATGCAATTAATTACAGACTAAAGTTCTTTTATTACACTAATGATAAACACCAATCAAATTAGAGATGAACGAAAAGTGCTTCATTAAATATAGAATATTCTGAATTTTGAAACCGACTTTTTGTTACCAGAATATGTAAAGTGAAGTAAGTGTAAACAAAATATTTCCAAATTTTTTTACTAAACTTGAGAAAAACATGATTTAGGCTGCAAATGAAATTTTTAAGGTATGCCTTGTTACAATAAACTTAAAAGACAAGACTTTCAACTCTGGTATAGATTTTCTGCCAAGTCGATTAATGTCAATAAATGGTAGCATGCACCATTTTTAGCAAAGGAAAGGCGTATGGTTGCTGTTACTTACTAATTTTATGTAAACAACACTTGGTGCAAAGTGCATAACATTTCAGTATACAGAAATTAAGTTGCTCTTCCGCTCAACGGTTACCAGTTGGCACCAAGCCTATATGTTTAAATGATCGCCAAGCCGCATTGTTTACAGTTTGTCACAGGGATGCTATAAGAACCCTATAACGGAAAGTTACAGGAATTAAAAATGATTTGAAAGTTGTTAGTTCGGATGAGATATTGCTGCAATTAGGTTGTTTTTATCTGGTACCAGTCTAATGGAAGAGTACTGAAATTAGTATACATGTTTAAATTTTACATGCCTTTAAGACCCTGTTAAGTCAGTTCACAGATTTTTTTATTGAGTGTTAGATTAAGTTAGTTCCTAGTAAATTTCTTACCTCTTTTTTGATGAAGTGAAGCCATCTCAGAATGAAAGACCTGATCTTTTTTTCGCCACTTTACAACAGGAAACGGTACCCAGCTTTTCTTTTCATTCAATATAATAGTTCCACCTCATACCACATTCAATATCTGGGATTAATAAAAGAAAATATTGTAATCTGATATACAGGATTTTATATTACATAATTTTTAATACACCAACCACAATTTTATGCTCTGCCATTTGCTCTGAAAAGCGACAGAACAAAAAACTTTAAGGATTAATATACATTTACAAATTTTATTTTCCTTTTAAGTTTTTAGCCACTGGAGTAATTTCGGTCACCTGCTTTTCTGTTCCAGATAAGCCATTTTTCGATTTATACAATTGTAAAATAAGTTTTGGTACTTTTCTGTTAAAGGGACCATTGCCAATATCCAAATATGGTACAGATTTTGTGCCAAGGGGATTTTTGCCAATAAATGGCTGTAGCCGCCATTTTTTAATAGCAAGTGAACTGCCTGCAGTTGCTATAATTTGATGCGGTTTTATGTAAACAATTCTTGGTGCAAAATTCGTACCATACTTGGATATTGCCAACGGTACCCTTTAACTGAAAAACACTTAAATTTCTGACATTATCCAAGCTATGTTTAGCATGGAGTTTTCAAAATTGTGTCAGTGCAATTGATGGAAAGCACAAGATAAGGACACCAGAAAAAGTGTCATTTTTTAATTACAAACAGCTTTATTCCATTGTTTTATTGGCGATACTTGAAAAGGAGATGCTGGAATATACCTAAAGAGCATTTAAGGACGCAAAATATAATCAAAACAATTCAATCTTCTCCCACTCAAAGCATTGACTGTAATGGATGTGGTTGTGCTACATGTAATAGTTAGAGATGTTGCATTTACTGTCTTTCTCGGGCAAATGAACAACAGAAAATGCTTTGGGAATTTTGTGTGCATAATTTTTTACAGCCAATTGCTACTTCACCACAAACAACTGACAAATTGGTTACAGGGACATGCATTTTGTGCAATTTGTTTTGTGAGACAAAAGTACTTTCCCGATTGAATTGGGTTGCCAATAATGTTCGAAGCGAGAAAGAATTTAAGTTGATAAATAGAAAATTTTAAAGCCGAGTCTAATGGCTTTGGTGCAGTTGGGAAAATAATTATCAATGAAATTACAAGCGATATTTGTATTCAATACTACATTAAAACTGAATGTTTCATTAAATGTATGCAATATCAAGGAAAAAGTGTTTTCTTAGTTTTGTTCCAATGTTTTTTATTAATTGAAAGGAAAAACTTTCAACTTATTTTAATATATGATTTGGATCTAACAATTCAAATTATAAGAATTCAGTTTATGGTTTCGCATTTAATTTCATTTGCAAATGTATGTGTTTTATAATCCAAGTAGAAGTTAACTACTAGAAATCAGAATTGAAAAGTAAGTAAAACATAAATTGATCATTATAGCCAAATGATACATTTTAAACATGGAACAAAAAAGAAAGTTAGAAAATGTGTATTATTATTAACATTATGTTAAAATAGCATGCATTCATTTTAAAAGCATGTATGTGCGTTTTAAATAAATTCCGAATAAATTATAAAGAATTAGACTTCCTGAGTTTAAACAATGTAGTCATTTTTCTTTTCAATAATACTAAATATTAAAAAAATTCAATTTGACATTTGAAAAACATTGCAATAGCATACCTGATCTATTCAGCGTAAACCATACTCCAATCCATGGGGATTTCAATAATTGTATATTTCCTGCATCCACATTCTTCATTATTCTTGTCAAAATCTTCAAGAACTCATAGCTTTTTCCGTAGATAAGTCGGCCGTCTCAGCGAAAAAACGTTGAGCTCAACGTTCAGTCACCGCAAAGCTGGACGTAAAGTAAATAGCGGACAGTCAATTTCACAATCAACGCTCTCTAGGAAACCACTTTCATTCGAACACACAGCAACGTTTTTGTGACGTCACTCCCCGCTTTCATGTGAACTCAGGATTACGGTAACGCTTTCCTAGGAAACCAGGGCTTAAGGCCAATTTGAATTAGTCGCCATCTTGTAGATTTCGAACCAGTCGTCATGTATAATTGTCGATGTTTTGGCCTTAGCACCGACTTTTCAAAATTACGTTACTAGGAATTTACCGTTGTTTCTTTTTCTTTTTTTGCTATAAATAAAGTCAGAAGAGATGCTCTTGTAGAAAAATAATCTAATGAGTTTGTTACTTTATAACTTTTGGTTATATCAGTTATTTTTTACTGTTCAATTAAAATGGATTGTTTTGTAGTCATCAAACTAGATAACTCTTTTTTCACTTGCATGTTTTATAAGACTTCCTTTATGATGTATTAGGGAAGGTTATAACAATTCAAGTTTTACGAATGGGAAACATTATATACTTTTTGTCTCAGTTCGTAAAATTGTACTTTCTGTTTAGGATGGCCCATTGTCAAGATTTGCTGGATTTGTCTTCAGAAAGTGCTTCTGACAGTGAAGCAGAGCTTCTGCTGTGCTTTCAAAGCACAATTGCTGCATCTGAACACCTGCAAAAAGTAGCTTGGTATTAAAAAATTAAACATTGATAAAATTATATTTGATTTATTTATTTATTGAATTTTTAAATTACAATCACATCAAATACCCTATCGGATATCGACTCTTCAAATACTAGTTATTTAAATGTATGACTTACTTGAAAGCTAAACAAAATAATCAATAAATTTAGTGAATTTAAACCTGTTTAATGAAATAACTAATGTCTATTTTTATTTAAGTAATATTTATGGAATCTCATGGAGTTCATGTATTTACAAGTTGCTACTACAATAATTAAAACACTATTATAAATATTGACATGGTATAGTGGACATAAAGAAATATAATTTGATCTTTGTTTCATACTAACTGACCTCTTACAAAATATCAGAAATAAAAAAAAAAATGGATTATTGAAAGAAATTAAATACCATACTTTTTACTTAACATTCAGGGTGTTAAAGTTTATTGTACTTTTTTGTATCCCATTCCTCTATCACAGCTAATGATCCCATATTAATTCTATACCTTTTAAAACTATGTATTTCACCACATAGAGAAAGCAAATTAAAAGTGGTTGTTTTAGAGGCTTTTTTTTAATGTAAGTTAAAACGATTTTCTCTCTCTTAATAATCCCTTTGTAATCGCTGGCCAAGGGTGAGCTTCGTGTTTTGTAAATAGGTAAAAATCTGTTATATGGTGGCACTTGGTGATATCTGAACTTTTCCACAAAATGTAAACAATGGCAAATTTTGAAGTTACAGCAAACCCAAAATAGCAAAAGCATGTGGTTCGAAATTAACTGGCAAACTCAAAGCAGTAGCGGAAAGTAAAAAAGTGAGAATTGAACCTGCTCCTCATAATTATGGATTTCGGAAGGTTAAGGTATTGTTACAATGCAAGCTATAATAAGATTAAGTGTTTTCGCTTTTGATCTCTATTGCATTTGTATGAAAGACATGTATCCCAGGAAAAAATAAAAACACTTGCTCAAGTTTAACAGTGAAAATTCAAAGGAATAAAAGTTACAAATGTTGATTAAAAATAGTTTAACCAATTAAAATTTAATTTTAAGTAATTGAAAAGGGTTTAAATTTATTAAACTTCTACGTTAATTACATAAGTTAACAAATAAGTAAGAACATAAAATTATTTAGCCGACCAAACGGTATAATGATTAGAGTGCTAGCTTCTAGACCGTGAGGTTGCGGGTTCGAGTCCCGTGTGGGTGTTTATAAATGTATGTTGGCTTATCTAATGATGAATGTTTCCATGCATTATAGCCCTCGTGTTGCTGACGGCGTCAGATAATCTGAAAACAACCAACCATAAAGTTATTTATGTAATTGTAGATTGTTTTTAAAAGATTTTATTCGAGTGCTCAGTCAATGATTGATGAAGGAACCAAAAGGGTTAAAATTTACTGTACAGTGTCAGAATTCGGATAACCACTTTTTAAAAAAGTCAAAAATTGAAAATGACGTCAAAATTTTGTGTTGCTAAATCTAAACGCTCACTAGGATTGCCGGAAAACTAAGTCAAAGGGTTGCCACATTTTGCGCTAAATCGCCAATCTGTCTGGCACCGTAGGATAAATCTATACCAACAAAAGACTGCTAATAAGACTGCAAGATAAAAAGAAAATGCTTAAAAGAAATAGGGCAGATCAAGCACTTATAGATATTAGAAACAAAGACTCAAAATTGCAAATGTAGCTAATATAAATATAAAACTTGATTTATTGATGAATACCAAGTATGAAATATTGAGGTAATAACGAATAATGGATGACATATTCAGGATCAGGCGATTTCTTTTTTTAAAGTTTTTTCTTTTTTTTTTCTGTTTTCTTAAATTCAATATAACGAGTTTTAAAGGGGGATAGTAATTTGCTAAGTACTTTTTAGTAATATTCCTCTATTTAAAAGGAAGATTTATGGGAAGGAAAATTAGTGCTGTGTGAAAGTCCTCATACTTCAAATGAGCAATAAGTAAAAATACAAATAAGTATGTCTTATATGTTCATTTCAATGACGTTTCATTTAAAGTTTTAATTAATGAAATATATAATGAGTTAAAATTTAAATTCAGTAGCAACTGTGTGCAGTTATTTGATGCTTTATATTGTCCTATATTTTATTTTAAAAAAATCCTATATATTCTTATTTTGTCACTTTGACCCCTGGAAGGAGAAAGAATGCAGAAAAAATGTTGTGTAGTTCTATCTAAAACAGTATGTATCTAATTGATTTTTTTGTCATTTAACGAAATTTCTAATTCCATCGCCTAGAGGACATTTCAAAGATTAGAACCATATTTTTTTCAATTGAAAAAGTAAATATTTCGAGTAGTTATTGCGAGAGAAGAGTAGGGGGGGGGGGGGAATTTGTCCCATTGGATTACCAATACTGCCAAATTTTCAAATTTAATTAAAAAAAAACTAATTAACAATTACAAAAAAATTTCTTTTGAAACTAAATGAATGCAGAAACTACTTATAATTCAATTTTCACGGTTCTCCTTGCACCAGAAATTGAGATACACGAGACACAAAATTTCATTCCTAACTTTTTTTTAATATCGATAGATTATATTAAGGGAAGTTTATTTTTCAAATATTTCCAGAGTCGGTTCTCACTTTGGCTTCTTTTCTTAAATTTGTTGTTCTTGTTCCAAGAAATAAAAAATTCGTGTTTAGTAGTATTAATTATATTGCGGTTGTTTGAACTGTAATATCAGTTCAGCATTTTTAGAACCTAAACAATTATATTTTTCATTGAATTGTCTGTTTTCCTCTGCATACTTATAAAACATGATTTTATTGAATTTGCAAATAAAGAAGATATGCACAAAAATTACTTGCACACTCATTAATAATTTAATTTATAAGTATTTATGCTTATTCTAAAAGTTACTTCAGATTTAATATTTTTAAAGAAATTACATTCAAATCAAATTTTATTAATTATTTGTTTAAATATATTTATTTTTCAAAAATAAGCAATGTTACAGGCTTAACAAATCTTGAGGTTAATTGAAAATAATTTTAAAATTGTTGGAGAAACTTTGTAATGTAAATAAAAAGTAGTCTAATATACCCTCTTATTTTATTAGTTATGTGGTTCAAACCTTGAAGTGATCATGGGTTAATATATAAATGTATCTCTAGCCCCCTTTTTTTGCACCCTTCTGTTTAGTAAATAACTTTTTACATATATTATGTTTAACTAGTTTACATGAAATTTACATTCGTTTTCATTGAGAAATTTTTACAAAACTTTTCTTTCAATGCTCATAAAATACTCAAGCATTTTTTTCCTACTTGTTTAGAATGCTTTTATTTAAGTAAAGTTAACAAATAGCGTTTTTTGTAAATCTACCTAAATTGTTCTCTAGACTCTAATTGTGGAACTGGCTGATAGTAGAAGTACAAAAGTGACATGGAAATTTTAGAATCCAGTTTAAAGTTTTGCCACTGTAAAGGTACTTTTATAGCTATTAAATCAATTTTGCTGTTATAATTGATTCTAATTTTATTTGATTGATCTGTACATTTATTGAAATGACTTTGCTCTTTTATACTACATAATCAGAGATGTATTATCGTGGATTCACCTGCACGAATATTAAAAGTACAACCCTAATGCAATTTTAATTTTTAATTATTTAAAACTGAAAAAATAGTATGAAAAATTTTTTGTCTCAAATACCACCTGATTAATCTTATTCTTTAAATAAGTAGGGTTTTTTTTTTACTTGTTTTTTTGCTTGCCTTCTATCTTATTTATGGGTTCTATTGAATTGCTTTAATTTTATAATATATAACTGTTAAAATATAAAGTAATTTTTTAAAAAAACTTGAATTGTTTGTTCTAATCAGTATTCAATTTATGTTTGGTTATTAATTTATAGTTTTTGAAATTTTTTTTCTTGAAATTGAAATTGATTTTTTAAAAAGAGGTATTGAATTACTATTTTTTCTCACTTAAAATAAATGTTTATAACTTTTTTTCTTCCAAAATGTGCTAACTGGAGATTTTATAAATAACACCATCTAAACTCGAGATTGCTATTAACAAATAATCTAACAAAGAACATTAATTTCAATAAATCAATAAATCTTCTTTAATTTATACATTTTTTCCAAAGTCTCATATTACCTAGACTCTTTGCAGCTTTTGTATTTTTTTTTTTTTTTTTATATATTAAAATGTTATTCTATTTGTAGTATGGCTTTACTGAGCTCTTGGGCCAGAAAATTATTGTAACTGAAATTCTATTCTAAGCAAGTCCAAAAGGTAGCAGTTTGGTTTTGCATGTCAAAGGTGCCGGTTTCGAATCTGGGTATAGCCATAGAAGTTCATTGTGATTAAAAATCCTGGTTCAGTCTTTTGTTCAATACTAATTAGTTGTTAGTGTGCTTAAAATTAACTTGTTGAGTAAACAAACCAACCAACCAAACCTATACTATGAAAGTTGTGATTGTTGAAACCAATGATTGAAGTGTTGTTGCTTTTCTAGTGAAATGCTGAAAAACCTTCTTGAGTGCAAAAATTAGAAAATAATTAGCTCTTTAGCTAAAATATTTAGTCAACAAATTAGAATTATTTTATATTCCAAGATTAGTCGTCAAACTAAATGGGTTAACAAGTTGAAAGTTAAAAGGTATTTTTCAATCGACTTGTTTGATATTAAATATTTGATAGTTAAAGTTTGTAGTGATTTTGTAATGAAAAGTTTCCTAAGTATTTTAGATTGAACATCGAGACTGATGAATCTTTAAAAAAAAAAATCATATTACTAAGGAGAAACTTGTGCGACTCACTATTTTTTTGCTTTACAAATTTTATACACCACTTTAAACATTCATTGAGACTTCAATTCTAAATCTTTATATCTGATTAGTTTTTTTCTTTATTAAAGGTATTCTTATCTTCTGTTGTAAATGCTTTTGTTAAGTTTAAAATCAAACAAAATGCACACATGAATGTATTGCACATTATTTAATATCTTTTTTTATTTTTTAAAATTTACTAAACTTCTCTTACATTGCTGTTTTTATTTTTTAATGCAGCTCATATTTTTAAAACAATATTTATTGTTTTAAACTTCATCGTTTATATTCGAAATGTCATTCATAGTTTCGGAACTCCATTAAAACTGTTTATTTGTATATTTATAGCCTGAAAATACTAATTAACTTATTTGTATTTAAGCTATTTACTTTTATTTATGTAAAGTACATACATGTTTATGAATTTTAAAATGGCAGTTCCGTAACAGGTAAAACTAAGAATGTTTCTGTTATTTGTAGAATAAATGTCCACACGCTCTTGAATTTCTATTCGTTTTGATACTAAATAACTGACTTTTTAATAAATTAAGTGAAACCAAGCATTGTATTTAGAAAATAGTGTGAATACATTTTAAGCACATGCTGTGTTATTTAAATATTTTGAAAACAGCTTACATCAACATGAGACCTTTTAAAATAATTCAACATTTTTCAATATATCATTCATTGTTTGCTGTGTCTTACAATTTCTACTTGCCTTCTTTTAGGAATATTATATTAAGTGAAGTTTATTTTTCAAATATTTCCAGAGTCAGTTCTCACTTTGGCGTCTTTTCTTAAACTTGTTGTCCTTGTTCTAAGAAAAAAAAAGGAAAAAAATTCGTGTTTAGTAGTATTAATAAAATTGCGGTTGTTTGAACTGTAATATCGGTTCAGCATTTTTAAACCTAAACAATTATTTTTTCATTGAATTGTCTGTTTTCTTATTCATACTTATAAAACATGATTTTATTGAATTTGCAAATAAAGAAGATATGCACAATAATTACTTGCACACTCATTAATAATATAATTTATAAGTCTTTAAGCTTTTTCTAAAAGTTAATTCAGATTTAATATTTTTAAATAAATTACATTCAAATCAAATTTTATTAATTATTTGTTTAAATATGTTTATTTTTCAAAAATAAGCAATGTTACAGGCTTAACAAATCTTGAGGTTAATTGAAAATAACTTTAAAATTGTTGGAGAAACTTTGTAATGTAAATAAAAAGTAGTCTAATTTACCCTCATATTTTATTAGTTATGTTTGTCAAACCTTGAAGTGATCATGGGTTAATATATAAATGTATCTCTAGACCCCTTTTTTTGCACCCTTCTGTTTAGTAAATAACTTTTTACATATGTTTAACTAGTTTACATGAAATTTACATTCGTTTTCATTGAGAAATTTTTACAAAACTTTTCTTTCAATGCTCATAAAATACTCTAGCATTTTTTTCCTACTTGTTTAGAATACTTTTATTTAAGTAAAGGTAACAAATAGCGTTTTTTGTAAATCCACCTAAATTGTTTTCTAGACTCTAATTGTGGAACTGGCTGATGGTTGAAGTACAAAAGTGACATGGAAATTTTAGAATCCAGTTTAAGGTTTTGTCATTTTAAAGGTAATTTTATAGCTATTTTACAATGTTGCTGTTATAATTGATTCTGTAATTTTATTCTGTATATTAATTGAAAATGACTTTGCTCTTTTATTCAACATAATCAGAGATGTATTATCGTGGATTTACCTGCACGAATATAAAAAGTACAACCCTAATGCAATTTTAATTTTTAATTATTTAAAACTGAAAAAATAGAAAGAAAAAATTTTTGTTTTAAATACTACCTGATTAATCATATTCTTTAAATAAGTTGGGGTTTTTTTTTCTTGTTTTTTGCTTGCCTTCTATTTTTTTTATGGGTTCTATTGAATTGCTTGAATTTTATAATATATAACTGTTAAAATATAAAGTAATTTTCAAAAAAGCTTGAATTGTTTGTTCTAATAGGTATTCCGTTTAAGTTTGGTTATTATTTTATAGTTTCGAATTTTTTGTTCTTGAAATTCAAAATGATCTTTTTAAAAAGAGGAATTGAATTACTATTTTAGTCTTGCTTAAAATAAATGTTTACAACTTTTTACCTTCCAATATGTGCTAAACTGGATATTTTATAAATAACACCATCTAAACTCGAGATTGCTATTAACAAATAATCTAACAAAGAACATTAATTTAAACTAGGGGGCTTCGCCCCCTGCTCGCTAACGCTCGCCAACCCCCAAACGCCTCGCCGCTCGAATTTGTGGTTAAAACATCTTGCTGCGCTCGAATAGGTTTGCCAGCCATAAAAAATTTAACCAAATTTTTATAAATTTAATGTAAGGGCTAATAGAGAAAACACCCAAATTGCAAGTTTCATAAAAGAAAGTTAAATATACTATCCGCCAACATTCTGATTTAAAACTTCAAGGATGTTGACGTATTACGCCGAGAGTGATTGTTTCGATCACGTCGCCCCGTTAGAGAACGACGTCCAACGCGAGGCATTTTCTGGATAGAAATACTTCAAAATAATAATTACTCTAATACAAAAATGCTTCAGAAAAACAGAAAAAATCAACTTTGAAACGAAGCGTTTAAAATTAGCAACGGGTTTGTTGTTTACATATGTAAAGATGTTGCCATTCATATATTCAAAATCATTGAGGCTTTGTAGTAGCTTAATAATGAAAAATATTAAAATTTAACTAATTAATGAAGTGTTAATAAATTATTTTGGCACGTTTTGGCAAATCTACAGCTTATTTCCTTTAAAATGACATCTTGATCATTGAAATTGGTTGAGCAGTTTAGGCGGACGGACTAACCCCAAAAAACGTATTGCCTATTAAATATATAGATAAATCAATAAATCTTCTTTAATTTAGAAATTTTTTCGAAAGTCTCATATTACTTGACTCTTTGCAGCTCTTGTATTTCTTTTTTTGTCATGAAAAATGTTATTCTAATCGTAGTATGGCTTTACTGAGCTCTTGGGCCAGAAAATTATACTAACTAAAATTCTATTCTAAGCAAGTCCAAAAGTTAGCAGTTTGGTTTTGCATGTCAAAGGTGCCGGTTTCGAATCTGGGTATAGCCATAGAAGTTTATTGTGATTAAAAATCCTGGTTCAGCCTTTTGTTTAGTATTAATTTGTTGTTAGTGTGCTTAAAAGTAACTTGTTGAGTGTTCAAACCAACCAAACCTATACTATGAAAGTTGTGATTGTTGAAACCAATGATTGAAGTGTCATTGCTTTTCCTGTAAAATGCTAAAAAACCTTCTTGAGTGCTAAAATTAGAAAATAATTAGCTCTTTAGCTAAAATATTTAGTCAATAAATTAGAATTATTTGATATTCCAAGATTAGTCATCAAACAAAATGGGTTAACAAGTTGAAAGTTAAAAAGTGTTTTTCTGTCGACTTGTTTGCTATTAAATATTCAATATTTAAAGTTTGTAGTGATTTTATAATGAAAAGTTTACTAAGTATATTAGATTGAACATCGGGACTGATGAATCTTTTTTAAAAAAATTCATATTGCTAAGGAGAAACTTGTGAGACTTACTATTTTTTTGCTTTACGAATTTTATACACCACTTTAAACATTGATTGAGACTTCAATTCTAAATCTTTATATCTGATTATTTTTTTTCTTTATTAAAGGTACTCTTATCTTCTGTTGTAAATGCTTTTTATAAGTTTGAAATCAATCAAAATGCACACATGAATGTATTGCACATTATTTAATATCTTTTTTTATTTTTTAAAATTTACTAAACTTCTCTTACATTGCTGTTTTTATTTTTTAATGCAGCTCATAATCTGTGTTATTTAGATATTTTGAAAAGAGCTTACATCAACATGAGACCTTTTAAAATAATTCAACATTTTTCAATATATCATTCATTGTTTGCTGGGTCTTACGATTTCTACTTGCCTTCTTTTAGGAATATTATATTAAGTGAAGTTTATTTTTCAAATATTTCCAGAGTCAGTTCTCACTTTGGCGTCTTTTCTTAAACTTGTTGTCCTTGTTCTAAGGAAAAAAATTCGTGTTTAGTAGTATTAGTAAAATTGCGGTTGTTTGAACTGTAATATCGGTTCAGCATTTTTAAACCTAAACAATTATTTTTTCATTGAATTGTCTGTTTTCTTATTCATACTTATAAAACATGATTTTATTGAATTTTCAAATAAAGAAGATATGCACAATAATTACTTGCACACTCATTAATAATATAATTTATAAGTCTTTATGCTTGTTCTAAAAGTTAATTCAGATTTAATATTTTTAAAGAAATAACATTCAAATCAAATTTTATTAATTATTTGTTTAAATATGTTTATTTTTCAAAAATAAGCAATGTTACAGGCTTAACAAATCTTGAGGTTAATTGAAAATAACTTTAAAATTGTTGGAGAAACTTTGTAATGTAAATAAAAAGTAGTCTAACTTACCCTCATTATTTTATTAGTTATGTGGTTCGAACCTTGAAGTGATCATGGATTAATATATAAATGTATCTCTAGCCCCCTTTTTTTGCGCCCTTCTGTTTAGTAATTATTTTTTTACCTATGTTTACATGAAATTTACATTTGTTTCTGTTTTCATTGAGAAATTTTTACAAAACTTTTCTTTCAATGCTCATAAAATACTCAAGCATTTTTTTTTCTACTTGTTTAGAATGCTTTTATTTAAGTAAAGGTAACAAATAGCGTTTTTGTAAAACTACCTAAATTGTACTCTAGACTCTAATTGTGGAACTGGCTGATGGTAGAAGTACAAAAGTGACATGGAAATTTTAGAATCCAGTTTAAAGTTTTGCCATTGTAAAGGTAATTTTATAGCTATTAAAACAATTTTGCTGTTATAATTGATTCTGTAATTTTATTTGTTTGATCTGTATATTAATTGAAAATGACTTTGCTCTTTTATACAACATAATCAGAGATGTATTATCGTGGATTCACCTGCACGAATATAAAAAGTACAACCCTAATGCAGTTTTAATTTTTAATTATTTAAAACTGAAAAAATAGAAATAAATTTTTTTTGTCTCAAATACTTCCTGATTAATCTTATTCTTTAAATAAGTAGGTTTTTTTTTCACTTGGTTTTTTGCTTGCCTTCTATCTTATTTATGGGTTCTATTGAATTGCTTGAATTTTATGATATATAACTGTTAAAATATAAAGTAATTTTAAAAAATGCTTGAATTGTTTGTTTCAATCGGTATTCCGTTTGTTTGGTTTTTAATTTATAGTTTTTGAATTTTTTTTTCTTGAAATTGAAAATGATCTTTTTAAAAAGAGGAATTGAATTACAATTTTTTCTCGCTTAAAATAAATGTTTACAACTTTCAGGGTACGTACTGGGCCTAGGAAACCTGGAAAGTCCTTGAATTTCATTATTTTTTTTCAAGGCCTTGAATAGCCTGGAAAAATAGGCTTATTTCCTAAGAAACCTTGAAAGTCCTTGAATTTTCAATTCTGAAACCGCAAAATTCCCTTCTTACCAGAACCCTGACGTCACGTTCCCGTCTTCGGCCTGTTCACTTTCCTTGGATCTGTCAATCACAGTTCCCACCCATTTCTTGCTCTCGGCGAATAGTGACCTTTCATTACACGGTTTGCGTTTTGAACAGTGCCGGCTTGTCACTTGTCTAATATCCTGTTTTGTTCTGCCCGCTGTCGTTATTCTTTGAATTTAAATTGTCCATTCAAGAGAGTTTGTTTTCATCGTGAACATTCCGACTCTAAACAGTGTTTATGGCTGCTTGTTTTTTTCCATTACAAAAACTTCTTTTCGTTCAAGATTACGCCGAATTGCTCCAAAAGATCATTTTTTGGCTTAAAAACTACTTTGCGAGAATTTTGGCAGGAAATTTTTCAAAATTATCATGGAATGTCGCCAACAAAGCGATAGAGAGTATTTTGCACTTTAAGGGCGTTTTTCGTCAGTTAACGTGCTGGAAAGGGTTCGAACTTGAAAATAGAAATTACAATCTCTCAGTTTTGTTGTAGGTTTTTCAAACTGTATAGAAGTAGTAAATGAATCTCTGTGCATCTGATTTAAATCTGTTTTCTTGGCTGATTTTAGATATAGGAAATTAATATTATTTTTTTATACTTATAGAATACATGATTATTTTTAGATTTTTTTTACTGAGGCTCCGTGCTAAAAATAGAATACAAGTATTGTTTTGTTTTTTGGAACTACTGTCTGTCTATTTCTGCCACTTATAAATACAAGTATTGTACTTTCCACACAAGCAATCATAGTACATCTGGTTTAGATTTGCTCTCTTGCCTGGTTTTAATAATTAAGAAATACATAGCTTTCTTAAGGTTTAAAGAAAACTCGAATATTTTTTAAATTTCTAAACTTCTTGAACCAATTGATAGCCCCCGCCCCTTTCCCCTCCCTACACACTTCCGGGCTAAATTTCTAAGTCATCACCAAAACGGGATTTAAACTTGCTGTGGTGATTAGGTGGAAGGATTGGTGAGTATTAGTAAATGATTTTTTAACCATCGATGTTGGATCATGATTTTGATTTGTCCACAAACGGGAAAACGCATATTACGTCATTCGTTTAATTGTTGGCAAAGAGGTTAATAATTTTTTTTTTTATTACCCAAGTATTGATGAAAAAAAAAAGTTAGTGCCTTGTTTGTAAATGAATGTCATGCTTTTTAATTTATTTTTTGAGTATTGTTATCAAATTAATTAATGTAAATTTAGAATGCAATCATATTTATATAATGAACAAGTTACACCTTTTTTTTTACTTTAAATTAATTTAAAATATCAAGGTTGAAATATACAAGAATATTTGGGGCATCACTAATTTTAATGTAGAAATTTACTGCTCCAAAATCGTATTTTACTGTTCCGACAGTGCTCCAAAATCACATTTTGGTACTTACATCACTGCAAAACTCAAACTATAAAAAGTGGATTGGAAAAGATTTCTCCAATCTTCATCCCGCAATAAATATTTATGGTTGCATCTTTGCTGTTTGGTAACATTTTATATTTTAAACTTCAGACAAATTCATTAATTAGAAAAAAAGGAAGTTAAAAATTGCAATTTTTGTACCGACTCTGCGATGGTAAAATAGGGCCTTGATTTTTTTTGTAATATCCTTGAAAAAGGCCTTGAAAGTCCTTGAATTTCACTTCCAATAAAGTGTACGCACCCTGAACTTTTTTTCTTCCAATATGTGCTAAATTTGAGATTTTATAAATAACACCATCTAAACTCGAAATTGCTATTAACAAATAATCTAACAAAGAACAATAATTTCAATAAATCTTCTTTAATTTAGAAATTTTTTCCAAAGTCTCATATTACTTTGACTCTTTGCAGCTCTTGCATTTTTTTTTTTTTCCATCAAAATGTTATTCTAATCATAGTATGGCCTTACTGAGCACTTGGGCCAGAAAATTAAACTAACTAAAATTCTATTCTAAGCAAGTCCAAAAGGTTTGGTCAAGTCATTTTGTCATCAAGTTTGGTTTTGCATGTCAAAGGTGCCGGTTTCGAATCTGGGTATAGCCATAGAAGTTCATTGTGATTAAAAATCCTGGTTCAGCCTTTTGTTCAGTAATAATTAGTCGTTAGTGTGCAGGGATGAGTTTGTTCCGCCATGTGGCGGAATTCCGCTTTTTCAATTTTTTAGAGAAAAAATAATTCCGCTTTTTCAAAGAAAGTTCCGCTTTCCTAATTTCTGAAAATAAAATCTGTTTTTTCCCGATTTTTCTATCCCACAGAAAAATAACCTTTTTTCTAAGGCTGAATCGCGAAGCAGCTTCCCTTCCGCCCGATCGGGAAGAACGGAAAACCTACGGCATTCCTGCTCCAAGTAGAAAAATCTATTGAAATGCATCTTTTTAGTTAGGTTGGCACTTAAACTTGCATTTTATACTTTTTCAACTGCGCCGAAATTTGATCCTTTGGTGCCGTTTTTTCTTTTTACAAAATGGAATTTCCCTCATACTTCTTCACGCGATTAATGTATACGAATAATGTGCTTGCTTTCAAGTCTGACATCCACGAAATTATCGTTTGTTGTACGTGTAAACGTACGTTGGTATGTGATGCTCGTTTTCGCTAATCGTTACGTTGATGTAATGTCCACTACTGCCGAGATTTGTGTGGCTATGACGTGCGTTATCGGTGGGATTTAAGTTGCTGTGGTTTTCATTTTTGCTGAGTATTACGCCAATATAACAACGCTATTGCTGAGAATTGTTCCGGTATATTCGGCGTTAACACTGATATTTACGGTCATTTTCGCTGAGTGCTACCTTGTTGTAAAATCTGAGATTTGCACCGATGTTACCGAAAGAATGTCGATAATACCGTGATGAATTGTGTTATCGCCGAGATTTACGTTGTTGTGATTGTAATTTTCGTCAAGTGTTACGCCGATCCAATAGCGCCAAATAGCGAGTGTTGCCCCGGTATATTTGATATTTCTGTTGGCGTGAGAGTAATTTTCGACGAAAGCCATTCTGTAGTAACATCCGATGTTACCGAAATTTGCACTAGTATTACCAAGAAAAGATCGATATTACAGAAATTTGTGCTGATATTGTGGACGCTATCGCCAATATGCGCGTTGTTGCGATGTTCGTTTTTGCCGATACCTAGATTTTCGCCGGCATTGCTTACAATACTTTTGTTAGAGTGATGGCCATTTTCGCCGAGGTTTATGTTAATTCAATACCAGCTATTTCCGAGATTTTCAACACCGAATTCTAACCATTCATCTAGACTTTCGTTAATGCGATAATCGCCATATTGGTGATTTGTTGAATTTATTTGCCCTTAAATACGTCAAAATAAAGTTTAAATATAAATTATTTAAATGTATATTTTTTTATTATTTGAGCAATTTTCTGGTGTGCGCACAGGCATATTTTGACTATTTATCTACTCGTAAACAGATTAATTAGTGTTAGATAAACAGCTTATTTAACTTACTTGTTAATGTACCTGTCTTCATACTTTTTCCCAACCTGTGCCATGAGTGAACCGCCCACTTTTCAAAACTATTGTTTACCTTTTGCTTCAGCTAAAGTTTTAAGTTGAGTTGTATGGCTTCTTCCTTGAAAGTTTAATAATATTTGTGTTGGGTATTTCTGAATTTTTGATTGGTCTACTGTGGTATTTTTCCAGACATGCATTTCTTTGTAATATGCAAATTTATTTCTTATATAAGAAAAAGTTTCTTGTGAAACAGGGCTGATGGTTTCTGACTGCCAGTGAGGTAGTAGTATTGATTATGTTATAAATAAACTTTTAACATTTTTGTTTCAACCCCTTGTCCTCAGTTTATTTTTCACTGCATTTATGTTATCAGACAAAATTAAAGTATAATCTCTATTTTTTTAAATCTTATGAGATTATATTACTGGTTATGGGCCATTATTAACTTTATGCAGTTTGGAAAGAGGACTTCTTCGAAGGGGGGGCCAGTTGGCCTAGATAGAAATTTTTTTTTAATTACTTGATCAATATTTAAAATGGGTGAAGGCAGTTTTTCAACCAGCAAGTTAAATGGACTGAATTATGGCACTTGGGTGTCTGATGTCAAGGTGCTCCTTATGGAAAGGGGTTGCTGGAAGATTGTTCAAGGAGTTGAAATACCTCCAGATGAAGCAGTGGAATCTCCCAAAGAGATCAGAAACTATAAGCAACGTTTTGATAAAGCATTTACAACCATCTATTTGAATTTAGAGGATCGTTTTCGTTCATTGATAGAAGACCTTGATGATGGAAGGAAGGCTTGGCTGACTTTAGAGAAACACTTTAGACCTGAGTCAAGAGCACGTTTGATGACCCTACTTGATGAATTTTTCGCTTGTAGAATACAGCCTGACGAGACCGTTGGACTTTTTGCTGCTAGACTAAGAAGGATAGTATCCCAGTTGAAAGGAGCAGGTCATCCTTTGGAAGAATTATATCAAAGTTTTCAATTGATAAGACATTTGCCTCCAGCATTTGAGGGAATCATCCAAGTTATATATAGATGGAAAGAAGAAAATTTTACCTTTGACAGAGTTTTGGAAGAGTTGTTAGTCGAAGAGGCAAGATTGAAGCAGAGGCGAGGGGACCAGGAAGCAGTTGCTTTCATTGCAAGATCGAAGCCAGCTCCAATCAGACCTACTCCAACCAGATTCCAAACACCTGTTGGATCCAAGCCGATATCCAGACAAAAGCCTACCAGACCCAGTACTCCTATTGCAAACAAGGTAATATGCTACCGATGTAATCAACCAGGGCACTACAAAAATCGATGTCCAGAGAAAACCAAGCACTTCAAGGAGATGCCAGGAAGTAGCTACGTGGCCGAGACTCATTGTGGGGAAAAGTGTTTAGACGATACAGCTTGGGTTTTTGATACTGCAGCATCTTTTCATTTTTGCCGCAATCGAGAGCTGTTTCGAGACTTCACGCCTACCAAAGGGGAACAGATGACTGTTGCTGTTGATGGAGTGACATGTCCGGTTGTAGGACGTGGTACAGTCACTTTGAATTTTGGGAAAGAAGTAATTCATTTAAAGAATGTAATATACTCTCCAAATCTTAGAAGAAACCTTTTGGCAGGACCTCGTTTTGATGAAGGAGGAGCAAAGTTTGTAGGCAAAGGAGGAAAAATCACAGTCTACCATAGTTCGGGTAGAGTGCACTTTTCAGCTAAGAAAATGAACGGATTATACGTTTGTCACCCGACATACCCAGGAAGTTCTAAAGAAGTGATAGCATCATTATCCCAACCCGAGGAAGCAAAGATGTGGCACAGGCGTTTTGCCCACATTAATCCTCAGCACCTAGTGCAGACAAGTCAGCAGAATTGCGTTAAAGGACTCCCGAAACTTGCCAGAAATTTTCCACAGTGTGAGCCATGCCAGGAAGCCAAGTCGAAAAGAGTGAGTTTCAAGCCTATTGGTACTATCAGATCTAAAAAAAACCTCTTGAATTAGTCCACATGGATCTATGTGGCCCGTTGCCAAAACCATCACGAGAGGGACACAGATATTTTTTTACCATAATAGATGATTATTCTAGAAAAGTGGCAGCTTATCCTCTAAAAGAAAAATCTGAAGCTTTTGATGTTTTTCAAAGATTTCAGCGAAGAGCAGAAAGATTCCTGAATGAAAGAATAGTTGCAGTCCGAACAGATAACGGTTTGGAATTTGCCAATGAGAAGTTTAGTTCTTTATTTGAAGAGCAAGGAATGCGGCACGAGCGTACCAACGTATACACTCCCGAACAAAATGGAACAGCTGAACGATTCAACTATACAGCTGTTGATGGCATAAAGGTACTTTTAAAGGACAGTGGATTGTCAGACGGATTTTGGTCAGAAGCCCTATTGCATTTCGTCTACACCTGGAACAGGGTGTGTCACACTGGTCAAAAGATCACCCCATTTGAACTTTATGGAGGAAGACAACCATCTGTTAAGCACCTGAAACCATTTGGAACCAAGGCGTTTGTTGGAGTACCAAAACAACTAAGAAGAAAACTTGATATGAGAGCCAAGAAAGGTGTTTTAGTTGGGTATGCACTGAATACCAGAGGATACAGAATTTGGCTACCACAGGAGAGGAAAATCATAGAAACTATCAATGTAAGATTTGATGAAACTGTCAAGCAAGAGACAGAGAAAAGATGGGTGTGCAGCCAGCGGCAGGGAGCAGTCCTGGACCCTTTTAAAAACTGGTATGTAGAGGATGCAGAATCTGACAGTGAAGATGAGTATACATTACCAAAAGAAGAATCAGTATCTACAGATGAAAGTTCTGAAGCAGTTGATGACGGTGAAGAGGAGCCTGGTCAATCACAGGAAAAATTACCACCTGCTACAGAAAAACCAGAACCTGCTGAAGCGGTTTGGATACGAAAGCCTGTACCCAGACCAGATGGTTCAAGAACCGATATTTATTACTTTCTAAAAGGAGAGAAGGAACGCTTAAGATCTTTAAATGATATATCCAAGTACTGTTCCAGAAAGAATTTGGAGTACGACCCATCAATTTTCAATTTTAGTGGCACGGACAACTATGAAGGAATAGTGAAGACTCCCGATAACGCCTGTAATGCAACATCAGCGTGACTAGGTGGTGATATTTTAATCCCTACTAATTTTAAAATGGCTCTTTTATGTCCACAAAAGCAAGAATGGGTGGCGGCAATGAAGGAGGAACTCGAGACCATGCAAGAACGTCAAGTATGGACTCTTGTTGAGAAACCCCCTAATGCCAAAGTTCTAGGATGCAGGTGGGTATATACAGTAAAGAAGAATGAATCTGGTGAAATCGTAAGATATAAATCAAGACTCGTTGCACACGGATTCCGCCAGGTTAAAGGAGAAACCTTTGAAGAAGTTTACAGTCCTGTAGTAAACTTTAGTGTTATAAGATTCTTTTTCGCTCTTCTTGTAAGCCTATATAACTGGGAACATTTACAATGCGATGTTAAGTGTGCATACTTGTACGCACCCTTAACCGAGCTAATTTTCATGACGCAGCCACCAGGTTTTGAGGACAAGAAGCATCCTAATTCAGTATGCAGATTACAAAAAGCCATTTACGGCTTGCACCAAAGTGGGCGTGTCTGGTATTTTGAAATTCATAAAGTTTTATATGAAATAGGATTTAAAAAATTTGAATGGTGCAATTGTGCTTATTTCTTAGAAAAAGATGTCGTTCTTTTACTATATGTAGACGACATAATCATTTTTGGAAGAAATAAAATCTTTACTAATAAAGCAGCTAATCTCTTAAAGGAAAGATTTGATATAAAGATTTTAGGAAAAACAAGAAAGCTGTTAGGAGTAGAATTTGTGGAGGAAGGTAACAGGTTATGTATTCATCAGCACGAATACATTGATACAATTTGTAACAATTTTAGGAAATTTAATTTCCCTATATCATCCCTTCCTATAGCTAAAGGGGTTATTTATTCTAAAACCCAATGCCCACAAATTGACTCGGAGATGGAAGAAATGAAGTCTTACCCATATCGTAGTTTGATCGGAAGCTTAGCTTTCTTAGCAGGAAGAACTCGCCCTGACATTTCATATTCGGTTAATATTTTTAGTCAATTTCAGGAAAATCCAGGTATCAGCCATTGGAATGGTCTCCTAAAACTTCTAGGCTATATTAGTTATACCAGAGAGCTGAAACTGGACTTATCCAAAATTCAAAACCTCAATCTTGATGTCTACACTGACGCTGATTTTGCGAGTAATCGAGATGATAGAATATCCATGGGTGGACAACTAATCTTATTAGACAAAGTACCAATTGCTTGGCGAGCCTTCAAGGAAAAGTGTGTTAGTTTATCATCTATGGAATCCGAATTTGTAGCCATGACAGAAGCTGCAAAGGAATTAGTATGGTATACACGTATTATCAAGGAGTGTGTTGGTGCCCAGCTTATCAAGCAACTACCAAACAATCCCCGTCTACTTGCTGATAATCAGGCTGCAATAGACTTTGTTCGTTCTCCTATTGAAAACCATCGAACGAAACATATAGACGTTCGCTTACACTTCATTAGAGACTTGGTATACACCAACATGTTCGAGTTGCAACATGTTCCTAGTAAAATGAACTTTGCTGACATTTTTACAAAGCCGTTGAGCAAAACTGAACTTTTTCATTTTCAGGAAATGATATTTTCTAAAGTTTGACTTGTATTATTGATAAGTCATGACGTCTAATATTGTCACTAATATTATTGAAGTATTTAAGTATTAATGTGCAGTTTTAATTTCTTAAGTTAATATATCAAAATGATATTTATATGTTAAAATTGGTTTTGAGCTTTAATAATGTATAGTGACGAGAAATAATTTAGACAATGTGAGAGTTTAAAACTTTATTTTCATAAAGATGCATGTTGTCCAATATTTCAGAAATTTTATTTCATAGGTCATTTTCAAAAGAAAAAATATGAAGAAGGGGGGCACTGTTAGATAAACAGCTTATTTAACTTACTTGTTAATGTACCTGTCTTCATACTTTTTCCCAACCTGTGCCATGAGTGAACCGCCCACTTTTCAAAACTATTGTTTACCTTTTGCTTCAGCTAAAGTTTTAAGTTGAGTTGTATGGCTTCTTCCTTGAAAGTTTAATAATATTTGTGTTGGGTATTTCTGAATTTTTGATTGGTCTACTGTGGTATTTTTCCAGACATGCATTTCTTTGTAATATGCAAATTTATTTCTTATATAAGAAAAAGTTTCTTGTGAAACAGGGCTGATGGTTTCTGACTGCCAGTGAGGTAGTAGTATTGATTATGTTATAAATAAACTTTTAACATTTTTGTTTCAACCCCTTGTCCTCAGTTTATTTTTCACTGCATTTATGTTATCAGACAAAATTAAAGTATAATCTCTATTTTTTTAAATCTTATGAGATTATATTAATTAGAATTATAAAAATTATGATGAATTTAAAAGTTGTATTTTTATTTATATAATATTAGGTGGTGGTAAAGTTATATGGAAGAATGGTTATTTTAACTAGGTCAAATATACATTTATAACCACTGATGCACTGGACACGCCCATGGGACAGTGGTTATAAATGTAGGCATTTGACACTTTTTCTATCTTATAAATCGAACAAATGATTTGATATCGAGAGCTAAGGTATACTGTAAAATATGTTATGTATAGCATTTGTAATATTCAGGGATGAGATTTTCCGCCATGTGGCGGAATTCCGCTTTTTTAATTTTTTAGAAAAAAAGTAATTCCGCTTTTTCAAAGAAAGTTTCGCTTTTCTAATTCCTTAATTTTTTTTTATTTTTTTTCATGATTTTTCTATCTCATAGAAAAATAACCTTTTCTCTAAGGCTGAATCACAAAGCAGTTTCCCTTCCGCCCGATCGGGAAGAGCAGAAAACCTATGGCATTCCTGCTCCAAATACAAAAATCTACTGAAATGCATTTTTTTTTAGTTAAGTTGGTGCTTAAACTCGCTTTTAAGACTTTTTCAACTGCTCGGAAATTTGATCCTTTTGCGCCATTTTTCTCTTCTCAAAATGTAATTTCCTTCATACTAATTCATGCGATTAACGTATACAAATAATGTGCTTGCTTTCAAGTCTGACATCGCCGACCAAACGGTATAGTGGTTAGGATACTAGCTTCTAGACCGCGAGGTTCTGTGTTCGAGTCCCATGTAAGGCATGGGTGTTTGTAAATGTATTTTGGCTTGTTAAATGAAGAATGCTTCGGCGCATTACAGCCCTCGTGTTGCTGATGACACCAGATAATCTGAAAACAACCATCCAATCAAGTCTGACATCCACGGAATTATCGTTTGTTGTACGTCTAAACGTACGTTGGTATGTGAAGCTCTTTTATGCTAATCATTACGTTGATGTAATGTCCACTCTGCTGAGATTTGTGTGGCTATGTTGTGCGTTATCGCTGGGATTTAAGTTGTGGTTTTAATTTTCGCGGAGTATTGTGCCAATACAACAACGCTATTGCTGGGAATTGTTCCCGTATATTCAGCGCTAACACTGATATTTACATTTATTTGATAGTCATTTTCGCTGAGTGCTACCTTGTTGTAAAATCTGAGATTTGCACTGATGTTACCGAAAGAATGTCAATATTACCATGATGAATTGCCCTCTCGTTGATGTGCGTTATTGATGATGTGCTATGAGATTTGTGCTGATATTGTGGACGCTATCGCCGATATGCACGTTGTGATGTTCGCTTTTGCCGATATCTAGATTTTACGCCGAGATTTACATTGTTGTGATTGTAATTTTCCTCAAGTATTAACGCCAATACAATAGCGCTATTCTTGAGAGTTGCCCAGGTATATTTGGTTCTAACTTTGATATTTCTGTTGGCGTGAGAGTAATTTTTGTCGAAAGCCATACTGTAGTAACATCCGATATTACCGAAATTGGCACTAGTATTACCAAGAAACGATCGATATTACCGAGATTTGTGGATGCTGTCGCTGATATGCACATTGTTGTGCTGTTCGTTTTTGTCGATACCTAGATTTTTGCCGGTATTGTAAGCAATATTGCTTATAGTACTTTTGTTAGAGTGATGGTCATTTTCGCCGAGGTTTATGTTCATTCAATACCAGCTATTTCCGAGATATTCAACACCGAATTCTAACCATTCATCTAGACTTTTGTTAATGCGATAATCGCCATATTCGTGATTAGTGCCTGTTTAAGGTTAAATTTTGCCGTTTGATTCAAATCTATGCAGAATTACTCAAATTCTTTTGTATAATTTCATATAAAAATATTCTGAAAAGGAGTCACAATTGTAATTTTTCTAAATAATCTGTGTTTAAAATTGTTATTTTAACTGCAATTTTATGTAAAATTGTTTGTTACTTTTTACTTTACTGAACAAGTTTAAAGATATGAATAAAAATTTAGATTTTAAGATTTTTAGCATTTGTAGCTTAAAAATTTAGAAAACTGGGTTTAATTAAATTCGGCCTGTTTTTCAATGTGTTATAATTGCTTAAAGTTGTTTGACTTGTTGAAATTTTGAAGTTTTTGCCGGTTTTCATCGCTTTCACTGGATTTTTTTTTTTTTTTTTTTTTGCTTTGGAGCTATACCATGCCTGATTACAGCACAAAGTGTATCCCTACGTCTAGGTGCCGCTATTTTAAACCATTTTTGCTCACGGACGGACAGAGATGGTGCAGTGTTATAAATGCACATGGAAAAACAATTTTTTTTTTAAAGTATAACATAAAATGTGTTTTACGCATAAAATTTTTGGATTTTTGTTTTCAGCTTTTTGATTTTTTACCAAACTCATCCCTGAGTGTGCTTAAAATTAACTTGTTGAGAAAACAAACCAACCAAACCTATACTATGAAAGTTGTGATTGTTGAAACCAATCATTGAAGTGTTGTTGCTTTTCTAGTGAAATGCTGAAAAACCTTCTTGAGTGCAAAAATTAGAAAATAATTAGCTCTTTAGCTAAAATATTTAGTCAACAAATTAGAATTATTTGATATTCCAAGATTAGTCGTCAAACAAAATGGGTTAACAAGTTGAAAGTTAAAAGGTATTTTTCAATCGACTTGTTTGATATTAAATATTTGATAGTTAAAGTTTGTAGTGATTTTATAATGAAAAGTTTCCTAATTATTTTAGATTGAACATCGAGACTGATGAATCTTTAAAAAAAAAATTCATATTACTAAGGAGAAACTTGTGCGACTCACTATTTTTTTGCTTTACAAATTTTATACACCACTTTAAACATTCATTGAGACTTCAATTCTAAATCTTTATATCTGATTAGTTTTTTTCTTTATTAAAGGTATTCTTATCTTCTGTTGTAAATGCTTTTGTTAAGTTTGAAATCAAACAAAATGCACACATGAATGTATTGCACATTATTTAATATCTTTTTTTATTTTTTAAAATTTACTAAACTTCTCTTACATTGCTGTTTTTATTTTTTAATGCAGCTCATATTTTTAAAACAATATTTATTGTTTTAAACTTCATCGTTTATATTCGAAATGTCATTCATAGTTTCGGAACTCCATTAAAACTGTTTATTTGTATATTTATAGCCTGAAAATACTAATTAACTTATTTGTATTTAAGCTATTTACTTTTATTTATGTAAAGTACATACATGTTTATGAATTTTAAAATGGCAGTTCCGTAACAGGCAAAACTAAGAATGTTTCTGTTATTTGTAGAATAAATGTCCACACGCTCTTGAATTTCTATTCGTTTTGATACTAAATAACTGACTTTTTAATAAATTTAGTGAAACCAAGCATTGTATTTAGAAAATAGTGTGAATACATTTTAAGCACATGCTGTGTTATTTAAATATTTTGAAAACAGCTTACATCAACATGAGACCTTTTAAAATAATTCAACATTTTTCAATATATCATTCATTGTTTGCTGGGTCTTACAATTTCTACTTGCCTTCTTTTAGGAATATTATATTAAGTGAAGTTTATTTTTCAAATATTTCCAGAGTCAGTTCTCACTTTGGCGTCTTTTCTTAAACTTGTTGTTCTTGTTCTAAGAAAAAAAAAGGAAAAAAATTCGTGTTTAGTAGTATTAATAAAATTGCGGTTGTTTGAACTGTAATATCGGTTCAGCATTTTTAAACCTAAACAATTATTTTTTCATTGAATTGTCTCTTTTCTTATTCATACTTATAAAACATGATTTTATTGAATTTGCAAATAAAGAAGATATGCACAATAATTACTTGCACACTCATTAATAATATAATTTATAAGTCTTTATGCTTATTCTAAAAGTTAATTCAGATTTAATATTTTTAAATAAATTACATTCAAATCAAATTTTATTAATTATTTGTTTAAATATGTTTATTTTTCAAAAATAAGCAATGTTACAGGCTTAACAAATCTTGAGGTTAATTGAAAATAACTTTAAAATTGTTGGAGAAACTTTGTAATGTAAATAAAAAGTAGTCTAATTTACCCTCATATTTTATTAGTTATGTGGTTCGAACCTTGAAGTGATCATGGGTTAATATATAAATGTATCTCTAGACCCCTTTTTTTGCACCCTTCTGTTTAGTAAATAACTTTTTACATATGTTTAACTAGTTTACATGAAATTTACATTCGTTTTCATTGAGAAATTTTTACAAAACTTTTCTTTCAATGCTCATAAAATACTCAAGCATTTTTTTCCTACTTGTTTAGAATACTTTTATTTAAGTAAAGGTAACAAATAGCGTTTTTTGTAAATCCACCTAAATTGTTTTCTAGACTCTAATTGTGGAACTGGCTGATGGTTGAAGTACAAAAGTGACATGGAAATTTTAGAATCCAGTTTAAGGTTTTGCCATTTTAAAGGTAATTTTATAGCTATTTTACAATGTTGCTGTTATAATTGATTCTGTAATTTTATTCTGTATATTAATTGAAAATGACTTTGCTCTTTTATTCAACATAATCAGAGATGTATTATCGTGGATTTACCTGCACGAGTATAAAAAGTACAACCCTAATGCAATTTTAATTTTTAATTATTTAAAACTGAAAAAATAGAAAGAAAAAATTTTTGTTTTAAATACTACCTGATTAATCATATTCTTTAAATAAGTTGGGGGTTTTTTTTACTTGTTTTTTGCTTGCCTTCTATTTTTTTTATGGGTTCTATTGAATTGCTTGAATTTTATAATATATAACTGTTAAAATATAAAGTAATTTTCAAAAAAGCTTGAATTGTTTGTTCTAATAGGTATTCCGTTTAAGTTTGGTTATTATTTTATAGTTTCGAATTTTTTGTTCTTGAAATTCAAAATGATCTTTTTAAAAAGAGGAATTGAATTACTATTTTAGTCTTGCTTAAAATAAATGTTTACAACTTTTTACCTTCCAATATGTGCTAAACTGGATATTTTATAAATAACACCATCTAAACTCGAGATTGCTATTAACAAATAATCTAACAAAGAACATTAATTTAAACTAGGGGGCTTCGCCCCCTGCTCGCTAACGCTCGCCAACCCCCAAACGCCTCGCCGCTCGAATTTGTGGTTAAACAGGGTGTCCACAGATCGGGAAAACCGGGAATATCGGGAAAAGTCAGGGAATTCGGCATTTCGGGAAAAATCAGGGAATTA
The DNA here is from genome assembly GCA_963978545.1 of Linyphia triangularis. NCBI lineage: Eukaryota > Metazoa > Arthropoda > Arachnida > Araneae > Linyphiidae > Linyphia > Linyphia triangularis. The sequence goes on from OZ021733.1 coordinate 35,216,271, forward strand.
TCAGGGATTTTGTCAAAAAGTTTAAAGGAATTTTTCGAAATTAAAATGAAACTTGATTTTGAATATTAAAGATACACTGCTACCAAAATCAATTTGAAAAAAAATTATAAAAAGTTATTAAAAAAAAAAAATTTGGACTTCAAGACCGACCACGTGACTTCCCGCATTAAAATTTCCTGACAATCACTGAACCTGCCTGGGTTCAGATTTGCCTCAAATCGCCGATGGAATGACTACATTTCTTCCTCGTTTTTCTCTTTTATTATAGTAGTCTATCGGCATTATTTACGTTGGTATGTGATAATCATTTTTCTGAACGTTACAGTGGTAAAATGGCCGATATTTTCCTGATTATAGAGGGCAAGAAACACTTTCTTGCGTACTACTCATTTTTGTGATGTGTCACTGACGCTATTTCAGAGATTGCACCTGTCAGCCATGGTACATTGTTGCTGAAACACGGATTTCAGCACTTTTTTTGTTGAAATTTCCATCATTCCTGAGACAGATACAAAACTGCATTACAATTTTATTGGGTTTACTTGCTTGTCTCACAACCAAGGAAGTTACCTTCGTTCTGATTTCTCCAAACTTTGATGTAGTGACCACTTTTCTTGCTGATTGCCAGCATATGTCGCTGTTGTTTATGCTGGTGTGTGGTGGTTAGTTTCGCCGAACGTTACGCTGATGTTAAGCTTGTTATTGCCGAGATTTGGGCTGCTAAGACGGGAGCTATCACCGAGATTTACATTTTTGTTATGTTTATTTTAGTCCCTATTAATTACTATTTCAAGGTTTGCGCCTCAATAGTTTTCTCTATCGCCAAGATTTACGCTTGTGATTGTCAATTTCGTAGATTGTGATGTCGATAGAATCGCCTCAATTTCAGCGATTTCCATCGATATATTGGATGCTAACTTTGATATTTACGTTGGTGTGATGGTCATTTTTGTCGATTCTTTCATTAATGCAGGGATGTGATTGCTTCCGCCGATCGGCGGAAAGAATCAAAGGAAGTAACTTTTTTTTTAAATTTCTCATCTTTCCGCTTTCGTGAATTTTTCTTATTTTTTCACCTATCAAAGTTTCCCTACAATTTTCTCATTGATCTCGCGGAGATCAAAATTTCCTGACAATCATGGAACCTGAATGCGTTCAGACTTCCCCACACCACCGATGGAATTATTATTCCCCCCTCCCCTTATTTTTCTCTAATGTTAGACTCTATCGGAATTATTTACATTGGTATGTTATAGCCATTTTGCAGAATATTACGTTGATGAAATGGCAGTTATTCCTTTGATTATGGCGAGCATTATCGGCGTTATTACGTTGCTATGTGATACTCATTTCGGTCATTCCTGAGATCGATACAAATCTGCATTACAATTTTGTTGGACTTGCAAGTCTGACAATCACGGAACCTTCTTACCGGGCATTTTTGCCGATTGTTGGTTTAATATAATTGCCGAAACTTGCGCCATTATCGCGGCCGCTATCACCGATATTTACGTTGAAGTAGCTGTAATTTTCACTTAGATTTAAGCAGTTTTCACTGAAGCTATTTGCGAGATTCGCGACGTCGTTTTGGTATCATTCGCCTAGACTTCCTCTGATGTGAAAGCCGCTATGTACGTGATTAGTGTGTATGTGAGGATCATTTTCACCGTTTGGTTTGAATTAATGATGAATGATTACAATTTTATTTTAATTTTGCGCAAGAAGTTAATCCAAATCATCTCAGTTTTTATTATGTATCCTTATTTAAAATTGTCATTTTAACTGCTACTGAGTGTAAAATTGTTTATTTTAACTTGAAAAATAATTTTACATTTTAACTATAGATGTAAGTAATAGTTTAAAATTGAAGCAATTTTTTTTTATGTATAATTGTTTAAAATTAATTCGTCTGGGGAAAATGTGTTTATTTTGTAAAAATTTTGCTTGGGTATTATACCTAAACAGTGGCTACAGCTGATCTTAAAAAAGAAAATTTCAAATAATGCAAATAATGAAATTGAACAATTTGGACAACGGAATTATGCAAACTAAAAAGACAATGAAAATTATGTAACTCCCCCAATCCAACTACATTTGAAGACAGTTTTTTTGTTTTTGTTTTTTTTAATACACAAATTGATATATAATTCATAAAAGATAAAAATTTTACATTACGAAAATATATAATACTTAAAAAAACAGCTTATTAAATCTGAAATTTAATACTAGAGTCCTCTTTTCTTGAGATTAAATTGTAATGAAAAAAAGTGTGATTTTAAAGTATAATTGCACATGCACAGTACAGGTACACTTTACATACACTACACTAAATGAAGCAATTTGGTATTTGTGTCATGAATGTGTAAAGATAAACAGTACATGCATTGTAATTTTCTTTATGATGGTGAATTTGAATGTTCTTTTACTTGAAAGTTTATTATTTATATATATTTTATATATATTTATATATATCTTATAATCAGGGAAAAAATTGGGTGTTACAGGGAATAATCAGGGAAATATCAGGGAATTTTAAAATAACTTTTCTGTGGACACCCTGTTAAAACATCTTGCTGCGCTCGAATAGGTTTGCCAGCCATAAAAAATTTAACCAAATTTTTATAAATTTAATGTAAGGGCTAATAGAGAAAACACCCAAATTGCAAGTTTCATAAAAGAAAGTTAAATATACTATCCGCCAACATTCTGATTTAAAACTTCAAGGATGTTGACGTATTACGCCGAGAGTGATTGTTTCGATCACGTCGCCCCGTTAGAGAACGACGTCCAACACGAGGCATTTTCTGGATAGAAATACTTCAAAATAATAATTACTCTAATAAAAAAATGCTTCAGAAAAACAGAAAAAATCAACTTTGAAACGAAGCGTTTAAAATTAGCAACGGGTTTGTTGTTTACATATGTAAGGATGTTGCCATTCATATATTGAAAATCATTGAGGCTTTGTAGTAGCTTAATAATGAAAAATATTAAAATTTAACTAATTAATGAAGTGTTAATAAATTATTTTGGCACGTTTTGGCAAATCTACAGCTTATTTCCTTTAAAATGACATCTTGATCATTGAAATTGGTTTAGCAGTTTAGGCGGACGGACTAACCCCAAAAAACGTATTGCCTATTAAATATATAGATAAATCAATAAATCTTCTTTAATTTAGAAATTTATTCCAAAGTCTCATATTACTTGACTCTTTGCAGCTCTTGTATTTTTTTTTTTTTTTTGCCATTAAAAATGTTATTCTAATCGTAGTATGGCTTTACTGAGCTCTTGGGCCAGAAAATTATACTAACTAAAATTCTATTCTAAGCAAGTCCAAAAGTTAGCAGTTTGGTTTTGCATGTCAAAGGTGCCGGTTTCGAATCTGGGTATAACCATAGAAGTTTTTTGTGATTAAAAATCCTGGTTCAGCCTTTTGTTTAATATTAATTTGTTGTTAGTGTGCTTAAAAGTAACTTGTTGAGTGTTCAAACCAACCAAACCTATACTATGAAAGTTGTGATTGTTGAAACCAATGATTGAAGTGTCATTGCTTTTCCTGTAAAATGCTAAAAAACCTTCTTGAGTGCTAAAATTAGAAAATAATTAGCTCTTTAGCTAAAATATTTAGTCAATAAATTAGAATTATTTGATATTCCAAGATTAGTCATCAAACAAAATGGGTTAACAAGTTGAAAGTTAAAAAGTGTTTTTCAGTCGACTTGTTTGCTATTAAATATTCAATATTTAAAGTTTGTAGTGATTTTATAATGAAAAGTTTACTAAGTATATTAGATTGAACATCGGGACTGATGAATCTTTTTTAAAAAAATTCATATTGCTAAGGAGAAACTTGTGAGACTTGCTATTTTTTTGCTTTACGAATTTTATACACCACTTTAAACATTGATTGAGACTTCAATTCTAAATCTTTATATCTGATTATTTTTTTTCTTTATTAAAGGTACTCTTATCTTCTGTTGTAAATGCTTTTTATAAGTTTGAATTCAATCAAAATGCACACATGAATGTATTGCACATTATTTAATATCTTTTTTTATTTTTTAAAATTTACTAAACTTCTCTTACATTACTGTTTTTATTTTTTAATGCAACTCATATTTTTAAAACAATATTTATAGTTTTAAACTTCATCTATTACATTCTAAATGTCATTCAAAGTTTCGGAACTCAATTAAAACTGTTTATTTGTATATTTATAGCCTGAAAATACTAATTTACTTATTTTTATTTAAGCTATTTACTTTTATTTATGTAAAGTACATACATGTTTATGAATTTTAAAATGGCAGTTCCGTAAAAGGCAAAACTAAGAATGTTTCTGTTATTTGTAGAATAAATGTCCACACGCTCTTGAATTTCTATTCGTTTCGATACTAAATAACTGACTTTTTAATAAATTTAGTGAAACCAAGCATTGTTTTTAGAAAATAGTGTGAATACATTTTTAGCACATGCTGTGTTATTTAAATATTTTGAAAAGAGCTTATATCGACATCAGACCTTTTAAAATGATTAAACATTTTTCAATATATCATTGTTTGCTGGATCTTTCGATTTCTACTTGCCTTCTTTTAGGAATATTATATTAAGTGAAGTTTATTTTTCAAATATTTCCAGAGTCAGTTTTCCCTTTGGCTTCTTTTCTTAAATTTGTTGTTCTTGTTCCAAGAAAAAAATAATTCGTGTTCAGTAGTATTAATAAAATTGCGATTGTTTGAACTGTAATATCGGTTCAGCATTTTTAGAACCTAAACAACTATATTTTTCATTGAATTGTCTGTTTTCCTATTCATACTTATAAAACATTATTTTATTGAATTTGCAAATGAAGAATATATGCTCAGTAATTACTTGTTCACTCATTAATAATTTAATTTATAAATCTTTATGCTTATTCTAAAAGTTAATTTAGATTTAATATTTTTAAATAAATTACATTCAAATCAAATTTTATTAATTATTTGTTTAAATAAGTTTATTTTTCAAAAATAAGCAATGTTACAGGCTTAACAAATCTTGAGGTTAATTGAAAATAATTTCAAAATTGTTGGAGAAGCTTTGTAATGTAAATAAAAAGTAGTCTAACTTACCCTCATTATTTTATTAGTTATGTGGTTCGAACCTTGAAGTGATCATGGATTAATATATAAATGTATCTCTAGCCCCCTTTTTTTGCGCCCTTCTGTTTAGTAATTATTTTTTTACCTATGTTTACATGAAATTTACATTTGTTTCTGTTTTCATTGAGAAATTTTTACAAAACTTTTCTTTCAATGCTCATAAAATACTCAAGCATTTTTTTTTCTACTTGTTTAGAATGCTTTTATTTAAGTAAAGGTAACAAATAGCGTTTTTGTAAAACTACCTAAATTGTACTCTAGACTCTAATTGTGGAACTGGCTGATGGTAGAAGTACAAAAGTGACATGGAAATTTTAGAATCCAGTTTAAAGTTTTGCCATTGTAAAGGTAATTTTATAGCTATTAAAACAATTTTGCTGTTATAATTGATTCTGTAATTTTATTTGTTTGATCTGTATATTAATTGAAAATGACTTTGCTCTTTTATACAACATAATCAGAGATGTATTATCGTAGATTCACCTGCACGAATATAAAAAGTACAACCCTAATGCAGTTTTAATTTTTAATTATTTAAAACTGAAAAAATAGAAAGAAAAAATTTTTGTTTCAAATACTTCCTGATTAATCTTATTCTTTAAATAAGTAGGTTTTTTTTTCACTTGGTTTTTTGCTTGCCTTCTATCTTATTTATGGGTTCTATTGAATTGCTTGAATTTTATGATATATAACTGTTAAAATATAAAGTAATTTTAAAAAATGCTTGAATTGTTTGTTCCAATCGGTATTCCGTTTGTTTGGTTATTAATTTATAGTTTTTGAATTTTTTTTTCTTGAAATTGAAAATGATCTTTTTAAAAAGAGGAATTGAATTACAATTTTTTCTCGCTTAAAATAAATGTTTACAACTTTCAGGGTACGTACTGGGCCTAGGAAACCTGGAAAGTCCTTGAATTTCATTATTTTTTTTCAAGGCCTTGAATAGCCTGGAAAAATAGGCTTATTTCCTAAAAAACCTTGAAAGTCCTTGAATTTTCAATTCTGAAACCGCAAAATTCCCTTCTTACCAGAACCCTGACGTCACGCTTTTACGTCACGTTCCCGTCTTCGGCCTGTTCACTTTCCGTGGATCTGTCAATCACAGTTCCCTCCCATTTCTTGCTCTCGGCGAATAGTGACCGTTCATTACACGGTTTGCGTTTTGAACAGTGCCGGTTTGTCACTTGTCTAATATCCTGTTTAGTTCTGCCCGCTGTCGTTATTCTTTGAATTTAAATTGTCCATTCAAGAGAGTTTGTTTTCATCGTGAACATTCCGACTCTAAACAGTGTTTATGGCTGCTTGTTTTTTTCCATTACAAAAACTTCTTTTCGTTCAAGATTACGCCGAACTGCTCCAAAAGATCATTTTTTGGCTTAAAAACTACTTTGCGAGAATTTTGGCAGGAAATTTTTCAAAATTATCATGGAATGTCGCCAACATAGCGATAGAGAGTATTTTGCACTTTAAGGGCGTTTTTCGTCAGTTAACGTGCTGGAAAGGGTTCGCACTTGAAAATAGAAATTACAATCTCTCAGTTTTGTTGTAGGTTTTTCAAACTGTATAGAAGTAGTAAATGAATCTCTGTGCATCTGATTTAAATCTGTTTTCTTGGCTGATTTTAGTTATAGGAAATTAATATTATTTTTTTATACTTATAGAATACATGATTATTTTTAGATTTTTTTTACTGAGGCTCCGTGCTAAAAATAGATTACAAGTATTGTTTTGTTTTTTGGAACTACTGTCTGTCTATTTCTGCCACTTATAAATACAAGTATTGTACTTTTCACACAAGCAATCATAGTACATCTGGTTTAGATTTGCTCTCTTGCCTGGTTTTAATAATTAAGAAATACATAGCTTTCTTAAGGTTTTAAAAAAACTCGAATATTTTTTAAAATTTCTAAACTTCTTGAACCAATTGATAGCCCCCGCCCCTTTCCCCTCGCTACACACTTCCGGGCTAAATTTCTAAGTCATCGCCAAAACGGGATTTAAACTTGCTGTGGTGATTAGATGGAAGGATTGGTGAGTATTAGTAAATGATTTTTTAACCATCGATGTTGGATCATGATTTTGATTTGTCCACAAACGGGAAAACGCATATTACGTCATTCGTTTAATTGTTGGCAAAGAGGTTAGTAATTATTTTTTTTTAATACCCAAGTATTGATGAAAAAAAAAAAAAGTTAGTGGCTTGTTTGTAAATGAATGTCATGCTTTTTAATTTATTTTTTGAGTATTGTTATCAAATTAATTAATGTAAATTTAGAATGCAATCATATTTATATAATGAACAAGTTACACCTTTTTTTTTTACTTTAAAGTAATTTAAAATATCAAGGTTGAAATATACAAGAATATTTGGGGCATCACTAATTTTAATGTAGTAATTTACTGCTCCAAAATCGTATTTTACTGTTCCGACAGTGCTCCAAAATCACATTTTGGTACTTACATCACTGCAAAACTCACACTATAAAAAGTGGATTAGAAAAGATTTCTCCAATCTTCATCCCGCAATAAATATTTATGGTTGCATCTTTGCTGTTTGGTAACATTTTATATTTTAAACTTCAGACAAATTCATTAATTAGAAAAAAAGGAAGTTAAAAATTGCAATTTTTGTACCGACTCTGCGATGGTAAAATAGGGCCTTGATTTTTTTTGTAATATCCTTGAAAAAGGCCTTGAAAGTCCTTGAATTTCACTTCCAATAAAGTGTACGCACCCTGAACTTTTTTTCTTCCAATATGTGCTAAATTTGAGATTTTATAAATAACACCATCTAAACTCGAGATTGCTATTAACAAATAATCTAACAAAGAACAATAATTTCAATAAATCTTCTTTAATTTAGAAATTTTTTCCAAAGTCTCATATTACTTTGACTCTTTGCAGCTCTTGCATTTTTTTTTTTCCATCAAAATGTTATTCTAATCATAGTATGGCCTTACTGAGCACTTGGGCCAGAAAATTAAACTAACTAAAATTCTATTCTAAGCAAGTCCAAAAGGTTTGGTCAAGTCATTTTGTCATCAAGTTTGGTTTTGCATGTCAAAGGTGCCGGTTTCGAATCTGGGTATAGCCATAGAAGTTCATTGTGATTAAAAATCCTGGTTCAGCCTTTTGTTCAGTAATAATTAGTCGTTAGTGTGCTTAAAATTAACTTGTTGAGAAAACAAACCAACCAAACCTATACTATGAAAGTTGTGATTGTTGAAACCAATCATTGAAGTGTTGTTGCTTTTCTAGTGAAATGCTGAAAAACCTTCTTGAGTGCAAAAATTAGAAAATAATTAGCTCTTTAGCTAAAATATTTAGTCAACAAATTAGAATTATTTGATATTCCAAGATTAGTCGTCAAACAAAATGGGTTAACAAGTTGAAAGTTAAAAGGTATTTTTCAATCGACTTGTTTGATATTAAATATTTGATAGTTAAAGTTTGTAGTGATTTTATAATGAAAAGTTTCCTAATTATTTTAGATTGAACATCGAGACTGATGAATCTTTAAAAAAAAAAATTCATATTACTAAGGAGAAACTTGTGCGACTCACTATTTTTTTGCTCTACAAATTTTGTACACCACTTTAAACATTGATTGAGACTTCAATTCTAAATCTTTATATCTGATTAGTTTTTTTCTTTATTAAAGGTATTCTTATCTTCTGTTGTAAATGCTTTTGTTAAGTTTGAAATCAAACAAAATGCACACATGAATGTATTGCACATTATTTAATATCTTTTTTTATTTTTTTAAATTTACTAAACTTCTCTTACATTGCTGTTTTTATTTTTTAATGCAGCTCATATTTTTAAAACAATATTTATTGTTTTAAACTTCATCGTTTATATTCTAAATGTCATTCATAGTTTCGGAACTCCATTAAAACTGTTTATTTGTATATTTATAGCCTGAAAATACTAATTAACTTATTTGTATTTAAGCTATTTACTTTTATTTATGTAAAGTACATACATGTTTATGAATTTTAAAATGGCAGTTCCGTAACATGCAAAACTAAGAATGTTTCTGTTATTTGTAGAATAAATGTCGACACGCTCTTGAATTTCTATTCGTTTTGATACTAAATAACTGACTTTTTAATAAATTTAGTGAAACCAAGCATTGTATTTAGAAAATAGTGTGAATACATTTTAAGCACATGCTGTGTTATTTAAATATTTTGAAAACAGCTTACATCAACATGAGACCTTTTAAAATAATTCAACATTTTTCAATATATCATTCATTGTTTGCTGGGTCTTAAAATTTCTACTTGCCTTCTTTTAGGAATATTATATTAAGTGAAGTTTATTTTTCAAATATTTCCAGAGTCAGTTCTCACTTTGGCGTCTTTTCTTAAACTTGTTGTCCTTGTTCTAAGAAAAAAAATTCGTGTTTAGTAGTATTAATAAAATTGCGGTTGTTTGAACTGTAATATCGGTTCAGCATTTTTAAACCTAAACAATTATTTTTTCATTGAATTGTCTCTTTTCTTATTCATACTTATAAAACATGATTTTATTGAATTTGCAAATAAAGAAGATATGCACAATAATTACTTGCACACTCATTAATAATATAATTTATAAGTCTTTATGCTTATTCTAAAAGTTAATTCAGATTTAATATTTTTAAATAAATTACATTCAAATTAAATTTTATTAATTATTTGTTTAAATATGTTTATTTTTCAAAAATAAGCAATGTTACAGGCTTAACAAATCTTGAGGTTAATTGAAAATAACTTTAAAATTGTTGGAGAAACTTTGTAATGTAAATAAAAAGTAGTCTAATTTACCCTCATATTTTATTAGTTATGTGGTTCGAACCTTGAAGTGATCATGGGTTAATATATAAATGTATCTCTAGACCCCTTTTTTTGCACCCTTCTGTTTAGTAAATAACTTTTTACATATGTTTAACTAGTTTACATGAAATTTACATTCGTTTTCATTGAGAAATTTTTACAAAACTTTTCTTTCAATGCTCATAAAATACTCAAGCATTTTTTTCCTACTTGTTTAGAATACTTTTATTTAAGTAAAGGTAACAAATAGCGTTTTTTGTAAATCCACCTAAATTGTTTTCTAGACTCTAATTGTGGAACTGGCTGATGGTTGAAGTACAAAAGTGACATGGAAATTTTAGAATCCAGTTTAAGGTTTTGCCATTTTAAAGGTAATTTTATAGCTATTTTACAATGTTGCTGTTATAATTGATTCTGTAATTTTATTCTGTATATTAATTGAAAATGACTTTGCTCTTTTATTCAACATAATCAGAGATGTATTATCGTGGATTTACCTGCACGAGTATAAAAAGTACAACCCTAATGCAATTTTAATTTTTAATTATTTAAAACTGAAAAAATAGAAAGAAAAAAATTTTGTTTTAAATACTACCTGATTAATCATATTCTTTAAATAAGTTGGGGTTTTTTTTTACTTGTTTTTTGCTTGCCTTCTATTTTTTTTATGGGTTCTATTGAATCGCTTGAATTTTATAATATATAACTGTTAAAATATAAAGTAATTTTCAAAAAAGCTTGAATTGTTTGTTCTAATAGGTATTCCGTTTAAGTTTGGTTATTATTTTATAGTTTCGAATTTTTTGTTCTTGAAATTCAAAATGATCTTTTTAAAAAGAGGAATTGAATTACTATTTTAGTCTTGCTTAAAATAAATGTTTACAACTTTTTACCTTCCAATATGTGCTAAACTGGATATTTTATAAATAACACCATCTAAACTCGAGATTGCTATTAACAAATAATCTAACAAAGAACATTAATTTAAACTAGGGGGCTTCGCCCCCTGCTCGCTAACGCTCGCCAACCCCCAAACGCCTCGCCGCTCGAATTTGTGGTTAAAACATCTTGCTGCGCTCGAATAGGTTTGCCAGCCATAAAAAATTTAACCAAATTTTTATAAATTTAATGTAAGGGCTAATAGAGAAAACACCCAAATTGCAAGTTTCATAAAAGAAAGTTAAATATACTATCTGCCAACATTCTGATTTAAAACTTCAAGGATGTTGACGTATTACGCCGAGAGTGATTGTTTCGATCACGTCGCCCCGTTAGAGAACGACGTCCAACGCGAGGCATTTTCTGGATAGAAATACTTCAAAATAATAATTACTCTAATAAAAAAATGCTTCAGAAAAACAGAAAAAATCAACTTTGAAACGAAGCGTTTAAAATTAGCAACGGGTTTGTTGCCATTCATATATTGAAAATCATTGAGGCTTTGTAGTAGCTTAATAATGAAAAATATTAAAATTTAACTAATTAATGAAGTGTTAATAAATTATTTTGGCACGTTTTGGCAAATCTACAGCTTATTTCCTTTAAAATGACATCTTGATCATTGAAATTGGTTTAGCAGTTTAGGCGGACGGACTAACCCCAAAAAACGTATTGCCTATTAAATATATAGATAAATCAATAAATCTTCTTTAATTTAGAAATTTTTTCCAAAGTCTCATATTACTTGACTCTTTGCAGCTCTTGTATTTTTTTTTTTTTTTGCCATTAAAAATGTTATTCTAATCGTAGTATGGCTTTACTGAGCTCTTGGGCCAGAAAATTATACTAACTAAAATTCTATTCTAAGCAAGTCCAAAAGTTAGCAGTTTGGTTTTGCATGTCAAAGGTGCCGGTTTCGAATCTGGGTATAGCCATAGAAGTTTTTTGTGATTAAAAATCCTGGTTCAGCCTTTTGTTTAATATTACTTTGTTGTTAGTGTGCTTAAAAGTAACTTGTTGAGTGTTCAAACCAACCAAACCTATACTATGAAAGTTGTGATTGTTGAAACCAATGATTGAAGTGTCATTGCTTTTCCTGTAAAATGCTAAAAAACCTTCTTGAGTGCTAAAATTAGAAAATAATTAGCTCTTTAGCTAAAATATTTAGTCAATAAATTAGAATTATTTGATATTCCAAGATTAGTCATCAAACAAAATGGGTTAACAAGTTGAAAGTTAAAAAGTGTTTTTCAGTCGACTTGTTTGCTATTAAATATTCAATATTTAAAGTTTGTAGTGATTTTATAATGAAAAGTTTACTAAGTATATTAGATTGAACATCGGGACTGATGAATCTTTTTAAAAAAAATTCATATTGCTAAGGAGAAACTTGTGAGACTTGCTATTTTTTTGCTTTACGAATTTTATACACCACTTTAAACATTGATTGAGACTTCAATTCTAAATCTTTATATCTGATTATTTTTTTTCTTTATTAAAGGTACTCTTATCTTCTGTTGTAAATGCTTTTTATAAGTTTGAATTCAATCAAAATGCACACATGAATGTATTGCACATTATTTAATATCTTTTTTTATTTTTTAAAATTTACTAAACTTCTCTTACATTACTGTTTTTATTTTTTAATGCAACTCATATTTTTAAAACAATATTTATAGTTTTAAACTTCATCTATTACATTCTAAATGTCATTCAAAGTTTCGGAACTCAATTAAAACTGTTTATTTGTATATTTATAGCCTGAAAATACTAATTTACTTATTTTTATTTAAGCTATTTACTTTTATTTATGTAAAGTACATACATGTTTATGAATTTTAAAATGGCAGTTCCGTAAAAGGCAAAACTAAGAATGTTTCTGTTATTTGTAGAATAAATGTCCACACGCTCTTGAATTTCTATTCGTTTCGATACTAAATAACTGACTTTTTAATAAATTTAGTGAAACCAAGCATTGTTTTTAGAAAATAGTGTGAATACATTTTTAGCACATGCTGTGTTATTTAAATATTTTGAAAAGAGCTTATATCGACATCAGACCTTTTAAAATGATTAAACATTTTTCAATATATCATTGTTTGCTGGATCTTTCGATTTCTACTTGCCTTCTTTTAGGAATATTATATTAAGTGAAGTTTATTTTTCAAATATTTCCAGAGTCAGTTTTCCCTTTGGCTTCTTTTCTTAAATTTGTTGTTCTTGTTCCAAGAAAAAAATAATTCGTGTTCAGTAGTATTAATAAAATTGCGATTGTTTGAACTGTAATATCGGTTCAGCATTTTTAGAACCTAAACAACTATATTTTTCATTGAATTGTCTGTTTTCCTATTCATACTTATAAAACATTATTTTATTGAATTTGCAAATGAAGAATATATGCTCAGTAATTACTTGTTCACTCATTAATAATTTAATTTATAAATCTTTATGCTTATTCTAAAAGTTAATTTAGATTTAATATTTTTAAATAAATTACATTCAAATCAAATTTTATTAATTATTTGTTTAAATAAGTTTATTTTTCAAAAATAAGCAATGTTACAGGCTTAACAAATCTTGAGGTTAATTGAAAATAATTTCAAAATTGTTGGAGAAGCTTTGTAATGTAAATAAAAAGTAGTCTAACTTACCCTCATTATTTTATTAGTTATGTGGTTCGAACCTTGAAGTGATCATGGATTAATATATAAATGTATCTCTAGCCCCCTTTTTTTGCGCCCTTCTGTTTAGTAATTATTTTTTTACCTATGTTTACATGAAATTTACATTTGTTTCTGTTTTCATTGAGAAATTTTTACAAAACTTTTCTTTCAATGCTCATAAAATACTCAAGCATTTTTTTTTCTACTTGTTTAGAATGCTTTTATTTAAGTAAAGGTAACAAATAGCGTTTTTGTAAAACTACCTAAATTGTACTCTAGACTCTAATTGTGGAACTGGCTGATGGTAGAAGTACAAAAGTGACATGGAAATTTTAGAATCCAGTTTAAAGTTTTGCCATTGTAAAGGTAATTTTATAGCTATTAAAACAATTTTGCTGTTATAATTGATTCTGTAATTTTATTTGTTTGATCTGTATATTAATTGAAAATGACTTTGCTCTTTTATACAACATAATCAGAGATGTATTATCGTAGATTCACCTGCACGAATATAAAAAGTACAACCCTAATGCAGTTTTAATTTTTAATTATTTAAAACTGAAAAAATAGAAAGAAAAAATTTTTGTTTCAAATACTTCCTGATTAATCTTATTCTTTAAATAAGTAGGTTTTTTTTTCACTTGGTTTTTTGCTTGCCTTCTATCTTATTTATGGGTTCTATTGAATTGCTTGAATTTTATGATATATAACTGTTAAAATATAAAGTAATTTTAAAAAATGCTTGAATTGTTTGTTCCAATCGGTATTCCGTTTGTTTGGTTATTAATTTATAGTTTTTGAATTTTTTTTTCTTGAAATTGAAAATGATCTTTTTAAAAAGAGGAATTGAATTACAATTTTTTCTCGCTTAAAATAAATGTTTACAACTTTCAGGGTACGTACTGGGCCTAGGAAACCTGGAAAGTCCTTGAATTTCATTATTTTTTTTCAAGGCCTTGAATAGCCTGGAAAAATAGGCTTATTTCCTAAAAAACCTTGAAAGTCCTTGAATTTTCAATTCTGAAACCGCAAAATTCCCTTCTTACCAGAACCCTGACGTCACGCTTTTACGTCACGTTCCCGTCTTCGGCCTGTTCACTTTCCGTGGATCTGTCAATCACAGTTCCCTCCCATTTCTTGCTCTCGGCGAATAGTGACCGTTCATTACACGGTTTGCGTTTTGAACAGTGCCGGTTTGTCACTTGTCTAATATCCTGTTTAGTTCTGCCCGCTGTCGTTATTCTTTGAATTTAAATTGTCCATTCAAGAGAGTTTGTTTTCATCGTGAACATTCCGACTCTAAACAGTGTTTATGGCTGCTTGTTTTTTTCCATTACAAAAACTTCTTTTCGTTCAAGATTACGCCGAACTGCTCCAAAAGATCATTTTTTGGCTTAAAAACTACTTTGCGAGAATTTTGGCAGGAAATTTTTCAAAATTATCATGGAATGTCGCCAACATAGCGATAGAGAGTATTTTGCACTTTAAGGGCGTTTTTCGTCAGTTAACGTGCTGGAAAGGGTTCGCACTTGAAAATAGAAATTACAATCTCTCAGTTTTGTTGTAGGTTTTTCAAACTGTATAGAAGTAGTAAATGAATCTCTGTGCATCTGATTTAAATCTGTTTTCTTGGCTGATTTTAGTTATAGGAAATTAATATTATTTTTTTATACTTATAGAATACATGATTATTTTTAGATTTTTTTTACTGAGGCTCCGTGCTAAAAATAGATTACAAGTATTGTTTTGTTTTTTGGAACTACTGTCTGTCTATTTCTGCCACTTATAAATACAAGTATTGTACTTTTCACACAAGCAATCATAGTACATCTGGTTTAGATTTGCTCTCTTGCCTGGTTTTAATAATTAAGAAATACATAGCTTTCTTAAGGTTTTAAAAAAACTCGAATATTTTTTAAAATTTCTAAACTTCTTGAACCAATTGATAGCCCCCGCCCCTTTCCCCTCCCTACACACTTCCGGGCTAAATTTCTAAGTCATCGCCAAAACGGGATTTAAACTTGCTGTGGTGATTAGATGGAAGGATTGGTGAGTATTAGTAAATGATTTTTTAACCATCGATGTTGGATCATGATTTTGATTTGTCCACAAACGGGAAAACGCATATTACGTCATTCGTTTAATTGTTGGCAAAGAGGTTAGTAATTATTTTTTTTTAATACCCAAGTATTGATGAAAAAAAAAAAAAAGTTAGTGGCTTGTTTGTAAATGAATGTCATGCTTTTTAATTTATTTTTTGAGTATTGTTATCAAATTAATTAATGTAAATTTAGAATGCAATCATATTTATATAATGAACAAGTTACACCTTTTTTTTTTACTTTAAAGTAATTTAAAATATCAAGGTTGAAATATACAAGAATATTTGGGGCATCACTAATTTTAATGTAGTAATTTACTGCTCCAAAATCGTATTTTACTGTTCCGACAGTGCTCCAAAATCACATTTTGGTACTTACATCACTGCAAAACTCACACTATAAAAAGTGGATTGGAAAAGATTTCTCCAATCTTCATCCCGCAATAAATATTTATGGTTGCATCTTTGCTGTTTGGTAACATTTTATATTTTAAACTTCAGACAAATTCATTAATTAGAAAAAAAGGAAGTTAAAAATTGCAATTTTTGTACCGACTCTGCGATGGTAAAATAGGGCCTTGATTTTTTTTGTAATATCCTTGAAAAAGGCCTTGAAAGTCCTTGAATTTCACTTCCAATAAAGTGTACGCACCCTGAACTTTTTTTCTTCCAATATGTGCTAAATTTGAGATTTTATAAATAACACCATCTAAACTCGAGATTGCTATTAACAAATAATCTAACAAAGAACAATAATTTCAATAAATCTTCTTTAATTTAGAAATTTTTTCCAAAGTCTCATATTACTTTGACTCTTTGCAGCTCTTGCATTTTTTTTTTTCCATCAAAATGTTATTCTAATCATAGTATGGCCTTACTGAGCACTTGGGCCAGAAAATTAAACTAACTAAAATTCTATTCTAAGCAAGTCCAAAAGGTTTGGTCAAGTCATTTTGTCATCAAGTTTGGTTTTGCATGTCAAAGGTGCCGGTTTCGAATCTGGGTATAGCCATAGAAGTTCATTGTGATTAAAAATCCTGGTTCAGCCTTTTGTTCAGTAATAATTAGTCGTTAGTGTGCTTAAAATTAACTTGTTGAGAAAACAAACCAACCAAACCTATACTATGAAAGTTGTGATTGTTGAAACCAATCATTGAAGTGTTGTTGCTTTTCTAGTGAAATGCTGAAAAACCTTCTTGAGTGCAAAAATTAGAAAATAATTAGCTCTTTAGCTAAAATATTTAGTCAACAAATTAGAATTATTTGATATTCCAAGATTAGTCGTCAAACAAAATGGGTTAACAAGTTGAAAGTTAAAAGGTATTTTTCAATCGACTTGTTTGATATTAAATATTTGATAGTTAAAGTTTGTAGTGATTTTATAATGAAAAGTTTCCTAATTATTTTAGATTGAACATCGAGACTGATGAATCTTTAAAAAAAAAAATTCATATTACTAAGGAGAAACTTGTGCGACTCACTATTTTTTTGCTCTACAAATTTTGTACACCACTTTAAACATTGATTGAGACTTCAATTCTAAATCTTTATATCTGATTAGTTTTTTTCTTTATTAAAGGTATTCTTATCTTCTGTTGTAAATGCTTTTGTTAAGTTTGAAATCAAACAAAATGCACACATGAATGTATTGCACATTATTTAATATCTTTTTTTATTTTTTTAAATTTACTAAACTTCTCTTACATTGCTGTTTTTATTTTTTAATGCAGCTCATATTTTTAAAACAATATTTATTGTTTTAAACTTCATCGTTTATATTCTAAATGTCATTCATAGTTTCGGAACTCCATTAAAACTGTTTATTTGTATATTTATAGCCTGAAAATACTAATTAACTTATTTGTATTTAAGCTATTTACTTTTATTTATGTAAAGTACATACATGTTTATGAATTTTAAAATGGCAGTTCCGTAACATGCAAAACTAAGAATGTTTCTGTTATTTGTAGAATAAATGTCGACACGCTCTTGAATTTCTATTCGTTTTGATACTAAATAACTGACTTTTTAATAAATTTAGTGAAACCAAGCATTGTATTTAGAAAATAGTGTGAATACATTTTAAGCACATGCTGTGTTATTTAAATATTTTGAAAACAGCTTACATCAGCATGAGACCTTTTAAAATAATTCAACATTTTTCAATATATCATTCATTGTTTGCTGGGTCTTAAAATTTCTACTTGCCTTCTTTTAGGAATATTATATTAAGTGAAGTTTATTTTTCAAATATTTCCAGAGTCAGTTCTCACTTTGGCGTCTTTTCTTAAACTTGTTGTCCTTGTTCTAAGAAAAAAAATTCGTGTTTAGTAGTATTAATAAAATTGCGGTTGTTTGAACTGTAATATCGGTTCAGCATTTTTAAACCTAAACAATTATTTTTTCATTGAATTGTCTCTTTTCTTATTCATACTTATAAAACATGATTTTATTGAATTTGCAAATAAAGAAGATATGCACAATAATTACTTGCACACTCATTAATAATATAATTTATAAGTCTTTATGCTTATTCTAAAAGTTAATTCAGATTTAATATTTTTAAATAAATTACATTCAAATTAAATTTTATTAATTATTTGTTTAAATATGTTTATTTTTCAAAAATAAGCAATGTTACAGGCTTAACAAATCTTGAGGTTAATTGAAAATAACTTTAAAATTGTTGGAGAAACTTTGTAATGTAAATAAAAAGTAGTCTAATTTACCCTCATATTTTATTAGTTATGTGGTTCGAACCTTGAAGTGATCATGGGTTAATATATAAATGTATCTCTAGACCCCTTTTTTTGCACCCTTCTGTTTAGTAAATAACTTTTTACATATGTTTAACTAGTTTACATGAAATTTACATTCGTTTTCATTGAGAAATTTTTACAAAACTTTTCTTTCAATGCTCATAAAATACTCAAGCATTTTTTTCCTACTTGTTTAGAATACTTTTATTTAAGTAAAGGTAACAAATAGCGTTTTTTGTAAATCCACCTAAATTGTTTTCTAGACTCTAATTGTGGAACTGGCTGATGGTTGAAGTACAAAAGTGACATGGAAATTTTAGAATCCAGTTTAAGGTTTTGCCATTTTAAAGGTAATTTTATAGCTATTTTACAATGTTGCTGTTATAATTGATTCTGTAATTTTATTCTGTATATTAATTGAAAATGACTTTGCTCTTTTATTCAACATAATCAGAGATGTATTATCGTGGATTTACCTGCACGAGTATAAAAAGTACAACCCTAATGCAATTTTAATTTTTAATTATTTAAAACTGAAAAAATAGAAAGAAAAAAATTTTGTTTTAAATACTACCTGATTAATCATATTCTTTAAATAAGTTGGGGTTTTTTTTTACTTGTTTTTTGCTTGCCTTCTATTTTTTTTATGGGTTCTATTGAATCGCTTGAATTTTATAATATATAACTGTTAAAATATAAAGTAATTTTCAAAAAAGCTTGAATTGTTTGTTCTAATAGGTATTCCGTTTAAGTTTGGTTATTATTTTATAGTTTCGAATTTTTTGTTCTTGAAATTCAAAATGATCTTTTTAAAAAGAGGAATTGAATTACTATTTTAGTCTTGCTTAAAATAAATGTTTACAACTTTTTACCTTCCAATATGTGCTAAACTGGATATTTTATAAATAACACCATCTAAACTCGAGATTGCTATTAACAAATAATCTAACAAAGAACATTAATTTAAACTAGGGGGCTTCGCCCCCTGCTCGCTAACGCTCGCCAACCCCCAAACGCCTCGCCGCTCGAATTTGTGGTTAAAACATCTTGCTGCGCTCGAATAGGTTTGCCAGCCATAAAAAATTTAACCAAATTTTTATAAATTTAATGTAAGGGCTAATAGAGAAAACACCCAAATTGCAAGTTTCAT
This sequence comes from Linyphia triangularis, assembly GCA_963978545.1. Taxonomy (NCBI): domain Eukaryota; kingdom Metazoa; phylum Arthropoda; class Arachnida; order Araneae; family Linyphiidae; genus Linyphia; species Linyphia triangularis. The sequence continues at coordinate 35,235,847 of OZ021733.1, forward strand.
AAAAGAAAGTTAAATATACTATCTGCCAACATTCTGATTTAAAACTTCAAGGATGTTGACGTATTACGCCGAGAGTGATTGTTTCGATCACGTCGCCCCGTTAGAGAACGACGTCCAACGCGAGGCATTTTCTGGATAGAAATACTTCAAAATAATAATTACTCTAATAAAAAAATGCTTCAGAAAAACAGAAAAAATCAACTTTGAAACGAAGCGTTTAAAATTAGCAACGGGTTTGTTGTTTACATATGTAAGGATGTTGCCATTCATATATTGAAAATCATTGAGGCTTTGTAGTAGCTTAATAATGAAAAATATTAAAATTTAACTAATTAATGAAGTGTTAATAAATTATTTTGGCACGTTTTGGCAAATCTACAGCTTATTTCCTTTAAAATGACATCTTGATCATTGAAATTGGTTTAGCAGTTTAGGCGGACGGACTAACCCCAAAAAACGTATTGCCTATTAAATATATAGATAAATCAATAAATCTTCTTTAATTTAGAAATTTTTTCCAAAGTCTCATATTACTTGACTCTTTGCAGCTCTTGTATTTTTTTTTTTTTTTGCCATTAAAAATGTTATTCTAATCGTAGTATGGCTTTACTGAGCTCTTGGGCCAGAAAATTATACTAACTAAAATTCTATTCTAAGCAAGTCCAAAAGTTAGCAGTTTGGTTTTGCATGTCAAAGGTGCCGGTTTCGAATCTGGGTATAGCCATAGAAGTTTTTTGTGATTAAAAATCCTGGTTCAGCCTTTTGTTTAATATTACTTTGTTGTTAGTGTGCTTAAAAGTAACTTGTTGAGTGTTCAAACCAACCAAACCTATACTATGAAAGTTGTGATTGTTGAAACCAATGATTGAAGTGTCATTGCTTTTCCTGTAAAATGCTAAAAAACCTTCTTGAGTGCTAAAATTAGAAAATAATTAGCTCTTTAGCTAAAATATTTAGTCAATAAATTAGAATTATTTGATATTCCAAGATTAGTCATCAAACAAAATGGGTTAACAAGTTGAAAGTTAAAAAGTGTTTTTCAGTCGACTTGTTTGCTATTAAATATTCAATATTTAAAGTTTGTAGTGATTTTATAATGAAAAGTTTACTAAGTATATTAGATTGAACATCGGGACTGATGAATCTTTTTAAAAAAAATTCATATTGCTAAGGAGAAACTTGTGAGACTTGCTATTTTTTTGCTTTACGAATTTTATACACCACTTTAGACATTGATTGAGACTTCAATTCTAAATCTTTATATCTGATTATTTTTTTTCTTTATTAAAGGTACTCTTATCTTCTGTTGTAAATGCTTTTAATAAGTTTGAATTCAATCAAAATGCACACATGAATGTATTGCACATTATTTAATATCTTTTTTTATTTTTTAAAATTTACTAAACTTCTCTTACATTACTGTTTTTATTTTTTAATGCAACTCATATTTTTAAAACAATATTTATAGTTTTAAACTTCATCTATTACATTCTAAATGTCATTCAAAGTTTCGGAACTCAATTAAAACTGTTTATTTGTATATTTATAGCCTGAAAATACTAATTTACTTATTTGTATTTAAGCTATTTACTTTTATTTATGTAAAGTACATACATGTTTATGAATTTTAAAATGGCAGTTCCGTAAAAGGCAAAACTAAGAATGTTTCTGTTATTTGTAGAATAAATGTCCACACGCTCTTGAATTTCTATTCGTTTCGATACTAAATAACTGACTTTTTAATAAATTTAGTGAAACCAAGCATTGTTTTTAGAAAATAGTGTGAATACATTTTTAGCACATGCTGTGTTATTTAAATATTTTGAAAAGAGCTTATATCGACATCAGACCTTTTAAAATGATTAAACATTTTTCAATATATCATTGTTTGCTGGATCTTTCGATTTCTACTTGCCTTCTTTTAGGAATATTATATTAAGTGAAGTTTATTTTTCAAATATTTCCAGAGTCAGTTTTCCCTTTGGCTTCTTTTCTTAAATTTGTTGTTCTTGTTCCAAGAAAAAAATAATTCGTGTTCAGTAGTATTAATAAAATTGCGATTGTTTGAACTGTAATATCGGTTCAGCATTTTTAGAACCTAAACAACTATATTTTTCATTGAATTGTCTGTTTTCCTATTCATACTTATAAAACATTATTTTATTGAATTTGCAAATGAAGAATATATGCTCAGTAATTACTTGTTCACTCATTAATAATTTAATTTATAAATCTTTATGCTTATTCTAAAAGTTAATTTAGATTTAATATTTTTAAATAAATTACATTCAAATCAAATTTTATTAATTATTGGTTTAAATAAGTTTATTTTTCAAAAATAAGCAATGTTACAGGCTTAACAAATCTTGAGGTTAATTGAAAATAATTTCAAAATTGTTGGAGAAGCTTTGTAATGTAAATAAAAAGTAGTCTAACTTACCCTCATTATTTTATTAGTTATGTGGTTCGAACCTTGAAGTGATCATGGATTAATATATAAATGTATCTCTAGCCCCCTTTTTTTGCGCCCTTCTGTTTAGTAATTATTTTTTTACCTATGTTTACATGAAATTTACATTTGTTTCTGTTTTCATTGAGAAATTTTTACAAAACTTTTCTTTCAATGCTCATAAAATACTCAAGCATTTTTTTTTTCTACTTGTTTAGAATGCTTTTATTTAAGTAAAGGTAACAAATAGCGTTTTTGTAAAACTACCTAAATTGTACTCTAGACTCTAATTGTGGAACTGGCTGATGGTAGAAGTACAAAAGTGACATGGAAATTTTAGAATCCAGTTTAAAGTTTTGCCATTGTAAAGGTAATTTTATAGCTATTAAAACAATTTTGCTGTTATAATTGATTCTGTAATTTTATTTGTTTGATCTGTATATTAATTGAAAATGACTTTGCTCTTTTATACAACATAATCAGAGATGTATTATCGTAGATTCACCTGCACGAATATAAAAAGTACAACCCTAATGCAGTTTTAATTTTTAATTATTTAAAACTGAAAAAATAGAAAGAAAAAATTTTTGTCTCAAATACTTCCTGATTAATCTTATTCTTTAAATAAGTAGGTTTTTTTTTCACTTGGTTTTTTGCTTGCCTTCTATCTTATTTATGGGTTCTATTGAGTTGCTTGAATTTTATGATATATAACTGTTAAAATATAAAGTAATTTTAAAAAATGCTTGAATTGTTTGTTCCAATCGGTATTCCGTTTGTTTGGTTATTAATTTATAGTTTTTGAATTTTTTTTTCTTGAAATTGAAAATGATCTTTTTAAAAAGAGGAATTGAATTACAATTTTTTCTCGCTTAAAATAAATGTTTACAACTTTCAGGGTACGTACTGGGCCTAGGAAACCTGGAAAGTCCTTGAATTTCATTATTTTTTTTCAAGGCCTTGAATAGCCTGGAAAAATAGGCTTATTTCCTAAAAAACCTTGAAAGTCCTTGAATTTTCAATTCTGAAACCGCAAAATTCCCTTCTTACCAGAACCCTGACGTCACGCTTTTACGTCACGTTCCCGTCTTCGGCCTGTTCACTTTCCGTGGATCTATCAATCACAGTTCCCTCCCATTTCTTGCTCTCGGCGAATAGTGACCGTTCATTACACGGTTTGCGTTTTGAACAGTGCCGGCTTGTCACTTGTCTAATATCCTGTTTAGTTCTGCCCGCTGTCGTTATTCTTTGAATTTAAATTGTCCATTCAAGAGAGTTTGTTTTCATCGTGAACATTCCGACTCTAAACAGTGTTTATGGCTGCTTGTTTTTTTCCATTACAAAAACTTCTTTTCGTTCAAGATTACGCCGAACTGCTCCAAAAGATCATTTTTTGGCTTAAAAACTACTTTGCGAGAATTTTGGCAGGAAATTTTTCAAAATTATCATGGAATGTCGCCAACATAGCGATAGAGAGTATTTTGCACTTTAAGGGCGTTTTTCGTCAGTTAACGTGCTGGAAAGGGTTCGCACTTGAAAATAGAAATTACAATCTCTCAGTTTTGTTGTAGGTTTTTCAAACTGTATAGAAGTAGTAAATGAATCTCTGTGCATCTGATTTAAATCTGTTTTCTTGGCTGATTTTAGTTATAGGAAATTAATATTATTTTTTTATACTTATAGAATACATGATTATTTTTAGATTTTTTTTACTGAGGCTCCGTGCTAAAAATAGATTACAAGTATTGTTTTGTTTTTTGGAACTACTGTCTGTCTATTTCTGCCACTTATAAATACAAGTATTGTACTTTTCACACAAGCAATCATAGTACATCTGGTTTAGATTTGCTCTCTTGCCTGGTTTTAATAATTAAGAAATACATAGCTTTCTTAAGGTTTAAAAAAAACTCGAATATTTTTTAAAATTTCTAAACTTCTTGAACCAATTGATAGCCCCCGCCCCTTTCCCCTCCCTACACACTTCCGGGCTAAATTTCTAAGTCATCGCCAAAACGGGATTTAAACTTGCTGTGGTGATTAGATGGAAGGATTGGTGAGTATTAGTAAATGATTTTTTAACCATCGATGTTGGATCATGATTTTGATTTGTCCACAAACGGGAAAACGCATATTACGTCATTCGTTTAATTGTTGGCAAAGAGGTTAGTAATTATTTTTTTTTAATACCCAAGTATTGATGAAAAAAAAAAAGTTAGTGCCTTGTTTGTAAATGAATGTCATGCTTTTTAATTTATTTTTTGAGTATTGTTATCAAATTAATTAATGTAAATTTAGAATGCAATCATATTTATATAATGAACAAGTTACACCTTTTTTTTTTACTTTAAAGTAATTTAAAACATCAAGGTGGAAATATACAAGAATATTTGGGGCATCACTAATTTTAATGTAGTAATTTACTGCTCCAAAATCGTATTTTACTGTTCCGACAGTGCTCCAAAATCACATTTTGGTACTTACATCACTGCAAAACTCACACTATAAAAAGTGGATTGGAAAAGATTTCTCCAATCTTCATCCCGCAATAAATATTTATGGTTGCATCTTTGCTGTTTGGTAACATTTTATATTTTAAACTTCAGACAAATTCATTAATTAAAAAAAAAGGAAGTTAAAAATTGCAATTTTTGTACCGACTCTGCGATGGTAAAATAGGGCCTTGATTTTTTTTGTAATATCCTTGAAAAAGGCCTTGAAAGTCCTTGAATTTCACTTCCAATAAAGTGTACGCACCCTGAACTTTTTTTCTTCCAATATGTGCTAAATTTGAGATTTTATAAATAACACCATCTAAACTCGAGATTGCTATTTACAAATAATCCAACAAAGAACAATAATTTCAATAAATCTTCTTTAATTTAGAAATTTTTTCCAAAGTCTCATATTACTTTGACTCTTTGCAGCTCTTGCATTTTTTTTTTTTCCCATCAAAATGTTATTCTAATCATAGTATGGCCTTACTGAGCACTTGGGCCAGAAAATTAAACTAACTAAAATTCTATTCTAAGCAAGTCCAAAAGGTTTGGTCAAGTCATTTTGTCATCAAGTTTGGTTTTGCATGTCAAAGGTGCCGGTTTCGAATCTGGGTATAGCCATAGAAGTTCATTGTGATTAAAAACCCTGGTTCAGCCTTTTGTTCAGTAATAATTAGTCGTTAGTGTGCTTAAAATTAACTTGTTGAGAAAACAAACCAACCAAACCTATACTATGAAAGTTGTGATTGTTGAAACCAATCATTGAAGTGTTGTTGCTTTTCTAGTGAAATGCTGAAAAACCTTCTTGAGTGCAAAAATTAGAAAATAATTAGCTCTTTAGCTAAAATATTTAGTCAACAAATTAGAATTATTTGATATTCCAAGATTAGTCGTCAAACAAAATGGGTTAACAAGTTGAAAGTTAAAAGGTATTTTTCAATCGACTTGTTTGATATTAAATATTTGATAGTTAAAGTTTGTAGTGATTTTATAATGAAAAGTTTCCTAATTATTTTAAATTGAACATCGAGACTGATGAATCTTTAAAAAAAAAAATTCATATTACTAAGGAGAAACTTGTGCGACTCACTATTTTTTTGCTTTACAAATTTTATACACCACTTTAAACATTCATTGAGACTTCAATTCTAAATCTTTATATCTGATTAGTTTTTTTCTTTATTAAAGGTATTCTTATCTTCTATTGTAAATGCTTTTGTTAAGTTTGAAATCAAACAAAATGCACACATGAATGTATTGCACATTATTTAATATCTTTTTTTATTTTTTAAAATTTACTAAACTTCTCTTACATTGCTGTTTTTATTTTTTAATGCAGCTCATATTTTTAAAACAATATTTATTGTTTTAAACTTCATCGTTTATATTCTAAATGTCATTCATAGTTTCGGAACTCCATTAAAACTGTTTATTTGTATATTTATAGCCTGAAAATACTAATTAACTTATTTGTATTTAAGCTATTTACTTTTATTTATGTAAAGTACATACATGTTTATGAATTTTAAAATGGCAGTTCCGTAACAGGCAAAACTAAGAATGTTTCTTTTATTTGTAGAATAAATGTCCACACGCTCTTGAATTTCTATTCGTTTTGATACTAAATAACTGACTTTTTAATAAATTTAGTGAAACCAAGCATTGTATTTAGAAAATAGTGTGAATACATTTTAAGCACATGCTGTGTTATTTAAATATTTTGAAAACAGCTTACATCAACATGAGACCTTTTAAAATAATTCAACATTTTTCAATATATCATTCATTGTTTGCTGGGTCTTACAATTTCTACTTGCCTTCTTTTAGGAATATTATATTAAGTGAAGTTTATTTTTCAAATATTTCCAGAGTCAGTTCTCACTTTGGCGTCTTTTCTTAAACTTGTTGTCCTTGTTCTAAGAAAAAAAAAGGAAAAAAATTCGTGTTTAGTAGTATTAATAAAATTGCGGTTGTTTGAACTGTAATATCGGTTCAGCATTTTTAAACCTAAACAATTATTTTTTCATTGAATTGTCTCTTTTCTTATTCATACTTATAAAACATGATTTTATTGAATTTGCAAATAAAGAAGATATGCACAATAATTACTTGCACACTCATTAATAATATAATTTATAAGTCTTTATGCTTATTCTAAAAGTTAATTCAGATTTAATATTTTTAAATAAATTACATTCAAATCAAATTTTATTAATTATTTGTTTAAATATGTTTATTTTTCAAAAATAAGCAATGTTACAGGCTTAACAAATTTTGAGGTTAATTGAAAATAACTTTAAAATTGTTGGAGAAACTTTGTAATGTAAATAAAAAGTAGTCTAATTTACCCTCATATTTTATTAGTTATGTGGTTCGAACCTTGAAGTGATCATGGGTTAATATATAAATGTATCTCTAGACCCCTTTTTTTGCACCCTTCTGTTTGGTAAATAACTTTTTACATATGTTTAACTAGTTTACATGAAATTTACATTCGTTTTCATTGAGAAATTTTTACAAAACTTTTCTTTCAATGCTCATAAAATACTCAAGCATTTTTTTCCTACTTGTTTAGAATACTTTTATTTAAGTAAAGGTAACAAATAGCGTTTTTTGTAAATCCACCTAAATTGTTTTCTAGACTCTAATTGTGGAACTGGCTGATGGTTGAAGTACAAAAGTGACATGGAAATTTTAGAATCCAGTTTAAGGTTTTGCCATTTTAAAGGTAATTTTATAGCTATTTTACAATGTTGCTGTTATAATTGATTCTGTAATTTTATTCTGTATATTAATTGAAAATGACTTTGCTCTTTTATTCAACATAATCAGAGATGTATTATCGTGGATTTACCTGCACGAGTATAAAAAGTACAACCCTAATGCAATTTTAATTTTTAATTATTTAAAACTGAAAAAATAGAAAGAAAAAATTTTTGTTTTAAATACTACCTGATTAATCATATTCTTTAAATAAGTTGGGGGTTTTTTTTACTTGTTTTTTGCTTGCCTTCTATTTTTTTTATGGGTTCTATTGAATCGCTTGAATTTTATAATATATAACTGTTAAAATATAAAGTAATTTTCAAAAAAGCTTGAATTGTTTGTTCTAATAGGTATTCCGTTTAAGTTTGGTTATTATTTTATAGTTTCGAATTTTTTGTTCTTGAAATTCAAAATGATCTTTTTAAAAAGAGGAATTGAATTACTATTTTAGTCTTGCTTAAAATAAATGTTTACAACTTTTTACCTTCCAATATGTGCTAAACTGGATATTTTATAAATAACACCATCTAAACTCGAGATTGCTATTAACAAATAATCTAACAAAGAACATTAATTTAAACTAGGGGGCTTCGCCCCCTGCTCGCTAACGCTCGCCAACCCCCAAACGCCTCGCCGCTCGAATTTGTGGTTAAAACATCTTGCTGCGCTCGAATAGGTTTGCCAGCCATAAAAAATTTAACCAAATTTTTATAAATTTAATGTAAGGGCTAATAGAGAAAACACCCAAATTGCAAGTTTCATAAAAGAAAGTTAAATATACTATCCGCCAACATTCTGATTTAAAACTTCAAGGATGTTGACGTATTACGCCGAGAGTGATTGTTTCGATCACGTCACCCCGTTAGAGAACGACGTCCAACGCGAGGCATTTTCTGGATAGAAATACTTCAAAATAATAATTACTCTAATAAAAAAATGCTTCAGAAAAACAGAAAAAATCAACTTTGAAACGAAGCGTTTAAAATTAGCAACGGGTTTGTTGTTTACATATGTAAGGATGTTGCCATTCATATATTGAAAATCATTGAGGCTTTGTAGTAGCTTAATAATGAAAAATATTAAAATTTAACTAATTAATGAAGTGTTAATAAATTATTTTGGCACGTTTTGGCAAATCTACAGCTTATTTCCTTTAAAATGACATCTTGATCATTGAAATTGGTTTAGCAGTTTAGGCGGACGGACTAACCCCAAAAAACGTATTGCCTATTAAATATATAGATAAATCAATAAATCTTCTTTAATTTAGAAATTTTTTCCAAAGTCTCATATTACTTGACTCTTTGCAGCTCTTGTATTTTTTTTTTTTTTTTGCCATTAAAAATGTTATTCTAATCGTAGTATGGCTTTACTGAGCTCTTGGGCCAGAAAATTATACTAACTAAAATTCTATTCTAAGCAAGTCCAAAAGTTAGCAGTTTGGTTTTGCATGTCAAAGGTGCCGGTTTCGAATCTGGGTATAACCATAGAAGTTTTTTGTGATTAAAAATCCTGGTTCAGCCTTTTGTTTAATATTAATTTGTTGTTAGTGTGCTTAAAAGTAACTTGTTGAGTGTTCAAACCAACCAAACCTATACTATGAAAGTTGTGATTGTTGAAACCAATGATTGAAGTGTCATTGCTTTTCCTGTAAAATGCTAAAAAACCTTCTTGAGTGCTAAAATTAGAAAATAATTAGCTCTTTAGCTAAAATATTTAGTCAATAAATTATAATTATTTGATATTCCAAGATTAGTCATCAAACAAAATGGGTTAACAAGTTGAAAGTTAAAAAGTGTTTTTCAGTCGACTTGTTTGCTATTAAATATTCAATATTTAAAGTTTGTAGTGATTTTATAATGAAAAGTTTACTAAGTATATTAGATTGAACATCGGGACTGATGAATCTTTTTTAAAAAAATTCATATTGCTAAGGAGAAACTTGTGAGACTTGCTATTTTTTTGCTTTACGAATTTTATACACCACTTTAAACATTGATTGAGACTTCAATTCTAAATCTTTATATCTGATTATTTTTTTTCTTTATTAAAGGTACTCTTATCTTCTGTTGTAAATGCTTTTTATAAGTTTGAATTCAATCAAAATGCACACATGAATGTATTGCACATTATTTAATATCTTTTTTTATTTTTTAAAATTTACTAAACTTCTCTTACATTACTGTTTTTATTTTTTAATGCAACTCATATTTTTAAAACAATATTTATAGTTTTAAACTTCATCTATTACATTCTAAATGTCATTCAAAGTTTCGGAACTCAATTAAAACTGTTTATTTGTATATTTATAGCCTGAAAATACTAATTTACTTATTTTTATTTAAGCTATTTACTTTTATTTATGTAAAGTACATACATGTTTATGAATTTTAAAATGGCAGTTCCGTAAAAGGCAAAACTAAGAATGTTTCTGTTATTTGTAGAATAAATGTCCACACGCTCTTGAATTTCTATTCGTTTCGATATTAAATAACTGACTTTTTAATAAATTTAGTGAAACCAAGCATTGTTTTTAGAAAATAGTGTGAATACATTTTTAGCACATGCTGTGTTATTTAAATATTTTGAAAAGAGCTTATATCGACATCAGACCTTTTAAAATGATTAAACATTTTTCAATATATCATTGTTTGCTGGATCTTTCGATTTCTACTTGCCTTCTTTTAGGAATATTATATTAAGTGAAGTTTATTTTTCAAATATTTCCAGAGTCAGTTTTCCCTTTGGCTTCTTTTCTTAAATTTGTTGTTCTTGTTCCAAGAAAAAAATAATTTGTGTTTAGTAGTATTAATAAAATTGCGATTGTTTGAACTGTAATATCGGTTCAGCATTTTTAGAACCTAAACAACTATATTTTTCATTGAATTGTCTGTTTTCCTATTCATACTTATAAAACATTATTTTATTGAATTTGCAAATGAAGAATATATGCTCAGTAATTACTTGTTCACTCATTAATAATTTAATTTATAAATCTTTATGCTTATTCTAAAAGTTAATTTAGATTTAATATTTTTAAATAAATTACATTCAAATAAAATTTTATTAATTATTTGTTTAAATAAGTTTATTTTTCAAAAATAAGCAATGTTACAGGCTTAACAAATCTTGAGGTTAATTGAAAATAACTTTAAAATTGTTGGAGAAACTTTGTAATGTAAATAAAAAGTAGTCTAATTTACCCTCATATTTTATTAGTTATGTGGTTCGAACCTTGAAGTGATCATGGGTTAATATATAAATGTATCTCTAGACCCCTTTTTTTGCACCCTTCTGTTTAGTAAATAACTTTTTACATATGTTTAACTAGTTTACATGAAATTTACATTCGTTTTCATTGAGAAATTTTTACAAAACTTTTCTTTCAATGCTCATAAAATACTCAAGCATTTTTTTTTTCTACTTGTTTAGAATGCTTTTATTTAAGTAAAGGTAACAAATAGCGTTTTTGTAAAACTACCTAAATTGTACTCTAGACTCTAATTGTGGAACTGGCTGATGGTAGAAGTACAAAAGTGACATGGAAATTTTAGAATCCAGTTTAAAGTTTTGCCATTGTAAAGGTAATTTTATAGCTATTAAAACAATTTTGCTGTTATAATTGATTCTGTAATTTTATTTGTTTGATCTGTATATTAATTGAAAATGACTTTGCTCTTTTATACAACATAATCAGAGATGTATTATCGTAGATTCACCTGCACGAATATAAAAAGTACAACCCTAATGCAGTTTTAATTTTTAATTATTTAAAACTGAAAAAATAGAAAGAAAAAATTTTTGTTTCAAATACTTCCTGATTAATCTTATTCTTTAAATAAGTAGGTTTTTTTTTCACTTGGTTTTTTGCTTGCCTTCTATCTTATTTATGGGTTCTATTGAATTGCTTGAATTTTATGATATATAACTGTTAAAATATAAAGTAATTTTAAAAAATGCTTGAATTGTTTGTTCCAATCGGTATTCCGTTTGTTTGGTTATTAATTTATAGTTTTTGAATTTTTTTTTCTTGAAATTGAAAATGATCTTTTTAAAAAGAGGAATTGAATTACAATTTTTTCTCGCTTAAAATAAATGTTTACAACTTTCAGGGTATGTACTGGGCCTAGGAAACCTGGAAAGTCCTTGAATTTCATTATTTTTTTTCAAGGCCTTGAATAGCCTGGAAAAATAGGCTTATTTCCTAAAAAACCTTGAAAGTCCTTGAATTTTCAATTCTGAAACCGCAAAATTCCCTTCTTACCAGAACCCTGACGTCACGCTTTTACGTCACGTTCCCGTCTTCGGCCTGTTCACTTTCCGTGGATCTGTCAATCACAGTTCCCTCCCATTTCTTGCTCTCGGCGAATAGTGACCGTTCATTACACGGTTTGCGTTTTGAACAGTGCCGGTTTGTCACTTGTCTAATATCCTGTTTAGTTCTGCCCGCTGTCGTTATTCTTTGAATTTAAATTGTCCATTCAAGAGAGTTTGTTTTCATCGTGAACATTCCGACTCTAAACAGTGTTTATGGCTGCTTGTTTTTTTCCATTACAAAAACTTCTTTTCGTTCAAGATTACGCCGAACTGCTCCAAAAGATCATTTTTTGGCTTAAAAACTACTTTGCGAGAATTTTGGCAGGAAATTTTTCAAAATTATCATGGAATGTCGCCAACATAGCGATAGAGAGTATTTTGCACTTTAAGGGCGTTTTTCGTCAGTTAACGTGCTGGAAAGGGTTCGCACTTGAAAATAGAAATTACAATCTCTCAGTTTTGTTGTAGGTTTTTCAAACTGTATAGAAGTAGTAAATGAATCTCTGTGCATCTGATTTAAATCTGTTTTCTTGGCTGATTTTAGTTATAGGAAATTAATATTATTTTTTTATACTTATAGAATACATGATTATTTTTAGATTTTTTTTACTGAGGCTCCGTGCTAAAAATAGATTACAAGTATTGTTTTGTTTTTTGGAACTACTGTCTGTCTATTTCTGCCACTTATAAATACAAGTATTGTACTTTTCACACAAGCAATCATAGTACATCTGGTTTAGATTTGCTCTCTTGCCTGGTTTTAATAATTAAGAATACATAGCTTTCTTAAGGTTTTAAAAAAACTCGAATATTTTTTAAAATTTCTAAACTTCTTGAACCAATTGATAGCCCCCGCCCCTTTCCCCTCCCTACACACTTCCGGGCTAAATTTCTAAGTCATCGCCAAAACGGGATTTAAACTTGCTGTGGTGATTAGATGGAAGGATTGGTGAGTATTAGTAAATGATTTTTTAACCATCGATGTTGGATCATGATTTTGATTTGTCCACAAACAGGAAAACGCATATTACGTCATTCGTTTAATTGTTGGCAAAGAGGTTAGTAATTATTTTTTTTTAATACCCAAGTATTGATGAAAAAAAAAAAAAGTTAGTGGCTTGTTTGTAAATGAATGTCATGCTTTTTAATTTATTTTTTGAGTATTGTTATCAAATTAATTAATGTAAATTTAGAATGCAATCATATTTATATAATGAACAAGTTACACCTTTTTTTTTTACTTTAAAGTAATTTAAAATATCAAGGTTGAAATATACAAGAATATTTGGGGCATCACTAATTTTAATGTAGTAATTTACTGCTCCAAAATCGTATTTTACTGTTCCGACAGTGCTCCAAAATCACATTTTGGTACTTACATCACTGCAAAACTCACACTATAAAAAGTGGATTGGAAAAGATTTCTCCAATCTTCATCCCGCAATAAATATTTATGGTTGCATCTTTGCTGTTTGGTAACATTTTATATTTTAAACTTCAGACAAATTCATTAATTAGAAAAAAAGGAAGTTAAAAATTGCAATTTTTGTACCGACTCTGCGATGGTAAAATAGGGCCTTGATTTTTTTTGTAATATCCTTGAAAAAGGCCTTGAAAGTCCTTGAATTTCACTTCCAATAAAGTGTACGCACCCTGAACTTTTTTTCTTCCAATATGTGCTAAATTTGAGATTTTATAAATAACACCATCTAAACTCGAGATTGCTATTAACAAATAATCTAACAAAGAACAATAATTTCAATAAATCTTCTTTAATTTAGAAATTTTTTCCAAAGTCTCATATTACTTTGACTCTTTGCAGCTCTTGCATTTTTTTTTTCCATCAAAATGTTATTCTAATCATAGTATGGCCTTACTGAGCACTTGGGCCAGAAAATTAAACTAACTAAAATTCTATTCTAAGCAAGTCCAAAAGGTTTGGTCAAGTCATTTTGTCATCAAGTTTGGTTTTGCATGTCAAAGGTGCCGGTTTCGAATCTGGGTATAGCCATAGAAGTTCATTGTGATTAAAAATCCTGGTTCAGCCTTTTGTTCAGTAATAATTAGTCGTTAGTGTGCTTAAAATTAACTTGTTGAGAAAACAAACCAACCAAACCTATACTATGAAAGTTGTGATTGTTGAAACCAATCATTGAAGTGTTGTTGCTTTTCTAGTGAAATGCTGAAAAACCTTCTTGAGTGCAAAAATTAGAAAATAATTAGCTCTTTAGCTAAAATATTTAGTCAACAAATTAGAATTATTTGATATTCCAAGATTAGTCGTCAAACAAAATGGGTTAACAAGTTGAAAGTTAAAAGGTATTTTTCAATCGACTTGTTTGATATTAAATATTTGATAGTTAAAGTTTGTAGTGATTTTATAATGAAAAGTTTCCTAATTATTTTAGATTGAACATCGAGACTGATGAATCTTTAAAAAAAAAAATTCATATTACTAAGGAGAAACTTGTGCGACTCACTATTTTTTTGCTTTACAAATTTTGTACACCACTTTAAACATTGATTGAGACTTCAATTCTAAATCTTTATATCTGATTAGTTTTTTTCTTTATTAAAGGTATTCTTATCTTCTGTTGTAAATGCTTTTGTTAAGTTTGAAATCAAACAAAATGCACACATGAATGTATTGCACATTATTTAATATCTTTTTTTATTTTTTTAAATTTACTAAACTTCTCTTACATTGCTGTTTTTATTTTTTAATGCAGCTCATATTTTTAAAACAATATTTATTGTTTTAAACTTCATCGTTTATATTCTAAATGTCATTCATAGTTTCGGAACTCCATTAAAACTGTTTATTTGTATATTTATAGCCTGAAAATACTAATTAACTTATTTGTATTTAAGCTATTTACTTTTATTTATGTAAAGTACATACATGTTTATGAATTTTAAAATGGCAGTTCCGTAACATGCAAAACTAAGAATGTTTCTGTTATTTGTAGAATAAATGTCGACACGCTCTTGAATTTCTATTCGTTTTGATACTAAATAACTTACTTTTTAATAAATTTAGTGAAACCAAGCATTGTATTTAGAAAATAGTGTGAATACATTTTAAGCACATGCTGTGTTATTTAAATATTTTGAAAACAGCTTACATCAACATGAGACCTTTTAAAATAATTCAACATTTTTCAATATATCATTCATTGTTTGCTGGGTCTTAAAATTTCTACTTGCCTTCTTTTAGGAATATTATATTAAGTGAAGTTTATTTTTCAAATATTTCCAGAGTCAGTTCTCACTTTGGCGTCTTTTCTTAAACTTGTTGTCCTTGTTCTAAGAAAAAAAAAGGAAAAAAATTCGTGTTTAGTAGTATTAATAAAATTGCGGTTGTTTGAACTGTAATATCGGTTCAGCATTTTTAAACCTAAACAATTATTTTTTCATTGAATTGTCTCTTTTCTTATTCATACTTATAAAACATGATTTTATTGAATTTGCAAATAAAGAAGATATGCACAATAATTACTTGCACACTCATTAATAATATAATTTATAAGTCTTTATGCTTATTCTAAAAGTTAATTCAGATTTAATATTTTTAAATAAATTACATTCAAATCAAATTTTATTAATTATTTGTTTAAATATGTTTATTTTTCAAAAATAAGCAATGTTACAGGCTTAACAAATTTTGAGGTTAATTGAAAATAACTTTAAAATTGTTGGAGAAACTTTGTAATGTAAATAAAAAGTAGTCTAATTTACCCTCATATTTTATTAGTTATGTGGTTCGAACCTTGAAGTGATCATGGGTTAATATATAAATGTATCTCTAGACCCCTTTTTTTGCACCCTTCTGTTTGGTAAATAACTTTTTACATATGTTTAACTAGTTTACATGAAATTTACATTCGTTTTCATTGAGAAATTTTTACAAAACTTTTCTTTCAATGCTCATAAAATACTCAAGCATTTTTTTCCTACTTGTTTAGAATACTTTTATTTAAGTAAAGGTAACAAATAGCGTTTTTTGTAAATCCACCTAAATTGTTTTCTAGACTCTAATTGTGGAACTGGCTGATGGTTGAAGTACAAAAGTGACATGGAAATTTTAGAATCCAGTTTAAGGTTTTGCCATTTTAAAGGTAATTTTATAGCTATTTTACAATGTTGCTGTTATAATTGATTCTGTAATTTTATTCTGTATATTAATTGAAAATGACTTTGCTCTTTTATTCAACATAATCAGAGATGTATTATCGTGGATTTACCTGCACGAGTATAAAAAGTACAACCCTAATGCAATTTTAATTTTTAATTATTTAAAACTGAAAAAATAGAAAGAAAAAATTTTTGTTTTAAATACTACCTGATTAATCATATTCTTTAAATAAGTTGGGGGTTTTTTTTACTTGTTTTTTGCTTGCCTTCTATTTTTTTTATGGGTTCTATTGAATCGCTTGAATTTTATAATATATAACTGTTAAAATATAAAGTAATTTTCAAAAAAGCTTGAATTGTTTGTTCTAATAGGTATTCCGTTTAAGTTTGGTTATTATTTTATAGTTTCAAATTTTTTGTTCTTGAAATTCAAAATGATCTTTTTAAAAAGAGGAATTGAATTACTATTTTAGTCTTGCTTAAAATAAATGTTTACAACTTTTTACCTTCCAATATGTGCTAAACTGGATATTTTATAAATAACACCATCTAAACTCGAGATTGCTATTAACAAATAATCTAACAAAGAACATTAATTTAAACTAGGGGGCTTCGCCCCCTGCTCGCTAACGCTCGCCAACCCCCAAACGCCTCGCCGCTCGAATTTGTGGTTAAAACATCTTGCTGCGCTCGAATAGGTTTGCCAGCCATAAAAAATTTAACCAAATTTTTATAAATTTAATGTAAGGGCTAATAGAGAAAACACCCAAATTGCAAGTTTCATAAAAGAAAGTTAAATATACTATCCGCCAACATTCTGATTTAAAACTTCAAGGATGTTGACGTATTACGCCGAGAGTGATTGTTTCGATCACGTCACCCCGTTAGAGAACGACGTCCAACGCGAGGCATTTTCTGGATAGAAATACTTCAAAATAATAATTACTCTAATAAAAAAATGCTTCAGAAAAACAGAAAAAATCAACTTTGAAACGAAGCGTTTAAAATTAGCAACGGGTTTGTTGTTTACATATGTAAGGATGTTGCCATTCATATATTGAAAATCATTGAGGCTTTGTAGTAGCTTAATAATGAAAAATATTAAAATTTAACTAATTAATGAAGTGTTAATAAATTATTTTGGCACGTTTTGGCAAATCTACAGCTTATTTCCTTTAAAATGACATCTTGATCATTGAAATTGGTTTAGCAGTTTAGGCGGACGGACTAACCCCAAAAAACGTATTGCCTATTAAATATATAGATAAATCAATAAATCTTCTTTAATTTAGAAATTTTTTCCAAAGTCTCATATTACTTGACTCTTTGCAGCTCTTGTATTTTTTTTTTTTTTTGCCATTAAAAATGTTATTCTAATCGTAGTATGGCTTTACTGAGCTCTTGGGCCAGAAAATTATACTAACTAAAATTCTATTCTAAGCAAGTCCAAAAGTTAGCAGTTTGGTTTTGCATGTCAAAGGTGCCGGTTTCGAATCTGGGTATAACCATAGAAGTTTTTTGTGATTAAAAATCCTGGTTCAGCCTTTTGTTTAATATTAATTTGTTGTTAGTGTGCTTAAAAGTAACTTGTTGAGTGTTCAAACCAACCAAACCTATACTATGAAAGTTGTGATTGTTGAAACCAATGATTGAAGTGTCATTGCTTTTCCTGTAAAATGCTAAAAAACCTTCTTGAGTGCTAAAATTAGAAAATAATTAGCTCTTTAGCTAAAATATTTAGTCAATAAATTATAATTATTTGATATTCCAAGATTAGTCATCAAACAAAATGGGTTAACAAGTTGAAAGTTAAAAAGTGTTTTTCAGTCGACTTGTTTGCTATTAAATATTCAATATTTAAAGTTTGTAGTGATTTTATAATGAAAAGTTTACTAAGTATATTAGATTGAACATCGGGACTGATGAATCTTTTTTAAAAAAATTCATATTGCTAAGGAGAAACTTGTGAGACTTGCTATTTTTTTGCTTTACGAATTTTATACACCACTTTAAACATTGATTGAGACTTCAATTCTAAATCTTTATATCTGATTATTTTTTTTCTTTATTAAAGGTACTCTTATCTTCTGTTGTAAATGCTTTTTATAAGTTTGAATTCAATCAAAATGCACACATGAATGTATTGCACATTATTTAATATCTTTTTTTATTTTTTAAAATTTACTAAACTTCTCTTACATTACTGTTTTTATTTTTTAATGCAACTCATATTTTTAAAACAATATTTATAGTTTTAAACTTCATCTATTACATTCTAAATGTCATTCAAAGTTTCGGAACTCAATTAAAACTGTTTATTTGTATATTTATAGCCTGAAAATACTAATTTACTTATTTTTATTTAAGCTATTTACTTTTATTTATGTAAAGTACATACATGTTTATGAATTTTAAAATGGCAGTTCCGTAAAAGGCAAAACTAAGAATGTTTCTGTTATTTGTAGAATAAATGTCCACACGCTCTTGAATTTCTATTCGTTTCGATATTAAATAACTGACTTTTTAATAAATTTAGTGAAACCAAGCATTGTTTTTAGAAAATAGTGTGAATACATTTTTAGCACATGCTGTGTTATTTAAATATTTTGAAAAGAGCTTATATCGACATCAGACCTTTTAAAATGATTAAACATTTTTCAATATATCATTGTTTGCTGGATCTTTCGATTTCTACTTGCCTTCTTTTAGGAATATTATATTAAGTGAAGTTTATTTTTCAAATATTTCCAGAGTCAGTTTTCCCTTTGGCTTCTTTTCTTAAATTTGTTGTTCTTGTTCCAAGAAAAAAATAATTTGTGTTTAGTAGTATTAATAAAATTGCGATTGTTTGGAACTGTAATATCGGTTCAGCATTTTTAGAACCTAAACAACTATATTTTTCATTGAATTGTCTGTTTTCCTATTCATACTTATAAAACATTATTTTATTGAATTTGCAAATGAAGAATATATGCTCAGTAATTACTTGTTCACTCATTAATAATTTAATTTATAAATCTTTATGCTTATTCTAAAAGTTAATTTAGATTTAATATTTTTAAATAAATTACATTCAAATAAAATTTTATTAATTATTTGTTTAAATAAGTTTATTTTTCAAAAATAAGCAATGTTACAGGCTTAACAAATCTTGAGGTTAATTGAAAATAACTTTAAAATTGTTGGAGAAACTTTGTAATGTAAATAAAAAGTAGTCTAATTTACCCTCATATTTTATTAGTTATGTGGTTCGAACCTTGAAGTGATCATGGGTTAATATATAAATGTATCTCTAGACCCCTTTTTTTGCACCCTTCTGTTTAGTAAATAACTTTTTACATATGTTTAACTAGTTTACATGAAATTTACATTCGTTTTCATTGAGAAATTTTTACAAAACTTTTCTTTCAATGCTCATAAAATACTCAAGCATTTTTTTTTTCTACTTGTTTAGAATGCTTTTATTTAAGTAAAGGTAACAAATAGCGTTTTTGTAAAACTACCTAAATTGTACTCTAGACTCTAATTGTGGAACTGGCTGATGGTAGAAGTACAAAAGTGACATGGAAATTTTAGAATCCAGTTTAAAGTTTTGCCATTGTAAAGGTAATTTTATAGCTATTAAAACAATTTTGCTGTTATAATTGATTCTGTAATTTTATTTGTTTGATCTGTATATTAATTGAAAATGACTTTGCTCTTTTATACAACATAATCAGAGATGTATTATCGTAGATTCACCTGCACGAATATAAAAAGTACAACCCTAATGCAGTTTTAATTTTTAATTATTTAAAACTGAAAAAATAGAAAGAAAAAATTTTTGTCTCAAATACTTCCTGATTAATCTTATTCTTTAAATAAGTAGGGTTTTTTTTCACTTGGTTTTTTGCTTGCCTTCTATCTTATTTATGGGTTCTATTGAGTTGCTTGAATTTTATGATATATAACTGTTAAAATATAAAGTAATTTTAAAAAATGCTTGAATTGTTTGTTCCAATCGGTATTCCGTTTGTTTGGTTATTAATTTATAGTTTTTGAATTTTTTTTTCTTGAAATTGAAAATGATCTTTTTAAAAAGAGGAATTGAATTACAATTTTTTCTCGCTTAAAATAAATGTTTACAACTTTCAGGGTACGTACTGGGCCTAGGAAACCTGGAAAGTCCTTGAATTTCATTATTTTTTTTCAAGGCCTTGAATAGCCTGGAAAAATAGGCTTATTTCCTAAAAAACCTTGAAAGTCCTTGAATTTTCAATTCTGAAACCGCAAAATTCCCTTCTTGCCAGAACCCTGACGTCACGCTTTTACGTCACGTTCCCGTCTTCGGCCTGTTCACTTTCCGTGGATCTATCAATCACAGTTCCCTCCCATTTCTTGCTCTCGGCGAATAGTGACCGTTCATTACACGGTTTGCGTTTTGAACAGTGCCGGCTTGTCACTTGTCTAATATCCTGTTTAGTTCTGCCCGCTGTCGTTATTCTTTGAATTTAAATTGTCCATTCAAGAGAGTTTGTTTTCATCGTGAACATTCCGACTCTAAACAGTGTTTATGGCTGCTTGTTTTTTTCCATTACAAAAACTTCTTTTCGTTCAAGATTACGCCGAACTGCTCCAAAAGATCATTTTTTGGCTTAAAAACTACTTTGCGAGAATTTTGGCAGGAAATTTTTCAAAATTATCATGGAATGTCGCCAACATAGCGATAGAGAGTATTTTGCACTTTAAGGGCGTTTTTTGTCAGTTAACGTGCTGGAAAGGGTTCGCACTTGAAAATAGAAATTACAATCTCTCAGTTTTGTTGTAGGTTTTTCAAACTGTATAGAAGTAGTAAATGAATCTCTGTGCATCTGATTTAAATCTGTTTTCTTGGCTGATTTTAGTTATAGGAAATTAATATTATTTTTTTATACTTATAGAATACATGATTATTTTTAGATTTTTTTTACTGAGGCTCCGTGCTAAAAATAGATTACAAGTATTGTTTTGTTTTTTGGAACTACTGTCTGTCTATTTCTGCCACTTATAAATACAAGTATTGTACTTTTCACACAAGCAATCATAGTACATCTGGTTTAGATTTGCTCTCTTGCCTGGTTTTAATAATTAAGAAATACATAGCTTTCTTAAGGTTTAAAAAAAACTCGAATATTTTTTAAAATTTCTAAACTTCTTGAACCAATTGATAGCCCCCGCCCCTTTCCCCTCCCTACACACTTCCGGGCTAAATTTCTAAGTCATCCCCAAAACGGGATTTAAACTTGCTGTGGTGATTAGATGGAAGGATTGGTGAGTATTAGTAAATGATTTTTTAACCATCGATGTTGGATCATGATTTTGATTTGTCCACAAACGGGAAAACGCATATTACGTCATTCGTTTAATTGTTGGCAAAGAGGTTAGTAATTATTTTTTTTTAATACCCAAGTATTGATGAAAAAAAAAAAAGTTAGTGCCTTGTTTGTAAATGAATGTCATGCTTTTTAATTTATTTTTTGAGTATTGTTATCAAATTAATTAATGTAAATTTAGAATGCAATCATATTTATATAATGAACAAGTTACACCTTTTTTTTTTACTTTAAAGTAATTTAAAACATCAAGGTTGAAATATACAAGAATATTTGGGGCATCACTAATTTTAATGTAGTAATTTACTGCTCCAAAATCGTATTTTACTGTTCCGACAGTGCTCCAAAATCACATTTTGGTACTTACATCACTGCAAAACTCACACTATAAAAAGTGGATTGGAAAAGATTTCTCCAATCTTCATCCCGCAATAAATATTTATGGTTGCATCTTTGCTGTTTGGTAACATTTTATATTTTAAACTTCAGACAAATTCATTAATTAAAAAAAAAGGAAGTTAAAAATTGCAATTTTTGTACCGACTCTGCGATGGTAAAATAGGGCCTTGATTTTTTTTGTAATATCCTTGAAAAAGGCCTTGAAAGTCCTTGAATTTCACTTCCAATAAAGTGTATGCACCCTGAACTTTTTTTCTTCCAATATGTGCTAAATTTGAGATTTTATAAATAACACCATCTAAACTCGAGATTGCTATTTACAAATAATCCAACAAAGAACAATAATTTCAATAAATCTTCTTTAATTTAGAAAATTTTTCCAAAGTCTCATATTACTTTGACTCTTTGCAGCTCTTGCATTTTTTTTTTTTCCCATCAAAATGTTATTCTAATCATAGTATGGCCTTACTGAGCACTTGGGCCAGAAAATTAAACTAACTAAAATTCTATTCTAAGCAAGTCCAAAAGGTTTGGTCAAGTCATTTTGTCATCAAGTTTGGTTTTGCATGTCAAAGGTGCCGGTTTCGAATCTGGGTATAGCCATAGAAGTTCATTGTGATTAAAAACCCTGGTTCAGCCTTTTGTTCAGTAATAATTAGTCGTTAGTGTGCTTAAAATTAACTTGTTGAGAAAACAAACCAACCAAACCTATACTATGAAAGTTGTGATTGTTGAAACCAATCATTGAAGTGTTGTTGCTTTTCTAGTGAAATGCTGAAAAACCTTCTTGAGTGCAAAAATTAGAAAATAATTAGCTCTTTAGCTAAAATATTTAGTCAACAAATTAGAATTATTTGATATTCCAAGATTAGTCGTCAAACAAAATGGGTTAACAAGTTGAAAGTTAAAAGGTATTTTTCAATCGACTTGTTTGATATTAAATATTTGATAGTTAAAGTTTGTAGTGATTTTATAATGAAAAGTTTCCTAATTATTTTAGATTGAACATCGAGACTGATGAATCTTTAAAAAAAAAAATTCATATTACTAAGGAGAAACTTGTGCGACTCACTATTTTTTTGCTTTACAAATTTTGTACACCACTTTAAACATTGATTGAGACTTCAATTCTAAATCTTTATATCTGATTAGTTTTTTTCTTTATTAAAGGTATTCTTATCTTCTGTTGTAAATGCTTTTGTTAAGTTTGAAATCAAACAAAATGCACACATGAATGTATTGCACATTATTTAATAACTTTTTTTATTTTTTTAAATTTACTAAACTTCTCTTACATTGCTGTTTTTATTTTTTAATGCAGCTCATATTTTTAAAACAATATTTATTGTTTTAAACTTCATCGTTTATATTCTAAATGTCATTCATAGTTTCGGAACTCCATTAAAACTGTTTATTTGTATATTTATAGCCTGAAAATACTAATTAACTTATTTGTATTTAAGCTATTTACTTTTATTTATGTAAAGTACATACATGTTTATGAATTTTAAAATGGCAGTTCCGTAACATGCAAAACTAAGAATGTTTCTGTTATTTGTAGAATAAATGTCGACACGCTCTTGAATTTCTATTCGTTTTGATACTAAATAACTGACTTTTTAATAAATTTAGTGAAACCAAGCATTGTATTTAGAAAATAGTGTGAATACATTTTAAGCACATGCTGTGTTATTTAAATATTTTGAAAACAGCTTACATCAACATGAGACCTTTTAAAATAATTCAACATTTTTCAATATATCATTCATTGTTTGCTGGGTCTTACAATTTCTACTTGCCTTCTTTTAGGAATATTATATTAAGTGAAGTTTATTTTTCAAATATTTCCAGAGTCAGTTCTCACTTTGGCGTCTTTTCTTAAACTTGTTGTCCTTGTTCTAAGAAAAAAAAAGGAAAAAAATTCGTGTTTAGTAGTATTAATAAAATTGCGGTTGTTTGAACTGTAATATCGGTTCAGCATTTTTAAACCTAAACAATTATTTTTTCATTGAATTGTCTCTTTTCTTATTCATACTTATAAAACATGATTTTATTGAATTTGCAAATAAAGAAGATATGCACAATAATTACTTGCACACTCATTAATAATATAATTTATAAGTCTTTATGCTTATTCTAAAAGTTAATTCAGATTTAATATTTTTAAATAAATTACATTCAAATCAAATTTTATTAATTATTTGTTTAAATATGTTTATTTTTCAAAAATAAGCAATGTTACAGGCTTAACAAATCTTGAGGTTAATTGAAAATAACTTTAAAATTGTTGGAGAAACTTTGTAATGTAAATAAAAAGTAGTCTAATTTACCCTCATATTTTATTAGTTATGTGGTTCGAACCTTGAAGTGATCATGGGTTAATATATAAATGTATCTCTAGACCCCTTTTTTTGCACCCTTCTGTTTAGTAAATAACTTTTTACATATGTTTAACTAGTTTACATGAAATTTACATTCGTTTTCATTGAGAAATTTTTACAAAACTTTTCTTTCAATGCTCATAAAATACTCAAGCATTTTTTTCCTACTTGTTTAGAATACTTTTATTTAAGTAAAGGTAACAAATAGCGTTTTTTGTAAATCCACCTAAATTGTTTTCTAGACTCTAATTGTGGAACTGGCTGATGGTTGAAGTACAAAAGTGACATGGAAATTTTAGAATCCAGTTTAAGGTTTTGCCATTTTAAAGGTAATTTTATAGCTATTTTACAATGTTGCTGTTATAATTGATTCTGTAATTTTATTCTGTATATTAATTGAAAATGACTTTGCTCTTTTATTCAACATAATCAGAGATGTATTATCGTGGATTTACCTGCACGAGTATAAAAAGTACAACCCTAATGCAATTTTAATTTTTAATTATTTAAAACTGAAAAAATAGAAAGAAAAAATTTTTGTTTTAAATACTACCTGATTAATCATATTCTTTAAATAAGTTGGGGTTTTTTTTTACTTGTTTTTTGCTTGCCTTCTATTTTTTTTATGGGTTCTATTGAATCGCTTGAATTTTATAATATATAACTGTTAAAATATAAAGTAATTTTCAAAAAAGCTTGAATTGTTTGTTCTAATAGGTATTCCGTTTAAGTTTGGTTATTATTTTATAGTTTCGAATTTTTTGTTCTTGAAATTCAAAATGATCTTTTTAAAAAGAGGAATTGAATTACTATTTTAGTCTTGCTTAAAATAAATGTTTACAACTTTTTACCTTCCAATATGTGCTAAACTGGATATTTTATAAATAACACCATCTAAACTCGAGATTGCTATTAACAAATAATCTAACAAAGAACATTAATTTAAACTAGGGGGCTTCGCCCCCTGCTCGCTAACGCTCGCCAACCCCCAAACGCCTCGCCGCTCGAATTTGTGGTTAAAACATCTTGCTGCGCTCGAATAGGTTTGCCAGCCATAAAAAATTTAACCAAATTTTTATAAATTTAATGTAAGGGCTAATAGAGAAAACACCCAAATTGCAAGTTTCATAAAAGAAAGTTAAATATACTATCTGCCAACATTCTGATTTAAAACTTCAAGGATGTTGACGTATTACGCCGAGAGTGATTGTTTCGATCACGTCGCCCCGTTAGAGAACGACGTCCAACGCGAGGCATTTTCTGGATAGAAATACTTCAAAATAATAATTACTCTAATAAAAAAATGCTTCAGAAAAACAGAAAAAATCAACTTTGAAACGAAGCGTTTAAAATTAGCAACGGGTTTGTTGTTTACATATGTAAGGATGTTGCCATTCATATATTGAAAATCATTGAGGCTTTGTAGTAGCTTAATAATGAAAAATATTAAAATTTAACTAATTAATGAAGTGTTAATAAATTATTTTGGCACGTTTTGGCAAATCTACAGCTTATTTCCTTTAAAATGACATCTTGATCATTGAAATTGGTTTAGCAGTTTAGGCGGACGGACTAACCCCAAAAAACGTATTGCCTATTAAATATATAGATAAATCAATAAATCTTCTTTAATTTAGAAATTTTTTCCAAAGTCTCATATTACTTGACTCTTTGCAGCTCTTGTATTTTTTTTTTTTTTTTGCCATTAAAAATGTTATTCTAATCGTAGTATGGCTTTACTGAGCTCTTGGGCCAGAAAATTATACTAACTAAAATTCTATTCTAAGCAAGTCCAAAAGTTAGCAGTTTGGTTTTGCATGTCAAAGGTGCCGGTTTCGAATCTGGGTATAGCCATAGAAGTTTTTTGTGATTAAAAATCCTGGTTCAGCCTTTTGTTTAATATTACTTTGTTGTTAGTGTGCTTAAAAGTAACTTGTTGAGTGTTCAAACCAACCAAACCTATACTATGAAAGTTGTGATTGTTGAAACCAATGATTGAAGTGTCATTGCTTTTCCTGTAAAATGCTAAAAAACCTTCTTGAGTGCTAAAATTAGAAAATAATTAGCTCTTTAGCTAAAATATTTAGTCAATAAATTAGAATTATTTGATATTCCAAGATTAGTCATCAAACAAAATGGGTTAACAAGTTGAAAGTTAAAAAGTGTTTTTCAGTCGACTTGTTTGCTATTAAATATTCAATATTTAAAGTTTGTAGTGATTTTATAATGAAAAGTTTACTAAGTATATTAGATTGAACATCGGGACTGATGAATCTTTTTTAAAAAAATTCATATTGCTAAGGAGAAACTTGTGAGACTTGCTATTTTTTTGCTTTACGAATTTTATACACCACTTTAAACATTGATTGAGACTTCAATTCTAAATCTTTATATCTGATTAGTTTTTTTCTTTATTAAAGGTACTCTTATCTTCTGTTGTAAATGCTTTTAATAAGTTTGAATTCAATCAAAATGCACACATGAATGTATTGCACATTATTTAATATCTTTTTTTATTTTTTAAAATTTACTAAACTTCTCTTACATTACTGTTTTTATTTTTTAATGCAACTCATATTTTTAAAACAATATTTATAGTTTTAAACTTCATCTATTACATTCTAAATGTCATTCAAAGTTTCGGAACTCAATTAAAACTGTTTATTTGTATATTTATAGCCTGAAAATACTAATTTACTTATTTGTATTTAAGCTATTTACTTTTATTTATGTAAAGTACATACATGTTTATGAATTTTAAAATGGCAGTTCCGTAAAAGGCAAAACTAAGAATGTTTCTGTTATTTGTAGAATAAATGTCCACACGCTCTTGAATTTCTATTCGTTTCGATACTAAATAACTGACTTTTTAATAAATTTAGTGAAACCAAGCATTGTTTTTAGAAAATAGTGTGAATACATTTTTAGCACATGCTGTGTTATTTAAATATTTTGAAAAGAGCTTATATCGACATCAGACCTTTTAAAATGATTAAACATTTTTCAATATATCATTGTTTGCTGGATCTTTCGATTTCTACTTGCCTTGTTTTAGGAATATTATATTAATGAAGTTTATTTTTCAAATATTTCCAGAGTCAGTTTTCCCTTTGGCTTCTTTTCTTAAATTTGTTGTTCTTGTTCCAAGAAAAAAATAATTCGTGTTCAGTAGTATTAATAAAATTGCGATTGTTTGAACTGTAATATCGGTTCAGCATTTTTAGAACGTAAACAACTATATTTTTCATTGAATTGTCTGTTTTCCTATTCATTCTTATAAAACATTATTTTATTGAATTTGCAAATGAAGAATATATGCTCAGTAATTACTTGTTCACTCATTAATAATTTAATTTATAAATCTTTATGCTTATTCTAAAAGTTAATTTAGATTTAATATTTTTAAATAAATTACATTCAAATCAAATTTTATTAATTATTGGTTTAAATAAGTTTATTTTTCAAAAATAAGCAATGTTACAGGCTTAACAAATCTTGAGGTTAATTGAAAATAATTTCAAAATTGTTGGAGAAGCTTTGTAATGTAAATAAAAAGTAGTCTAACTTACCCTCATTATTTTATTAGTTATGTGGTTCGAACCTTGAAGTGATCATGGATTAATATATAAATGTATCTCTAGCCCCCTTTTTTTGCGCCCTTCTGTTTAGTAATTATTTTTTTACCTATGTTTACATGAAATTTACATTTGTTTCTGTTTTCATTGAGAAATTTTTACAAAACTTTTCTTTCAATGCTCATAAAATACTCAAGCATTTTTTTTTTCTACTTGTTTAGAATGCTTTTATTTAAGTAAAGGTAACAAATAGCGTTTTTGTAAAACTACCTAAATTGTACTCTAGACTCTAATTGTGGAACTGGCTGATGGTAGAAGTACAAAAGTGACATGGAAATTTTAGAATCCAGTTTAAAGTTTTGCCATTGTAAAGGTAATTTTATAGCTATTAAAACAATTTTGCTGTTATAATTGATTCTGTAATTTTATTTGTTTGATCTGTATATTAATTGAAAATGACTGCTCTTTTATACAACATAATCAGAGATGTATTATCGTAGATTCACCTGCACGAATATAAAAAGTACAACCCTAATGCAGTTTTAATTTTTAATTATTTAAAACTGAAAAAATAGAAAGAAAAAAATTTTGTCTCAAATACTTCCTGATTAATCTTATTCTTTAAATAAGTAGGTTTTTTTTTCACTTGGTTTTTTGCTTGCCTTCTATCTTATTTATGGGTTCTATTGAGTTGCTTGAATTTTATGATATATAACTGTTAAAATATAAAGTAATTTTAAAAAATGCTTGAATTGTTTGTTCCAATCGGTATTCCGTTTGTTTGGTTATTAATTTATAGTTTTTGAATTTTTTTTTCTTGAAATTGAAAATGATCTTTTTAAAAAGAGGAATTGAATTACAATTTTTTCTCGCTTAAAATAAATGTTTACAACTTTCAGGGTACGTACTGGGCCTAGGAAACCTGGAAAGTCCTTGAATTTCATTATTTTTTTTCAAGGCCTTGAATAGCCTGGAAAAATAGGCTTATTTCCTAAAAAACCTTGAAAGTCCTTGAATTTTCAATTCTGAAACCGCAAAATTCCCTTCTTACCAGAACCCTGACGTCACGCTTTTACGTCACGTTCCCGTCTTCGGCCTGTTCACTTTCCGTGGATCTATCAATCACAGTTCCCTCCCATTTCTTGCTCTCGGCGAATAGTGACCGTTCATTACACGGTTTGCGTTTTGAACAGTGCCGGCTTGTCACTTGTCTAATATCCTGTTTAGTTCTGCCCGCTGTCGTTATTCTTTGAATTTAAATTGTCCATTCAAGAGAGTTTGTTTTCATCGTGAACATTCCGACTCTAAACAGTGTTTATGGCTGCTTGTTTTTTTCCATTACAAAAACTTCTTTTCGTTCAAGATTACGCCGAACTGCTCCAAAAGATCATTTTTTGGCTTAAAAACTACTTTGCGAGAATTTTGGCAGGAAATTTTTCAAAATTATCATGGAATGTCGCCAACATAGCGATAGAGAGTATTTTGCACTTTAAGGGCGTTTTTCGTCAGTTAACGTGCTGGAAAGGGTTCGCACTTGAAAATAGAAATTACAATCTCTCAGTTTTGTTGTAGGTTTTTCAAACTGTATAGAAGTAGTAAATGAATCTCTGTGCATCTGATTTAAATCTGTTTTCTTGGCTGATTTTAGTTATAGGAAATTAATATTATTTTTTTATACTTATAGAATACATGATTATTTTTAGATTTTTTTTTACTGAGGCTCCGTGCTAAAAATAGAATACAAGTATTGTTTTGTTTTTTGGAACTACTGTCTGTCTATTTCTGCCACTTATAAATACAAGTATTGTACTTTTCACACAAGCAATCATAGTACATCTGGTTTAGATTTGCTCTCTTGCCTGGTTTTAATAATTAAGAAATACATAGCTTTCTTAAGGTTTAAAAAAAACTCGAATATTTTTTAAAATTTCTAAACTTCTTGAACCAATTGATAGCCCCCGCCCCTTTCCCCTCCCTACACACTTCCGGGCTAAATTTCTAAGTCATCGCCAAAACGGGATTTAAACTTGCTGTGGTGATTAGATGGAAGGATTGGTAAGTATTAGTAAATGATTTTTTAACCATCGATGTTGGATCATGATTTTGATTTGTCCACAAACGGGAAAACGCATATTACGTCATTCGTTTAATTGTTGGCAAAGAGGTTAGTAATTATTTTTTTTTAATACCCAAGTATTGATGAAAAAAAAAAAGTTAGTGCCTTGTTTGTAAATGAATGTCATGCTTTTTAATTTATTTTTTGAGTATTGTTATCAAATTAATTAATGTAAATTTAGAATGCAATCATATTTATATAATGAACAAGTTACACCTTTTTTTTTTACTTTAAAGTAATTTAAAATATCAAGGTTGAAATATACAAGAATATTTGGGGCATCACTAATTTTAATGTAGTAATTTACTGCTCCAAAATCGTATTTTACTGTTCCGACAGTGCTCCAAAATCACATTTTGGTACTTACATCACTGCAAAACTCACACTATAAAAAGTGGATTGGAAAAGATTTCTCCAATCTTCATCCTGCAATAAATATTTATGGTTGCATCTTTGCTGTTTGGTAACATTTTATATTTTAAACTTCAGACAAATTCATTAATTAAAAAAAAAGGAAGTTAAAAATTGCAATTTTTGTACCGACTCTGCGATGGTAAAATAGGGCCTTGATTTTTTTTGTAATATCCTTGAAAAAGGCCTTGATTTTTTTTGTAATATCCTTGAAAAAGGCCTTGAAAGTCCTTGAATTTCACTTCCAATAAAGTGTACGCACCCTGAACTTTTTTTCTTCCAATATGTGCTAAATTTGAGATTTTATAAATAACACCATCTAAACTCGAGATTGCTATTAACAAATAATCCAACAAAGAACAATAATTTCAATAAATCTTCTTTAATTTAGAAATTTTTTCCAAAGTCTCATATTACTTTGACTCTTTGCAGTTCTTGCATTTTTTTTTTCCCATCAAAATGTTATTCTAATCATAGTATGGCCTTACTGAGCACTTGGGCCAGAAAATTAAACTAACTAAAATTCTATTCTAAGCAAGTCCAAAAGGTTTGGTCAAGTCATTTTGTCATCAAGTTTGTTTTGCATGTCAAAGGTGCCGGTTTCGAATCTGGGTATAGCCATAGAAGTTCATTGTGATTAAAAATCCTGGTTCAGCCTTTTGTTTAATATTACTTTGTTGTTAGTGTGCTTAAAAGTAACTTGTTGAGTGTTCAAACCAACCAAACCTATACTATGAAAGTTGTGATTGTTGAAACCAATGATTGAAGTGTCATTGCTTTTCCTGTAAAATGCTAAAAAACCTTCTTGAGTGCTAAAATTAGAAAATAATTAGCTCTTTAGCTAAAATATTTAGTCAATAAATTAGAATTATTTGATATTCCAAGATTAGTCATCAAACAAAATGGGTTAACAAGTTGAAAGTTAAAAAGTGTTTTTCAGTCGACTTGTTTGCTATTAAATATTCAATATTTAAAGTTTGTAGTGATTTTATAATGAAAAGTTTACTAAGTATATTAGATTGAACATCGGGACTGATGAATCTTTTTTAAAAAAATTCATATTGCTAAGGAGAAACTTGTGAGACTTGCTATTTTTTTGCTTTACGAATTTTATACACCACTTTAAACATTGATTGAGACTTCAATTCTAAATCTTTATATCTGATTATTTTTTTTCTTTATTAAAGGTACTCTTATCTTCTGTTGTAAATGCTTTTTATAAGTTTGAATTCAATCAAAATGCACACATGAATGTATTGCACATTATTTAATATCTTTTTTTATTTTTTAAAATTTACTAAACTTCTCTTACATTACTGTTTTTATTTTTTAATGCAACTCATATTTTTAAAACAATATTTATAGTTTTAAACTTCATCTATTACATTCTAAATGTCATTCAAAGTTTCGGAACTCAATTAAAACTGTTTATTTGTATATTTATAGCCTGAAAATACTAATTTACTTATTTGTATTTAAGCTATTTACTTTTATTTATGTAAAGTACATACATGTTTATGAATTTTAAAATGGCAGTTCCGTAAAAGGCAAAACTAAGAATGTTTCTGTTATTTGTAGAATAAATGTCCACACGCTCTTGAATTTCTATTCGTTTCGATACTAAATAACTGACTTTTTAATAAATTTAGTGAAACCAAACATTGTTTTTAGAAAATAGTGTGAATACATTTTTAGCACATGCTGTGTTATTTAAATATTTTGAAAAGAGCTTATATCGACATCAGACCTTTTAAAATGATTAAACATTTTTCAATATATCATTGTTTGCTGGATCTTTCGATTTCTACTTGCCTTGTTTTAGGAATATTATATTAAGTGAAGTTTATTTTTCAAATATTTCCAGAGTCAGTTTTCCCTTTGGCTTCTTTTCTTAAATTTGTTGTTCTTGTTCCAAGAAAAAAATAATTCGTGTTCAGTAGTATTAATAAAATTGCGATTGTTTGAACTGTAATATCGGTTCAGCATTTTTAGAACCTAAACAACTATATTTTTCATTGAATTGTCTGTTTTCCTATTCATACTTATAAAACATTATTTTATTGAATTTGCAAATGAAGAATATATGCTCAGTAATTACTTGTTCACTCATTAATAATTTAATTTATAAATCTTTATGCTTATTCTAAAAGTTAATTTAGATTTAATATTTTTAAATAAATTACATTCAAATCAAATTTTATTAATTATTGGTTTAAATAAGTTTATTTTTCAAAAATAAGCAATGTTACAGGCTTAACAAATCTTGAGGTTAATTGAAAATAATTTCAAAATTGTTGGAGAAGCTTTGTAATGTAAATAAAAAGTAGTCTAACTTACCCTCATTATTTTATTAGTTATGTGGTTCGAACCTTGAAGTGATCATGGATTAATATATAAATGTATCTCTAGCCCCCTTTTTTTGCGCCCTTCTGTTTAGTAATTATTTTTTTACCTATGTTTACATGAAATTTACATTTGTTTCTGTTTTCATTGAGAAATTTTTACAAAACTTTTCTTTCAATGCTCATAAAATACTCAAGCATTTTTTTTTTCTACTTGTTTAGAATGCTTTTATTTAAGTAAAGGTAACAAATAGCGTTTTTGTAAAACTACCTAAATTGTACTCTAGACTCTAATTGTGGAACTGGCTGATGGTAGAAGTACAAAAGTGACATGGAAATTTTAGAATCCAGTTTAAAGTTTTGCCATTGTAAAGGTAATTTTATAGCTATTAAAACAATTTTGCTGTTATAATTGATTCTGTAATTTTATTTGTTTGATCTGTATATTAATTGAAAATGACTGCTCTTTTATACAACATAATCAGAGATGTATTATCGTAGATTCACCTGCACGAATATAAAAAGTACAACCCTAATGCAGTTTTAATTTTTAATTATTTAAAACTGAAAAAATAGAAAGAAAAAAATTTTGTCTCAAATACTTCCTGATTAATCTTATTCTTTAAATAAGTAGGTTTTTTTTTCACTTGGTTTTTTGCTTGCCTTCTATCTTATTTATGGGTTCTATTGAGTTGCTTGAATTTTATGATATATAACTGTTAAAATATAAAGTAATTTTAAAAAATGCTTGAATTGTTTGTTCCAATCGGTATTCCGTTTGTTTGGTTATTAATTTATAGTTTTTGAATTTTTTTTTCTTGAAATTGAAAATGATCTTTTTAAAAAGAGGAATTGAATTACAATTTTTTCTCGCTTAAAATAAATGTTTACAACTTTCAGGGTACGTACTGGGCCTAGGAAACCTGGAAAGTCCTTGAATTTCATTATTTTTTTTCAAGGCCTTGAATAGCCTGGAAAAATAGGCTTATTTCCTAAAAAACCTTGAAAGTCCTTGAATTTTCAATTCTGAAACCGCAAAATTCCCTTCTTACCAGAACCCTGACGTCACGCTTTTACGTCACGTTCCCGTCTTCGGCCTGTTCACTTTCCGTGGATCTATCAATCACAGTTCCCTCCCATTTCTTGCTCTCGGCGAATAGTGACCGTTCATTACACGGTTTGCGTTTTGAACAGTGCCGGCTTGTCACTTGTCTAATATCCTGTTTAGTTCTGCCCGCTGTCGTTATTCTTTGAATTTAAATTGTCCATTCAAGAGAGTTTGTTTTCATCGTGAACATTCCGACTCTAAACAGTGTTTATGGCTGCTTGTTTTTTTCCATTACAAAAACTTCTTTTCGTTCAAGATTACGCCGAACTGCTCCAAAAGATCATTTTTTGGCTTAAAAACTACTTTGCGAGAATTTTGGCAGGAAATTTTTCAAAATTATCATGGAATGTCGCCAACATAGCGATAGTGAGTATTTTGCACTTTAAGGGCGTTTTTCGTCAGTTAACGTGCTGGAAAGGGTTCGCACTTGAAAATAGAAATTACAATCTCTCAGTTTTGTTGTAGGTTTTTCAAACTGTATAGAAGTAGTAAATGAATCTCTGTGCATCTGATTTAAATCTGTTTTCTTGGCTGATTTTAGTTATAGGAAATTAATATTATTTTTTTATACTTATAGAATACATGATTATTTTTAGATTTTTTTTTACTGAGGCTCCGTGCTAAAAATAGAATACAAGTATTGTTTTGTTTTTTGGAACTACTGTCTGTCTATTTCTGCCACTTATAAATACAAGTATTGTACTTTTCACACAAGCAATCATAGTACATCTGGTTTAGATTTGCTCTCTTGCCTGGTTTTAATAATTAAGAAATACATAGCTTTCTTAAGGTTTAAAAAAAACTCGAATATTTTTTAAAATTTCTAAACTTCTTGAACCAATTGATAGCCCCCGCCCCTTTCCCCTCCCTACACACTTCCGGGCTAAATTTCTAAGTCATCGCCAAAACGGGATTTAAACTTGCTGTGGTGATTAGATGGAAGGATTGGTGAGTATTAGTAAATGATTTTTTAACCATCGATGTTGGATCATGATTTTGATTTGTCCACAAACGGGAAAACGCATATTACGTCATTCGTTTAATTGTTGGCAAAGAGGTTAGTAATTATTTTTTTTTAATACCCAAGTATTGATGAAAAAAAAAAAAGTTAGTGCCTTGTTTGTAAATGAATGTCATGCTTTTTAATTTATTTTTTGAGTATTGTTATCAAATTAATTAATGTAAATTTAGAATGCAATCATATTTATATAATGAACAAGTTACACCTTTTTTTTTTACTTTAAAGTAATTTAAAATATCAAGGTTGAAATATACAAGAATATTTGGGGCATCACTAATTTTAATGTAGTAATTTACTGCTCCAAAATCGTATTTTACTGTTCCGACAGTGCTCCAAAATCACATTTTGGTACTTACATCACTGCAAAACTCACACTATAAAAAGTGGATTGGAAAAGATTTCTCCA
This sequence comes from Linyphia triangularis, assembly GCA_963978545.1. Taxonomy (NCBI): domain Eukaryota; kingdom Metazoa; phylum Arthropoda; class Arachnida; order Araneae; family Linyphiidae; genus Linyphia; species Linyphia triangularis. The sequence goes on from OZ021733.1 coordinate 35,271,118, forward strand.
ATCTTCATCCCGCAATAAATATTTATGGTGGCATCTTTGCTGTTTGGTAACATTTTATATTTTAAACTTCAGACAAATTCATTAATTAAAAAAAAAGGAAGTTAAAAATTGCAATTTTTGTACCGACTCTGCGATGGTAAAATAGGGCCTTGATTTTTTTTGTAATATCCTTGAAAAAGGCCTTGAAAGTCCTTGAATTTCACTTCCAATAAAGTGTACGCACCCTGAACTTTTTTTCTTCCAATATGTGCTAAATTTGAGATTTTATAAATAACACCATCTAAACTCGAGATTGCTATTAACAAATAATCCAACAAAGAACAATAATTTCAATAAATCTTCTTTAATTTAGAAATTTTTTCCAAAGTCTCATATTACTTTGACTCTTTGCAGCTCTTGCATTTTTTTTTTTCCCATCAAAATGTTATTCTAATCATAGTATGGCCTTACTGAGCACTTGGGCCAGAAAATTAAACTAACTAAAATTCTATTCTAAGCAAGTCCAAAAGGTTTGGTCAAGTCATTTTGTCATCAAGTTTGGTTTTGCATGTCAAAGGTGCCGGTTTCGAATCTGGGTATAGCCATAGAAGTTCATTGTGATTAAAAATCCTGGTTCAGCCTTTTGTTCAGTAATAATTAGTCGTTAGTGTGCTTAAAATTAACTTGTTGAGAAAACAAACCAACCAAACCTATACTATGAAAGTTGTGATTGTTGAAACCAATCATTGAAGTGTTGTTGCTTTTCTAGTGAAATGCTGAAAAACCTTCTTGAGTGCAAAAATTAGAAAATAATTAGCTCTTTAGCTAAAATATTTAGTCAACAAATTAGAATTATTTGATATTCCAAGATTAGTCGTCAAACAAAATGGGTTAACAAGTTGAAAGTTAAAAGGTATTTTTCAATCGACTTGTTTGATAATAAATATTTGATATTTAAAGTTTGTAGTGATTTTATAATGAAAAGTTTCCTAATTATTTTAGATTGAACATCGAGACTGATGAATCTTTAAAAAAAAAAATTCATATTACTAAGGAGAAACTTGTGCGACTCACTATTTTTTTGCTTTACAAATTTTGTACACCACTTTAAACATTGATTGAGACTTCAATTCTAAATCTTTATATCTGATTAGTTTTTTTCTTTATTAAAGGTATTCTTATCTTCTGTTGTAAATGCTTTTGTTAAGTTTGAAATCAAACAAAATGCACACATGAATGTATTGCACATTATTTAATATCTTTTTTTATTTTTTAAAATTTACTAAACTTCTCTTACATTGCTGTTTTTATTTTTTAATGCAGCTCATATTTTTAAAACAATATTTATTGTTTTAAACTTCATCGTTTATATTCTAAATGTCATTCATAGTTTCGGAACTCCATTAAAACTGTTTATTTGTATATTTATAGCCTGAAAATACTAATTAACTTATTTGTATTTAAGCTATTTACTTTTATTTATGTAAAGTACATACATGTTTATGAATTTTAAAATGGCAGTTCCGTAACAGGCAAAACTAAGAATGTTTCTGTTATTTGTAGAATAAATGTCGACACACTCTTGAATTTCTATTCGTTTTGATACTAAATAACTGACTTTTTAATAAATTTAGTGAAACCAAGCATTGTATTTAGAAAATAGTGTGAATACATTTCAAGCACATGCTGTGTTATTTAAATATTTTGAAAAGAGCTTACATCAACATGAGACCTTTTAAAATAATTCAACATTTTTCAATATATCATTCATTGTTTGCTGGGTCTTACGATTTCTACTTGCCTTCTTTTAGGAATATTATATAAAGTGAAGTTTATTTTTCAAATATTTCCAGAGTCAGTTTTCACTTTGGCTTCTTTTCTTAAATTTGTTGTTCTTGTTCAAAGAGAGAAAAAAAAAATCGTGTTCAGTAAGGTATTAATAAAATTGCGGTTGTTTGAACTGTAATATTGGTTCAGCATTTTTAGTACCTAAACAATTATATTTTTCATTGAATTGTCTGTTTTCCTATTCATACTTATAAAACATTATTTTATTGAATTTGCAATTGAAGAAGATATGCTCAATAATTACTTGCACACTCATTAATAATTTAATTTATAAGTCTTTATGCTTATTCTAAAAGTTAATTCAGATTTAATATTTTTAAATAAATTACATTCAAATCAAATTTTATTAATTATTTGTTTAAATAAGTTTATTTTTCAAAAATAAGCAATGTTACAGGCTTAACAAATCTTGAGATTAATTAAAAATAATTTTAAAATTGTTGGAGAAACTTTGTAATGTAAATAAAAAGTAGTCTAACTTAACCTTATTATTTTATTAGTTATGTGGTTCGAACCTTGAAGTGATCATGGATTAATATATAAATGTATCTCTAGCCCCCTTTTTTTGCGCCCTTCTGTTTAGTAATTATTTTTTTACCTATGTTTACATGAAATTTACATTTGTTTCTGTTTTCATTGAGAAATTTTTACAAAACTTTTCTTTCAATGCTCATAAAATACTCAAGCATTTTTTTTTCTACTTGTTTACAATGCTTTTATTTAAGTAAAGGTAACAAATAGCGTTTTTGTAAAACTACCTAAATTGTACTCTAGACTCTAATTGTGGAACTGGCTGATGGTAGAAGTACAAAAGTGACATGGAAATTTTAGAATCCAGTTTAAAGTTTTGCCATTGTAAAGGTAATTTTATAGCTATTAAAACAATTTTGCTGTTATAATTAATTCTGTAATTTTATTTATTGATCTGTATAGTAAGAGTTCTTTAAGAGTTATATGACTTTACTTTTTTATACAACGCAACAGTTTATCATTCCATGGCTTTGACCTTTCGTGTGTGGAAAAAATTGGTGCATCGTGTCACGTTGGAATGACCGTCTGTGGCTAATCGTGCAGGAAAAAAATTGACTAGTGTATCCTGAGCTCCCAAACTTGTCGTTTGTGTTTTCTCTCTTCTCTACAATGACTAACAAGCGTGATTTCGTCATAAGTGTAATTGAACTGTACAGATAGTTGCCTTGCTTATGGGAAAACTTCTAATAGCAATAATAAAATAAAAAGAAATTCGGCTGTAAAAGAGTTATGCAAATTATTTAAAAAACAAGATTCTAAAGCAACAAAAAAAATGGTTAAGAGCAAACTGACTTCCTGGAGAGGGTCGTTCCGCAAAGAATTAAACAATGTAATTTTTTTTAACTCTTTTTAAAAATATTTTTCTTATTAATTTTTTTTTAATTTTTTGATAAATAAGGTGCAAGCAAATTGTTACTGATTTATACCCCGTGTCATAGGTGTAGGTTGTCTTTTGAAACGTTGGAAACGTTTTTAAATTTTGTTGCTTACTTTTTTTTTATAAATATTTTTTTTTTGATAGTTTAAGGCATATATATATATATATATATTTTTTTTTTATCATTCATAAATGGGTTGCAAACAAAAACTTGCTGTTTTATACCTCGTGTCATAGGTGTAGGTTTTATTTTGAAATGCTGGAAATGATTTTTAACTTTATTGCTTGTTTTTTATTAAATACTTTTTCAGTTGGAAGTATATGGGCATATTTCAGGTTTTTAAAAAACCTTTGAGAGTATATGAATGTCTAAGGGCTCAAAGCATCCAATAAAACTAAATATTTTATGCACCATTTTTTTCCTGATTTTTATGGAATACCCCAAAACTAATACCATATTAAAAAACATAATCATAATTATAATTTCGAGATACGTAGCTAACATTGAGAGATTGTCTTCAATTTTATACAACTCTGGAGGGGCGTGGCTTGCTCGACGCTGCCCATCCAGAGTTGAGTGGTATAGATGAGTCACTGTATCTGTTAAAGTGCCGTACCGCCACAATAGGTAGAGCGTTCAAAAGATCTGGTACGTCTACGGATCAGATCCATGTACCTAAAGTATGGTATTTCTACTGATTGATGTTCCTGGAAGATATCAGGAGACGCCAAGGCCTTCTCAAAATCTAAGTTCTATCATCGATGATTTCCCGTTTGGGAATGATGAGGTAAGGTTCAGATTAAGTGATGGGGGGGGGGGGGGGGACTGTCTCTACTAAAGTCATCTCGAATGGTTGAAAACCCCAACTTTTTAACATTTTATACAATTTTTTTTTAATAACATAATATGTTTTTACATATTTACTGGCTAAGGGAGGGATGGGACATGTTCCTAGTTTCCCTAGACCAAAGAAAAAAAGTTGTTTGTTTCCTGTAACCCTACTTACCTTAAAATTACAATAAAAAAAATTTCGATTTGAAAGTTGTTTTTTTTGATTTTTAAACAAATTCAATTATATAAAAAAATTTCATGAAAGCAATTAATTGATTATCATGTAATGAGCAGTTAAACCTGAGGAAAAATTATAAATATACCTACTAAAATAAACAATTTCAATAAATACCTGGTGATACAGCCAAATAATTATGCTGACTGTACACATTTTGCAGTATTTTATTGTTGCAAGACTATCTTTTTTGGATATGAACTAAAAAAGTGTTCCTTCCCTCCTTGATGTGAGGGAGGGAGGGAGGGGAATTTTTTTTTTTCAATTTAAATTGCCTTATAAAAATAATGTATTAATTATTAGCTAATTTATATTTTTCATGTGTGTTAAAATGTTACAAAATATTATTCTGAGTTGTTGTAACAATAGAATTATTGTAATTGTTATTGAGGCCAATAATTATGGATTAGTTGTAACTTAAGATAAATATACCAAATAGTTAATTTTCAATTTAATTTTTTAATAAAATATTCGTTTTTGTATAGCTTTTTTTTTTTTTTTTTTTTTTTTTTTTTTTTTTTTTTTTTTGTAGGTGGACTGAATATTTAAAAGTACGTCAATTAAGTGTTCAATCATAAATGGACATCAAAATTAGTTATGAGGATGATAATAATATTTATCCATATTTTAGCAATCGTAAAGTAAAGATTATCTTGAATACTATTTATTAAATATATATGAAAGCAATGTGATATTTTTTTTGCACTCATCGATTACCGCTGATTTCGTATGTCGACTCTTTCATTCTTAAATTCAACAGCACCTTCATCTTTGAAGTAGTCACCAATTACTTCCCTCACCATCGTTGATTGATTTGTGACAGAAATTTCTAAGGATGTCAAAGTTGCACCAAAACTCATATCTTCCTCCAAATCCTCTTCTGTAATGTACGAAACACTGTTCTTTTGTAAGAAATTATGCAAAGCGCATCATGTCAAAACTATGATATCAATTCTATTCAAATCTAAATTTATGCTCGTATGTAATTTACAGAAGTGTTTGGCTAGTATGCCAACTACTGTACTTGCCTGAGACAATTTATAATTAAATATCTTCTTCTTATCATTAATTGTTTTTTGATTAAATGGCTTCATGAGGTGGGTTCAAAGGGAAAATGCTTCATAGCCCATAAACACATGGCAATTCGATCATTGAGCCACCAACCGACTCAGCTGAAGGAATGTGCAAGGAATGTTTTGACGACAACTTTTCATAGAATTCTGTATTTCTAATGGCACCTCCGTCGGAAATACAACCGTTTGTTCCAACCTCACACCAAATGAATTCATAGTTGGCGTTGGCACATGCCATTAACACAACACTGTGGAAATGCTTGTAGTTCCAGAACAAGGAACCACTTCCAGGCGGTGGGGTTATTCTTATCATTGTTCGTACAGTCCTTGAAAGTCCTTAAGAACTCCTTATTTTTACTTTATGTCTACAAGGGCCCTTGAAAAGTACTTGAAAACTCTTTATTTTTTACCTGAAGATCCTTGAAGTTTTTTAATTTTTCAGGGCTCTTGAAAATTTCTTGAAAATAACCGACATTTGTTATTCCTTTTTTTTTTTTTTTTTTTTTTTAATTTCTGAAACTTCCATAAAAGAAAAAAAATCCTGATCTCTTAATAAAAAAAAAAATTATTTCCCTATATTTTCTCTTTCTGTAGTTGAAAAATATTCATTCATAATAAATCATGTAATTCTGAATTGTAAGGATCATCATAGTAATAAATTAATCATAATGAAATGAATCATGTATTCAAATGTTTTTCCTGGGCATGTCTATTTTGAATATTAAAATGCATGAGCCTTCTGCCATTGTAAAGGATTTCATGGCTGGTAAGTGAAGGTCACCGTTGTCAACTTGAATTTCGATTTGTTGAAACTTTTTTCTTGTTGCAGCCACGTATAGTGAACAAAAATATAGTTCTGCCAAAATTAAAACAAAAAACTAATTACTCAAAATATTTCTGTAACATAAAACAGTAACGCCATTCCAATGCGGTTGTTCGGACAATAGGAGTTGCAAAAGGTGAAGCGTTAAAACAATTGCATTAGGATCTTTTTCTGTAAGTATACTCACTGATTTTGTATTTTTAAGTCTATTTATAATTTTTTGCGCTACTAACCATATCGGAACTCTTGCGGCCAAATGCATCCAAATTTACAAGTTTTAATTTATTTTTAAATTTTTTATGTTAACTTCGATTTTGTGGGTTGGTTGATGGAGGGCAAATCTGCGAAGGCCTAATTAGCCCCCTTGCCGTCATCCAATTGGGCTGAAACTTAGCAGATGATGTCGATGCATTCTATCAAATTTTGGGGTTGTAACTGTCATTAAAAGGTCTCTTTAACGGAATACTAATAAACCAATTTGCCGTCATCCAATCACATTAAAAAAAAAACATTGAACCGACCATTCTTTCCTGTTGCCAATTTTTTTTTTTTTAATAAATAAAAAAAATTCTTTAAACAGAATAAATAAATGATATTTGGATATGAGAGCATATATGCACGTTCATTTTTATTAAATAAATTTTGAAACGTAGTTTGCCGCACATTTTGCTGATAGAAGTGCTTTTGATATTTGAAATTGGATGCAAGTATCAAGCACACGCTGTTTACAGAATCGGCGCCTGTGTTAACGAATGTATAATTTGGCAATGCATCTAAAGGATTTATAATGCAAATTTTTTTTGGTTATTTTATTGCCATCTTATTTTAAACTTCAAATATGGTTTGAAGACTGAATTGGAGAAATAAGGTGTTCGTTCCTGTCTTAACTAATGTGAACAGAATTCATTTGATGGTATTGGTATTGCTGCTTTTGACGTAAATTTACACTAAACTTTACAGTTGTTGGTTACCGTTGATGAAACTTAGTATTAGGGTTAGAAATTTTATAGTGGTTAGCTTGCTAGCTTCTAGACCGCGAGGTTGCGGGTTCGAGCCCCGTGTTAGGCATGGGTGTTTGTAAATGTATGTTGGCTTGTCTAATGACGAATGTTTCGGCGCATTATAGCCCTCGTGTTGCTGACGGCGCCAGATAATCTGGAAACAGCCAACCAGTATTATGGTTAGTTGTCAGCAAAATCCTTTATTATCGCGGTGTTATTTAATGATTTATTTGCGAAATAATTGTTGAGAAACTAACCTGCATCCAAATATTCATGGCGTTTAAAGAGTTGATATGGGCAGGGAAGATTGTATGATCGTGTGAGTATAGTATAGTAACTCAACCGAACTATTAGCGTATCCAAATTGTATTTCGCCCCCCTGATGGTTGTTTGGTTAGCACTCTGACCTCGCATGCCAAAGGTGGCGGATTCGAATCCTGGGTTAGGCGCGTATGTTCGTTGTGGTTCGGAATCCACGTAAGTTGTAGATCCGTCCTGGTTAACTGTTAATATGCACAAAAATGTCGTTGAGCTTACAAACCAACCAATCAACCAAACCGTGTTTCCCACATTTCAATAACAAAATGAGATTCATTACGATTTTGTTAATCCAATGGTTATGAAGGGTATTAATTTCAAGCGTGCAAGCTAACCATACACCATTGCAATTTTTTGGAATTTCTGGATAAGCTGCCCATTTGCTGGTTGCTAGGCTTGCGGTATGATGGTTTCACATGCCAAAGGTGTTAGGGTGTATCCCCTCCCCCACGGAACCCCCCCTGGTTGGTGTTATTGTTCTACGGTTGTCGTTTAGTGAAGTAACGAAATCATTCGAGTTAAATATTGTTAAAATTCATAATATATTTGTTTTTACTAGCAACGCATCTTTCTGCAAGATTGGAAAATATTTTTTTTTAGCACGCTTTTATTAGTTTCACCTGCGTGCTTGTAACCGACTCTTTTAGGCTCGATTTTGCCCTACTTTGAGCGATCAGATTTGATTCATATTTTGCACACTTATCGAAGACCAATGAAAATACAATAATTCAATTAGTTTGTAGCTTTATCACAAGGATTAGCTCGTGTTGCCCTTGCGCCTTGCGCTGTTTTGTACACTTAACTAAAAAAATGTATAGTTTACAGAAAAAATAATTAATAGTTTAAAAAGAAAAAAATACGCTTTAGTCACTCTATTCTTATTTCAAACTTATTTAAAATTATTTTCTACTTTTTAGTTCACTTTCCTATTAAAGCGTGTTTTTTAGTTTTTTTTTTAAACTATTAATTATTTTCTACTTTTTAGTTTGGTTTTCTATTAAAGCGTGTTTTTTAGTTTTTTAAACTATTAATTATTATTTAGTAATTTATTTGTAATTGTTTTCATTGCTTAATGATTCCTCGTAGAAGAAAACCCTCGACATTGTGATTTTGGCGCAGCTTTTACAGACCTTCTGTATAAAGGATCGCCTCAAATTACTTGACATAAAATTAAGTTTTGAATCATTTGCCATTGTGATTTGGAGATTATCATTATCTCTTATATATTTCCCCTTTCTTTGTCGTTAAGGTTGGTTTGTTTTACGCTCAACCATTCAATTCCTTCTTAACCCAACCACTTCAGCATTATTGCTTAATAGTTAACATAATATCGTAAAATCATGCATCTATTTAAAATACTTAGCTGTTTTCTAATCTTAATAATGTAAAGAAAGATATCCCTACTTATATACTTACACATTTGAATAAGTTTTTTTTTTTTTAAACATTGGTAGCTCTTGCTTTAAGGTATAGAATGATTAAAAAGAAATGTGAAAACTACATCCTAATACAATAATTTTTGCGATATACTAGCAGTATTTTCATTTCACGATGTTTTCTCATTTAGCAATGACGTGATACTTCGCACTTATGGTTGCAAGATTTTAACCTTCCGATAGTCGCGTTCTGCTTTCCCACATGGTTAGTCGCTTTGCACCTATGAGGTGTTTCCGGTTTTTGAAAGCCAAATGAAATTTATTCTAGCTTAAATAGTTGATTGTTTCCGATTTAAGATTCTTTGGAGATATAAGTATTAAACAATCTATTTAAATAGTAAAATTTATTCAAAAATCGTAATACAAGTAATTCAATAAAAAATAAAGGCAGAGGAGGGGAAAGTGTAGGGATGTACCTGTGAGGTGCCCGCGATAAACGGAATGTTAAATGTGAGGATTCCAACTTAATACCACCTGGATCAGATGAGGTTGGCACTAGGGAAGATATTTTTTTACATTGGTAAGCTGTACATCACATGATGAGGGATTAACTTTTCAATCTAAACAATTGTATTTATTGAAAAGTTTTTGTTGTAATTAGGGTCGTATATCCTACTATTTTAGATTTCTAAATTCAAAAATAACTTTGCATTTAGAAAGTTAGAAAGGCGATATGTATTGGATTATTGATTTTCAAACACACTATGGAACATAAGTTCATACTTCATCACTCTCGAACCCTTATTATCAAGCAAGGTTAGAAACTAACAATAATTATCTTTATAAAGACTATATTATGACCAAATTTGCACTTTTTACCCGATCAGCTCTGTGGTTACTGGATGCATTTAAGTTAATCAGTGATTAACAAATTATTAAGATGCGATTTACGTATCTAAGATTCAACACGTTTTGCTTATTTAAAAAAGTGCAGAAACTGAAACCGTCTTGTGAAACACAATTCAATAAAATTATCGTTGTATAATATACAGTTACTAAAGATGTTGTATTTGATGTAACTGACAAAATAATTAAATTTTAATGAAAATAACATCTTCCAATTTAAATGATACTGAATGCTCCAACCAAGTTTTTTTCTATTTTCTTAAAAAATTATAACTCTAATGAATTTTTTGTCAAGTATCTTGAGTAAGAAATAAAATGCAATATTTTTCACAAATTATTTGCTTTATTTCCGTCGTCGAACATTATTATTACTATTCTTATTTTTTTTTATTTTTAAATTTAATTTTAAGGTCCTTATTTTTTGTTTGGAAGGTTCTTGAAAAGTTCTTAAAAAGTCCTTGAATTTGTTTTCAAGAAATCTGTACGAACCCTGCTTATGTGTTTCCCATCAATAGCCCCCAGGCAGTTGGGGAAGTTTCATTTCCTTTCAAATTCTTTAGCAATTCCTTTCCAATCCAATCATCTTGGTTTTGTGGCATCTGAAAAAAGAATCTTAAAAAAGAATTTTAAAATTGACTAATATATGCTTAATGCAGCTTTTTTTGTACTTTATATTTTATGAATCCCTAGAATGGATACTAAGCAAAACGTGTGTGTTAAAAAAAAATCTTTTGTTTTTAGGACGAAATTGATGAGAATCTCGGCTCTTCTAGTTTAGAAGCTCAAACCCCAAGCCGAATTTGCCACAAGCGACCAAGGTCGAAGGCCAATGTGGTCTTGGAAATAATTGCGAAAAGAATCGACTCTGCAACTGAAAAGCATTCAATAAAATAAATGTATTCTTCATTTGGCGAGCTCATTGCAGAAAAGATACGTCATTTACCTCCTGAAATGGTACCTATATGCCAAAAAATGATTGTTGACGTAATCTACAATGCAGAGATGAGCAATTTAAATGTGACATCTCGCAACGTCACCGATTATATTTCTCGGGTTCATGTACAAAAAAATACTTCTCAGGAGGTAATTTTCCTCATTTTATTAGAGTAGAGGACGAATAAAGATATTTATATGTACTCTCTACTACTATTTTTTATTTGTGGATAGTTATTATTTTCTTATATTTGAGTTCCGTTATGATAAATTAAGGTAATATTTTGAAATTTATATTTACATTTTTTTGTTGGCATGTTTGTGGGGGTTCCAGGTTAAAGTAAAATATTTTTCAAAACCTTATATGTATTTAAAAAATTTTATCAATAAATTTATAATTTTGTAAAAAAAAATTCGAAGTAACTAATAATCATTTGCAAAATTGATAATTTTTTTAACCATTTTGAAACAAATTATCTATCCTAATTATTCACTTCATTATTATAATTGTACATCAAACTTAATTCGACTAATCTCTTTGTATTAATAATTACATAATTATACGTTGATTGTGTCTATAAAATTAAAAAAATCATGAAACATCAGTGACATTTATAAATTAGTTATCAATATGATTTAAGGAGATCTGGCATATGAAGATTTTCAGACGATTGTTTAGTTTACTATTTTTTAAGGGGACACTACATTAATTTTTTTATTTATAAATACAATGCTATCCTTTACTTGAATTTATATAAAGGAACCATATTTCATAAAAATAAAAAAAAATCTTTTTCATTTTAGAAATTTCAAATTTTTTACACATTTTTTAAAATGCTAAGACTTTTTTAAATACTTAATTTTTTTTTCACAATTAGCAATTAATATTATATAAATGTTTATTAAAAAAATTCTATAAATATGCAATATTTTTTCTATAGTAAAAAACTACAGCTTATTTCGTTAATTGGAATCCCAATTTATAAAACAGACATGTTTTAGAACATGCTCTTAAGATGTAAAATTTCTCCATTAATTAGAAAAAAAAGCCTTAGCATTTCAAAAAACCTAATATCAACAAACAACAAATATTGAGAAAGATCATTTTAAAGTTTTCATTTCTTAAGAAGATCATCCAACATTAAATCTCGCGTAACTCATTAAAAAATGTAGGTATAATTTTAAAGTTTTATATGCTTATTTAGAAGGTTCCAAACTATAATTATAGCTAGTAAAAAAATTTACAATTTTTAGGATAGAGTTTCCCCTTAATAAAATTTAAATTCTTTTCTTTAAAAGGATGCCTTATTTTTATTTATACCTTATATATTTTACCTCAACTTTTATATTTCCTAATATTAACTGCATGAAAGTTAAAATTTAGTATAATTTTTCATATTTTTAAATTTTATAATATCTAATTTTTGAAAGAAATAACATAATACACTAAATAAATACCTTTATTTTACACAATTAAAAAACTCTTGTAGTTAGTTAAACTTTTATTTTCATATTTTTGCTGCAAAATGAGTGTAATGTATCAGACAATTTCTATTCTTTTGCAATAGCATCCTAGTGATATTAGGTTACTCTTGTTGCAAGATCTACACAAGTACTATACTACGTTGGACAATTTCCGATTTCGTATACTAATGCTTTCCGGAAGGTATTTCAAGCTTAAATTGCCCAGCATTTTCATTTTAAATGGAAGAAAACCTGGAAAACTCATATCAGGCAGCTGAACAATCAACACAAGACTATCTGGCCCAACAGGTAGATATCTGTGGGAGGGGTTTTCAATCAATCACTAAAATTGCTATAAAAAACAATATCTGTGCATTGATTTCTCATCCCATTTTTGTCACAAATGTAATCAATATTTTTGCAATTTCTCTCCAGCATATGCCAAAATATTAAAATGGCTTTATCCGGTATTTGAGTTAAACAAAACACCCCAGCATGGGACTACATTTTATCAAGGTCACATATAATCTACACTATAGATTTACCTGAAATTTTTGCAATTTGTTTAAATTTTATTAGGGAACGAATAATATTTTTAGACAAACGAACAAACATAAATATATCAGATTGATTTTACTTGATATTAATGGCACTTGGAAATATAATGGTCATATAGCACTCGTACACTATTATAATATATTTGGTAAACGAAGACATCTATGATTTTACATTTTTTTATTATAATGACTTAAGTAGACTAAAAATAGTAACGATTTTTTAATGTTACGAGATTTACAAGTCCGTTTTTTTTTTTTAAAGATCTTTTTTTAATTCTTGGACTTAATAGTGTGTATATAATTGAGTACAATAGTGTGAACCTAACTGAGTTTCTATCAGGGTTCCCACTGTCCTTGAATTTTTTTTTATGAAATTTGGTCCTTGAAAAAAGGATAGGGTTCTTGAAAGTCCTTGAATTTTTAAGTGACCACCAATAATTTTCACTTTGTATTTTTATGTCTAAAGTATGTAATTTTATGGTCCTTGAATTTTCCTAAAAAGGTCCTTGAATTTTCTTAAAAAGGTCATTAAAAGTCCTTGAATTTTTTTCTTCAAATGAGTGGGAACCCTGCACTATACTTGTGAGTACAGAATAGCTACATTAGATTGCATAGAATCAAGGAAATTGAAATTAAAAAAAAATATTGAAATTTTGTAATAAAAAGCTTTCCATGACAGCAATATTTAGAAAACAAATCTTTTTTATATTGTCTTCCAACATGTCTTATTTCTATTGATGCAGAGGAAAACGTGGCTTAGTGTTATTTTGTGTTGTAATAAGATAATTTCTAGATTAAATAATATAAGGCTTAGTCAATCTGTAAAACTTTATCTTTCATACAAACTAAATGGCTATTCAATTGATATTTTCAGTTAAGGATGTATTACTGTATGTTAATCTGGAATAAGGAATTCATTTTATGTCAAAATAACCAACAGAAAAATAGGGGTTAGGCCTTAGATGGTTGCTTCTAAATCATTAAAATTTTCAAAAAATTAAAGATGTCTATCCAGTGCTAGAAGTTAAGGTAGACGCCGGGAGACGCGTCTGCCCATTTTTCAAGAAAATACCCATGCGTCTCCCCACTTCTAAAACCACTGAAATCCATCCCCCCACTTTTAAAAGCACTCAATCCGCCTTAAAACTACTATTGAAAAATAACTTTAACCTTTAAATGTTGTGACACTGAGAAAAAGTTATTTTTACATTTGAAAACTTTAAAACTATTTATTATATAGATATCATACTATTATTAAAATGTATCGTAGTACTTTGTACGATATATAAGTATTTTTACTAACAAATACAGTTACACTTGTTTAACTTTTAACTTTGGAGGAACTTTCTTTTAAGCTAAATTTCTATTCTTGTTTCATATAAAGACAAGCTATTTTATGAAAAAATCTTTTTAGAATTCTCTATTACTTTAATCTCATGAAAGTATGCACATTTATAAGTATTATTTAAATCTAAATAAACAGTTACGTATATAACATTGAATTATTACTTAACTTTATCTCTTACTTACAAGTAAAAAAGCTAAGTCGCCAATTATTCATTAAAATAACAATAAATTTTAGACTCTCATTTAATGTTAGGAAGTATCCATTATTTTTTTACTAGTTAATATTTTTAAATTATGAAATTATAAAAATTATCGCTGAAGATGGGAGAAGTGGGGGGTTCACTTATCACCAAATTTTGGATGTCCCGCCACTTTTTTTTCATCACTTCTACCACTGTGTCGATCAAAAAAGGATTAATTGTCAACACACTGCACAAATTACTTTTATCAGTATGACCATGTCGCAATGCAAGAAACGACAAATTAGTACAAATAACTTTATAGAAAGTCAATGCTTTGAGAAATAATTCTGTTTTCTATAAAAAAAAAAAATTAAGTTTTTATATATGCAATTTTATTAGAATTCTGAAATAGAAGGCAGAACCGCACAGTGTGCGTAGCAAAAAGTAACTGAGTCATTTATGATTCAATATTTTCCTTACTCAAATCAAATAATTCAAAAGAATTAAAGAGTATTTGCAGCTTTTCTCTGGAAACTTGTTTTTCCCATTATTTGTCTTCCATTTTGGGGTACATGAAAATTAAAAAAATCTTTCGATTGAAATAGTTATGAAGTTTGACGGCATTGTATCTTACTGCAGGAGGTCTTTAATATGCTGTAATAATGTTGCATTGTTTCTTCTCCAAGGATTGTTAACATTATTGGCTATTAAGGGTTGTTGAGCGAAAGAGAGCAGAGGGCAAGATCCTTTAGTTTTTTTAATTTAAGTCAAGTAAAGAGAGTTATATCTATATGAAAATCCTTAAGGATAATAGACACAATTTAAGACTTAAAATTGAAGTATTTTAGTGCACTTTGATAATATTAAATGAAGAACATGGATAGGACTTGTTTTATGTACTTCACTAAAATATTCCTTGTATGGACAGTCAATGGAATTGCTTGCAGCTTTCTTATAATTGGGATATTTAACAAGCAGAAACTGTCCAGAGTGTTAGCCATAGCAGAAAGTCGAGTAAACAATTATTGAAAAGCATTTTTCCCTAAGCAAAAAATTATTAAAGTGAAATTGCACGATAAATATTTTCGTATCTGATTTTTGTGACAATGTCGAGGATGTTCTACTGTGGGGCAGATACACCTTAATTCCTTTATAATTTTAACATTAAATAGTAACATAACATTACATTTGCCATTCATAGTAATTTACTTAGTTGCAACTATGAATAAGTCACAAAGAACACTTACAAATAGAAAATTATTTGAATTTGTTTATCAAGCTGATAAAAAGCTAATCCTTAATACTTCATAAAGTCAAACACTTGGAGTAAGTTTTTAAATTTACATTCTTTTTGAAAACTTTTAATTATTAAATAAAATTAAAAATAGACTTCTAAATATGTTACTTTTATTGAAATTTTGCCTTTCAGAGAGGAATTGCACCAAAGAGGAATCTTTTATAGGAACATGTATTTTTACAAATATAAAAATTACACAAGCTTTTAAACTGTTCACTTTTTTCATGGTTTCAAAAGTTTTTGAAGGTAATTAATTTATCAAAACAGATTATTTTTTTTTGCTGGCATAAGCTATTTAACTTTCATTTGTATAAAATACATAAATATGTTTTTAAATTTTGAATTACCTTTCTAGAAATAATTTGCTAATATTTAATTATTATGTTTAAATTAGTGTCTGTTATCTTTTGGCTTTAAATTATAATTAGAGACTGATTCTATACCTTTTCAAACAAGTTAGCTAAACTTAAGAATAGAGTTAGAAAATGGCCTGAAATCCTGCAACAAAAATCTAGTGACACTGTTGTAGTAACTGCTGATTTTCTGCAATTTAAAAATTATTGAGAAGCTGGGATAAAATTAGTATTTCTACAAAATAAAAGATACTTATAGAAAAAAACTGCATTTATTCGGGGCCAGCGTGAAACCGCTCTTTCCCTCTTTAGTTGATCGGGCCAGACTATAGCTTTAGTGACGTCACAACTCCAACTCTCGCTATCACCATTTTAGTTAGGGGAGAATAGAGAGGGGTGGGACTTTTTTTACAAAAATATTTCCTGTAAATTATTTTCTACTGTTACAACTTTAAGAATAACCTATTCAAACATTGTAACACACTTGGAAAATAATATATTATTATTATAGATAAATTAAAATAGCAAGAGAAATGTCCTATCCCTTGTGCGAGGGACTAATTGGATATGTTTTATAAAGTTAAAATTCATAGATAATTTTTACAAATATGAAAAAATTTAAAAAATTTATGTTTCACTTTTGTTCTAAAAGCTTATTGTGTATTATAACATTTATTTTACCTAACATTAGAGAAATATTAATAAAAAAATAGGTAGTGCAGTTACAAACTTTTGTGGATGCAACAAGACAATTTTTTCCCTTACTTGAATTGTTTGAATACTTTGTTTTACTTCTTACACAATTCAATTACCTGTTAATCAAATTGCTAATTCATAAAAATCTACTCAATCAAACTGCTAATTCATAAAAATTATTTATTGGGTCTACAAAATATTATTATATGAGCAATCCTACAAATATAATAAATATTAAGAGCACAAAGTTAGACCTTAAACACCTAAAAAACAGATTAAAATATGAATCTTAAAAATATTTGAAATCCCGACTGAGTTTCTTTGTCATGGGGCTTGAATCGAGCCGGGATTTTAATGGATGCGTTTCTCGATTGATATAATATATACATCACAATATATCCTACGCATCCAGCCGGATAGACAAGAAGTCAAAAATATTCCCAAATACTAAAATGAAACGTACCTTGTAAACCAAACTTAACAAAATCATTGTCTTCCAAAGTTCAATGCCCACGTTGATTCGAAAAGAACCCAGTCCAGGCCAGGCGCGGATTTAGGGGGGGTGCGGGGGGTGCGACCGCACCCCCCATGAAGTATCTCGTTTAAATTATTTTTAAATGGCAGTTTCACCGAGTTCAAAGTAAAAAAAAAAAAAAAAAAAAAAAAATTTTATTAATTATTGTAACATCTATTTTTTACTTAATATCAATATCGATGGAAATCAGCAAACAAAATTAAGCTTTTTATGACATTCTTCATGCCTCATTAATACAGATTTTTAAGCCACTTAACCGAACTCCTTATTTCGTTACCCGTAGAAGGAATGGGCTTGAGAAAGGACGAGTAGATCGGGATTGTGTTGACCTGCAATGTACAGCTCAAAGAATCTTCACCCCTTGTGTGATTCTCAAATTAAAAAATGAATTTTGAAGGACCATTTAAAAATATCTCAATTTCACCACGATTTTCTCCTTGATCAGAGGCCAATTAATTATAAAGGTTTAATATCGAGGTGCCATCGCACCCCCTAAACTTCATTCGATGTACAAAAAATCATGCACTAAAATAGCTTTACAAAAAATCCTTTAATTGTAATTGGAAAATAAAATGCCTAATTCATAATTAAGAAAAAGCTTTGATCAAATCGGCACTATAGCATTATTGCAATTCTACAAAATATTGCAAGAACTTAAGTTCCGATCAAGATACTATGGCTAAATTAGGACCAAGAAGTTTCTCTTCATTCTTTCCTAAAGATCTTAAAACAGCCCAGGGAAGGGAACAAAATGACCCCTTTGTGTGACCTTGAATTTGAAGGACACAAACAAAGTAATAAAATTTGAGGGGTCATACTATCCCCTCCCTTGCACGTGACATTGCCCCATATCACATGCGAGTTGCAAAATTACTAACATGCCTCTACTCTGGGGTGGAAGTAAATGGAATGGTCATTCTTGCTTGAGTTGGAGGGTGCATGCTATGTCTAGATTGTTTGTTTCTTCAATTGGTATGGCAGTGCTAGATAATTAACAGTAATATATAACCATGATAAGATTTTTTTAATATTACTATTTATTTTACAAAATGTAATATAACATTAACAATTTGTTTTAGTTTAGACATTTTCTTTTTCTAAATATGTTTGAATATTTCATTTTTGACCGAATCATCAGAAGTAGCGATTTATCCTACACACTCATATTTGATATTTTATGTAATTATCAATGTAACTCTCAATTCAATACCATCAGTATATGAATAGATTGTAATAAAATATTTAATTCTTATAAAAATGAACTGATTTTATTGGATTAACCCATTGTATCTGCACCCTTTCATATGCAAAATCATTAAAGCCCTGTGATAAAGTCAAACAAAATTACTTTTTTAAATTATAAAAATGTAATTTATCCTTAACAGTTTAAAGTGAGTTCCATATAGTTTTCAACTTCTTTTCAAAATATTGAGGATCATAGCCTAGCACGTTTTTAAATGTTGCTATGCTCCAATCTCACTCACAAAAGAGGTATACTCCCCTACCATACGAAAAGTCACCGGGTCGAGCAATATTTAGCGCTTTGTAGTCTGTTTTCAAATTGAGTAAAGACTTTAAAAATTTTTACTAGTAATCGATTGGTGAGCTACTTCCTGATAGTTTTCCTAGGTTTCTCTTATTTAAGATGTATATGAAGTCCATTTTTCCCTTGAAAGACCATCTGGTAGATGTTCCCTGCTTGATAAATAAACTAATCAGAATCTAACGTTGTCCCGGTGCAGTATCATGTAGCACTTGTGCCTGGAAATATCCCATACAACGACATTTATTGCTACTAGAAGAATATCAAGTAATTTAACATAACTGTAAAACTAGTCAGCTTAGATTGCAAATTTGTAAATATTGCTCATTCGCAGCTTTTGGCAGTTTTCATTTGTTCTGTTAAATAAAAGTCAAAATTGTTTTGTATGAATTTATTATTTAAATATGAATGACTGAAATATTGGGAACAATACCGATGACTTACAAATAATTTAAATCAGTTAATGTTAAAATCTTTTTAAATGTGTTTTTTTTTTTTTTTTTTTCTTTCTTTTCTTTCTAATTCTAATTTCAAATGTGCTTTTGTAAGTGTGACTCAAACTTGATGGTAATATGACTGATAATGTCTAATATGAGACACAATATGTAACCGATTTGAGATGCTACTTGTGATGAAAAAGCAGGTTCTATGGTTATATGAACATTATTATTATTATTACAATTTTACCTGCTGTAACTAATTTAGTTTGGAATTTTATTTGAATATAATGCAGAAATTTAAACTAATTTTCAGATGATATAAAGCTGTTTGCTTAAAAAATCTGCTCTTTTTTTTTAAATTTTTTTTTTAAATATGAGGATTTGTGTGTTGACGGTTTAAGATGGTCTTTGAGTACATTTTCCTAATTTAAGTTCCCTTAAATCATATTTATAAAAGAAAATATAGTGTTATGTTAAAGCAATCTCAAAATTTATATTAAAGTACAGGTTGGATATAATTAAAATCTATCTATTTAGAGAATTTTTGCAACTAAAGGAAAATATAAAACTTTAAGATGAAAAGGGCTTATATGGCTGTTAGTTTTACATGTTATTCCTTATAAATGAAATAATAAATCAAAATGAAATCAATCCAATGAAGTTTTAAATATATTGTTGTTCTTGAAACGTAATTAGCAAAAATCCAAACAGTTATATCTTAAAGTTTTCATTTCAAAAATTTTATGATAATGTTTAAACAGCATTACCAGATTTTCCCAGCAGTACTAATACAAAATTTCAAAAAGATTTATTAATTTCTACAGACTCCGGACTGATCTAAACAACACCAGTTTAATTATGGCCCGCCTGCACCTTAAAAACTTTCGCGGATGTCAGAAATAAAGCATACGTACCCTTTGATATTAGTAACCCCCAAACCAAATCAGAATTATATTAAAGTTTTAAAAGAAATTTATACTGGATTAATACAGAAAATCTTTATAGAATTTGATAATATTGTTGATGCGTATTTAACCAATTAAAAGAAAAGAAAGTTTACATAATAAATAAATAAAAAATTTGAGAGCGCCATAGTAAAAACTATCTTATTTTCAAAGATAATTTTTTTTTTACTAAAAAACTGTACACACACGCACATTGAGGTCAACGCACTCACTCTTTTTTTACTATAAAGTTCGAATATATGTTAATTTAGTTAGAGCAGTCTTAGTAGTGCATCAATATGTAGAGTTAAGGTTAAGGTGACCTAACATTGGTAAGATTTTTTTTTTTTTTTTAAATCTTACTTATTTCACAAAATGTAATATTTCATCAACAATATTTGTTTAGATCTTTGTTTTTTCCGAAAAATGTTTAAATATTTCATTTTTGTCCGAATGATCCGAAGAAGGGACTTATCGTGCACACTGATATTCGATATTGTGTGCAATTATCAAAGTAATATTTGAATAGATTGTAATAAAATATTTCATTCTTATAAAAATAAACTGATTTTACTGAAATAAGCATTATATCTACACCCTTTCATATGCAAAATCCTTAAAACCCTTTAACAATGTCAAACGAAATTATTTTCTTAAATTATAAAAATGTAATTTATCCTTAACAGTTTAAAGTGAGTTCCATGTTGTTTTGTACTTCTTTTCAAAATATTGAGAATCATAGCCAAACACGTTTTTACTTTCAGTTACCCATATGTTTACATAGGGCAATGAAAGTGTATAGCATTTAGTAATAAAAAAAAAATCGATTTTTTTTTTTTTTCTTTTTTCCCTGGTTTTAAAACATTCCGATTTCAAAAAAGTGGTCTAGATAAAATGTCTATCTGTACGTGGTCAGCATAACTCCTAAACGAATTGACGTACGATAGTCAAATTTGGTGTGCGGGTTAGTGGTAGCCATGGGACCTACGATTAAGGTTGCGCAATCGTCCCAACCGAAATTCCCATAGAAATCTGATAAAAGCGGAAAAAGCTGAAAAACGAGTGCCTTTAACACTCGCTTTTCAACCTTGAGCATCGCCCATCAACGATTGATATTTTTCTGTTTTTTGTACAAGGAATGACAGTGTAATGTCTATTGAATATCATCACCAATTTTCGCGTTTCGGCGTTTTTTCCCAATTCCCCCCCCCCCCCCCCCCTCTCTTCCCACATAAAAATATCGCCAAACCCTCGATTTTCATTTAAATAAAGGAAAATATGGAAACAGTAAATAATGCCGTATCAAATTTGAATGCAAGGATCAATATTATAGTGTATAGTCTCAAGTTTATGTAACTTATATTTTAATTTACTAATGTGATGTCAAACACAGTTGAAAAGCATTGTTTAACTTTGGAAATTATTAAAACTTTATGAATATAGAGTTTAATTTACCTGCAGTATTGTCTAAAGTCGTTAAAAGATCTGCCGCCTCTTTTCTGCATTAAATTATTTATGATGTTGAATATATTGGTTAATTAACTTGCATAAAAAAAGTTGAATTTTCAGGGTTGTTGAACTTTTTACACTTCACCTGATCTGCATGAGATATTTTTTTGAACTCTTAAATATTCTTTTTCTAATAAAAAATACTAAATATTTATAATGTAATTTTTTATTACATTTTCGGGGTAATTTGTTATATGGGACGCAAAAGAGGATGGTCAAACCCTCTAATTTTTATTCCCATTGAACCCTGGTAGTATCATACTAATTGATGATACCCCTTCCCTCCCCCTCTCTTCCAAGTTGAAAAATTATTACCGCGACTGTAACCACTCACGGTCATAATCGCACCCCCCGTGATTGACCTCTAAATCCGCCCCTGAGTCCAGCACCAAGAGTTTAAAGTAGTGAAAAACATAATTCCCAAAATTGCCTCGCATAAAACATTTAAAACTGCACTGTCATCTATGTTCCTCGAAAAAAATAAAATATTTAGACCAGTTAGGGCTGCTTGACCGGATTTCAATATCGCCCAAAGAATAGAATCAGAAACCAAAGGAAAAAGTTAAAAAAAAAAAACGAAAATTCAAAAATATTTAGTAAATCCATTTTTCCTCAAATTGTCCCTAAAAATCCCAAAAGCGAAATTGAAGTCCGTAGCATTATTGCAAATACTCTTAATTTTTTTCTAGTTGTGTATAATAAATATTTCTAAAAATCTTGAAATTTAAATTGCTATTAAAATTCGAAAGACAAATAACTTCAAAATTAAAATCCTATCTTTTGTCATAAACCTCAATATTTACTGAATAATCAATTATCTTTAAATTTAAATCGAGATAGTGAGCGTAAATATTATTACTCTTGTAGTAATAATTAAAAAAAAAAAATTTAAATCAAATCCTTCAGGTAAATCTCGATAATTTTGTCCAAATCATTGAAATTAAAAATAATTAAGTCATCAATATATCTAAAAGCTTCAATATTATTATATTCTAGAAATCTCCTTTCGAACATATGCAAATAATAATCGGCAAATCCACTAGAAAAACTATTTCCCATAGGAGTTAATTTAGTTTGTCGATAAAAAAAATTTCCAAACATTTTGGTGCAAACCGTAAGATTCTACGATAATTAGAACCGAAGATATAGCCATCGTTCTGATTTTTTTTGGGTACTATACCTTTTGCAATATAAGTGATATTTAGAATTAAAGTAAGCTAATGTTTACCTCGTTTTAAGTAAAAAAAATAATGAACTATCGGATTAAGAGCTCTGTCTACTTTGGATGCATGAAGAAAAAAAAAACGCTATTTTTATTAATTATTTTTAAGAATACTGTTACTTTTATTGATATAAAACTTGTTAGGTTTAACAAAAACATTCGTAAATTACAAAAAAAAAAAAAAAAAAAAAATGATTTTAACCACTTTTTTAGTGTGAAAATGCTAGGTAAACAGGTGTCCTCAAAAAGTAGGTAGGTGTGCGCTGTTGAAAAAATCTGAACAACGGCCCATCTGAAAAAAAAAATAATAATAATTGAATGGTTTTAGGTTTAGTGTGACAGTGGTTCTCTGTCCTCTGACAGTTTCTCTCTACCTCTAATATTAATTTATATGCAAAAATAACAAAATGGCAGACAAAAAAAAAAGTGTTTTTTTTTCATGTTTTTTGCCAAAAAAATAGCAAAAATTAAAATTTTGCAATAATTCTGGTACGGGATATAGCGATAAGTATACAGAATATGTGGTTAAAACTTCATAAGGATCAGTTGAGTAGTTTTTGAAATTTTTTCAACGGCTCAACCTTTTGATGACTCTTGTTTACCTGGCATTTTCAATTGGCAATGTGGTTAAAATCAATAATTTTTTTTAATTTTTTTTTTTTTTTTTTGTAATTGACGAAAGTTTTTGTTAAGCCTAATAGGTTTTATATCAATAAACATAACGGATTTCTTAAAAAAAAAAAAAAAAATTCATGCATCCAAAGTAGACAGAGCTCTTAAATAAAAATCTATTTAACAATTAAAACTCTTTGTAATATACTTATAATTTCTTAATATAAATATTCGTTGAAAAATTCTCTTAATTCCTTGCAGTAAGATTCGAGGATCTAATTCGGGCCGGTATGAATCTGAAATCACCAGGCCAATTTTATGTCCCAGTACGACCCTGCTTGTACCATTAAAATCTTTTACAGTAATCAAAGATTTGTGCTTGTTTAAACATCTTTTGGTTTTAAATTTCTAAATCTGAATAATTCAAGTCAAAATTATTTGTTAAAAGTTATTAAACCTTATTCTGTTGAGCTTGCAAACCAAAGAAAATGTGCACGTGAATTGCTTGCATGTTCACTATTCATTACAAAATTGTTTTTAAAAATCATTGTGGTTTAATTTTTAATGAAATAGATACCATTTTGTAAAAGAACGCATCAAAATCTCTTTAAGCGTATTAATATTATTAAAATAGAAACTATATTCTAGGCATAATATATTCAAATTATTCTTGTGTAAAATACATAAATATGTTTAAATTTTCATGACTTTCCTAGAGAGGGGAATTAAATTATTAATATATTTAAAAATAAAATATTTAAGTTTTTATCTACAATCTTTCTACTTCCAATAAATACATTGACTAATTGAATACCATTTAAAAAACTTAACTAAACTGTGGAACAGTAATTAGGAAATAATTTGAATCCTCATAAAATTGATTTTTTTAGCTTAAAAGTCAATGTCAATGCACTCATAAATGTGTTGTACAATAATTTTAATGAAAATTAAATGTATATTTTGGGAAAAAATAATTTTGATTTTTAAATAAATGGCCTTCAATTTTCACTTATCTAATTTTTGATTATTTACTTTATCGAAATCGAAAGTTTGTTTATGTTTTTAAAAATCTCGAAAGAAGAATTAAAAATTTAATATAAAAAAAAAATAACGTATACAAAAGTTATATAAAATTATCAGAATGGAAACTTTATAGGCATATTCTATTTACTGTCAACTGGTGTGATTTATTTCATTTTAAATTTGAAAAGGTCATAATAGCTTAATTTTTAGTGTTAATGCTATTCGGTTCAAAAACTCATTTGAACTGTTTCAAGATATTTATGCTATTAAAATTCGAACTATGTAAAATGCATTTGGCATTCAATTTTTATTTGTGTAAAATACATAAAATAGTTTCGAAAATGACCTTTTCAGAAATTAAAATTAATTAATAGATATTTTAGTCATGTTTTTAAAATAATTCTAAAAGAATTATGAAAGGTAAACTTTGTGAAACAAGGAAAAGAGGTCGACCAAAATTGAGATGGTCTGACCAAGTCGAAGAAGATCGAAAATTTTTAAAGATAAAAAATTGGACAAAGAAATCCATTGAGAGAGGAATATGGAAATCAATTGAATTGGTAGAGAAAGCTTGGGCTCATCCCGGGCTGTAACACTGGATAAAAAGAAGAAGTTTAAAATAATCGTCTACTATCTTTTGACTTCCAATTTATACAAAAACTGTTTAAAAAACTTTTCCATAAAATTAACTAAACTGAATAATTTAACTTTGAAGTGATTCAGCTTTAAAAAAATATATTTATTTGATTTTTAAGAAAAATTTTCATAAATATCCTATCTAATCAGATAATTTGCCTCACTTTGAAACATCTTTGCTTGCTTGTATTTTATCATTTTTCCTGCCTTCTCTATGATATATTAATTTAAATTTATTTTCTACTGTTTGTATTACTATTATTTAATCCTTCTAAAATTAAATAATTTATTATTTATGAAATTAACTATACTGTGGCCTAAACTTTCTATTGGATTCCTTATATTTTATTGTAAATGGAAGGTAACCATACTAATGGAATATTTAAAAGTTTGTGGTCCAAAATTTTAAAATTCCAAGCTATTCTATTCTTCATGAAACCAATTTTTTTATTGTTATTCTGTATCACAAATTAATAGTTTATTTGTTATTTTGTGTTTGGTACTATTACACATACAAATCAAAGCGTATGAGGTTGTATAGATTGTTTGTATCATTAAAAAATATGTCAAAGGATATTTCAATCTTAAGGGGATTTGAAACTAACTGATTTTTTTTTACTTCTAATTTCAAGATTTTTACATATTTTGAATCCCCAATTTATTCCCTTTCCAATCATATATTGTTTTTTACTGTAATATAGTTAGAAGTATAAGAAAAATATTTTTTTAATATTTATTAGTTTAAGAGGAATTACGTTTTTCTTTACTTTAAATCCATTTATCTTAAAATGTGTTTTTCTGTGTTTGATGTACCTTTTCTCAGAAACTTCTGTGTATTTTAATCTAAAATTTTATACAAGTTGCAGGTATATACTGAAATGAGCTTTTGAAAATAACTTGTGTACCTAATTTTTAAAAAAATATTTTTTTTGTTAAAAAATGTCAATTTTTTTGCGAGGGGGGTGGGGAATGAAGTGATTAATAGAGAAACAACTATTACAAAATATCTAAAATGATTTTTTTATACCTCCTTTCTGTAAAATAAAATGTTTTCATTTTATATATAATAAACTTTGAAACAAGTATTATGTGGTAGGTTCTGAGAATAGGTACATCAAACACAGAGAAACATATTTTGAGATAAACGGATTTAAAAAAAAAAAAGTTCCTGTTTGCATAATTCAGTTATAAAAAAAATACATTTTTGTATACTTATAATTAGATTTCTGAAAAAAATCGATATAGGGAAAGAGAATGTATTGAAGATTCAAAATATGTAAAAATTTCAAAATTGGTGTTTAAAAAAATTTCGATTCCACCTTCCCTTATGAATTAATATTTCATTTAGTTTTTTATTTGTTAAAAAAACAACCATTTACTTTTGGTTACTTTTTCTTAAGAATTTTCATAAATTTATATAATTTTTCATTCACAAGCTATAGAATACTGGATTTAACTATTCAAGAATTTATTTTTAATTAAACACTTACTAGTCTGAACAGATTATTTCTAAAATGTTAGAGCCAATGTGGGGCTCTGGCCTCGCATGTCAAAGGTGGCAGGTTCGAATCTTGGGTTAGGCATGGATGTTCGTTGTGGTTCGGAATCCATGTTAAGCTGTAGGTCCTGGCTTGATTGTCCGTTATTGTGCACAAAAATAGGTCGCTGAGTGTACAAACGAATCAAACTAAAATGTAAGATCTAAAATTTAAATTTTATATCTTATTCCTCACGACTAATTTTCAGATATTGATAGACGTATTTTTGCAGTATTTATTTCTGGGTTCAATTTTTTATTAACATATCTATACTTTATTTCAGACTGATCTTTTTACTTTGCTGTTTTTGATCGACTTCTCTTGTTCAATACTATTACCAAGACTAGGCACCATTTTCGATTTTTCTGCAAAAACATTTTTCAACAATCGTACCAAATCCATCATCTAAGGAGAAAATATTTTATTTACTTGAAATAAATCGGATTGCACTAATGTATATTTTTTTATATGTTATTCTTCTCCACTTGGTAGAAGTTTTCAATACATGTCGATCATAGCATCAATAAAACCCTGTTAATGTTTTGTGAAATTTTAGTAGAAGTTTGTTTTCTACAGTAATTTTGTATTCAATTTTTGCTTACTTCAGGCAATTTGTATGTAATGTTAGTTTCTTCATGCGCGTAGCCAGGGGGAGGGGGCGAAATGTTTAGATTGTAGAAAAAAGCAGTACTTAAAAACCTAAATAAAATTAACTAACCCCTCCCCCCCCCCTCAAATTTTCATACTGAAATGTAGAGAAATTATCCTCTTCCATGTTGAGAACCCCACGTTTTCCAGGAATTGAAGCTGAAAAACCTCTACCCGTCCCCCTTCTTCTTCTTTTCTTCTTTTTTTTGGCGGACAATCCCATCCTTTCCTACCCGTTCGCCTTTCTATCCGTTGCCTACAGGCTATTAGTGGTACAATACCGTTTCTGTCTGGGTTTGACCAATACCGTTTGATACTTGGCACCATAATGACCTCTGACCTGATTCAGAAAATTTCTGAAGTACTGCGAGTGACCTATAATGTGTTGCATTGCACTCGGGGTTTTGCCTGGAAAACTAAATATATTCTTAATATTAAAGTACCAATTTTTTCTTATTTTTAAAAATAACACGACACTGTGTTAGTTAAATCCTTCATAAAAAAATAATGATCCATTTAAAGCATGCGCCATCGATAAGTATTTGGTCAGCACTATTTAAATATTGTTTGTAAATACTGGGAAAATAATACTGAACAGAACTAATATTTGTTCAATATAAGAAATTATTTTATACACCTTTGTGGTTTCAATTTTTTTCACAGCTCTTTTTTTAAAGTATGTATGAACATTACTGTTGTACAGTACCCCAAAAAAAAATCAGAACGATGGCTATATCTTCGGTTCTAATTATCGTAGAATCTTACAGTTTGAACCAAAATGTTATGCTTACGATTTTCTATATATTTGATGCAATTTTTTTTTCTTAAGGGATCGTTTACTAAGTAAAAGTAACACTATCTTCGAAAATTTCAATACGAACCCCGATTTTTTATCATTTCATTCGATTTAGAATACATCATTTACTCTAATTACGAAATTTCAATGCAATAAACACGTCACTTATGAGCGAAAATGTCTCGGCCATTTTTTGACCGATCTTCAGGGAGAATTTCCATAAAACGAAAGGTATTTTTAAGGTTCTACTTCACAGCGGGAGAAATCGAACGATCAGTGCGGCGTTTCACGACGTTAAAAAATACAAATATTAGTTTAAAATTGCATAGAAACTACTTGGATTTATAGTGTCATGTTTAAGATTAATATAAAAATAGCAAGTAAACGCTAAAGTAACATAATTTATTTACAACATTAAAGATGTGCATTTTTCACATGAAATAAATAAAATATCGAAAACTGTATTTGCAGAAGTATAACGTATACTACTGAATATTAGAAAATTAATAAATATAAAATGTAGGCAATAGTAAACAGTATTCAGCAAAGAGTGATTATTTTACAAAAACATGTCACTGTAAATACAAATGTAACTTGATCGTTGAAATTATTTATAAAATGAAAAATCACATGATTCAGTAAAATTTTTAAAGGATAACTTATTGAAATTGCTTAAAAAATGTTGTTTAAAATAAATGTAATTTAAGAAAGTAATTTATAAAAAAAAAAAAAAAAAAAAAAAAAAAAACACTGTTGAAAACCACACAAAACACATGTTCCACGATTCCAAACACGTTAGACAGATTAAAAAAATATATATAAAAAATAAAACTACTTTGTTTATATAAAATAATATTTCTTTTTGTGATTTCAAGAAATTCTGTTCCGATTCATCCCGCTGTTTCTATTCACCCCATTTTACGATAATTGAACGTTGTGCGATTTTCCACACCTCTAGTTTACCTTGAATTAATCTTTGATGGTTTCCAAAAGTCCTCTACTATACGGTCCCTTAAAGTGAGCATTTTTTACGTTTTCGCTAACAAATCGAGAACTAAAAGTCAAAATGGAAAGAAAAAAATTGTGTGGGGGTTTTAGACCATGGTAAATCTAATGAAAGCAAAAAAAATATATGTTTTTATTAAAAAAAAATATTGTTTTATTAATTAATAATTAATTATTAAAAGAGAAATGGATGCAAAAGTTGATTGTTATTTATGTTTGGCAATTTACAAACTATCTTTTGAAAAAAAAAAAAATCACTGAAATATATTAATTATTTAAGTATTTATGGCCAAAAAAACCAACTTTTTTATTTAACATTAATTTATCATTTTCTTTTTATCATTTAAATTAAAAACCATTCATTAGAAATTTACGAATTTTTGAATTTCGAAATTTTTTGGGATGCTAAATCCATATATGGGATAATATTATGAGGTTGCTATTGAACCTTTTAAAGTTTGGTTCTGTTTTAATATGTAGATGATCCCTCATGACAAAAAAAAACCTACTTGCTATTATTAAAAACCTTCCACGATTTACAACAGTACCTTTTGTTTGTTATTTTAGCAATTAGAGCACAAGATATAGCCATCGTTCTGATTTTTTTTTTGGGTACTGTACAACAGGTTTTGTAGCATTGTGTAAACTCGACATAGCTTTTGGTCAAAGATAAGTTTGCACTGGGGCCCAGTGGCGATCCAATACAACTTTTGTGAGGGGGGGGGGGGGGGAATGTACCTTTGAAAATGCCGACTATAAATGAAAGTTTGCTGACTCATTTTGCTTTCCATAATGTTGTGGGAAATTAGAACAAAGAGTCTGCATGTCTGTCTGGGTCTAAAGATAGCGCCTTCTAATTGGCGTAAGTCTCTGAAATTTTCAAATATTTTGGCCTTCTAATTGTACTTTTTAAGTAACAGAAAGCTAAAATTTTAATCACTTTGCTTAAGTATTTTTTGAAGCTTTTATTACAAAGCGACTTCCAATGGGCGTAGCATTCTGAAATTTTAAGCATGACTAGTTAGGCTTTCTAATTTTGATTTTTACTAACAGAATGCTAAAATTTTAATTACTTTTTTTAATTAATTGTTTTAAAGTTTTTTTTAGCGAAAAACTAGTAGAGTGCCAGTACCCTTTCCAGTTGCTCAAGAAAATAATGATTAAAGGCCGGTATCTTCTCGACAGTACAATGCAAATACATAAAATCCATTTGTATTTTGCTTTTCAGAGGATGGGGGATGTAAGGGGTTTTGAAAAAAAAAATAGTCGGAGGGTTGAAGAGTGTTGTATTATAGTACTAACGTTGATTTGTTTGTTTCTTGACAGGGGAGGGATTTTAATTATAAGGGTTTATGTAGCAATGATCCTTTTAACTAAGCGAGCTTGTGGTACGTGAAGTATTAAAAACGTTTAAAAAGGGGCGATGAGAAAAAATATATATTAGTTTGGAGACCAGGACTGTTTATAAGAGTGTGATGTAGATGCGATCACACAGACCCCAGTAGCTCAACAACGCTGGCCAATATAAGAGCTCTACATTGGTCAATCTTGATATAGAGAGTTGTATACCAGCCGTTGTTACAGATAGAGGCGTGTTGGGACATAAAATCGGCCTGGTGATTTTAGATTTATGGCGGCCCAAATTTTCAATAAAATTATTAATCAAATTTTAATAATTGAATAAATAATTATGATAATTAGTTTTAACAATTACAATACTTTATTATTTAAATATTTATATAAAATAATTTCAATAATTAAATAGTTTTATTTATAAATTAGTTTTAATAATTGAATTGTTATAATTCTGGTGGGAGAAATTGGGATTTGAATGCATTGACTTTAAAAAAAAAAAGAAAAAAAGCGCTAAGCAAAGCAATTATATTGAAATAAAAATTGGAACACTGAAAAAAGAGTTTATGTACCGGACCTGTCCATTTTTTACAAACACTGACGATCCCGGTTGTCACCGGGCACTCTTTGAGGCTTTTTTCTTCTTTGAAAGTAGGTCCCCCCCCCCATCTCTTGGTTTGGAACTCACCAGGTTAGCACAGCTGTTTGGCCAATGTCGGGAACAGGGGTTCTGGAAGTATTGGCCAATCCTACCAGAAATCATTCCAAAATACGCGACTTTTTTACAAAAATGAGCATGTCATAAGCATTACAAAATTTTGTTTTTAGCCGTATCTCCTTATAAAAAAAAGTATATTTTATTCAGCTTTGAGCAGGATTGGCCAAGATCAGATGCGTACTGACCATAGGGTTGTCTGGCACTAATGGTGAAAATGTAGAATTATCATTTCTTTGAGAACCCTGATAATTTCATACATTTACAAAAACAATCTCAAAATTTTAATCCGACTAATTTCATTGCAGATCTACGCTTTTTCGTTTCAAATCAGAAGTCATGATAAAGAACCAAACACACAGCCGCTACATAAATGTTGATGACATATTAAAATGCATTTTTTATTGTAAAATCGCTTTACAGTTTATACATAAGTCCACTCCATTTATTGTTGGCGGCCTGATCTAATTATTTTTGTATACTCACCAAATATTTCATCTGTTTGACATTTGACCTCAGTACTATTAAGAATGAAAGAAAAATAGATACGTACTTGTATAGACAATAAATGTATATAGTCAATACCAAAAGTGCGTGAAAGTAAAATTTTAAAGCTTTACTTTGTTTGCAAAATAAGGTAGTGTTGATCAGGATTGAAGAAGTTGCAATACCAAATGTAATAACGAAATGTCACCAGGGTACTTGTACATTCTTTAACTTTTGAAATTAAAAATTAAGAAGAAGAAGAAAAAAAGAAAGAAAAAAAAAATAGCATTCACAGTAACAGGAAGCCATATTTTAAATATTTTTTGAACGGAAATTTAATACACAGCTATCAATTCGCATTTCATTACAATTCCCATTTTTGCAAGAATGAAGGCTCCCCCTTCCTTCCCTCTATAAATAATGCTGTCGTACGGCTTTCTAGAATGGAAAAAGTCAGAAGGGGAAAAAAAATTAATCGAGTAACTTACCGCAATTTTTATTTTGCGTGCAGATTCAAATGGTCTTGATGGTGCACCAGCATGTTTTTATTGTAACTACTTTTCCTGCATATGCGCTAAATTCATGCCTTTGTTTGCAAACCTCATCAAAACAATAACTTCCACACTTATGACATTGCAAACTTAGTCTCTTTCTTTTAATACTATTACTTTTTTTTTAAATTTTAATTTAAGAATTGCCGACTATTAGTCGGATTATAAGGAAAATGGTTTGCTCACACCACATTAAACAGACACAGATAATTATACAATACGAGAGGGCTTTGAAACCCTGGTTTTACCGACTGCAGATGCTGTAATTCTGATGCCCCTGTACGTGATTTTGACTTCGCTAAAGTATTTTCGCATCTGTGTTGAACGGTGGGACCCCCATCAAGCTTATCTCTAAAGATAGTCCACTGATCGAAGAAAAGGGATATGTGGGGTCAAAGAGTAACCTCTACTCGGACTCTATATCGACTTGAATCTGTTTGGTGAAGAATGATCGTCATCCTGGTTTAAGAATTGCCGACTTCTTATATTATGCCGTTATCTTGTAGTTTTTTCGCACGAAATGTTTTTATAAATATATTTTTTTAATTTGCAACTGGCTATATTTTACATAATTTGACGACTCATTTTTTAAAAAAATAATCACGATTTGCCGACTGAGAAAATAGTGGGGGGGGGGGGGGTGGAGCACCCCTCCCCCATAGGATCGGCCCTGACTGGGCCTCGAAAACTCTAAAACCACACTGGGACTATGAAAGCGTATATTTAATTATTTAGTTCTACTTATTCTTAATGCTTATACCCTTCTCATCTAAAAACGGATTGTAAAAGGTTGTAATCGACAGCATTTTTTATTACAATTGCCACTGCGGAAAGGTCCTTTTAATCTTTAAGGAATTAAAAAATTACCTGCGAAATTCTACTTTCCCAAAATTCTCTTAAATGTTTTGGATTTTATATCCATCCATAGAGAAATTGACATTGACCAAGACGATTAATAAACTTTTCAAAAAGCCTCGACAGTTAGGTTTTTTTATTATTTATTACGAGGCTAAATATGTGCTTAACTTAATTTTCTGCAAATTTTGTGAGTGCCGTTAGTAAATAAAAATATATAAATTTTATGAATTAAGAAATTATATGTTGCTAAATAGTGCTGAAGATTTAATTGACTAATTAATTAATTGACTGAATAAGTAAGGGTATTTAATTTAAAAGTACTATCTTCGAGTTTTATATATTGTTGCGTGGATGGGTTCGAAAGATTTGAAGCCAAAGCAGATCAAAACTTGCAGAAATTTATTCCAATATAACTCTTCACAGATTCTCTTACAACTCCAGAACTTCTCGTTCTAGTAGACTCAATACAGCTCTTTTCACAACAATAGAGCACAAAACAGCAGTTAAAAACTTGACAACACAACTACTAAAATCGCTGCAAAAGACAATGCAATACAGTTCGTTTTAGAACTACGCTGAATGCTCACTGAGACTCAGTATCTCAACTCAGTAATTCCAGTCAACTAACGGACTCAGTCAGTAACTCAACTGACAAACGGACTCAACTAACTCCAGTTAACAACTAACTCGATCACATTCTCTCTCGGGCTTATATAGGGGAGGCGAACATTCTTGAAACTTCTAGAGGTAGATATTTGGAGAACTTTCCAGATCGTAGTCGAAATGTACATGGGGACCGAAAATGTAGCCAAATGGTCTCAAAGTTTGGCGACATTTGGCGATTTTTCGCCAATTGGTGAGATTGCATAATGTTAAATGCCCTGCTCCTTGTAAAACTCGCTTCCCAGCGTTATTTCTGTAAAACTCTTTATCAAGCATCAAGAGACTCATTGCAGGGAAACAAACTATTGCACTTCCTTATGCGAAATGTACAGAAATTTATCTATTTACAAAATTAACACTACGAAATATTTACAAATATACAAAAATTCGTAACAATATATATCATTATTGCAAGCAATTCTTGAATATGGGTGAGCATATCCCCCTTCCCCCCCCCCCCCCGAAAAAAATTCTGGCTACGCCCCTGAGTTCCCTAGATTGTAAATATAAAAAGATATATTTAAATACATCATTTATTGCTTTAAATTTAATTGTGTATCTTGTTAGTCAGCTATATGCTATTTAAAGAAGGTTTTTTTTTATGAGGAGACAGTATTTTTTTGTTAACTCTATCAGGAATTTTTATCTGATTTCAATTATCAATAAAATTTAACTTTTAAATATTGAGAAAATTAATTTGTATGACAGGATAAGAACTAAGGCCTATTTTAAACATGAAGTTAGTTTTTAGAAATCATAAGTGTTCTTTTAAAAATTTATCAAGTAGATAGTAATTTTTTTAAATGTATTGCGCTTTACAAAATCTAATCCCAAACTAACTTTTCAATAGAAAAACGGCAGGTTAAAATAGCATAAATAAATGACTCCAATAAATGCCATCATGCAATGAAACAAATTCTAAATTATGTAAATTTTTTAATATTAAAGTTTTAACTGTTACATTGGCGGTTATATAGATTATTCTCAAGTAATAATCTTTGTTTCACTGCCTAAATAAATATAAGTGAAACTTGGATTAAAATTTTGTAGCAATAAAATAAATATACTTTTTTGTAGTGTTGTGGGCAAGTGTGTAAAATATCAAAGTAAAAAAATAACATTTTAAATGAAAAAACTAATTCTCATTTTATTATGGTCGCATCAAATATTCTTAAATGCTTGAGATTCATGTGAAGGCTCTTCAACTTTATTAAAGTGCTCGTTGGAAGCTTTCAATGTCCTTTTTTCAATTTGTTTTAACTTCAACTTATTTTATTCTTATAATATCAGCTCTCCTAGCAGAATCCTTACAAAAATCAACTGATCCTAAAACCCAAGCCTTTTTAGCCAACCCATTCTACTTACTGTTATTGAATGACACAACAGCTTGCTTTATAGAAATGTCTGCAACCGTTTTTGGTGTAACTCAGCGTTTTTCTTCCTAGATAGGCCTCTCTTTAGTAATGATGGTGCAGACAAATCTGCTAAACTAGGCTTTATTTTATCCATTATTTGTGTTTAGTAATGATGGTGAAGATAAATCTGTTAAACTAGGCTTTATTTTATTCATTATTGGTGTAGAGAATTTTAAATTCATACCGGCCCGAGTTTTCGATATAATCATTAACCAAATTTTAATAATTATTGTTAATACTAAAATAATTCTAATATTTAAATAAATATTTAAATTTAATATTTAAATTTAATATTTAAATTTAATATTTAATTTCAATAACTAAACAGTTTTTTTATTTTAATAATTGAATTGTTTAAAAATAAATTTAATTAAGTTAACTTAGCGTCTTCGTTTGGTGTATATTATCGTATCTAATTGCCAATTACATTATTAGATATTAAAACATAAACACTTATTAAGCGTTTAATATTTCTATTTTCTTGATTGTGTAACAAATAATTTGCTTATCATGACCTGAAAACTTCCGGCTTGGCTTTATGTACGAACCATACCAATTTAGAAAATAAAAATGACCTCTCAACAAAACAATGGTCCCTTTCTTTTTTGTGTCAAATTCTTTCGGCTCTTGTTGATGTCAAAGAGTTAGACCCTTACCAAACAATAAGCTTCACCAGGAGTGAGAGGTAGTAGGAGTGATTGAAATTTAAATGTATTGGTCTTAAAAGAAAAACAACATGTTAAAAAAATCAATTTCTTACAATGAATTTAAAAAAAAAAAAAAAAAAAAAAAAAAACCTTTCATATTGTACCGGCCTATATCTTACAGACTCTGACCGGCCGGTGATTGCACCGGACAATGCCAGTACGCCCCTGATTAACATCTAAATTTTGTTGGTGAAAACTTAATTATCCGATTTTTATGCAGTTTGGTTTTAATCATTCTAAACATTTGCTGAGTATTTTAAGCTTATTTTTGTTAAAAATTATCTTTTGAAGTTAAATGTACTATTTTCCCTTAAGAGACTTTTCCCTGAGTGCACAATGTTTCAGAGATCTTTTGCAAGTTGTTCGTACTGTCTTCATTTAGTTCAAATTTATCTCCATGAAAACAATACTGGTATCAATGGGCCTTTGTTGTACAATACTATTACTATAAACTAATCCTGAGTTATTTTATAAAAATTTTATATCAGCTAAAACCTAGATATAAGGCTGACAATTTCTATCCTTTAGAATTTACCATAACAAAAAAAAACACCTTTATGTAAAAAAGATTTGTTTTTACTGACTCATTCTAATTTTTGCAGGAATTAAAATTGTAGAACTGAAAAATAGTGCATATAAGGCATTTAGTAGCTATAAATATGTTGCTCTTCATCCAAAAGTTAAGTAGAAAGCAGTTTATTCGACATAACTCGAAGCGATTAGCTTTAATTGGCTCAAAGTTTTACTGAAGGTAACCAATTGAGCTCAGTAGTACTCTAAGAAATAAAAGTAATGGTACTTGATTAAGTTTAAAACTATTTTTTTATCACATATAGCACATTTCATCATTGCATTTAAAAAAAAAAAAATTGCATACAACTTTTTTCTAGTGATCTCCAACGATTTCATCATAATTTCGCAGTTTACCCGTTCCTTACTTACAAGGTTTCTGGGACTTTTGGAGTCCTACCTCTTACAAACCAATCATTTTTAAATTTTATTCTATGGTATGGTTGGTGTGTTAATCTTCAAATCATTGAATTGTATTTTGAGGGAGGGGACTTACTCTTGTGAAGAGTTGTGGCAATTTTTAAAACGTTGGTAAATTTATACTTTCTATCTTGTGTGGAAATGAATCTAGGAGCCTTTGTCTTCCATAAAGTTCGGAACGAGTTACAATTGTCTTCCTCTTCTCTTTTGCGAAAGACGGGAAATCTTTCTTAAATATTCTGTATATTTTAAGTATTGCTGCAATATTAAAAAGAAATATCTTGGAGAGTATTTTACTTCCTTAGCTAAGTGTAGATGGCGCTGTATGTCCAGCTTTCAAAATAAACGATTACAGAAGGAAACGTAACATAATTTCTCAAAATTTTTAGAAGTTCATTGCAGTGGCGGCTGGTGCAGGGGGCCAGGGGGGGGGGGGCCCAGGCCCCCTCACATTTTTTAACCCTGGCCCCACTTATATAGATGTTTGATTATATTGTTTTGTTGTGGAATTTCCTTAAAATAATATTAATATAAGCTTAAAACTTATTTAAGCTGATATTAGCTTTACACTTATTAACTATTGTGCGCGAGCAACATTTTTCTAGAGGGAACAAAATGATCCCTTATTCTAACGGCCTTGGACTTGAAACTAAAGGTCATAGATAAGAGGATCGCATAACGTTGAGACTTTCACGTGACATCCTTGATTTAGCAAAGGGTTTGGGGGTTTAGTCATACCATGGATATCAAATTACAAAAAAAAAAAAAAAACCCGATCGCTCCGTTCAGGAGTGGAATGGAATGACCGAGTGTTCCAGAGACGGTTATCGCGCGATTCTAGTGAAACCGCGTGAGGAAATTGTCAATGATAAATATCCATTGTGAGATTATTATTATTATTATTATTTTTTTAATTTTTCTATTTATTTTTCAAAATGTAAGAGTAAGATTTTATCTGCAATTTTTTTTGTTTAGATATTTACTTTTTTCCCGAAAGATGTTTGAGTACTTAAATAATCGTCTAAATGATCGGAAGAGTGATGATTTGTCTTACCTCTCACACTGATATTTGACATCGTATTCAATTATTAATGTAACTCATACTCCGATCGGACCGTTATCATCAACAGAAGAATTGCTATTCAGACAATTAAAATTTTTATTATTCTCAAAATAATTGGTTTCACTATAATCCATCCATTGTATATCGAAACATCTTTTCTTTTTTCCAAATATAGTCTTGTAAAATGTAAATAAGGCAAACCTAGGTACTGTTACTGGAACAAATCTTGATAAGCATGTAGATGTAGTATGGAATCTGAATCGTGAACCTATACTCCCTATAAAAAGCAAATCATGCCAATAATTTGAAAATATCAAATAAAGTTTGTACATTTTTAAAATTACAGAAGCGACATTTAGTCGGACCAGTTAGTATATATATATGAAAAGGAGAGGATATAATTTTCAAAACAAAGTCTGTGATAACTAAAGAAATTAAAAGTTTATAGCTAGTTCTATGTTTCAACAACTTCTTTTCAAAATATCAAGAATCATGACTAAACACTTATTTTTAATTATTGCTATGTCCAAACTCATTGACCAGAGGTTATATATATACTCAATTAGAGTGTGAAACGTCACCAGATCGAGCCCCTTCGGGTGCTCAGCAGACTGTTTTCAAAGTGATTAGGCATCTCAAATTTGAGATGGCATTTTCCCCTTGAAAGATCGCCTGAAAGATGTTTTCCCTTGATAGAGGAACTAATATCATAACTAATGATGTTTCGGTTCCCCTGTATTTTTTACAATATTTTTAATTGAGTTATTAAACTGATTTAGTTGTTTCTCCTAATTCTTTGTTTTCTTTTTCTTACATACAGAATTGAAATTGATTAACCCTTAAATGCATGAAATTTTATTTTCAATAAATAAAATTTGAAATCAACTAAGAAATGGGTGTAGCTAAAGAGAAAAATAATAATAATAATAATAAAAAAAAACATAAGGATTTTGCATATTAATGTAGTTTTACATCACAAAAAAAGCTGCATTTTCCTCGCATAAATGTATCAGTATAAGCAAAAATATAAATATAATTCGTTACTCTACCTTGTTTTTACCAGAAAACAATTTTTCCTGTGTGTTTTTATTACTTTTTATATAAATTATCGTAATTCGTAACACCCGCCGAAATGAAATTGTACTCAGACAACAGCGCCCCCAACAATAAAAATTGTCACAGATAAAGAAATAAACTGTCAAAGATTATAGTTGCGTTTGAAAACGATAAAATAGTTTCGGTAAAATTAAAATAAAAACACTATGCAAAGGTTACTACATAAAGAGATCTACATTCTACGCATTTAAGGAATGTATCGAAAAGGCAACAATATGCATTTAAGGGTTAACATCTGTTTTTATACTTTCACATATTTTATGTAATTTGTATTTTAATTTACTACAATGATAATGTCAAACAGAATTCAAAAGCATTGTTTAGCCTCGTTCAAAATTCTATCATCTTAAATTCATCATCTTAAATTGTTCAAAAATCTAACTCTGTTGCCTTTATTGTACATAAAATTGATTGTTACCTTCAAAGTTAATTTTTACACTTCGTTCAAATGACACAAGTTCATTTTAGTACGTTCTCTATTCTTAATCTAATTAAAATATAAAATAATTATAACATGCTTTTCCTTACATGTTTAAGGGTGGTTAATTATATTAAATGGATTAGAGAGAACAAAAATAATAGCTCTAACATCCCCCTCCCCCTCTTTTTTTAATTTTACAGTAAGTCCCTTTACTGTCGTATTTACGGCTGTTCCTGATCACTATCACTGGTCAGGAAGCGTAGCGCTCTTGGTTGGCTTCTCGAAGGGATCACCAGATCCTTAAAATACTTTCAATAAATATAAAAATTTAACCCTCAAACTCATGGACAGTGGTATATATTACTTGAAAGTGGGCGCAAATCGCATACAGAAGAGTACAAGACGGGTAAAGCTTCAAACTGGAAATTTATTTTCAATCATGAATAAATATTAATATTTTAGTTAGAAATCCAATAAATAGATATGCCCTAATTTTACGTTTAAATGAATAATTTGAAGCCTATACTTTACTTTTTCCTAGGAATACAACACTTAATTTCTAATTTTCAAAAGCAAACGGTGCAAGTGCACCTTTTTTACCCTTCCTGGTATCGCCCATGCTCAAATAGAACGTTTTTGTTACAATTCTTTTAAAGAAATATTTACTTTATTAAGATTGAAATTATTTAATTGTTTAATTAATCTTGTAGTTTTTTTGTTATATACATTTGAGTAACAATGACAAAATTACATGAAATTCATGTATTTCTGATATTAGTATGTTTTTTTCTCATGACATGCAATTGTTAATTCGGGCCCCCTCACTTTTTCTACCCACGAGCCGCCACTGGTTCATTGTATACTGTTACTCCTTACTGAGACAAACACCATTTTTATTACATTCAACGAAAAAGAAATACCTGTCCTAGGACAATCATAAAAAAGACGAGTTTATATAATGATGTCAAAGTCGAATAGACTTTGTATAAAGAAATACAAAATAAGGATTTTAGATTTTATTTGAATTAGTATTAATAGCATAATTTTTAGAGAAAAACTTAAGTTTTTTACTTTCACCGTTGTCATCGGAGTTTTAGTAACTGCAAATTGTGACTGCAACATTAAAAATCAATTTCCTGAAAAAAATATCTTTTTTTTTTACTTCTATGCCGATTTTGTACAATGTTTAGTGGTAAAATTTCCTCACAATCTCGCAAAATACAGAGAAAATACAAGCCTGCGAAATGCAGTGGTAAAATTTAGTGCCTGAAATAGAAACTAGCAACAACTTCCGAAAAATGTCTCGTCTTTCTACTGGAAGGCACTGGAAAAAGGACTGCCTTTGTCTAATCAGACTCGTAAAGAGAAATCGGTTGTTTAATTTATAAATATTTTATATTAGTTTCGACTTTGTTTGCTGCGGCAAAATCTTCGAAGGACTAATTTTCCCACTTGCAGTCATCCAAATCCAATCGACCCGAAATTTGATGGCAGTTAGACTCGTTGTCGACAACGCATTCCATTAAGTTTTGGTGCTGTCACTAAAAGGCCTCTTTTATACACGTTTCTATTCTGCAAAACGCAAACAAAAAATCCAAACGCTGCACAGTGGGGCAGAAAGTGTGAAAACCTGGCCAAATTCAGAAGTGTAATAATTGAAATCAAATGTTGATAAATAACGTTTCTAATGAATTTATAAAAGTATACTACCCCCTAATTTTGGTGTTATAGACAAATTTTAATCATTTTTGGGTAAAAATTAGTTTTTACATTGCGATATCTGAATTTTTTTCACCTAACATTACTTTCGAAATTTTACTTTTAATTAAAGTATTCTGTTAAAAATAATATATTATGTGCATTAATCAAACAAATATCTTTATATTTTATAAATTTTTTTTTATTAATTATCATTATCAGCAATTTACAAATAATCGTTTATAAAAATTGTATATCTTGACACTAAAATCAACTTCAATTTGCATCTCTATGCATCACTTAAAAATCCCAATTACAATTTTTAACAATTAAAAATGTAAATGAAATTGATATGGTAATATATTTTACACAAAACTTTAAATAAGAAAACAAACACTACAATCTGTTCAAACACGACAGACAATTCTGGTACCAATGGGCATTAGCGAATTTTCTACTATTGCTGGTCCATGAACAAATACTTTATGTATGTTTGATTGCATACGAAACCACGAATAGAGTTCCATATACAATTTTGCCGTTTCCGAACAATATGCCCAAAATCTTTCCTCGTGAATATCATAGCTTCTCGAAATAGTTTGTAGTATGACAAGAAAACGAAATATTATTTTCCCGTTCATGCCAGTTAAGGGAGTATTCTACTGTAGAGGCATGAATTTCGCCCGGTTTTTGAAGCGCTGTACAAAGGAAACAAAAAATATTTTTACCATCAATTTTTTTATCATTTGTTTATTGATGTTTTATTATTACATAAAAAAATTATTAAAAAAAAAAAAAAAAAAATTGACAAAGTTATGAGCAGTCAAAGTGGGGGGGTCAAAAAAAAAAGAGGGTGTCCTGGCGTGCATTATTCCAACCCTCCTGGTGATCTGAAACATAAAAAACAGACGGATTCTTAATTATTATAGATGCCGCTATAGTACAACCCTTGGATAAGTTAAAAAAAAAAAAAATTAAATGGCGGCAGTTTGAAAAAAAAAATGCTTGAAATTTTTTTTTTTTCAAACTGCCGCCATTTAAATTTTTTTTTTTTTGAATAATGCACGCCAGGACACCCTCTTTTTTTTTGACCCCCCACTTTGACTGCTCATAACTTTGTCAATTTTAATTATTTTTTTTAATAATTTTTTTATGTAATAATAAAACATCAATAAACAAATGATAAAAAAATTGATGGTAAAAATATTTTTTGTTTCCTTTGTACAGCGCTTCAAAAACCGGGCGAAATTCATGCCTCTACAGTAGAATACTTTCTTAAGTTTGCAGAAAGTTTGCTATTTGTACCGACTATACCGTTACTATAGAACCGACTTGCAGTATTGCCATAATTAAAATTCCCGTAACCAGGTTTTGGCTTATCATGTGATTAGTCCTATTTTACTTCTATAAAAATCTCTTATTCACTTCGGCCTAAGCTTCGTCTCAACCTCATTTGGTTAAAAGTTTCTCTTTATGCAATTGCTCATTTGAATATATTTTAACATCATTTAATTTATTTTCTATAATGCGTTGGCCGACCAAACGGTATAGTGGTTAGCGTGCTAGCTTCTAGGCCGCGAGGTTGCGGGTTCGAGTCCCGTGTTAGGCATGGGTGTTTGTAAATGTATGTTGGCTTGTCTAATGACGAATGTTTCGGCGCATTATAGCCCTCGTGTTGCTGACGGCTTCAGATAATCTGAAAACAACCAACCAACTATAATGCGTTGAGCTGCATGATTCAGTAAAGTATGGACAGCAACCTCTACTTTTAACTCATCACATTGTAAAGAACTATTTTGTGGACAATAGTTCTTCTTTGCTCTTAGTATGGCTTTGTACGAAGGAAAAATGTTTTCACAGTGACTTTAAATTACAAAATATTGGTGTGGGGATAATTTTATTTCAACAATCACCAACAATGAGTCATCCACTGAAACTTGATCAACAACATGTTTTTCGCTTTCTGAAAATGATTTGATATATTTTCAAGCTCTTGATGAGGAAGTAAATGTTGCATCTTTGACGACTTAGGACGTATCTATTCTTCCACTAGCCCTGAGAATCATTTGTGTTGCATAGGCTGACACTTCTGAAGTGGCTTCTGAACGTATAAATTCGGTGTTTCTATGTTTTGATCTTTCACTGCTTTCCAGAAATTCTGAAGATTGTCTACCAAATCTTCTGTTTAAATACAATGAAAAGTAAATACCTCATAATATTTAATCATTCTTTACTTTTACTTTGGACACATATCGGCTCTGTTGCAGATTTGCCGTTTTTTACT
This sequence comes from Linyphia triangularis, assembly GCA_963978545.1. Lineage (NCBI taxonomy): Eukaryota > Metazoa > Arthropoda > Arachnida > Araneae > Linyphiidae > Linyphia > Linyphia triangularis. The sequence continues at coordinate 35,314,517 of OZ021733.1, forward strand.
TCTAGGGATTCAAAAATTGCATCAAAATAGCTTGGATTCGAGATAAATATTAATTTGGCTAGTTTGCAATTTTTTGTATTGCTAAGTTTCAAGTTTTTTACTTCAGTTTTAAATAGCACAGAAGCTGGCACGTTGGAAATTATATAAAGCAATTTCCTTTTTCTTACATTTTTATAATTTTCTTTTGAACCTTTTAACAAAAAACTACTTTAAAAATCTAAAGGATTTTTAGAATATTATAAAATTTATTTTTAAACTTGATTGTGTGTAATGTTTGAAACTTATTGGTGTGTTAAAAAAACCCTATTTTTTATGGATTTATACACGGTTGTCACAACTATTCAAATGGAAAATCTTCATATATTTTTTCCAGTTAATTGAATTTGAATTATAGTTTAATTACATTTTAATAAATTGAAGTTTAACATTACATATTTCAATAATTATTAACTTAAAAATAATTTTATTGTGCTCGTTAAATTTGTTTACAACGCGTTTAACTTGTTATTTAGATCATATTCCTAATGAGCCGACCAAACGGTATAGTGGTTAGTGTGCTAGCTTCTAGACCGCGAGGTTGCGGGTTCGAGCCCCGTGTTAGGCATGGGTGTTTGTAAATGTATGTTGGCATGTCTAATGACGAATGTTTCGGCGCATAATAGCCCTCGTGTTGCTGACGGTGCCAGATAATCTGAAAAATAACAACATATTCCTAATGCAGTTATTAGTAAGTGAAGCTATTTGTGTTTTGTTTGGAATGGATTTACAGTCAAATCGGCAAATTTCGGCAAGATGTGCAATCAGTTTCTAATATACAATTAAATGCTCTTTCAAACTGTGTAAAAAGTTGGATGACCCAAGGTGACCTTATCAAACTTTTTTACTAATATATGTATAAGGTCATAAAAAATGCAGTAAATATTGGAGGTTTTTTTTCAAAAATAAATAAAAAAAATTTAAACTAACCCAAAAATTAAGAAAATTTTTTTATGCTTTCTACAAACCACTTGCTATAGGCTCCATGGCAAAGTTTTACTTTTTATATAAAAACAAAAGTAGAAGATGCTTCTTGAAAAAGCAGTCGTTCTGAAAAAGTATACGCTTTGCTGAAAATGTTTCTGAAAGTTCCAAATTTCATCCTTAACAGATGCACCGAAAAACTCATGAAACAGTAAAAAAGGTATGGAACCCGATTTTCAAGTTGCTCATGTGGTTTGAATACGAAAATTTAAAAAAGATTTTTTTTTTCACTTTTGGCCAGCTTTTTCGTCATTGTCCCCCACTGAGAGCTGGCTATAACTTGAATTTTAATTGATGGAAAAAAAAAAAAAAAAGGAGAAGTACTGTTGTAATTAGTGGAAGGTTTTTAATAATTGTAAATAGTTCTCTTTTTTATTTTTTGTCATAAGGGGTTATTTACTTATTACATCTAAACTGAATTTTAAAAAATTCAGTGACTACCTCATAATATTCCATATTTAGTTTGCACGGTTCCAACTGTCTATTTCTGTTACTAAAAAGTTCTTAGCATAGCCAAAACGCCTCGTAATATTGAACTGCGATAAAAATACGAGGTCAGATCCTTATCGCGCATACCTCTCTCACCAACCTCATCACAAAAAACGAGAGGACATTGAAGCCATGACCTATTTAATGGGCATTAGTATTCTAAATATATGTTGCGGCTAATTTGATAAATCTACTGTTATGCAAAATTATAGGTTATTTTTATAAAATAACTAAAAAGACAGGCTAATATGGCAAATTAAAAAAAAAATCATTACTTTTGCTGATTATTTTATAAAATACCCAATGTAAACAGCTAATATGATCAATTTAATAGGATTTAATTAAAATTAACTGGTGATTTTATTTTGTAACCAAATCACTGCGGCTATTATAAAAACCTCATAATGATGATAAGAATAATAACTGTAGGTTCAACTAAAATTAAATGACAAAGAAAATTTTAAAAATAAAAGCCCCAAAGCAGCGTTTTCACATAACGAATGGTTAAGTACACTATCTAGTCAAAAGTATCCAGACACCTAATGGTACGAACTCGGAGAGTCCTGAGGCATATATTAATATGATATTGGCCTCCCTTTTGCATCGATGACAGCCCGCAAGCGACTAGGGAGACTTTCCACCAGTTTTTGATAGGTGGCCATAGGAATTGACTTTCAGGGGTCCATCACAACTGAAGTGGGAAGTGGGTGCAGGCAGTGAGGATGATCGATTGGGCTGGCTACGTAATCTGCTTTGTAATTCGTCCCAAAGGTGTCCAATGGGGTTGAAATCGAGGCTCTGAGAAGGTCAGTCTAGCTTTTGAACTATCATTTCATCAAACCATGGTTGCTCAAATCTCAATGTGTGAATGGAGCAGTTATCCTGCTGGAAGAGAAATGGGCCTTCCTCGAAATATTGCCATAGATCTAGGAGAGATTCATTGTCTAGAATCGCTACATACATCTCAGAGTTCATTTCTCTAATCACAGGAACTAAGGGGCCCAGGCCAAACCATGAAAAACACCCCCACACCATGGTGCTGCCACCACCAAACTTCACAGTCGGCACAATGCAGTCCCCTAAGAAGCTCTGACCTGGCATCCACCAAATCCAGACGTATCCATCGGACTGTCAGATTCCAAAGTAAGATTTATCACTCCAAGGAAAATTTTCCCACATGTCCACAGTCCAATGACGGTGAGCTTTGCACCATTGTAATCGACACTTCGCATTCATGGGAGTGATGTTCGGCTTGTGAGCGGCTGCACTACCATGGAATCTCAGGTTTTTTAACTCTCAACGAACAGTCCTGCTGCTAGCACTAACGTCTGATGAACTTCAGAACTCCTGAGTGATGTCAACCAACGTGGTCTTGCAATTTTATTTCACTACTCTTTTCAGAGTTCTACGGCTGCATTCACTAATTCTTTTTTCGGCCTGCCACTTCGTTTTTCTGTAGTTTCACTGCCTCGACGTTTTCACTTCACAATTACATCACGTACAATGTATTTTCGCTTCTGTAGAATGCCTGAAATTTCATGACCAGATTCCCCACAAAGGTGGCATCCCACTATAATGCCATGATCAAAGTCACTAAACTCCTTTGACTTACTCATTGTTTCACAAAGGCATAAATATTACCTGACAAACCAATATGCCAACACTTTTATAGCTTTCGGTTACGCATTAAATTATGTCACCTGTCAGATCCACTTCTTTAGGATGGTGTCCGAATACTTTTGGATAGATAGTGTATAACAGAAAGGAAAACGTAAGCAACAAGACTGTGCAGAATACAATATTTATCATATTAACCGCGGGCTAACAGCTATGATGCATAGTAAGCTGGTTAATGTGATTAATTTGAGATAAATGAAGAAAATATTAACTAGATGCTTTCTTATTATGTAAAATAACTTTAATTTGATAAATATTAAGGAAGTGTTAATAATTTGTCTTATTAAAGACTAGTGATAGTTATTTTGTTAAATAACCAGCTATTATGTATAATATCCAAATTAGTTCAATTAGCTTTAACATATAGATGAAGCATTAAAAAAACCCCGTTGAAATACCAAATTTCATGATTTTTCAATGATTGGTTAGAAATTTAAATGAGAAAGAAATGACAAATTTATGTTAAAAACAAAGATTTTTTTTAGCAATAAACGGTTAAATAACTAAGATATTTTAGTAATTTTCATTTCAAATGATAATTTGTTAAAGGCCAAACATAAATAGCATGCAACTTTTCTATTAATTTGTAATAATTATTAATTAATCAAAAATAAAAAATTTAATAAAAAAATTTTAAATTTTAAATGGAAACATATTTTTTACTTTCATTATATTTATCACCGTTGAATAGATCGCCGTTGCTTTCCTTTAGATCTCCGTTTGATGCTGATTCGTTTAGATCTATGATGACGATCCATGAAGGGGGGGAAAAAAAATGAAAAAAAAAAAAAAATAACATTGGAACCAAATCGTGCTCGAAAACATAACAAGATTTCAAAAAAATTAACTTATTGGGTCGTTATGAAGCTTAATGACATTTTAGAAAGACTCAAAAACACACACATTGGAGACGATTATTTAGTAGATGACTACCTTAAGTAAAAAATATAGCAAATGTCCATAATGAGTTGATTAAATTTACATAAAACGTTTAATCAAAGCCAGATAATATAGTGATTTTACAAGTCTGTATTCGTGTGCAATGTTCCATTACGTTGAAAAATATGTAGAAAGTTTTAAAAAATAAGTTTCATTTAATTATATAAAAAAATTACTCTCTTTTTCCTTGAGTCATTGAAACATATAAGAAATAAGCGTGACATACTTAACATAAAGTATTTTATCAATATCAGATAAAACCATAACGTAACATTTTTATATTCGTCAATTTTACTATTAGTACTTACTATGTACAGTACCCCCCCCCCCAAAAAAAAAAAAACAGAACGATGGCTATATCTTTTGTTCTAATTGTTGAAATAACAAACAAAAGATACCGTTGTAAATCGTGAAAGGTTTTTAATAATTGTATGTAGTTTTTTTTTATCATGAGGGGTCATCTACATATTAAAACAGAACCAAACTTTAAAAAGTTCAATAGCAACCTCATAATATTATTCCATATTTGGATTCAGCATTAAAAAAGAATGCGAAATACAAAAATTCGTAATTTTCTAATGAATGGTTTGTAATTTAAATGATAAAAAGAAAATGATAAATTAATGTTAAATAAAAAAGTTGGTTTTTTGGTCATAAATACTTAAATAATTAATATATTTCAGTAATTTTTTTTTCAAAAGGTAGTTTGTAAATGGCCAAACATAAATAGCAATCAGCTTTTGAATCAATTTCTTTTTTAATAATTAATTATTAATTAATAAAGCAATTAAAATTTTTTTTTGAATAGAAACATATATTTTTTTGCTTTCATTAGATTTACCATGGTCTAAAACCCCCCCATAATTTTTTTCTTTCCATTTTGACTATTAGTTCTCGATTTTTCAGAGAAAATGTAAAAAATGTTCACTTTAAGGGACCGTATAGTAGACGACTTTTGAAAACTATCAAAGATTAATTCAAGGTAAACTAGAGGTACGGAAAATCGCATAACGTTCAGTTATCGTATAGTTAAAATCGATAGTTTAAAAACTAAGAAACACGCTTTAATAGGAAAGTGAACTAAAAAGTAGAAGATAATTTTAAATAAGTTTGAAATAAGAATAGAGTGATTAACAAGAAATATTTATTTTATCGTAAAAAAGCGTGGGGTGCTTGATATCAATTTATGTAAATATTTAATGACAGATATTGGTAAAAGTAGAGCCATTATGAAAATATCTTAAAAAGCACCCCACGCTTTTGTACGATAAAATAAATATTTCTTGTTAATCACTCTATTCTTATTTCAAACTTATTTAAAATTATCTTCTACTTTTTAGTTCACTTTTCTATTAAAGCGTGTTTCTTAGTTTTTTAATCTATTGATTATTTTCTACTTTTTAGTTTGATTTTCTATTAAAGCGTGTTTTTTAGTTTTTTAAATTATTAATTATTTTTTCTGTAAACTATCAATTTTTTTTTTTTAATTTGCTTTCTTAAATTCGATTTATTTCAAACAACATTTTTTAAGCAATTTCAATAAGTTATCCTTTAAAAATTTTACTGAATCATGTGACTTTTTCATTTTATAAATAATTTCAACGATCTAGTTACACTTGTGTTTATAGTGAAATATTTCTGTAAAATATTCATGCTTTGCTAAATACTGTTTACTAATGCCTACATTTAATATTTATTAATTTTCTAATTATCAGTAGTATTCGTTATATTTCTGCAATTACAGTTTTCGATATTTATTTATTTCGTGTGAAGAATGCACATCTTTAATGTTGTAAATAAATTATGTTACTTTTGCGTTTACTTGCTATTTTTCTATTAATCTTAAACATGACACTATAAATCCAAGTAGTTTCTATGCAATTTTAGACTAATACTTGTATTTTTTAATTTTCGTGAAACGTGCCACATTGACCGTTCTATTTCTCCCGCTGTGAAGAAGAACCTTAAAAATACCTTTCGTTTTATGGAAATTCTCCCTGAAGATCGGTCCAAAAATGGTCGAAATATTTTCGCTCATAAGTGACGTGTTTTTCAACATAATGCATTGAAATTTGGTATATAGGGTAAATGATGTATTCTGAATCGAATGAAATGATAAAAAATAAGGGTTCGTATGGAAATTTTCGAAGATAGCGTTACTTTTACTTAGTAAACGGTCCCTCAAGAAAAAAAAAATTGCATCAGATATATAGAAAATCGTAAGCAAAACATTTTGGTGCAAACCGTAAGATTCTACGATAATTAGAACCGAAGATATAGCCATCGTTCTGGGGTTTTTTTTGCGTACTGTACCAGGTAACACAGTCAGTATAGGCCAGTCTCGCAAACTGTGTTGAAGGAAGATTGGCTGATCCTGGACGAAATTCGAGCACCTTTCCCAAATATACGATTTTTTTTAAAAATAACAAGTCAAAAAGATCACAAAACAATTTTTTTATCCTTCGTCCTTCCTTATAAATAAATTATTTAATTTAAAAACTGTGTGCATTAACATTTCAAAACTTCTAATCTATTTTATCCAGCATTGACGAGATTGACTCATATAGGTAACAACTACCGGTTTATACAGTTCCACATCGGGATTGACCATTGTCGGGCGATATTGACCAGCGTTGTTTGGCTATTGGGGATACATTTAGGGTTGAGGGTTTTGCCAAGTGTTTATTAATGGGCTCAAGTTTGAGATCTTTGTGAATCAGGGAATTGCGTTTCTTCAACTATTTATCTTAGGATACAATTTTGTTCAATTAGTAGTTTTCTTATGTTAGCTTTGGCTGCAGTCGTCCATGCGGGAGAAGCATGAGATAGGGTAAGATGTTCGCAGCTACTATAATTTTTGTCAGAATTAGCCCCATTTTCGAATGTTTGCCAATTATAGACCTTAATTTTTTCGAGATATCATACGCTATGCCAACTACTTTATTTATGCAGTCGTTCCAATTTAGTTTGGAGTTAATGGTAAGACCGAAGTAGTTGGCCTTCATAACAATATGAATTTTTTTACCGAAAAAATGAAGTTCAGACACTGTCTTTTTTACTCTTGTTGTTTTGTCTGATTATCAGGAATTGAAATTTTGACCTATTGATGGCTACTTCCAGCGAAAACATCAGTCCTCAATATCTGGCATGAAGTTTTGTTGATCACCTATTGCTGTGTTTACATTCGTAAATTTAATGACTATTGCAGTGTCGTATGCATAAAAAGCTGTTAATTGTTTGAAGTTATCTCTGTCCACCGGAAAGTCAGATGTATAAAAATTATACAGGATAGGTCACAGTACACTTCCCTGTGGGACATGGATTGGGCAATAATGTCTCTGTTGCTGGAAAGGGCTTTGCTCACTCTAAACTTTGAACGTCATATCTACAAGATAAGATAAGATTGTAGAATTTAATTTCATCGACAGAAAGATCAATGCTGATGAATTTGTAGATGTGAGGTCATCGTGATAAACACGGTCAAAGATGTTGGCTGCATCTAACATAAGAAGTACAGTGGCATGTTTGTTATGGTAGACAGATCCTGCGAACTCAAGCAGCCAAATAAGTTGCTAAGTGGTAGATCTCCCATCAAACCTTCAATGAAACCAAACTGTTATGGATTATGTCTAGATAGGGTTTGAGTCTATTAAAAACAAACATCTAAAAAAAAAAATATTTTGTAACTAACATGGATTTTTTTTTTAATGATAATTGTATTTTCTACTGAAATAATTCGCAATAGTTATGCAATAATTTCCTGTTTAAAAAGTAGTTTAAAACTGAAATTATACTCTTTTTTTTTAAAGAATTTTATCACTTTTCTCTACTTAATTGTTAATTTTCAAACGTCAGGGGGTTAGCAAACACATCCCTTTGGCCCCAAGATCTGAAATAACTGAACACTAAATTGAAAATTTTGCTACTTAATGTTGAAAACAAATTAGGTACGATCGAAATGTATTTTCGAATCTCTGAAAGTACTATACATTGGACATGGGGGCTTACTTGAGCTCACTGAATACGCTACAACGATATGTGAACCGGTTTTACTATACCCTGATTGGCTAATTGGAACGATGTGTGAGCCGGTTTTACTATACCCTGATTGGCTAATTGGAACGATGTGTGGCCGATTATTTGAAACTCTTATATTATCCTTGGTTAGGAAAGTAAAATACTAATTAAAACTTAAACTTAAGAGTGCGTATTTTCTTTTTGTTATCAACATATATTAAAGTTTAATACAAAACTATGTGCGCAGGTTATCAATATTACTTTAAAAGTTGTGATTTGTCCGGAACTATATCTTTACAGGGAAGGATCCATCCTACAGCTTATACTTAAGGCTCAAGTTATGTTGTCTCGAGGTACAGTTGGTAAATCTTATTGACGCGACGGGTATGGAAGAAAGGTTTATGATTTTTGTATTCATTTTAAAACCTTGACAAAACATCGTTTTTATATGCATTTGTTAAAATTGTGATAACTAATCGTTAAAATAGAAAGATAATTATTTATATGGATTTTTAGTCCATTCTGAATAAAAAGGGGGAAAATAGAAAATGCTTCTATGTGTAAAATTTCAAAAAAAAATTATATTAATTAATCATTAAGAATTAAAAAACTTTCATTCAAAACTTACACAAAAGTATGTTTGATCTTAAAAAAACTGTAATATATACAAAAATTACTAAACTATATTGATTATTTTACAATTTATTATTTTTATCTTATCTAAATATTCAATTATTTCTGTCTTCTAATATTTAGTATTAAACTTTAACCATAAATAATCAAAGTATTTTTTAACATATAGCTTAAATAATATTTTAAAATAGCTAAAAATCCTTGAATTAAAAGCATTGAAAATGTTTCCATTTGATTTGAATTTTGTTTAACTTTGGTAAAAAAAAAGTTGTTTATTTACCTATATTAAGACACAAAATGTATATTTTTTAAAACTTGAGATTTAAAAAAAAAAAAAATCTTTTCCAAACCAAAAACGATGGTTTCAAATTTTATTGCAAATTGTTGTTTAATAGTCCTTGTCTTAAAAAAAAAAAAAAAAAAAAAAAAAAAAAAAAAAAAAAAAAAAAAAAAAAAAAAACACATTGATAAAATTATGACTGATTTGTTGTACCGTTCTCTACTACCCACGAGTCGCCATTTTGAATATGGTGCAAAATTTTGCTGTCCCTCAAATTTGTCATTTGCTTATGAAATTTTTTTTGCCAGCAATGTGGCGCACCTTCACACTGGGGTCGAATAGAGGCGTTGCAGATATGAAATGCGAACTCTACAAAAGGTGGTTGTCAGAAAAACATTTAAAAAGTTTTCCATGTATTAATTTTTCCACGTTTGGTATCATTCTCTGCGTATTTTATGAGGGAAATAAGGACGAACTCAACATGAAAAATATACTTGTTTGAATTTGTGAAGGGTCTAGATTCGGGCTGCGGATTTTTTTTTTTTTTACCGAATGTTGAGTTCGCCTTCGTTTAAGCAACGCTTTACAATTGTATGAGGCTATTTGAATAAGGTGTTTCTATCCGATGGATGATCCAGTGTTGTGACACTTCCTTTACTAGATTTAACCCAGAGTGTATTCTTCCTTTGTATATAATTTTGCTATTTTGTTTGTTCCCCTGTTTCCATCTGTTCTTGTCCTGTCATGTAATTGAAATTGGTCTTTCTGTTTGACAGTGTAAATGAATAAAAAAAATAAAAAATAGAGTGTTAAAGCCTCGAATCACGTATGGTTGGTTGGTTGTTTTCAGATTATCTGGCGCCGTCAGCAACACGAGGGCTATAATGCGCCGAAACATTCGTCATTAGACAAGCCAACATACATTTACAAACACCCATGCCTAACACGGGACTCGAACCCGCAACCTCGAAGCTAGCACGCTAACCCCTATACCGCTGAATCATGTATGCAATACAATCTGTTCCGCAATCAATAATTCTGCAGTAATTTTTTGGATAGAACTAGAGCACCGTTTATATATTGTTCGAGCTACTTTGGACACATAGATTTAAATATGGTGGTTAATTATAATTATACGAAAGAAATGCTCTGTATTTACACATGAAAAATAAAATTATTTATCACTTATATGACAATCAGTTGTAAATAATTTTATCTTGTAAGATGATTACTTGATATTTATTCAAATTTAAAATGTGTCAGAGACTTTTGCGACACCCTGTATATTGGTATATTTGGGTAGATAATAACACGATATATAATTTTTGAAAAAAGATTTTTTATGGATTTAATAAATAAAACAGTATCCTGAGAGGTGCACGGTTTATTCAAACGCTGATGCCCAGGACGAATTATTTTTGTGTCTGAAAAACAGTTATATTTTTACAGTTACACTTGCGCTGTATGTTTTGTTGGATAAACTTTACGTATTTAATATTAGTTGCTCCTCAAGTATTCATAATTTTGGAATACTTTGCAGATAAGGTTTAAAATTATTATGAGTAAAACTGTAATGATATTTACCTTTTGTAGTATTGCTTTAAAAAAAAAAAAAAAAGCCTAATGAGCTACACTTTAGGATTGTATTTTGAAAAATTAAATTGGATTTTTTTAATTGAAATGTAAAAAATATATTGGCTTAAAAATAACATGTTTCGTGCTGACGCACGGCATATATGTGTTTTCCTAAAATTCGTATTTAATTTAACTTGTATTTTTATGAGATACTGCATAGCAGTGTGTATTTAGGTTTTAAAAGAAAATACGAAGGTTTATAAAAAACTTAATTTGAAAAGTTTTGTTAAAAGAATGGTGTGTTGAAGCATGGGACATGCGTAGGGACTTGAACTTTGAGATTAGTTTTAAAACCTTTCCTATTTGAGTGCAATACTATTAGGTTTTTATAATTATACTGATTCTAACAAATAAATTAAGTAAATTTTTTTTGTCTTTATTGAATTTTTTCTTTTAATAAACACACCTTTATTATACTCTGTTTTACATAATTCTAGGATTAATGAAATTGGTAAGTTTTCAATGTCAAAAATTTTAATTAAATTTGTGTCACAAAAACGTTTTCACACTTTTGTGATGCTTTAGCATCTCACTTTAATGATAATCATTACTATAATATTTATTCAAGATTTTTTTTTAGGTATGTTGGTTTATGTTTTATCTCTAATATTTAAACTGATGACTAAATTGTAGAGCATGATCGGTGAAATATTTGTATGATAGGTGAATATGGATGTTGATGGCTCAACTTTCCATGCAGACACGTTGAACAAAAAAGATGGGAGTTTTAAAAATTACATTTTTATGCAGATTTAATTTGTCTCAGATGTTTGTATAATCCCAGGTACTGAGAAAAATACTTCTTGCGAAACCAGAGTCTTCAAACTACCTAAATTTCTCGTTGATATAAAAAAGTTATTTAAAAAAAATACATTTCAAATACCTTCATCCAACTTAACTACATAAAAGTTTTGTTAAAAACTTCCATTTTGAGTTTAATTTGTTATAGTTACCACTACTCGTTTATGTTTGTCACTTGAAGAAATAAAAGTAAAATATTTTTGTTGGATTTTTTCGCTTTGTATTTTTACTCTGTCTACTTTATCCTCAATTCGTGTTAAATGGTTATAGTGTCTGTCTCTAGAATCTTTGTAATACGGAAAAATACGTTGTGATCAGTTCACCAAAAAACATGGGTTGAGATGATCACAAACTTTACTTATTGAGGTATCTTATATGACATTAAAAATATTGAAATCTAAAAAAGTTGAACATATTAGTTTTATAAAACGATAGTGTTCGACTGTCAGTGTGAACAGTTCACCTAGTGAATAATGATGCAAGATACTGATGTTTTTCTGCCAGGTGAGTAAAGTTACACTCTAATAAATAAAGTATTTCTTCTTGTGAATTTTAAACAATTCTGAAAAAGAGATAATTGTCATGAAAGGTTATAAAGTAGGTGTTGTCCGTAAAGTAGGTGATGTCTGTAGTTGCTGTCCGTAATGAAAACTGCTCATATAATGATTGACTGAACCTACATGTTCCAGAGAGGCAACTCTTTAATAAAATATAAAAATAATGGTTTTATCAGTTTCGGATACCTAGCAAACGAAAACTTGTTATTTTGTAAACACCAAACTCCTAACTTTTCAAGGTAAGTTTATTTTGCTTGTGATGCAATATTATATGAAGGTTACACCATTGAGTTTAATTTATTCTTGAAATATTTTTAATTCAATTTCATATAGTTTTAATCTAGTTTTGTACCTTGCATAAGTTTTGTGTCATTTAGAATATTTAATTTTTTTTTTTTTAATTCACTTAATTTAAAATTGCATTTAAACTCCCATTTACAAATTTCCAACAACGTATGACACTTTTACTATATTTCAAACTGTATATTTTTTTATTTATTCAGTTCTAGTTCACTTAAATCGATTTGATATGTACTAAATCTCGCTTTAGGTTGCCATGGGGCGTTGCAAACCCCTCATCCTCTAGTGCCCCTTTTTTCTTTTTGATCTTCTGAAAAGGAGAGTAGGAGATGGGGGGAGGGGGCATAGATCAAGCCCCGAAATCCTCTATTTATTGCTTCCCGCGAACAAGAGCAGATAATCTCTTCGAACCCGTATCCCTCGCACGGCTCCCGGAAGTTTGGACTTTGCACCCTGACGCGTCATATCCTGCTCACCACTTACAAACTGAAAGATTAGAATATTCAAGAGAGCGAGAGCTGGGGGCTTTTTTATTGTTATTTTTTTCCATATCCCACAGGCGATTCTTTTAGATGTACTTTTGGCTAGAGGGCCGAGTTATATAGGTGCGAAAAACGCGTGCTCTTTTTCGTGTGCTCTTTTTGGGCTCAGGAGGACTTAGCAGTCAGGGGAGTGCATATGAGCTGTTCTTAATCCGCCTTCACAAGCGTGTTATCGCTTAGAATGGTTAAAAAGTGGCACTTGCAATTGTTTCCTTGCTTAAGTGGACGCTTGCTTAGTGATCAATGCCTAAATACGAAATAGGGAGCACAGTATGCATATGTAGGGGGAGTGTGTTGGGATTAAAAAGACTACCAGGACAATCTTAGGAATGAATCCTCCAGTGTGAGAAAAAATTCATTAGTTTTGAGGAAATGATTTTTTGGAATTTGCTTCGATTAAACCTTAAGTCGCAATCATGCATTTCTCGTCAAATTTCCAGAATACATATGTTTGCTTTAGTTTAAGCTCAGGTGTACCACCAGATATGACATTTGGACACTTTGTTTGGTATATCGACTTTTATAGAATCCTCATACATAGATGCCATATTTTTTACACAAAATGAATGTCTAAAATTTTATTTTAAGCATTTTTTTTGTATTGCTAAAGCAATACCCATTTCTCACTTGTGTGTGTCATCATTATAATTGTAACTGATGGATAGTTCGTGTTTATTCATTGACTTAAAGCCGGTGAAGCCATAATAATGATCATAAAGAACTGCGAGATGCATAAATTAAGTAATGAGACTGATTTTCTATTGTTCGATCTAGAAACTCTGGGAACGCTGCACGTAAAGGGTAGGCAGGTAAACATCTGATACGCGTCCAGTATAAGTTTGAACATGCTTGAGTTTTTGTGCTGTTAATAGTGAATTTTTTTGTGAGAAAGGTTTTTTTTGGTGCGTTCTAAAAATGAGTGACATCAATTTCGAACAACGTTGTGGTATCAGGTTCTGCTTCAGACTTGGACGCAGTGCACCGAAAACATTTGAAATACTGCGTCAGGCTTATGGAGATAGTGTTTTGTCAAGAGCTCAGGTTTTATGAGGCATTTTCAGAAGGAAGAGAATCAATTGAAGTCGAGTCTCGCAGCGGAAGGTCTTCATCTTCAAGAACCAATGAAAATATTTAATCATTATTTTTACCGACAAATTTTCAAGAGACTTAGAAATAGGGTAATTCGTGTGAGACCAACCATCACAAACATGTGGGTGTTGCATCACGACAATGTTCCTTGTCACACCGCGATTTCTATCAATGAGTTTTTGGCCAGTAAAAACATTCCTGTGGCTCCTAAGCCTCTTTATTCATCCGACTTGAGTCCATGTGACTTTTTTATATTCCAAAGATTGAAAAATCCCCTTAAAAGGGACCTCATTTTGGGACATTGGAGAGTATTCAAACAGTCGTAACCGACCAACTGAAGGCTATTCCAGTATCCGAGTTCCAGCACTGCTATGAGAAATGGAAGAATCGTCTCCAGCTCAGTGTGGCTTCCCAAGGTAGTTACTTTGAAGGAGACAATGTGAATTTGTAATTTTATTTCAATAAAAAAATTAGAAAAAATCAGTCTCATTTCTTAATTTACAAACCTCATATATTAGTAAATGTTCCACAACTTAACGATTGGTGTCAACATATTGCTCATCAAAATTGGGGAACATGAACAGTTGACACTTTTCATTGGCTTCATTTGCAGGCGCAGGAAAAACCTTTTATGAGTCATCAAGAAGTTAAAGTTGGAAGCCAGGACTTGTCATTCCATGATGGAATTATTGTCAATATAACGAAACTAATATGAGTTTGTTAATATTGCTTAAATTATTTCTGTGAGTGTACGGAAATTGGGGACTTCAGTTAAAATTCAATATCTGATATAGCTGGGAAGACAATTTTATTAGCTATCAGGAGAAAGCAGGAATTTACAGGCCGCGTGTTTCGTGTCCGTTTCTGATCCACAAACACACCGATATTTCAAATCCAAGTGACTTGGGTTATGTTTTGTTCAATTATGTATATTGAAAACTTCAAAGAAAAAAGGTTAAAACCTTGTATCTCTTATTAATTTTGAAGTATTTACTGACCGATCATGAGCATTTATGAAGGAAAAGTATGCTAAGAAATAACATAAAGCACACACACAGGAACTTACTTAGATTTTTGTGGGCCCTGGTCAAATGTTGGGCCCTCAAAAATAAAATGTTTTTCTTTATACAAATGCTTTACTGAGCATATTATTCTTTCTCAAATATTACTGTTGACTGAACTTATATCCCCCGTGTGTCAAGTTCTAAACAGGGAACCAAATTCTATGCTTTTTATGACATGTCCAATGTATCCTGCATTTACTTTTCTTCACATTTTTATATAGTCATAATTGAAAGTAGTAAATCTACTATTGTAGTCTGAAATCACCATAATATTAATTTAAATAAAAATAATAATTTAATAACAAAAAATTGTGACCTGAGCATGTGTCCCGTCTCCACGTGCGAAAGTTATGTCCTACACATACATTTTATTAAAATCCCTTTTTGTGTTTTGATATAGGAGAAATTTTTTTACCTATGATAGTGGGCCCTAAATCAATTTCGATATATTTTTGTTTGAAGATATACTCTTTTGTGTAACTATGCGACTCATATTCCAAGGGAAGATAAAGAAAAATCGAATGAGATGATTTTTTTTTTAGTTGTACTATAAACTTCCTGGTGTGGTATCCTGAGGATAGAGACGAATGGGGGTGATTCCTCCCTCACACAGCTTCACTGACAGTAAAAGAAGGAAATAATGATGGAGGATAGAAAAATATTCTAGGAATGAGATGAAGGCGGCTAAAGGTTTATGCACGGTTTTTTTAATAATTCGAAAACTATGAAATTCTACCTATTCCATTTATGTGCATGTTTGCTAAATTTGAAAATTTTGTAATATAAAACTAAACTATCTTTATAGATTCATTCAGATCAACATATCTCAAAAGCAACAACATGTATACATAGAATTTTATACTATTTTTTATCAAACAAGTATTTTACTGCCAATCGCACTTTCATGTGCCAGTTGGTTCATTTGATATTAATTTTCGAAGTCACGAACGTTTGGTTGTTTTTTCTGTATATCAAAGACTAAGTTTTGTTAAGTACATGACCTTAAAAGAGTTAAAATAGGACGCGTTGAAGGAGAACTACTAAATACTTAAGGTTTGTTTTAAAGTAATTTAAGAATATAATTTATGTATTAGTCTTTTTATAGCAAAGTATGTTTGTATGCATAACTTTCTCATTGATACATTCCCTTTTTTCATTTTATTATAACTCTTTACTCGACATAATTCACTTTACAGTTATGTTTGTTAATAATTGATTGAGATTTTGCTACTGCTTTGACATTTAGATTTTTTATTAATTAGTTTTTGGATCCCATATTTTGAAAAAAAAATAAAAATGAAGAATCGCCATATTTAAGAAGTGGAACTGATTTTGAAATGGTATGACAGAACTATGGCTGAGTAAGATACTCCAATGTTTTATTATGCGCTACTTTCCCTAAATAAAAGCTAGATATATAATCTTAATATTAACCAACGGTTTACATTTATTTTATTCACATTCCTACAACGAATAAGAATCTGTTCCAAATCTTTCAACGTAGTTCTTAAAATTAAAGTTTTGGAAAATATTGGTCATTCAATAATTTGCTTTTCCTAGTTAAAATACTCATTTATGTTTTTAGTTTGAATAAGTTTCAATTACTTCTATATATCTTTTAGAGGTAATTACCACAGTTAAAAGTTTTACTTGCTATGCTAATAAGCTTAAACAAGTGTTTATCAAACGCAGCCAAATGAAAATGAGTATTTAGGGATTAAATTCCATGGCATTTATTTCAAAGTTATTGTTTATTAAACGATAAAAATAGGTTTATAGCTAGGTGTTTCTATTAAAACCACAAGTTTTATAGCCCGTCAAATTTTGCTCCCTACGTAAATCATATTAGGTAGTTTTTAGGTATAAAATCTGCGAGAGAGAAAGAGTAGTTGGCACTTACTAGTTTTGCCATGGTTGAAAACCTATACATTCACTTTATTTAAATGATAAAATGATTGTTATTTGTTGCAAAAAATTTCCAAGCGTTAGTTTTTTGGAGAAGTGACTTGTTAAAGGTTAAACGAGACGTATCCAAAGATAAGAAATAATGAAGAAGCCTTTTAATTCATTTTAAGAATAAGAATAAGCGTTAATAAATACTAATATTAACTTGCAAAGCAATTCCTCCTCAGGAAAAGTATGTTTATCCCCCTCCCCAGACTTTCTAATTTCCCCTTGAAATTTGTCGTCAAAAAATAAACACCGCCGTCGTAATTGCACCCGTTAAAAGCTGTCTCGGAGAAACCCATCAGCCCTTAGAAAGCTCCAGTGTTAATTGAGACGAAGAAGGGGGGCTTTAAAAGGGGCTGAGAAAAGCTAAGGAAACTCTCATCGGGAGTGATAAAAATAACGATAAATCAAACATCTATCCACTACGAGAGAAACCGCCAAATCGCTAATAAGAGCCCAGGCTTGGGAGAAGGGGGGGGGGGGGGCAAAACGATTCCCACTCTAGCTTCTTCAAAAGCATTTAGCAGTTCGCTTCTCTTTCCTTAAATATTCCGAATGGGGTGCACTTGTTGAAAAATAATCGAGTCTTTTCGAGTGCGTATGTGCTCTGTCAACAGATTCATACGAGATCGCACACCAAATACAAACAGAGGCTCGCCTTCCAGTGATAACTGGGTTAGGCAAACAGAAAGAACACTGATAGAATGCTTGCGGTGGAAAGAGTTTCGGCAAACTGCGCGCCACACGGTGGAGTAATAAATTGCGTGGACGAATGCGGCGTCAATATTTGCCTCGGCATTAAGTCTTTATTATGGAATTTCCCGCCGTCGACATTGTTTACGTCTGCAATGTCAGTTGGTTCTCGGCTGTGGAGGGCTTTCTGGATTGTGTCTTGCCGGACGGTCGTTTGAATGACTCTGGAGGTTAATAATCGACACTTGCATTGAATATTTCAGCCTCGTTATTACGGGCGAGATTTACATCTTCTTTCCATGTTGTAACGAAACCGGTTTGATGGAATGTGCTACTGTTCTTACTTTTATTTATGGAAAATCGAAACCTTATATTTCGATTGGAATCATCTATTTTCTTTTGAACAGTGTTGTTATGGCAAAAGAGGAAGGACTGTTATTTTTAATTCAGTTTTAATTTGTTGGAAAATACTCTTCTCCATGAACAAAGTTTAAGCTAGCAGTGTCAGTTGGATCTTGGCTCTGAAGATGTTGCATAGTTTAAACATTTGAATCGCAGTGGAGGTTGATAATCAGCTCTTGGATTTGTTCAAAATACCTCTTCTTCGTTGTAAGTGGTCAGCATTCGCATTTTTCTTCGACGTTGTAACGATACTGTTCTGGTGGATTGTGACCATATGGATTTATGTCCCCGAAACTTTGCTCAAGAAAGAAGAAAGGAAAAAAAAAAGGAAAAAGAAAAAAAAAAAAACACGCCTCCAAGTAAAGTGGTTAACCAGGAAAAGTTAGGAAATCTAATGTTTTCAGCCAAGCAGCCGCGTATAATTTCTTTGTGTTATTTGATACCCAAAGAATCACTACTTGGCAGGCTGGAGTTTTTATAAAATTAATCTCAATTCATTGCAATAGGTACAAAGTAGCCGAAATTATTAGCCGTATTATTCCGAAATAACTCTAGCCTGCCAAGTACTGATTCTTCGGGTATCAAATAACACTAAGAAGTTTTACACGGCCGCTTGGTGGCAAACATTAAATTTCATAACTTTTTCTGGTTGACTACTTTACTTGGCGGTTTTTTACAACGTTTAGGTTTTTTTTTTTGGGAAGATATAATTTTTTTTTTGCGTTTGTTATATTCTTAATGAGTAAGATACGGTCTATGGATGTTTTAGCGTGAATAATCATATCGTCTCTTTAAGCTTAAAATGGCGTAACCGACAGCACCGTTAGATTAACATACATCTCTTTGTATTGAGTGCAACAATAAAAATCATGATTCAATATCGTAGAGAGATTTAGGTATGCAATCCAAATCCTTTTCGTTTTGATCAAGTAGAAATCCTCTTTACCACTCTAAGAAAAAAATGTTCATAATTAAAAATATAAACCTACTAGTTATAACTTGAGTACAAAAACACGCAAATAATACCAACAAATAAGTAATAATTAAAAGTAAGTTGGACATACGAGAAAAAATGGTTTATATGCGAAATAGAGGACTACCAGCTTTACATACGAATAAATTTATAAAAAAAAAATGCGTCTCTAAACAACTTTCGTTTAAAGTTTGAAATATAAGACTAGTTATTATTTTATGAAAAATTCAGCAAGCTTTAGTGGTGGAGTCCTTAAGATATCAGGCTAGTGAGCAGGAGATGAGTTGTTCAAATCGAACCAGACACTTAAAAAACTTTATTTTAAACTGTAAGTGGTTTTTTTTACACAAAGTTGAAACACGTGTTTTCAGAGCTTTGAAAAAGATGAAATTTAATAATTTTTTATTTTTTTTAATTATACTGTTTTATAGCTCAACTTAAAGTATCAAAGTCACTTCTTAAAAGTGAGCGGTTGATGAATATTCAAAATCCTTTGACTCGTTTAAATCAGTCATTATAAGGGTTAAAATTCCCGATTTCTAGGATCATTTCTGGAAGGGGATGGAGTACAGACTCTCGTACGCATTAATTCATACAAAAGGTATTTCCTCTCTTCAAGATGAAAAGAATAAAAAAGAATGGGCAAAAATCATCAAATAGTTTGGGCTGTAGCCCTGACTAAAGTTTTGGTCACAACCAGGAGAAGAAGCAGAAGCAGCAGAAAAAAATTCCAGTGACTTAGGCGATTTTCAAAGGAATTTTTTGCCGTGTTCTCTTGTTTAATGCTAACAATTATGTTGCTATTTTTCGTCTATTCACTCGGGGCAACACGATGGCAAAAAAAATCGGGGTTATAGCTGTAATAGAAGCTGAGCTGTGAGGGGTCGAAAACGGGCTTTAGCTCGGTCTGGCCCTTTGGCATTCGACTTGATGACGGAACACTGCCGTGTTCCTGGATAGTTAGAAACATCTTACATATTTTGCTGATCATTCGAATCCGAAAAGTGTCAAATTGTGTAAATTTTATTGAGTTTATCTTATTGGTATTTGTAATATAATTTCCTTTCTTTTTCTTCCTTTAATGTTGTATTGTGAGTTTAGTTAGGAATATGAATGGCAGTATGTTGCTCCGATCTCTTGTTTGAATCCTTCGTGTTCTCATATGTAGGTCAATAAAAGGCTTTTATCTTCCGATTAAATGTTTGAAAATATAGCTTATTTTATTGCGGTTAACATTTAAATCTTCTTTTCACATTTTAACGATTACACAATGGATTTTATGTGTTACTTTCCAAAGTGGTTTTCTATACGAGCAGTTAAACGGTGGCGTTTTGACAGCGGGAATGCGCATATGAGTCTTGGCCTTTTACGCATTCCCTTTGTTAAAACGTTGCTGTTGAACTGCTCACGTAAGGAGCTCAAACTGTCGCTAAACTCCTTAAACTTGTCAATCATTACACTAAGAAATAGTTCAGCACAAAATTAGTGTTCCAATTAAAAATACTACATTATTCTTTTGCGTCTTTATTACAAAATTTTCTGCCGTTAAAACAGTAACAATTCAAATTGCAAACACAGTGATATAGTTAAAAAAAAAAAAAAAAAGATGTACATGTACACCAATGCTGGACTCCAAAATACTACGTTTCCACAATTTACTTATGTTACATAACAGTACAATCTATTTTCATTCCCATACATCAGCAATCAATGCATAATACATATTTAAAAAAAAAAAAAAAAAAAAAAAAAAAAACATTTGTTTGCTTAAGAGGAAGTCCTAGTAAGGATCATTCCCTATATACAATCTTCTAGCCTATACTACTTCCCTATATACAATCTTCTAGCCTAGTGCATTTAGAAACTAGACTGTATAAAAACCTGACATTTGGTGAGTAGGTACGAAAATGATCATGCAATGAAATAACATAAATTAAAAACTCGAAGATAGCGACTGAATAATTTTTATTTATATTTTAAATCCTTACGTCAATGCACATGCAGTAGCTCAACATGGTTTTGTCATTTACGATTTTAATTTTCATTTATGATAGATAGGAATTAAATGAAAACAATTTATGTCATTTCATTAAGTGATTCTTTTCGTACCTATACTCTCCAAATTTCAAGGTTTTCTACAAAATAGTTTCTAAATGCACTGGGTTAGAAGATAGTAACACAGCGAGTATAGGAAATAATCCTCACTAGGATTTCCTCTTAATACATTCCACTTACACACAAAGGGACTCAGGAACTTTACAAGAAAAAAAACCCGATTTTGGGATTTTTATTTCATGTTGTTTGATGCTTTTTTGTTTTTCCATTGATGTATTACTTTTATTTCTACTCAAATTAGAAATATGTTTGAATTTTTTAAAACAGTAAACTATCAATATCAACTGTATAAGACTTTTACTTTTAACTTTGATTTCCTCTAAACGAGATATTTTAACTTCAATATACCTTTCCTAACTAACTAGTAGATATATACCATAATTTTTTTTTATGTAATTATAGTACAATATCTACAGATTAATTCGAGGTTAAAGCTTGGTTAAAAAAATATCATCTGAATTTTCTTGTTAAATTTTAATTAATCTTACAATTTTTTTGAGAAAAATCCCTTTGTTTTACTAAGATTAATTAAAAAAAATATTTAAAAATCTATTTCATTCATTTAAAAAAATATTTTAAAAAAAAAAAAAAAAAAATTGTGTAACTTGTAACCTTAGTTAAATATGTAAGTTATGTCAATTTCATTAAAAAAATTATTGGTATACCTTTACTAGAGTTAGAAAAAGTACATTGACGTTTAAAATATCATGTTTAGAGAAAATTGAAGTTAAAGGTGGCCTTATGTAGTTAGCATTGATAGTTTAATTTTGCATATCAAAATATAACATACTTCTAATTTGAGTAGAAACAAAAGTGATAAATGAAAGGCAAAATATTATAGCATGAAATATTACAACATGAAATTAAAATTTCAAAATCGATTTTTTTTTAATATAAAGTTACTGAGTCCCCTTAGTTTACATTGTTTCTTGGCTCTTAAGGGTTTTCTGTTTTGTATAACTACTTACAAATTCTGGAGGTTAATAATTGGATCTTAAAGCAATATACTTTTTTGTACGAATTTCAATGTTTTTTATTTTTTTTACGACATAAGTACTTATTTGATGAAATGTATCACTTTCCTAATTTACTCTTTAGATGTTGTCACATTTTTTACATTTAGAATCAACTTAGTTGCTCTGAAGTGCCAAAATAATAATAATAATAATAATAATAATAATAAATGAATAAGGACTGTGTTGCTTTTATTCTGTTTGTAAATTAGTTGTTAATAATTTGTAATTAACAGTTGGTAATTTAAAAAGGAATGTAAGAATGTAAAGAAAAGAATCTTTTTTTAAGATGAAAAAATAGTTTGTTCCCCCCCCCCCAAAAAAAAACCACCCAGAAGCACTGTAGGTATCTGAAACCCATTTCCTGGTTTGTTTAAAAGAGCTTGCACTGCTCGTCATTAAGATTGTGTTGTGAAGAGTCATCAATTGAAGTAAAATGAACCTTTTTTTTATTTTGTGTAGGAAAAGCCCGATATTTTTGAATCTTTATTTTCTGAGACCGCAGCATCCACATCTCAAATGTTCGTGATTTATTAATTTTTCAAAAGAACAATTACTTTTGAATCAACTAGTAAATTATACTCGCTTACAAAATTAAAGGTATATTAGTTTTCCTAAATTTTTCAGTGGAGCAGCATAGACACATGAAATTCACATCAAAGAAACATCTTTATGTAACATAATGATAAGTAAAACAACAGAGTCACAAAATGAAATGCAAATTGTACAGTAGGGGCATAAGCAAAAGAATGGAGTATCATTAGTGTGCTGTCCATATTAAAATCCATATCAAAATCACGCAACTCAGAGTTCACTTTTATTAGAAGATATTATCTCCCCTGTCATCAGTGTTTACTTTGCACTGTATTCTCATACTTAACATGAGGCTCTTTATGAGTTTTATAGTAGCTAAATTGTTCATCCCAACTTTAGAACTGTTTTCAAGAGGTGGAAAGTTGAATCTTTCCACAATGCATCTCGTGGAAGCGCCCCACACATGTGTGATGAAATTTGAATTGGAGGAGTAATCTGCTGATCTGGTTTACGTATTGGAATGATGCTATTATTTTTTAATCGTTTATCCAAAGCAACAGAAGGATATGTCATAAATATCAATAAACACGATTTAAAAACCAATATTTCCTCATTATAGACTTACCTAGGTCGAAATAACGTAATTACAGTAAAAAAGTCAAGTTTAATTTTTTTTACGCTCTTGAGGAACTTAATAAAGCAATCCAATACATTGCATCTGAAGACTAAAACTCTTTTTCACCAAATCACTATCTTGAATTGACTTTTATCAATTAATATCATGTTCCCATTATATTATGACAGTTTCTAAAGCTCTGAGAGTGGATGGAGGTGGGAAATGTCTACATATAGCACGGCATTCCAAAGATTTTCAATTGGATTAACGTCCGGCGAGTAAGCCGGCCACTCCATACGTTCAATCCCCTCACTCTCCAGAAAATCATCAATGATGGCAGCTCTAAGGGAACACGCATTATCGTCCATTAAAACGAAAGAATTATCAACTGCTGCAGTGTACAGTATCACAATTGGGGTCTAAGACTTCATCTCGATACCGTACAGCCGTCACAGAGTCTCGCCTGAAGATGTGCAGGTCGGTGTAATATCCCAATGAATTCTCTGTCTAGACCATGATGCTTCCACCGCGGAATGCCTAATGTTTGGTGATGTTCTGGAGCCAATTGTGTGTGCCCGGTTCCCTCCAGACCCTTACACGCTTATCATCGGGTTGTAGGGAAAATCTGGACTCATCTGAGAACATAACGTTGCCCCAATAAGAGTCACAGTCCAATTCATATGCTGCGGCACCACTTTAATCGTGGCCCAATGTATTGGACGGATAAAGGAACACAAACTCGTGGTACCCGGGCGTCGTACAAACCATTCATGTGTAGCCTTCGACAAACAGTAGTGGCAGATATCTTCTTACCAATGGCCTCTGCAACCATAGATGTCGCAAGTGTGGAGGGCGATCTTCGATTCCGCTTGGCTACAACAGCAATATATCGATCTTCCTCGGGTGTCGTAACCCTTGGACGACCGGCTGCAGGTCTTCAGCACTGTTTGGCTGGTCTGGAATTGTTTCCAAAATTGTGAAAGGATGGAATGATGAACGCCGAACAAAAAAATAACATCTGTGATAGACTGTCCTAGTTCTATGCATCCGACAACCCACCAACAGTCAGAATCTTCCATTCGTCTTCTGGTTGCCATAGAAACACGTCTATATTGAAAACAAATCGTACGAATGTTCTAAACACCTTTCATCAGCACTTACATGCAACACCTGTAACCCTTCACAATGCCGGCTTCTTATACGACTGCCGGTTTTCAATTTCTGTAACTCAGATTGGCTGACGGAAATTAAAATTTTCCTCTCCGTGCTTAGCTTTTGGAAGTGAGTTTAAATACCCAGGTAGCTCAGCAGTATAGACCAATGTCGGAAATAGGGCTCCTGGGAAAATTGGCTATTCGATGCCAAATCTCGAGCATCCTTCCAAAATACATTTTTTTTTAATGAACATATCAAAGCCATCACAAAACATATTTTATACCCCCTCCCCCCACTCCCCGTCCATTTTTATAGCACTATATTTCAATTTTAAAACTCTGCATCAACACTTCAAAACTTTCAGTATATTTTACCCAGCACTGGTTGAGATTAGCCAAGATCCGTAGCAACGGTCTACTACGGTACTACGGTAGCGGTAGTCTACTACGGTGCACATCGGGATTGGCCAGTGTCGAGCCGGTATTGGCCAGTGGATTTGTGCTACTTATTATTTTTCTGAGGCGATTTTGTGGTAAGATATATTTATCCTTTCAAACCTGAGACCTATTGGATGTAGATTCATTTTTCAATGTTTATTTTACAATGAAATCCTCAGATGACATCGCTAGTGACAGAAATAATTTTACTTGTTTCTAAATATAGTATTCTAAACATATTTGAAGTAAAAACAATTTAGATAGGAAAAGGAATGAAAGTTGGAAATTAAGGGGATGTCATTTGGAATCACAAGACCTTTAAATACTCAATAACTAGAGTAGCAAGAACAGTCAAGGAATCCATATTTCACATTTTCCTTTTGAGCGAGAAAATTAATGTGACTGGTAAGAACCATTAGAAAACTTGTGTTTATATTTGTATTTATATTCTAAATAGAAACTACACAGGTCAAAACAATTAAAGAATAATCAGTTTTTCCTTTAGTAACTTCATAGTGGAGCAGCATAAGCACATGAAATTCACATCAAAGAGACATCTTTATGTAACATAACGATAAGTAAAACAACCCAGTCAAAAATTTAAATGCAAAGTGTACAGTGAGAGCAGATGCAAAAGAATGGAGTACCATTAGTGTGATTAGTGTGCAGTTGTATAGATGTATCCTCATAAAAAATCACTCAACTCAAGGAGTTGATCTTTAGTGTGAGATATGATCTCCCCTGTCATCAGTGTTTACTAGGCACTATATTCTCATACTTAGCATGAGTTTCTTGACGAATTCTAAAGCTAAATTGCTCGTTCTACCCTTTGAACTGTTTGCAAATGATGGAATGTTTCCAATACATTACATATTTCCACAATGGATATCGTAGAAATGTTCCACACATGTATGATGAAATTTGAATTAGAGGAGTGATCTGGCTTAAGTATAAGGGCTATATTCATATTTTAAATCTTTTATCCAAAGCAAAAGTAAGATAAAATATGGCATAAGTATCAATGAACACGCTTTAGAAACCGATATTTCACCATTAAAGAATTGTCTAGATCAAGTTAATTTAATTACAGTAAAAAAGTCAAATTTAATTATCTTTCGCGCTCCTGGGGAGCTTATTAAAGCAATCCAACATTTTGCATCCAAGACTATAACTTTTTAATATCAGATAATTTTTACTGAAAATAATATTGTCAGTCTCATGAGTAAATATTGGACGTCAGAAGGATCAATAGAAAGTTGGGAATATGATATTACGTGATAAATGCCTAATCAAGATAACGATTTGGTGGGAAAAGAGTTTTGACCTTTTGATGCAATATGTTGGATTGCTTTATTAAGATTCCCTGGAGAGCAAAAAATAATTAAATTCGACTTTTTTTTACCATAATTACGTTATGGTAATCTAGACAAATCTTTAATGATGAAATATCGGTTTCTAAATCATATTTATTGATATTTGTGGCATATTTTATCCCACCTTTGCCTTGGATAGATGATTAAAAATATGAATATCGCCCCTATGTTTAAGCCATATCATTCATCTCATCCAAATTTCATCATGTGTAGGACGCTTCTACAATATCCATCGTGGAAGGATTTAATGTATTGGGAACTTGCCATAACTAGCAAACATTTGGAAAGGTGGAAGAGCAATTTAGCCTTTAGAATTCACCAAGAAACTCATGTTAAATATGAAAATACATGCATAGTTAACACTAATGACAGGGGAGGTCATATCTCACACTAAAGACCAAGTCCTTGAGTTGCGTGATTTTTAATGAGGATGCATCTGTACAATTGCACACTAATGGTACTCCATTTTTTTGCATATGCCCCTACTGTACAGTGTACACTTTGCATTTAAATTTGCGGCTGGGTTGTTTTACTTATCGTTATGCTACAAAAAGATGTCTCTTTGATGTGAATTTCATGCTGCTCCACTGAGAAGTTATTAAGGGAAAAACTGATTATCCTATTATTGTTTTGACCCGTGTATATTAGTCCTTGGAAGACGATTTAAATTTTCTAAACTGCCTGAGGGATTTTTATTTTACTGTTAACCCACTAGCGCACGATTTTTTTTAATGAAATAATATTTTTTTTTCCTTTTCTTTTTGCCTCTGGGTCGTTGAAAAAATATACGAAAAAAATCCTAGATGGCAATTTAATTTAACTTTTAAAACTGTTGTATAGCATATATTCAACATCATATACTAACGAGGCTTTTTGTTATCAAAGATTTCTCCTCGATAAGTTGTGTAGCATATATGCTATACTATGCACTAGAGGGTTAATAATTTATACCTAAAGATACTATGTTAAAATACAAAGGCACAGGCCACTATTAGAATTTTAATTATTTTCATCAAAGTGGTGGTTGAATATGAAATCATTAATTATGATTTTTGGTTTTTATTCATATTTAAGAAAAAATATATTACTGTGGTAGTTTTGGAGATTTTCATTGTCCTATTCATTGTGATTTCAATGCAATAATTTTAGAAGATGTAAACTAAAGACCATTTAAAAAAAAGGGGGAGGGGGGAAATAATGAAAAAAAATAATAGGTACACATTAAAAAGCTCATGGTTTCCGAAAGAGTAAAATATCCTTACCTACTGATACCACTGACCAATCTCCTTATGTATCAAAACATTTTTATAAATCTATTATTCTAATAATACAATCGAAATTTAAATAACGAAATTTGCCGATATTCGCATTTTTCATTATCTCTAACTAGAGTGACGTTACCATGCATTAAAAGATTTATTTAACAAAATTTACTTTATGTATCATTCATGCCGTAACCCAATATTTAATTTTTTTTTTATCTTGTGATTTCAACACATCTTGAGACTAACTATGCTAGTGTCTGATTTAAATAGACCAAATATTCCGCCGTAACCACCATAACTCTTTAGATTAATTATTTTTATATTGATTATTACAATCAGATTGGTAACAGTTTCTAAGTTCTTGATTGAATTGATCCACATGGGTTTCATAAGGCACAATACATGCAAGAAATTTCAAAATAGGTTATTCGCTCAATATCCTATTTTTATGCGCAATGGCATCTAATCAGGTCGGAACCTACATCTTAACGTGGATTCCAAACCACAACAATCACATAGCCATTAGGTGGCCAAGAAATTTTAATAAACGCTAACTTCAGTTGCGAATATGGCATCGACGAAAGAAAACAGAACACTTTTCAGCATTTTATCTATCAATATATCCTCGGTATGCATACCTCTATTCGAAACTTGTTCCATTAACCCAATCAATAAATAAAAATTAAGATCCATGGGGAGTATTTCGGGTTGGGGTGGGGGAGAGTTGAGAAAAGTAAACAAAGTCTTCAACTCCTGTCAGTTGAAGAAACCCGTCACGACCTTCTCTTTAACCTAGCGTTAATACACTGCCATGACTAGCAGCAGGCGTCTGGCATTAGACACAGGAACTAATAGAGGGGGGTGATATTTTCATACCTTTTACGCACCAATCTCCCGTATTTATATAGAATTTGATGCGTTGAGACTTGCTGTCATTGAAGATAACAAAAAAGTAGGTTGTTAGCCCCACCTTCGGCTATTAGATTATTATCATTACAGACAATGCGTTAGATGCAGTGGCAAGACATTTTGACAACCTCAACTTAAGTTCGCACATCGGAGGGTCAGAGGTGTTGCTATGCCTTTTATATTAAGGGATAAACTCAGGTGGAGATAAAGTGGGGTATTTTTTTCTGTTTTGTTTTCAGGACATTGATTGTTTTAAGGTAGTTCTTCCTGGATGTGAAAGGTGCAAACAGATTTTTAGGGATTAGGAGTGATTGGTTCGATTAAATCCTCCCTTGTTGTCTAATATTACGACATCAAGATAATACAAATATATATATTTTGATTTTGAATTAATGTTTTATTTAGTATTCTCAATTCCATTGAAATATTTTGTTTATATTTTTTTCTATGAGTTGAAGAATTCTTTAGAAATGTGAATATTTTTAAAGAATTTGAAAAAATTTACCCTGTCAATGAAACTTTCTTCTTAGTTACTTACTAGAGACAAATAATTACTTTAGGAAGAGGGGAGAGGGGGGGGGGTGAATGACTGAGCATATGCTCGATTAAGGGGGGGGGGGGGATGGGAAACAAAATCTTCAAAATATATATAAAAAATATTGCTTTAAAAAAAATTCCTTTTATTCTAAAGACATCGAAATTATACTTCTATGTTGAGTAAAACTAATTGTTTTAACTAATATAGTTTTGACATCACTAACTATCGGATTGGATTTTGTAACTTTGATCCCATTTTTCTCATTGTTTATTTTTTTCATGTTTTATGAAGTTCAAATTATTATATCTTCAGATCTATTTGAAGAAACACTTTCAAACTTGCTATAATGATGCATTTTAAAACTTGCTATAATATATTTTCAAACATATTACTTTAAATGTCTTTAGGGATTAGTTGAATATATGGGCGATTCTGAAATTAAAGGAAATTTGAGGAGGTCAAAAAACATAAAAATAAAAAATAGAATACAAAATTAAAATTTAATCTTAAAATTTTATTAACAAAACTAATGCATTTACCACTTCAAAAAAAAAAAAAAAGGTAAAGGAAAAATATATTTTCGGCAAAAAACAGTTTTCTAATTTTGTTTGTAACCTCCGTGGTTAACCCAACCCATGGAGGTTATAAATAAGTAGAAATAAGTAGATTGCCATGCTTAAAAACCTAACCTAAGAGACTGAGGTACACTGGCTTTGCTTTTAGAGAAAAATTGGTTATTTGATAAAAGTTAACTGCAAAAGTATGCTTAACACTATAAGGAATAACATTACTGAACATGGAGGTTACAAGAACAAAAATAACTCACCAGACTTTTGAGGATTGGACAAACAATATAAAACTAAGCACATCCAACAACATTACAAGACAAAATGGTTGACTTGAACTTTCCTTTAGCTCTGGTAAAGAAGACTACTGCTATCTAGTAGAATTTTAGTCAAGTTAAAGATATTCTATGGAGGTTACTTCAGCGCCCCAGAGACAACTTATGTCATTAAAATAAAGTGGCAAATAAATGAAAACTTATATTTCTTTGTGATTATTTAATTATTTATATAATAAATAAATGTTAAACCAGATTTTTCCACAAATATATTTTTAATCAGGTTTATTTTTTCAGTTAACACGAAAAAAACTGAGGTGGGGACATTCCATGGAGGTACATTTCCCATACGTTGTATTTGAAAGAAAAAAAAATAATAATAATAATAAATAAATATATAAAATAAAGACTGAAAACATTAAATGTAATTTTTCTTCTTCTTAATACCAATTTCCTCACTTAAAGGGATAATTATTAAGCCAGTAAGAGCACAGGGACTGAAATTTCCCCTGAATTTCAGAAAGGCCCATGTAAAAAAAATTTAATTTTTTTTTTTTTTTTTTTTAAAGAGTGAACTAGGGAAATTGCAATTTTTCCCCAATTATTTCTTTAAAAAATTCTTTTGCAAATAACAAAATCTGTACATACAGTTTGTTAAATACATATTTTTATTTATAAAAATGCTTACTATTTGTTTGTTATAAAAAATTTCTTTGACAAATATTAAAAAAAAAAAAAAAGAGTCCTTTTTTTTGCATATTTTATAATTAAAAAAAAAAAAATATATATATATTTTTTTTTTAATTTTACCATGCGAAAATATTATTATACTTTGTACCTATTTATTTAAAAAAATTATAATAAAAGTTTGGAAGATTTACTTTTTTATCAAAGTACAAGTGTACTTAAAGTAAAAATATTAAGTTAAATATTCATTTAAAAATGTACGTCCAGTCCAGTTAATTCGGGCTCATAAGCGGTTAAATGATCGTAACCAACATATTAGAGATTGGGTAATGGAATAGAATGGAATCTAATTAGATGAGTTTCCATTGTTACAAAAAATCTAGTAATCGAAAAATTAAGTTTTACAGAATCAAAATGAAACTTAACCAGGACTCAAAAATTCTCTCTAGAAGCCTAGAAACAAAAAATTTAATTCTGTAGTTTGAAGCAGTCAAATTGGATAAAATTGTTTAGCCAATAAAAATAAATTTGAATATTTCCCGTTATGCTTTCTAAAATTTTCATGTATCGTTGACCTAATTGCAAAGAGACTTCAAATACGTATCTAGGTAGATGAAATTACATATTGCATTAAATTTTATTTTAATTTCGTGGGCCACTGTAACTTTGAAATTACTATTAACGTACTAAAAAACTATGGCTTTTACGATTTTACGACGAGATGAAGAAACTCAAATTGACCATTTTGCATATTGTTCTGTTTCTAACGATTTATTTTTTAAATAATAAAATAAATGGAATTTGCAAAATAAAAATTATAAGAATGATAAATAGAATTCAGATTCAATCAGGATTATGTCAGTGGGATATGATCAGGAATATGTCAGTGGAAGATATCCAAGCTGATAATTTGGATTTATGCTTTTTATCTCAGACTACTCTACATTTCTAACGTTTTTTGAGAAAGGAATTTCTTAGTATTGAAATTGGAATCTATATCATTGAAAACAAATAGATATAAGAAATTAAATCAGAAGAATTGATTTTTGTTATTAAGGCACAAAAATGATTTATACCTCATAATTATTTTCATGTAAAATTTGAAAAAAATAAATAATGAGAATGATGTAGTTTACTTTAAAAATAAATGTAGCGTCGATTCTAAACATGAAAATGAAAAAGAAAAAAAAGAAGAAAAAAAAAAAAATGAAAAAAAAAAAGAAAAAAAAAAAAAGCATGAAGAAAAGAAAACATAATGGAAACAGGCTGCTTTAAAGATCCTGGCAAATAAAAATATGAAACTAAAGAATTTTGAACTCTTATTTGCGAAAGTCTTTCAAAGAGCGTCGCAGACTTAATTCTTCAAGTCTCGACATATCCACTCAGGGCAAGTCATAGAGCTGTTTTTTTTACCCCCTGGTCTCTTTTTGAAACATTATTTATTCCTTCCCCATAACAAATAAATAGATTCAAAAGTAACAAAAAAAATCAATCTTTGGAAGCGGAACACAATAATTCAACGTGAGAAAAAATATGCCCCTCCCCCCCCCCCTTAAAAAAAACTTTTATTTACGTTTCTCACTTAGTCTGGCATTTCATCTTTTCGCCGATCCCTTAATGCAAGAGGATATTTTTCATCCGATTTTTGTTCTTTGGTTGTTACTCTACTTACTCTGTATCATCTCGCTTCCATTCCTTCATCTCTTTATATACTTTTTTTTATCTGCTCTTCCCCCTAAAAGAAATTTTTAGTAGAGAGAAAACGACGGTTCTGCAACGAGCGGGGTCCCACGCCGCGTCTCATTGGTCCTCGGGACATAGGTATCGTTTCCATGGGGATACGCGGCATCCGAGCAAATGGTTGCCTTAGCAACTGGAGCGAGTGCAAATATTTACCCATCCTATCTGGGAGTCCCGGAGATTATGGGAGAAGAGGGACACATGATGATGATGATGATGAATGAAAGAGGGAAGGGGGTAAAAGTGGAAACTCAATCTGATAAAAGCTTGACACGAAATAACTAGTTTACACAGATGGGGGGGATCTGCTCTACTTAGCTCTACTCTACTACTTTATACATACCTGAGTCACAAGTGAAGGACACGTGTTCCCAGACTATCCCTTTACAACACTTTATTCGTGGTAATAAGTGAAGACTGTCAATATTTTTAGAGAGTGACTCGCATATTCGTATGCCTTCTTACTAATGTGGTTGGGTCCTCTTTATGTTAACCAGAATTTATAAAAGTGACATCGCTTTCTTGAAATGGAATGATAGGAGTTTCTTTCTTTTTTGTTTTGTTTAAAGATTTCCTTGTTGAGTTTTTGAGTAATAGAAAGAGAAGGTAATTGGGACGGAGAATTGGGATAATTACTTCGTTTGAAGGTTGGTTAAGGTTTGGAGGACGTTGTAAAGGATTTTGTTAAAGATTGAGTTTTGGTTCTGTGTATGTGAGGATATGAATGCATGATGAGGGAGAAGAGGCTAACGAAAGACTTCTTCTGTATATTGATGGATAAGGGAACTGTTCCAAGATAGCCCAAATAAGTTATGCTCGCAATTTTATTTTGAAAACGTAAATTAACTGTTTTACAATATTAATATGAATGCATAAAACTTTCTTTCCATACAAATAACAGACATAACTAAAGTATTTTATTTTTTTTAAACTTTTCCTTAACATCAAGGTGCTGATTTCTGCCTAATATATTTAAGAAGTATTTATTTTTATCGATCAAAGTTTAAAAGTGCCTAATATTTTTCAATCTATTGCTTTTCGTAATAGATTTCACTTATTTATTTCGAAATGTTTGCTTCAAATTCAGATTTTTTATAAAAGAATAATGTCTGTCGAAAATAACATGTATTCTCCCATCTATATACGCAAGGAGTCCCCAAAAACGTTACAGTATTTACAAAAGAAAGAAAAAGCCTGCTAAATAAAAAAAAAAGTTTAAAGGAAACTGAAGAAAATAAATTTATAAGAATTATTTAAAAACTGTTTCAACAATTAAATCCAAACACTGCCATATAGAAATTATGATTATGCATTGTTATATTTGATATTGATTGAATGATAAGAATATCGATAATAATGTATTGTTGCTTTTAAAAAATATTAGAACTATTCCTTTTATTCTTATGGTACATGCATAGTTTGAGTTTTGTTCTCATTTAATATTTCACTGAAGATATTTTCAAAGCTAGAAGTTACCTGATTAAAAGATCCCTGAATGAGATAATAGCCTTAGTAAGGATGATAAAAGAATTGAAAAGAAAATCAATAAATCTCCAACTATATGCAGTAAAACGTTGTGTTATCATAGAAACACATATAAGAAAATTGATATTTTTCAAATAAACAATAATGTCAAAAGAGAAATATTTTTAACTAACAGGTGATAAAATCTCGTTGATCCTCACCAACAATAAAGAATAGACAGTTGCTCTGAAATACGTACAGCACCTCTTCTTTTCCTGAAAATAGGTATGAAATTATTTTTTTGTGTGAAAATATCCCTTTCCAGTTTATTACTTTTCTGTGAAAACAGTAAAATTCTACAGTACATAGTTCTTGAATTAAAGATTTTTTTTTTTTTTTACTTTTTCATTACCCTATAAATAATTGTACATTATTTTTGTTTTTACTTCTAGGTTATTCATTACTAACAGCCCCTCAAGCATTCATTTTTAGCTATTTTTACTAGGAAAAATATGTGTGGTAGAACAAACCATGCAAGCTGCATTCTATCTTATAAAACTTCCAAGTTAAAAATATATTTAACTTTAATGACTTTTTCTATACCTGCATTAAAAAAAAAATTTGAAAAAAACCCTCAAAAAACACATGTAATTCAACAATTCAGAATTAAAACAAATATTAACATATTTGATCTATTTATTGACTTTTACAACAGTACATACAGATATAACTATGCAATTTAAATTACAAACAATGCATGAATAGCGATTTCTCACCAAACAATACAATTCTTCAAGCAGTGCCAATAATATAATTCTAAATAATAACAATTGTCCTACTGTCTGGATTTCGAAATAAGCATAGTTTTCAGGTATACATAATCTGAATATCCATTTATAATCATAACCGCAGGGATGTATTTGCAATAACAATTACTGCTATCGTAATAAATATGCTTTGAATTCTATTATCTATTTCAATGAGTCTTATTATTTTCTATTACATATGTTCAACGTCTCTGATAAATTAATAATGTAACTGTATAGTTTATAGATTACGTCGAAAAGAAAGATGCCAACGTTTTAGGAGCGGTCTATTTCGATTTTTAAACATTGAGTTGGCCATTACAAAAATGCTTTAAGGAAGGAAGGGATATATAAGTCTTATAAAGCTATGATATTTGGATAACAGTTTATCAGTACATTAAACAAACTATGTTATAACAAATACTTGGTACACAACTTAAAATACTTTTAATTGTTTTTCTTCATAAAGAAATAATTAAGAGTTAATTTGATAACTGTTTGACTATTTTGCACCTAATAGTTTTAATTGATTTAAATGATATTTTATAGCGTTGCTCTTTTAAAATAATTTAGTACATGAAAATTTTAAAATTAATAAGCCAATTTTCAAATACTGTAAAAATTACTTTGTATTAATAAGTATAAAAATTTGTATAACATTGATAGATGTAAAAAAAAAAAAAAAAAAAAAACTTATCCATAATGTAAAAAGAAAAATGTTTTGAAAATGATCTAATATTTAAAAAAGGGTAAAATTCTCTTAAGACGGTTTTCAAATTTTAATCAAAAAAAAAGTACACACACTAAATTGAAGTTATCTGCGTTTTAATACTATCTAGGTGCAGGCCAAGTTCACTACCAGATACTTTTTACTGGAAGCAACTCAGCAGAGTTTTGATCGTCTTGTATCTGCGTATTACAGTATATCTGAAAACTGAATGTTTTTCTATTGATAGCATTTAGCTACTTTAGTAAGACCCCTAAGTATCAAGTCTCCATTCTATTGGTTGTCGAGATAATAAAATTAAAAAACGGCATATTTTGAAACTCACTCACTGATCATCAATATTATAATGTACTTCTAGTAGAGTTAGAGCCATGAAATTTGGTGTGCTTGTAGGGAGTAACATGGATACGTAGGAAAAATATTGAAATCGAGATTCTCTCTCTCTCTCTTTTTTTTTAATAAGAAAAACTGTGAAAAAATTAAAAAAAAAATTGTTATTTTCCAATCGTGCATTCACCTCAAAGTTTGAAGAAAATACAAAAAATAACTATTTTCCTAAATTTTTTCAAATTTTTAAACGTTATATATTTGAAAGGCAATAGTTTGCAACGTGATTTGAAAGGGTGGTATAACACAGGAAAACACTATTTTATGCATTTTTAAAACATATATTAATAATTAAAAATACTCAAAAATAAAAAAAATTGTAAGAAATATAGATTTTTCTGTAAAATGGGTACTAATGTTATTTCTTACATTAAAAAAAAAAAAACCATGCTATTATTCATTTGGTTCACTTTTTTCTCGAGATTTCTATCCTAGTGATGCATTTTGTAGGAAACTTTTGTAGAAAAGTCGAGCATTATGGATCTTTAAAAAAAAAAGTGTTGTCCTAATGTCTTTTGCATCAGCGCCTCCCACTTTTTGTCTTGTCTCTACATAAGCGTTTCACAGCTTGTGAGTGACAAGGAAACGAGTTGAAGTCTGATTTCAATGATCCTAGTAGCACAGATACGCTGGCCAATTTCGCCAGACACAGGCCAATACTGATGTGGAAAGTTGCAAATCGGTCGTTGGAAACAATATTAGCCAATCTTGCCCAATTCTGGATCAAACATAGAAGAGGTTTTGATACGCCAATGTACAGTTTTAAACTA
Organism: Linyphia triangularis; assembly: GCA_963978545.1. Classification (NCBI taxonomy): domain Eukaryota; kingdom Metazoa; phylum Arthropoda; class Arachnida; order Araneae; family Linyphiidae; genus Linyphia; species Linyphia triangularis. Next base: position 35,350,955 of record OZ021733.1, read on the forward strand.
AGGATATTGTATTTATGAGAAACAAAACTATTTGGTGGTTTTGACATACTTGTTTGTTGAAAAATCGTGTATTTTGGAACTATGCTCGGTCAGACTAGCCAATCTTCCAGTCATCTCCTGTTTCCTTTAATACAGCTGTGCTACCTCGGGTGCGCCAGTCTTTACTAACTAATGTTCGTTTGTTACTCTTAACAAAGGAGAGGTCCTATTACAAGCATTCCAATTAATAATGTCCACGTAATCAGTGACAATAAAGCTAAGTTTAGTTGTCTTGAAATGCCTGATAGTCTTTCTCTAGGAAAGTTCTCGAGATTTCAGAACCCGACGCCTCAGTTCTCTTACATCTCTCCTTGCGTACAAAATCATTGACGAAATCAAATTTTTTGGGTGAGGGAAGGAAGCATTTCGTCCAATAACTGAGTTTAAAACTTCCAGTAAATATTCAGGGAGATATTCTACAGATATATGTAAAAGAAAAATATTCACTTTATACTACGGAGCCCTCAAAATTAAGAAATTATCAAAAAGGGAATTTACTCAGTATACCATCGATCACTGGCGACCTTTTATCGGCTACAAAATGATCGTCAACTGTTGGGTTTTATTTACTGTCAGTATGTTTGTAAATCTGAATAAACTATTTATTCAAAATAATTTTATATCATCATCATTCTGATTTAATACAGAAATACTTAATGGACTGATGTGGTCAGGAAAATAGAACATTCTTATACAATTCCAGTAGTTCTCCGGTTAATCGACATTGTTGAGAAAGATTTTTTTAACTTTCTTAAAACCAAATAATAATTTAATTCGAAAAATAAAGTAGTTAGCTGATTCTATAGTTTTCGTAATCGACCGCCAACAAAAAGTTCATCAACGATCGAAGGTATAATACGTGAGTATCCAATAAAAGATATATACTTAACCCTTTCAAACCCAGAAAGTTTTCTTGCAAGTTTTAAAATTTAGAACTCTAAAAATAGCTATCGGTGTGCAAATAAGTAATAAATCTAAAATGAGTACCATAAAAAAAAAAAAATTAAAAAAAAAAAAAAAAATACCAACAAAAACACCTCTGTAAAAAGGCGTCAAGTTCTTCATGTAAAAGCTATGCTATGGCAGTCAAAAGCATTAAGACATAAAGTACAACCAACTTTAAAGTTGTTGTAAATTACTTACAATGAAAATTAAAGAGATTTTAAATAATTCATTTTTTCTCCTAATTAAAATTCAGTCTTTAATAGCCTAAATATCTATTAACAAAAATGTTTGTGGCACTTGACTATTATGTATTCTGGAGCACTTAGTACTGTCAATTAACATAGAGTAATGAAAGTATTGTTTTCGGTGAAATTTTTTTTTTCCATTTCTTCATTTTTTGAAACATCCTGATTTCAAAATAGTGGCCTAGAAAAAATGTGTGTCTGTGTGTACATGGTCAGCATAATTCTCGATTGAAATCACCTACGATGTTCGAGTTTGGTGTACGGGTTACTGGTGGCCTTGGGACCTACCATTGAAGTTTTCGTCAAAATTGCTCATGCGTTTGAAATTGAAATCTTGAAAAGTCCTAAAAAAATCATGTTTTTCAGCAATTGCTAAAAATCGGTTCTAATGATTTTGATTAAGCTCACAGTGCTAATACCTCTTTAGGTGCTCTAAACATCCACACTTCCAAAATTCCCTTAAAAATGTGATAAAAGCGTAAGAAGTTGAAAACGAATGCCTCACAGAGCTCTCTGCTCTTGAGCCTCGCCCATCAAAGATTGATTTTCATCTATTTTATGCACAAGAAAGGATAATGTAAAGTTTATCGAATAACATTGCCACTTTGGCCGTTTCGGTGTTTATTATTTTATTTTATATTTTGCCCTTGTCAGAATTATTACCAAAAATATCGCCTAACTGGCCACTTCTTCAAATGAATGTAAAAATTAAAATGATAATAACACTATTCCACGTCAAATTGAAATGTAGTGAGTTGTATTATAGTGTAATTGAAAGTTACCTGCTGTGTCATGTTTCACACCCCTAGTTTGTTGAGTTGATGGTGTTATGTCCAAGTCACTCAAAGATTTTTGTAATTTTATATTTAGGCTTATAAATATTGAATTTTAGAAAAAAGGGTTTTTTAACACGGAGAGGAAAATCTCTAGTTAAAATTTCACTAATTTTTAATTTCTAGTAATTTACTGCAACGTTAAACTTGACTGTACTTTAGAACATGACTACTTGAAGAACTTGGCGCCTTTTTGGCGATGTTTGTGTTGGATATCGTAACATATCGTATTGCATTAAATTGAATTGTATTTTATTACTTTCCATTGTATTATATTGCATTGTATATCGCGTTGTATTACATTGTATTGTATCGAATTATTGCATTGAATTGTAATGTATTGTATGGTGCTGTACTGTATCACATTGCATAGTATTGTATTGTATCGTTTCGTGTCGTATCGCATCGCACTGTATTGTATAGAATTGACTTGTATTGTATTGTACTATATTATATTGCACTTTATTGAATTTTATGACATTATATTGTATTGTATTGTATTGTACTATATTATATTGCACTTTATTGAATTTTATGACATTATATTGTATTATATGGTTTCGTATTATATTTTATTGTAATGCATTGCATTAAATTATAATATATTTATGATATTTATATAGCGTTAAGTATAGGAATAGAAGATCCTAGAACAATTCGACATTTAATCTAAGTCAACGCTTTTGTTAACAAGCTATGGACTAACATTTGAGTGATAAGCATGCAAACAAAGTTAACTGCATTTCAATTCCAATATTCAGTTGATTATGACTCAGGAAGGGATATGCTTACAGCAAACTCCAAGTTCGCTGATGCATATGCAAAAACGTGTAGCCAATTCGTACTAATTGAATTGGCTATGTCTGTTGAGTTGTTTATTGATCCCACAGGGTTAATTAGATGGCTAGACCAGTTATACAAAGTACTTTAATGAGCCCATGCAGTTTGCCAACGAATAGTATACATATAAAGCAATTGTAGGAATCCAATTTCATTGACCGAATTGAACCCACCTTCTGTTTACTATATAACAACGTAATTAAGTCTCCCTCTATGCATTTTGAATATACATATCAATATTTTTTTTTGCTCATCCAGATAATGTACAAACTCTGAGAAAAACTCTTTATTTACATTTATTTGATTGAGTTGGTTTAAAAATTATAAGTACTCGAATATAAGTTATTTAATTTTCTTCAGACAAATTATTTTTCACGAATTTAATATTTTGTTGCATTGTTATATTTTTTTTATATGTGTTGAATTTAACTTAAAGAGTATTCCTAAAAATAATAATCAAGTTTTTCATAATTGATTTTATGTTTGTCTCACGATATAATTGTTGGGAAAGTATTTTTTTTTACATTTATTGTAGTGCATTGTATTAATAAAGATGTTTCATTCAAGAAAACATTTATTTTTGAAAAGGTAAAAAATTATGCGAGCTATCGATAATGAATGAATTTTCGATATTTAATAAAATTTATGAACTAAAATTTTGAATGTATGCATTCTAAGGTCTCTGTATGGTGTTAACAAAATAAAAAGTAGAAAATAAGAATTAGTTGATTTCATAAAGTGTGTGAAATTAGTTCATAACAGTTAACCTAAAGGAAGAGTTTTTTTTAGGAAAAATTGAGGGAAATTCTGGAGTAAGTATAAATTTGTCTCTTATTAATAATAATAATAACAACAACAACAGTAATAATAATAATAATAATAATAACAACAACAACAGTAATAATAATAATAATAATAATAATAATAATAATAATAATAATAATAATAATAATAATAATAATAATAATAATAATAATAATAATAATAATAATAATAATAATAATAATAATAATAATAATAATAATAATAATAATAATAATAACAAAAACGACAACAAAAATAATTGTTTTAACACTAAAGATATATTAGAACGCAGTAACAAAAAAATTATACTTTTTAACTTCCTATCAATACGTTCTAAATTATGTTTCTATTTGATGCAATTGTTTTATAAAGCATTTTATTGTAAAGAAAACAATTTATGTTTCTTCTATTTTTGTCGTGGGTAAGAAATGTTGAGTGTCAGCCGCCTCTTGATAAAAAAAAAGTTCTCGTAACATGATCCGATAAAAGCCTTCGAGCTGCAGTTGACATAAGGATAACTATATCCATTGTACCTGGGCTCGTCCTTTTTTTCTCGACACTCAGATCAAGTTACTAAAGCCGCCATTCGGAGATGTGAAGTATTTCCACTACTTTTCCTGATTTCGTTTAAACTTCGTATTGCTGTTTAATAACATATAGCGTTGCATGTTGTAATTGTTGTATAAATGTCAAGCGATTTATTGAAAGAAAAATTTTATTTGAACGTAATAGGATTTAAAACGTAATAGAATTCCTTTTAAGCATCAGTGTTATTTTACAGTTTCTTGAGATCAATTTATTAGTGTCATCTTTTTGCGTTTAAAGGTTTGGGGAATACAGCATACTTGGTTAAATTTTACATTTCTATTTTGTAATAAAGATTTTGTGATATTATAACGTGAGTTGTTGATCAAACATTTTATTTAAACGAATTGGGAATTATTGAACATAAAATGTTTAAATTTTTTATGTAACATTTTGAGGTGAGTTGTTATTGTTGTATAAATGTTGCACGATTATTGCAATGTTTATTGAATTAACTATGTTTATTATAATCATGCAACACTTATACAACAATAACAACTCACCTCAAAATGTAACATACAGAATTTAAACATTTTATGTTATTTTATGTTTAGTTTACATTTGAACAATAGATTTTCATTAACTCTACAATTTAGTTAGCCATGTGTTTACTCAGATAACGGACAGCGTATCAAGGTAAGAGAGCTTAGATAGCCTAACAATAGATATAGTTTTATGAAATTAATTTCTAATTAAAATAATGATTGGATTGTTTATTAAATGGATGTGCAACATAATTTACCATTACAGTTTTCCAACCATTAAAAAATGGTTTGCATAACAGTTTAGGGCGTAATGAATTAATCTACGTAATGAATGGCATGTTGGTTAACAAACATTTCTCTGACCCACCGTTCAAACGTTATATCTTTCATATGGTTTAATTTTTGCATTGATAATTTCTAATACACCTAAGAGTTCCAATCTTTTTTACAAACAAATTAAAATTCTCGTTGGATGCAACTATGTTAGGTTGACAATATAAGCATCTTGTCTAAAATTTAAAGGTTATTAATTAAAACGATGAAAAGTTTAATTATTTGTTTCATTGATTTAACAATTATTGCTTATAAATAACAATTGTATAAAAATTATTTCTTCTAAATAACAATTGTATAACAATTATCGATTCTAAATAACAATTGTATAGCAATTATTATTTGGGTCCTTCCATGCAAAGAGGGAAAAACTTGTAAAAATTTAAATTTTAATAAAATATTTATTTGTTACACTTTTTTGGGTACAAAAAGATTCAAAGTTCATTCTTAGTATAGTTCGTTTTTTAAATACATTAATTTCTAAAAGTTGAAAACACTCTCGAATTATAGTCTAGTTTATTCTATTTTGGTGGAAGTGGGTAGTGTGATTTTAAAAGTGGGTAAAATAATTGATTTTTTTTTCAATAGTTATACTAAGGGTTTTTAAATAATTATATTACCTTAAATAATAGTAAAAATGGTTTAAACAATTTTTCAATGATTAAATTCTCCTATTTCATTGTTTTTAAAATTGATAGTTTCATGTAACGTAAGTTATCAGAAATTTGTTTATTTTCAGATGATGTTAAAAAAAAAAAAAAAAAATCTATACTTTTTTCTTACATATTTTTTATAATCAACTATGCATTAATTAAAATTTGTAACGTAAGTTACCAAAAGGATAGAACTTGAGGTATCGATGGAGAGTTTTCCATAGAATACTTAGAACACTAATAAACGTTACATAAAAAATAAAATATTTATTTAGTCATGGTTTCAAAACTGTCCAAAGTAAAAATAAGTAATTTGAAGGAATATTTTTTTTTGTTTCTAGGAACTCCCTCAGGTTCAGTTTTAATTGCAATGTTATAACGACTAAGCAGTTTTTCTAATCAAACCTAAGCATATTGATTTAGAAATTTTTAATATTATATTAATTACCAATATTGATTTCTATTTTTTAATATTAATATGTCATTGGAGTGTAGATCTTAATAGAAGTGTAAGAGTGCTAATAAGGAAACAAATTGTTAATGAAGCTGAGCATTTTGTGCTGGCAGCTAAAAATCAGACATTAAGATTCACAACTAAAAAAATATAGATCACTGCTGGTGAAAAAGATTCCAAGTCAAAACTGGCAAACCTATTTTTCATAGCTAACACAATGTAGAATATTAGATTCTCCATTGAAAATTTTTTTGACTGAAAAGCTTCCCTTCGGCAGAATATTAAAATATCTGTTTAAAAAATTTGTAACGGAAAAGCCATTGAATTTCTTCTAAAGCTTCATAAGAATAAAACATAGATTCTAGAAAGTGAATGATTGGTATTATGGGTCATTATAACGATTCCCTGTATCCAAGTATAATAACTGTCACAATAGATGACGAATTTAAAGGCAGTGTGGTGGTTTCAGCATTCAAATCTCAAAATTAAAATGAAAGAGTTAATTCAAACTGGAAATAACCCAATCATCCAGATGATTTTTTTTATTAAAAAGAAAGATTTGATTCATAAAATCAAACAATATATAGTAGTGGGCATTCTAAATTAGAAGAATAAAACCTACTACTTGAAGAATGAATTTTTTTTTAATTTATCTTTTTTAATTATATTATTTTTTTAAATTTGAAAATTGTAAAATAATGGAAATTATACACACAACATTATAGTACTTTATGTAACGTCTTAGTAACTGTAAGCATAAGTTAGTTTAATAAAAATAAAGAAATTGGTATATTATTTCTAAAACATGCGAAAGTGTAACGTAAGCTACTTTTAATTGAATCCACATAAAAATAAATAATTTATGAAAATAATTTTAAATTGCATAATTGCAATTCTTAAAGATTAAGGAAGGGAATTTATATAACTCTAAATCATCAAAATTTTAAAAAGAACGGAATTTTATTAAAAACTAAAAGAACTTTTTACTCTATTCCTTTTTCGCGTAACGTAAGTTACCACACTTAAATCAATTTTATAAATTTTAAATATATAATTAAAATACTTTCGTTTCCATTAAAATTTAAGTTTTTATTAGTTCATTTAAGAAATCAAATGAGTATTTTGCTTTGAATTACTTTTTGTTATTATACTTATAGAAACAGTTAACTGAAAGTGTCCAAAGTTAACTTCACTTGTTTCTTAATATCATTAAAAAAAAAAAAAAAAAAAAATTTGGAGTTTAAAAAGATTTTCATAGGAAAATTAGACCATCCCAATTTCTTTGGAAATTCAGATGTTGCCATATGGCATGACATGTGATTAACGTATAAAATAACTTTGTATATTTATTACTTTGTATATTTATCTCTTCAAAAGAAAGCCTAGGCCTATCTTGGGCTGTCGTGCTATTGATGATGATGATATTTATTATTTAACTTTTACATTAATGCAAAATAATCATTTTACTTCGAATTTACAAACCTAAATTTCGCAGCTATACTAATAACGTCAACAAAAAAATTCGTTTGAATTATTAAATTTGACTTAAGAACTGTAAAATAATAATTTAAAATGTACCATCAGTGAAAAAAAACTCTAAACTTTTAACGAGTATTCCAACAGAACGTTATATAGAGTCCAACGAAAGAGGAAAGGGTTTTTTCACTCGTCTGTAATGTTGCCCAAATGTGATTTAGGCTCGTTCAATTCTGAAGTACTAATGTTATAGCTTTAAATATAAAGTCGTATCACAAGATAGACCCTTTATTACCCTACTCACAATAGTTAGCATATGTATTACAGCATTTAGGTGGTTTCTAAAAGTTTCAAAATTAAAATAATCCTCATCTATATTGTATTAACTCATTGTATAATATTGTAGGAGCTAAATTGATACATAAAATATACCTTTTAATTTTATATTTAATTAATTAAATGAACGTAAAATGACTATAATCAAAAATAAGGAAGGTAATGTATCAATATATCACCAATTATAGCTAAAAATCAATCTAAAGTTAATACTGTATGACTGTTTTGAATATAATGTAATTTTTCAGAAAAAATCTTTTAATAACTTGATGAAAAACAAATTTTTCTGAGGTGAGAGTTCCGATTATTCGCATCCGAACCCTGTGTGAGTACCTACATACACAATTGTCCTTATTTTTCTCTCTCCTTACCTTTCAGACAAGTCTAACTTTTCTGCTGATTTTTAAAGCGTAAAGATGACTAGAAATCAAACCATTTACATGGAAAACCACAACTCTAATAGTTAAGTCACTGCGACTACAACCTAGAATATCATTATAGCTATTTATTACATATTTACCACCAATTTACTAAATCTATCACCAATTATTATTACTATATAATATTCCCAGTTATTTACTATAGATGATATATTAAATGCGAGAACATTAATGTTGAAAGCCTAAAATATTTTGATAAACTTAAATAACTCAATTGCGTTTTCATCATTTTTGATTCCCCCTCCCAATTTTCTGTCAGTGTTATGGAATTAATAGGCCGAAGTATAGTTTTTTTTTCCAATATTGAATCAGGAGTTTCGTTCATCACATAAACTTTAAAACCCCTCAAATGACATAGTTTTAAAACCCTCTAATTTTAAATTTTAATTTAATATCAAAGATGAAAAAATTATCAAGCTTTTATTTAGAGAATTTCTAAAATTTTATTTTTGTTGCTTTTCTTTGCCTATGTTCAGGGGCGTAATGAGATATAAAATTGGTCCAATGATTTTAGATTCACGCCAACCAAATTTTCGATAGAATCATTAATCAAATTTTAATAATTGTTTGTAATAAAAAATTTCAATAATTTATTAAGTAGTACCATTAATAATTAACTTTATATAATATTGAATTGTAATATAATATTTAATCATAATATATGTAATTGTACTATAATATTCAATTATAATATATTTAATTGTAATATATACACTTATAATAGTTAATTAACTTTAATAATTTAATAGTTTTATTTGTTAATTAATTTTAATATTTTAATAGTTTTATTCGTTAATTAATTTTAACAATTGAAATGTTTTAATTATTAAGTTAAATTAAATATTCTCTATCTCTATTATTTATACCTCCTTTGAATGAACTAGGTTTTCTGTTTCCATAAACCATTGACAGTATGTTGCAAAAACTAAAACAAGTATATCTAAATTTCAAAATAAAGAATTTCCAGGTATATAACTTGTAAGTTTATTATCTAACATTCTACCTGAACGGCCTATTTTTTACAGACACTGACCAGTCCGGTGATTGCATTGAACAGTCCTATGCCCATTACACCCTGACTATGTTTGCATATTTATAAAATATATATATTTACCCATTTTGCTACATGGCTACATTTTATTAAAATTGTCTTGCTGGTTTTACCTTTATTCAACTTTTAATGTTTGGGTCGGACAGTCAGACAGACGTGGAAGGGATTTCATTATAGTATTTTGTTTTTGATCTTTGGAGATTAATTAAGATAGCAAATTAAAAAAAAAATTAAGAGTTAATAAAATTAAAAATAATCAATTGCGAAATTTCCCTTTCCATTAATTAAACTATTTTCTTAGATTCAGTTAATATGCATACAAAACGCTTTGAGGAATCGACATAAATTAAAAGGACTCTCATCAACGTTTCGATTAATTAAAATAAACTTTTTAGGATAGGAATAAATTGTACAACTTAAAACAGTTTTTTAAAGCTAATAAGGCACTGTGTTTAATTATTGCTCTATAAATACAACCTAATTATCAGAAATAGAGCATCGATGTTATTCAGAATAATTTGATTATATCAATTTATTAAATGCGTGTTCATCTAACTTTGAATTCAAAATTACTAATTGTTTCAAATTAAATTTCTACTTAATAAAAATGAAAGGTAAAAGATTGGTTATACAGTCAGAATATTAATTATTTGAATTTTTAAAAACTGTTTCAGTTAGACCAGCAGCTTTAGAATAACTAAGGATTCAATGCAAAGGGAAAAAACATCGCATTGTATTAATCTGTAATTTCTATGTATGTTATAAAATTAATGTAGTGTGCCATTGATATTGCACTGGAAACATACACTGCCGCAGGAAACTTTTTTGTTCCACATTTACGATGATTTTTATGGGTAATATCTAATTAAATGAGATGATTTTCGACATGAGTTAACACAATTTTTAGTCCACGTCCTAAGCTAAATAGACTCTCTAGAGATTGAGAATGGCTATTCTTTAAAATATTTTGGTAAGAATAGTTTCTGATGTTATATATATATCGTGATAAATCACACTTCTTGTGAAATAATACAGATAGACCCCTTCTGATGTTAATCATATATCGTGATAAACCACATTAAAGATCGACCCATGTGATTATGGCTGTGTGTAATATCAAATACAAAATGACATTTTCGACTTTAGTGAACACCTTTTTTGTACCAAATGTTGTATCCGAAGCTCAGTACAGGGACTGAGAATGATAATTTGTTTATATTTATTTGGGTTACTGTCTCTAAAGTTTAAATTTTTTAACCAATTATCGTGCCAATCAATCCATGCATTGGGAATAATTTTCAATTGATAGCGACTTCCTTAGACATGAACAAACTTCTATTCCAATCCACATTTTGCATCTTTATATTACATTAGAACCTTCAGGAACTAAAATTGGTTATAATGTCCTCTTGATAAGTATTTCTTTGTACGATTTATTCTGATGTTTACAAATATATCACACACAAAATGTAAGATTTGTTTAAAGTGCGATTCTAAGGAAATATCACGATCGATCCCTGCGACACTTATTATGGGCAACATCCAATTCATCGCGATATCCTTCGACAGGAACGAATATTTCTCGCGGTCCAGTTTTTGCATCCTAAGCTCATTAGTCTCTTCAGAGACCACGCTATGGCTAATTATATTTGTCTTGAGCCTTCTTTGGCCGATGACTCAAATTCAGGTCCATAAAGGCCAATATCGAGAGGGCGGTGACGTCAGCAACCTCGAGAAGCGTGTGCGCAAATATTTGCTCCAAATATTACTCCCCCTAAGCCCATTGATATCTCGTGCAAGGTGGGGGTGGGCAGGGGGGGGCATCAGGTGCGATTCATTCAGTGCCGCAGGTAATCAAGATGATCGCCCTTAGCAAACAGCATCGGATCGGTCCATTTTATTGTTTCTTCCTTGCTGACAGCTTTTCCAACGACAAATAAGCGATTACGGGGGGTGCGGATTTTATAGGGGGACATGACGAATGGAGTTACGCCCTTTGACCTTAGCCGAGGGAGGTTAAACGCAGACCCTTCTCTTTTGTGATCGTGATCTATTATGTGTTTAGTTGCCATGGGGATGCCTTGTTGTTTGGCGGTGCTGGTATATACTAGATAATGTCGCGGTTTGGGGGTAGAATCGTAAAACGTCAAGCGGTCACACGCGATGCGTTTTGTCGCTAGAGATGAGATGACCTCCTCCTCTCCTTAATGAATGTCAGCGAGATGAAGATATTGGTAGGTTAGGGTTTTCAGCGAGATGAAATTATTGGTAGGTTTGAGTTTTTTGGTTTCGTGGGGAAGATGGGATGTTAAAATACGGTGTTTGGTGAAATAAAAAATTTCTAACTTTATAATTGGGTTTAAAAATAGAGCTAGCGGTTCAATTTCAAGTCTGGATATAAAAACTTCATTATTTTTTATTATTATTTTGGGAATATACTTGTTGTTTTACTGAAAATATGGCAAATACTCTGCTTGGAGGCCGAAAACGACATTCACTTTTGTCTTAAGGCTTACTTTCAGGCCTAGAGGGGAGAGTGCTTGTATTCTTTATTAAACATTATGGGTCATTGGATGCTAAGGGGCACATGCCCATACAGACAACACATAAATGTTTCAAAAAAATTTATAATGAAAAATCAGAACAAGAAAAATTTCATACAAGCGTGAAAAACACAGACAAAGTAAAAAAAGATAAGAAAGTCTGGCAACAATATCAGATACAGGCAATTGTATTTATGAAACGACACATTTTTTTTCAAAGTTCAATTTTCCATACAACAATAACATAAGTTACCTCCTTAGTTCAAACGTTCCTAAATTTACATTTTTTAATTATTATTATTTTAATTATACAGCAGGTTTTGACACCTTTTTCTATATCCACTTTTAATAAATCTCACTTGGTGTGTATTGTGTACTTGTGTATTGTGAGTGTATTGTGAAACTTGACCATTTCGCATTCTGGTTCACTGACACGTAATGGCCAAGTCACACAAGCATTTTTGTAGCTAGATATTTATGCTATGCAAGGGAATTTTGAGTTTGAGAAGGAATTTTACTAATTTTCATTGCCCGTAATTTACAACAACTTTCAACTTGGTTCTACTTTAGATCTCAATACTTTTCACGGCCATAATCATTGCATGAAGAACTTGGCGTCTTTTTACAGAGATGTTTTCGTTGGGATTTCACTTCTTTTTTTAAGGTACTAATTATAAATTTATTACTTATTCGTGCAACAATAACTAGTTTTAAAATGTTAAGTTATCATAGTTTTTTTAAACTTGCAAGAAAACTTGCTGGGATTAAAAGGGTTAAGCATACATTTTTTTTTTTTTTTTTTTTTTGCTTACTTGTTATACAGTCGACCGTTGAAATTTTTTTTTGTTGGAGGCCAGCTACGAGAACTATATAGTTAGCCGACTCCTTTATTCTTTTAATTATTATTTGGTTTTACGGAAGTTTTAAAAAACGTTCTCAACAACATCCAATTAGCAGAGAATTACTCGAGATTTTCCTAAGATGATTACATAAAATTATTTAAAAAAAAAATAGTTTATTCAGATTTGCAAAAAAAGTTGGCAAAGGAGGGGGGGGGGGGGAAATAACAATTGGCGATCATTTCGTAGGCGATAAAATAACGCCAATGGTCAATTTTATAATGCCAAGTACAATTTTTAAAAAAACTATTTCTTGATTTTAGAGGCTTTGCAGCGTGTGGTGAGTTTTGCTCCATTTATAAATGCTAAGAGCTACTAATATTCCAAGTTTTATAATTCTAGCCGCAATAGAAATGTATTAGAATTGAGATTCAAATTTTGCGAACTTTGCCCCTTTTAGAAGATTCGGAGAGGAAAATCTTGATTTTTAGATTTGTTTCTTTGTCTACTTCTTACCTTATAAGCATACCAAATTTCATAGTTCTAGCTCTAGTAGAAGTACCTTAGTAATTTGATGATCAGTGAGTGAGTTTTGGGTGGATTTCAAAATATGTCGTTTTCCAACCGTTGTCGTTCGACAACCAATATAATTGGAGACTTGAAACTTAGGGGGCTTACGAAAGTGGTTAACATCTACCCGTACAAAAAAAATTCAGCTCTCAGCCATACTCTAATACTCAGATACGAGAAGTCAAAATACTGCTGAGTTGCTTCCGGTAAAGATGACTTGGCAAGTGCACTGACGTGCACCTAGATGTTTTGACTGTCTATCACAGTCATGAGGTAGAGAACAACTCGTTGAAAATTTTTCACCCTTTATGTGCACATTCTAAAAAAATTAGCAATTATGTGTACATTATAAAAACAAAAAAGATGAGACGTTTTTCCTTAAAACAGCAGTGGAGTTGTATTAAATTCATACTTAAAATAATTTGTTTGTTATTACATTAAATTTGTACTGCTATATAACAACAACTCAAGGCATGGTATTGTAGTGAGCACATTTATTGACTATATTTTTTACATCTATGTGCTATTATTTATAACTTCAGGCTTGAGTGAAAAGGTGCTAACTCTAAATTGTCCAAGTTTACAGGGGATACCACATTTTGTGCAAGTTTCCTCCTCTTGGAATGTGTTATTTCAACATGATTTTGGTGCTTTTGAGTATTTCTCTTCTACTACAAATTATTTTCAATGACCAAGTTACAGCCTTTATTGATCGATTGTAAGTCTCTTCCTGTTACAAATACTTCAAAAAAGATTTGAGACAAAAACTGGAATTAACACCTTTAGGCCAACGATAAGCCTTCATTTTATGTTCATCATAAGTGATCAGAACAATAGAATTTTTAAACAATCTCTTATAAAGTCAAAACTTCCATAAAATTAGTGTACACTAGAACTTATCTCCTGTAAATTTCAGTTGTCCTTATTATACCCCAAGGTTATAATTTTAAAAAGAATGTAATCGCAATGTAGGGAGTCCTTGAAAATATTAACTTCCGCACATGTAGTTTGTAGTAACAATATTCAAATGAATCTCTCTTCGTCTCAACATAGGTTAGCTAATTAAAAATATAACAGTCATAAAAGTAAGTCAGGCATAGAAAACGAAGACCAAGTTAATTAACAAAGAATCACATTGCGACATCATTTGTAAACACTAACAATTTATTTCTCAGTAACAGCTTTTCATTGAAGATATATTCGCATTAATGGGATTGAATTCACGTCTATGAAGACATAAGATAACATTATGTTTTAATGCTCTATTCACGTCATTAGAAACATCACTTTTTTATTGAGATGAATTATTCTAAAATTTATTTCTTTTATGTTAAATTATCAATTTATAATTTCATAGCATAATTTTTGGAAGTGCGTTTTTTTTTTTTTTTTTTTTTTTTTTTGGAAGTGCGGAGCTTGTGAAGTTGCAAATCCAAGTATCAGAAATGTGATCATCTAAGAAAGTTTTAGTTACAATCAATGTTGTTGTTATCTCCAAAAACGAAGTTTGAAATGAACTTATATGATAAGAACCGAAAATGAAATTTTTTTCAAAAATGAAGTGAAAAATTGTGTGTTTCACATCACCCGGATATATTAGCATGTTTTTTTTTTTTTTTTTTTTTTAATTAATTTTTTTTTAATTTTTCCTTCGAAAGAAGGCTTTGAATTTGGAAAGAAATCTATATTGCGCATTTCGTGAATCAGGAATTTCTAATGTTAATTTTATTCAACAATAAATAAGGAATATATGCACGTTACGTCTGTTGTAATTAAAGTAGTTTGGATGTACAAACTGAAACGAAATTAATTCATATAAGTATGTTTTATTACAAATTAGTAAATATATGTTTTATTGTGGTTACTATTATTTTATACATGTGTAGTAGCCATATATTATAGTGAGAATTAACTGGAAAGAGGTTGGGATAAAAAAAAAGATACACAGAATTTCATAATAATTTGATTTTTTTTAAAACCAGCCAGTAGCTCACCAAGCTTTAATTAACCGTTTAATATCCATAGTATAAATTATGCCATCATGTTTTGAGGACTAAATGAAGACTGTTTGATGACAAGTTTGAGGACTATGAAAAATATAATAAAAATAAATTTTTTAAGTCATAACATTGGTAAATGTATCAGTCTTCATCTGCAATTAGTGATAGATTGGTAAAGTATAACTACACAATTATAGTTTACAAATACAATTTAATTGAAAAGTAAATTTTTTTAATGCATATAAATATAAAAATAACAATCTGAAATTATTTTAGTGACTAAATAAAATGAAGGCAATAAATATGCCTAAGTATCTCAATTTAGATTTGCACAGAATTGCACTTGGTATTGAAATAAAAATTATTTTCTCTCAAAATATGATTTTGAAAATATAAATAAATGTATAATTTTAATTAAACTATTTTACAATAATTGCAACTAAAAAATTGTAAAAATAGTAAATTGAAGCATTATAAAATAACTGCAATATAAAATAATTAGAATACATCATATAATTAAAAATCTATACAACGTAAAATTTACATTTTATAGAAATAACACTGAATAATACAACAATAATATAGTAAGAAATATCTCATGAGTATTACAAATTAACACACGTTTAATTTTAACGCATTTCATCAAATTTATTCATTTTTATGACAATTAATTTACACAAGAACCAAAAGATAAGGAAGAAAACTGTTTTAAAGGAAATATCATATACATTTTAATTGTCCTCTGGAAATGAAAAAAAAAAAAAAAAAAAAAAAAAAAAAAAAATGACATGCAAAATACAACATGTGAATGGTATGCAATGCTAAAAATTAAAAATAAGTTATTTTTTTAATGCTGTATTTAAATTTAGTTTATTTGTTTTATAAAAGATCATTTAACAAAAATATTTCCCACGTTAATTTCTAATAGTGAGTATTAGAGAGCAAAAATGCTTGTACATATATATTCTTGCATAAAATTAATTTAGAATAAAAATATACGAACAAAATTAAAATAAAAATTCACAATATACAATAATCATGATATATATGTTGTGATCATTGTTTGTTTATCTCAATGTATAGGCAACTTTGAACACAAACAGTTTTTAAACCATATTACTCAGTTCTTGGAAAGACAATGCATGTAGTTTTAGTGTGCAGTAATTGCCAAAAGTCACAATGAAACAATTATAGTACCTAGGAACAACAAATGTCACGCTGCGTTTCCAGTGTACAGTACACACACACACACACACACACACACACACACACAAAAAAAATCGAATGATGGATATAATCTTGGGTTCTAATTATAGTAGAATCTTGCAGTTTGCACCAAAATGTTTTGTTTACGGTTTTCTATATGTCTAATGGAATTTTTTTTCTTTGGAGGCTGTATACTAAGTAAATTTAACTCTATCTATAAACATTTCAATACGAACCTCTTTTTTTATGTTTTCATTCGATTTAGAATACCTCGTTTACACTAGATACCGAATTTCAGTTCATTATGTTGAAAACACATCACTTATGAGCGAAAATGTTATGGACGATCTTGAGGGAAATTTTTTAATCGCAAGAAGGAATCGAACGTTTTGCATGCTTCAAGATATAATCTATTAGGCTGTCCCTTAAAGTGAGCTTTTTTACATTTTTTTTTAAATATCGAGAACCAAAAATCAAAATGGAAAGAAAAAAAAATCTGGCGGGGTTTTCGACCATGATAATTCTAATTGGAAGCAACAAAAAATAGATGTTTCCATTTAAAAAAAATTTAAAACTTGTTTTAATTATTTAATAAAGTAATGTTAAATGTTTAATAAAAAAGTTGCATGTTATTTGTGTTTGGCCTTAAGCAAACTATCCTTTGAAATAAAAATTACTAAAATATATTAACTATATAAAAATTTATGGCAAAAAAAACAAATTTTCTTTTTAACATTAATTTATAATTTTTTTTGACATCATTTAAATTACTAACCACTCAATGGAAAATTATGAAATTTGGTATTTAGTAGTTTTTTTAGATTTTAAATCTAAATATGGTACAATATTATGCTGTTGCCATTGAACTTTTTAAAGTTTGGCTTAGTTTTAATATGTAGATGACCCCTCATGATAAAAAAAATTATATACAATTAATAAAAGTCTTCTACAATTTATAATGGTACTTTACTTTTGTTATTTCATCAATTAGAATACAAGATATAGCCTTCATTCGAATTTTTTAATTATTATTATTTTTATTTTTTGAGTACAAATAATTGTACTGTACTACAAAACTGGTTATAAAACTTCGTTTATTAACTTTTCAAGAAAAAATTATTTTACAAACTGAATTCAAGAAAGTTGTCAAGACATTTCTGTGGTGTTAAATCCATTTTGTACTTTACTCCATTGTGTGTGTGGCCTGCTTTACCAATTCTCGTTTACAATTATCAGTATAAAAAGATGACGTTTAAAGTTCATCGAGCGTTACATTTGCGTTTTACTACTTTGTTTTTAAGAATTTATAGCTTGCGCTGTTTCATTTATTGCACAAAATAATTTAACTGCATACTTTTTAACCTTCCGTTAGTCGCGCGTACCTCACAGGTGCATCCCTACTATCACTTTATTTTTATTGAATTACTTGAGATACTATCTTTGAATAAACGTTACTATTTAAATAGATTGTTTAATACTTTATCAATCCAAAGAATCTTAAATCGGTAACAATTAACTATTTAAACTAAAATAAATATCGTTTGGCCATAAATATTAAAAACTAGAAACACCTCATAGGTGCAAAGCGACTAACCATGTCGGAAAGCAGAGAGCGACTAACGGAAGGTTAATGTTTTTTGACAAAGAGCATGTAAGTTTTTTTTATAAAAATAATGTATACATAATTTAATAAAAATACTGTTGCAGAAATAGTTTATGAAAATACCATTGCAGAGCGTTTTAGATATAGTTGCATGATGGCACCGCAGTAATAAACACAAACTTACCAATAAATATACAGTACGATGTACATAATTTAATAAAAATACTGTTGCAGAAATAGTTTATGAAAATACCATTGCAGAGCGTTTTAGATTTAGTAGCATGATGGCACCGCAGTAATAAACACAAACTTATCAATAAATATACAGTACGAAAATAAAAATTCGAAAGCTGTCTATATCTAATGTTCTAATTTGTACTACAAGATTAAAAATAAGGAAAGTACAGTTTTGATTCGTGGGATATTTTTTTATAGGTTTTTGGGACAAGAGGTGGTATACATATTGAAACTGAATTCAACTTTTAAAAGTTTAATTTCACCGTAATATCATTATTCAATATTTAAGTTCAAAATTTAAAAAAATTTAAATTTAGGAATATCAAACTTTATTAGTATTCACTAACTGGTTAGTGATTTATGGAATTAAAAACAAATGAACGATGAAATGTGTTAAAAAATTGTCGGTTTCTGTGAATATGTTGAAATGTTTCATATTAATCACTGCATAATAAAACTCATCACTAAAAGAAAAACTTCTCTGTTTGTCATTTTTTATGGTTTATTTGAAGACAGAAGACATCACAACACATTCATAAGAGACAGAAAACTAATTATTAAGCATTTTTACATGCAATTTATGCTGACCCCTATCTTTGTGGAGTAGCCGTATATCAATTTTGAAGATAGTCGCCAAAAGGCGCCCATGTAATATACATAGTTCAGCGCCACCTACATTTAAGAGTTACAGCGTATGTGGTTGAATAATTAATACATTTTGTCCTTTTTTTCAAATTATATTTTAACTAGGATCAAACTTAAGTATCATAAATAAATGAAAAAAAATATTTTTTGTATCCATTAGAATTTTTTTTTCTCAAAATCCAAAAAATAAATTTCTTTTCTTCTGACGTCCATACGACCAAATATATTAGAATATCATCTATACTATTAGGGACCATATAAGTCGAAATGAATTAGAGTAATATCACTTTGCTATTCTCTCTGCTTTCAATGCAATTGTGAGGCACTCTGCAATAACTCATTTTAGTTCATATGAAATTAGATTTTTAGCATACAGTAGGGAAATTTTCTAGTTTGAGTAAAAAAAAAGTATTTTAAATAGAATTAAGTAAAAGTAGGAGTTTGTATAGAAGTGTTTTGATTTGTGAAAAACATAAACTAATAGAAAACCCTAAAGATTTTTTTTTCTTTTTCGAAAATATATAGCAAATAATAAACGTGATACATCAATGTAAACAGTTTTATCATAGACTTTTTGAACTGAGAATATAGCCAGGGCAGTGTTCGGATTAATATTTTTTTTTTGTCGTCTTACTGCACATTGGACGAAAAACTTGTAACAAAGTTAGTTTGAGTTCTGTTCACCTCTCAACAATACGTTTAGTTTTAAATAAATAGTGGGCAAAAGTAAAATCACCTGTTTTAAACATTAGCTTTTCTTTTTTCAATCTGCAGAACTTACAATCAGCAATATTCGCAACCGTTAATTGCATATAATGATTATAAGAAAATACAAATTTTGTTGCTAAACATAAATAATGAATGCGAGTTCACATCTTTAGAAATATTTACTGTAATATGACTTTCAACAATTGAATAAAAATCCTTGACTGTTCCTTGGTAGAATCAGGACCAGTGTCTTTTAAAGAAGGACAAATTTAGGACATGTCCTCTAAAGAAGGATAGTTTAGGACCAGTGTCCTCTAAAGAAGAACAAAGATTAGCCTTCCACTCAAAATCAAAGGTTGAATAGTTAATACATTTTTTTTAAATTTTATATATGAAACTCTATTTTTAAAACAGAAAAATATATTAACCTGTTTTCTGACACACGTGCTCAAACCAAGGTACAGGTATTATTTAAATCAATTTCAAGAAAGAAAATACCAATCATTTTTGTACAGAATGATGGGAAAGAGGAGGGGAACCATCAAATTCTAATACAAACTTACCCACTAACTTACCCAACTATTGGAAATCCAGCCATGTTTAATAGAGGCGACCACACGTGAAATCCTAACGAGCATCCATGACTAGCACTGACGACGAGTTGTGACGAGGAGTGACTACCCAGCCCAACTCGTCCCAAAGAGTGAAGAGCTCCAAGAAGTTCAGTATCTGGTGCATTGTGGCGGACAGGACTAGCGAGCTCGAGATTTATATAGAGTTAGCTGTGTTTGCTAGACGGTGGTGGTGACTGTTGACTCGTCGAGTCTATAGCCTGACTCAAGAGAAGAAAACTAATATTTGCCCTCCGTTGACAATATTGATCTAATATTGCAAGTCCCTCTTTTTCTTAAACCGCCGCACTGTCATGCAACCGAACGGTTAGTTTCTTCAAGATAAAGAAAAGAAAGCCACAGAAGTTTGCACCAAAAGGGGAGGGGAATCACATAAGTTTTTTTTTTCTTCTTAAAAATTCCCCTCTTTGGGGAAGTCCAGATAGGTTGTTCTATGGAGATGAGGGGGAGAAAGGGTTGATGAAAGGCAAACAGAAGGCTAATCAGGTGAACTGGCTTCTCGGAAATTTTACTTTGTTAAATGACTGGCTCGTTTAAACAAGTGTGGTGTTTAAAGTTACTCACTTTGAATACAATTGATTGTACCCCATTTATAAAACTTTATTTGTTAGTTTAAAGTTAGTTATTTTTAACTAAATCTCCTTTCATGCAGGGGAGAGCAAAGTGGCCAGGGTAGAGTTTGCTTATTTTAAACTGACTTGCAATTGACGTTAAAATGCATCTAAGTTAGTGGTTATACACTTCAACTATCTTACATATAACATAATTTTCAATCACTTCAGAATTAAGTTAAGTACTTAAAATGACTAGTTTTTGAGAACGTACAAATAATAGTCACTTTGCTCGACACGAGCAACAAAATAGCCACTTATCTTTGAAATCAAAGTATGTTATTAAAAACGGTTTATAAGGAATTGATAAATAATTTATTCAATTTAGAGTAACTTTATCTGATAATGCTACTAATGCCAATAGGCACTGTAAAAATAAGTTTTGTTGTTTGTGTAGAAATTAAATGGCATTCTTCGATTTACTGGTAGACTTCTATCAAAATCTTGAGATCTTGGCATTATCAAAACTCATGAGTATGAATGACTTATAGTATAATAACGTTTTATATCGCGTAAAAACACAGTTCTATCTCTCTTTGCAATTATAGTACTATATCTTTTGAATTTGCTTGGAAATATCGATTTTGCTTCCTCTTTGGTTTTTTCACATTATTCTTATGAGTATTAATTCTTTTAATCTTAATTTTAGGCCAAGAAAATATTCGCCTAACTAAGGAAATCGATGTAATAATTTCTGGAACTTCAAAAGAAATGTAAAAGAAAGCAATCCCTTTGATAGATTTCTTTTCTGAAGATAAAAAAAATATGTATGGGTTTCGGATCAAAGTGTGATATATAATATTATACAAAAATGCTAAATAATATTTGGAACTGTCTCAAACTTCATTTTCACAGCTTTTCGATAAAGTTTAGACTATTTTTTATATTATTTTTTAGTCATTAGAGAGCTACATTTTCATTTAGTGGCAAAAATTTAAACAGGTGCTTTATTTCTTCATGAATCATTTCCTAGTGGACTAAACAGCTTGCGCATTGAATGCCATGAATATATATGTTTAGTACCGGCTCCTGGGGATTCGAAACAGGTGCTTTTTAACTATAATCAGGGCCGTCGCTAAGAGTTTCGATTGGAATAAGGGGGGGGGGGGGGCGTTAGACATCCTTTTGCCGACTGAAATCAAGGCACTTCCGGTTTAAAAGTAGAAAATATCAAAGTGTTTATAAATTGATAATTAATGTATAATTAATGTTAATTGATGTATAAGTAATGTGTAATTAATGCACAATTTATTTTTAACTAATATGTAATTATTCCAAAATTGATTTTTTATTAATCTATTATAATTACTGCATTTTTACTTTAAATATTAATTACTTTATTCAATGTGAGATTAATATTAATTAATGTTTGATTACTTTTAAATTACCATCTGAACAATTTTTAATTAATGTTTTATTTCATATCATTAATAATTAATTAATGTCACATTTTAATTAAATTACCGTCACATTTTAGTTAAAATTTCTCGCAAATTTAATTAATACTCTATTTAATTTTAACTAATTTTCATTGGACAATTCTGGCGAATCATTGCTATTACAAAAAATTATCTACACGAGGTACTACCAAGACCTGACTTGCATTACTTGGGGCCCAAAAGCACATCATGTCTTAGGGTCCCTATAAAAAAATTGTGGTGAGCCAACCATATATTTATTGGCAGTGTTTACTGGAAGGATTTACGTCTTTATCATGCAAGTTGATAGATAACCATTTTCTCAGGTACAAAATCATACAACAGAAAATCAACCAAAATGTAATTCACATGAATACTTAGCTAATGTTTCTTCAAGCTTAAGGTTATAGTTTATTTGAGTTCAAAACATAATTGAAAATTTTAAATTAGGACCCAAGGAGGGCTCAATTAACTACATCAACTTTGCAAATTTTGGGGTCTCAAAATCTTGGTGCTCCCAACCTTGGCTTTTTTGGCGGAAATCAAGCCTTGGGTATTCTGATTTTAATAATTGATATTAGGCCATAGACCTAATAGAAACATGCACTTGCATCCCCCTCCACCTGACTTTATAAGACAAAGTAATATGGAAGAAAATTTACAAGAAAGACAATTAAAACATATTAAACTGACCAATTCGAAGAGAAAGTTAATGCACAGAGGACATTAACTAACATTAAATTAGGAAATACAATTCCTGTCAATACAATTCCTGTCAAAATCAATGCTTTGGCCTTGAACAAACAACTTTGCCCTCCTTAAAAATAATTACTTTCGAGTACATAATTTTTACCAAAACAACTGCATTGATTTTAATGATTTTTGTGTTGTTTTACAGCAATATTTTCTGTTAATATTGCTAATTTTTTTTTAATAATCAGTTGTTCAAGAAGGAAAGTAAACTTAAAAATGCTAGTTTTTTTGGAAGTGGAACTAAAATTGAAATGGTTTACTTTAGCGTTAAGCAAAACTATAATGCTATTTATTTTTATCTTTACCAAAATCTTTATTTTATCTTTACCAAAAAACAAGCGAGATTCATTCTAAATTGAAATTTTTTTGATTTTCTCCGCACTAAACCAATGGCGTACGTAAGGTATGGATTTGTTAAAATAAAGAGAGCTTATTTTTCGAATGTTGAAATTTAGGTGTTTTGAAAATTTGTGTAAAATGTTTAATTAATATGAAGCACAATACATACTGTCGACATAAATGTGTACATAATCGTTTTTGAGGTGTTACTTGACGTACTATAAATATGTCACCTACTATAACACATCAAAGTTGTCCAATGGTTTGATGAATAAGTAAATATTGTCAGTTTTTTCTGAGAATATTGTACGTACTCTGCAGATGACTTAATTAAAAAAAATCACGAAAGTCTGTTTGACAATTGCAACCAACATATACTGATTTGTAATCAAAGGAAAATAAACCATTCTCTAGCGAATTTATGGAAATTTATACCTGCAGCAGTAAGGAAGCAAATCCACAGTTAACATTCTATAAAAAATTTAATTATTTGGAAACTACACCACACTATTTATTAGACACAACTTATTTTGGAAATGCATAATTTATATGCAGTAGCTAGTGACTCCTCTTTCCCAAAAAAATATTTATATTAGGCCTCATATTATTTAAATTATGAATATTTTTATTTTCACAATAAATTCCCATTTTATCATGTAAATAAGCATTAAGAGTATCTTTTGCTAGTCTCCGCTGTTTTGGTCAAATAATTTTAAGTGAACAAGTGAGAAAAAACTAACGAAACTTACCCAAGTTTGCTTTTCGTGACGAAACTAAAGCTCAATTACCCAGTTTCACTTTTAATAAAACTGGAAAAAGATTATTGAAAAACGTTCCGTGACAAACAGGCTAGAAAAACTTTTGATAATTTAATTGTTACATTAAAATTCACCTTGTGAGCCGATTTATTTCCAGTTTCCTTCAGATAAAAATTAGCTGTATCAATTTAGCTACTATTTTTGTATTTAGTTTCATTCAGAAGCTGTCAGTGAATATATCAATGTTTACTTTAAAGATCCTGACAAAAAGGACATACTACTTACTCCAATCCCACATTGCTATGGCGCAAACAGATGTCCTTGCTCCAATAAAACCCAACCAACCAACCCAATTTGCCAACTTTGTCAACTTAGATTGCACTGTGATTAGAATTTTTTAGCAGTATTTGACGATTTTAATTATTTATCCTTTTTTTCCATTCAATATGTTTTCGTCATCATTAGGCATTTTTAAGGAAAGGAATGAAATTTCGGAAATTTGCAGGCGGTCATCTTTCTAAAAACTTTGACGGAGATAATGAAGATATTTATGGTTATATTTGTGTTCGCAGTCCATCAATGCAGGCGGAGAAAAAGGCTACCATAAAACAGACTTTTAGTATAAAATTGCTCATTCGTCAAACTCGGTCCAAACTGTATTTCGGTAATTTTATATTAATGTCCAATTTTTTTTATTTTTTTTTATTAAACTTTTTTCATTCAATCCGGTTTTATTGTTGATCAGCATTTAAAGGAGAAAAAATAATTCTGAAATTTGCTTACTCTTCAACTTTCTAAAAGTTTGGGGAGGGGGGGGGGGGGGAGACGCTCCCTACGCCCCCCATTCGCGACGTCCCTGACTATAATAATCATTTATAGCAAGAGCTCTGCACTTCATTTTATTATTAATTTAATTAAAATTGAAAGTTAAAATAATATTTAAGTTAATTGCATGTTGTTGTTGTTTATCACAGATCACGGATATAACAGACCACGAAACAAAGCGTTTACCCAAAATCATTCAGCGAATTTTGTTCACTTTCAATTGAAAATATGTATTAATATAAAAAAACTATTTATTATTTACCTCTTCAACTTCCAATTACTGTTGCTATGTCTGGTAAAAAATTGTCTTTAAACAATATTTCAACTGGTACTTTATTTTGTTAAATATAGCTGTGCGAACAAATTAGAAAGTTTAGAAAATACTAAAGCTCACTTTTAATCTATGTTAAAACGCTTCTAGAATTATAGCTATAAGCTTAAAATTAAGATAAATTCATTGATATAAATACTTATGGATAATATACATAAATAGTAACTACAATTATAAGTTTTATCTCTTATTTTTTTAAAAGAGTAATGGCTCTTAAATTTGAACTTTCGCTTAAAACCTCTGGCAGGAAAGTTGAACAGAAATTTAAAAATATATAATAAATTAGAGAAGTATTATGAAGAAGATTTTGATATAGGTGTGCTGTATATAATTCAGCTAAAATGTTTATCAATACAATGATTTGATAAGAATACAATACGAATAGCGATGAAAAAGAAGATTTGGTGAAAAGGGATGGATCACGTGATTTTGGGAAAGTCCTTTAATAAATGTGTTGATATGTACTATATATACAGTGCAGTAGAAAGGCAATGGACTTCTTCAATTTCTGTCTATCAGAGTCTAAAAGAAAGAATCTCTGTAATGTAAATGGAGAACGAAAACACGACTTAAAATTCTATGCCTTGTTCCAGACGTTGACTGATACTGTGATGTAATAGTTAAGATTTTTACCAATGTTTGAATAATAAAAATAAAAACTAACTTTTCACGTGCTCATTAGAGTTGAAAATAATCTGTCGGATTTAAAATTAAAAAAAAGGGGGAAATTATATGAAGATATGTCTGAGATGGTGCAAGAGTTGATATCTGCTAGGTTAAAAATAAATGTGTGGTTTGTTGCTTATCTTACAGACACACATATTGCCTTGTAATACTGGCTTCTCAATGCTGAGGGGGAAAAAACATTACCGGTAGAAATGCTGATGGGTTTGAATGACATCACATAATCTCATTTGTTTTGCAACTGGTAAAAGCTCTCTATACTGAAGGAAAAGTCCTTGATCATTTTCATCTTTAGAGAGTCTTTATACTTAAAAAT
This sequence comes from Linyphia triangularis, assembly GCA_963978545.1. Classification (NCBI taxonomy): domain Eukaryota; kingdom Metazoa; phylum Arthropoda; class Arachnida; order Araneae; family Linyphiidae; genus Linyphia; species Linyphia triangularis. The sequence goes on from OZ021733.1 coordinate 35,377,492, forward strand.
GTAAAGTAGCAGTGTTTGTCATTTCGGACTATCATTTATCCACTTTTATTCTTTGATTTATGCATCGACGAATATTTCCCTCTATGCCTATTGGAGAAAACAATATAGACCTAAATATAGTATGGTATTCCCAACTACCCATAAAAGTGAAGAGCAGTAAAAGAATACTTTTGATCCAAAAAGTTCTGTTTTAGAATAAAATTGAAATGGGGCACAGGAATCCTCTCAAAACATCTTGGTTAATCGATTTTTATCGAAGATCCTCGGTGTCTTCATTGCGGAGCGAACAAACTTAAGAAAAAGGAGCGCGGTTCCACCAGAGCTCATTACAGGTCTGGGTGTTCTTGAAAAGGAAATTTCATCAACGCCACGGAGCTGATGATGATGTTAAAGGATGATGATGTTAAAGGAGGGTTTGGTGGAAAGAAGGAAGATGAACAATACTTTCCATTTAGCTGACTCAAGCCTGCTGATTTGAAAAGCGGTTCAAGGGTGGCTTCACATCATGGTGTTCTTTCCGTTTAGCCAATCAGCGTGCTGCTCAGCAATCTGGTCACGTGCCTTTGCGGTTAGCAGTCGGGATCCGTTTTAACTGTACACAGACGTGGCAACAGGTGATTGGTACGGTGGAAAATTCTGTGTGTGAGAAAGATAAACAAGGGGAAAATTAGGAAAGTTCACTCTCTCATCAATAAACTTTAAAGTTTTAATAAAAATAGTCTACACACAAGCGAGGCTTGTTATTATTGGAAGGAAGAAACCCCTCGCTTCTAGCTGTTGATTGAAAGGAAAACCAAGCCTTGACGGATAAAAAAAAATTAAAGGAAATCCCAGCAAATCTAAAGCCATGAACTATGTTTCTTTTTCTATCCCAGAACACAAATGTCCCAAAGACGGTTGTTTCTGACGCTAGTTTTAAAAGGTGTGGTCTCAGGGGAATTGTACCAATTAATAAATCCCGTGAAGTATTTGTAGACCTTGTGTGCTCCTATTCTTTTATTTGTAAAGGATTTTTTTTTTCTGGTTGTGGACGGAAATTTCCGTCCCTTTTTGCACAGTGTAATCCTTTTTTAAGCGCATCTCTTTCTTTTTCTATTCTTTCCTGAATAGAATTTTTTTTCCTTTCTTCTTTTTTGTTCTTCGTTCACATCCAAACAAAAAATATACCTTTTTCATTCATTCTCTTTAATGATTTTTTTCACCCGCAGCCTTCCTAATAATGTTTTCTTTTCCCTCCCAACCTACTTTTTCTACACTTGATATTTCGCTTGTTTTATTCTTACAAAGAAGTTAATTTTTTTCCCCTCTTGATTACTTCTTTCATGGATGATTTTTTTTTCGAAAACCGAATTTCTTTTTTTTTTCCTTTTTTTTTCTCTTAATAACTTTTCTCATTCTTTTTGCCCAAAGAGCTTTCATTTTTTCCCTTATTCCTCTTTCATTCATGGTTTTTCTTCCGTTTAGAGGCTCTTTATTATTTTCGTTCGGAAACCAATCCAAAAGCGAGGAATAAATTAGTCTTTTTTCCATTTTTTTTTGTACCTAAGCGCTTTTGATTATGCCTAATTGTAATTAGTTTTCGAATAGAGTATTAAACTTTATCCCCTTAGGGTTCTTTTAAGCCTTTTTTATACCTTAACTGGAATTATGTTAAAATTTTTATACGCAGAATCTAAGTTTATTCTTTATTACTTGCTTTTGTTTGAGGACTAATATTGGCTATATGCTGCGAACGGGAATATCAAGTTCTTTGGATCTCATTAATAATTTACAATTCATCTTCCATGTAGTGATTAACGTTTTTATTTTTTCTTTACACCTTTTATTATAAGATAAATAACGTATGCATACCATCTTTGAGACTAGGCATTCACAAAACTGTTGATTAACTGTAGATTGTTTGCTTATTAAATGAATGCTTGAAGAAAATTCTTTTCTTTTTTTCCTTTGTTCTTTTATTCAATAGATAATAACTCACAAATAAAGAGTTGTTTTGCATTCAAAAAGCGTTCGCGATTTTCTATAAATTCTGTTTAAAACGCAGAGCATAGAAAACACTTACCTAAGATGTTTTCAAATGCGATAAGTTCTTTTTTTTTTTTTTAAATAAATTTTGTGTACTGTCCAAGCAGAATTTTACAAATGGAGACAATATTTATTGTTGGAAAATAAGCTTATGCTTAAAATAATCATTGATTTGTATAATTTATTGAAAAACTTTGGTTTCATTAACTACGAATTTAATTTTTTAAAATAGGGAGACTGTAACTGCAATTGTTACTTTTGTTTGGTCATAAATAGGGAAGACCTCTGTACACAGGGCCGCCTTTTTTTTTGATGAACAAAAAATGAGCCACTGAGCCGTTTGAAAATGTGAAACTGATATGCATACAACGTTATAGTAATTAATTCCCATTGGGATTAATATAAATACTTAAAATAATAGATTCTGTCAAATAGAAGGTTTGTAAAGAAATTTCACAAATGGCCCTAGGTACAAGACCTCGTTTTACCCAGGTCCAGTAGCTGATGTATCTAGGGCCATTCTCTTTAAGTGAGGTTTCAGACCATAATGAATAGAAAACGGACATACACAGATGAATTTTATAAAAAGAAACACTATCAAATTATTATCAGTCATTGGTATATCAAATAATAACTATAATAAATATCAATGTGTCAAATAATTAGTGAATAACAAATATTTTCCTAACTCGAAAAACTGATTCCAAAAAAAATGAGCTGCATGCATTATCGCTTTGAAGCACCAACAGATTTTGGTTTTGGCAATTTGAACACAATAAGTAACTATGCGGCCTAGGTACACGACTTGGTAATTTCATATAAAATGTCTTCGACTAAAAATGCACATGGAGAAAGGACTTATCTAATCATCTCATTTTGTACTTAATGTTACAAACAAAATTATTAACTAGAATTCAAAGAAAAGTATTTGTCTTAAATTGTAAAATAATAAAAGACATGAGCTGCAAAATGTTACTACAGACCGTATAAATACGTTTTCCACTTATAACTTGTCACAGCTTTCACCTCTAAGATTTCAAAATGGCTGTCAAAAGAGCAATGGATGTTGCCACTTACCCAAGTGAGTAAAAAAATTAGAACTAAACATTATTCAATAAAAGTGGGGTGGCTCTGTGTACATGGTGGCCCTAGGTTCACAAGTCTCCCCTACTATTCTAGCTTTTTTCCAACCATACAGAATAATTAATTAGTGCTTGGGGTACTTTTAAAAAATAAGCAGTTTTCCAAGTTAAAAACAGAATTTTTTTTAAATGTTGCATTCTTTTAAAAAGATAATGTTTACACTATTTAAAAGGTACCCATTCAGGGGAACGAACCAAAATGACTGTGTATAAATCATTGCAAAATTTTTAACTTTCAAACATATAGTTTTAGCTTTGAAAAAAATATTTAATGAAATTTAAGTTTTACTGGAGTGACATAACTATTATTTACCTAATATATATAATAGTAAATATACATTTTATTTACTATATTATTAAAAATATACTATATTTTTTAAATACATTTACTATTTTGTTATAAAAATGTACTATATTATTACATTTACTCTATTACTGTGTACCTACTATATATTTTTTAAATATTTAATTTATATTTTCTATATATCGTCAGTTTAGAGCGAAACGGTGTTAACTATAATTTGTAAAAGTTTTCAAGAGGGCGAAAAAAATTCTAAAGTTATATTTCAACGTGAGCTTAACGTCTTTGCGTTTTACATATTGCATTTACTACATACTTATAACAGTAAAAGAGTTTCGGTTTTTACTAATAGAAGGGCTTTCCTATTTCCAATCATTTGATTTTAAATCAAAAGTGGATGTAACAGTTTTTCACTCTAAACAGAAGATATTATTACAATGTTGTGTATCTACTAATATTATATTTATACCTGATAAAAATATGATTTAACTTTTTTATCATTGCATTTAAAAAATATGTGTGAATGCAAAAACCTCGTTAAATAAATACGAATTTCTGATAGAGAATCTTCTTTGGTACTTAATGAAATTTTGCTCTGAAGTGTTTATTAAATGTGTGGGAACAAAAGATACTCGTTATTATTGGTACTTAAAAAGGTACTATTAAAACAGTACTTTAAGTAACATTTCTCAAGTTACTTTAAGTAACAAATTTATATTAATGAGGTAACATAATCTGTTATTGAATAAATATCGATTTCTATAGAACTGATATTCACAGAAGCACCCATAAATGACTAATTCTATTAACGAATTTTCAAATGTAAACATTCCTCATGAAAATCAATAAAGGAATAAATGTGTTTATTTCTTTGTTGACTGTTTTCCTTTCCTTTGCATTCCCTTTTTGGCTGAAAATTGGCATTTAAATTATTTGAATTCTTTTAATCAGCATTCAAAATGTAGTCAGTAAATCAGATTCAAAATGTAAGAAAGCTAAGTGTATTTTTAAAATGAATGTTCGATTCATTAAAATTGATTTATTTTTCTCTAGATAATTAAACGGAATGTAAAATGAAAGATAAGAAAATACTTAGCTAGAAGTAGAAAGGAGATAATTTCTATTAATTTTTAAGATTAACTCTTTTTGAGCTAAAAATATATTTCGATGCATTTTCGATTGATGTTAAAATGATTCAATTAAATTCCAATCACATTAGAAATCGCTTCGTAAACCACGAAGGAGATTTAAAAGTACTAAAAATTAATAATTTTTTTTTTAAGTTTAACAAATCTAAAATGGATTTTCATATCGAAGAAATAATTAAATTTATATCCGTACACTTGTGTGTATTAAGATGTATTTAAATAAGAATTGATGTTGAAGTACTAACTTCGGTATCTCAAAATGAGTTAATTTTTAAATTCAATTCTTATGTGTGAAAGGGAAAAGTTAATTCTGTAAAGCAGCCTGTGTGAATAAAGGTTTTTGAGAGTGAAAACAGTGATTCATTTTGAATGATTTATCAAAACAGAAAACGGTCAAATGTGGCTACTTACTGTTAGAGAAAGAGAGAGAAGAAGAAAGAGAAAATATAGAGAAAGTGAGAAACATTTTTTCAACCACTGCAAATTGATAAAGGTTAAAGTAGCAAATTGCTTATTGTTTTAGGAATTTATTTTTTTAGTGTATCTAGTGCAGAAGGTAAGATTGCTCTAACTCTTTTTCAAAATTATTCTATTTACTCAAACAGTTTTAAATGATTACACCTGAATCTGATTATATCGGAGATATCAGATTAGTCGAAGATAGTAGTTTGAGATAGCTTAAAACCAATAACTTGTTACTGAAGTACTCACGCCATCTCTTTTCTTTAAATGTTATCTTCAAACATCTTCTAATATTCCCTCTAATCATAAGAGTTATCTCTTTTATTTGTTTCTGTAGAAAGTAAATCACTATTATACGCCACTTCAACTTCTTAGATTTTATAGGTTTTCGAAAAAGGTTGCACAATAACAGATTAACGTTAAACAAAAACGTTGTTAAAACAAAAGATCTGAACTGATTACAGGTTATTGTCAGTCATGGTCTCCTTGGACTATACCGATGGTTAATAGGCGACTGTGAAATATAAAATGCTGCAATGATTCTCTCTATATATCTACCAATAAGTAGAATTTAAATGCTTCTTCTATACTTGAAAATGAAGAATATTGATACACAATTTAAACAAACATGTGAGAAAAATCGTTATGAAGAGGATGTAGTTGTTTGGACGAAGACCAGAAAGACAGTGCTCCATCTTATTTACAAAAATACAGTCATAACATACCTAGAAATTGAAGAGGAGCTAGGGATCAAGAAGATTATTTGGACACAAGTGAAAACGTGCTATTTTCAAATTAATTTTATTTGTGTTAGGGAAAAAAAAATAGGAATTGGAAGATATTATTTCTAAAATAATGCATGATTAATGTTAATGTTTCAAAGAGTAAGATTTGCAAACACATGCAGGCGAAGAAAACATTTTTATTGATTTTTGAAGAAAAGGAAAACATCCAAATTGATCAACAGTTTGAAAATCTCTGCAAATGACCTAAAAGAAATAAGAGCTATTATTGAAGCAAATACGAATTATTATTGAAACAATAAGAATTATTATTACAGTAAAAAAGAATGCTGTTTTCTTTATTTTCTTCTCATAGATAGAGGTCATTCTAAGTTAGCCATTATGGAAGATGTATGTTTTTACCATGAATGAAAACGCATTTATTATCAGCTCAAATTATAATTAACATGGTTCCAGTCAAGAATGCAAATAAGGGACTGCGTTTGAAAGGAGTTTTAACCTTAAAATATAAAATGAAGATTATTTCTCTTTATTTAAAACTAATGTAGCAATAAAACATTAAAAATACATGTTAACTAATTACTACATATTAGGCTAATTAACCATCATTCTGAATGCCATGAATAATGGAAATATAAGTAACTAATTAAAAAAATTAATTTACCTTGCATATTTTTAAAAATTCGACTGTAATCTTTTTGTACGCCTTTTTTTTCACTTCTAAACACACAAATACAAACTGATATCTCTATTTGTCGCAGTTAAAACATTTTTGAGACAGCTTTTTACGGAAACAAAACCCAAAGGGACTCAGTTTTTGATATCGTAAATTAATACTATTCTCACCATTTTTGGCGATAATGGAAAAGACAATTTTTTTACTAAGCTTCTCGGTCGAAATGAATCTCCTAGCGAGTGAAAAAAAATTCTATCTGAAAAAGATTTCATAAAAACCGAAAAACGAAAACCCAAGAAATAAACCCCTCCAGGCCTACCCAGATATTTTTGTTTCTCCAAAACCAACCCATAAAAAATACCCTTTTTAATACAAGACCCCTAAAAGAAAGAAGTGAAATAGTTTACGTTACATTTATTTTTTTCTCCGGAAATTGATTTTCTTTTTTACGTCTATAGTTTTCCACAGCAGATTTTTTTACTGCGGGGACAGGAGACTCTTTTCTAGAACATTTATCTCGATATTCTTCCCGACTATTCTGGTTGGCGGGGCAAAACAGGGTAGGAGGGGAATAAGAAGGAATTGGAGGGAAGATAGAATTGGAATTGGTATGCCGGAGGCATAGTGTGTTCGGTTCGATGACCAGAAACATTGGATAGCAGTTAGAAATCGATATTTCCCGGAACACAACGATTGGACAAACACATCTCCTCGACCCCTAAATTCTCCCTCCCCCATGCTTCGATTTGTTCCCAATTCCCATTGCTATTTATATCAAACTCGAATATCATTCGCTTTTGCATCCTTTTTTTCCTAGTCAAGGTTCTGAAGTTGTAATTATTTGTTAATGAAATATATGTCTTCAAAATTATAAATTGTACTTCAGCAAAAGTTCTAAGCGATTTCAAACGGATCTTATACGTGGCTTTATTTGAAATAGAGATTTTTATTTCTCACAAAATTTTTACCAATAACAATAACACATTTAAAAATAAATTATAGTTTTCAAATTCCATTAGCCCGTCACAAATGAGCATTCTATTTTTCCAAGTCAGACATTGTGAAGAGTATTTGCATGTGACGTCAAAACAGTAACATGACAGTTTTGATCAATATCTACTGGCCAATCAAAATGAACAATATCGATGTGGGCCATTGTAGACTGCCCGTTGATACTTATCTTGGACAATCTCTCCCAATCTCTATATAAAATACACTGGAAGCTTTGAAAAGCTGATGCACAGTTTTAAAATTGAAATATTTTATGTATAAGAATGAATGGCAAACAAAAATAGGCTTTGCTATGTTTTTGGCATGTTAATTAAAAAATAAATAAAATAGAATGATACTCGAGTTCCAACCAGAATTGTCCAATCTTTCAGAACTCCTGCTTCCGACTTTGGCCAGCTTGGCCTATCTTGGGTAATCATATACCGATTCCACATAATGTCTCCTAGTTTACATTATAAACGGAACCTATTTTATTTGTGTTACTCCTTAAAAATAAAAAAATAAATAAAAAATGCTCACTAACTTTATACCCCCTTCCCTGTCCCGATGTCCGTGAACAGTGTGACCAGTAATTATGTTTTTTTGAATTCTTACCCAATACTATTATTTTAATTCATGAATGTAATGTTCTAAAATAACCATCATGAAATAGAATATATATATATATATATATATATATATATATATATATATATACATACAAAATTTATACAAAGCAAGCTTCAATAATAGGCTACCGGCTTTACAATTGAAAAAATTCAGATTAAAACTGGAAATAGCTTTTTTAGATTAGTGAACAGCAGCTAGTTTTAGTTTGCAAAGCTGAAGATTAATATGGAAAACATCTGCGATTTCTCACAAAAAAAAATTCTTATTTTTCTTACATAAATTTTTAATGGGGAAGTTTTTGAGTTGAGTTATTTTTAATTACTGTTGGATTGTGTTTTGTTGTTATGAATAGAATTTTTTTGTATCATAAGATTTTTTAGTCGTAAGTGTTTTAGTAATACATTTATGGGCATAGTTTTAAATTGTGAGAACTTTTGTATCTAATATGAGTTGTGCTTCTATACTGGTCACTCTCAGAAAATACTTATGATGGAATCCTCTTAAACTCTCTTCAAAGTCCAAAAGATTCAATTAACAAAAGTTGATGTTAGAAAACAAATTATTTATTCACATTTCTTTCACAAGTTGGTTTTACAAAATGTTAAGTCTGTGCCTAAACACTTCCAGAAAATACTTATGATGGAATCCTCTTAAACTCTCTTCAAAGTCCAAAAGATTCAATTAACAAAAGTTGATGTTAGAAAACAAATTATTTATTCACATTTCTTTCACAAGTTGGTTTTACAAAATGTTAAGTCTGTGCCTAAACACTTCCATGCCAAATAAGATAAAAATATTTTTACTCAAGGAATGCATATTTCTTGTAAGGAACCAAAAAAGGATATATGCCTTCCAACCAAGGCAGTGAAGTACTCTTCAAGTGGAGGGTCACCTGGAAATATCCTTGACATTACTAGAACTTCATTTATTATAATAAATAAATAAATAAATAAATAAATAAATAAATAAATAAATAAATAAATAAATAAATAAATAAATAAATAAATAAATAAATAAATAAATAAATAAATAAATAAATAAATAAATAAATAAATAAATAAATAAATAAATAAATAAATAAATAAATAAATAAATAAATAAATAAATAAATAAATAAATAAATAAATAAATAAAACCACCCAGTGAAAAGTGTCTAAGATAATATTAAACTTTTAAAAACTTTTAGAATTTATAATCAACATTTTTTCGTTGCTATGGATAATCCTAATAATTCTACCTTTGGTGTTTAGTATGCATTAACAATATACGTTAAAATTCATTCTGCATGTAGGTCTAGTTAAATAAAACTTTTTCCTATGCTGAATTTTTATGTTTTATAGAAACAAAACGAATTTATATATACTTATTAATCATTCTAAAAATATGATATTATGAAAGCTTTGATGTATTATTTATCTATTTATTGAATACCAATTGAAACTAATCAGAATAAATAGCTGAGATTACTTTTTATGCTTTAATAGTGCACTTTAATAATGCTCTCTTATTATAACTGGTACAAAAGTTTCCTGTTTTGTGCTTTGTTTTCTTTCTTTTGATATATATTTTTTGCTCTTATGTGAAATATCGCTTCTAAATTCATAAAATACCGCAATTGCCAATAAAATGTATTTTTTCATGTATATATATATATATATATATATATATATATATATATATATATATATATATATATATATATATATATATATAAATAAAAATCCTTATTACCCTAATCATGGATCCACATAATATATTCATCATTTTTATAAACATTTATTTAGGCTTACTTATTATATTTTGCAATAAAATAAACAAGGTATCTAATTCTGGACTCTTAGTATGCCTATTCACTAGTGATACTGTGATATCAGCGATCACTGTTTTTTTTAGAAAGTCCTTAATTTTGTTTACTTTTTTTAATACAAAATATTAGAAGTAAAAAATGAAAAGAATTATGAAAAAAAAAAGTATCTGATCTTCACTACTCATTTTTTTGAGAAAAGAAACGCATTGTGAAGTCCCAAAATAATAATAATAAACTGTCATTCTGTTAGTGGTCAAATGCTAAAGCGTATTCTAATTGCGAAACGAATTTCTAATTGCAAAAAAAATTTTAAGTATGCCAATTTTGCAGTTTGCTTATAAAATAATTACCAATCATTCAATCACTGAATCAACGTCATTATATTTTTAAAATGTTCTTCAACCAATTAATATTTCAAACAGTTATTCAACTTCTGTATCGTAAAACTTCGATATGCGGTGAAAGTTTCTCACTTATAAAATTGCTTTGATAAAAGATCGCAAACAATTATTGCCTTCACCATCTAATTATATGGAAACACGTAGAGCGAAACAACTCACTAAGCCCGCATTCATTTTAAGTTACCCTCATTTTGAATCGTATTTTAAATGCGCAATTATGACAGTTCCAACTTATCGAATTTTATCGGACCACCAAAATATTTGGAATCGGCGCTTTAAACACTTCTCGTTACGTACTTGATATCCAAGAGATTTGCATATATTTGTTCGCGGATAATTTGCGTTGGTAAATTTGGTAGCAGCAACTCTGTCAACACATTTCCAAAAGGGTCGTAGTTTTCAATCGTCACTCATTCAAATTTTGAGATCAAAGGTTTGACGTTGCCTTTAACAGTTCCGTAAGTCGACTTCGTTTGCTGGGCTGTTTCCAAAGCAATTTGTGGATATCTCATGCAATGAGTTACATGTTAGTAAGTAACTGAGGTGCATAATGTTAGTAAAGACTATTTAAATTAGATTTATCTCATCAATCATTGCGATCGATGAGATAAATATAATTTAAATAGTCTAAAAGTGGATCTAATAAATACATGAAGACGTATTTATAATTTTTTGAATTTTTGACCTATCACTATTTAACATATTTGAATTATGTGCCAGTAAAAGTTGTTTGATATATTTTTTTAAACTAATGTTAAAGTAAAACTTTGCTTGTATATTTTGAAATTTGTAATACAGTGTTTTTCAAGAAGCACCTATTTAAAATAATCTTACTATTACTGAAATGTTCAATGTATGCCACTAAATTGTGTTCTATTTGAAATGCTTTTTTGAAAGTTGCTATCATTTTTACTTCATTAAATCCCAAGTTATTTCACTGGGTTTTACTTAGTATTAAGTTATGCTTTTTAAAAGCAATTGATGTTTTTCTTATCTTCTTGTCAATTCATATTGAAATTCAAAGATTTAAATTTATTAAGTACAATCATATTCTAAAAATCTAATAACTCATAATTGTATTTTTAGTAAAAATTAAATTAATCCTCGTTGAAATGCTGTATTGTGTTAGTGAAAAGTAATTTGCGAGTCCTTGAGATAAACCACATACATGTATATCTTAATAAGCTATTTTTCGATCATTTAACAAAATAATTTTTTTAATGTATTTCGGTTAATAAGCATTAATTTAAATGAAGATTTTTGTCAAATAAGTAAAATTTAATAGCGTAAAAATATACAAAGATTTATAAATATGCATTAAAAATTAATGACAAGTCTATTAAAAATTTTTGCTCACGAAGTTTCAAACCTTCGCAAACTAAGTTTTTAACATATTTTGAACCGAAAAAAAAAAGCTCAAAGGCTAAACTATACTAAAACTCTAGAGGATGAACCGTCTCAATATAATTCATCTTGAAGACTACACCTGATTCTGTTTATCATTTAAATGTATTGTAAGGGTGTTAGTTCAAAATATACGACTAATTGACGTTACGACTATCTTAAGATATTAAGATATTCATACTCGTGATAAAACGCAGGAATGGCTCTTCAGACGAAACCAAATTGATATCAATACCCGAGATGTACGGTAGTTTCTTTAAAGGAATCGATTAAAATTTGTCTCGAGAACTGCACTTTGCTAATAGATAAATTTCAGTCTGTCATTGTCAGTATGTTAATTTCCAACAACCTATTGAATTCGCTTACTTTTTAAGATGGTAAACATACTATAAATTTAAACAAAGGCGCACACACACATGACAAAACCAAATTGATAACAAAAGTCGAGATTTCGGCCTGTTTTATGAGTTAATTACTATAATTCATTCCGAGGAACGACCTTCTTCTAATGTCATTTTCAGTGTATTATCCACAAACGGCCAACAGAAACTTCTTCTTTCTTAGGAGGATGGGCATATTTGAGATTTAAAACATAAGAGCAGATCACAAGACTAGACCAAGCTGATACCAAAACTTGAGGACAAGGCCAGTTTGAAAAGAAGTAGCTATTACAATTCATCTCAAGGACTACACTCTGCCTATATGTAATTTTCAACAGTCGCCAACTCAAATACGACAGTAACTCATCCCGAAGTATCTTCTTTAGGCCCGGGTACAAAAACCCTCGAATAATCTTTTTATTTTTCAGTTTCACTTTCTCTGTGGAATCAAGTTGGCATTGCCGCTGCAGCAAGCTAGAGAAATAGAGAGAATGCCAAGAAAAAGAAATCAAAAAGTTTTCCCGATTTTCAAGAGACGGCATGGACTCCCAGGGAATATTCCCGCTGAAAAAGCGAACGAAATAGAATTTCTGTCCGATGCTTCTTCCTACGAGAGGATTTCATGAATAATTCATTCAATATTCCTTGGGAATCTTTTCCATTTATCCGCTTCTGTCACTTTTTTCTTTTCCTTCTCGAGTCCGCGGAAGAAATTTGTATCACGTTCGGAAAAGAGGAAACAGTATTTTTTTTTATTGTTGTTATTATAATTTTTTTTTATTTCAAATTTCTTCTGACGTGCAGAAGGAAGGATGGAGAAGCCATCGAAGTATAGTGGCGTGACTTGTGCTGCAGATATCCGACGATCAGCTCGGCAAATCTCCAATAGATGTCGATGGGAAGTTTCCTCCACGAATTTTTACGGTCTTCTTCATTCTGCGTATTGAAAGAGAATGGGACAGGCTTGTATATATTATTATTTCTCCGCCCTTTCAGAAGAATCGGGGGCCGTGAGGAAATATGGATGCTGGAAGGGAACTCTCAATTTTGGACTCGAGATTGGGAATTGGATAGAAGCACTCAACGAAGCGGGAGTTCCCAATCTAAGATATAGCTACAACGGGTAGTTTCGTGACTGAAAGCTTCTTGGGATTCATTAAGGAATGGATGCAATTTTGCAATTTGAAATTGACACTTTTTATAATAGAATTTGGTAAATAAGAAGTTCGGTCGATAGAGTGCATATTTATTTATTATTTTTACCTTTTTAATATTTTGTCCACCAAAAGAAAAAAGAAAGAAAGAACAGTTCTATATTTGTCTGTCTGAAGACTGAAAAAGTAAATTAAATTTAGTGCACAGCTATGCATACATATTCAAAACTAAATTAAGGGTTTAAAATTTATATTAGAGAAATGTAATTCTAATTCTTTCCAATTAAACACATTTCAAATTTTCTGTCAATTATGCTGTTCGAGATTTTAAAAAAAAAAAGAAGAGTTATTGCTTTGATTTTGAAAATATAGTTAAGGCAGACCTTTGCAAAAAACCCAAACTTGACCTTTAAACTGAGTTTTTACGTTAAATGATAAAGTTAATTAACGTGGAAACATAAAAGTAGTATCTAACACACATAAAGCCACAGCTTAGATATTTGATTTACAAAATGAGGGAGAGTGTAATAAAAAACTTCACTTTATCATTAAAATCATTACACAGAACATGCTGGATTATCTCATTCAGCTATACATAAAAAAGGAATATTGTTTAATCTATTAGTTTATCTTTCTAGGAAATCATACGTTCGGTATTTTAAAGAAAAGTAAATTTTTTCCAACAAAAAAACTTAATTATATTGCAAAACATGAAACGTGTCCCACATAAAACGTGTTTTTAAAAGGTCTCAAATGCCTTTGACCGATCTTTCAACGGCTAAACGACCTTTGAAAGGCATTCTCAATCAGCATTTACTTAAAGGTGAAAAAGTTAATGTATGAATATAGCTCAATTTATTTGAAAACAGCACATTTACAGCTGTTAACAGATAGTTGAATATAGTCGAATTCGAGTGAACTAACTACATCAGTTTAAGAACTACTGAATTAAAGTTTTAATCTAGAATATTCTAAATACATTTTTATAAAATAAATATATTTTGAAATGTCTAATCCTGTGGAGAGATATGCCCAACCTTTTTACAATAAATAAAACACTTTTGTCAGCAAAAGCCAATCTCATTTCCACATCCTTCTTCCAAATCAGCAACTGAAACGAAACCTCAGAGTGCACCCTCAACCAGCCTCTAACCGTTAGAAGGTGGGGATAATCGAGGTGGAAACATAACACAATCAAGTTATTTGAAAACCAGCTACAGCCTAGATGTTTGCTTTCGAATTTAACCGTTCCACCCTGGCCAGAGTGGAACAAGTCACCTTCTCCTAAAAGAAAGACTCCAAACAACTCGTTCCTTCGCCAAACTCAGTCCCAATCAGACCACATCTTCAAGACAGCGATCTTTTTCTTGACAGGTGAGACTCCCAATGAAAAATTTGCTTCACTCCCGCTTCAAGAACTTTAAGAGCGGGGAGGGGGGGGGGGGAGGAAAAATAAGACATAAAGGTAGGTGGGGTAAAAGAAGATAATACTTCCCCTCTCTCCCCATAACGTAACGTCAGGCCTAGTAGGTAGTTCTAGCGTTTTCCACCAATCAATGAGAGCCCTAAGAACATAGGAGCCCAAAAGCTATGCTCGGCCAATCAGGAACAATGCTGGTGCCTGGAAAATCGATAGGACCTTCTTCTGTAAACACCCGTGCAATGGATGAACACTTCAAGGGAAAGGGGGCGAATTCATATACTGGGAAGTATGAAGACAAGGCTTGGCGACAATTCTGTGAGACGCGCTGGCGGTGGCCCCCTCCTTGGGGCTCTCTCATAAACTGATTACTTTTATCCTTATTATTAGTCGGTGCGGGTTCATAAAAGCTGATAACCGTAATCTTTCAGATGTTTCTATTTGGAACATCACCTTTTCAAGATGTGTTCTGGCTGGTGAGGATCTTCCGTAGAGGTGTTCAATATCTAGATCACAATTTCGAGTGTTTTAATGGATTTAATATCAAGTGACAAATGCAATCTAAGTAATCCACACATAAACTAAAGATAAAATCACACGGTTTAATTTGGACTCGGGAAACATTAATCAAAATTTATAAATTGAAGGAAAAGAGACATTTATTCAAAAAGGCTAGTCTCACCTGCCCCTGCTTAGCACATTAATGTTATAAAAACATGTATCAGCTATTTTAAAAAAATATAGCATCACACAACCAATTACCTTTTTTGCTTTGGATTTTCTACGAAAGAGCAGAACTATCTACTTACAAAATAGTACTTGCATAGAAACTGGAAACGAGACTAAAATCGTATATATTTTAGCGTAAATGCTTATGGTTAATCCCTGTAATTAAGATTTTGTGTAATATATAATTCAGTATATTTTATAAAAAAGATAATTTAACTACCAAGTATTCCTTGTAAGAAAAACGAAATATAATATTCAATAAAAGTGCATCCTTAAACTGAAAGGATTGTTTGATATTACTCATTTATTAGTTGATGCCTAATTTTACGATTAATTACAAATTTAGAAACAATCAATGAAGATTCGGCAAATCTTCAAGTGAAAAGCTTCAAATTTGTTTTATTCAATTTATTAGAAACTATTGGTATCCCCTATGGGTTAAATGAAAAATTAGATTAATAATCAATGAAAATGTGACAGTTTTTCAAAAGTAACGCTCCTAATTTCTAACATTTCAAATTAAAAAAAATTACCAGTTAAATTCATACTATCTTTTTATAATTTCTTTTGAGCATTTTTGCAAATATACTGATTCTCAGTCTTTAATAATTAAAGAAATAAATCACTTAAATTTTTTTTTTTAAACACCATATGTACATTTTTTAAAAATTCAAATAAATACTAATAATAAATAAACAGCTCTTCAATTACAATATCCTCTTTATTTTTAATACACTACAAGACTATTTCAAACTGAATGTTTGACGTTTCTCATTTATTATAAGGTAGAATATATATCCCACATTTATTCACTGCGAGGCTGAAATAACAATGACAAATTAACAACTCTTTAACTAGGAGATACTTTTTTTTTCTTTTTTTTTCAATTCACTACAATATTTTTGTAATCATGCACATTAGATGCTCCTTATTCACTGTAGAATAGAATACATGTTCCATATTTATTCATTGCAATACTGAAATAACAAAGGAAAATGAGCAACTCTTTACTATGAATGTTCCGTATTTTCAATTTACTACATCAGCACTTTTGCAAACCTGAATGTTTGGTGTCCCTTACTCAATGTATAGTAAAACTTGGACTCCATATTTATTCATTTCAAAACTGAAAAGAGAACCCGGCAAATCAATAAATCTTCAATATTTAGTATGAATACTTTCATTTCTAAGACGCAACGATACCTTAGTAAACTGTAGCTTTTACTACCTTCACTGGAGTCTCTGACAGTAGGCTGGAGTGCTGGGGCATCCGAAAATATTCTTTTGCAATACAAGATCAAACGTTAAAAAAAAAAAAAAAAAAAAAAAAAAAAAAAAGACGACGAGGGAAGAAAAGATGAAGTTGGCAAAAAACCAGTTCTATCCAATCGACAATTTATTCATTCAAAACTGAAAAGAGAGCCCTGTAAATTAATAAATCTTCAATATTAAGTATAAATACTTTCTTTCTAAGAGGCAACGATACCGTAGCAAACTGTACCTTTTACTACCTTCACTGGAGTCTCTGACATTAGGTTGGAGTGCAGGGGCATCCGAAAATATTCTTTTGCAATACAAGATCAAACGTAAAAAAAAAAAAAAAAAAAAAAAAAAAAAAAAAAAGACGAGCGAAGAAGCGATGAAGCGGAAAAAAAACCGTTCTATCCAATCGACAATTCAAGTCGGCAGACTTCTCGCTACAGTCTTTATTAAGTTTAGAGTTCTCCCTCTTCCTTCTTTCGATTTATTTGCTGGAATACTCGAAAGGGTGCAAGACTGACTCAAATAGAGTTTCGAATTCTGTGTTTCCGACTGAAAATGTTCGGAAGGTCGCATTGAGCTGCACTACACGTTCTGGGTTTCGATTCACTGAATGGGGTTTCTTTTTCCTTACTGGTGAAAGAATACCAGGAAGAAATCAGCTGCGATTTGACAAGATACCTTCCGGTGGGATCCAGAGGTTTCTTGCTGTTGGAAAGACATGGGTATTGTGAGAATATATGTGTAGTGTCTCGGGATAAAAAGAGAGCACAGTTTTATATAGTCTTACTTATAATAAAGTTAACCGTCATTTAAAAATGTTAGTTATCAACCACCTCATAGACTTACTGTAATGTTTTCTAGCACATATAATTGACCAAACATTGTTTCATACTTATGAAATAATTGTCCGACCATTAAAATAGCAATGGATTCAAGTTTAATACTGATTTAAAGGCAATTAGAATTTTTTATTTTGAAAATAAAATTTAAATGTTGAAAGGTTTTTGTTTTTTTGTAATATGGTAGTGCTACAGAAATAAAGGCAAAATTTCCGAAGATAATTTTGATCGTTAATAATAAGAAATCTTTATTTCCCTATCTCTTGAAATTTTATTAATCATCTTATATTAATGTTGCTAAATATGGATAAAAATGTAGGAAGTTATGAAGAAATATTTTGGTAGGCAATGTGATTAACAAAATATTTCATTAGGTCTATGATAATCGATTTACATTTATTTTAAAACTACACAATTTACGATCACTTAGTTGTGAAAATTGGATGTTTTTGCAACTAGGTAGCTATACCGTTTTCAATAATAATAATAATAATAATAAAAAATACATCAATGATAGGATGTCTTTATCATCCAATTGTTTCATTAAAAGTGGTTTAGCTAGATCTAGCAGTTGAAAGCACGCCCAGGAGTAGCATTGTTAAAACTAAAAGCAAATGTTTAAAATATTCCGATCATGACATTGAGTTCAGATACAAGTTAATGAAATTCCACGCTCTGGTGAGATTCCATAAAGTTTTTCACAATTTTGCTTATTATCACTATTTTTGAAATTACTTCGTACGTAAAATTTATTTTGTAAACAACAAAAAGCCTAAGAGGATAATTAAAAAAAAAAAAACTCTTAGGATTGGGGATGCAATACTGCGCAATATCTATTTATTACCTATGGTTTTCTTTTGTCGGAAGAATGCCACAGTAGAGGAAGTATGAATTTTGTGTTATGCAAAACAGCAGCTAATGATCTCAATGGACTTATGAATACCAAAGCAAAGTATTAATATATTATTCAAGTGTTTGTGTCTTAAAATTGTTAGATTTTTTTAAATAACTAATTCAGTGAGAGGGATTCTTTCCTCACTTTCTAGGAAAAAATAAATTTACCCTTCATGTCTTGTTGTTATAAATGTCAGTTTACGAGCTAGTGTAAATTTTGAACCTTGGCAAGAAAGAATAATTTCCAAAATATTCAATTTGAAGGAAAAGAAGGGGACAAAAATAGAGACACCGTATAGTCAATTCAAGTAATCGGATATTTACGTTTTTATCTTTTAAAATTAAGTTTATTGTGAAATTTTTTTAATGTCCTTCACTTAAAATTCCCCTAAATTCTCACTAATTTCATTGATTATTTTTTGTTATCAAAATAATATTTAAAGAACATAATGAATGGTAATGGACCCTTGCTATATTAAAATACTTCTTGTAATACAATTGTTCTTTGTAATAAAAAATATTATTTACGGACAATGGTAGTCTACAGAATTTACTTACAAAATCTTCCATTTAAAGGAATGCGTAAATAAAATATTTATCAATCATACTTCGAAGTTATACAACATTATACTTTAGCCGTTTCCCTTTACAACTTTAACTATTTTGAAGCAGTTTTCAATATTTGAAGCCAATATGAGATTTAATACCATTTACGAGCAGAGCTTTTTCGAAAATAAATATTCACAAACATCCATTCACAGCGAAGCAAAACCAACACTGCAGGCTGTCAACTGAAATATAAACCTAAAATTAGTTTGTATTTTTTGACTCCAGACTCAAATAATGCAAATGAAAGAAAGATCTATCCGTCGTGTTTTCCTAGTGACTTTCTTTTCTGGAGGCAATATTGTGTCTGAAGCACTGAAAATGAAGACGGTTTTCGGAGCAGCTCCGAAAAGCATCCCTGCGAGAGCAATAGGGCAGAGAAAATATTCAGAGCCATCCAAGAGGAAAAAGAAATTCTTTCCGTTTGGTATTGCAAATAGGACTTGCCACCGTTTTACTCTTTCGAAACATCGAAATTCAATAAACGCATCATTCTTTTAGGAGAGATGCCGTCGTCTCTATTGGGGAAGGGAGAGAGAGAGTGTGAGTAGAGAAGAGGATGGGGAGCAGTTTTGGGATCAGAAAAAGAGTTTTTGAGTTTTTCACGCGGGATTGTGTTTCTGTCGAGAGTATTCAAAAGTAACGGCGAAGAAGTTATCTTGTGTTGTTTCGTTGAAAATTCTTTGAAAGGGAAATAGGTAGACAATTTTAGTTATCGGGATTTTATAATCCTAGTTGCTTACCTATCCAAAAAAATACATTACCAAAGCAAAACAACAGCATGTAACAATTGCATGCTAGGTAAATCAATTTTTGCTAATTCTTAATTTTTTAAGGGTTCCAGTTTTGTTTCGGGTTATTTAGTGGTACTAATATTCACTTTTCTCCTAAAAATTGCAATTACAAATATAATCCACGACTGTATTATTTAAAGTATTCAATTTTGCATGTTTATTTAAATATATAAGGTGTTAATGAATTAGTTGGGCAGTGAAGTTCAAATAGATCTGAATAGCTCTGTTCGGAGTTGGTACTCTAAAATTTATTAAAAAAAAAAGCAATTTTTAGTTTATTATTATTTATTAAAATTAAAATTTTTTCCTTTATAATGATCAAAAACTATACACACTTTAGGTACCTTAAATTTTTACCGCACATTCCTTTTATGTATTTGTATATAATGAAGTGAGATGTTTTTTGTTAGTTTAAAAATATTTTTTCTGGCTTATTTCGTAAATAAACAAAAAAATAAATAAATATATATATATATATATATATATATATATATATATATATATATATATATATATATATATATATATATATATATATATATATATATATTTATTTATTTATTTATTTACGAAATAAGCCAGAAAAAAAATATATATATATATATATATATATATATATATATATATATATATATATATATATATATATATATATATATATATATATATATATATATATATATATATATATATATATATATATATATATATATATATATATATATATATATATATATATATATATATATATATATATATATATATATATATATATATATATATATATATATATATATATATATATATATATATATTAACAAATTTGAGTGATTTTTACAATAATTCATTTTTTTTAAATAATTAGAATGCGATTAAAATCTCATTTCACTAGAATAATAAATGTCGAAAAGCACTAAGAAAAATTAGGCGTCTATATCAATTATTTTCTGAGAAAAATTTACATGAAATATGGCAAATTAACATTACCTGATAGGGGGTACCAACTCTCCTTAATAAATAGGCATTATAAACCATTATTTTCCTCCAACTAATTTATATTCACCATGCCATTCTGTATGCAAAAAAAAAAAAAATGGTTTAAATGCCTAGTTATTAAGCGTTATACAGATCTATTTGAACTCTCCATTGCCCAACTAATTTGTTAACACCCTGGTTTGTTACAAACCACAAAAATTATAAGGACTACCTTATTCAAATATAAATGCTTGGAAAAATTTCGTTCTTATGGTGTTCTTGTAAATATTCCTGTATACATACCATAGCAAACCTTTTAACTAGTTTAAAGATTTGAGATGAATAACTTCTTAGTGGAACAGCATAGACACATGGAGTTCACATCAAAGATACATCTTAATAAAAAGATCCAACATATTGTATCCCCAAACTAAAATTCTTTTGTACTTCCAGATCCTCTGATGTCCAATATTACTCATGAAATTGAACACATTTCATTCAGTTAAAGACTTCGGATGTTAAAATAGTTTTGGTCTTTGGGTGCAATATGTTAGATTGATGTATTGTGTTCCTCAGGAACATAAAAGAAGATCAAAATAGATTTTTTTTTTTCATTGTAATTATGTTTCCTAGCTCAAGAAAATCTATAACGATGAAATATTAGTTTCTAAATTGTGTTTATTGACATTTATGGTATATTTTATCACTTTGGATAAATGATAAAAAAAAATGTGAAAATCTCTCCTATAAGCACGTTAGATCACTCTTTCTACTAAATTTCATCAACCATGGGTGGGAGTCTTCGAGGAGACGCATTGTCCAAAAATTCAATATCTTAGAAACTTTTTAACACTTGAAAACAGCTATTTGGGGACTCAGTAACTTTGAAATGAACTCATTTGATTTTGGGATTTTTATTTCATATTATTCTATGTTTGTTTTGCCTTTCCATTGATGTATTACTTTTGTTTCTACTCAAATTAGATGTTACATTTTGATTTAAAAAAAGCAAACGTTTGATTTTCAAGCTTTAAGTTTTATTTTCTCTAACGTGATATTTTAAACTTGAATGTACTTTATTTTCTAAGTAGTAGAGATATACCTGTGCTTTTTTTTTTAAATGAAATTGTTGTACATAATTTGCAGATTAAACTGTGGTTAAAGTTAGGTAAAAAATATCTTCAGAATTTTTCTTGTTAAATTTTAATCAATTTTCTTATTTTTCTTTTTGAGAAAATTTCTGTTTTTTGCGAATATTTGGCATTAAAAAAATAAAAAAAAATAACAGGACCTTTTTAACTTCAGTTTAATCTGTAATTTATTTACTACAATTTTAAAAAAAATAATCGTATATCACTACTAGTTAGCTAGAAAATGTACATTGAAGTTTAAAATAACGTTTAGAGAAAAACAAAATTAAACTTAAAAGTATATAGTTATAATGAAAATTTGCATTTTTAAAACAAAATGTAAAATACTTCTAATTTGAGTAAAAACAAAAGTAATACATCAATGGAAAGGCAAAACAACGTAGAACAACATAAAATAAAAACCTCAAAATCATTTTTTTTATTTTATTTTTAACTTACTAAGTCCCTTTAATGTAAAATTAGCAATTTAGCCAATAAAGCTCCTCAAGAACCTTTTGTTAAACATGAGAATACAGTGCAAAGTAAATATTGACGACAAAGGAGGTCATATCTTCGACTAAAGGTCAACTCCTTGAGTTGCGTGCTTTTTAATATGGATGTGTCTGTACAACTACACATTAATGCACTTCATTCTTTTACATATGCTCCTACTGTACAGGTACACTTCGAATTTAATTTTGTGACTGTGTTGTTTTACTTATCGCTATGTTTTTAAAATATGTCGCTTTGATGTGAATTTCATGTCTATGCTGCTCCACTTCAAAGTTATTAGGGGGAAAACTGAAATTCCTTTAATTTTGCTCGCTAGTGTCAGTTATATTACGTGGGCAATGGAGTTAAATTATGCCAATTTTGTTTGTTTTTCTACAATATCACTGACATTTTTAGAAATTTAAAACTACAAAGAAGTCTAATTCAATTTGTTTAAAAAACTGTACAATAAATAAAAATAATTCAATCAGCCAATGATCTGGTGGGTAAATTCTAAAATCTAAGCTTTGCAAAAAAGCTTTAGATAGAATAAACATAAATAGAACTGTATATATTAAGAATGAATACCTTTCTAAATATGTATTTATTGTTCTAATGAACTGTCAGTTTACTTCATATATGTTTGGATAAATAAAGGTAGCAGGTATTTATTACAAATTTCTTTTACAAAAATAAAAAAAGTGTCCCAATTCCACTTTACAAAATGTGGTACACATTGAGTGTTACGCATGAGACAACTTTTGTTTTCAAAAATATTTTAAGCGTATTATTTTACATTGATAAATTTTTTACATAACGTATGAAATTAGTTTTAATAATTTTAAGTATAAATCACATTTAAGTTATATTTAACTCAGCTCATTCTGTTGTGATTCAAACATATGCTCTTTTACTGTTGCATATGGAACGTAATAATTGGATGTTATATATAAAAAATCTTTCTAAAGCAAGAAAATTTAGTTTATGAACGTACCTAAATTCAAAGAACTAATCTTGTATTATCTTTTTCCATGAAAAATAAGAAATTTTAAATCATAACACAGATATTTGTTATGAACAGTATCTTAAATATTGCTACAATGAGATGTTTAAATTTTGTGATAGCTATAATTCAATGATTACAAATTGAAGAAATCCTACTCCTTATTTATTTGAATAAGAAAAGAGGCTAGTATAAACTATGTTTAGTGAACTAAATATAAATGCTTTTTTTCAAATGCAAAGAACAAATCTGTACATAGTTTGGATATCTAAAACGGCCCAATTATTCAGTGATATCAATTGTATTATTTTTAATAGATTTTAAATAAAATCATTTTAGGTAAGTGTTTTATAAGGTAGCAAAAATCACTTTTCAAAAGTGTACTCCAGCATTTGTAGATGAAAAGATGAAATAATGAAAGAATTACTTACAATTAAAAATTACCGTAAAGAAAAAAAAAAAAGAAAAAAAAAATCATAATTTTAAGCATATTTATTTTAGCTGAAAAAAATATGTTTGGCTACACGAGTGCCTTATTATTAGTTAGTTGTTAAGGTAATATATTACTTTGATATTTAATTTATCTACATTGAATATACTTATGATTTGAAACACCAGTTTGGATAATCTCGCAAAATTAAGAATGTAAATCATAAAGGCACGATAAAAGTTTCTTTTGCGTTTATATATTTTGTAATTATAGAAAGCATTACTTTAAATAAGTTGGATTAATTCAAATTAAGTATATGAAAAGCAAGAAATAGTTAATTATTTGACAGTTAGTTTTATTACAGTAATGCTGATATAATTTCAAAGAAGCTTTTGAAAAAGCAAAAGACTTTTCAGTAAAATGATGAGTCACAAAAGTGATCCTTTCCCTAAGTACGATTAAAAAAGTTATTTCCTCGTGTTATTGCATCTACCAAAGCAAAAATAACGACCGTATAACAGTAATCTTTTTATCAGTGACATTTGTGTTGAAATTGGATTGCGCAGTCGATAGTATCAAATAGAAGTCAATATTTTTAGTAAGGAAATATATTTTATAAAGAACAAGTATATGTATAAATATTTTCACAAAAATCTTTGAAAATGTGTTTCTTTCTATCTTTTAATAACAATAGATTTCGTTGAAATTTAATTTTTTTTGTAAGTTTAAATCCACTAACAGAAAAACTTATTACCTTTTTGAAATTTATTTTATACCTACAATGAAAATACCTTACTTAGTACTATGAACAATACCTTGAAATTTTAAGAATATATGCACACTAATATAAATACATTAAAAAGTATTGTTCTAAACATAATTTGATTAATTTATCATTGAAATAAAGAATGAAATTTCTATAAATTCTCTTTCTTGTTTTACTATTTCAATGACTTTTAAAAAAGTGATAGGCTAAAAAACAAATCAACAGTTTTACCACATTGACCTTTATCTAGCAAATTTTGGTATTTGTAATACGAACCTAAACACAAAGAAATGTTTTTTTTAAAAATTAAATTAATTTTTAAAAGGTTTAAAGTATTGTATAGCAACACACTGAAGAACATTAGAATTACATTTTTGTTTGTTTTCAAATTAAAACATCTTTAAATATATTAATATTTTAAATACTAATGTATATTATAAAAACTAGCATCAAAATAATTTCTACATGGAATTCGAAACTGACGGAATTTACATTGATCTCTTATAGAAAAAATATTGCTTTTTTCCTCCCTCCATAAAAGAAATTTGTGCAAGAAATTTCACAATAACTACTAAAATAACTAAACAACCTTATTTAAATAACCAGACTTGAAAACTATTGTGTGAGTATTTGTACTTTCAATAAAATCGCTTAAGTTACATCACACTAATTCGTGTTTTACTACTCATTTCATTTTCTTACCTTTATGTACACCTTGATCCAAACACTCATGTGATTTAGCTGATCCAATTCCATAGTTACAGGAAAAGACTTAATATTGTACAATTAACACATTGAATGTAACTTTTAAAGCACGATATACTAATGGATTTTCTATTTTAAGAATTCTGTAATTGTATACCTATGTTAATATTATATCTATAACTTGGTAACTTAGCAACTTTCATACCATTATTTGATCAATGACCAATTTTTATGATAAAAACTTTACAAAGTCTTCTCGAAGTTACAAACCATATTAAAATATTTTAGACATTCTTTGAATGAAATGGAATGAACGTATGAATGCATTTTGTTGTATATGGCACGAATGTTGTTTAAAAAATTATTCACAATATGACATTGTACGTGCAAAAAATGTGCGAAGAAATGCATTAGTTCATTTCTGACTTCTCATTAAGGTTAAATCACATGATGGTGATTTGAAACAACATAAACAGGGATCTGTCAAAATCTGATATCCTGAATTCATTTGTAATATATGAACATTTAAGTGCTAATAGTATTTAAGAATGGTAAAACTTGCAATGGTGTATTCCGTTTTGGAGACTATGCACAAAAATTTTATAAAAGAGGCAAACAATATAGCTAAGAACATACTTGATATTTAAGTCTGTGCTTTTTATGGTAGTTAAGAAGAATGATTTCAATGAAACAACTGTCAGTTAAATAATACCCTTCAGTTGTTTTAGTGATAAACATAACAAGTCATATTCTGTTTGACACGTGATGGGGAAAGTAACATAGTTAAATGGATTGTTACATCACAAATAAATAGTGAGCTAATCTGCAGTTTAGAATTATTTCACACTTCAGTTGACGGACTTTATGATATTCTGGGGGCTTTTTAATACATGATGAGCCACGTGGTGATATATTCCACTTGAAACTGTGAAAGAAGTTATATATAAAAAAAAAAAAAATTGTTTAATTTTTGACATCTTAAGTCCACATATGATTAACGTGCTGAATTCCGCTTACTGTTAGCATATGGATTAATGATAAGTATCACGATGCCACATTCTGTTAAAGATTAAATGTAAGAATTTCTAAGAAACAATTTTTGAAGTCATTTAGTCAAGTCCGTCAATCTTCAATGGCAAACGCCGTATGCATATTAGGAAAAATGAAATGATAAATATCTACCATCACTAATTCACTTTCAAATTTTTTTAAAAGAAAAACTTTTTTGGTATTTAGGTTTGTAAACTTTAAGTTATTCCTGACCACTTTCTGAAGTTAGACGTATTTCATTTGAATCGTAGTGCAATAACTTTTTTTTACATCCATAGCAATTCAAATAAGTTTCACCAATTCTTTTGACACCAAACCTAATACCAAAAAAGTTTTTCATTTAGAAATGGATGGATACAAATATGAGCATTTCAACCCGTCCACATTATGGCATTTTAAGATCATGTTGAATAATGGCAGACGTTTCACGTAATGCAAGAAGCTCTATAAAAATATGGGCAGTCAAGTTTGGTCAATCAGTGTTTTCTATTCCAAACGTACCAATATCAAAGGGTGTATCAATAATCGAAAATTTAAGACCACACACTTTATAGTATTCTGGGATCATGTTGAACAAAGGTAGCACACATAATGACATATTCCGAAATGCGAGAAGCTATATGAGAATATAATCAGCCAATCTGTTGCAGTTCCAAACAAATACCAATTGATGTATCAAGATTATTGCGGTTGCACACTTTATGGAATTCTATGATCTTGTTAAATAATGGTAGGCCACGTGATGACTTATTCCGTAATGTAAGAACTTGAATGAAATGATGGTTAGTCAACACATCGGTCCGTCCGTCTTTTCTGTGTGCCAGTACCACGAGCTGGACATTTATGGAGCCAAATGCAAGAGTCTCCTTATCCTTTGACGATCTGTAGAGATCTGACAAAAGCCCAGCTCTTTCGCAGCGAATCGCTGACAAACGCGAAGCGAGCCGCTCATCTTGGTACATATTTGGTCTTGAAATATTTACATATTTGTTCAAAGATAATTTGTAAGGTTGGCAGATTGTGGGTAAATATATTTCATATGCAAACAGTCCGGGAATTGTCATTATGTTGCGGCGCCTGGATTCCAGTGCAAACACTGACAATCTTCGAGCAATATTTGGTTTAGAAATAAAAGAGATAATTTTGCCCAGGCGAAGAAAGAAAACACGCATAACCACGCATACATCCACTCACACACGCACCCTGCCTGTCCAATCAGATCTTGGGAGTTAGGTAAACTTTGGATACTGAGGGATTAAACAAACTCGACGGGGATGGGCTCGGGGGCAATTGTTGAAATAAAAGAGTGAGACATACAAATGTTCACAACTAGGGCTCTCCAGAACGAAAAATAAGAACTTTTTACCACTAAGTAGACTCAAGCCCCATTTTTACAGGGAGAAAATAATAATAGAAAAAAAAACCGGGAATAAGGCGGCGATATGGATAGGACAAATAAAAAAGTTCTCCAGATTTTTCTCTTTTTTTTATTACACTTATATATATATCTATATATATAAACTCTTGTTTCTTAAATGTCGTATAAAAGAGCGTCAAAAGAAAAGTAAATAGTTGTGTTTGTCTACCAAATAGCTTCACCAAAGTTTCCATAAGCTCGTGAGATAAACGAATCTTGGAGAAAGAATTTGTCAAATACAAGAGGAAGCCTCTTATTCTTAGAAGATTGGTTGGAGAAAATGGGGGGAGGGGAAGAGAGTTGTTAGAACAGGTCTCAATCAATAGCGAGTGAAATGAAACGTTTTCTTTTCATTAATCAATGGGAATTAGTATTGGCCATATTTGACGTCGCTTCTCCCTCCCAAATAAAGAGGATGAACATTTGCGAGAAATTAAATATGCGTTTCTTTCATCAGTGTAGCCCACCGCTTTTTCAACTAGCTTCGTTTAATATTATTAATAATAATATTATCATTATTGCGATTGTTGCATTTGTTTCTTCCATTCTTTTAAGTACGATCCCCTCTTTTTCCTTAATTGCCTTTCATGCTTGAAAAAAAAGTTTCTTCATTTATTCTTTTTTCCGAGAGGAATAATTCTTTAAATGAAATTTGAGTATCTCCTGACCGGGAAATAGTCGTCAGTGCTTCTTGTTATTGAAAAATATGGTAATTGCATTGTATTACAGTAAATGAAAAATTCTCCTTAGGCAGTTCTCGGGAAAACGGTTATGTTTATTTCATTAGCTTACGAGTTTATCCCCCCCCCCCCATCCCCTTCATCCCCCGATCGAGATTTTATGCAACCTTTTATTTCGCATATTTATCATTTAAGGTGGCAAGGAAGAAAGGAATAATTACAACATTGATGAAATAAGCATTTCGCTTTATATTGCGATCAAGAAAAATAAAATCTGTTGATCTAAATGAAGAGTATATTTAAAGAGTGACTCGTCGGGGTTCTTGGGAATTGCTTTTTGTGTCAAATTCAAGATGCATATCGAATTCTATGTAAAGGTTAAAACAGATGTTGATGCAAAAATAAAAAAAATAAACATCACCTCTTTCCAGGTAATTAATTGCAATAAATAATGCATGAACATTGAATAAGAATATCTTATCTCTAACGTAATAAACAAACGAAATAAATGTATTTATTCTTTAATGATTCAGCTCAATTAGACAGTGAGAAGGAGCAATTCATTTTTTTTTTAATTCTAGCTTACCTTTTAATGGTATATCATTAATGAAATTACTTTTAACTTATTTATTAGAATATTTCATAAAAGAAATTGCAATGTGTTGAGTACTTTTTTTAATAGGCGAATTAATTATTTGTAGTTTTCGTTCATTAAAATGATTAAAGTTGTGTTGGAAGAGGATGTTGTGCTCAGTAGGACTCTCGATAATTAAACTTTGTTAGTTTTTAATGGTATATGATTTTTAATATAATTAATTACTAAATCTTGCGAAAGAAATATATATATTTACCTTAAATATATAATTATTATTTCCCCAAATTCTTGTATGAAGATAGGAAGAGTTTTCAACTTTTGGTGATTGCTGTTTTTGTTTTAATGTGCTTGGAAGCACAAGGATCAAATTCAAACATTCATTAAAATAAAGCTGTTTTGTTTTAATGTGATTGGGTGCACAAGGCTCAAATTCATGCATTTGTTCAAATAAAGCTGTTTTTGTTTTATGTGATTTGATGCACAAGGATCAAATTCATATATTCATTAAAATGAAAATTCATTAATATAATATTTAATAATAACTTCTTAATATGTAACTCATCAGAACAAGTTTGGAATTCGTTTCTGAACTAAGGCTAGACAGTAGTATAGCAAATGCAGCTCACTAACGGATCAGTGCGTAGCTTGCGCATTTAAGTTTGTTTAGAGGAATTTTTTTTGTGGAAATTCATCAGTGTTAGATATTGCATTTTATTGCTGAGAGATATATTGAAACTTGATTTGGAAAGCAGAACTCGACAAGGCTAGTATAGCTGGTCGGTCTGTTGATAAATCCTATCCCGTACGTTCATCAGCTGATCCAATGGAATTTTTTTAACGTTTAAGTTCGATTTAGTAATAAATAGTTACGAAAATTGTTTAAAGCGAAGTACTACATTTTTTAAAAATATTATAATTTTTTTTATTGGGATTTGAAGTATGACGGGAGAAGAAGGAATTATTGCTGGATGAAGTGACGCATCCTCTACATAGAGGCCTTTTTCATAGAGAACAATAATATTCTCTGGATAAAGGCCTTTGTCATAGGGTATACCTAGATAATTAAATTTTGATTTTCAAACAGAGATAACACAATGTGCGATTGTAAATAAACTATTCGTCAGAAGTGGAGATCCTAGCCTTTAAGTAGGTTTATAATTTATTAATTTAGGTTTGTGTAAAGGGTAAAAAAGGTATTGTCTAAAAAAATCTCCATCTAGAAATAATACAGGGTGTTCATAATTAAATCTCAACTTTCAAAAAGCTGCAAAAAATGGCCTGTAATTTGGCCTGTATATACTTGAAGAAAGAGAAAATGGTATGACATAAAAAAACTATTTCGAATTTTTTCTTCTTACGCCATACCTTTCCTACCTTCTTTGTTCATATTCAGGTCAAGTTTTAGGTAATTCTGACGCGTTTTTTTATAGTTTGTTTAAAAGTTGAACTTTAATCACAATAGCCCCGGGGTGATTATAAATAAAGTTACGAAAAATTTAAAACTTTCAAAAGGCATCAATTTTTTCTTATACCAAAATGGCTTTAAAAAAGCCACGGTATGACTTAAGAAAAAAAAAATAGTTGACAATATTTTTTTTTCTCAAGTAATATAGTAGCGTGGCTAAAGGAAAAAACCCCCTGTATTTAGTGAAACAATTCTGTAATTTTGGCAAGCAGTAGAAAATGTAAGTATTAGCATGCAATAGTTCTGTAATTTGCCAATCGATAGAAAATGCCATTCTGCCCATTTTAAGATGGGGAGCCACTGAGATATCACTTCTGGTAAAGGTTTTGGACTTCTTCAAAGTTAGACTAAAAATGAGATTTTACCAATGATGTTACCTTCTTATAAAAGGTCATAATTAAAACTAATAATACTGCATATATGTTCTTTACATTAAATTGTTAGGATGGACAATTTGGCATGAAATAGAAAATGTAATTTGTAAGGATGGAATAAATTTGTAAAGATAATTTGTAAAATTTGTAAGAATGGGTTAAATTGTATGAATGGGTTAAATTGTATGAATGGGTTAAATTGTATGAATGGTTAATATGACATGCAATAGAAGATGTAATTTGGTATACAATAATTCTGTAATTTTCCAATCGATAGAAAATGTCATTCTGCCCATTTTAAGATGAGGAGCCATTCGGATTTCACTTCCCTTCGAGGTCAAGTAGACGTAAAATTGTGGAAAGTTTTAGTCAATAATGGATCCCCTCTGGGTTTCAATTTGGATTGACTCATACAAAAGTGAAATTAAAATATACATTTGCAGTAGACGGTCTAGCAAAAAGTTTAAACAATACTCAATGCCTAGAAGTAAAAACCAATGTAAATTACTACACATTCAGTTTTCAGTGCCTTCCCTTTCCCCCTCCCACTCAACTGGAATGAAAACATGAAAAGTAAAGAATAAAATACTGTATTTGTAAAAAGTATAGAAAAGTATCGATAAAGAATAATAGAAGGTACAATACATTGAAGTTGAAATGGACAAATGTAAAAAACAGCTTAATCTTTGGGCACGCGATGCGAATTTGTGTTGCACTGTACTAAGAAAATACTTGCATAAGCTATATGGCCATTGAAATTTCTAAAATTTCCGGACGTAACTTGCTTTTTAATTTTTGTACCAAAAACATCATCAAAATTCTTTTTTTATTTAAAGAGGATGTTTCATACATGTATAATTCAAGCTATTGGAGTTGCTTATAGATAAACTTCCAGTCGAAATTCAGATGGTTTCCGGTTGAACTTCGTTTTGCCATTTTTAATCTTTCATTTACGCATAATAATTTAATGTATTACACGTGTCTATAAAATTTATGTTTTTGGCTGTGATCCACAAATAACTATTTGTATTGATAAAAAAGCAAATTTTCTGCCTAACTTTGAAAAAGTCTAAAATCTTGACCGGAAGTGAAATTCGAGTGGCTCCCAATTCAGAATAATTCTATTAATTAGTTAAATTATAGAATTGTTCCTCGAAATGCAGTTTTAGTGTGTAATACGGCGTATTACGCCGTACGGCGCACTACTAATACTGTTGTACTTTTAGTCGATACAGATTAAATTCGATACAGATAAAACATACAGATTAAATTTCAGGTCATTCTGACCAGTGTTTTTTATACGACTTTTTGAAAGTTAAACTTTGGGGGAGAGTCGGGTGGGATGGGACACTTTTTGCAAAAATATTTCTAATAAGTTATTTTCTGTTGATACAACATTGAAATTTTTAGAATGACATCTTGAAATATTTTAACACACTTAATAGTATAAATATGATGGTAATTATTTTTATATTAATTTAATTAGTAAATTAAAAGAGCAAGACAAATGTTCCATCCCTCCCTCATGTGAGGGAGGGATGGGACATGAGTGTGAAAGTTAAAATACATGCCTAATTTTCAAAAATATTATGAAAAAAGAACAGAAACAGTTTTCCCATTCGTAACTAAGGTTTATAGTGTGTTTTTTTTTTAATTTTATTTTATCTAACATCATTTCATGTTTTAAAAATAAATTGTCTTATTTATTATACAATTAAAAAAGTTATTCCTTATGATATCTCCAGCCAAATAATTATACTGACAGTAAAAAATAAAAAATTTGCATAATAAACATAATTACTTTGCTGGAGATATCATAGGAGGGTCCCCTCCCCTACACACAACATTTCATCAAAATACCTTACTATTAAAAACATGCTGGGGTTAGCTTTAACCTTAGTGCTAATTCATATAAGTTATATTACTAGGTCTACCAAACATTAAAAACAATTTTGTTAGCAATAATGAAAGATATTGAAAACTCATATTGAAAATATAGAAAGGTACTTACTTTTAGTGTTGCAAAATAGCTTTTTTGTTGCATAATCTCCTAAAAACGTGCAACTCAAATGATTCCTAGCTAGAAATATGAATCTATGGTTACTTCACCAGGTGGAAGAATCAGAAGGAAAAAAAATGTTTAATGAAAAGTTATTGCAGGTGTCTATACCATTCCCCTCTTCTTTTCCCTAATCATAAACACTGTGTCTAAGATTCTTTAAAAGAAAGAAATGTCAACATGTTTAACTATGGATAAAACAGTCCTCTCACTATTTGACACCTCAAATCAATTAGGAATTCAAAGAGGTGAATTTATTTTATGGAGTTTAAAAACATTGAGTATTCATTAAAAATACGGTAAAAAATCAAATGATTAACAACTATGTATAAAACTACCGTCTTAATATTTGGCGCCATAGAATACGTTTGAAATTTATTCTTAAATTAAGGTGACTTAAAGACAGAAGCATAGACAAAATTTAACTTTTATTTCAGGAAATGGCAGAATGAGCATTTTCATCATTTTATTGGTACGATCAAAAGATAATTTGCTTCCTGTAGTTTTTTTCTTTTTTCTTTTTAAAATAAGGAAGAAAGTCTATACTCAGTAATTCCCCGATTTAGTCCTTCCAGTATTTGATGCCTCAGAGCAAGTTCAGAATTGATCTCTAAATTAAGGAAAAAGTCAGTTGTTATAGCAAACATTGATTATTCGATGCACAGATTGAGACAAGGTTCCTATATTAATGTTTTATTGAAAAAAAGAAAAAGGTTGCTTAGTTGTAGATAGTTCCCCTTAATTAATTCTTGAATTCAAGGAGTAATTTATACGGCTTGTTTTCCTAGTAAAATCCTCCCAGTATTTGACGCCTCGAAACAAGTTCGGAATTTATATCTAAATTAATGTTAATGTTAGTAATATAGCGAATATTGAATATTCTGAGCACAGATTGACACCAAGTTCCAATTTAACCATTCATTGATAAGAGAAAAAGGTAGTTTCGTTGCAGTTAGTTCCTCTAATTAATTCTTGAAATCAAGGAATAATTTCTACACCTTGTAATTCCGTAATAAAATCCTCCCAGTATTTGACGCCTCAGAAAAGCTGTTTCACTTGCAGCAAATTCAGACCCCGCGGTGTTATTTGTTTGAAATGCGTCTCCTTTGTGTGATAAGAGACGGTTATCAGGTTAAGAACTTTTCTTTTTCCGGAGATAAGAATTTACCACTCTCATTATCTCGCTGGAAATGTTTGCATTAAAAGGCCCACTCCTTAAATACTTTATCGGAAAAGTAGAGCTTAGATAGAGGCAGGACCGTTTTGCAACGTCCTCTGAAATGATCAAGTACTAGCTCTGGGTTATTCGAAAATAGATAATTTCTAACGTTGTGATAGAACATTGCATTGGAGAGTGCTTATTAATAAAAGTGACAGATGTTTATAATTTAAAAACTTAGATGCATGTACCATTATATTATTTGTGTATTTTCTACTATGTGCTCCAAAAATTCATACACTGTAAAAATACTGTCAGCTATGCAAAAAAGCAAAACAAACAGGAAAACAATTGCTAATGCACTAAAAATTGTAATAGTCTTTTGATTTTAATTACATTACAATGAATATCGATAATTGTGTTATGATTAATTGCTTTAATTCTGAAAATAGTTGGGTGAAATCGTCAAATTTCGAAAGAGCTGGACGAGACCATTAAACTGTTTACACAACTTGGTGAGTGTTTGAGTTTTGTATGTTGTCAAAAAATTACACAAAACAAAAAACATTCTTCATATTTTAAGTGTGACAAACTTTTCGCTTTCGATTTTTTTTTTATGTTTTTTTTTTTTTTTTTTTTGTAGAGACAAACACAAATTTATTTATAAAGTTTCATCAAATACTCTTAGGTGTACCATTATAATTTTTTCAATGCCATTATAATTTTTTTAATAATTACCAATTTCCCATTGTAAAATTATACATACAATCAAGGAAACAAAAAACTTATGTTTGAATAAGGTACTTTTCTATGTATTATTTTCGTTTAATGGAATAAATAGTTTAATTCATTTCTTACATTGCAACACTCTAAGATAAGTTCTTCATAGAGTTAAAGGATCTAATGAATATTTTAAAAATTAATTTCTATTACTAATTTGGAAGTATACTGTATATCCAATGTCATGTTTTTAATAATGGTTTATATAATGCAATCATTGTTTCACCTTTGTAAAATTTTACCTTAATATATTTGATAGACAAAGTCACAACTCTTGTGCTAAAGTATAGAATTATTTCTGATTAATTTACATGAGACATGAGCATTTCTCATTTGAATATTTCAGAATTATTTTGGTTAATTCATCTGATAAACCATCCTTTCTTTTAAAAAAGATGTCAGGATAATGAAATGTCTTGGTTGATCTTTTTCCGACATTATAAAATCATATTTTTTTTGTAAAGCTATTGGATAGTATAGATACTTTGACTTCCATACTCAAAGAAAAATTTATAAGCAAATTTATTGTACAATCTAATAATTTGTTCTCTATTTAAGAGATTATAATGACTTTCGGTAAATAGATCGAATAGTCTAATTCTGGTTATCTATCTTTAGCAGCAACACGTGAGAATGTTAATGTGAAGTAACTTATCAAAATGTTTTGTTTATGGCTAAAAATAAATGATTTTCGAATCGGTTTTTAGGATAGTTTGCAATCTATTCAATCACAATATCATATCAGAATGGCTAATATTGATAGATAACATTGAAGCCGCTAGAGTTAGGCTCTATATTTTTGTAATTGAAATGTATGTTATTTAATAAGAAAGGACATTAAAAATTTTCATTAAATTTTATACATTATCTATCGACTTTGAAAGATACAACTTGTGAAAAGGGACGTTGGATGGTAATGACATATCAATATTAATTGGGTAGTTTTCAGAAAAGTAAATGAGGAAAAAAACAATAAAAATGCATTTATTTATATCTTGACAACCACTAAAGGCATATTAGAAATTATTCTTCAATATGCTTTATTATGGATTGTGAAGACGTGGGACAGCAAAGTGGACGTTTCGGAAGAATGCTCCATATCATTAGTAGTTTAGAATGTATTTACGGCTAATAGGCATACTTTAACTATTTCAGTTATTTCCTGTCGGAAGTAATATTTAACCAATTACTTTGTTGTACCTTTTCTCATTAGTAGCATTGTGCTTGCACATTTTATTTGTTATTAATGTCTCTCTTTTCTACCAAGGTACATAATTAACAGGTTCAGTTCAGAAATGAGTTCCTTTCTATTAATGTTACACATCTCACCCGCTTCCATATAATTAGAGCAGCTCTTGCACCAGTTAATTTCTAAATCAACCAACCAACCTCAACCAATTCCGATTACTGATAGTTTAACCTTATATCCCACCAAGCAACAACCCAGAAGGATAAAACAAAGCATAGTCACTCCATTTTTAACACAATCAATGCCTCCCCCTTCCCCCGATGACTTCCAAGTCCTCCAAACACAAACCATCGAACAGAGCCAGGGACAAATCATCACAGGGGCAGTGATTCAATGTTGACAGAGACCTCACTTTGTCGGATAAACGCCCCCACCCCCTTACAAACCTCCCTCTAAACATCCCACGGACATTGAAGGTCCCCCTCTCCTTTATCCCTGAGGAGTGAAACAGCAGGTCGGCGTAGGAATCTCTCTCGCTCTCTCTTCAGAGGAT
Source organism: Linyphia triangularis (assembly GCA_963978545.1). NCBI lineage: Eukaryota > Metazoa > Arthropoda > Arachnida > Araneae > Linyphiidae > Linyphia > Linyphia triangularis. The sequence continues at coordinate 35,414,122 of OZ021733.1, forward strand.
GGGGATGAGGGAGCTTTTTCGGAGGATGGAGAGCAAGCATCCCAGTCCTAGAGACGAGTACTTATTCGCCTCACCATCTGGTGTTGTCCACGCGATTGGATGGGATGGGCGGGGGAGGGATTCATTTTGTAAGACCGCTACATGATGAAATTTTAATCGAGTTGGGGCACTGGGCTTTGGGTTGAAGAGGGACTTCATTTGGGGGGCTCTCCCTTCCCCCACTCCTGTGTAACCCTTGTGATTTTTTTCTCTTGGAATTGTGAAGAGGTTCTTTTTTTTAAGTGATTGAGTCGAATTGGATTTTGGAGTCTTTTATTAATTTGTGTTTGTGACGATATTGAATAAAATGGGGGTTTGGGGAATTGTCTTTTCTCCACCTTTTTTTTTTTAATAATTCTTGTTGTGAGAGTTAGACTGAATGTTGATTGGATATTTAAAATATTTAGTTATGGTCAATGTCTAAAGTGTATATAGCTTTAGAAATTATAAATTACTTCACGATTTCCTTGATTCAAGCCTTCTAAACTGAAATAACAGATAAAAATTGTAGTACTTAGGGCTTTGTCGGGTATTTTAGGGAATGACTCATTTATTTTGGGGAAATATAAACCAATACACTTAATATTTTGATAATATTCTAATTATTAATCTAGTGTTCATAGTCAACAATTCAATAAATAAAAATACAAGATCAGTCAATGTATATTTATGTATTAATATCTGGTTTGGGGAAATCTTGTTTGGGTGTGAAGCCTGTTCCGATACCTGAGTAAACATAGTCTCATTTATCTAAACTTCTTTAGATATTGAATTCAGGAAAAATTCTTAAGGTTCGGGATATGACCTTCTTTGGGTAGTTGGCGAAGTGGTCAGATTTTTTTTTGTAAAAAAAAGTAATTTGTTATTTTTAATTTTTATTAATATTTTAAAATAATAATAATAATAATAATAATAAAAAAAAAAAAAAAAAACGATTTTCCACTTTATCAACTATTTTATTTAGCTAAAACCACTTTACTTTTTTCCCTACATGATTTCTCTTATTATTAAACTAGAAAGAGAAATTGAATACATTTTATTATACACAGTAGAACGCTGAGTTTGTGCCGATTCCTCAACAAATCCATCTTGACCCATATACATTAAAACGCTAAAGCAGGTTTTACTTGATGAGTAAACATCCCAAAAGAAACTTTTCCGAAATTTTCTGAAAACTAAAGTTGTCGTCAATACTGTAAGAATTGCATTCGATCACTGTAATTCTACTTTTCTTAATTTCTAGATTTCTTCTACTTCGAAACTTCTCATTTGTATAAGTAGAAACTTAAGAAGTATTTTAAACTAACGAACGAAAAATGCATTATAATAATTTGATGTTCCTAGGATTCTGGATACGTCTTCAAGTAGATGTTTCGGTGATCAGTAAACTGTGTTTTCAAAATTAGTAAACACTACGATAATTTGAAAAACTTGATCAATCGTTGGTTGTGTATATTACAAGTTATTTGTGTACCTAAATATTGTATATTGTACACAAATATATAATGTTCCACTATTTTATCAAAGTTATATCATTGAACTATGTAATTGCTATTCTGAAAGTAATACATTATTTATTGATATTTGCAACACATTGCTGTTAGTATTTTCAGTAAATTGGTAGCTATTTTGTTAATAAGAAAGTTTGAGTTCAGAGATTTTTATTGGAATCTTATTAATAATATAATACAACATTATTTCATGAATAGTGAATATTTCATGAATGTCTTTCATTCATGTTTTTTCCATGTACGCTTTATATTTTTTTTAATAAACTACAATGACTTTTAACATGAGGGGAATATTCGAACATTAAATGTGTTAAAGCTTTTCAATAACTGCAACTCATAGACTGTAAATTCAAAATTAATATTTGATTGGTTTTTAGATTGAATGTATTAATATACATTCAATCTAAAGGCATAATATAGATTTCTTATAAAATAAAAAAATACGTATATTAAATTTGTTTTAAGGTCTTTAAAGTGATTGAATTTGTGATTTGATGTCTTACGATGCTTTCAGATAATATTACTGATCTTGAAATCGTATATGGATTGTTTCTTAAAATCTGCCGATGTTTTTAAAATAATATCATGTTAAAACTAAAAAATCTCAAATTACTGCCGTACTTACTCCTGGATAAAAAAAAAATTACTTCCAGCTCATTAATTTTTTAAAAGATTGTTTCCGAAATTATTTTCAACAATAACTTAAAAACATTTCATACAATTAATAAAAATTCTTACTCTTACTCCCAAGACACCGGTGTAAGAGAGAGAAAAAAATCAACCACCAGTTTAAAAGTTATCGAGTTCTTGGTTTGGAAGTTGATTTCCAAAAATCAACTGGTAGAAGGAAGTAGTACATCGAGTTCTCCACTTGAATTTCATCAATCAATTGATACAAATTTGAGTTATACCAGAGAAATAATTAACATTTTTTTTTTATATATTATCTGTCAAGTAATAAAAATTTAATATCAGTTTCACCAATTAAAAAAAAAATTCAATTTTTTAATTTGTAATGTAAATTTAATTTTAATTTTATCGGATAAAGTGATTCAAAGGTTATTTATTTAAGGTTTAAAATTCAAATGATACAAATTTAATCTTTATCCGTCAAAAGAACGTATAATTCATTAGATTAATCCCATTCCACTTTAATTTTTCCAAACCTTCAAAGGCTCACTTCCTATCACCCCTACCAAGGAGCGAAAAAAGCCTTTCTTTTCCGGGTGAAGAACTCCTTTGTGTGCATGTCCGTAATGTTACTTCTATCCCCACACTCCCGGGACGGAAAAAAGAAATCAACCCCCAGTTCGCCAGTTTTCGAAGTTTTTGTTTCGAGGTTGATTTCCAAGAAGCAACGGTATCGAACAAGCCCGTCCGACCGTCCTAATGGAAGGCACACCCCCCACCATCCCCATGGTAACGGGCGAGATTTCATCCCTCCGCTCCGTTCCTATGGCAACCACGCAGGCAAATATTTGCCCTGCCTATCTCGGGCTGAACGGGATTACTGTGGAAGATGGGAGCCTTCTCTTTTCGTCTTTGTCTGACAAGGGAAAGGGTTTCTCCCCTTCAGCTAGGCGCTTCATCACTTAGTGGCTCAGCCTCTCTCCCTGTCAACTTTTCGAATTTCAATCACCACTTTATTCAACTCTTTTTCTTTCTTCTTCGCTTTTATCTCAGGCCCTCTTTTTGTAGCTTCTTCTTCTTTTTATTTTTTATTTTTTTATTTTGCTCTTCTTCTTCCCCCTACCCCCTACAGGCAACTGATTTGCAAACTCACGAATTCGTTTTCATAAAGAATCAACGCTTTGTTTAGAAAGAGGAGGAGGTGAACACCTCCTTCTTATTTTCTCATCCTCCTCTTTGTTTCCTTTTTATTTTGTCCCAACACGTGTTTCGTCGTGCGACGTCCCCTCGGAGCGGAGAATTAAATGCCGGAATTTAATAACAGGTTTGATTCGATTGATTACATATGGATTAAAATGAAATAAATTTTCACTCTCGATGATTATTTCAAGAAGAGGCCGTTTTCATTTTTGTCTTTCTTCAGAGATCGCTTGAAGAGTTTACCTTCCTTTATCGTAATTTTAGACGAGAGAACAAAGTAAAATATTCATTTTGAGACGGATTCTTAAACTAATAAAGTCGCCAAAAATCAAAGCATAGCTTAGAAAGAAAAGGAGGAGAACTATTTTTATTTTTCATACTCCTTCTTGTTTCATTTTTATTTTGTTCCATTTGCGTACACGTGTTTTGTCGTGCTACGTTCCCTCAGAGCTAAAATTTAATGACAAGTTTGATTAGATTGATTGCATATGGATTATAATGAAACTAATTTTACTCTAGACGATTACTTCAAGAAGATGGCCATTTTTATTTTTGTCTTTCTTGAGAGATAGCTCAGAGAGATCACCTTATTTTATTATAATTTTAGACTAATGGGAAAAGTAAAATGTGTATTTTAGAACAGATTCTTAAAATTCATTCAACTTCATTAACATGAACTCCAAATGGAATAAAATATTTGTTCATATTATCCAAGATTTATGTAATCAGAAAAGAAATCTCAGATGCCCGTATAAAATGTATAGATTAAAATATTTTAAAGTGCATTTTAATTTTTAATAAATAAGCTATTGATAATTAATTACAAAATTAGATGAAGTTTTGTATCGTTTGCATATTTTAAAATTTCTGTAGAAATTAAAAAAATATAAAATTGAAACTTGTTTTATGACTATAACACCTAAATTTTGAAAACTAGATCAGATACTTTTCTATTTGATCTAGTTGCGATGATTAATAATATTTCTAAAATATTAATATTTTTAATGAAAAATTGAAAACACCTAATAGAATATTTTCATAATTTATCAGCTAATAAATGAGAAACTTTTAATAATAACCCAAACTTTTGGAATATATAAATAGCACATTTTATTTTAAAAACACAATTCAGTGGAAGAAAAAAAAAAGATTTTTTTAGAAAACTTATTAAAAAAAAATAGATGATTATTATGAGTTTATATTAAGCGAAAAACTTTAAATTAAAAATGTTCATATTAAAACATTGTGAAAAGCTTGTAACTCTTATCCAATTTAATGGTGACGAAACAAACAGTTTACGTTAAAATAACTGTTATTAAAATAGCCGAAAATCAATAGGAAGAGGACGAGGAGGAACGCTAACTTAATTTCTTCTTCTGTTTACTCTTCTTGATCTACATGCACGAGCTTCATCATACGATGTCTTCTAGAAGAAAGCAAAAATCTGTGTGAAGTTTTAGAAACTGTTTTGATTTATTTGATTTCATATGGGTTAACAACTTCATTCTCCAGGATTATTTCCAGACAATGAATTGAATTTGTTTTATTTTTAATAAGATCGTGACTTGGGAGTAATTTGTCAACTTTAAACATCAATTCATGAGTATGATTATAGGGAAATATGCATTTTAAGAAGAATTTTTTAGATAAAAATTACACAGATAATCAAAACTTTGTTTCCAAAGAATGGGAGTTCAACACGCTTTTATTTTCTCCTTCATACATTTCTTATCTCAGTTTTTTTTCCCTTTTTTTTTTTTTTTCTTTTCTTTTTTTCTCTTTTTTTTTTGATTTACAATTTTTTCTGTTTTGTTCAGTACTCGTTACTGTCAAGAGTTTGTCCTTTAAACTGCTTTTAGAGAGAATTATATTCAAATCTTTAACAAACTTAGTTAGATTAATTGGATATTGTCTAGTGCAAGAGATACGCGAGAACTATACCGAGTCGGATTACTATGAAATAAAACTTTACTCTTGATTTTTTCTAGGAAAGGACTTTTTTATTTTTGTCTTTGTTAAGAAAATCTCTAGAAGAATTCCTCTTCTTATTAGAACTTAACTCATGAATAAAGTGCAATATACAGTATAAAATGAGTTTTTTTACTAACAAACCCGTTAAGGATGAAAGTTTTAAAAGAAAAACTCAATTCTTCTTACTTTTTTCCGTTTTTTCTATCCTACTTGTAAGTTTTGTTGTATAAATTCCCCTTGGAATGAATGTTAAATGTAAGAATATACTTAGTTTTTGATTTGATTGGTTAAAGTGGATTTAATATAATGATACAATTTTCACTCTTGATTATTGGTTGGTTGTTTTCAGATTATCTGGCGCCGTCAGCAACACGAGGGCTATAATGCTCCGAAACATTCGTCATTAGACAAGCCAACATACATTTATTTACAAACACCCATGCCTGACACGGGACTCGAACCCGCAACCTCGCGGTCTAGAAGCTAGCACTCTAACCACCATACCGTTTGGTACACTCTCGATTATTATTTTTATAAAATACATATAGCATTTAATATTTCTTGATTGAGAGAAAATCCTAGAAAATTTACTTTTTTTTTTAATTTTACTCAAGTGAACTAAGTGAAAAAAAAAAAAAGAAAAAAAAAAAAAAAATGAGCAATAAATGGTAGGTTTAAATCAAAGGAATAAAACAATGACTCATTAAAGAAAGTCATAAACTAATAAAAATTGTAAGAAGTAAAGGTTATTTTCAGAAGTTTGGCAGCTGAACACTTTTTTCTTCTTTTTTACGATTGTTTTGTATTTACCCCACTTATATAAATTTGTTTTATACTAATACTTAGTTTTGTTCGTAGCGCATAATTCCAGAGAGGTAAAAAGAATTAAATAGGGAAATTTCATAGCATATTTCATTTAGTTATTATCAGTCTTGATAAACTCTAGAATATTGAAATTTTATTTCGTCCTTTTTTTAAAAGAATTACATGAAGACTTTTGAATTTTTCTCCCTTAGCTTACTCGTTCAGGCAAAATAAAACGTGCTTTTTATGAGAAATACTCAAATAATAATATTTACTAAAGCAGTTAAAACTTAAACCTTGAATTTATTTCGAGAAAGAATCAATACTTTGTTTAGAAATAGAAGGAGGTCCAACTCTTATTTCCTTTTCCACTTGAAACTTTTTCATTCAGCTTTCTTTTTGCATTCTTCTTACTCACGCGCGTTTGCTTATGAAGTGCTCGAGGAGAACTTTAAATGTTGATATATTATAACGGATTTAATTTGATTGATTACACATGGATTAATGTATTAGAAAGACACGAGAACCCACTTAGAAGATTATTTAAAGGAGATGGGTCGTTTTAGTAAGTTCCATTCAAATGCTATTCAATATGAATTGCATTCACGCTAAAAAATTATAATTATGCACGTATAAATAAATAATTTTAAGAATAAGATCATGTTTTCCGAAAACCACATTGTTGGAAGCTCATTCTTTAAAACTTCTATTCTCTTTATATAAAATTATAACTTGGATGATGAAGGGTGCATGTACAATAAGATGAGTGAAATTTTTTCAACCATTTATTTCTAAATTAAAAACTAATCCCTAAAAACAATTTTTTTTAATAAATTCTTTTAACTCATTGTTTGACCACTACGAAGAAAACACCAATTCCGTGCCAGTGACTAGTTCTCCCTTCCAAAAATAAATAAATAAACAAATAAATAAATAAATAAATAAATAAATAAATAAATAAATAAATAAATAAATAAATAAATAAATAAATAAATAAATAAATAAATAAATAAATAAATAAATAAATAAATAAATAAATAAATAAATAAATAAATAAATAAATAAATAAATAAATAAATAAATAAATAAATAAATAAATAAATAAATAAATTTGATAGAATGCATTGTCATCGGCAACGTGTCTATCCGCCGAGTTTCAGTTTGATTGAATGACGGCAAGTGGGTTATTTTACCAAAAACTTTGTCCGCAACAAACAAACATAATTGAAGTTATTATAAAGAATTTAAAAGAAGATGCAATGGTTTATATAGCAGGCAAAAGTGTGATTATCATACAATTAAGTGAACTTGTAACTTAATTGTATAATTGTTATTTAACGTGAACTTGTTTTGAACGAAAAGTGTTTGGGTTTTCATTCTCCAATCGGTTAAAAATTATAATGACTTTCATTCTTTATACATAATATTTAGCTTTAGATTAATTAAATAACCATCATTCTTTGAATTTAAAAAAAAAAAAAAAAAAAAAAAAAAAATTACTTTTTTTTTACAAACTTCATGCAGTTGAATAATTCGGGTTATTCACCAAAATTGCTTGACTAAAAATATTCTAATAAATACACTCTATTAAATTTAAAATATAATTAAAATAGTCCAAAGAAATTCCTCAATGATATTTTTCAATTTATTGTTTCTTTACATGCTAAAGTAAACAAAATTAATTTCAAGTAAAACTTTTTTACTTCGTACAATTAAGCTTATTTGCAATACAATATTTTAGTCCATTCATTATATAGAAGCCCCTGGCACTCATTAGGAAAACGAATTTTGAACACATTTTTATTCTTCTTTACAGGTTCATCTTAGGTTCAGCATCATAAAGATACCCTCTTATACTAACAACCCTAAGACCGAGAAATAAGCTAAAAAATAGTAATAATAATTCCCCCAGAATTAGAGTAAAAAAAATCTGATTTAAAATGCGTATTCCCTGTAGAGAAATACTACGTCGAAGGTTTAAATGCGAAGAAAACCAAAAGATTTAATAGATTTACAATACAATGGCACACTTAAGAAATCAGTGGAATGTTTCGAGATAAACGATTCAAATGCAACAAATGTAGCAGTTTCAGACCGCAAATGTTCCAATCACGCTTTAACAATACTGCGAGCCGGTGATTTCCCATATGCCCTGTAGTTCATTCAACGCATTCACCGCAGCTAATTGAACGTTCCACTAAGTAAGGGATTAACGAAGAAATAAATGTTCCCTACCAAAAAAAAAAGGGGGACAGTAAAAAGGTCTAATATCCCACGCGTGCCTTTCGGTAACACTTATTGAGTGCTCACGGCTACGATTATTTTGATTCCATATGTTGCGAATGGGTCCCCTATTTCCCAAATATTCGCCTTGTTGAACTTTTGTCCGGCATCCCTTCTGGGCAAAGGGGGTCCTTTTATTTAGTAGCTAGATTATGTTTTCATTAGCCGCCTCGAGGCATGACTGACTGGCAGTTTCATTAGTTTGACTGCTGTGTTGTGACTATGACTGGACTAGATGATATGTCGTATATTGAGGTATCTTGAAATAAGGTATAAAAAAGATTTCAATATTAGTTTTGTACAGAACGCAAAAAAAAAAAAAAAAAAAAAACTACACTAGCTATATCTTTACCTCTAATTTGTGAAAGAAAAACTGGAAAGCACGTTGTAATTCCTAGATGGTTATTTATAAATAAATAACGTTTTTTTTTATATGGGATTTATTTATTAAAACACAATCAATCTGTAAAAATTTCAATTGCATAACATACTTTTATTCCAATTTTTTTTTATTTAGAATCCAACAAAATGGCAAAATACTAATTTTTGTAAAAGTCCAATGAATTGTTAGTGATTTAACCACAAAACGGTAGAATACAAAGTTTTATAAAGGTTTGTTGAATTATTAGAGATTCAGTGATGATAAGGAAACAATATTTCAAAAACAAACATCACTTTCTTAAGTCTTAAATGATAAAATCATTCCTATTTGTTTCTAATGATAGTTTGTTAAAGGCCAAACATAAACAACATGCAACTTTGGGGATAAAACACTTTTTTTATTATTAATCTTTGATGTATTTTTAAATTTAAATAAATGAAAGTATGGAATTTTTTTTTGCCAAGGTTAGATCAATCATATACGAAAATTTCCTAAGAATTTTTTTCCTTTCTAAATTGACTTTTTGTTTTAAAATATCAATGAATATTATGATTGGTTGGTTGTATTCAGATTATCTGGCGCCGTCAGCAACACGAGGGCTATAACGCGCCGAAACATTTCGTCATTTAACAAACCAACATACATTTACAAACACCCATGCCAAACACGGGACTCGAACCCGCAACCTCGCGGTCTAGAAGCCAGCACGCTAACCACTATACCGTTTGGTCGGCATGAATATTATGAAAACGTCGTATTATTGGGACGGATGCCAACATACAGGAAGCATCGAAAATGAATTAATAACTCAGTCATTCACTTACCTTCTTCCCATAAACTTTGCTTCCTAATATTGTTACAGTGTAATGTATAGAATGATGTGGTCAAAAATATGGGTTTGTATTAAAGTTTGAAGAGTCTTTGTTTCAATAAATTAGAAAGTGATTCCTTCAGAAATATTTTTTGAAACAGAACCATTGAAAATTGTGTTACCCAGAGAGGCAAACGGATTTGTCATTAAGACTTTTGAAATATCTCTCTATCTATCTATCTATTTACTATAGTTCGTTCTATATATATATATATATATATATATATATATATATATATATATATATATATATATATATATATATATATATATATATATATATATATATATATATATATATATATATATATATATATATATATATATATATATATATATATATATATATATATATATATATATATATATATATATATATATATATATATATATATATATATATATATATATATATACTATAGTTCGGTTTCCTTGTGTATTGTACCTGATTCCTATTGTTACCAATTTCTAATGTTAATGTCACAGCTATAAAGTTATAGATATACTATTTCCTTATTTAGTTATTTAGAATCTTGTAAAATATTTGGAATTGACGCATATGCTGCAAGATATTAACTGCAGGTTTTTAAGAATGCATATTGTTGCACAAATTGTCTGTATATAGTGTAAATAGTGACGTATTATTTTAAAATTCTATTGTAATTTATTTTATTTATTAACAGCGATTATACAGGTTAGAAAAAGGTGGCAACACCTAAAGCAATCGAGAAATTTCGAGATGTTTCTTTTCCGACGAATTGGCTGGAAATTTCGGGAATGTTCTCTCGCGCCAAGTATAAATAAGACTGGAGATCGGGAAAGTTTTCAGATTGACTTCAGACTTCGATGAAAGCTGTTCGCTTTGTTTACCTATTAGAGTGAGCTTGTATAATCGCTGTATTCGAAGTTGTTTTTGTTGAAGCTTGTGTTGAAGCTTGAGATAGATTACACTGTTGTCTTTGAATAAATTTTGTGCCTGTGAAGAATGAATAAATAGAAGTTTCATCTTAAAAACTGTACCATCATTGCTTCAGTGGAAAAATTCATAACAATATTTTTAAATTTTCTGTAACGTCTTTAGAAAGCACATCTCTCTAAGTCATTGAAATTATTTTTATATTAGGTTTAAGGACATTTATTGATATAAAAATTTATTTCTAAAAATGATTGAGGAAGTGTAAAAATATGTATTTTCTAAAACTTGGGTTGGATTCTTTTAAATTATGAGAGTAAAATATTACTTTTATTTTGTTTAAATTGTTTCGCAAAACTGAATACAAGGTGTCCCAAAAAGGTTGATTCGTTATTCATTTCTTTTGATACTAGAGATAAAGCCTCAGTGCAAATTGCAAAAACGTTTGAAATAAGGTAAAAAATCGTGCAATCATCATAAAAGTACCTGTCTATACAAAGATAGTGTGATTAATATTAAAGTAATACATAATTTTAATTTGTTGAGGAAATAAGTAAATAGAAAAGTGTTCTTGTGGTTAAATCATGTTAATAAAAAATAACACCCTATTTCTAAATTTAATCGAAATACAATGCCTTCTTAAATGTGACATACCATTTTGGATGTGACGAGGGAATATTTTGGCATATGCTTGCAAAACATTTTTAAAGTTGATAAACAGAAAGACTGAACATATTTCGGCATGACACGTCAGTAAAAATCAGCCACTTTAGTTGAGCAACATTTCTGTTGATAAAAATTAAAAGAATAAAACCAAAATTATAGACTCTGTCTAGTTATCAGGAAAAAAATGTAATCTAGATACTAAAAAATTAAATAAAATTCAACGTTAGTTTTCGTATGTAAACACTAGATGTCGCTATTGCTTAAAATTTACCATTTCAAGGTTACTTAATATCACTATATATAACTTTCAAGTTTAGTATTTTTGGTGTTTAGGACTGTTCCCATTATTCTACTTTTTAAATAACAAAGGAGCTCTCATTATCAATGGACAAAAGAAAATACAGGGAGGACATAAATTTAGACGGCAATGGAGTACCGATGGAAATATATAACAACATATATCTACGAATATTGAATTATTATTTTTAAGTAATAAAGTAATACAAAGTAATTAAATAAAAAATATGTAAGTATAAATTAGATAATGTAAATATAAATTAGTAGAAATATGTAATGTAAGTGTAAATTAGTAAGGCCAAAATAGTTACTTTTTATTAAGCGTAGATTTTTTTGTGCTATACAACTTTATTGCCTTTTTCCTGCTAACCAATTTGCATTAAATTTTTTTTTTTTTTTTTGCAGTTTTAATTTAATAATAGTTCAGCTCCTGAGATAATTTAAATTGAATCATCTCCAAAAAGAATTTCTGAAGATTTGTTCACCATTTTGTACGATTCTATAAATGCTAAAATAACTGTCATTAAATTACTTTATAAATTTATTTTTGCTTTAAAGTAGTTGGGAACAAAATAAAAACTATTCGTTTTCGAAATAGACATTTCTTCCCAGGTATAGATTTAGCTCAAAGTATTTTTACTTACTCTGGTTGGTAAAAGGATTGAGACAAACACCGTGTTTGATGAAGATATCTTTTGGGATATCCCCAACATCGATTATTTCACTCAGCACTTTTTCGGGGGACGAACTATAAAGTCAAATATAAAACAAACCAAAATGTAAAGAAAGACAAGGAGTAAGGAAGTTAAAAAGAAAGACAAAAGCTGAAGTTGGGGTTGCTAGTTATAATTACTTCCTGTTTCAAAACCGTACAGTAATTTTTATCTAACAAAATATATTGCTTTGCACTTTGCTCAACTTTTCTACAGGTAATTAAATAAACAAATTTAAGCATTATTTTTAATTAAGTTTTCGTTTTAATATTAATTAAGTTTTAATATTAATTAAGTTTTAATATTAATTAAGTTTTAATATTAATTAAGTTTTAATATTAATTAAATTTTAATATTATTTAAATTTTAATTTGACTTAAGTTTTAATACTAATTAAGTTTAAATTTGACTTAAGTCTTAGTATTAAATACATTTTAATTTAATTAAGTTTTCATTTTAATTTAGTTTAGTTTTAATTTAAATTTAGTTTTAATTTTAATTTAAATAAAGTTTTCATTTTAATTAAGTAGTAATTAACTAATAAGTAATTAATATTAAATATTTTTTTAAATTAGCATTAATTTTTTTTTATTTTTTAAAAAAGGTTTAGTAACATTAAAGTACGAATATACAATTCGTGAGAGAAGTTTTCACCAAGAGGTTGCAATTGCTTAACATAGAACCAAAATATGTACTGCAAACAGGTAATAAATGGAAATACAATTGACATTGACTTAATGCTCCCTGGCAATAAACGGGATATTTAAATTTTAATATTGCTTTATTGTTTGCGTTTTGTTAATAGTATTGCATACATTCTTTAAATGTTAAGTGGTTTATTATTTTCAATCCCCGAATATGATGTTAAAAATCATAAGATAAATTTAATATATTTTTAATACTTTTACCTACAATATAAAACATAATATAAATTGTTGGCATTGATAATTTATAAACGAGATGGCACAATAAGGGATTACTCAGAAAGTGGGTTAGAATTTTTCGATTGAAATATTAAGTTTTTTAATTGAAAAGTGTGCTTTAGATGCATTATTTACCCTCAATTTTTAAATAAAATATATAAAAAACTAATTAGACATATATCCATTTACAATGAATCATTACATTGAAATGTGCTAGGGGACTCAGTATCTTTGAAAAAAAAAAATGGTTTTCGAATTTTTGTTTAAAGTTTTTTTTTTTTTTTTTTTTTTTTTTTTTTTTGATGTATTGTTTTAGTTGTTACTCAAATAGAAATACGTTATATTTTGGTTTTAAAAAGTAAACTACCAATGTTAACTATATAAGAGTTTCAGTTTTAACTTTAATTTTCTTTAAACGTGATATTTTAAATTTTATTGTACATATTCAAACTAACTTGTTGAGATATATACCATTAACTTTTTTAGGAAATTGTATTACATAATATGCACATTACACCATGGTTTAAGTTCGGTGAAAAATGTTATAAGAATTTTTTTAGGAAACTATTATTTTTTCTTTTTTTTTTCTTTTTGAGAAAAACCTATTTTTGTACAAAGATTTGACATTTAAAAAATAATTAAGAAAACCACAGGAATTTTTTATTCTGTAGGTTATGTACTACAATTTAATAAAAAAATCAGTTAATTGTAATAGTATATTTTTACTTGTTATTGTTCGATAAGGTACATTGAAGTTATCACGTTTAGAGAAAATCAAAGTTAAAGGTAAGGTTTTACATAGTTAACATTGATAGTTTGCTTTTTTAAAACGAAAAAAATAATACACTTCTAATTTGATGAGAAATAAATGTAAAACATCATTGTCAAAGCAAACAAACACGGAACAACATGAAATAAAAAGCTCAAAATCGATATATTTTTTATTTTAATTTTACTGGACTCCCTTAAGATAGAATAAATTTTGAAACGTAGGCTCATATATAAATCTAATAATAAGTGAATTTGCTTTAACATCTGTTTAATTAAAAGATTCCATAAAATATTCTAAGTGAAAAGTTAAAATGTTATTTTCAATGAAGATAGTTTGATAATTTACATGTACCATTGGTTTAATGCTTAAAACGTTGAAAATTTTAATTAGGTTGTATTATAATGTAAGTGTGTATTACAAAGTTCACACTCGCATAAGTTGCGAATATTATTGGTATCTGATATTAGATAAGTGTAAGTAAATACTTTGATGTTGAGTAAAAATGTACGCAATACTGGCTACTCATATCATAATGAATAAGCCGACCAAACGGTATAGTGGTTAGCGTGCTAGCTTCTAGACCGCGAGGTTGCGGGTTCGAGTCCCTTGTTGGCATGGGAGTTTGTAAATGTATGTTGGCTTGTCTAATGACGAATGTTTCGGCGCATTATAGCCCTCGTGTTGCTGACGGCGCCAGATAATCTGAATACAACCAACCAATCATAATGAATAAAAATTTGGGGAAAATTTCAGTTTATATCAGATTTAGAAAAATTATAAAAGATTTTATGCCAAATAGTTTAAAAAAAATTCCTCTGATTATTGTTGAGAGCTATCATAAAAAATGGTTTTGAAAATTAATTTAAATTAAAAAAAAAGTCTATTAAATTGCTCGTATAAGGCTGAATCAGAGTAGCAGAATTTAAAATTACATTTTATTGTATTTTTATTAATAGGAGGACATCATATATTGCTGTTATATTAGGAGAAAAGAACATTTACACTTTTAAATTATGGACAAAACATTATATTGTTAAGTTACAAGGGCATTTTGTCAATTAATTAGGTGAAAATTACATTGAATTTTCATATTTTAGAGCATTATATTAAATTGTTTCATTAGGACGACAATATACTACAATATCAATTAAGGAGGAGTTTACATTCTTACATAGGGAAGGATATATTTCATTACTACACAAGAAGAATCTGACATTGTTACACGAGGAAGACATTATATTACATAAGGCGACCTTTACTTACATTGCATCCTTAAGAAGAAATTATTATAATAAGAGGATATTGTATTATTGTTACAATAAGAGGATAATATATTATTATTGATACAATAAGAGGCTATTGGTCAAACTAAGAAAAATTAGGTTAGATACTTCATGATATTTTAGTTTAAAGCCATACATTTACTAGAAACAGTATTCACACAAATATTTATTGAGGAGATGCGCAGTATACAAAAATATATTGTAATTTAAAAAAAAAAAAAAAAAGATGAGGGAATTCTGAAGTTCTAAGTTACTATTTTTTTGAAAAAAAAAAAAATTATTAAAAATATTATTTCTGCAAACAATTTTAATCTTTCAAGTTATATTTCATTTACGGGGCATATAAAATAAGTATTTTATGAACAGAGAATAATTTTTTTGACTTGAAATCAACAACTGAATTTTCTTTCCTAATCCATTAAAAAAAAATAAAGCATGTGTAACAACCAGTGTTCACCAGTTAAATATTTCCAAAGGGTATTTTCATCCCCTCTCTAAATTTTAAGGGGTAATTAATAAAATCCAAAGGGTATTTTTTAAACTAATTTTTTTTTAAATCTAAAGCAACATCAGTTTTTTGACAAAATTAATAACTACGACAATAACACGCTCTGAGTACGATCGTACATCAATGTTCCACAATCTCGATTTCACGTATCAGAGCGGAAATGTGTTTTATAAATGCTTACTAAAAGCACTTGTTGGTTATAAACCTTACAAAACTATTAACTCATTGCCGTTCGGTGACACTATGTTTTGTGCCGCAAAATTATTGGGAAAATCCTGGTGATACCTCAAAAACTATCGGGAAAATACCAGCAACACTGTTGAAATCATCGCGCAAATGACGGAGAAGTAAAACTTGACGATTTACGGTATCTGGAAAAAATATCCGGTGATTGACATAGGAAAAAAATGATCTAAATTTCTAAACTAGTCTTACCAAAGCTCCCCCCCCCCCCACAAAAAAAAATCGTATTAGACGTGCGTACGACGTAGTGTTAGTCTACGTTTTCCATGAATTCACGATTGAGTTTACCTTTTTTCTCTATTTTGTGCAAGAAAGCATGATAAAATGTCGGCGAAATACACTTAATTGAGGAACGTACGAAATTACATTTGGAAATTGTAGGACAGTCCCCTGCAATCCACCTACTAATAACGCACGTAGTATTAGCAACCATTCAATGACTTGAGTCAGTCACTGGTCTGTGCGAGGCACGTTTCAACATGAATGCTCATGAGTAACTATCGATTTCGGAGAGGGTAATCCGTATATTTCATACAATTGGAAAATAAACAAAAATTTTGGATTTTTTCAGAAAATAACGCTATTTTTAAAGATAAAGGGCAGGGAGGTAGCGCCGCCCATCGAAAAACGACTAGGATGATCTCTGATTTTATAAAATGGAGAATTATTTTTAAAAATTTAACCATGATATGCAGATTCGTGAATTCACACCTGAGGTTAATTCTATGGGGTGAAATTGATTTTCAATGCGATTTTTTTGCGAATCATTTTGGCGAACTCTGGCTGACAACAGAGACGAGTGGTTGTCCATAAAAAAATAAAATAAAATGAAGCACGTGGTATGATAGGGACTTGTGGTCTTGACCCATAAACAAAAGAAGGCAATCGTGACTATAGGGACATGTGTCCCCATCAACCCTTTAAATAAATAACTCTCGTTGACCTGGCTAGTAAGGGTTTTTCTGATTTTCTCCTATGGACATGACTCAAATGTTTGGCTGATAATATTAACAAAAAATTCATTTTGGACGTATTGAAATTACCAGAAAGTTCTTGTTTGTATTTAATTATAAACAAACCATATTTATTAAATTAAACAAACCATATACGACATGTTCTGGGACAAGGCCCTAGAGAAAATAAATCCATGTGTTCCCTGACTCAAAATCCTTTCCGCCGAATTCCCTAATCCAGGGCATGGAAAAGGCAGTTAGGACTCCCATGACAAGGGGTAGTGGATAGCATCCCCATAAAGAACCAGAGAGGGGAGGGGGTCCGATTCAAGGATTGCTAGACTCGGTGGGGGGAGTGAGGCTAAGCGCACTTGTTGCCCATTCTGTTCGGCTAAGTGGGACTGCCAAGTGCACATCTGCATCACAATGCGACAAATGGGCCGTGCATTGAGCGGAACTGCACTACAGAGAACTGCTCTCTAGAAATGCGATCGGCCAAGTCTAATATGTGTGTTTTGGAGATGGACTGTGTTGGAGAGACGGCCTTCTGCATAATGCGACTGAAATGGTTGCATCTGCAATTGTTTGCCCGTAGCTAATATTCAGGGTTGGGTGATAGGAATGAATGGATGCATAAGGAGTATTTCTTTTTTCGAGCTGAATTATTAGTGTAGAGTATTTTTTTTAAGCAGAAGTAATTTTTCTGCTAGGCAGAACATTATAATGCATATTTAAATTGAAAATTCTCCTTTCAAGATGAATATAGACTATTTTATGCTGACACCGCAAATACATTTATTGCAAAAACATATTTATATTCTATTTTTGTATGAATTGAAAGCTTTCTTTAATTTTATGTATAATACACACTATTTTTGTAGGCATATACGTATTTTGTGCAAAGTTGACAAACTGCCCTTTTTCTAGTGCAGAACTTGTTGCCTTTCTACACAAAATACTGGATACCTTTTTACATAGCATCCATAACAAAGGGATGACTATAATTTAGCTTTATGCAAAAATAGTATTTTTGCATGATATATCAGTATTTCACTCGGCGCAGTATGACCCAAGTGATGCCCATTCGCCAGAAATCCAACCAACCAACCAGTATTTCACACAATTTCCACAGTTAGATAAGCTACATACTTTTTGGCTCTGATGTACTTTCTTATTTTGTTCATTAAGGCCAATTTTCTTAAACACTGTACAGAAAGTTAAAAAGAATATGGATTTTAATTAGAAACAACCTTTTTTATGTTAAGTACTTTTAATTTTAAAAGCTGTTAATAGAAACTTTTATTCCTAAAATTATGTTCATGTGAACAATTTTATTCACTGATTAGTTTCATTATCCTTAATTTTGCACATGATTTCCCTCCATTATGAATAAATAGCGTAGACACATCTTTATTTTGTATTCAATGCCAAATTTACTACCATTTGAGATTCCTTTTAATGCAAACAATAGCATTTTTAAAAAGTGTTTTGTGAAAAAATGTGTTTCAGATATCCAATTATAACCTGCTTTTATAAAATTCTAACAAATCTTAAAGTTACAAAAAAACAAAAATATGTTTCTTTGTTTAAATGTAAGCATAAACTTAAAATCGCTCAACCGTTTCAGCATCGAGGCTGTTTGGATGCAAATTCATTTATTAGGGATTATTTGACAACTAAGAAATTATCAAAATGACGTCTTTAATAACATTAATCGAAACATTTTTTTCCTTAAATATAATTTTAAAAATGTATTGGAATTTTTTTTTAAAGAAAAGGAAATTTTTTATTGTTAGGTTTGAGTTAATTGAAAATTGGAATTTTGAAGGATTTCATTCTAACCCACTGGTTCTAGTTAATGGTTCAATTTACAAAAGTATTGTAGACATTGTAGCCTGGGTTATGGTATTGAAATAGCCTACGCCTCCTGCTGTTCTTGTTGAGTCTGAAATTGGGAAGATACAATAATTTTATAATGATCCTTATAAATATAAATTTTTGGATAATCAAGAAAAAAAATATTTGTTTATTTTTTGCGCATTGACCTATTTTCTACGTACAAGGGATCTGACACACGGCAGAATTTTGTTCCACAATGCAAACAATTTTATTTAAATTCATTTTTATCCAGTGAAGGAATACTTAAATAATAAGGAGAGATAGAAAAACTATAATAAATTACTCAAAACACACCGAAACGAACAAAGCCCTCTTTTCTCAGTTTATTGCATTAAAGTATTTTTCAAAGTCAAAACCAATTTCAAAATGAAGGAGACAACCGGTATTTCCCCCCTTTCAACATCGAACTCATTAAAAAAATGTAAATATACTTCGAAGCAAAGTGGCTGAGAAATTCCTAACGAAACTTTCAAATTAACAGTTCGAAAAAAAAAATCTCTCAACGAAATAAGATTCCACTTTGAATTTAAAAGAGCTTTTTTCCGATATTAAGGTCGTCGTTTTACACCGGAATCTAAATTATTAGAGTTCAAACAATTGATCCAAACAAAAGCTAAACTTGGTTATAAAATGTGTAGTGTTATTTTATCTAAACAAATGCTTCTTGCCGACTAAACGATGCGATTAAATTAAGGAAAGATTGGGATAAAAACTTTAAAATATTCTCCTTAAAAGAGTTCCCGAATAAAATTAGCGAGCGGGTGCAAATTAAATTTATTTTTCAATACGTGTTTTTATTTGTTCTCCGAGCAATTGAGGAGAATTGTTTCAACCTTTTTAAAGGATAAATAAACGAGAAAAGAGATCAAATAAACTAACGAATCCCAATAAAAAGCGAGAAGTGACTTATTTCCGTATAATTGCTTGTATTTCATTTTCTTTAGGCAACAGTTTAAAAAATATATTTACGCTTTGTGGTTGTAGATGGAACCAAAGTTAATTTATTGAGTTCAAATAATTCATTTGCAGCAAAGTATCAACTTTCAAGTTATTCTCTGTAAAGAACATTTTATGCAATGGAACTCGTATAGTTAAAGTATTATTTTTACAAAATATATTTTGGATTTATGTGAGGAACTTAAATTTTGGTTTTAATTTTGACGTTTTAAATTTTGATTTTAATAAAAGAGAAAAGAGATCAAATAAACTAACGAATTCCAATAAAAAAGTGAGAAGTGACTTATTTCCGTATAATTGCTTGTATTTCATTTTCTTTAGGCAACAGTTTAAAAAATATATTTACGCTTTGTGGTTGTAGATGGAACCAAAGTTAATTTATTGAGTTCAAATAATTCATTTGCAGCAAAGTATCAACTTTCAAGTTATTCTCTGTAAAGAACATTTTATGCAATGGAATTCGTATAGTTAAAGTATTATTTTTACAAAATATATTTTGGATTTATGTGAGGAACTTAAATTTTGGTTTTAATTTTGAGGTTTTAAATTTTGATTTTAATAAAAGAGAAAAGAGATCAAATAAACTAACGAATTCCAATAAAAAAGTGAGAAGTGACTTATTTCCGTATAATTGCTTGTATTTCATTTTCTTTAGGCAACAGTTTAAAAAATATATTTACGCTTTGCGGTTGTAGATTGAACCAAAGTTAATTTATTGAGTTCGAATAATTCATTGGCAGCAAAGCATCAACTTTCAATTTATTCTCTGTAAAAAATATTTTATGCAATGGAACTCATATTGTTAAAAGTATTATTTTTACAAAATATATTTTGGATTTATGTGAGGAACTTAAATTGATTGAGGATTGCCAGTTTTTGCATACGAATAACTATATAAAAAAATGTGTCTTAAAATAACTTTCGCTTTAAGTTTGAAATATAAGACTTGTTATTATTTTAAGATAAATTCATCTAGATTTAGTGGTGGAGTCCTTGAGATATTAGGCTAATGATCATAAAGTGCGTGGCTCAAATCCGACCAGACACCTAGAAAACTTTATTTTAAACTGGAAGTTGTTTTCTAAGTAAAAAATTGAAACACGTATTTTCAGAGCTTTGATAAGCAAGCAATTTAATTGAAAAATAAGTAATTTTTTTCGAATTACACCGTTATAATAGTTTTACTTAAAGTATCTAAGTCACTTCTTGAAATTAAACAAAAGATGAATATCCGTTTTACTCAGTCATTACCCGGGCTAAATTACCAAATTTCTGGAATAATTTATGGGGGGGGGGGAGGTACAAACCCTCTTACGCATTAATTCAAACAAAAGGCACTTCCTCTAATCAATCTGAGTGGAATAAAAAAAGAATGGTTTGAATATATTAAAGCATTTAAGCATTAAAGAATTACCAGGCTAAAATTCCTAAGCATCGGGATCATTTTCGGGGGGGGGGGGGGTACAGACCCTCCAACCCATCAAATCATACAAAAGGCCCTTCCTCTAATCAATCTGAGAATAATAAAAAAAAGAATGATGAAAAAAATCATTAAATAGTTTTAGCTGCAGCTCTGGCTAAAGTTTTCATCACAACCAGAAGAAACAGAATCAGAAGAAAAACAAAATTCCGGTTACTTCGGCGATTTTCAAAGGATTTTTTTTGCCATGTTCCCTTGTTTAATGTTAACAACTATGTTGCTATTTTTCGTCTATTCACCAAGGGCAACATGATGGAAAAAATAAGGGTTGTAGCTATGACTGAAGTTGAGTTGTGAGGGTTAGAAAGCAGGCCTAAGCTCTATCAACTTAATTTACACTTGCATGTCTGCCTCTTTGACATCGGACTTGGCGGCGGAACACTGCCGAGTTCCTAGATTGGTCATAAGTTTCTTCTCACAATAACTAACTACTAATTTTTGTGAATATTATCCTTATAAATATAAAAGTTAATGAATTTTTTTTTTAAATGCTTGTACAATTTATGTATAACAAAAATTAGTTTTCTTAGTTGTAATAGTAATGATGTATATACTTTAATATTTGCATTTTTGTAATCTTTGTTTTTTACGCTATAACTGACAACAATGGATCGAGAAAAAAAATCTGATTATTTTCAAATAAGCAATAAAATAAATTGAAACTATATTTTCAGCATACTTAAAAAATGTGCATTAAAATACCTTATTAGTTAAAAAAGAAAAGTATTTAAGTTTAAACCAACTCACCTTGGCTAAAGATAGTTTTAATTGTTCTTCAATATAAAATATATATTAGTGTACTTAATCTAAATAAAAATTCTTTGTAATTATAAAAGTTGTATTTGACATAAGTTTTATCTAACCGAAGCTGTATTTAAATAACAGAATCATGCTTGAATACCATTCTTCTATTTAGAACTCCTAAATATCTATTTGACATTAAAAGTTTAAATGTTTCAATTTTGCCATTGGTGTTGAGATAGGTACAATTTAAATATTGTTTTGAAAATATTCAAAGGGATTAACTTTTGCATTATTCAAAATTGGTTATTAATAATAAAAGAGCAGTGGAAACGAGGGAAAAGTAAAAATCATAAGCAAAACGCAACAAAGAGATGAGTTTTGGAAAAATCTACTTATGAAAATGTATGGCAGAATTACAGTACTAATGCAACTTTGTGATTCTCACCTTTTTTTTTTTTACAAGGGTCAACTTTTTTGAAATTTTTTCCCTTTCACAATTATTATCACAAATATTATCATCAGTAAAGTTTTTTTGTTAACTAGTCATAAAATTTAAATTTCTTTTACTCTAGAAGTTAAATTAATTCAAAGATGCAACTTTAAATTTAGTTAGCTTATTGAATTTATCCTATTATTATTAAATCTATATTCATATCGATGTATTATTAATTCTACGAATTTGCTTTTGAAATTACATTATTTGATGTAATTGATTAATTTCTTTATATCTTTTAATTTTAATGAAGAAGCTAATTTTGTCGATTCCTTAAAGAAATTCAAGAATTTTATTTCCTTTATCAGTTCTCTTTTTCCTAACGTTCATAAATAATTACATTAATTTTTAGTTCTAGTCTTCATTTGCAAATAGTTATTTTACTCTTTTGAATACATAAATTGGGAAATTATTTTATTATATTCTATTAATTATTACGAAGTTTTTTAATTCACTAATAAGTCGTTCTATCCAAAATGTCTCACTTTTAATAAGTATACTAAATACCTTAATTACATTTTCAAAATAACTTTTCAATACTAATTATATTTGTACTAGTGTCTTCAAAAGTTTATTTTACTAAACTTACTCATTTATTTTAATTTTTAAATTTCATAAATTTTATGCATTTCTTATAAAACTGCCTTATCAGAGGATATTTTCTTCCAAAACCTAAATATCAAACAATCATTTTTGTATTTAATTAAAATCAAAATTAAACCCAAATAAAGGTTACGCCATTTTCAATTAAGAGGGCAGAATTTTTTTACTTGAGTCTGTGATTCAATTTTTAAAGCACGTTATTTAAGTATCTAACAAAGAAAACTATTTCACAAAATAACTGTTTGTAAATGTTTCAAAAATTATATTTTTTCAGTTTTTCAAACTTATATTTTTAAAAGTACTAAGGCACCAACCTTATGAGCTGTAGATCGTGGGTTCGATACTGTCTTCACCGAATACTGGTGAGTACGATAATGGGGACTGGTACACGTTGAATAGATCGTGGCCCCAATGTCCTCTCGTTGATGTGGTTAGGTTGGAGAGGGAGGTATGCGCGACAAGGCTTCGACCTCATACTTACAGTAGTTAAACATTACAATGCATATTTGGCATTGATAAACACATCTTAGTGGCAGAAATAGATAGCCGGAACCGTGCAAACTAAACTTTAGTAAAACGCTAAGAATTTTTTAATATTTTATATAATTTTTTACCAAAATTCTATTTAAATCTTTTAAACCATACTACATAAGAATTTATACAAAATAGCCGTATACTAGATTTATTTATTTCATATAAATAATTATTCACCATGACACAAATAATTTCATTAAGAATTCAAATTTAATATTTTAGTAGTTAAAAATATCTTCAAATGATATACATCTAATTTTCATACTAATTCGTACATTGTTAAAAATTTTAAACCACCTTGCACCAAAAATTAGTTTCCATTTAGCTGCAACCAACATCTGGTGCTTAGTTTCACGATTTAATGGTGCTACCTCGGACTGTAACTATAGTACTTGCTTACAAATTATATACAAATTGATTTAATGTTTGCGTTCTTTGAAAAACACAATTTTAAACCCACTAATAAGATCCAACTATCTTATTGATAGTTTTAATGTGAAGTATCTGTTAAATTGTAACTATTATTTTACATTTTATTTATGTATTAATTATTAACAGTAACATTTATTTTAACCCATAACTTATTTTATGTAGTGAGAGTGTTTTAATTATTGTTACTCTCGTCATCTTCCATAAAATGTCAAATAACTAAATAAAACATACATATGCGTCTAAAATTTTACGAGTATGTTTATGAGATTCCAAAGAGTAATTTGAGCAAATAAAAAAAAAGTTTACGATTTTACTATTTTTTAGGTATTTTTGTATCCTTAAAACAATATAGGATGTCCCAAAAGTCTCTGACACATTTAAAATTTCAATAAAAATTCAAGTAATCGACACATGAGAATGTGGTTTGCTCTAAAATGCTTCTCATGGTGATATTTTTTAAGCAAATAAAATAAATAGTTCTAAATTTGCACACAAATAGAACTGTACTTTTGAAACAATAAACAACGCATCAGAAACTCAAGACACTCTTATGTTTGGTTGATATAAGATTCAAATGTAGTCTTCTCATACTCTGTACCTCTAACTTTTGTAACTGATCGTATTGAGTTTTTATTGCATTGTTTAAGGTGCAATGCCATCTATGTTCAACATTTGGAACTATATTTTTATTTGCTTAAAAAAATATTTTATCATGAGAAGCACTTTAGTAAAAACCTCACTCTCATCCGCAGATTACTTGATTTTTTATAAAAATTTAAAATGTTTCAAGGTCTTTTGGGACACCCTATCTAGTCGATTTGAATGTTACTATGGTCTTTGGCCTAACCTTATAAATCTATAGTATCACAAACTTTAGAAAAATTGCACGTTATTTTTAAAAAACATCTGTACACATCTTTAAATTTTCACTTCGAATATTATGATTGTTTTTTGTAAGGGTTCAAGCTATTAATAGTATGTGCCCTTTCAAAAAAATTTATAATAATCGCTGATTGGCGAAAATGGCACATGAGTTTTATGAATCTCTAGAAAGTATACATGCTTTTAATTTCATTGGTGGACTATGAATTTGGAAGATGAACAAAAAGATTTCAACATTATGAATACCTCTCCATAGGCCAGTGCCATATTAATATATACGTTTTTGAACCGTCTCAAGCTTAATAAAATCTACGAATTATTGAAGTAAGTTTTGGAAATGCCAGTACGACACACACACACACACACACACACACACACACACACACACACACACACACACACACACACACACACACACACACACACACACACACACACACACACACACACACACACACACACACACACACACACACACACACACACACACACACACACACACACACACACACACACTTTCATTGTTCGTCAAGTAACTTAAACATATGCCTATCTATCAGAATTCAGGAAATACTTCATCAAATTCAAACTTCATACTTTGCATGTTTTCAATATTACCCCAAATCTCTACTATTCCTTACATAACATTTTCCTCAATATTTCAGGAATACCTATATGTACATAAAAATTAAACTACCAGTTTTGAATTATTAATGTACACTTCGGCTCCAAACCGTGGTAATGTTTAATTTAAATCATCATCTTATTGTTTGTAAGATAAATTAAAATATATTTAAGTATCTTTTTATAAAAAGAAGTCCAACTGTTCTTCGGCACTGAGTTTGTGAAGATGATAAATAATTTAATAAAAGATACAAAAATTCTATGAAAAAGATGAATTTATTGGATATATACAAACCAGAAACCAAATTGTCTCTTTATGAGATCCGTAAATATTTCAAGCATAATAGTTATCTTTAACTTTTTATTTTACTAATATTAAAATGACGTGCCATATTCTTCTTTATCTTATTAACTATTCAAGCATGCCGCATATCTTCAGCCATTATGGTTTTCGAAAGAACTAAAAAGAGAAAAGAAATATTATTTTATAAGCTGAAAGAAAACTTAAGTATAATTAATCCAATAGTTAAAAACAAAACTTCAACACATCAAGACAAATAAACTAGTAAACATTATTTGTGGTATACTATGAAAACCATTATTGCATACATTTAATTGTTTACATGCATCGCATTTTTACTATTTGCGTATTAATACATGTGCTTGAACTATTCTGTTCAATCTCCCGCCTATCAAAATATTTGAACGAATATATTATTTACATCTGGTTGACACAGATATCAGTTAGATGTATCACATTATTACAACTCGTGTATTAATACATTTAGTTAAGAAAATAGCATACAATAGATGACATTAGTCATCTCTATAAATCAATATAAACATCCTTTTGTTGGTTGATTTGTACGCTCAACGGCATATTTTTGTGCTCAATCGGATAATCAGGCTAGGACCTCCAGTCTAAAGTGTATTTCATACCACCATAAACATCCATGCATAATCACGGATTTGAAAGCGGCAGCTTTGTTATGCGAGTCCAATGCTCTAACCACACAGTACCAGGTGGGCAACATTCTTTTATACCATGGTTATTATTTTTTTATCAAGTTATTGTCCTCTTTCAAATGTTATATCGGCGCAGTATGGCCTTATTGAGCTCTTGCGCAAGATAATTAAAACCAACCAACCAACTTTCAAATGTTAGATTATGAGTTCTATTCTGTTTCCGACGCTGATAGGACTGCTGTATATTAATGTCACAATTATATTTGAATTCTTTGTATTAAAGTTAGGAAAGAAAATTTGTAATCTTCATCAGATCGTCGTCCACATAATGAGGCAAAATTAGCTTGGATATTTTCTGAGTGAATTTTAAGTAGTACAAAAAAGGTTACAGGCTCCACTTCATAGGCAATTTTTAAGAAATTGCATTTATGGATTTAAGCACAAAATTTTTTTAATTTTTTTTTTTTGTGTGCAAAAGTTAAAAATCACTAAAACAATAACTAGCTTTTATATTTTTAAGATTAATACATATTTTCCCACTTAACAAGGGCATATTTTTCGACATGTTTGGCAAACAAACTTAGAATTCCTGCATTCTTGAATCATCCTACTTACGTATATACTGCATGGAATGAATGATAAGCAGGAAAATGTCCTGCAATAAAAACTTCCATAGCTTACGTCTTATCTTCTAAGAAGGGAAATCAAATATGAAAATCCGTATAAAAGCTAGTGTCATTGGACTACTGGACAAGGTAGATGACATTTTTATGATGTTTCTTTCCGTAAAGTTATGCATTTTTTTTGTGTGCTTTTATTACTGTCACACTTCAAGGAACTTGATAAAGAAAATATGTATTCTGATATAGTTAACATTCTAAAAGAATAAATTGTCATCAATTTAATAGTTATAAGAGTTTTATATTTTTTCTTTTTTGTAGTTTTTATGTTTATATATACTTAGATTTCAGTCATATTTGTAATATGATTGTTCAAGTAGACTAACTTATTTATATAGAAGATGATTTGTATGAAATAAGTATCTATTAATTTAATACCCCTTTTATATTACGGTGGAAAATCTTAAATTAATTTATTTAATTTCTTTTCAGTAAAAGAGGTGTATATCAGAAAGTATGTATGACTACAAGTGTAACATAAAAAACACTAATTAAAAAAATTTCTAATCTTTTACTCAGAGAAAAAAGTTTTGAAAACAAAATTGATGAAAACTTAGCATAAATCTATTCTAATCTCAAATTTGTAATTCAGATAACTTTTTAATCATTTGATCATAATAGCTAAAACTTCGCTAAAATGTTTGAGATTTTTCATTTGAAAAATATGTTTTAGTATAGTTTATTTTTTGCTCAATGCACCATCGCAAGCTTTCCAAACTTTCCTAATCCTAATAAGTGATCCTTCAGTAAACTTTTGTTCTATATATATAGTAAGAGTTATAGTGTTAATAGTTACAAATCGCAACTGATATTTATTCATTTAACTATAACGACAAAAACAAGCTTTGTAAGTGTACGATGGTCTGTTTGTAAACAAGCTTGTAATGTTTCTGTTGGAATAATATCATCGAATTTCCAAACATGGAACCATTTTTGGTGACGAATATAAGTTAATAAAACATCTACTTCCAACCTGATACTGATAGTTATTAAGTTTATTATAATAACAAAAAACATTTTGCATGTAAATTTAATAGAATTTTCTCCTACAATTTATGTTCAACATTATGAAACTTTTGGTATTTGATTTTACTATGCACTGAATGATAATTAAAATTTATAAGAATATTTTATTTCTAACTAAAAAGACAATTAATGCTTTAGTTGAAGATAATCCTCATAAAGATAATATGTTATTGTTAAAGATAAGATAATATATTGTTGTTATTTGTGCTAGGCATGATTTCTGGTCATAAAAACAATTTTTACTCACAGATGAAATATATATATTTTTAAGGTTAATTCATTTTGTAAGAAATTTTACCAATATACACGCATCCGTCTTTTTTTATAAAAAAAATAATTTAGGTTTACATATTTTGTTTTACGATGAAATAAACAAGGTGGTGAATACTGGTATATTTGTTATGCCGATTACTGGTGGCACTATTGAAATTAAGAAGCGTCAAACACTCGTTCTTTTTCAAAGTTCTTAAAATTTCTATTTTGTATACAAAACATAAAAAAAAAAAAATGAAAGCAATGAAGTACCTAAATTTTCATTGCACGATTAAAAAAAAAAAAAAAATACTTATTTCTCAAGCTAAAAATTAAAAGTTTTATATACCTAAGTGATTTCGATTTTTTGCCTTAAGCTAGGTTATGGAGTCTTCCTTGATATTTCCACCCTATTGATAGAAACTTCTAATTCAATTTCTTCATTCTTACTTATCTCCTCTAGTTCTACAATTTCATATACAACATGTGATAAAAACATTCGCAGTTAGGGCTACCTAGATTGATCACAAATTAGTTGAAAAGCTATATATATAAACCTTCTATACCTGTGTTGTGTAAAATCATATTATAAATATTTCCCCATATCAAGGCATAAACCCATACGTGAAATTTTTTTACCAGATGCGTCAGTGCAGTCTCGCTACAACAGCACATGCTCTCTTTAAAATCAACGCTGCACCACTACACAAGCCCAAAACGAACTTATAATTAATATTTTATTGTATGTGTGAGTCAGTTAAAAATATTTTCTCAAATAAATATACTGCCACTTTCACATTGTTAAGAAATATTCCATGAAAAAAATTTAAACGTACTGGGAACGCAGACGCTTGTACAGTTTTTGCGTTACTTACTAACATTTTTGAAATGAATGTTTTCATAAGCGGGTAAATTTCGATTCTTTACAAAAACTTATTTCGAGTTCGGAAAAGAGAAAAACTTGAACTTGAGATCGCTCCAAATTTTTCTGTCGTTACGTTAGCCCTTAAGCCCTAGATTGATTGTGGATATGCCATTTTTGAATATCATACATCTTTTATGAGCATACATTAAAAAAAAAAAAAAAAAAAAAAAAAAACAGGTAACTGAAACATAAAATTTTATGTTCGATGTGAAAAATGAAAGAGGATTTGTTAGCTCTAAAAAATTTTAGAAAGTGTTCTTCAATAAAAAGATATTTCAAAAGTACGAAACAAACATTTTAGAGAAGTCCCTACCCAACTTCCCAAATTTTATACAGTCCATATCAGATTCCGATAATCGATGTTAGCAGCAAAATTCAAATTACTGGATGTTCGAGTTTTCCTGACCAAAGCATTATCTTGATTAGCATACATCTAGGAACGTCCCTCTTACAGTATCGTACATCACTCTTAAACTCGAATCACTTCATTTAATTAAATGCCCAGGCAAATGCACCGTGTATGGATGGAATCCTATCGTGTCGTGTCTATCACGATTACTACAGAAAGTCACATCTAGTAGAGCACGCACCCTGTATCTAAAACTTCTCGAACATTGCTTTGTCAAAAATGAATTATATTCGCGTGCATTCGGAACGTTTCATGAAATTTAAACTACAATAAATGTTCGACAATGTAATCGACTGGATTTGTCCCTGGCTCACGAAGTCAGAGGAATGTACACTTAGAATTGAGTTAAAAATCGTTGTGTATGTAGCCAGTGATTAAGTACATGTTCGGAGTCTTTCATAAGGATGTCTTTTTGCGGCTGTGTAAACAGCTCTTTTCTGATTAGTTGTAGAACACGTGGTGTGTTCTTTTGACTGGATCTAGGAAATTTATATATTTTTTTTTTCACTGAATGGGCACATTGAAAGAAATTGCTGGAAAAATGTCAATGAAAAAGATTAGCTCGCTGTCTAATATCAATGTCTGCCTTAACTTTTGAGGTCCTGTTGTATCAATATTTAGTAATCTTATGAAATTGTAGAATAAGGATGTAAGTTTGAGTCATATGGGTAACCTTTTGAAAGAGTTTTAGAAATTGAAGGATAAGGATGTCGGCGTGGGTCTTACCTTAGTTGTTTTACCTTAGAGTTTTCGGAAATGGAGGATATGGATGTAGATGTAGACCTATCATAACTTTTTAGGTTATGTTGTACTACTTCATTTCTTTCATTTTTTATGACATTAAGTAATCTTATGAAATTGAAGAATAAGGATTCAAATTTTAGTCATATGGGTAATATTTTGAAAGAGTTTTGAAATTGGAGATTAAGTATATATAGATGTAGATCTACTTTAACTTTTCAGTTCCTGCTGTACTAACATTTAGTAATCTTATGAAATTGAAGATTAAGAATTCAAGTTTGAATCAGATGAGAAGTGTTTTGAAAGAGCTTTGAAATTGGAGAATTAGTATAAAGATATAGATCACCCTTAACTGTTCAGGTAGTGTTGTACCCACATTTAGTAATCTTATGATATTGAAGAAAAAGGATCAAAGTTTGACTCATATGGGTAATCTTTTGAAAGAGTTTTTGAAATTGGAGGATGAGAATGTGGGTTCAACTCATAGGATTATGACTTCAATTTTTAGGAGATGAAGGATAATGACATAAGTTTATGGAAAAAAGTCTAAGTTGGACTCTCTAGTATTTGACTTGATATGAAGTATAATGCCTTCTGGAACACATTTCTACAATGTAACAAAATTATTTGTGTTAATAAAATAAATAATGGCTGAGAAAATGATGGGAAATATTGTTTATTCTAGAGTTTCAAAGTTATGAGTTAATTATTTTGCATTTTTTTAGCACTGTTGCTTTTGGAGTATTGCATAATTTTAGAATTTGAAATGGGGAATATCTATCCTGTTTAATTATTAATATTTCTTATTATATGAGTAAACATAATCAGACATTAAATAAAAGTAATCTTGTTAAGTGGATTAAAAATATAAAGCTCAGAAATTTATTGAAGTATCTTTAATTTATTTGATAGTAAATTTAAAGTTAATTAGGGAATTATTCATATAAATATAGTTTACCAATAAAGTACAGCAAGCTCATGGAATATCTTCCATAAAATATTAAGCTAAACTATAAACTCATTATTTAAAAATTATGTTATGCAGTAATGATAACTTCTTTTGTTACTAAGATAGAAATCAGTTACAAATGCAACAAATGATACAATATATGATAAATTTTAGCATCTGATAAATGAATTTCCATTATAATTCCCAATATTGAACATTTTATAATCTACATAATCAGGCAAGTTCATTTTTAATTATTTTTTAAAAGCAAATGAATATTCATATGTGAATAAATATACAATTTTGTAAAAGATAATAATCAAGTTTGATTTAATTCTCTTCTGGGTTCGATTGTAATTATAATTGACGTGAAAATATTTCAAGGTTTATCCGAGTAACACTAATAAATAACACAATAACTACTTTTGTAAGCATTTTGTTTTAAGTGTTGATGTAGAAAGAGCAAAAAAGAAAAAGTGTCAAAGTGTAAACCATGATCAGTCAACCCACTCTTTGGGCAACCGAATTCTCAGCAGAACAATCTTCTATCTGATCCTGTTTCAAATATGAGTGCTTTGTTTCCGTGAGCGGTAAGACATTTATCCTTGCCTATATTTACCTATGCCCACTCCTGTATTCATGAATTTCTATTAGCCAGATGTTAAAAGCGATTCTCACATCGCACAAATAAGAGGGCTGTCGAGAGCGCCATCTTGGAGTAGATTGGAAAACTAAGGTTCATGTGGGCTTTAGATTGATTGGAAAGAAGTCCCAGTTTCAGGTACATTTTCACAGACTTGAAAGGAAAATTGCCTCGAGTTTTGAAAATATTGGGTTATTTTATATTTCTTATTTTGCTTTTGAACTGTTTGTAGCATAAAAGTTATTAGCATTAAATTGTCGTTTTCAGGAAGTTTAAAAATATCTGGTTAAATTGCAAAGGTTGGTAGAAGATCCAATTTTGAAATTGTAGATTTTTTTTCTTTCTAGAAATAGCTGGATCTTATGGTAAAGGGTACTTTTTATGAAATATTGTCTGTAGATTGAGTTGCTGCTGTGAATGATTAAGAAAAACTTAGGGGGAAAAAACAATCCATGCATTGATGATAAGAAGGTTATTGTGTTTAGTGGGGCCATTATTTTGGCAATCTATTCTAAAAACTACTGGAAAAAAATTATATTCTTACCTTTGCCATTTTTTTTTGTGATTTCATAAACGTAGCATTTTTGGATGACATGACAGAGGTTTTCATTTTGGGTTCACTATCTTTAATGATTTGGCCATATTTTTATGAAACAGTTTGAGTATTAGATATATTCTCTTCGTAAAATAAATCAGTAAATTGTTACAATGAAATAAAACAGGGCTAACTTCGAATTCTTTATTTTGGTCTATCTAAATACAAATACAACAGTCTAGGGATCAATTTAAATATAAACAGTTTTAGTTTTCTCAATTTTACTTCGAATTAATAAAAGTCATGGTAACTGTGATGTCTGTAATACCTTGTATTCTTTATTGGATTGTTTTGAAGTCAAAGTGGTTGGTAAAATAAAAACAATTCGTTATGAACTCTTTTTATAAACTAATTGCTTCTCATTTTTTAGACATTTCAGGTAATGTACAAGGTGGATTGAAGCACTTCAGTAATGAATCTGTCATGGTGTGCATTTATGGGATAAAAAGATTCGGAATTGATTTCCTACAACACGAAGCAACCCTTACAATTGAATTTTCCTTAAACCAACATTAGAATACTTAAGGGAATATTTAAAAAAAAACAAAAAAAAAACAGGCTAAGTATTGTAAATTAAGAAAATTTTTACGGATAAAAATATTATATTGTTGAAATATGAAAAAGCATTTTTGTTTTGCTATATTATGCAGTAAACTCATTCAGTTTATTATTATTATTATTATTTTTTTTTTTTTTTAATTCGCCAAAAATTTGCTCACTCTTATTCTTACTGTAGGCTAAAGTTTTCTAAATCTATTGATTAAATTGTTCTAGTTTTACAATGGTTTGGAAAGCGTGATATCAACATTAATTAAAACTGTATTTTTTTTTAATTTGTCATTTTAATTTATTCAAATTTTTCTTTCGAATAATAGATTGAATCAAAGCAAATTTTGAAAAAGGTCAGATTTCTTTTATTGCTTTCCCAATATATTTGTAACATATTAATTAATTGCGAATGAAAAAATTTAAATGATATTCAATAATTAACTCCTACTAATATATCTTCTAGTAACAATTCAATAAAGAGAAAAAAAGATAGTTTCCACTAATTGAGTAAAGAGATGAAAAAGTTTTAATGATATTACTAACATTCATTTTATTAATTTTCAATTTGCAATCACACGGATAATTTAACTACTTCAAATTCAAGTTGTTCATTTCAAAAACATTTCACGACATAAATAATTAGATTTTTTTTTACAAAAATATCAAATGATTGATTTTATGAAAATAAATAACGATTTTACGATATTGTTTACCGAAACTGTAGACCTACTAGCATTTTAACTAAGCATGCATTTTAAATCCTTTTCTGCCAAATAATGATTCATAAATCTATAAAGTAATTAGTTTTAGCTTTCTGTAACTTATTGATTATTGATAAATTTAAATGTTGTTGCCTATTACATGGAATATGGAATGTTAGTCTTTGTGCTCTTATAAATGGTTGTAAGAGTAGGAGACACCTGTGTACCTAAGGTCGTCATTTTTCAATGCACAAAAAATGAGCCACTGAGCAGTTTAAAAGGCAGAAACTGATATGCATTCTCCGTTATAGTAATTACTTCCCATTGGGATTTATACAAATACTTAAAATAATAGATTCTGTCAAATAGAAGGTTTTTAAAGAAATTTCGCAAATGGCTCTAAGTACAAGATCTCGTTGTACCTAGGGCAAGTAGCTGATGTACCTAAGGCCATTCTTTTTAAGTGAGGTTACAGTCCATAATGAATATAAAACAAACATACACAGATGAATTTTATAAAAGAAACAATATCAAGTAATTATCAGTCATTGGTTTATCATATAATAAATATCAGGAATTGCAGTGTGTCATATTATTAGTGAATTACAAGTATTTTCATAACTTGAAAAACTGATTCCAAAAAAATGAGCTGCAGGCATTATCGCTTTGAAGCACCGATATATTTCCGTTTTGGCTATTTGAACACAATAAACAACTATGTGACCCTGGGTACACGACTTGGTAATTTCACATAAAATGTCTTCTACTAAAAATGCACATGGAGAAAGGACTTATTTAAAAATCTCATTTAGTACTTAATGTTACAAACAAAATTATTTACTAGTATTCAAAGAAAAGTATTTAACTTAACTTTGTAAAACAATATGAGCTGCAAAATGTTACTGCAGACCATATAAAAGTGTTTTCCACTGATAACTTGCCACAGCTTTCTCCTCTAAGATTTCAAAATGGCGGCCAAAAGAGCAATTGGGTGTTGCCACTGACCCAAGTGAGTAAAAAAACTTAGAACTAAACATTATTCAATAAAAGTGTGGTGGCTCTAGGTACATGGTGGCCCTAGATACACAAGTCTCCCCGACTATGTCAAGAATATGTTTAAATGTAGTTGAAAATTTCGTAAAGTATGTTTATTTTGGTATTACGCGATATAAAATTGTATTTGCATGTTAAAACATTTATTTGTGATATTTATACAAAGCTTTTTGTTTATTACTTTCTTCTTCGTGCATTGAATAATTTTTTTTTTAAAGTATGTGTTTTTATAACGTGAAAACAACATTTTTTATAACACGTTTTTTATGAATTTGAATTATTGTTTTTATTATATTGAAGCAATGCTAGTATTGAAATAGTTCTCAAACATTCATCATTATTGTGCAAAATTTTAATTGTTCTAAGGAGAGTAATATGTATTATTATCAAACATATATCAATACAATATAAATAAGAAAATATAGTGCACAATAGAGTTGCATAATGTTTAAAAGTAACCTCCAAATCGGAACAGATTTGGAACATTCATCATTACCTTATTTCAATTATTCTATAGAGAGAAATTTGTATTGTCCGCACAACTACATTCATTCTATGTAAATAGTAAAAAATAGCATACAATAATAGTTGCATAAAATGAGAACGTAATCTTTTTAAATGTAATAAAAATAATGCAATCAGTACTAATCTAAAATAAAATAAAACTTTCGTTTCTCCCTAATTTTGAAATACTGAGTATTTTTTTAAATATGCTTTATATGAAAAAAAGTGGTACACTATGCTGCATTATAAGTTTAGGATATCGTATCGCTATCATACATACATAGTTATTTTTAATGAAGTTTTTGTTTTTATAATTTTATACAGAGATAGTTAGAGACAATTTTTTGAAGCCAAACATTTGCTAAAATTGGCCAGTGACACACAAAAGTGTTCAACATCTTTGACTAACAGTGAATATGACTGGCTTATTTAAAGATTAGCTCCTTCAATGTAAATAGATTGCATTAGAATAATCAAAATTTGATAGAGCTTGAAAGAAGGGGTAAGCAATCTAATAATACCCATTTTTTATTTTTGAACTTTTGGTGCTTTTCATGTTATAGTATATTGCTGAACGATTGAAGCTTTGCGGATACGAAAAACATTAGGTCAAAAAAAAAAAAAAAAAAAAATCACCATTCGAATCTAGACCCTTTACAGATTCTACAGGTTTTTTCATATAGGGTTTGCTATTCTTTTCCTCTTAAAAATGCAAAGAATGATAACAAGCTGCATAAAAACTGTTTTATGGAAAACTTTTCAAATCCGTTTTTTTGAAAACCACCTTTTCTTGAGTTCGCCTCAATTACACTGCAGTCCAGATCTTTTAACTGAATAATGCTTATTACTTTGACTATATTATATAATTTTCCTTGGTACCTACACGGTTTTTTGCCATTTCCTCTGAATTAAGCCAATCGGCAAAAAATCTCGGTTACAAAATCTGTATTAGATAATTAAACAAACAATATAAAAACGAGGACAACACAAGTAACACAAAATTACAAACTACACAAAAATACAATAGTATCACAATGATACACCTCTCCTTTTTGTTCTAAAATATTCTTGTCGTCAAGGCTACGTAAGGTCGAAGTTATCCTTTTTAAATCCTTTACATTAACTTCGATTTTGTGTGCCGATGGTGGCGGAATCTGCAGAGGCCTAATGAACCCCCTTGCTGTCATCCAAACGGGCTGAAACTTGGAAGATAGATTTGATGTCGATGACAATGCATTCTATCAAATTTTGGGGCTGTAGCTGTCACTTAAAGGTCGCTTTTTCGGAATACTGATAAACCAACTTGCGCCATCTTATCGTGCTAAAATAGCATTCAACCGACCATTGAAGAAACTTTTTCCTGTTGCCACAATTTTTTTTAATAAATAAATAACAAAATCGTTTTAATCAGAATAAATAAATGATATTTGGAAGTGAGTGCATAAATTCACGTTCATTTTAATAAATAAATTTTGAAACGTAGTTTCTCGCATATTTTGCTGATAGGAATGTTTTTGATATCGGCGCTGTGTTAATGAATATAAAAATTGGCAATGTATATAAAGGATTTTTAAAAACTTTGTTTTTATGCATTACATTTTTATCTTTTACGAGTGATGTTTTTCTTAAAAAATTAACCATTTTTCTAATTTGAGACATTTTTGCTATAAATTTTTTGTTTCCAAGTTGTTTAATTTTCTTATGATTTTTTATCCTTGTAAATATTTTCTCTGCAATAATATAAGAGCAAATAAATTTATTTGAAATAAAATATTTGAACGTTGATTAAATTTCAGTGTTTTATTAACTTCATTATTCATAAGAAACATAATAAATGCTTTATTTCAGAGCTGAGCTAATAAACAAGATAATTCATCCCTTTAAAAATACACAAGTTATTGAAGAAATGCATGTTTTATGCATGAAGAAGAATAAATAATATGTTTTTAAGCTTAAAAATGAAAATTTAATTACCATATGCATTCAATTTGATTTATTAATGGAAATGTTAGAGATATTATGTACAAATCAATTACAAAGTTCATACATTATTCAGATATGAATATCCAGTTATACAAACCAGACTCAAATAAATTGGTTTGCTTAGTAGCATATCTTCATTTCGAAATTGTATTTACCTCACCACTAAGGAATGTATTATAAATAAATCATTAGTTTTGAGTACTTGTATTTGATCAATACTAAATCAAAAACTGTTTCCAAAAATATTAGGGAATTCGATAAATACCTTTTGTGATAAATTGATAATTATAATTATGTACCAATGAAAAAATGTAAGAGTCTTGTTTAAATTTATCATTTTTAAATTAATTATGAAGAAACTTCAGGTTAATTAAAAGTATGAAATGCTTCATTTACATGCCAAATTCTACATTGTATAACCTTATAAAACACCACATACTTTTTAATAGTAGATACCGAGTTTTAATTCAGTTTGAAAATAAGGTTATTATTATTATTATTATTATTATTATTATTATTATTATTATTATTATTATTATTATTATTATTATTATTATTATTATTATTATTATTATTATTATTATTATTATTATTATTATTATTATTATTATTTTTATTTTTATTTTTTTATTTTTTGGATTCACTAAAGTACTTTGTCTTGAAAATGCAATGCATTTAAAATTGAACATAGAAAATCCCAATAAATATTATGGAAGCATTTTTCTTGCACTTACATTTGCACTTTGAAACTTTAACAAACATTAAAATTAACAAAATGAGTTAGATGATATCATGAAATCAAATATAAGTTTTTAATGCTGAACCAAAAATGCATGTACTTTATTTTAGAGTTATTTAGAATTTCGCAAATTCTTTAGCAATTGCTCATATTTTTCTGGTTAGTTTATCAAAATTAAATGTATAGACCAAATGTATTGACTAATATCAAAATTATATGTATTGACCAACTGTACGTTTTTAATGCTAAACCAAAAATGTATATGCATTATTTAAAATTAGTTAGAATCGCTCAAATTGACTAGCAATTGCTTATATTTATGTGCTTAGTTTATTAAAATTAAATGTATTGATATTTGTCATCTTTAAACTTTAAGGGTACGGATGTATAAATTGAGGTAAGTAAGAGTTAAATATTCAAAAGTATTGAAATTAACAACCAGCTGCATCACAATTAGACAATTATGAAAATTGGCTCTTTCTTGAATTAC
Organism: Linyphia triangularis; assembly: GCA_963978545.1. Taxonomy (NCBI): domain Eukaryota; kingdom Metazoa; phylum Arthropoda; class Arachnida; order Araneae; family Linyphiidae; genus Linyphia; species Linyphia triangularis. The sequence continues at coordinate 35,452,937 of OZ021733.1, forward strand.
AAATTTAATAATTTAAGTTGGAGACGTAAAACAAATTTTTCAGAAAGTTTGATTTTTTACCAGCAAAAGAAGCAAGGGTTTTTCAAATCGCTTAATTATTTCACATCCAAATGAGTTCCACATTTCTTTTGGAAGGCATCATAAAGAAATATAATATGTAGTATATCTTTGTTTTATGTCGTTAACCAGTAACCAGTTAACCAGAACAATTCCTTTTGTTTTTGGTGAAACTTTATTGCAAAGTATGTTAAATAAAAATACACTCCCAAACTTTTAATTTGTTGTAGAATATAGTTACCTTGCACGTTGGTCTAGAGAATAACAGGTGTTATATTGTTTACATAAAAGTATTATTTTCAAGTAAACTGCCATTTAATAGTTGCAGAAGAAATTTTTTAAAAGACAAACACTGAATGCTGTCAAAGTGTTTGTGAATTACCACAAAAGTGCAGAAGAATAATAATGCATGATAAGTCAATGATATATTTCAAAACTAAAATGAATTGTTGTTTGCGTATCTAAAAATATAATTTTTTCACTTATAATTATTTACACCAATTTCTGACTCTAAGAGCAAACACTATCTTTAAAATTAAGCAAAGTATTACAGTATTCTTTTCTTTGACAATGCATCAAAAGTATAATTTTTACAGCAATGTTTTGTAATAGATTCAACTTATTAAATTTAAAATGAAAAATACTTAATAAAAATCGTTCATTGAATTTTGCAGCTATAACAAATAAATAGTATCAGTTATTGAATAATGCAATATAATTTTTTTATTTTTTTTATTTTTTAGCAACGTCTTCGTGATACTTTTTTATTGCAATATTATAATGGTACAACATTGCAGAGATATAGTATAAAGTAACTTTTGAAGAATGTTTCCTATATTTTAATCATATTATCAGTAGTAAAATGTAATAAAGTTGTGATACAATATATATAGGATTCAATTAATCAGTACAAATGTTTCGACTGCTAAAGAAATTTTTCATGTCCACAAAGTTTTAGCTACAAACTTCTTAAGATTGCAAAAAAAAAACAAAAAAAAAAATTCAATATTGAGTAAATTGCACAATATCACGTTCAAATTTTTCTTATCCACAAAACCTTGCACAAAAACATCCCTTTTGTACTGATCCATTAAAAGCAATGGTTAGTAACAAAATAAGGGAAAACACATAAAAGCTAAAATATATATAATATATACATAAATAAATAAAACAAATCCCCAAAAAAGTTTATATAAAATTAATAGAGAAGGATATGCTTCATTTTACAACTGTAAAACTCAATTTCAATATAAATTAATTTTTTATACAGTTCACGGTACTTTTCTCTATACAGAACAACAAAAAAGTCTTACAATGTTTCGTTTTCAATGTACAACAAAACCATTCAACAAAGAATCAGATTTCTTAAAAAATTTTATACAAAATTATTCTACCAAAATTGAACACATTTTCTTAACATGGAATGAATTTTGTCTTCCAGAACTTCATATGGTTTGTTCGCATCCTGAGTTGACAAGATTCAAAGAAGTTAAAATTTCTTATAAAAACGTTTTCTGCTGAAAAGTAATATCATTCCACAATGGTCTGATTTTTTTTCTAAATTTGAATTTTTAAAGTAATGCAGTTTCATATGATATGCAAGATAGTTTAATGAAATGGGATTTGAGACGCAAGAAAAAGATATGAAAAAATTAAATTCAAAGTTGGATCAAACATTGTTGAAAACCCTTTCTCAGAATGCGTACTTAATTTTTGTAGCAGAAAATTTTGTAATACCAAGTTGAATTGTACATTGTTGCAAAGCATATTAAATAAAGCGTGCTTAGAAATTCGTTGCATATAAAGTTAGAATAAATGTTGCAAAAATTATTTAAACAAGCATACCTACTTATTTTTTCTGTGGAGCAGTTACCAAGTTGTAAAAAACATTCTAGTTAAAATCAAAGTTTAAACGCAAAATTGCGTTAAAAATGGCTAAAAGCATTTTTAAGAATGCGCACTAAAATAAAATTTATTCTAGAATAAAATTATGACACGCAGTTGCAATTTTGCAAAATTTAGTAATGGGCTCTGAAACTCATTTTTCGACCAAAGTCGTGGAACAAAATTGGCAAACAAACTTTCATTAAACTTCACTGCATAGAGTAAACACAACAAAAGATATATCCTTTGGCAACAAAGTCAAGCCAAGATGCATCCATTCCAAAACCTCTTACCTCGACCAACCCGCTAATCGACGGCAATTCCAACCACCCCAATCGGTATCTCCTCGCTCTCTTCACGGCGTGCTCATCACACTCTCCCGTCGACAACGAGCGTCGGCAATCGCGGCAACCACCACCCCAACTACTGCCTACAATTCGCCGCCCATTCCCAAGCGAAGCGGCGGCCGCTCTGTACATATTTGACAGTGAAATATTTACATATTTGTTGGAAGGTAAAAGTTCGATGTTTAAAGCTTATGCGGAGCAGATTCATTTGTGTGTGTACAGTCAGCTGATTGTACGAGGGGAGGGGGGAGTTATTTCGTGAGCTTTTGGTGTCCTTTGGGCGATAAAACAACTCTGCCTGCAGATAATGCAGAGAGAGTCAATACTGGTAGTGTTGACTGACGGGAAAGGCATTCGGCATCAACAGCTTCATACAGAATAATGACTTTGTTCGACATATTACGAAAATCCGAAAGATCTACGGTGGGGAAAGGGGCTCTAGAAACGTTTGCTTGATAATGGTTAGACTAAAGGGTTTTGAGGATCACACTTGATTTTTGTTTACTGGTGTCTTTGTGTGACGAGTGAGGCATGAGGTTGGGAGTCGGTGGTTTTGTCAATGGACACTTAGAGAATCTTGTTCAAACTTCATGAGCTTATATATGTACACATGCATGGGTTGAAACATTAAATAATATCTTTATTAAGGATACATAAAAATTAGAGTTTTATTTTTAAATCAATGGATGTTTTTTCAACAAAGGATACGGATATTGAAAGTTAGCTGAGATTCATTTTTGAAGATTTCTTTAATGAGTATGTTTGCATATGCTATCGTACTATGTAAATTTAAAGAAAAATTACATAAAAAATATACTCAAGTAAAAGACACTTGTTTTATTCCAAAAAGAGTTTATTTGATTAAGGTTACTGATATTGAAACTTTGCGAAACGACATTTCTTTTAGTTTTGATATAAATGAGGTTTTTGAATTATGTAACTACTAGTGAATGTGTTCTCCAATACGAAGCGAATTTAAAAGAAAACATTGAGTTGAAAAGTAATCTAAAATAGAAGCAAGTTTTTAATAGTTTGTTTACATGAAATATTTGTCATTATACTTTTCATTTCTTGACTTTCTTTCAACCAAAGAGACTATCTTGAATTTTGTGGAACTTGGCAACTGATTTTCGTTGCTAAATCTATATACATCGTAAAACTAACTCCCCATCAAATTAGTACCTTTTTATTCATGTTTTATACAAAGACCAAGGGGAAGAATGGTTTAAGTAACTTAGAAATGTTTTTGAGAAAATTCAATTTGAAGGTATGAAAACATATAAAAGGCACGTTAAAATGTGTAGTATTTTCAGAGAATGTTTTCTCGAACTGTATCATTCTTCCCTCTTGACCACCTAGTCATAAATTAATACCTCTAACACACTAACTGATAGTACTCCTAATTCTATTTTCACCAAAACTGTTTTTCGCCCTTGATTTCCATATAGTTTCTTCACATGAAGGATAATGCTGTCAAAACTTGGATTGGTCCAATTATCAATATTTAAAATGTCGTTAATTTACTTTTAAAGAAACTAGTATAATTTGTAGTCTAAAGGAACATTTTAATTAATGAAATTCTATTTTGTAACTGCATTTGTTAATATTATTATTATTATTTATTTTTTTTACTTTTGCTACTTTAAAAATAGATATCGGCAAACAAAATGCCTGTAGCCATTCGTTACTAAATAGATAATCATGTTAGAAAAGATATTACATTTTTCTTTGAAGAGCAATATTTAAAAAAAAAAAAAAATGTGTTTAAAGGTTTTCTTAAGATTGATTTGAAATTAAAACTTAAATGTGAAAGTAAGATTGAGTTTCAACGATTTTATAATATATATCCACACTTAACCAAGTGATCGGATGTTTGCTATGTGATTTGGTGAAGAAATAATGCTGATTTTAATTCGATTTAAACCCAAAGTTTTATTTGATTGGTCTTTTCTAACAAATGGTATTTGTATTTAAACTTACTTTGGAGACATTGATTATTATTCTTTTTATCCCTATCACTATTAGATGAGTCAATAAAGGGAAAACTAGTGTAAGTCATATTTTAGTGGTTATAAGTAACACAGACTTGAAATTTTTTATTTGTTTTTGTCTATGCTGGTTACATTATATACCACCTAGTAGATTTTTAATCAACATACAGTTAAAACCCGTTAACGCGAAGTCGACGGAGCCGCCGAAATTGTCCGCGTTAACCGACTTTTCATGTTAAAGGAATAAATTAACGTTAAGTTTTAAGTACTGAGAATTGTTTTTACTTCGCGTTAAATGGGATTTCATGTTAAGCGATTTCACGTTAACGGGGTTTGATTGTATAACAAAAGTTATGCGGTTTGGTAAAGGGAGAGCCAATATTCAAAAAATGGTTAGTACGATTTTATTTAAATCTATAGAAAAATAATACATTACATAAACAATAATGGATTAGCTTGAAAACTTTTATTACTTTGAACTAGCAAAAAAAAAAAAAAAAAAAAAAAAAAAAAAAAAAAAACCTTTTTTTTTTGGTTATTTTTTTTATTTCTACCAAGACTCGGAATTGCAGTTTGACGAAGAAGACTTATCAAAATAAAATGCTACATTTGATATCTATAAACAGAAATTTTTTTAAGTACTTTGTTGTTTAAACAAAGTAAAAATAAACAACAGACCATTAAAATTTAGTTACTTGACGAACCTAAAAAAAATATGACGTCACAATACCTGTTTTATAAAAGTTACACTAAGATAGATTGTTAGATTGTGAGTAAGCTTCTAAATCCTAACAAAGCTTAGGAGATATATTTACTATTTATAAAATCATAAGTTAATGTGCAAATTTGTAATATTTTTACGGTCAGTAGGCCAGGATATTTGTAGGACAATATTGGTAAGCTTCAAAACTCATTCATATTTGTACAATAGCCATTCGCAATATTCATCGACTACACTTGTTTTTGACTTGTGTAGCTTTGAAATTTGGTGTGCATTCTTGTCAGTCATTGTTTATCCATTTTAATAATTTGAATTGAAATTTCTGTTTGGATTCAACTACTTGAGATTAAATTAATTTTTTAAAGATCAAATATTCAAAAACGATTCTATATTATTATAACTTTTAAGAATGATACATTTTTAAGATACTGAATAACCTGGCAGTAAGAGAGTATTTAAACCTCCACGTTGAATCGGGAAAAGGAATTTGTGCTTTAAAACTCACTAATTGATACGATCCTCTATGCACTAAAAGAGATACAAAAGATTATATTAAAAATTATTTTTATGTACAAAAAAAAAATAATAATAATAATAATTATGCATGAATATACTCTTTTAATGATTTTACATTTCAAGCATAAGCATAATAGGTTTGATGCTTCAAATCTATCATTATGAATAATATATTACCAACTTTTATGAATTTTCTCATTGTAATCAACGTTTACAAGATAGTTATAAATATAATACATCAATTTATAGCTTATTGTAATGAATATAGCTGAGAATCTGTTGTATACATACTATTGAAACAATGAAAAATTAACGAAAAAATTAATTTTCTCACTAAACAAAAATATCTTGTACAATCTCATACGTACATCTCACTTACTAAAACAAATCAGAAGTAATTGTGGAGATGCCACTAAATAAGATATATATATTATATGCAAGTTAACATTACGAGAGAATGAGGATTTTTAATGTAGTTTTAGATCAGGACAAAAGCAAAACAATTAAGTCCGAAAACTATCATGTAATTTTTGAAGCACCATTTGCAAAAGTATTTTAATTTTTTTTAATTCCACTAATAAGGTTGTCACTTAAGGGCGCCTTTATCATCAGATCCAGATACCAAGCCATAATACTTAATACCTTAAAATTTTACAAAATATTTATTTTTTAAGTTCATAAAAATGCAACATTTTAACATATGTCATACGCAAAAAAAATAGTCCACTACATAGTATTCGAAACTAATATTATAACTTGAACAATATTTAGAAGTCTTCTATGTTTTAAATTGTCTATAATATTCGTTCTTTTTCGCAAATAGTAAAAATATACGTAAGTTTAACACATTTAAAATACCACGGAGAATACTACAATTTAAATTTAAGTGATGAAAAAATACTACCATAGTATTCAAAGTACTACGACAGACATTGCTGAATACAGACTCCAGGTGAGAGACTCCAGGTGAATCAAAACAGATGCATTTTCACTATAATTACCCATTATGTAAAATATTGTACTTATTTTCATAGGGACTATTAATAATACTAAGCCTCTTATAAATGTGAGTTGATCTCTAATAAAAATAATAAAATATTTTAGTTCCTCTCATCCCTAATGAAACAAGTTAGAAACTAATAGAATAGCTTCAATTACTTTCACTCATATGATACGTCAGTGGGAATCAGAATGATTACTTTTTTGCTTTATTCTTACTTTGCAACAGTGAAAATAAAATAATCTTAAGGTAACACTTTCACTTAACTTCAAATAAAGAGAGTCTTCCAAAACATTCTAGATAACACTAGTAACTTGGAAATAATTTGAAAACATCGGTATTCTTTAAGGAAAATGGTTTGACGGAATCTAAAATTGATGCGACTACTTAAATTGAACTTAAAGCGAAACAATTTCAGATGAACTTGTGATTGAATTACTTTACGTATTTGTCCTTTCATCAATCATTCCAGAAACTATTTGTTTGCATTTATTTCCAATGTTTCGGAAGAATATAAATTGAGTTTTTCCAAATCGTTTTGTATTTCCTGCATTTAAATTGTCAAATTTGAATTTCAAATGTTTGTAAAGTTTAAAGGCCTTTGAAATTAATTTGTAAAGATGCGCGAAGATACAAATCTTGAACAAACTTTTGATTTTAAGGTTATAGTATGTGGTTGAATGAGAAAGGCTTTATTCACGTTTCCTTGAAGTTATGAGAGCTCTTAGGTAACCCGTAGCAACGCTAACGTTCGATATCTAGACTATGTTGAAGAGAGTTTTATCTTATCCTATTTCGTACTGACTAAAGGCCAACCATGATAAGAAATTATACTATTCATTGATATAAGTTTGTTGTAATATTTTCTCTCCCAAAGTGGGTTTGCCACATTTTTGGATCTTGAATAACATTGACTGATCTGGGATTGATTATTGGCAGATTCAATCGTTTTAAACCGATAAAACTGTAATAGATTATCTACAGATTCAATTTTTATAAAGAAATTATATTTGTAATAATTTATCAGCAGTTTCATAGTTTTTGAGGCAATTAGATAAGTAATAGGTTTCTGTAGAATCAGGCAGTGTATGCTCTTAGATATGTAATATATAAATTGCAGGATTTGTAACTTTAAACAAAAAGGTTATTAAAGTCGTATTTTCAGTAATGTAGAAAAAATACGAATTATTTGTACTTTGGAATTTTACAGCATTTATATTTGATATAGGTAAAACTTCCACCAACAATTCAGATTGTAACTTAAAATTATGGTACTTTGCTAATGAACTATAAATAGCAATTTTATATTTTAATTAGTTGAAGTAAAAACGATGAATTTCTTTGACTAAATTCTAAATATAATAGCTTATTTAAATTTTTTCAAAGGTCACACTTTTTTAATACTTTGTGATGGGTATTTCTAAACATTGTTAATATGATCGTAATAAATGTTTTCCTTTTCTTTTTTTCCGATTAAAGGGCACAGAATTATTTTATTTTTGTCAAAGTATTTTTTTTTTTAATTTCCTCTCTATTGATGTTTTTCTTTTGTTTACTCAAACACTGACCCTTTTAAAAAAGTTTTACTCATTCACAATAATAAAAAATATTTTATTTCGAAGTACATTTTGACTTATACAAAAGTATCTTTATAACTTTTTAAATAAAATACGCTAGTTTTTACAGTATCATAAAAAAAAGGTAATCTTCATTTGCACTATTAATTTCTTGAATAAAGAACACCTAATTTGAGTATAAAAAGTCAACTAATGTTTAAATCTTCAATAAAAAACTGTATATTTTTTATTTTAAGCTTAATTAAGTAATAACTATCAATTTTGAAATTTATCCAACCATAAAAACGTATACAGTATCTGGCAAAATAAAAAACTTGACTATATTTTCAAACTTCTTTTTATTTTGTAAAGAAAGATCATAGTTGGTTTTTATCTGATCAATAAAAGATAAAGAATTCATGTCTATTGGGGAGTCATAAGAACATCCTATTTCCCAACGTGCCATTGAAAATTTTCATTTCTCACTTTGGTAAATATTTCCTGAAATTCATTTCCGAAAATAACGTATTTCTCTCCTGAGACGAAGTCTCATAAAAATCCAGGAGCAAAACCTTAGCACCAAAAACTTAATCTTTAAACATTTCACGGTTTTGTGATTTTTTCCCATTTGTGTCAAAAAAACTTATTCCCAGGTTTACAAATGGTAAACCGTTAAAAACTCGATGACTCCCTTTCTCCACACACCATCTCCTCATCCATCCCACCTTGCGCAGAATCTCCATTTTCTTTCTACTCTCCAAATTGAAATTGGGAAGCCCCCATAAAAAAAGTTTCTTTCCTTCACCCTCGATGCGAAAGATAAGTCTAGAAATAAGAACAACCCGGTCAAAAAAAAAAAAAAAAAAAAAAAAAAAAGAGAGAGAGAGAGAAGAGAAAAGAAAAAAAAAAGATGGGAAATAATGGAATAAAGAAATCGCGTGGCCATCAGAGAGATTCTGTTCGCCACTACCAATTGAATCTATTTGAACGTTGTTATTTTGCTTCCTATTAGCTTAAGAAGAAAAATCTACAAACCATGAAGACAAGAGGGAGCGAGGAATGATAATAATAATAAAGTTAAAAAAAAAAAAAAAAACTGGTAAAGGTTTAATGGTTGGGGGCGGAGAGAGAACTAGCTAATGAATTTGAACGAAGTCCTAGAGTAGTGTCCTATCTCGCCCAGAGGGGTTTAACAATCGGCGATTAAAAATCTGCCCTAGATGGGCTGAAGCTATTGGTTTCTAGTCCACTATGGAAGCCTGGGCCTCATTACAGGACTAATCACAATTCGCCACGTCCCCTATATTTATATTTACACATATATCTATACATCCAGGCTGCAAGAAGGAAGAGATTGTAGAATGGGCCCTGTGAGTCTTGGGTTTTGTTTACATAGACGGGGAACTGGATTTAGCGAAGGATATTAACGGCGTCTTCATCCATTGTATTGTTGATGCCCCCTGGGGAGATCAGGTTGAATAAGAAGCGCAGGAGGAAAGAAGATGAGGATGGAGAAGATCTTCTTTTAGAAGACATTCCTGCTGACTTCGTTTTAAGACGTAATAGCGGAAGAAGATGCTGCAGCATTGGATACAACAATGCATCTCTCTCTCTTAAAACTTTTTATTTTTTTATAAATCAGTTGGAACCCCCACCCCTCTCCCTTCATGTTTGGGTATGAGCCGGTTTACAAAAGGATCTTTGGAAAAACGTCGCAAGAAGTGATCTAGATTAAAGTTTGATCAGATCGCTCTCTCTCTCTCTGACGTTTCTTTTTCTCATAGGCAACAGTTATACTTGTTTATGGAGAAAAGCCTGTCTGGATTCAATACATAAAGGGGAATATGCCAACATGCGCCCTTTGCTTTTTGAAATATTCTTCTTTAATGGTAGGTATAGAATGGGAGTCACATGATGTTTTGAAAGCAAGGCGTGGATTCAGAGGTTCAAGGTATGCAGTTAGCACATAAAGCGATCGACACAATGTGGGTTATTTTGAGATGTTTGATGTTTTGACGAAGAGAAGTTGTTTTAAAAAGTGTCAGATATGTTTATACTTCCATTTTTACAGTTACAATAACAGTCGGAATTGTTCGCTTATAATATTTGTGTTATACAATGCTCTCTTGGAATCGATTGTATCCTGATTTCCATCATCCTTGAAAAAAAAAGTAAGGTTATTGTGTGGGATATGTTATAAGCTAGATGTATGTAGCGCAATGATTTTCTTTTGCAGAAGTGATAAGTGTATTTGAATAAAAAGTATGGCAAAGTTTGTTTCCGATTCACAGTTTTGGTAAATATGAAATTCGGGAACTTGTTGAAATGTTCTATTTGTATATGTAAATATAAAAAAAAATTACTCTGTACATATCTGTTCAAAGAAATAAACAATTTCATTGAAAGCGTATGATATTGTAAACAAACAATTATAAATGCATTTATTTGCACCACGAGGATATTGTATTTTATAATTATATAGGCATTACACTTGCAATTTTAACTAAAATGTTTCCTTAGTTGTGCAGGAAATTTTATAAAACAATTTAATTTAAAAATGCATTTCTTAAATACTTTTAGCCACTTAATTTATTTCAATGGATCATGGTGGTAAAATTATATTTTAGGTCTTTTATAATCAACACATTTGTTACTACCAACATAGTTAGAACTTGATTCACCTCAACAAATAAAAAAAAGTCAAGTTACTTTGTTCCGTAGCTGCAGTCTTAGCATGCGATGAACACTTGTAAGGCTGTCCATTTAATATGATTTCAGAAACAGGTAGATATCGCAGTGATTGTGATAGATTGCCTCTACTGTCTTGCGGCCCCCGCAGGAGGTCTTGTGCTCTCTTAAAATGTTTGACTTTCTGCCATGCTAATTACTCTACCGAAATAGATATGTTTTAGGGTCAATTGAAAGAGATTCCACTTTGTACTACGCAGTATCTGTTTTAGGAGGGAAATGAGACTATGTCACTATACTGAATAACAATATGTTGCTCTACCGAAAGATGAATGCTGAATTTGTTGATATACCTAAGAAAACATTGTATTAGATATATGGAACAGAGATTAAGCAGTATTTGTTCAAAGAAAAAATGGCAGATATTGTGACAGTGACATGTAGTCTCCTGTTGATTAACTAACTGTCTCGTGGAAGTTTTTTCATTCAAAACGTAAACGGAAATGGTTTCTTCTTGAAATATTTTCCAGAAGGCATTCTTTCCCTTGACTCTTCTACTTGTTGTCCTGATTCGGATGTAAGGATGTTCCGGCACAGTTATCCCTCATGTAGCTCTCGCATCATAAAATCTCTAATATAACCAACTCACCACAAGTTATGGACTTTTGTTTGCCTTCAGACCGGGCTTTTATTTCCCCCTTTTCTATTGTACCATATCACCCAACTCTCCAACTACTACACCACCTGCGTTAGTTGAAAAAGCGAATTCTCACTTTTTACCGAGATTTTCCCCACCTCTGAACATGTGGATTATGGCACAGTTATAAGTGGTTAACTACGCCACGCATCCAAGCTGTTACGCCTACAAACCTGTTTCATTGAGCTCATACCCATTCGTATAAACCACTTAGTGAGTTTTCACTCGATTATTAGGAATAATCGATTATAGCATCCATGAATCGAAACTGCACAGAAGCCTTGGCGATCAACGAGGGGAGTTGGCTTATTATTAATCCTGTAAACAAGCATTTCGTTCTTTTTCCCCCTTCACAGTATACGACGTCAATCATAATTTGGCGGATTTAGGCATAAATGAATTCCTCGCCATCAAGACTAGGGCATGAATATGCAATGAAGCGAACCGCTGAAAGCGTAGTGGGGAAATCGAGTCTGGTTTTTTTCCTGAGGTATAACTCTCCCTTTGGGTTTTCTTCGTTTCTTTTTTAAACGACACGCTCTTTTAAATGGATTATTCATAGATGCAGTAACAGGATTAACGGCCTGCGGTAAAATAAGACCAAGTCCCGAAGAAAATAGTTGACAAGGGTGGTGTGTCCAACCGGCTTTTTGTCTGGTAAAATGTAGTTTCTGTAGAGAGAATGTTATTGATGAGGATGAGGTTTCTTTCTTTTTAACACTATACCAAGCGACATTTTATACATACCTATTTCTACCGATGGCGGTAAAATGACCGCTTTTCAAATAACCATCATATTCATTTTCAGTTGATTATAAATAATACAGAACTTAGCATAGGCAATAAAACACAAAATAATTATAATGTAATAATTAAAAAATATTTATTTTTTCGGGCTTTTGGAAGAAAAATGAGAACCTGGAAGTTAACAATTTTGATTAAAGTCTCAATAACTTTATTTGCCCCACTATAATACCCAGGAATGAATTATTCCAATAAAAGTTAATAAGTATTACAACAATTGTTTTTTGCTGAAAAAAAAAAATGCTTGAAATATCCCCAACTGACATCACAAAAGAAAAAAATTTCTTGACATGCGTTTTTTCTATTCAGGATATTTGATATTTTCATGATTATTTTAAGAATGACTTTAAATATCAAGTTTTAATATTTTTTTAATTAAATAAACTCTGTCCAACCAGATTTGTTAATAAAAGCTCCATGAAAAAACTGTATCGTGAAAATCTTTTGAAATGATAGATATATGCAACAGTTTATAATAAAGTTAAATTTTCTACCCATGTTAATTACGTCTAGATTGGAAGCGCATACTTAATAAAAAAGGTTGGTTGTTTTCAGATTATCTGGCGCCGTCAGCAACACGAGGGCTATAATGCGCCGAAACATTCGTCATTAGACAAGCCAACATACATTTACAAACACCCATGCCTACACGGGACTCGAACCCGCAACCTCACGGTCCAGAAGCTAGCACGCTAACCACTATACCGTTTGGTCGGCTAATAATAAAAAGAATTAGAAATTCGCTTTTAATTTTATTTGTATAAATAATTATAATTTTCATTTAAATAAGCGTATTTTGGTGAAACTTAATAATTACTTAAACGAATATTTAGGCTGTCAATTTACAATTTTTGTCAACTACATGGGCATATATACCGTGGACATTGGTCAATAATTTTTTATAGATTTTTACATTTTAACCCGTCTCTCATCAGCTGAGTATTAAGTTGATTCAACCATTCACAGATTATAAACTCGTATTCATTTTTAAATTGTGAAAAAGGAAATTAATTGTTAGATTCAAAGAACGAACAACTCAATGACGAATTATTCAAACAAGTTCAATCTTTAAGACTAATGTTTTACCGTTTAACGGGATCAACTTTTTACACCTTGTATCAAATAAATATTTACTCGCCTTCAAATATGTTTGGAAATCGTTTTAATGCATTTCATGATAAACACTTTTGGCTATAACTTCGGGGGGAAAAAATGAAGAAAGCGATGCGTTAAAATAATTGAAATGACGCTTTTCAGATTAGGGTAAAATGACCAGATCTTATAGCTGAGGTTGTAACTCTTTTTTCATATCATTCGGAGAGCTCTTCAAAGAGATGAGATGAGTATATCTTTTGGTTTTCGCTGAATATTTGAATGAAATACATTATTTTACTAAAACTAAAATTGATGTTTTACATTTTCCACAATTCATCATTTAAAAGATATTTCTCCTGAGTAATAGATATCTAAAACTGCCTTAATAGTTCATGTATAAATTTTTTCCCTAAAAATGATATATTTTCTTAAAGTATTAATGGGAAGTGGGAGATTCTATTTTTAGCGTTCAATTGGTGTAAGGCATTTTTTTTTTTTTATTTCATTCTATTTTATTTTATTCCATTATTTTTTTTGTTTTATTTCTTTTTTTTTTTTTTTTGCAATTTTATTTCTATTTTACTTCCATTTTATTTTTATTTCATCTCCACTTTATTTCTGTTTTATTTCTGTCATATTTTTATTTTATTTCTATTTTTAATTTCATTTCTATTATTTTGTGGCATACATAATTTCCTTGCTTCAAAATTTAATTTAATTTAATTTAATTTAATTTAATTAAATTTAATTTAATTTAATTTAATTTAATTTAATTTAATTTAATTTAATTTAATTTAATTTAATTTAATTTAATTTAATTTAATTTAATTTAATTTAATTTAATTTAATTTAATTTAATTTAATTTAATTTAATTTATGAAATGAGGGAAAGATGAATAAACTAAAATAAAAATAAAAGGAGATAAAATAAAAATATGAATTTAAATGACACCGAAGAAAGATACCATGTTGACTTTCGCAAGAAATTCAGGAGCGATTCTGAATTTCTTGTGAAAGTCAAGTAACTGTTGCAAGATAATCCACCAGCGAATTCTAAAGCCCATGAATGATGACGTCCAATTCAGATCGGATGCTGATTCATTAAAGTAAGATGAAACATTATTATGAAATTCGGTAGAAATACTTAAGTTGCACGAAGTGTTTGGTGGAATTAGTTTAAGTCACAGCAATCTCATTAAAGCATTAATGGATATTTCATCAGTCGCAGCTAATTATATTGTCTTCACCTAGATGGCGTGGTTATTTTTAGGCCAAAAGTCCATAGTGATGTGCTTAGACTTACACACACTAAATGTTTGCACACATGTTTCTGAATGTTTTGATGGGCTTTCAATTATTTAAGGAATGAAATAAAGAATATAGGTATTACTAAGGATCACTACAATACCTAAAAACACCAGATGCCTAAAAAAATAACAACGCAATAGTTTCTATTAAAAAAAAAGGTTGTTTATGAGGGTAAAGCCAAGATTTCCGGCACTCAAGTAATTTAAATTTAATCTTGAAGTAATTCCTCGCCATTTAATTTGGAACAAATTCTGTCTCATGAACTATCTCCAGTCCCAATAACTTTCTTTATCGATTCTAATGAAATAAAGATTGTAAAAAGTTGTCAAAATTGGAAACCCTGCTAAAGGGAGATGTATCTTGCCAAACAGTTTCTGATCGTCCTTTGTAATTGATCGATCAACCTTACTCTGAGTGATTTTTTTTTTCTTTTAAAGGTTCTGTAAGCAACTATTCTCGGTTTAAATCTGCAAATATAGTCAAACTACTATCGGAAAGTGTTTACTTGATTTTTATTGGTATTAAACTTTCATCCCCAAAGACTTTGCAAGACAAAAGAGAGAAACATGCTTGGCAGATCCCCAATTCCATCAACGGTATAGTGGTTAGCATGCTTCTAGACCGTGAGGTAGCGGGTTCGAGTCCCGTGTATGGCATGGGTGTTTGTAAATGTATGTTGGCTTGTAAAATGACGAATGTTTCGGTGCATTATAGCCCTATAGTGTTGCTGAGGGTGCCAGATAATTTGAAAACAACCAACCACAATTCCATCACAAAAAGCCACAAAATCACAGAAAATAAAAGACAAATAAATCTGAATAATAATAAGTGACCTTATACAAATTATGAATATTATTATTTTATTTAATAAAGTGCAATATTTGTTGAAGTGTTTCAAAACTGCAAATTTTATCAGCTCTGCGTGACAGATATTATAATTGTTCAACAAGCATACATACTAGGAATAGAAAGAAGTAGGTAGCAGATTGTTTTTTCTGATGACAGTAATGTTCTTTTTGCTTCTCTACTACTATTTAGGAGAATTTATAACTGCCCCAATATGCATGAAATTGCCAATACTAAGACGATCTTTGATTGACATTAAAACCTCTGTCCTAAAACACACTAAAATCAAAACAGATATTTTGGCCTGACATTCTCAGAGTGAATGTAATATCACAGCTGGCCTTTTTGGTAATAGAAAATGTAAATTATATATATTGAAACTTTTAAAGAATCGCCCACTTTCTTTTGTAGGAGGCAAAACAGAAAGCACCTTTATTAACTTCAGCTACCCACATTAGTCCAGTCATTCTAAGGTTTAACCTTGCACAAATTCCCATTGAGCTGAAATTTTTCAGATTGGCTCCATTTGATGCCATGAGCAACCTACAAAAGTCCCCTATTCTCCCCCTTCGGCTTCCTGGTTTTCTAGGTGCTGGAGAAATGCTGGAACAGCTGTTACGCACAAATGGATACTCGCATTGAGCTCAAATAGGTCTCAAATGAAAGATAAATAAATGGGCTTTAATTTAAATTTAAATTAGGTATCATTCGGTGACTCACAAATTGATAAAACTATGTCAAAGTAAAAAAACTATTAATTTTTTGATTTTAATGCTTTCATTTTCAAACATTATTTACACACTTGATATAAAACTATTCAGATATTTTTTTAGATTTCTATAGATACATTAATATTGCTTGTGCGGTAAATAGTTGCAAATATACAAGCGTTTCAGGGAAACACTACCTTATATTTGGAATCTCATAATACAGAAAATAATACAGTGAGTTGGTTCACCCTGATCAAACTACACTATCACCATTTTCCCCAACTCTTTTTCATTTGAGACCTTTTTTAAACTTAAATACAATATCATATTACACAGATATATGGCATCCAAAAAATTACTGACCCATGTTGAGCATACATAAAAAAATACATGAATTTGAGATAAAAACTAACACATCCTCTGTATTTTCCAAAATGTATTGTTTTTCTAGTACCAATGCAACAAATGATATATTCCTATCTCCAATCGTATTTTAATTATTCACGTTTATAAATTTAATAGGGGTCAATATTTTATTGGACACTCTGTATGTGAATAATGCTTATAGTACTTCACAACCTCCAAGATTCTGTTCAGCGCCATTACCACTGACTAATGGAGCTTATCTGCAAAATGTTAAAAGCTCGCAAATATCATCTGGAAGAATGCTTTGGATGTACCTCCTATCCTGAACAATATGGCTACTTGAAAAATAGTGTTTCTAATACACTTACTCTCATTCTTGTGCTAAAATATGTTGCATTAGCTCCATCTGAGGTCTTGAAGTTGATTAAACACTCAAATGATATTGAAAAAAACATGTTGCGTTAACACATGTTTGTTCTCTGCGCAATGTTTTGTGTTTATGCGGCTAACGGTTGTTTAAATAGAAATAGCTGATTACAAAAGGAGTATTAGGAGGATAAGCAAATAGAATAGATTGAGATTTCAACAAACGGACATTTGTATTTATTTAGTGAGATATAACTGAAAATCTAATTGAACCATAATACTTTTCTTGTGAATGCATCCCTCCCTCCTTTTTTTTTTAATACAAACCTGCATATTTTAAAAATTAGCTATAAATATAGAAAAGGGAAAAAAAACATGTTTTTGGACAACAAATTATACAAATATCCCTGGAACTTAAATATTTCATATAGGGATGGCCACTATTTTGAATTCTGAGAGTTGCTCAAAGCTATTTCATGGATATCCAATACTAATACCCATAATTTTTTGTATTTACATAGCCTAAAGATAACTCAACAATAAAAAAAAATGTAATACTTCAAAAACTGGTTCGAGGAAATTCTTCATTTGGCTGACTAATGTCATTTAATGTCAGAATGAAAGGGAAATTCAATTTTTAAGGAAGAAAGTGTAAATTAACGTATATGTTAAAATCTCAATCCAAATGTTAAAGGTGCTTTCATTAATGACTTCCTTTATAAAAGCATATCCCCAGCTGATGCTTATAAATCGCATTTTAACTTATTTTATGACGGGTGTAGATTTCCTTTTCCTTGCAATACCTTTCTCTCTAGTTGCTGGAATTACGTGTCTCTAAGTACTGGTTTCGAATGCACCTGTCCAGGTGTATCATCATTTCCAACAGAGCAGAACGTAATTTCATGACTTATCATTCAATGACGCAGGAACAAAATCAGTTGCAGTTAGAGAAAGGAGATATTTGATTGGGTTCAGAGGATTTCTGCTATGATCATTTTGCGTTTATCACGAATATGTACGATTGGATGGACATATATTTAATTAATAAAAATAAATCAAATGTCAAAAATTTCAAGATTGAAGTAATTTTTTCATTAAAATGTTGCATTTTGAATCTATATTTATACAATGCCCTTATCACGTTTATTAATAATCATTTTACGACTTTTTCTTATACTTTAAATTTCATTGACCAAAACATAGAACAAATAAAAAAAAATAAAAAAAATAATCAAATTTAAGCAATTATAAAATGAATTCTAAGAAGAAGAGCACAAATGTTAATAAAAGTGGAAAGGGGGAGGGATATGTACCCTTACAAGAACGTAATCACTGTAATCCTGAATAAAATAGTACTTTTGAGTAACCAATCATTAGTTTTTAAAATATTTTAATTAATACTAATTTGTTTTAACGAAACTCTACTTGAACTATACTCAAAAGTGGTTGTACTTTGGTCTTATATCATTTACAACACTCACTGCTAAAAGAAAGATTGCTGCTTTTTGAAAAAAAAATATAATTAAAGAGCGCTTTAAATGATTTAGGATAAAGGGCACATCTGGTTCAAAAGTACGACAGTTTCCTCTCCGATATGAATTAACTCATGAATTAACTTAAGCTAGTAATTTTAGGTAAAAAAATTCTATAAATTCTAACTTAACAGTGTCGCTTCATCTCTTTATGCAGATATGAAATTTTTTTGTGTAAAGAGATCGATGAAAGCTTTAAGTATTATGTCCAAAACAAGCCCCCCCCCCCCCTTTTAATGAAGTTACTACTTCCCCCCTACATTTCCTACCATCCACGATTTCCTGTTCCTTCATGTACACTGATATTTATTGCGTGACGTAAAGAGCCACTTGAGTTCAATGTGCTATACATGAAGGAGGGGATTCACAATGTCATATTATCGTTTTGCCATACAAGCAGATTAATTTTTGCAAATACACAACAAATTGCATTTCATGCTAAAGGCTGTTGTTTTCAAATATAAACAAATTGCCCGTAAGTATTTTTATAGATGTGTAAATAGCATATTTTTTGCATTTAATGCATTTTGTGTGAAAAGTAATGTTTACTTGTAGTATTTAATGTTGATAGAAAGTAGTTTGTACAAAAAATCAACGATAAGTGAGCATACCTCAAAGATAATCAATGAAAAAAGAATGAGCGGCATAATAAAACGATGCATTAGTAATTTACAATATTGCGCTTTTACTCAATGAATTACCAATTACCATTTTACTTTATTTTTAAATTATTTTGCAATTAAATGTTAAATAAGTTACACTTTAAAGAGAAAATAAATGAATAAATGCTTCTTTCTAGAAGAAATTATTCAGATAAATACGAAGCACAATAATTAATATGCAGGAAACATTATTGCACTTCGAGAAAACACCGGATTCGCCGTTATACAATCATCTCATATAATCAACCCACGCAAATTATAACTAAAGGCTGCTCCTTGCTTTCAAATTTTAAAAAGACACTAATATTGATGAGTTTAATCTTAGAATAATAGCATCCAACCGAAGACTGGCCGCATTATTAAACAATTCTGAAATTGGAACCTCTCGAAAGAAATGAAGTAGAACGCTCTCAATTCTGAGGGAATTGATTGTAATTTTAAAACTGAGGATAAGGAAAGGATATTAAATTCATAATGAAGGAAACGGTTTTCTGATTCTCTCGTAATAAAATACTATAAAGACTTTCTTTTTGGGCAAGAAGACTAATAGGTTTTCCTTTGTACGAGTAATTGCGTATTTACTTAGTAAGCTAGCGTATATTTAGATTCGATTTGAGGTTTACCAGGGAGATAAATTTCTTAACAGCCTAAACAGAATCTTTATTAAATATATTTGATACGTTCTTACCTTTTGTTTTGTTAATATGAATTATACATTTTATTTGTTGGGGATTTTGGGTTGATTAATAAAAACGGATTGGATATAATTTTTTCATAATACGATATTCAGTGTAAATATTTGTTTAAAAAAGCGGCAATGTTAATGTTTTTTCAGAGGAGGGGGATTGAAAAAGGAAATATTAGAGATAAAAGTTAATTTAAAAGATTTCAATCGTAATCTTAAATGTAATTTCATTTTTATTTCAATTGAAGATCAAAGGGGAAGAATGGTTTAAGTCACTTGGAAGTGATTTTGAGAAAGCATCCTTTAAATGTTTAACCCATTAATTACGATTGGTTAGAAAATTTGCCATTCGACATTTTAGTTTTTTTCCTTGCTAATAAATTGCAATTGTGGTTCAACTTAGTGTGTTTTTTAAAAATCTTAAAAATAATTTTCCCGAAAATTTTTAAAAATTAAAAATATAATTTCAATGATCTATCAAGATCCTAAACAATATATTTTATCCTAAACAAGGCATAGGATAAAAAGACATCGTTTTTAACTATTTCAAAGTCGTCTTTAATAGGTTAAAATATTTAGAAGTATATTAAAACATGTAATACTTTCTGTTAATTATTTTTTAAACTAAATCAATCTTCTGCATTTATCTAGCATTGGTTGGTATACCGATAATGAACCAAAAAACGGCAATTTTAGATCCATTTTTCCAAAAAGTGAACTCAAAAAGTTTTTCCTTCTTTGCCTTAATCAGTAGAGAATTAATGTTGACAATTCAATCTGCCACAATCAACATCGGGTCTAATAGTTCCTGAAATCAGAATTTATAAAGGAAAGCATTTGAATTCCTATCCCTACGTAGTAATGATAATTTAAATATCATGAGATGCATTTTTAACCATTTTTAAGATCCTCTACTCCACGTATGGGGATTAGGTGATGACACTAATGAGCAATCTCTTTCCCTACCACGGTTATTTGAAAATGCCCAAACAGAATTATATTTACTAAAAACACTACTCCATTTGCAGGTATTTAGTATGAAATAACACACTACTTAAAATTAGGGGTGAGGAACATCGCACAACTTTCAATTGCACTATAATATTCAAGTGAATTTGTGTCGTTTGTATATTTTCCTCCTTTATTTAGCATAAATGACCAGTTTGGCAATAATTCTTGTATAGGTCTAAAAAAAGGGAGGGAAAAAAACCTCCAAAATGGTGATTTTTACAATATACTTTCGATAATCCTTATATTATCCTTTATTATAAGCGAAACTGAGGGGAGAAGAAAAAACGATCGTTGATGAGGTATGCTCAAGGAAAGCGAACTCTGTTTTGAAGGTATTCATTTTTTACGCCGTTAAAACATTTTTGAGGGAATTTTGGAGGTGGGGATGCTTAGAACACCTTAAGAGGCATTACCAAAGCGATTTTTATCAAAATCGTTAGAGCCGTTTTTTAGCAATCATTGAAAAACATGATTTTTTCAGTTGCCGCTACCTTATGCGCATGCGCGATTTTGACGAAAACCTTAATGGTAGGTCTCATGGCCACCACTAACCCTCATACCAAATTTGAACATCTTAGGTCAATTTGTTCGGGAGTTATGCTGACCACAGACACATTATTTCTAGATCACTTTTTTGAAATCAGGATGTTCCAAAACGTGGAGAAACGCAAAAAATATTTTGACTGAATGCTATACTTTCATAACCCTATGTAATTGAAAGTAAAAATATATTAGGCTCAATGCTTTATTCACACGTTTCTTGCATGAAACTCCTTTAAAAACGCGAAAATGTCGCTTTTATCAGTACATTACATTATGATTTGATATTACAAAGTAGCTTGCCGTAACCTTAGCCCCAATCTTACAAAATAAGCAACATCAACATGACCCAAACCCCCTCTCGCATCCTCGACTGCATCACGTTTCTTTTTCTCTTGCTTCATTAGGAACATAAATTTTTCGCCATTGCTCTCCTTCTTAAAACAAAATACTCTTCCTATAATTAAACATTTAAACCTTGAAATGTGTTATTCGCATCAATACATTATATTATGTAGTCGACTTCATGTAATATAACAGTTTAGCAACACAGGAAGCATTGTGCTTACTTTCTAATAGTATATAGACGTCCAAGTAAAATATGTGTGTCAAAACATACATTCTCTATGAAATATTCACAAATTTGATACTCAATATTTGCATGCTGTTTGTTTTATAACGGGAACACATTTAGAATTTTTATTCAAATAATCTTCCAAACAAAAGACAATATACGTAAAGGTAAAACAAGGAAAATAATTGGACATTGAGGATTTTAGAAATATAAATCTCTAATTTTAAATAAAAATAAAGCATTAAACCTTTCTGCCGAAAAAAAAAAATCATAAATGAATTATATACATTTCCTCTGAAACAATCCGGAAGTCTTACATAATTTAAAATGACACATAGTACTCAAATCAAAACTCATTTGAGGAAAGCTCATCTTCTATATTGTACCCTCTCATTAAAAAACAAAAACGATATTGATTGAAAAAATTTCCCATAACCATCAACCAAAGAAAAATTACAACACGCGAGTGTTTTCGGCGTGTCTTTTATCTCCTAGCTGACGTCACATTAAACTAATTATCCTTCTCTATCATTACTACATTCAAGTTAAGAATCTGCCGCGTGCTATTACTGCAAGTGTAGAAAATGCAAAATTAAAAACAGGGTTCCCACGAGCCCCAACATAGTTTCCTCTTGAACACCTGTTACGCGTGACTGGCCACCAGTCCCATTCTGACTCTAATAGCGGTTAAAATGAGTGCGCCACGTGGCCTGCTGGCCAGGAAAATGACCACTTTGCGGGGTGACACGTGGCATGCGGTTGGCAGCGGTACCACGTGATCGTGGTTCTCCGGTACTCGATAGTCATTGATTCTTTGCGAGGGAATGAAGTGTAGGCGTGTTGACTTCATTTCCGTTAGTGGCTCTGTGGGAGGTACGTTTCAACGAGAATTAAAAAGTGGTGGTTAAGAGTTGACAAGCGACTGTTCAGTGGATGTATGTTGGGGAGTGGGATGTTACCAGTAGAAATTTGACAACCTGTTCACTACTTTGCAGTTTAAGTGATTGTGTTTTTTTCTAAGCTGAGTCGCTTCTGAAATGGTAGAATATTGTTAGTTAACTAAAGAAATTAAATACTTTTTTATATGGCATAGATAGAAACCAAGGATTAGAAGTCACATTTAAAAGAAACAGGTGTCTGCCGAAAAAAGTTAAAAAGCCCTAAATCCAAAAAAATTAAAATGCATATTATGACACTTTCTAAATAGTCCTTAGATAATAATCTGTTTTTTACCCCATTGAATGACTCAAGTTCTTAGGACATGCGAACCTATACAAGAATTAAAAAATATGTTATTTCAAAGGACGAGCTCAAAAGCGTCAAATTATGCATTTAATTTATTTTTTTTCGGGGGGAGGGGAATTTAGGACTTTTTAACTCATGACGGCAGTGTAACTGACTACTAGTCAGGACCTAATTTTTGCATGGGCTGATTTTCCACTAAAAGAAGAACTTAAAGCTATCTTTGTATTTTCAATTAATTTTTATTATTTAAATATTCGATTGGCATCGTATTAATCTGTAGATAGACTTTTTCATTTTGTTACCTGGTATGCAGTATGATGTAAATATATTAACTGTTAAGCATGCATGAATATCACGAAAACAATTGCAGAAGATTGAAACTTGCTGTTATATTTATGGGAAAACATTACAATTCAGATTAATTTTCTTATTTTATTGACTATTCAATAAACATTTCAGACAACACAGCAGTATTGGCCAAAGTTGGAAACAACGGTTTTGGAAGATTGGCCCTCCTGGTCAAAACTCGAGCATCGTTCCAAAATACACTATTTTAAAAAAAAAACTAAAAAAAAAAAACACATCACAAAACATATTTTTTTAGCCCTTCATGTTTTCTTATAAAATACATTTCAATTTTAAAACTGTGCCTCAACATTTCCAAACTTTCAGTATATTTTATCCAGCATAGGAAGATATTGGTCAAGATCCGTAACAACGGCCAGTCTACAACGGTCCACATCGGGATTGGCCGATGTCGAGAGATATTGGCCAGCGTATTTGGGCTACTGGGGATACAAGTAATTTCAATCTCTTGTGGGTAACTCACATACTTCTAAAAATAGATATTTACTTTTGGGACTCCTTGCAGTTGTGAAGTAAAAAAAAAATTCTTCCTTAACAAAAACTTTTTTTGAGGAAGGGTGAAGGGAATGGTTCCATTTTCTCAGGTCCACAAAAGTCTAAATAAAACCCACCTAAAAGCGTACGTTGGGCATTCTTTTTCAGCCACCATTACCGTAAGAAAAGAAAATTCTATAAATATGAACTATTTATTGTACAGGAAACCTACCTGATACAAAACTTACGTCAAAAATTATGATTGAGCTAATTGAACAGCCGTGAGAAAGATTTTTAAACCTTCCTCCCTGGAATTTTGTTTTACTCCATTAGACTCCTGGAATTCAATTGGTGGTGTATGATTGAGTGTTTATATTCATTAATGTTAGTAAATAAACCCTTATTTTTTTGGTCCCCAGAGCTCAACCATTAGTATATTGCTGTAAAACTCCGACTTTGATTTTATGTGTTTTAAAATTGATCAAGAAAATTTAAATAAGTAATCACCATCGCATCGAGGTTTTCAACAATTCAAACAATGCCCACGCCATGGGTTTCCAAGCTGACCCATAAAGTACATTTGTTTAACATGAAAAAATGGCGATTGAGTTTTGGGATTAAATAAGTCATAACACATTAGGTAGAAGATATTTAACCGATTTCGAAGAATATGAAACAAATGACGTGCCGAATTGTCGTGAACTAAATATTAAGAAAGGACGAGAAGTCCATCAAGAACAAAAAAACATAATTTTGACTAAATTTTTTTTTTTTGTTTAACTGTATTGTTTCCAAGCAGACCTCTAAAATAAGATACATTTTTTAACACGAAACAAATGGTGTTAGAATTTTGAGATTAAATAAGTCATAACACATCAAGTAGAAAGTATTTAACCGATTTCGAAGAACATGAAATGCTCTGCAGATCTGGTGTAGACTAAAGATCAAGGAAAGACGAGAAGTCCATCAAGAACACAAAAACATGATTTTGTACAAATTTTCTATTTAAATATACATTATAGTTAACAGGAATAATTTGAATATTATACATAATAAATGGTTATTATTTATAAAAACTAGTTATTATGTATAATATCCAAATTAATAATATTAGCTATAACATTTACATACTGCAGACAGTAAAGTCTTTTTATTTTACATTTATATAGTTTTTTTTTTAATACAATAGTTTGAGAATGGAATTTTTATCCATTGACTATTAACACAATTTAAACTCAGCCTAAGCCGGTCCCAAGCCCGGTTGAAAAAGGAGGAGGGGGCCTAAAAGCTGCCATGGCATAGTCTGTTACTACCCTGACGATCTGCTGATGGTCGTAAGACCTAGGTAGATAAGACGGATGTGACAGATGAACGGCAACCAAAATCCAAGGTGTGGATACCGTGCTTAAGAGAATGTGAATGTCACATGGCAACCAGGATTAAAGGTTGTCTCTAACGGTTCACCTCGTGAAGTGGCGAATCACGTTGTATTTAGCCTTCCGCCTGCACTGAGGGTCCATACAGGTGGGGACTCAAACTTACCCTCAGTCCTTAATAACACATGGGAAATAAAAAAATAAAAAAAATAAAAAACCGGTGGGTCAAACCGCAAAACAAGTTTGGAGCAACCCAAACCCGGCCAAAGTGGATCTGGCTCTTCTGAGTCAACCACTGAGGTATGTGGCGAAGTTGTTCCGAGCACCAAAATGTCTGTCGATAGTTGTCCTTCGGGACCCGCGACAAGCAAACAAACATCTGTCGATAATGGTCCCTCGGGGCCCGCGACTAATCCAACCGGAGGCTCTCTTAGCTCTCTACCCGAATGGTCAACTATGACGCGTTCTCAAAAGAACAAGCATAGGAGGCAAATGGCTCGTCAGCATCTTAACGCTGAAACTGGAGACAACGCTGCTCAACATCGTAGCACAACTCCAGCGGGGAAAAGAGGTAGGGTCAGTGATACCACCCCTTCCCCATCCACAGGTGCACAGGCTAAACGGGCAAGGACGGCTGAGTCCCCATCCTATAGCCAAGCTGCCACCGGAGTAAAGATGGCAATCGTCCGAGAAAACTTCCCGGATGGTACACTGTCACCCGATGATGCCCTGATTATACAAGGTGACATCAACAAGGTCATTGACGCAGAGGATGTCGCCCGGGAGGCCCCCCAGATTTTAAATTCGGGTGTGCTCAACGGTGCTTTGATGATCCACTGTGCCAATGACTACACCGTTGCTTGGCTGATCAAGAACTACGATGGTAGGGTAGTAAGCCAAGATATAAAGGTCCAGGTGAGAAAAGCATCGGACCTACCGAGACCCGTAAAGATGGCTCTAAAATCCCGGGATATTCTCACCACAGATGGGGAGGTCCTGCTCAAGCGAATTGCCCGCTTGAATACAAGCCTCAACACTGCCGAGTGGAAAATCCGGGAGAGAAAAATCGTCGGTGATCACGCATACATCAGGTGGATCATCGAGATGGATCTCAAGTCCTCGAAGTACATCAAGGAGAAGAATTTTGAGATCTTTACGGGGAGCTTTGGAAAAGGACTACTAAAGATCATCAGCGACCCCAATGTTGCTCGTGTGTCTCCTCCGTCTGCTGCTGTGGGTAAACCACTGGCGGAATCCAGCGATGTGGCCCAACAGCCCACGTTGGAGACCGCCGTAATGAAACCTCCTGTTGAGTCTGATGGTGTGGTCGAAAGGCCCAAATCGGATGACGCAATGGAGGAATCATTGGCACCTTCGGAGAAGGACGTACGGGTGACGTCAGTGGAACCAGCCACAGATACTATGGAGGTCGTTCAAGATCCAGCGGAAACGACCCCATCAGTAAGTACCGGAGCGGAGGTTCAAAAAACCCCGTCTCCTTCTAGTCCTATTAGTGATTCTTCTGGATCACTATATAAAGTTTTTGGCGATCTCGATTTCTCAGACTCGGGATCCGATATTACAATTGTGTCTGTCTCCCCCACTAAGGAGGACACAGTACTAAAAGAGAAGAAATCTTCTGATTAGGGTGACAGCTTTATTAATTTTAATTCATGTCCGAAACCCAAAAGAAGTCGAGCAAAACCATCAAGGTTGCTCAAATTAATCTTCATCATAGCCGGTCAGCAACTGCTTTAGTCAATAAAAGACTGGTAGAATCAAGGATAGATATTGCCTTGATACAGGAACCCTGGGTCAACAAGGGTAAAATCCTAGGCCTAGGCAACTGTGGGAACCTATTCTTTGATCGCTCAAGTAGTAAACCGAGAGCTTGTATAATTACAAATAAAAATATTAATGCTCTTCTTATAGCCGACCCACTGGATAGTGATAATGTAGCTATCAAGTTAATCAGCAAAAACGGAGATATTACTTATATTATGTCAGTATATCTTCCATACGAGGATGAAATTCCGCTAACAACTTCAACTAGAAGCTTTGTTGAGCGTTGCTCACATTCTGGGATGAAGGTCATTGTGGGTTGCGATGCTAATGCACACCACACCATATGGGGCAGTACTAACTGCAACAAAAGAGGTGAGGATCTAATTGAATTTTTCTTAAGCAATAATCTGTATATCCTCAATACTGGTAATAAACCAACATTTCTTACTTGTAATAGAAAGGAGGTCATTGACATAACCTTCTGTAATAATAAAGCAGTCAACTGCATACAGGATTGGCATGTTTCTGAATGTATTACACTATCAGACCATAAACTAATCCAAATGTCCATTACAGGCCCTGCACTTATAACTCAGCAGGGAAGGCGGAATCCCAGACACACCAAGTGGGATTCCTATCGGGAGGACCTTCGGCTTCTCCTAGAAGGTAAGAGCTTTAATTTTCCTTCACTGGTGGACCTGGAGCTGGCGGTTGACTCTGTACAACGGTCCATCCTCCTAGCCTACCAGTTAAATTGTAAAGCTTTCACAACTGGGATGCCAAGGCGAGTTCCTTGGTGGAACAAAAACCTCAGTATAATACGTAAAAACTGCAGAAAGCTCTTTAACAGAGCCAAAAAAACAGGTAACAGGTGAGTGGTCAAAGTATAAAGATGCACTCACCAGTTATAATAAGGCCATTAGGAAAAGTAAAGAAGAATCGTGGAGAGACTTCTGTGGCCAGGCGGACAATATGTCCAGTGCAGCTAGACTGACCAAAATATTATCAAAGGACAGTCAGTGCCAACTGGGTTCCATCAGGAAGGACGATGGCACATACACGGAAGATGGCAAAAGTACACTAGCGGAAATGCTTAAAGTACATTTTCCTGACTCCACAGTCGCAAAATCAAGTGACATGCCTGCCATTTCCAATCTTACACTATCACGTAGTAAAAAAGAGGACTGGGTTATGGCTAAGAGTATAATTACTCCAAATAGAATTGCATGGGCTATTAATTCATTCAAGCCCTTCAAATCACCTGGAGCTGACGATATTATACCAGCTCTACTCCAACATGGCAAAGATATTATTATGCCACACCTATGCAGAATCTTAAGATCATGTATAGTATATGGCTACATACCACATGCATGGAGAACCTGTAAAGTTATCTTTATACCCAAACCAGGAAAGTCATGCTACAATGAAGCCAAAGCCTTCAGACCTATTAGCCTGACATCTTTTCTCCTTAAGACTCTGGAGAAATTGATTGACAGGTATATCAGAGATGAGGTTTTAAAAGCTAAACCCTTATCGAGATTTCAACATGCATATCAACCTGGGAAATCTACAGAAACTGCCC
Organism: Linyphia triangularis; assembly: GCA_963978545.1. Classification (NCBI taxonomy): domain Eukaryota; kingdom Metazoa; phylum Arthropoda; class Arachnida; order Araneae; family Linyphiidae; genus Linyphia; species Linyphia triangularis. The sequence goes on from OZ021733.1 coordinate 35,481,724, forward strand.
TATACGACCTTGTTACGGTACTAGATGGGGCAGTCAATGGAAAGGAAATAGCCATGGCAACCTTTCTGGATATCGAGGGGGCTTTTGATAAAGTTCCAACAAATGTAATCAATAATGCCCTTCTCAAAAGAAATGTTAATTCAAGCGTATGTACCTGGATTAAAAATATGCTTGAAACCAGATTGGCTCAAGCCTCCCTTTTGGGAGACTCGCTCACTGTGGAGAATTGTAAAGGATGCCCACAAGGAGGAGTGCTGTCACCACTGCTATGGAGTCTGGTGGTTGACGAACTCTTAAACAGGATTAATTTTTTGGGCCTGCATTGTCTAGGTTATGCTGATGACATAACACTGGTCGTAAGAGGTAAATTCCAGAATACTGTAACTGACCTCATGAGCACTGCTCTAAAAAAGGTAGAAAAATGGTGCAAAGAGGTAGGATTGTCGGTTAACCCCAGCAAGACCAACCTAACAGTGTTCACTAGGAAAAGAATACATGATATGCAAACCATAAAATTCTTTGGGAAACCACTTTCATATTCAGATGAGGTTAAGTATTTAGGAGTTGTCTTTGACAAAACCTTGACATGGAAGCCACATCTCCAATACAGCACCAGCAAAGCCAAACGAGTGTTCTGGGCCTGCAGACGTGCTATTGGAAATAACTGGGGCTTGTCACCAAAAATGGTGCTCTGGATATATACAGGAGTAATTACTCCAATGATATCTTATGGGGCCATTGCCTGGGGAAATAGAACCCATAATGAAACTGTGAAAAAAGAACTCACTAGTTTACAAAGAATGGCAACCATTGCAATTACAAATGCAATGAGAACTACTCCCTCACAGAGTCTAGAAATTCTCCTAGATTTTCTACCACTACACAAACAAGTGGAACTAGAGGCTGTTTTGTGTTCACGACGGCTAAAACTCATGAGTTTATGGAAAACATCCTATGAATTACCTTTGTTTAAAAATATTCAGACACAGGTAAAAGAACATCCCTGTCTAACTATGAGATCTGACTGGATGTTAAAGCAATATTGCTTTAAAGCCAAATACAATATCATCTTCCCGACCAGAGAGGACTGGAGATTTCCCTCCAATCTGACTAGGAGAGGAGATGAAATTTGGTATACAGATGGTTCAAAGACATCTTATGGCACTGGTTCAGGTGTCTTCTGTCCTAACAGAAAAATAAAGCTATATTTCTCTCTGGGCAAGTTGGCTACTGTATTTCAGGCTGAGGTTCTTGCAATTACGGCATGTGCCTACAATTGCCTAGATAGGGGGGTTGTTAAGAGGGTCATAAAGATTTTCTCTGACAGCCAGGCTACACTAATGGCTTTAAAGAGTCACTGCTTTACATCTAAAGCAGTGTGGGAATGCCACAATGCACTTGAAGACCTAGCTGAGGGTAACAAGGTTACTCTTCTCTGGGTCCCTGGTCACTGTGACATTGAAGGTAATGAAATGGCAGACCAACTAGCTAAACAAGGATTTGAATTATCCTTTGTTGGTCCAGAACCTGTTTTGGGTCTGCCCCCCAATGCGGTCAGGAAAACTATCAAAAGCTTTTTATTGACTGAATCCTATCAAGCATGGCTTGAATCTAAAAATCAAAGACAAGCCAAAGAGCTCAATCAACAGTCACCCTGGAATAGATCGAGGGAGCTAGTAAAATTGAGCAGAAAAGAGATCAAGGTTGCTGTAGGCCTTTTAACTGGACACTGCACCTTAAATAGACATCTTAATCTGATAGGTGTTATAGATGACCCACTATGCAGAGGCTGTCGTATGACAAAGGAGAGCTCTACACATGTGTTATGCAATTGTGACTACTACTCTGCCCAAAGATTTGAGCATCTGGGATACCATTGTATCGACCCTTGGGAATTGTCAAATGTTCCAATCAGGTCTATACTGAAATTTATTTCAGCAACCGGTCTTCTTTAGATCAAATAGGGGGTTTCTGTACAATAGACTTCAGTCGCGGTGCTGGTACTCGATAGAGTCACCCCCATTCACAAGTCATAAGTCATAACACAATTTAAGTTCCAGTAATAAAAAAAAAAATTCATAGGTAATTTTTACGCATGTTTTTCATGTAATTTTTGCAATCATTTTTATGACCTATATAATCATATTTTAATGGATTTACTTAATTTAATTATATCTATTTCCTATTTTAAATTTTCAATACGTGCACTGTTCATTTATTTCGCACGATACCAGTACATTTTTTTTTATTTCAAATCTAGTTTAAATTTCAACCGAAACGCATTTTCTTATTAATACCCAAAAGTGAACTTTTTCACAATTATCAAGCACCACTATAATCAATAATTTGCCTTGCTACCTATGACTAAAATTTTTAAATATTTATTCCTTTGATTCGCCGATGTTCTCGGAACTCCCTTTGTATTTGTTCGCCGATAGCTTTTAACGTCCAAAAATAGAACTCTATTATTATTTTCTTTTAAAGATTCAGATATATACAGATATATATTCAGAATATTATACATAATAAATGGTTATTATTTATAAAAACAAGTTACTATGCATAATATCCAAATTAATAATATTAGCTATAACTTTTACATACTGCAGACAGTAAAGTCTTTTTATTTTACATTGATGTAGTTTTTTTAATATAATAGTTTGAGAATGGAATTTTTATCCATTGACTATTAACACAATTTAAGTTCCAGTTATAAAAATTTTGTTTTATAGATAATTTTTAAGCATGTTTTTCATGTAATTTTTGCAATCATTTTTATGACCTATTTAATCATATTTTAATGGATATAAACTTAATTTAATTATATCTATTTCCTATTTTAAATTTTCCATACGTGCACTGTTCATTTATTTCGCACAATACCAGTAAATTTTTTTTATTTCAAATCCAAGTTTAAATTTCAACCGAAACGCATTTTCTTATTAATACCCAAAAGTGCACTTTTTCACAATTATCAAGCACCACTATAATCAATAATTTGCCTTGCTCCCTATGACTAAAACTTTTAAATATTTATTCCTTTGACTCGCCGATGTTCTCGGAACTCCCTTTGTATTTTTTCTCCGATAGCTTTTATCGTCCAAAAATAGAACTCTATAATTGTTTTCTTTTAAACATTCAGGAGGATATAGATAAACTTCATCCTTTACATCCCGTGATTACAAATTAATGGAATTTATTAATAATTAGTTCATGAATTGAATAGTAATTTGATCGCGGCATATTCTTTTCTGTAACCTTTAAATTAAAATAAATGAATATAGCACAGTTTTAATTAAAGTTGCTTTATTGTGAATTTACTGAAAAACCGGCGGCCTCTGCATTTATCTGCCAAATGCAGCTAAGGCTATGTTTTCCAAAATACGATGTTTGTCGAAATATTTTACTACATTAGAATTTTAACTAGATGTATATATTGTCATTTGATTTTTAATATTATCATAATTAAAACTAATTTTCATTCAAAATAAAATCAAAAGTTTTATTTTTTAAAAAACATTTAAAAAAGTTTTTTACTTAAAAAAATATATAATTTTGTAAACATTTTGTTTTAATTAAAAAAAAAAATTTGATTTTTAATTAACTCTTTTTAATATTTAAAAAGTATTTATTTTACTTCTGCAGGCATCACCACTAAAGTTATGTAAATTGATTTTTTAATGTTTGTAGGAAAAAAGCAACATTATATCTTGCATTTAATTCTGTACAGTAGATCTTATGTAAATAACGTCCGTTTAAGTTCAAAATTTTAATACTTGGAAGTGTGAATCTAAGGTACAATTGGGCAATTTTTAAGATTCTGATAATTGTTTTTTTATTAAGCTATGTAGGCTAAGGAGAGATGAATTTGTTTTTAAAGATAATTAAGCGTAAACATTTAAATTAGACAGAAAGTGTCATCGTCATCCTTACATTATGCAGAAATATTATAAATAGTGCATTATCTTAGTTTTTTTAGATCAATAATTATAAACTAGTCATAACTTAAGATAAATACATCAAGCAGTTAATTTTTATCTTAATTAAATAAATGTTTTAGTACAGCTACTATTTTTGTAAAATGGAAAATAAAATTTTATGCTTAACACAGAATTTTTATTCAAAGTAAAGATAATTTCTCAAAATATTGATAGAATGGATATTTAAAAGTATATAAACAAAATATGAAAAAAAAACTTAATTTAGGACATAAAAATTTAGATATAGGGATAGTAATGATATTCTACCATATTTTTGCAATCATAAAAAAAAGAATAATATCTTTTTTTTTTAAATTACAAATTTAAAACATAAATTCATCTTATAAAATAATATAAAATATTATAAGACTAAACAGAATTTAATATAACTAAATAAGATTAAGGATGGAAATGACAGCAACAAATACATGTTTGCTAACTATCACCTTCAGCAATTCTAACTAAGACAAACAAAGGTATTTCCAAGCAGTATTGTTATTCCAGTCATAACCCTAAAATGGCTGTTGCGCACATAGTATGTTATTTATTAGTAGTGTCATTCATTATCCAAGAAAAGGATGTAAAAAGTATTGAAGAGTAGTGACACAAAATGCTAGGGATAAGTTTAAAAATCAAAATAATACTTTTAAATGATTTTTATGGAAATGCTTTAATTTTTGTAATTTAAAGGTATGATATTGAATAAAAAAGGATATATACATTAAATTTTATACAGTATCACTTGGCCTTGAAAAACAAAAATTTGTAATTGAAAAAAGGAAGTACAAGTATTGGATAAGAAAAGATTAATTATATTTATTCTCAGAGTAACCAAATTTGGAAGCAGACTGTCTTAGTAATCATTATAGTTTTTATAATTTCAATCTACTTTTTTGATAAAATGCTTTTATTTTTAGTAGTTGATTATTCTCTGAAGCAGGCTCTATGATTATTTTTATTTCATCAAAAAGGCTGTAATTAAACTGATGCTATCAAGGGCAGTCTAGAACCAGTAGAGATAAAAAAAAAACGTAGTAAACATTTGCATGAGAACCATTGAAAACATAAAAAAATTATCATAGTTTCATTTTAAATTTAAATTCTTATTAATTTAATTTGAAAAAAATATAAAAATTAAAAAATGGTAATTTTTTAATGATTGTGACAGTTTCCATATAATTCGTTAAAGTGCCATATTTCAGTCTGTTGGAAAATATTTTATCTAATATGTTTGTTTTTTTTCTTGTTTTTTTTAAAGATATTTTTTCTCTGTCCAAGCAGAATGTATTCTAAATTTATGAATATGTGTTCAATAGAACAGGCAATAGATGGTGCTTTAGGTGCAGTTTAATTCTGCTCACTCTATATTTAATTGTATTATTTGTCTGTAATTACATCTAAGTAATAGCATCAAAATCAAAAATATTCCATAAAGGAGATTTTTTTTAAGGTTACCAATTAATAACGCTTCATTATTGATATTGCCCCAGCAGTATATTTTCCAGCTTTCTTGTATATTGGTGCATGTTAAAATTTTAACCAAAATTGGCCAATCTTACTGGACTGTTGTTTCTGATATTGGCCAATACATCTGTGATACCTGGGCAATGACCAACCGAACACAAGGTATTAAATACAGATCTAACCAAAATTGGGTTAACTGTAGTTTCTGTTCTTAGATAAACAATACTTGTTCTTCATACATAGGAAAAAGGAATATCTCAATAGACTGTCAAATAAAACGAATTATCAGCTCAAACTATATCAAATGCAGTATTTCAATGTAGCAACATAAGACTAGTATATGGCATTTAAATTAGCCCTCATCTAGGTTGATTGGTTGGTTGGTTGAATTTTAAATTTATTTGGCACTAGGGAAACACAAGGGCCAAACTGCGCCGCCGTCATCTAGAAAACTCATTATTCTCATCACTGAATGAGTCAAGTCAAAGCCAGATAATCAGTATTCGATTTTGATTCAAAGCTGATCTGAGATTGTTTTCCTTGAATAGACCAACACATGTGAGCACGTGGACGAAACGCACGACTGCAACCCGCGAGTTCACGTTGCGGAACCACAGGTGTGGGAACCTCAAAATAATCCGGTTTCGCACATAAATGAGTGGTTAACTCTAATGAAGTAGCAATCCTTTAGTCACACTTGAACGAATTGACTTTTAATTTTTAACAGAGTCAGTGTCAACGGGTCTGTGTATTTCCAGGCCACGTGCTTTTGAATAAAAATAACTTGTTTATATAGAGCTGTTGCCAGCAACAGGTAGTTCTCGTTAACTTTCAGTGCAGATGAAATGTTAATGAGAACGAGATAAAATGTGTTAAACTTTAATCCTTTAAAATTCGAAAATTTTGCGGGATTAATATTTTACTGCCATGTATGTATGTATGTATGTATGTATGTATGTATGTATGTATGTATGTATGTATGTATGTATGTATGTATGTATGTATGTATGTATGTATGTATGTATGTATGTATGTATGCATTGTATTGTATTGTATTGTATGTATGTATGTATGTATGTATGTATGTATGTATGTATGTATGTATGTATGTATGTATGTATGTATGTATGTATGTATGTATGTATGTATGTATGTATGTATGTATGTATGTATGTATGTATGTATGTATGTATGTATGTATGTATGTATGTATGTATGTATGTATGTATGTATGTATGTATGTATGTATGTGCGTGTGTGGTTGATGGCCGATATAGATAAACCGATTTTGGTGTGAGCGGATAAACCAATATACAGGAAGACGTACTAGAATAAAACGTACATTTTTCGAAATTTTCCCAATCCTGTATTTATTCACCGATTGTTATTTCTTGCACAACTGTTAGGTAACTGAAAGGAATTTCAAATGTTGGAATGGCATCTACTGGTCATTTGCATGAGAAGATAAAGAAGTTTGCCCTACTCACCCATATTTACTGAAATTCCAAGATTTTATTACAGTATGTTGAGACACCGATTAGATGAGTGAAGATGTGTTTACGTTATTTATCAATATTGTATGTATGTGTGTGGTGAAGTTTGAGAAGTCAATGCCGAGGAAACACGTTATTTCGTATTGCCTTTTTCATTTTATCAGTATATTATTGCGATATTCTAATGACGGTTAGTTTACATATTCTCTTAGATAATAATAACCAAACGTCAAAATGGAAAGAAAAATTGTTATGAGAGTTTTTCGATCCATCCTGTTTTTGAAGGAGGTCAACAAAATTCAGATTTAGTGTTATTATGTTTTCACATTTTCATCATGTTTTCACATTTTACATTATGTTTTGATATATTCACTTAAGTTATAGCAATCAAAAGTTAGTATGGAAAGACAATTTTGTTTGGTCTATTTTATAACCAAGCATATTGTAATGTTGGCTATAAAAATTCCATTTAATAAATTATTCAATTTTTTTTAACTAATTACTAATTTTTCAAACTTAGTTTAATGCGAAAAGATATCGTTAACAATTTCTCTCTAAATCTTTAATACACATTTTAAAAAATTAAATTAAATAAAACCACTTATGCTCTAAAAACTCAACGTTTCTCTTTGAGATTTAGTCGTTCACATTCAATTATTTGTACATTATTTATCTGCAGAAAACCTTTATTATACATGATATTTTTAACTTTTTTTAGACTCTGAATAAAAATAAAAATGCTGCAATTGAACTTTTAAAAATTCAAAATTTCTTCAAACTTTTATTTTGCATATTTTTGGCCATCGAGCCAGGAAATCTCATCCAAGAAGTCAAATAAAATACATAACTGAGCATGTTTTTTCTTTTGTTAATTTGAATAGAATAGCACTTTTTTGTAGTGAAAACGTATTGTCTTTTTAATATTTCAGGAAAATAGACTCTAGAATTACTAGTAATTTTCAAAGTGCACTCAACATTCTATTATTTTGTCGAATGTCTTTTTTATCCCTAAATGTAGCTATCTGAAAGGAATATGCAATTTTGGAAAAGCACCGATTGCCTTTTAGCGTGAGAAGACTAATGGGTTTGCTCAACCCAAAAAGCACCAAATCTCTACCACAATGGGGGGAGAGATTGATTACTGATGCCCTCGATGAATTTTCTTTCTCAACACCTTTCTACTTCTTAAAACTCAAGGAAGGTTTTTTTTTTAAAACACACTCTTGGTTTAAATGTTTTTTTTTTTTTTTTTTTTTGTTTTTTTGTTGTTGTTGTTGAAATTCCTCTTCTGAAACTCAACAAATATTAGGAACTCTGGTTTGAAGCCTTGCTTTGACTTTCGTTTCGCATTGTAAATACCGGTACAGGATACTTCAGTTGTTTTAATTCAAAAGTTAGGTTTAATTACTCTAGTTCAGTAAAAAAAAATTATCTGTGAGAAATAGCATGACGATCGGATGAAGTTAACTGGATAGAGAAATGACGTGAACAGTTTAGGAAACCTTCTATTGCTCTTGCTCCATTTATTTCACTCTAATTAACCCTTTTAGATTGATTACTCATATCTAAAGACTTAAAACTAATTTTGGAAATGAGCTCATTTGTATTTACTCTAAAATAAAAACGAACTGGACTAAAAAGAATAAATACTAAAAATATAGAACTTTTTAATTTATATATATTTAATAACAACTCAGTTTATAATAATATGAGCAATTTTACGGAAAGTAATGTCTCAAGCTCAAAAGCTACAAAAAATATTCTTAATCATTTGTACATTCCTTCAACGGTTACTTTTTTTTTAGATGAACTGGGGTTTTATCACAATCACCAATTTATAAGAGAAAAAATTAAATTATAGTAGAATATCAATTTAATTTTTTTTTACAATTTTCATATGAACAAAATAAAAGTGTTCGAAAATGCAATGTGCTCCCTTGCACACTATTTTAGTACGAAGAACAGCTTAGCCTTCGTCCCCTTTCATGTTCTTTGCTTCAGCAACGTACTCTCAATTTATTTTCTTACACCCTACAGGGAACAAACTTCATTGACTTAGTAATGGACGACACCTCAGGCAAGCTCTTCGTAGTTTTATTATGATCTCTGAGCTATCTGAAAACGCAAACTTAAAAATTTTTAACTCTGTAAAAACATCTTTCTTTGACCTTTATCAGTTGGTTGTTAGATTTTTTGACACATTTACACTTAGACCATACTCGGGGTCTTTTATAGAATTCGATTCTTATATAGATTTCGTCCCCTCTAATACATTTTGGTGTTTACTGATATTGTTTTTTACTTTCAATTACCCATATGTACATAGGTTAATGAAAGTATAGCATTCGGTCAAAAAAAAAAAAAAAAAATCGATTTGTTTGCGTTTCTCTACGTTTTGGAACATCCTGATTTCAAAAAAGTGATCTAGTAAAAACGTATGTGTGTGTGGGTATGTGTGGCTGTGGTCAGCATAACTCCCAAACAAATTGACCTACGATGTTCAAATTTGGTATGAGGGTGAGTGGTGGCCATGGGACCTACCATTAAGGTTTCCGTCAAAATCACGCATGCGCATAAGGTAGCTGCCATTGAAAAAATTATGTTTTTCAAAGATTGCTAAAAACGACTCTAACGATTTTTATAAAAATCGCTGTGGTAATGCCTCTTAAGGTGTTTTAAACATCCTCACCTCCGAAATTCCAGTAAAAATGTTTTAATAGCTCAAAAAGTTGAAAAAAGAATGTCTTCAACACAGAGTTCTCTTTTCTTGAGCATGCTTCATCAATGATCGTTTTTTCTTCTCCCCTCAGCTTTGCTTATAATAAAGGATAATATAAGGATTACCAAAATCACCCTTTTGGTGATTTTTTTTTTTTTTTTTTGAGATCCATTCAAGAATTACCACAAAAAATATCGCCAAACTGGCCATTTATTCTAAATTAAGGATGAAAATATACAAACGGTAAATGATATAAATCCACATTAGTATTATAGTGTAATTGAAAGTTGTGCGATGTTACCCCTAGTTTTACTTATTATTGCTTTGGTTTGGTTTGTTTGTACTCCCAACGACCTATTTTTGTGCACAATAACGGCCAATCAGGCCGTGGCCTACAGCTTAAAGTGGATTCCGAAACACAACGAACATCCATGCCTAACCCAAGATTCGAATCCGGCACCTTTAGCATGCGAGGCCAGAACGCTAGCCCTACAGCCATCTGGTTGGCTACATATTATTACATATTAAGCAACAAAGCGACCTTTATGTGTTTTTTTCACTGGATATTTACTTTATTCTACAAATGCTCATTAGTTAATTAAAACTGCAAAAGACTCTTAAGCACTATACTTGTCATAACTTATTATAGCTGTTTAATTCACAACATAAATTAAAATAAATACCTTTTAATTTAATAGCAAAATAGAGATCCTGAAATATATTGGTACCCAGGATGCCTGTGCAGAAATCAGGCCATATCTATACTGCACCGGAACATCGTAAGTTTGAGATCTAGACAACTAAAAGTCGTCCGTGTGTGAAGATTTAATTGTTTTGCGGAGAGAACTTCTAAAACGCAACTGTCTTGCATTTTCTGCTTCTTGACTGGAAGAAAACCCTGAAAATTTCCTGCATGTTATCTGTCACAATCTCCACTGTGTCTACTCATTTTGAAAAGAAACTGCGGGCGCCAGGCGAAGTCAGATCCCAAGAAGTAAGGCACGTCTTTAAAATTCAATCAATAATCGTTGTGTAATACTTTTTATTGGATTCTGATTGTATTGTTGATTTTAACTTTATTATGTCGATGCATTTTTTTACTATAGGTGAACAAGATAAAAATTCATATCACTTCTACTGAAGAGTTAATATTAGCAAGTAAAATACATGTCTTCTGAAATTTTTTAAATATTGGTGTGTAAAATTGGAAATTAAGTTCCATTCTTGTACCCTGTAGTGGAATAAATAAATACGGATAAAAAGTAGTAATTATAAAGTCCATAAAGATTACATATTTTATTTCAATTTACATAATTGCTTTATGCAAAACATCAATAATATTATCTATAATTAATTATTGATAAATTCCATTAATAATAATTTAATTATAAAGCTCTAGACAGATTTTTTTTTTAAATTTCCTTTTCAAAAGAAAAAAAATACTTATAATTTTCCTCAAGAGATGCCAATTTTACTAACGCATGTCGACTTTTTTTTTTAAAGATTAGTACTCAGTGAAGATGACAATTTCAATTAGTTTCTCGGGTGAGAAACTGGCTGAATTTTTAATCGCTCCTTAAATTTAAATCCCAGCATCAAGCATTAATGCGCATCAAAAATCGAAGAAAATATGTCTTACGAACAGTTCTACGATACTTGATCTTTGCTAATAAAGACTATACTTTCCAATGCAAGATTTTTTTTTTTTTTTTTCATTTTCTAAAGAAGATTTCCTGGCATTTAAAGATCATCCGACCGTTTGTTTGTTCGACCGGGAATTAATTTCCGAATCAAAATTTTAAAGGATGTTTTTACGCTCAGCAAATAACACACCTATGAGTTAAACCAATTATTTATTTGCAAATCGGAGGTTACTGTTTAATGATTAAAATTCAGGCGCAGAGTTGTATTTAATTGAAAAGTCGCATCTTCGGAGTATTTGTAAAAACTATTAGCCCGTGAGAATAAAGTTTTTTATTTTTTATTTCTTTATCTCGTCTTCTCAATAATGATGCGAAGGAGCAATTTTTGGAGAATGGTAATGCCTTTTAAAGTGGCTTTGGTTCGTCTTAATCTCTTAGACGAGTCCCAAGAGCTTGAATCTTCCATCGAAGAAAATTGCTCATTTGTAGCTCAAATATTTGGACTCGTTGTCATCATTTATTTACGATGCGCGTCGCTGGAGCCGCTGATTCTGTTTGAAATTAATGTCGTCTCTCAATCGGAAATAAATATGAAGCAACATAAAAAAAATCTCGTTACGACTATAAAAACAAACAATAGCTTCGCTCCTGTAATTGATGTTTGCCCAGCCTATCGTCGAAATAACGATTGAAAAACCGTGAAGAGTGGAAAAACTTATTTGCTTTACTTTTCTGCAGTCGACTAAGTTTCAATAAATTAATTATTCATATTTGATTTTGAAGGAATTAGATCGAGAAAGTAATGTAAATATCAAATTGCCGGGCAAATTTAATTGAGCTACTCTTTGTTCCCACCTACAAACCCTGCGGAATTAAGAGAGATTCGAATTTAAAATTTATTGCCAGATTTTTGAACTCAGTTATTATTTTTTTTTTTAATATGTCTCCCCCCCCCCCCCCTCCCCTCTTCTATCGCTTGGGATAAATTGGGCGCATTTTCTAAAGACATCTCGAATGAGTAAAAGTGATTTCGTAACTTATTTAAAATCTGCGTTTTCAATTAGTTTTAACTATAAAAGGGGGAGTACAAGGAGAAAATTTGATTAAGACATTTAAAGTACTGTAGCGTTCGGAGGTGTTTTCATTTAACGATGGTCTTAAAATGTAACAACGGATTTAAAAATATGTTACTTTAATTTAAAAACTCGTACTAATTAATTTTGTTGTACATATTTTTTAAATATTACTCCTTCGGGTTGCATTTAATGATTTTCTTAAATAATTTTAGTAAATTTGATTTTGCATTTATTCATGGCGTGAACTTTTACTCAAAGAAAGTACAGGTTTGGTAAATTTCGATTTTATCCTGAATATATGTATTTTCAAGATTAGTAAGTGTGAATATAATATTTTTAATTTCTTAAAGTATAAATGAAAAATAATCTTTCATTCAAAAGGGTTCCTGATTTCATATCAAACTCGGTAGATCACTAATAACATCAGTCATTCAAAAACCGGTTTTACACTGTTACTGTAGCCTATGCCTTTATTCTTGTATAGATAATCCATGATAGTATTTAAATTCCTGTCATGTAGATCTTCCTCTTTCAACAACTCATTATTTGAATCACACAGTAAGAATTCTAATTAATTTTAGCGATACCTATTTAATTTTATTTTCTAGAAAATTGTGTTTTAAGTTCATGAGTAATTCACGTTTGAAATGTTTGGTGTTGAATGGGGTCTTCAGCATTTTCTCTAAAATTTTTTTTTCTCTTTTGTATGTATACTAAGGTGTAGGCATCGATGGACTTTGAAAGCAGATTTCTGTGTCTTTTATTAGAGGTGTGGTAGCCATGTAATGTTTCTTTTTTATATTTGTCTGAATTAGAAGCTGGAAGAGCTATTCGTTCTCTTTTAAAATCTAAAATCTGTCTTAAAGGCTCTTTTAAGACTGAGATGCATTTATTGATGCATTTAACAAAATAATTTCTTACATTTAGATAATTTAGATAATTTACCCAAATTCCCCTTTAAATAATATTCAAAACAATTATTTTATTGAGGTTATGGGTGCATAATAAATCTTCTTGTTAAAAAAAATTACATAAGGCGAAATACTTTACTTTCAAACACTCTTATTTTCCCGCATATTTTAGGTATTATTAATTATCATAACAATTAACACATTTATTGATATCTTACATCAAAGAACCTGTAAAACATTTACAAATTTGCAATATTTCTTTTATTTTGCTAGACAACGTTGCCTTGTGAATCGTTGGAAAATTAGGGTTATTTTACTCACTTTTTCTTAAATGGCGAAATCACAATTTTTGCTTGATCACGTAAAATTCAAATAATGAGGAAAACAACTTTTTTTGTTCACGATTTTACTAGTATCTCTCCCTTTATTAAAAAAAGTAATTTGACCCGTTTAGAGAAATAAGATTTAAAAAAATATGTATCTTATTCTCTATAGAAAAAGATATTTCTGAGAGAAGGGAATAAGTCTGTTCTAAATTGTGAAATCGTTGGAGAAAGATTGGAGATATTTTGGCATACATTTTGGATGACCATAGAAAGCAAACTACATACAGATCGTTTACTTTCTAGAAAATGTGATGCATTGAGTCACTTATTCCGTGTCAAGTGTTAATTGTTCTTGTTTAAATATAAGTTTAAATTTGTACCTATGATTTAAAAAATATTTGTTAAAAAATATTGTGCTAAAATATTGTTTACATTGTTCTATTTGCTTACATGGAGTTTTACTGCCCGAAAACAATTTTTCAGGCTATTCAGGCCAAAAAACAGCAAGTGAAAAAATCAAACTGATGCCATATAACTTTTCCCATCAGCTTTTATTTTCAAAAAATACACAATTTTCAATACAAACATGTCATTTATTGAATAAATGCATTTTTTACAAAAAGTAGGTATTATTTTACATATATATTTTACAATCTATTGTATTAAACTTGAATTTGGAAAGTGTGTAAACCAACTGAAATTTAGATTATAATGAATCTGATTCAATACATTTCTCTGAAATTAATTTGGTGATTATTATAATACGTTATAATATCTTTTCAACAAGTGTAAAAAACATTGAAGTCTATACTTGAAGTTAATAAATAAAATTCAATAAATTTTACTATTTTAGGAGGAGAAACGAAGCTGGATTTGCAAGATAGGTTATTAAAGTGAAAGCTCTACAGAATTAATATGTTTAAGAATTTCAATTATTTTATTTCTAATGCTCAATTTTTAATATTTATTTAACTATTTAGTAATATTTTGAGAACGCTTAAAGTTTCTGTTGTTGTCTTTGGCAATGTGTAGCAAATGAATTTACCACTTAATTGAAGGCATTGTTTCTTAGTAAATGTTTCATGATAATATATTTAAAAAATACTTTGTATACATTTTAATAATAAACTATGAGTTATGAAAATTTACCCAATTACTTACTATCAAAGAATATTGGGTTAAGTTCTTTTTCTATTGTTTTTTTTTTTTCATAATGGAAGTTTTCTTTGCTTCAAAAAGAAAAATAAGAACAATATCGATAAAAATCACGCTAAAAACGCACATAATTTACAAGAGACAAACAATCTTAAAATACTTTCTTTTGTAATTTTCTTACTTAGTAAATATTTAAAACTATAACTACGATGTTTAAAAATTTATATTTACTTTTTACAAAACAATATAAGCACACATCTTCGATTTTTCTGTTTTGTAGGGAAGATTTTCTCAGCAGTTAAACAACAGATTATACTACTGTACTAATAAAACAAACAGTTAGTTATAAACTTTGTTAGTAAAAATAAGTGCAATGATAAGAAACATACATATATATGCTAGATCTCTTACCAAAAATATTAAGTAGAGTTACATTATGTGTAGTACACGAAAAAAAAATCCGAACTTTGGTTATATCTTGTATTCCAGTTAATGAAATAATAAAAAGTAACCATTATGATTTTCTTTGAAGGTTTTTAACAAATGTGTGTAAATTTTTTGTCATACGGGGTCATTTCTATATTGAAACTAAACTAAACTTTAAAAAGTTCCCCCCCCCCCCCAACATTAACCCTCATAATATTATTCTTTATTTAGATTTAGCATCCAAAAATGTCAAAATATTAAATTTCAAAATTTTCCTTTAAGTGTTTTGTAATTTAACTTTTGATAAGGAAATAAGAAATAAATGTTAAAATCAGAAATTGATTTTAGCCATAAACTGATAAATTATTAATATATTTTAGTAGTAATTGTTTTTTGCAAACAATAGTTTGCTAGTGGCCAAACATATTTAGTATGCCACATTGATACTAAACAGTTTTTAGTTAATTAATTATTAAAACAATTTAAAAAAATTTAAATAGAAACATACTTTTTTTTCATTAGATTTATCAGAATCGAAAACCTTACAGATTAAAGTAAAAAAATATTTCATTGTAAAAATGTTTAAATATTTATATTAACTTTACAAAGTGTTAGAAATATAGACGGTAAATTTAACAAATTATATTTTTCAGTATTATATTCAGATAGTCGTAAACAAATATTAAATTGTGCTGTACATTTTGCAACCCGGAAGTTTTGGTTGGTGTGCATTCTTCCCAAAGGTTCTATCCATTGATCAAAGTTTAACTCCTGGATCAGAGGCAGCAAACGCTTCTAGCATGTGAGAGCATGCACTCCGGTTTAATGTCCAACATATATATAATGGAAAAACATATAAGAAATAAACGTGATCTAAATAATATAATGTATTTTTATTAGCGTCAGATAAAAGCATAAAGAAACAATTTTAAATTTATTAATTTAATTATCAACTCAAATATATTTTATACTATTTATATTATTGTTTCAATTTGATTGCAGGCGAAGTTGACACATTTTCAACTTTGTTAATAAATTATTTTTCATTTAAATTTATTTCTGATTGAGTTACTATTTTTTATTTTGTATTAACACCTTGTTAAACATGTCGCAGTAAATTACTACTTTCCAAGTAATTTCAGAGTAATATCTATGTTTTATAACGACCTGAAAAACGAGTCCGTTTGTATCCCCACTTAACTCTGAAACCTTGAAATATGCTTCTCAATATTGAAAACTACTCTACGCTAATAAATTGCGTGTTTTTTAACTTACGGATTTGAAATTTTATATTTAGGGTAAACGAAGCATTCTAGATCGAATGAAAAAAAAAAAAAAAAAAAAATAGAGAGTCGCATTGAAATTGTCAAAGTTAAAGCTCAATTTAATTAGTATACAGCCCCTCAAGAAAATACTTTTCATACCAGACATATTGGAATCTTAAAAACTTTACTTTATTGTAAACAGAAATATTCTACGACTTTTAAACTGAAGATATATCCAGCGTTCATTTTTTTTTCCTTCTTATTGTACGTGTGCAAATAATTTTTTCTAAAGAGGTACAATAACTGTTTGAATTACATATTAGTACATTATTTAATACTTTTTTTAATGTGGTTAAACAATACGTGTGTGTATGGTGCTTTTTTTTAATGAATAGATCGCTAAAAAATTTCATTAATTTTATATATTTTACACCATATACATGCTTCATTACACATTTTGAGCTTATAGGTAAATATACGATATTAACTTTTAAGGGGACTTGATACCCCTTGTTTTCACACAAAAAAATAAAAATATAAATTTTCTATTTTTTGCATGTTTATAATCTATAAAACCTTCTTATTATTCAGGCAAGTTTTTGAGCTGATTAGATAACTGTAATTGCAAAAAAACTAAATTTTTATGGAGAATTTAGCATTGATGCAATAGCTCCTTCGATATTTCGAACGCATTTTTCTCAATTCGTAATTTTTGAAATTCCCACTTTACTCAAAATGCTAAAACTTCAGCAAATATGAATTAAATGACTTGAAATTTTTTTTTGTCATTCTTAATATCTATTTGACAAAAATAAGCATGGATTTTTGAATAAAATAAAAACTTTTTTTTACAAGTTTCAATGTTGATTAATACCAGTTTTTTACGCTTTTTTTACAAACAGGAACAGTAATTTTCGTTTTTCTCGTAAACTATTTTACTTATTCTAAATCTGATGCCTAAAAAGTTATAGTATATAACTAGAAATATATATATATATATATTTTAAGAAATCAGGAAAAAATATTGAAAAATGAAAAAAGATAATAGAATTTGATTTTTGATAAATTCTTTAAAAATTTGAAAATTTTGAAAGTTTAGAGCACTATGTGAACATTTTTAAAATAAAATTTAGTTTTTACTTATACTTCCAAAAATGTAACAATTATAATTTTAAAGCCTTAAATATAAAAAAAATAGTTTGAAGGGTACCAAAACCTCTTAATAAAGAGTACAAATGCAATGCTCTAGGAAATGCTTTTTGTTAACCTAATAAGAGTTACCACGATCTACGAATTCACAACTGATTTTGTTTGATTAGCGGTATTTCCCACCAATTCCTATTTACTGTATAACCAGGCGTGATTAGCAAAACGATTCCATATGCACCTGCGCATCACGAACTGATTTTCACACTCTCAGACTGAAAATCAGTTCATGCACCAAAGAATATAGTGTTTCAGAAAAAATATCCTCTCCCGGGTTCCTGTATCCCACTCTCCATGGTTGAGTGAATTATGGTTTCAGCTGTCCAGATAAACTGTGTATCAGGAAAAAGTGAATGTATTTTGCTGGATTTTTTTTCTTACATTGTTATAACATGGGAAAGTTGAGCATCAATGAAGTTGCGTGTGTTTCTCAGTTAAAATACTTATATTCAAAGAGTTATTATTTTAAGTCATTTGGATTTGATGGTAGCTTAATATATTTTCTGAATTATTCAATTAATATTCTAGTGGGTGAAAAAGTTAACAGTGTATTGCGAAGAATAAATCGAAATAAAGATAAGAAAGTAAGTCGACCAGAGGAGAGATTCAGCAATCTGATTATGTTTTGTAAAAAGTGTGTGTAAAGATTTTTTCAGTAATTACTAAACAAATTATAGCTTATTAATTTTAATAATAATAATAATTATTATTATTATTTTTTTCTTAATATTTTATACGTTGGTTAGGATTCGTGAAATATATTTTTGTAAAGATCAAAATAATTAAATAATCATCTTAAAATGGAATTTAAAGAAAAAAAAAAAAAAAAAAAATACACTAAGCAACTATAAAATTAAATGCTTGTATATTGTACAAAGACTGTAAAAATAATAGCAATAATATTATAACTATTTTTTTACTTAAATCTATTAAATTTAATATGCGATTTTAAAAGTTATATTTATATATGTTTTTCAATACTCTATCATATTCTTAATGCACAATTTTAAGCTAAAAAGTATTGGAAATTTTTTAGTTTTGTAAATAGAAGTATAAACGTATACAGAAGAGAAAAAAATTAGAAATAAAACTGATTGAGGACAAATTATTAGAGTTATAATAAATAAAAATCATGTTGTTACCGTTGGTCAATATTTTTCTCAGCTATAAACTTAAGATAAACTTTCACTGTAAGATTTTCACTTTAAAAAATGTTGATATAAAAGAAATATTAAAAAGCTAAACAAAGTTGTCAATTGTTTAGCCGCAGAAAAATTGTTTAATGTAACGCTAAAACCACGATGCTTTAGAATACATGTGAGAATGTTTACTCTAACTGTCACGAGTATGTGATAACACTTTTTCCCCTTTATCTTTCCATTGATTACATAGTTGTTTGCGTACTATTTTACTATTTTGTTTGTTTATGGTCTAGACCTGATGTTTACCTTGCTTGGTATTTAAAAATATCACCACAATGTTTACATCGTGCTTTTGTTCGTCTGAATTAACAAATGAGTATAGAAATAAACATGTATGACATCATATTTATAAATAAATATAAAAAATTTATCTAATAGTTACAATTCATTGATAAAAGCTATTCCCAAATGTTTTTTGATTGACGAATACTTATGCTAATGCTATTCAGATTATTTATTTGAACTTTTGATAAGCTTTGTTTCTACGTTTTTGTGTAATAAATAGAGTCAATACTTCGATTTAAACAATTTCTTAGTTTCAATTTGCTCTGAATCCCTTACTTTTTCTCTAAAGCCACTTATAATTCTTCATGCTCGCAATATATAATAAAAAGTGAATATATGCTTTATTAATTCGAGAAATTTATATTTTTTTAGTCCATGTTTCCTTTTCAAATGTTTTTGAGAAGGCAAATTTAGCTTCAATATGCGTATTTTACACATTTTTATTGCAATATAATAATAATAATGATAATAATAATAATAATTTATTATTATTATAATAATAATAATAATAATAATAGTAATAATAATAATAATAATAATAAATAATAATAATAATTATAATAAATAATAATAATAATAATAATAATAATAATAATAATAATAATAATAATAATAATAATAATAATAATAATAATAATAATAATAATAATAATAATAATAATAATAATAATAATTATTATTATTATTATTATTATTATTATTATTATTAATTTTTTTAACTCTTGTAACATTCATTAAAAGTATATTTTAATAATGAAATTGACTAGTAACATTTTTAACATACGGTATACTTTTTATAGTAATCCACTATTGATATAATAATTAACAGGTTCTAATTATTTTTATAATCATCATTTATTTTAATCTATGACTGTATTTTTAAATTTTGGGTTTATTCACAATGACTGTTATTTTTGTAATAACAAAATTATTATTTTTATTTACAAAACACTCTTAATATCAAATTAACTGCACTGCATTCATTTGGCTCTAAAATTCTTCGATTGTTTCTAGATTTTAATAAATGTCCTCAGTCTTCATTTTTATTGATATTGATAACTATTGATAAAAATGAAATATATTTTTATGAATATGAAATATTTTTATTTCATAATAATAATAATAATGTTATTTTGTACTTATAACTATAAATTAAAATATTAATTAATATTGTATTCTTCTTATGTTTTTCATGAAATGATTCAGTGTTTAATATATCCAGTTGAAATGAATTATTTATGTTTTTGATAATTCTTTATTGTTTTCTTGTGGTAATTTAACCTGCAATATGACAAAATGGTCCTTTATTCTAAGAGTTCAATGCAAATTTAGGTTTCTAAAATTGCATGCTTCAAGACCAAATCACATCAAATATGAGTTAAGAAAGAAAAATTGTGAAATAAAACAATATGCATTCAATAGTTATACGTACTTGTCACATTGATTGTCACTATGACGAATTTTTTTTGCACATAATATTGACTTAGTATTTTTGCTCCTAGTCTGTATTATTGCATAAACTATGCATTATTAATTGGTCATGGGCTAAATTTTTTATTTGAAGATTTTACAAAAATGCTATAAAGGGTCAAACTGTGATAACTGGTCGCAAGGCAAGAGGAAAAAATGTAATCAATCCATATAAAATTTTATATTTTTGAAATGCCCAGAAACTGAATTGTCAAAAAATGTAGACGTAATATTTAAAAAAATTTCAATTTAAGTTATTTGATATTGAATATGAATGAAACAAACAGAATGTGTTGTGGAGACAATAAAAAAATGTCTTAAAAAATAAACTTTTTTTATGTTTAGTAATAATAATAATGATAATAATAATAATAATAATAATAATAATAATAATAATAATAATAATAATAATAATAATAATAATAATAATAATAATAATAATAATAATAATAATAATAATAATAATAATAATTATTATTATTATTAATATAATTATTATTATTATTATTATTATTATTATTTTTATTATTATTATTAATATTATTATTATTATTATTATTATTATTATTTTTATTATTAATATTATTATTATTATTATTATTATTATTATTATTATTATTATTATTATTATTATTATTATTATTATTATTATTATTATTATTATTATTATTATTATTATTATTATTATTATTATTATTATTATTATTGTTATTATTATTATTATTATTATTATTATTATTATTATTATTATTATTATTATTATTATTATTATTATTATTATTATTATTAATATTATTATTATTATTAATATTATTATTATTATTATTATTGTTGTTGTTGTTGTTGTTATTATTATTATTATTATTATTTGCAAGAAGTAGCTTGAATCCTATATATCTCTGAAACACAACGAAGCATTTTAGCCATTAAATAAGAAAATAAAGGGGAAAAAACATTAAATTACATAAACAAACTTTTTTACGTGTCCCCTCTAAAACATTTTTTGGGTTATTTTTCAAATATTTAATTCCCACTACTTTCAGAAAGCCTTCAACTGCTTATTTATAAAATATAAACATAGTAAAACAAATGAATATTACACTTGGATGATATTTAATAAGCTAAAAAATATATAAATACAAAGGAAAATTGTTTTGGATGTGACATTTTGTTGCTGAGGGGGCAGAAAATATTTAAAATCTAAATTGACTTTTTTAAGGGTACGTTTAAGGTTGGAGGTAATGTTAAAAACTTCTATTTACAAACTCAGTTCCTGAAATAAATACTTATTCTTCAGTTTATTCCATTTTCTCGTCATCGTTTAAACATTAACTACACAATAAGCAGAACTAGAAAAGTTAAAAGATAACTTGCTGGATGATGAAATTATCATAATTGAAGATTTTTGCGAAAATTATTCAATTAGACAACAAAATGAGGTCGTGAGTATGCATTGGTATTCATAATAAGTAACTATTTTTACAACAATTATTTATTACAAGGATATGGAAATTCTTAAGCTTGTTAGTTATGGGTAATCTCAAATGATAAACAGCCATGATAAAGAGTTGATTTTTAGGGCTAATTTATTCAGTTTTCAAAAATCTTCAAACGAAGCTTGTTTTCCGTATTAAATATGTTCACTACTGGAGTGATGGTGCTGGCAGTCATTTTTTAAACAGATACAATTTGGCAAATCTGATTCATCACAAAGATGACCACGGCTTTGAAGCAAATTGGTTATTTTTTGAAACTGCATAAAGAAAAGAATCAATTGATAGTATTGGTACTGAAGTGAAAAGTGGAATTCAAATGCAAGTTCTACAAAATAAATAAATAAATAAATAAATAAATAAATAAATAAATAAATAAATAAATAAATAAATAAATAAATAAATAAATAAATAAATAAATAAATAAATAAATAAATAAATAAATAAATAAATAAATAAATAAATAAATAAATAAATAAATAAATAAATAAATAAATAAATAAATAAATAAATAAATAAATAAATAAATAAATAAATAAATAAATAAATAAATAAATAAATAAATAAATAATGACAAGATTTGAAAATACATTAGAGTAAAATGGCAAAAAAAACCACCCTATTCTTAAGACAATGAAATTGCATTACGTGAAACCTCTTAGTATATTACTTCAACTTAAAACTGCTCAAAACTCTCATTTTAGTTTAAATGAAGAATCAAAAAACTGTTTTCAAATTCATAAGGTGTATTCAAATGAGAAAAAATTAAATTCATATGGTATACAGGTTATCTGTAAAACCACATGTTGGAGATTTTGTAACTGTTTAAATAAGTTCCTTAGTTACAAGATAGCAAAAGTGACTTTATTTCGCACAAATCTGTGTTATTGAACAAAAATATGGAGAAAATTTGTTTTTGCTCAAATCTGGATAATCCGCCAATGTATTTCGCTCATGGAAATTAAGGACAGAAGTTGATTAAATTTTTTACAAATTTATTATTTGTTATTGTAACCAGCATTCAATGAAAGAAGATTTAAACATACATTCAATAAAACCATCCATCATATTTATGAATAACATTTCATATTCTTTAGTAATTAAATTTCTATTTATTAGGATTTTGTCAATGATATAAAGGGTTTTTTCAAATTATATTGCATAATCAACAGTGATATTCGTAACAGTGATATTTCAGTCGTATGATATTTGCTTCATAGTGTGTTGTCAATTTCATACTATTAAAAGTAAATGATGTTTTCACTGAAAAAGTGATTTTAATAATCGAAACATTTTTTAAAATGTAAATTAGATTCGTGATTCTAAGTAAAATTACCTACATTTTACTTCAATCCCTGCATGCCCCCTCCAGAACAGTCACCTCTGCAGAATAGCAGTAAGTTTATTTTATTTTTTGAAAAATTAACTTTCTTTATTTTGGCTTTTAATTAATTTTGTCACAGAAATCATATTAAATAGCAAAGTTTTAACTTATAATGATTCAGAACTATATTACAAAATATGTTGTAGAGAAATCATGAAGTAAACTCAAAATTTATAAACTATAGTTTTTTTCCTGCTCTTTCTGCAGTATATTTATTTTTTTATTTTAATTTTTCTCCTTAAATGAACTTTAATACATATAATTTTGATCTTTCTCTATACAATCATGGGGAACAAATAAAAATAAAATTGATAATTTAAAATGTTCAGCAGATTATATAATGAAATGTCCCTTCCGCAACAAAAAGTTTTATTATGGTTTGACAATATAATAGGTTTATGATATAAAAGAATTGCAATTTACATAATTTTTGGAGAAAAGGCTTTCTGTAGGTTCTGAAGAAATACTGTTTAAAAATTGCATGGCCATCTTCACTTGTTGTAAGAGGATTTGAACACTTATATAAAATTTCGTTATATTTCTTAAAATATGGATCCACATATTTACAATAGTATCCCTTCAAAAAGCTTAGAAAATTGGAATTTTTTAAAAAAAAAAAGTTATTGCATTGAAATTCGTATTTCGTAGCTACATTTAAATTCATTTACATTATAACTTAATTTCAATGTTTAGGTATATTCTTATCAGATTCCATATGAAGTTTCAATCTCAGTTATTTCATCTATTTAATTCATACTATTAATTTTATACATGAGTCTTTTATGTATATTTTATCTATTTAAGATATAAGTACTGTACTCTAAAATTTAGCAACAGAATTGTCAACCAAATACTTTTCATTTATAAATTTTTTTTTATCTAGATATTCCAAAATTGATACAGTTGTTCTTGATCATTCCATAACAATCTTAGATCACAGCAATTATATCTATTCATTATAAATAAAAAAGATTTTTTTTTAACTATTAGAATATAATTTACAATTTTTATTTAAAACGCATAAATAAGTATATTTTTAAACTTTTAGCTTATATTTACCGTAATGTCTAAGTCTAATGCATATATGTACCTACTCTCCTTTTGGTTGTTTTTGTTGTTATACATAATATTACAATTATAAAATTGTCTTTTAAATATTAATTTCAAGCATATTATCTTTATATTGATAATATTGTTATTAGACACTTGCCATTTGATTTTATTGTTAAAAGATATTTGAAATTAGTTAATCTTTGCTATTAGACACTTAGAATTTAGTTATTATTGGTATTATATACATTACAATAATATATTTACAATTATATATACTTGCTCTAAATCCCTACTGTGACGTTAGCGTAAGAAGAGCTATTTGGTAATAAGTTTTTTTCTTTAAATTTAAATTTTTTTTAATCTTATTTGAAATTTGTTTCGTTTTTTAATAATGACATATAGACTGAGAAGTTTAAGTTTGTGTATCACACAACCACAATGCCCATTGTTTTAGCTTTCCGAATTGCTTCTATAAGAGGCTCCACAGAATAATACGTATAACTTGGTATTAATAAAGAGAATAACAATTTTGATGAAATACGCATATTGAGTGGCCATGGACTTTCTAAAAATAAGTGTAACCCAACACAGCTAAAAAAAGATAAAATGCAAATATTTAGATAAAACTTGTACAAATTTTATCATTTTATTATACAAATTACTGTACAGTTTCTGATGCGACAATCAAAACGAATGATGGTGTGAGTTCAGGGCTCCAGTGATTGAGCATTGGACGTCTTAACTGCCTTCATCTATATACTAAAAGATTGCACGAGAAACTTGCTGCGGGATCATTCGTCGGTCATCAGTCGGCTGAGGAAGTTGTTCAGAAACCCCAAGCCACCTGTAGAAGGTAAACACAAAGTAAATCACTGTCTTAGAAATTCCATATTAATACCTGTTTTTCTATAGTTTGGAACCATAAGGTGCATATGACATCAGAAAAAGTAGTTAGAAAAAGTAGGTGAGGCGATACCCACACCAATATTGACTATTTCGAATGAGACTTTCTCAAAATATAATTATTTAGAGCCATTTGAATTAAAAACTACGGTCATGCGAAAGTCGAAAGTTAGAATTTTTAAGACGTATGAATTAGAGTATCTATAACGTGTTTCTGTGATTTTGATTTTTTTTTATGATTTAAGTGAAACTGGATTATTTAATTTTTAAATGCAACACACAATCTTATATTCGTATTGAAATCTCTACCAACTATCTTCTAACTACCCAAAACTAACGTAGTTCTGTTGAGATTTATGGAAGTCTTATATCAGTTGTGTAGCTCTCCCATATTTACGTAGAGGGTTTACTTGTTTTAGGGGATTTTTTTGTAACTTATTTATATTTCTCCTGTTAAAAATTGTTTTTTTAATTTAAAAAAAATCATATTTTTAATGGAGGGAAATTTAAGACTTAAAAGTAAAGACTGTTTTTCTCTGTTTACTGTATTGTAAAAATTTTATTGTATTGTATTTCCAAATGAAGTGAAAAAATAGTATGTTCCCTGTTTATGTAAGGTATTATAATGGATACTAAAAAGGAATTTTCAAATTAAAATCGGGTTGTGCAGTTTTCTAAAATTTGGTTGAAGTATAACCAACAGTTATATAAGAATTCAACAGTTTAATCTTTCAGAAATTATTACTTCTGAAGATCTAAAATATAGTTCATGCCGACGAAGGATAATATTGCACGTGAAGAAAATTGTACGGGTATGTTGTTTGCTTAAAGTAAGAACGAGTGGAATCATTTTGATATTGGACAACTCCAATGAAAATATTTTACTAATAAGCGTTGTACAAACAATTGGTCTCGTTGGTAATAACCGTCGTATAACGATTGGATTCGGTTACTAATAAGCTTTTCTTGAAAGTTTTGAAGATTGCGATAGAGAAGATATTGTGTTTAAGAAAAAGACGGGGAAACACTTCTAGATTATCAATTTAATGTCCAATCGGACTGAGTTCAACTTACAATGGTGTTAGATATAATATAAATATATATATGGTCAAAATAATTATAAAATTATATATTATCAATATAATCTAGAATACAGAATGAAACGCGTATTTAAAAGCATTTGTGTACTTTTTTTTATTATAAGTTAATATATGATTTCATTGATATGAAACTGCGAATGTTGATTATTTTTAAAAATTTTTTTTATAGTTTTTAACTCACCTATCATTTAAGTTGAATTAAACGTTTATTACGTAAAAAAAGTATTTTTATCAATGGCACAAAGATTTCACATGACTATAAGCTCTATTTTGCATTGAAAGTGTAATTTAACTGTACACTTTATATTATCTTTTAAAATTCTACTAAAGTAAGCAGCTATAAGTCGTTCATTAATAAAAGTCATTTAATAGACCTTGAAATTTCGAAGACCTATATTGAACTCTAAATATATCATGAATTTAATGCTTCTTAATTAAAGGACATTTCTTACAGTTTATACCAGAAAAATACTGAAGGAAATGAGTTATATTAAATTTTTTTACTTATGCGTGAACTTATCAAGTTTTTGGAAGAATGAATAATGTAACAAAATATTTAAAGTATGTAATAAAAGAAGAAAATATATCACTATATATTGCCAATATTTTTTAAATAAAAGTTTAAAACGTTTTGAATACGTGAAAGTAAGAACATATAGTGTTTATATAGGCTTAATAGTAATTATTAATATATTTCTGTAATTATTATACGTTTAACTTATGCAGTATATTTTACTAAAGTTTTCACCATAATGATTGTCCAGTGAAAATACTGAAGTGGAATTCATGTATTGTTAATTTTGAAAAATACTTTTTTTTACTAATATATATTTTAAAAAATAAATACATTCTTATAAAGTTTGATATTCCTGGAAAATAAATTACCTTATTAATAGCATTTACTACATTATTTATAAACCATGATAATGTACAAAGTGGAAAAACTTTTTTTATTGAACTGCGAATGCAATGAAGTTTTTTATCAAATCAGATTAAAGGATGTATATAAAACCAATGGCCATATTTAATCTTTTTAAGAAATTTTTTTCTATTGAATCAGAAACATAGAAAAAGGGATTTATATAGATGCTAACAAATAATACTCTTTCTAAAACCATGAGTCTAAAATTTTAGGGGAAAAGCAATTTATTATATAAAAACTATTTTCGATTGAAGGCATTACTAAAATGAATTCATACTACATAATAAACACAAAATTGAAAATTGCTTTTTCACTTATTACTACAAGTTGTGCAAGCATACCTTTTAAAACATCCTTATTCGTAAAGAATAAATTCATTTTTAAAAAAGATTAAGTAGATTTTAGTTTTTAATATTGGGGTGGTTTTCTAAAATTTATCTCCAATGATTATTTTGGATAAACTTTCATAAGTGTTGAATATGTTTACAAAAACTATTTAAATGATATCACTTTCATATTTTTTAAAAATAATATAATGAAATATTAGAGAAAAGTCAGTAGAGCACTTTGACCATAATGAGTCTTCAAAATTTAACAGCATATTGTCTATTAAACTATGTTAAAACAAACTAGTAGATTCAATATCTAATATATCTTGTAAATATTAAGTGTATTTTGAAACCAATATTTAAATCGTAATATAAATTTTTAAATATTTGTTCTGCGAATACTTTTTCATACATAATGTTTTTGGCTGTATGCAATATACCTGTACTGTTAGTTTTAATATAATGCTTTTGATATATTTAATAAAACATTAGAAAGAGGCATTTAATTTTTTGTAACCGATCATTACCTTTAATGGATCGAAAAAATATATCGAGGGCCTACCGCAAAGCCTATGTAAGTGTAAATTTCTGGACACCCGATTTTAATGTTGTACATCTATTTTTTATGAACACTACTTGTTCTGTAAAATTCCTCTTAACGAATTACTTATTAAATCTATTTCTCACATGCCACAATCTATCAGTTTCGATAGACGATGTTCATTTTCCGAACATCCGAATACCGTAAAACTCAAGTATGCTAAGATTTTCTTTAACTTTGTAATAGTAATTAAAAAATAATATATTGCTGTAAATTGATGAAAAAATATTTATAAAAATATTTTTGTCTTTTATGTTTTAATTCTTTTTAATTAAATACCATGCACAATAGTTTTTTTTGCATGTGAGTATGTTATATAGTAACAGATATATAATTAATAAAAGAATTATTAGTTGATTTCTTATAAAAACATTCAAAATGTTTTTTTATCTACTTTTATTTAAGATATTCGGATAAAAAGTCATTTAAAACGACATTTAGTTTAAAACGATGACCGCATTTGTAAACAGAAAATAAGGTATGTTTATAAAGAAATTTGTAACACGACTTTGATTTGTTATTGCACAGATGACATACAAATTTTCAGAATACCTTAGGTTTATGGAATTTGGACGTATGAAAATAGGCCATAAACTTGTAATTGGATTAATAATTGGCGATCTCAAAATCACTCAAATGTAATTTCAACACATCTCGGAATCGCCCCTTGATATGTTGATATGTTAGCGTTCTTTTATCATTTTCTTAATTAACACATAATCATCTTTCCTCTCTTTGAATTTTCCAGTTTTCTTTTTCATCTGCTTCGAATCCTTAATTATAAATGCAGAAACTGCTTTGTAGATTTATTTATAGTTCAAAATTTTGTATATCTCTTTTAATCTATATTTCTAATTTAGTTTCTTTTAAATCTTACTTTTCTTTATTGAGTGATAGCAGTGATAAGTTTCGTAGAATACATCGGATTTTAATTCATTGAATGAAAATAGAATGATATATTTTAATGAACGAAGATTTTTTTGTCATTCCAAATGCATAAAATGCTGTGAATAGGAGTAGAATAGAAAAAAGTTGTTCCAGTACCATAAATAAATATATTAAAAGAATAGAAAATTCAATTAAGCGACTATTTTTAAGAAATATATTTATTTAAATTTACTAATCAATGTTTTACAGGAAAAATGAATTTTAATAAATAGAAGAACAAAATACTGAACAATGTGAATTAGTAAACGGTATTTTTTAATAGAAAAATGCAAGCTAATATACCATATAGAGATTATAGCCACAATTAAACAAATAACTATGCAAATCTATTAGCATTACTTACCGCAATATAAATATGCGTAATTTATACCCAGTTGAAGAGTAGACTAATTTTTAATTTTATAAGACTAAATCTAATAAATGGAAATACTACTCCCACGATTCCAATGCAAAAAATAATGCTTGTTGCTGTAAAATATTAATACTTGACTTGTAACAATACAAACTTTACCATGTCTTTGTGGAGGAGCACAAATACTAAGACTCAAGAGATAATAAGGTAAAATAGTATTAAAAAAAGGGTAGCTGAAATGAAACTGTTCACATAAAATAAAGCACATTTATTCAACAAAAATAAAAAGCAATTAAATAAACATGCAACGTTTGTTTTATTTATTGGCCAATTATGATGTTTATAATATAACCCTATGTCCCTTTTTTGCTCATAAAGAATAATTATTTGAAATATATTAATATATATCAAAACATGGATGGCATGGTCCTATATATTTCTCATTATTTCAATTCTAAAGGAATTGTTGAATTGAGAATCGAATTTATAAAAAATAAAAGTACCTACGTTTTTCTTAAGAAATTCATAACAAACAAAATATCCACTCAAAACTTTACAATTGTTGAGGAAATATAGAAGTTAAAAACCGAAAGAAAATGTCTAATACTTAAGTTTTTGGAAGCGTCATCTTCATCTGGCTTCGTGAATTTATACACCTAGCTTATGCTGAATTTCTTCATATAAATAGTACAATTGGTATGCAAGTTATCCCATTTTTATTGAAAAGGACAGTAAAAAGTAGTGCAATGAAGTTGCATTATAATTGTCATCTCTGAGTTAAGTAAAACTAAAACCAGTTAATTGGAAAGAAACTTGACCCCATACAAGTTCCATTTTAATCATGTGTCAATTGTGAAGAAACTTTCTTCTATTTACCCGTAACAGGAAGAGAAGTCAATTCCTGCCAAGAACTAATTGAACTTAATAATAAGATCATTTTATATTACCAAAGTCATATATCAAGTATAGTTGAATATTGCGTCTGTTATCTTAATAAGTAATGGAATACATTGGGTTCGTGCATATTTTTAGAAGCACCAGACATATTTTTTTTTTTATTATTCTCTGTTGGTTCTGAGCAAAAAACGTAATATCCTGTCACATGTTCACGATGTCTAGACTTAGATTTGATGTTTTACATTTTGAGGTAAAGTTGGAGTTTGCTTATCATGTATATTTTAAAAAGAGCGCAAAATATTTTCGTGTGTAGCAGTTTCAGTTTCTAATTGTATTGGATTTCTTTTGTATTGTTAGTGTGATAGAAAAATATTATATTATTTACCCCGGATTATCAGGATTTGAATAAAAATTAGATCCATCTATATGTAATTTAATTTAAAACTAAGTCAGTCAAAATGACATCTTAAAGGGTAAAGGGTGCGCCATTGCTTAAAAAATTGCATTTTGTGTTTAAAATCTTTTGACAACAAAATTACTGAAGTTCAGTGTTTCAACATTTACAATGTATATATTAAGTTCATATTTAAATAATGTAAACAAGTATTTTTCAACAATTTTGAAACGGAAATGTGATGAGTTTATGAGATATGACCCACATGTTCAGTAAAATGCTCTTTGACTCTGTTGAACTTGACTCCAAAACTAATCTTTAAATTTGTGCCAAAAAAAAAAAAAAAAAAAATGTAAATTGACATTATTATTTTTTAAATGTTACGATTTTTAGTAGGTTTTGTACACAATTAAAAAGTTTAGTTTTAGACTCATACTATTTTATATTGCCAAATTAATTTTATTATTATTTTATTGAATTAATTTTTATTATTTTCAATTAATGTACGAATCTAATTAATCTATTTACTTTTAATATGTCTTTACTCACCAAGGAACATTATTAAACTTGAATAGTTTAACTGAATTAAATTTATTTGCAACAAATCACTAAATTACTTACATCTCATCAAAACTTATTTAATTAGTAATTGCCATTACTTTACTCTAAGCCAAATGTCAAAATGCATGCACCACTTTGTATACGTCGCTTTTCATCCTATAATTTCTTTTAATACTTCTTGGTAAGAAAATAAACTATCAATGTCATAATTTGCAGAACAAAACCAATGGGAAACGAACCTAAAATGTTCGTATCTGTAATTATCCTGAGATATTTTAAAATGAGAACTTGAACCTTTGTACAGTGTACAGGGTTTGCAAAGAATCGGTAAAATGTTCGCATATATAATTAGCTGAAGATATCGCTCAGACAAAAACATTTTTATACACTGAACAGGGTATCACAAAAAGATTGTAGGAGTGCGTATTTCTTTAACTATTAGACATAGGACATCAATGGAAATTGCAAAAATTGTTCGAAATAAGGTAAGGAAACATATAAAACATAATATTTTCATGAGAAAAGGATTTTAAAAGTTACAAAATTTAAATTGTTATACAGTCATTGCAATGAAAGAATATTCTTAAGCTCAAATTACTTAAAAAAGATTGAATGAATTTGGAAGAGTTTAAAATTCAAGTTGGCTGTATATTTAATTAGAAAATTAAATTAATATGTTTAACAT
This sequence comes from Linyphia triangularis, assembly GCA_963978545.1. NCBI lineage: Eukaryota > Metazoa > Arthropoda > Arachnida > Araneae > Linyphiidae > Linyphia > Linyphia triangularis. Next base: position 35,513,967 of record OZ021733.1, read on the forward strand.
GTCGGTAGCTCTAATGTTTCAAACGTTTAATTAAGAATTTCCTCTGAATGAAAATTTATCTTCCATCCATGCTTTCATTGATTTTTTATCATCTTTATAATACATTAGATCTAAAAATTAAATAATATGACCATAGTCCTTATTTTATCTCATTACATTGCTTCTCTGAAGGGACGTAAATCCCGTTATTTAATACCTATTATTTGGTCATATTTAAAGGATAATGTTATTTTTTTTAATGTGATTTGAGCTCAGGAGTAATTTTGTAATTTACCTATTTTGCCTCCAGGTTTAATATTCAAAATCTAGTAATCCCTACATTATTTTATACATTTTTTCAACTGATTCCTTATCTATAATAGTTAAAGAAAAAATCTCCTAAACGACGTTTTTTATAAACCATAACGACATTTTTAGACACCTTATATAATGATTATAAACAAGCACTTTCTACTAACTCTTTTTTCTTCCTCCGTTTTAACCATTTAATATTTTTTTAATTATTACATTTTTTTTTATCATATGAGATACGAAAACATAAAAGCTCATACACTAAATTAAAAAAAAAAAAAAAGATATGAATTTACATTTTAATCTAAACATACTTTTTATATGTCTAGTGTTAATTTTACATCAGAAAATTCATATAAAAATACACTTTACATAACAAAAAAGTTTTTCAAATTCAACTATTTGAATATTTTTAACTAAACTGAATATTATCGCTTATCATCGGAACTTGTTTTAAATAAGATGATCAATCTTTCGCAAGAAAAATGCAGATTTTTGGGGAAAAAAAGAATAAAGTTCTCTCAAAAATAAGATTTCAATTATAAATTTTTCCAGTAAGATAACAGCATTTTTGAAATTTATAAAATATGAAGACCCACGCTGTTAAAACAGCTCAGCAAAAAAGAAATTTCATTTTAAAGAGGAGAGCAGATTGTTTTGTTTCTAGCCTATCGCAATTCTTTGTTAATTTCGTTTATTTTCTTCATTTCCTCTCCACCGTTTTAGTTTTACTCCTTATCAAAAGAGACTTCCCTCCTCCCACTAAAAAAAACTTCAATCTACTTAGTGTATGAATTCCCCATGCTACTAATTAAGCAACTTGTTTGCCTGAAAAATAAAACTAAATTAGTCCTCATTGTCTTTGCTAGAGGAATACTCCCATACAAAAGTTTCAAGGAACTTTCATACTGTGCAGCCTGAAACAAAATTTACACTTTCCATCTTTCAAGTGCAATTTGTTTTTAAATTTCTTGCAATGGTAAAGATTTACTCAGGTAATTAGTTAATAAAGTACCTCATTACTTTTCTTAGATTTCTTATGGTATTCATCATTTTCGGAGAATTTGATATTTCTAACCTCCCAACGTCAAATTCTGTTTTGTTTGAAAGAGTTTTAACAATGAATGGAATTTTTGAAAATCTCTATTCGAAAGATATAAAAAAATGAAGTAAATTCAAAAATAAATTTGAAGTAAATTCAAAAATAAATTTGAATAGAAATTTATCAACAGCTTTCTGACATATTTTAGTGTAGTAGTAAAATCTTAAAATTTAAATCTAAAACTTGGATTATAAGAAAGAAATGAAAATGCATGCAGAGTAATTTGTTAAAAAAGAAATTATATATTTTTTTTTTAAGTTAGAGTTACCTATATACTAATTGAAAACATTACAACATGTAGGCTATTAAGTTTTGAATTTCGAGAGAATACCTACCAGTAGGTCATTCAAGGTGAACTGTTCCTCATTTATAACTTGAATTGGAGAAAACCTCGATGCTTTCAAAAAGCAGCTGTACAATCGTAACAAGACATTGCGCTCGCGTTTACTTATAATTTACAAACAGGAACTGAAACCAACGTTATTTATATTTGATGCTCAATTTTTAGAATTAACTGAATTTTTATAATTCTATTACAAATTTAAAAGCATTTTTTGATCGTAAGTGTATTTTTTTTTCGCTAATTTTGTGGTTCAATTTAATAAATTATGACTACATGACGAATACTTTAAACAAACAAATTATAAATGTTTTTATATTTGTAAAAGTGTTATGCCAACAATTTCTCAAGCATGCTTAGTAGTAAAATAAGTTATGAGTTTTTTTTTTTTTTATAAGTGTTCTAAGATTACGTAATCATATTCAATTGTAGAATAGTCACCCTCATTAAAATCAACAAGAGCAAAAAAAGTCTGTATAAATTATTCCTTCTGAATCCATTCGTTTGGTACGAGTAAAACGGATAACTATCATCCCAATATTGAAAAGCAATCTTTGTAGCTACAGAAACTAGCATTTGGGTATTTTGATTTCTGTTAGATTTAATCGAAGAAAAATATAATTTTTATTATGATACAAACACAGGGTATCGCAGAAAATAATCTCCAGTCAAATTTGGAAACAACACACCCGAAAAGTATCCAATAAAATCAGACCCTTCCAAAGTCGGGTGCTAACACACGAAATCAACTGACAGATAACCGATTCTAACTATATCACTCTCCTAAATACGGTTGGAAACCCAGAAATGAAATGATGGAGGAGCAACAACTAAAAAAAGAGAGCAAATTTAAAGATGTCAGACTGCGATGTTATAAACAACTTATTTTGCTCAGACAATTTGCTCAATAAGACAATTTGTCTCATCGCGCTCGCGTTTACTTATTGTTTACAAAGAGGAACTGAAACTAACGTGCGATAAAGATTTATATGTGCTGTTCAATTTTTAGAATAAACTGAATTGTTATATTTTTATTACATATTTAAAAGCATTTTTTAATCGTACGTGTATTTTTTTCGCTAATTTTAACAACACACCCGAAACTATCTAATAAAATTAGACCCTTCCAAAGTCACGGTTGGTTGTATTCAGATTATCTGGCGCCGTCAGCAACACGAGGGCTATAATGCGCCGAAACATTCGTCATTAGACAAGCCAACATACATTTACAAACACCCATGCCAACACGGGACTCGAACGCGCAACCTCGCGGTCTAGAAGCCAGCACGCTAACCACTATACCGTTTCCAAAGTCACGAGCTAACAAACGAAATCAACTGACAGATAACCGATTATAACAATGTCACTCTCCTAAATACGGTTGGAAACCCAGAAACGAAATGATGGAAGAAGGGCAACAACTAAAAAAATGAGAGCTAATTTAAAGATATCAGACTGCGTTGTTATAAACCACTTATTTGCTTAGACAATTTGCTCAACAAGACAATTTGTTGCATCGCGCTCGCGTTTACTTATAATTTATAAACAGGAACTAAAACCATCGTTATTTATATTTGATGTTCAATTTTTATAATAAATTGAATTTTTATAATTCTATTACAGCTATAAATGCCTTTTTTAATCGTAAGTGTATTTTTTTTTTTTTTTTTTTTTTTTTTTTTTTTTGTGCTAATTTTAACGGCACACCCGATTAATTAACAACACACCCGAAAAGTATCCAATAAAATCAGACCCTTCTAAAGTCACGTTCTAACACACGAAATCAACTGACAGATAACCGATTCTAACAATGTCACTCTCCAAAATACGGTTGGAAACCCAGAAACGAAATGATGGAGGAAAAGCAACAACCAAAAAAAAGAGAGCAAATTTAAAGATATCAGACTGCGTTGTTATAAACCACTTATTTGCTCAGCTCTTGAAAATCGGCGAAATCTCTGCCGCGCAAGTGAATCGATAATCTCCTACTATTCAGGACGGGAAGATTAAATTTCCGTTTTGCAGTTGCAGTTAGAACTGAGCGGTCTCCCTTCTAGGGTATCCCTGTGCGATGAGATCACTTATACAGCACACTCCCTTTAGCACTTAATCTCAATTCTTCAGTTTTTGAGTTCATGTGAAGACATAGCTAAAGATATTTTGAGCGCTATGGAAGAGTCAAATTGTTAACACGAGTGTATTACTGGGTGGGTTTTTAAGAAGCTATTATACAAAGTTGTATTTGCTTTCGTCTATTTGTATGTTTTGTTCTCTTACAAATTAATTCAGTCATTATTTCAAACGGAACATTTGTTCTTTTCAAAGTTTATTTAAGTCAGACAAAGTATTAAAAATTGCATTTTTCTTGCCTTTTTGTTTGGTTCACGTTTATTTCTTCTCAGACTTTAAATCAAAAAAGAATCGCTTCTAATGATTCAGATGGGTTAACATATGAAAAGTTTTGTTTTCAAGAGCCTATTAACCAAAGTTTTATTAATTTGGGTTGTATTACGTTCATTCAAATCAATTTTCCCCTTGTAGAACAGCTGAAAGCATATCTAAAGATCTGTCAAATGGTTAGGTCCAGAATTATTATTATTTTTTTTTTTGTCACATATATATTTAAAACTCCATTACTCAAACTTTTCCCAGGTTAAGTTTTTGGGAAATTCTTTTAATTTAATAGTTAATTTAATGGAATTTTATGTTAAGTTTATCTTTAACTTTCAGGTAAAATCGAAGCAAAGATTTTTATTATTATTACTTGTCACACAAGATTACTATCACTATTCATATTACAGCTTAGTAATTTAGAAATCATGATCATTTATGCCGTGTGTTGTGGATGACTTTTAGAGTGACAAGAAACTTTGAAATCAATTCAAGCACCAAACTAACTTTCAAAAATCCATCTTAAGTAATTTTATTCAGTGGGAATGGTTTGTCCTGCTTTTGTCAGCTCAAATATGATACCTAATGATAACTTACTAAGAAAATTATCTCAGCATTATTTCAATAAAACGTTTTTAATACAAATCCTTAACATGCCTTATTAACATTTTTGTGCAATTGTAATTTATTTGAGTGATTTTGAAGTCAGATTGAGATTTCCTTGTATTTGACCATGAAGAAGAAAATCATTAATTACGGGCGATTGACTATCTTTTTAGCTCCCAAAACCTTATAGAATTCATTACAATCGACAACTAGTCTATCTGCCAATTTTCAAATCGATTGGCTGATGGTAAGGGCGTTAATTAGTTCTCCGAAATGGAAACGTGTGAAAAAGTGGTCTTTTAGCGACAGCCCCAAAATTTTATAGAATGCATTGTAATCGAAAATGAATCAATCTGCCAAGTTGCAACTCGATTGGATGACGGAAAATTTATTAATTAACTCTACACATACTTTCCTTCCACAAACAAAACTTAAGGGGGTCCGGCACATGAAAATTTTTCATATTATTAATTTCGAGTTAATTAATATTAATTAAAATTTAAATTCTTCTCTTTAAAATTTTGTCTCATTTGTAATTATATCGTATTTCAAAGTATTTTTAATAATTTTTTGATTGAAACAAAATGTAGTTATTTAATGCATGTTTTTTAACTTCAAAGTCGAATTTCTCAAAATGCCGTTTTTCATGTTTGGGGGCACATAGCCTAAAATCTTTTTGACATAAATGCTTGAAATTTTTATACATGTTTCTCTAATGTGTTTAAGTACTTTAATTCGAGGAATTAATGATGAGTAGCATACTTTTTTTTTAATTTTTAGTCTAAAATTTAATATTTTTCTTAAACGTATTTTTAGATAATCGTAATTATTTTAATTTTCAAAAAATAAAAAAAATCTCGTATTAAAGTATTTAAAAGCATCCAAATATTATACTACGAAAGTTCCGAAAAGATTGTTGAATCGGTTATTAAATGAGATGTCCCCAAAGTTGTTGAATTTAACATGGACTCCTATAGAAGTGCCAGACCTCCTTAAGTTAAGATAAAGGATTTAAAAAGAACTGTGTAAGCAGCACAGACGATTGGTTTTTTAACATTCATTTTAGAAATAAAAATGCAAAGAAAAGTACGAAACATAAATTTCCTCCACGATTTCTATTTATGCTCCTAATATGTAACTAACACTGTTTCAACAAATACATCGTTATTTAAATCTTATTTACGCAGCAATTAAAATTTCATAACTGTAAATTAACTCGAAGAATCTTCATATGAAAACATTTCATTCATCTTTCTTTAAAAAGATCATATTTAATTAAATTGAATATAATATATGTTAAACCTAAAAGAGTCCTAATACCTTAGGAAATAACTTGGTTTATTAATTCATGAAATCAACTATAATGAAATAATGCCACACATCTATACATACAAATCAAACATACAATTCGACTGCCAACAGAGTAAATTATCCACACTAGAATTTAAAAGTTAACTCAATATAAATATTACATTTGAAAGAATCATTCATTTTCAATTGAAAATATTTCTACTTTCTTAAGAATTTATTCGATATTTTCTGAAAGAAACGTGGAAATATATTAACTGTTGTATAGAAAAGCTTAAATGTTATGTGGTAATGCAAGTTCTTAACAGAAATATGCATTTAAAGATTAAAGAGTGGAAAGTTTATTGACTCACAGATACATCAGCAATTTTGCTTCAATGTCTACAAATATTTAACTTAATGCTATGACAAATCAAAAACGCTTGAAAGGTAAAAGGTAAAAAAAAAATAATAATAATAATCAGTAAAAAGATGAAAAATGTGTTCAGAGCGACTCTGTTGAATCTACTAACACGTTGAATTGTGAAAGGATACGAATGGATCCATAGATATTCATTGCAAAAGAAATCCTCTAGATGGAGCGTTACTGGCGTTTGGAATTTTGTTACATTTTCGCATAAAATTTATTAACCCTTGATTAGGAGCGCAACCTTTTGTCGCGCGGTTAGTCGCGTGAGGGACAAATGTCCCCCAAATTCAAATTTTTGTGCATACCATTAAATTCGTGACCAGATATCAAAGTAAGTGGGTATTTTAATTAAAAACACAACATTATTGAAAAGAATAAAGTAATAATTAAAAAATATTTTTAAAATAACTTCATTTGGTAGGTTGGTTTTTGCTCTCCAAGACCTATTTTTATGCACAATGACGACTAATCTGGCTGGGACCTATAGTTCAACGTGGATTCCGAACCACAACAAACAACCATGCTTAACCCGGGATTTGAAACCAGCACTTTTGGCGAGCGTGGCCATAGCACTAACCTCACAGCCATCAATTGAAAGTTAAAATAACTGGGGGGGGGGAGGACAGTAAAAAGGCTTTTATCATGGCTGCCATCTATTAAGAAATTGATTTTGGGGAACATTTGTCAACCGCGTGACTAACCAAGGGTTAACATGAACGTGTTTTAACGTGAACTGCTTGGTGTAAACATGAAATTTTTTTAAATGAGCGGGTTTTTTCATTTTATATTATTTTGATACCAGGTTTCATTCTTATAAATGAATAAAATTAACCTTGTCGGAAAATACTATAGAAGACCTTGAAAAGAAAGCATAACTGGCGTTTTGAATTTCATTTACTTCCTCATGCAAATTTTATCAACATTGATTTCTTACAATGTGAATTGTTTATTTAATATATTATTTTTGTTTATTTAATTGTTTATATTATAATGTGAATTGTTTGTTTAATATAGATTTTTTTAAAGATCCGGTTATATTTTTATAATTGAATGCAATTTTTACACTGTCAAAAATGCAAAATAAAATAAAATTGTTGTTACTGCCTTTTCGAACCTTGTTTACTTTCTCTTTAAAACTTATTAACATGAACTTCTTTTACCGTGAGCTGTTTTATGTTAACATGAACTTTTTTTTTTTAACTTGAACCGTTTTTTGTTAACATGAACTTTTGAAAAAATAAGCTCATTTTGGCTGTTGTATAATTATTGTTGTGATCTATTTCTATAAATACCTTACATGTTGATTACATTTCCTTAAATATGCTTGGAGTAAAATACATACTTTTGAGAAACAATTTTTCAAAATACTTCATAATTAAAAGAAACAATTCATTACACAATTTTTATTGATATGAATTATGCCTGAAATCCAATAATAATTTTAACCGACTCGTTTGAAAAAAGGAAAAACACTCGTTTTTTGGCATGGCAATCATATTATTTCTCAACAATATTTTTTTCCCACATATTTTTGGCAAATATTTTAGCCCCCAAAAAAATCTGTTTATGTGTTTTTATTTATACTTATAAAATTTGAAATGGCTAAATGTTTTTTTCTCAACGCAACTCTTACGAAAGATAGCTACTTGATTTTCAATGCAACATCAATATCTTTTTGCGCAGTTCTACTAACAAGTATGTAAGTACTAACTTTAATAAAAATATAATTTACATTGTACTTTTCCCATTCTACCTAAAGCCTGCAAATGAAAAGGAAAAATTTTCATTTAACTTATATAAAATGGCACTAGGAACGCACTTTCTCTTTTTTCCTTTCCTCCTTAACTAAATAATATGAAACTATTTGCGTAGGGCGTTCAGTTATAGTTGAGCCTAATTTCTAAATAACTCAGTTTTCCGGTTCAGGATAAAAAACCCAGGTGTATTCCCTCCCCCATTAAGAAAACTGTCTCCACCCCTCGAATAGTCAACACAGCTTCAAAGAACATGGCCGACACGTCTAAATAACTGCTGAATACTAAACCTATCAGTAAATATGATGCTTCCGCTTTAAAAGCACCTGGTAGGCTTGTACGCAGCAGTTTCTACACGTTATTTCTAGTATATGCACACAAAAAATAATTCCGCACTAGTTTTGAATTTCAGTTAATTGGATTTCCAGCCTTGTTTTCTGAAAAATTTTTGGATGTAATTTTCCACAACTTGAAAAGCCCAAAAAACAACTTCGGTAATTTAAAGTAATTTCTTCTTTATAATTAGCATTTGTGAAAGTATGACTTGACATAATTTTCAAACCTAGGTGTTTCAGTTCTGTTGTGCGATGATAGAATACGAAAACTATAGATTGGTGTAAAAAATAAACCAACATAACGTGACGTCTTCAAAGCAAAAGTCACTAACATTCGGCAGTAAAAGTTTGGAAAGCCACAATCTAAAACCCTAGTTTTTCAATTATTTGAAGGGATAAGTTAATATTCTACAGATCTATCAGATCTACAGATCATCATGCAAAAATAGAAATAAAAAGCTAAAATATCAAAATTTGTAGCATTTTTATTTGAAGTTTTTTAAGTGCTTAAAAACACAGAGTGCGTATATGTTTGTTTTAAAATGTATTCAAATATAAAAATATAGAATAGAAGTATATGTAGTAATATGCACCTGGAATTGAATAAATACGAATACCCGCATACAAGCTTATTCGTAAGCGAAATGGTGGCGTGACATTTACGCACAAGGTTTCACATTCCACGACATTTACGTACATCAACAATGTACATCACATGCTTATTTCAGTGACACTGGCTTGCAATATTAAGGCTTTCGGTCCCTAATTTAAAAGATGGTAAGAATTTTAAAGCTTGCGCTCATCAATAGATTTCTTCTCTTAAATATTTTAATACTCTTACCATCATAATTAGATGTTTGACACATACCAACAATTCATATTAGGAACATTTGGTTCCCTCATTTTAAGATTGCCATTTTTAATTTACCATGCCCATCAAAACAGGCCTTATGGCTGATTAGTATGACTGAATGGTTGACTTTCTTTCAATACAATTTGCTTTGGACCGTATACGTTACTGTTGCAAATAGACGTACTCGTATTTAGTAGACATTATACAGTATATCCACAAAAGACTATCAAACTTATAAATTTGATATTATTTAATTTGTGTAAATTATGCACACAAATGCTTAATCATGAAATGAATTGGTAAAAAAAACTAAGTGAGTTCACCTTTAATTTGATTTATGATTTGTTGTAAGTAGTCTAAATTAAACTGTTACAATGTACCATTGACTGGGACATTCTCTTATGGGAACCCTGCATATTAAAAGTTTTACATTTTGACATACATTATACATCAAATACACATTATGTATCAAAATGTCTCTATTGATATTGATCAACTAAGATATACAACATTTTTTTATCGTCTATATTAAATTAAAAAGAAGTTTGTAGCAGGATGACTTTTAAACAAATTAATTGTAATAATAAATTTAATAATAAATAATATTTTCTAAGGATGTATTTCAAAAGACGGGTTTATAAAAGCTCCATTGTTTGCCAATTTTTTAAATATCGTCATATTTCTATTAATTATAATACTACTACTAAAAAAATGGCTAAGGGAGTGGAAAACTTCACCGTCCAGCTATAAGCAGCAGTGGAAATAGTGGATATAGAGATAATCATGAATTGAAATCAAACATTATCTTAAATTTTGGTGCAATGAACACTTTTTCTGCCTATTTATTCGAGATTAAGTTAAAGTCATTGCATTTCTATTATTATTTTTTATCTCTATACGCAAACAAAAATTATGGTATAATACTAGAGTACTGTGAAAGTGTTCTTTACTAACAAGGAAACGAAAGGGTGATTGCGTAAATATTTAGTTTTTGACGGATTTTAAGTTTTACTCAGATAATTATATTAAATTCAGTTACATTTATATGCTGATTAATTTCAATTTATAATGAACACGAATTTTATTCGGTACTTTTTAAGACGTATTACTTCACCATCTAAGAAGTTTTTTTTTTTTTTTTAATTAAATTATAATTTTCTTCAAAAATAAAAGGGCACAAGTTAGTTTGAGTAAAATGACATGGTGGCTAATTTTTGACGAACTATGATATGCGCAAATACCATTTCCTCCCCTTTTCTGCACATGCTAAATTTGTAATGTAGGGGAGACTTGTGTATCTAGGGCCGCTTTTTTTCAATGCACAAAAAAGGAGCCACTGAGCCGTTTAAAAATGTGAAACTGATATGCATACATCCTTAGAGTAATTACTTCCCATTGGGATTAATATAAATACTTAAAATAATAGATTCTGTCAAATATAAGATGTTTTTTTGTTTTTTTTTAATTTCACAAGTGGCTCTAGGTACAAGATCTCGTTGTACATAAGGTCAGTAGCTGATGTAACTAAGGCCATTCTCTTTAAGTGATGTTTCAGTCCATAATGAATAGAAAACAAACATACATGGATGAATTTTTAAAAGAAACAATATCAAGTTATTATCAATCATTGGTTTATCATATAACAACTATAATAAATTGCAATGTGTCAAATTATTAGTGAATTAGAAGTATTTTCGTAACTTGAAAAACTGATTCCAAAAAATGAGCTGCATGCGTTATCGCCTTGAAGCACTAACAGATTGTGGTTTTGGCAATTTGAACACAATAAGAAACTATGCGGCCTAGGTACACGACTTGGTAATTTCATATAAAATGTAATCTACTAAAAAAATACATTGAGAAAGGACTTATTTAAACATCTCAATTAGTACTTAATGTTACAAACAAAGTTCTTTTCTAGAATTCAAAGAAAAGTATTTGACTTAAATTGTAAAACAATAAAAGTCATGAGTTGCAAAATGTTACTGCAGACCATATAAATATGTTTTCACTTATAACTTGTCACAGCTTTCTAAACTAAGATTTCAAACTGGCTGCCAAAAGAGCAATTGGGTGTTGCCACTTACCCAAGTGAGTAAAAAAACTTAGAACTAAACATTATTCAATAAAAGTGGGGTGGCCCTAGGTACATGGTGGCACTAGGTACACAAGTCTAACCTATCATTGTCAGTGCAAGTGCCACTAATTCCAGCACATGCAAGTGCAAACTATTACAAAACTATTTTTAAAAACACAGATACTCCCGATGCAAACCCATCGATATCTCCCCTAGAATCTAATGAAGTTTTCAAAAGCAATACCTCCTACCAACCACCCCCTCATCGTTTAGTACTATGAAAGGCAACATCAGGGAAGTTAGACCTGTACAATATGTATAATTGTATCACAGTATTTTTCCGTGTAGTTTCCGTTCTTTTCAACTGCTATACCAAGTGATATCTCCCCCTTTCCCACACCCCGTATAATATTTGAACCCATCTATCATTATAAAGGTACCTACCCCATGTGGTAGGGCGACAATTTGTCCTCAATCAAAAGGGCGGTTAGAGTCATTGTAGTGGGACTTTACTGCACAGCAGGTCGCCATGTTAGGGGTTGGTATGGGCTTTCGTCGCACGTTTTCATTACTTTACTCGACCCCCTTTTCAACTCCAGTAGTAGGAAAAAGAGTATTAACACGCCTCCGTAAAAGGACTACTTTTTTGGTACTTCAGATGTATTGAGTGAAAAATGTTAAATGTGCATGAGAAATCGGGATTTTATGCAAATAGCATTCAGCGTATACCTTACACTTAATGCAACTTGAAAAGGGATTTTTTTTTCTTTTAATTTTTTATCGCACTGACATAAAATATTTTTGAAAAAAAAAACAAAAAAAACCCCATTTGATTAAACTACCGTCTAGAATAATTACTTTAAAACGTTTTTATATATTTTTATATATATATAAGCAATCAAGTTTGTCATTTGAATATTGTCTTTGAGGATGACTTTCTTAGTCTTTTCTTGCACGATAGACATAGTACATTTTTTTAATCTTGTGTGATAAAATACTGCTTCATATTTTATGAAATGTGTAACTACATCGAAGTACAACAGTAGAACATAACGAAAATTTAAGGTATAATATAGCGAAGTTTTTTAACTGTTAAAATATCAAAATAAGATTAGTGAAATTTTCTCTTTGTTTTAGTAGTGCCTTCTGTTAGACAAAAACAAAAGTATCATTACTTAAGTTTGGAATTCAAAAATTTTAATCGCCATTAAATAAGTATTAAAATAAAATACATCCGTGTTTTTATTAAAACCATTTCATATGTTTTCGAAAAAGAAAAAAAAATTAAATGCAATAATTTTAAGGGCAATTTTTGGAAAAGGACTGAATTTTTTCACTTTTAGAAACATAATTTAGATATATTTTTATAAGCTGTTTTTGCATAAAACTTGTTTTTATTTTATAACGAAATGAATAATGTATTGTTTAAAATACAAAAGTGAGCAAATAATTAAATTTTAATAAATAATTGTTAAAAACTAATCATTTACGTTATGGTGAAAATATTGCATTACAGTTGACTAGTTAAAGAGTAAGCTTACATAACAGGTTTTTTTATATATATATTTATCCGATAACTGTATTGTATTACATAAGCAATTATCTACAATATTTCAACATCTTGAACTTTTGAAATAAGTTAGAGTAAATAAAATTAATGGCCAAACGAATATTCTATTACATATTATAAACGAAAATATTTTCCTCTTGATCAAATATATATTACGGAAACTTCTGCAATTGGTATCAATCTTATGACTTACATAATCAAGATACAAATTTTATTAATGAAATTGGATTTGAGAGGTTTTTGATAAACAATAAGTATCGATTTAATCTTCATTTTTTCTTGAGTCAACACAAATTGAAAATATTGTAATTCAAAAAAGTACTGATCTACATTGATAATTCCTTTAAGTTTAAAACATTTATCTCTTTCTATCTATATTGTGGTGTATATTTGGATAAAATATTATTACATACTTATGAATACAAAAATAATTACTTTCACAACATTATTTAATATTAGATGACCATGTCTGAAGGGGAGGTTGGTTGTTTTCAGATTATCTGGCGCCGTCAGCAACACGAGGGCTATAATGCGCCGAAACATTCGTCATTAGACAAGCCAAAATACATTTACAAACACCCATGCCTAACAAGGGACTCGAACCCGCAACCTTGCGGTCTAGAAGCTAGCACGCTAACCAATATACCGTTTGGTCGGCCTGAAGGTGAGGACTAACAATTTTGAAAGTATTCAGTTAAATATTTATAATTTGATTTGGGGGTGTCAGTATACTTTAAATATATAACACTTTAAATCTCAGTCCTGTAAACAGGCGTTAAGCAGCTATACCACGTAGACAAAGAACCTCATAATTCATTATCTTACTATTCCAATTAAGTTGTCCATTGCACATGTTATAAAGTATTATTAAAAAAAATCTTAAAGTAAAATTACACATGCTTTTTTATTAATTATTTTTTAATCAAGCTAGGTTATATAAATACTTTAAAATGCAATAACTCTGTTAGTTATTTAACTGTGATATTTTTTAAGTATTCTTTAATTAATGTTTAAAATTTCGTATTTTATATATCGATAAGTTTTAGCCTTCCTATGGTTTATTTTCAAAAAAATCTTGTATTCTTGCAACTAAATATATGTATTGTTCTAGATTTAAACAAGTTAAATAAAATTTTAAGTTCGTTTTATTAAATAAATTCTTATAAGTCACATAAGCTAATACTTCATTTCTTAAAAAAAACTTCGGGAAACAAAAAAGTACAAACGTATATGAAAAATTATATCATGCATTCAACCAGCACAGAATTTATCAGAATGAGATATCTATGGATAAATTGGTTAAGTAATATAAAGAATGCTAAAAATTATATTTGATTTGCTAAGCCGCTTTATGCATTAAATAAATGTAACCGTAACGCAAAAGAATGCTATACTACACAAATTTAGAGAGACAAAAAGAGACAAATTTTGTTAAATCCGGGTGAGTCAGAGAAACACAGGGGAGAGGGGGGGAGGGGTTCAATATAAGGTTATCGCTGCATGTTGGTCGTAGTGTCTAAATTTAAATAAGTTTTTGTGCAAGCTTGGAAAATCAGCAACAGAAACTCTATAAACAAACCAACGCGACAATGCGTTTCACCATTTCCATATATTTTAACATCGATTTTTTAAGGATTCATCCACATAAATAATGTAGTAACTTTCTAGAGTTGTCTTTGCAGAATTTCCAAGTTTGCACCAAATTTTACGTTTTCTTGTTTCTCAGCATGCAACCCTAGCCAGGCAATCCACTCTGCTTCTCTGACTAAATTGGACTTCACTAAAGTTGTTCCACCCTTACGTGATAAACCACACTTTCCGTCACGGTTACCATTACTAAAGGCACTAACCTACTTAAGAAATAAGATATAATTCTTGGAACCTCTTGTAGAATAAAAAAGAATTAAATTTTTAATGAATATTAAATTTATAAAGTTTTTTCCACCAAAATTTGAAACCAAAATTGAACATAAACTAAAGTAACTGGGTGTCCACTTTTAATTCTATGCTGGATCATAACACCCGAACAAGTTAAGCTCCTAGACTAGCTAGAAAGCACGCTTTAAACATGTATAAATAGCATTGTTCTATAAATATAACCAATCGCTCAGACATAGACATGTGCTTTTTGACATGTGCTTCAATACCTTTCATGAGCTCTCGTTACAATCCAGAAATAAATGTCTATAATAGTCTAGAGACTTCCGTTGACATATCGAGAATGTAAAGCTAACTTTTATCTATAGTCACGTTTAAAAGATTTTACTTACTAATTGTCCTTCGAAATGCTAGACATCCATTTCTGGTAACTACTGGCTGTATAGTCTGTAAAAATTATTTTCATTCTAGCACGTTTTGCTTCGTTTAATGGACATGCAATTTTTTTTCTACTTATTACTAAGGATGAAGGATTACAGTTCACACTAAAATTTTATTTTACATGAGACATCGATAGTTAACATGAACTTCTTTTATTGCAAACTGTTTCAGCTACCCCGATCTAATTGGATAGGAAATATAATGTTTTTAATGCTTTAAGATGAATTCATAAGCGTCATTTTCTATCATTTAGAAGAATCAAAAACTAATTGTTCAATATATTACAATGTTGTGTGTCTTGTTGTATTTTGCTTAGTATGATGCAATTTTTAAGCATTCTGAAAATTCGGATCAATTATTAAATATTATAAAATTTCTTTTAGGTGATCAAGATAATCTATTTAGTGTATTCGATACATTTGTATGATACAAATATTTTTATACTATCAATAATAATTACAAGGAACTGGTAAGTTCAAGGATTATTGCTAGTCTAAAATGTAAAGTTGAACTGGATTTTTAAACGGAGTTGCAATAGACTAATAAAAAATATCTAATTTACATTTTTTCCAACCTTTTTACCTCTGTTACATTAAAATATAATAATAATAATAATAATAATAATAATAATAATAATAATAATAATAATAATAATAATAATAATAATAATAATAATAATAATAATAATAGTAATAATAATAATAATAATAATAATAATAATAATAATAATAATAATAATAATAATAATAATAATAGTAATAATAATAATAATAATAATAATAATAATAATAATAATAATAATAATAATAATAATAATAATAATAATAATAATAATAATAATAATAATAATAATAATAATAATAATAATAATAATAATAATAATAATAATAATAATAATAATAATAATAATAATAATAATAATAAAGGGCAAATAATCATACTTCGAGTGTTCTGTAACCGATCGCTGCACTGGTGAGCATTCACTCTATACCTTTTTTTATCGCAACAGAAGACTAGCATTCAATTCCTGAACAAGTTATTTTCAATGTCATGGGGTGCAGGTTCGTATATTAGTAATTATTTTGCAAATAAATAAACAAATTATCTAGTGATTACAAAAAAGAAAGAAGGGTTAAGTTAATTCTCAAAATACTGCCACTGTTTCCGAAAGAGTTAATTTAATGAAATGAATGGTTTGAAATTATACTGGAACAGTAGTACAATACGCAACCGCCAATACGTTTGTATGTGTGATACTACATCTTTATCTTACATCCTTTCTATTGAGCATTTTTATAATTTGCCCATAAATGTCTGTGTTTGGAGGAAAACCAATTTTTGAACTTTTAAACATTGTATATCTAGATTTCAATATAATTTATTTCGTCAGAATGATCTCAATTTTTTTTATAATTGGTTTGTGAATTATTTACTGTATTTTAAACAATCAATCCCAATACCCTATTTTGGAATTTATATTTGATTAATTACGATGCAAGTTTAAAACTAAAGTAAATTTGTATGTTCAACACGGTTCTGTAAATAGTTAATCCTATTTACTTAAAAGTAAAATATTTGAGAAAATCTTGATCCAGTGTAAACTGTCATTTTTGTATTTTTTTTCTTAAGTGGGACCTTATATTTAAAATCGTAACCAGTAATATTCTCACTCAGTTGCATAAAAAAACATTATTAAAAAATTCCGCTCAATGTTAAAACAATAATAATGATATAAATAAAAACCAAATCTTGGTTCTTTCTGATATAATTATTATTCATTTGTGTGTTTTCGAAAAATTATTCGAAATGGAAGCAAAAGGGGTTTTTAACTTGGCAATTTGTATGACCTCAGTAAGAGATTTAGAGACCGAGTTTGGCAAAAAATTATTCATGTTGCATAAATATGCTTTCTCTAAACTTTAAAAGATATTTGAAACATTTTCATGATATCAAATATAAAGAGATAAATATAAAAGCAAATACCGCGGATTCAGGCTTTCCAATAAGACTAGCTGGAAAATAGTTTTACAGAAAAATTGTGCATCACTGGGAAACAGTTTGACAATGGATTGGAGTGTGAGATACCACTGATGAACGACTTTGTCTGCGTACGCAAAGAAGTTAAACTAAACACTAGCTATATCTTTTGTCCTACTGATGCTGGAAAAGTAGAAAAATATCATAGAAGGTAATGTATAATGTCTTTAGCGATTGAATTGAAAGGAAACTAGCTTGTAAATATTCAAAGTGCGAAATACTAAGTAGGCAATACATCCTAGATATTTAATAAAGTTTGATAATTGGCATGTAGTTTGTATAGCTTCAAAGTAGGTTCATGAGATTGGGTGTTAAAAGTAGTTGAAATTGTTGTAAAAACTAAGTTGGCCAAGCCAAACAATAATGCAAAGAAATTATTTCTATCTTTGAAAAAATACTTTTTCAAACATTTTACCAACATTGTTTTTTAGTTTTTGAAAGTAGCTTTTGGTTTCCAAATAAATATTTAAATACTTTGTAGATATAAATAATTTTCATCTTGCAAACAAACAAAAATGTTGAAAATTGAATAAAAATCCTACAACATAAAATACCAGAACATTGGAAAAGAAATATAACATTATTTCAAACGTATAATAAAAACACGATCTTTTTTTAATCACAATGAAATAATGCGTTCGAAAAGTATATCTTTTCAAAATGAATCCTTAATAACATATGTGTGACTGTAAAATCTCTATTATAACTTACCTCTAAAGAATTGCTTGATGGCAAAATAGGACAAGTCATTAAACCGAAAAAGTAATCGTGTTTACTCACCTAATCAAAGAATAAATGTTATTTGACTAGATTAATGACTCAATAAACTCTTTTAAATCTGTTTAATAACACAAAAAGTAAAATAATACTTCGAGTACTTACATATCTGAGTGTTACACTAACATAAGTTTAGCTGCTCGAGGTTTATTCTGCACCTAGCAGCCCATAAAAACGTATGTGCAATATTTTAAAGAGTCCAGCGGCTACAGATGTATAAAATGAAATAAGAACAACAAATGCAGCAGTCTTTTAGATCAATATGCACAAGTTTGATGGATGTCTTTAGCACAGTTATTTGCACACCAGGTTGTCAGAGACGGAACAGAGGGGTATATATTCTTTGCACAGTTACCAAGCTTACTCGGATTGGATTAGGTCCACAGATTCTACTGCTGTTACCAAAATGAACTTACTCGGGCTGAGCTGGTCTGTAGATTTCTTTATTGGACATAAAGATTGTCTATACTCCTGCTCAGTTACTGAACTCAAAAACACCGAAGATTCTCTAACACAATTACCAAAATGAGCTCACATTATCTGTAGAGTCCTTGAAGACGCATAAGTTTATCTGTTCTTTTGCTCAGTCATCAAAAAAAGGATTGAGAATGTTCTTGCTCAATTACCAAAATGAGCTCACTTGGTCTATAGACTCTGTTTCCAAGTTGACTTCTCTTGCTCAGTTACCAAAATAAGCTCATTTGGATTGAGCAGATGTTTGCTCCAATGCTACAATGCTCTCGGTCCATATCAAAAGGACAAGGTAGCTTCAGGAAAGGCAAACCTACCTTGCTGTAGCACTTGGGAAGTTGGGCACAGGAGAGCATGAGTCCTTGCAAAGGGAATGGTTTGGATCGGAGTCATTGTTGAGAAAATTACCTTCTTGCTTTTTGAAATCCTGACAGCCGAAGATTTTGAGTCGCGGAGAGAGGTTGGGTTGATAGTTGTCTAATGTTTTGTTTGGTTGCACGTGTTTGAGAAGACTTTGGTGAGCTGGCGGTTGATGTAGAGCTTGGCTGCCGTACTCATCCATCCCGTCTTGACATCCTCGGCAATTCTCGGTTTACCTGAATATCAGAAGGGCGTGTAATCTATATTACTTGATTATATAACTCATATCTAAGGGGGTTAAATACCTTTTGACCTCGGCAAAATAGAATTATGCATATTGATTTCAATATGCAGTGGGAAATAAAGTGTTTGTGAATAAAAAAAATTGATCAGTAACATCACTGTACCTTCTGGAGGATGGGTTAATTTTAATGAATTTCGGTTCCTCTTGTTCCAAAATAATAAAAAGGTCCACAGAACTGATTCATATAACTTTCATTTTAATGAACTGGTAAATAAAACTCATATAAATCGTTCTGGATATTAGCCCTTACACAAAGACAATGATTAGTACCTTAATCGAAAATATTAGTTTTTTTAAATAAAATTTTACTTGGCTTACAAAATATATTTCAAAACCAAAAGAGTCGCAAGAGAAAATTAGTCAATTTCATCTTTATGTTATTAATTCGTAATGGGTTTACAGGAAAATATTGGCTATTTTACTCTTAAACTCTTATTATTTGGAAACATTTGTGGACCAAGAAAATCGGTTCCTTGGAGACTGGCCTTTTTCTACCAAGGAAGTATACGAACACATTTACTGATCAAATTTCTTTATATGTATATAACAATTAATTTTTTTACACATTTTTCAAATTCATACGTAAAGCGGGGTCAAAAGGTAATTACTCCTCTCAAAACATACATTATTGAAAGAATATAAAGACCATGTTATGCAATAAGTTATATCCACTAAACTTGAATTCACCATAAAATTCAAATGTCTAAAACTTAATAACTTATTAAACGGTTGGCATATCTAGTTTTACTTAAACTAATAAATTTATTGAAAACATTACACATAGAACTTTTAACCTTGGTAGAAAAGGCCAGTGTCCAACACGGGTAGTTTATTGTTGTTATTTATTATTAAATATCAGTAAAAAATTTCCAAAGAAAAATAGCTATTGTCTTCTTGGTAATTATTTCTTTTCGATGACCTTAAGATTCAGATGTTTATTCTCTTTCTTTCATTTTACGCTTTTTATATTTAACGTTATTCACAAAACATTTACAAAATGAATGTGAAATTTTGTTTTTTAATAATTTTTTTCTAAAAATCAAAAATAAATGTCTGATGCGTTCACCTCGTAATAGGAAACAAAGGTATAACTTTTATACAGAACTTTGATCTTAGGAGTTAGGATAACTTACTAGTTAGATATTCAATGTAATATATAAATGACACTGAGAATGAAAAGGTTAATAAATAGGAAATGCGGGGAAATTAAACTACCTGCTTTATAAATATTATATCTTTAAGTGATTACTGACCATAAATAGCAATTTATATTTAAATCACTCTATGACTTACTGCAGAATGAACTGTTCTTTAGTAAAATATATTTTAGATTATCTTCGTAAAATGTATTAATTGTAAATTCAAATAATCTTAATGCATTTTTAAATGTAATTTTATTATAAATCCATTCCTTTTTAATATTAATCCATTCGTTTTTAGTACGAATCCATTAATGACCTAGAATAAAATCATCGCTTTAATGAAACCAGAATTTGCTATTTCTTGAAGCATGCTTTTGTATTTCAAAACTAATTATTACTAGGAATTTATTTCTTATTGCATAACATGGTCTGGATTATATGAAATACATTAAATTGCACTGCCAATGTAATAACAAAATATGTCTTCAATAAAATTGTTGTTTAAATGTATGTTTTATTACAGTGCAATTCTCAAGAATAAAACTGCTCAAACTTATGTTTTATTATAGTGAAATTCATTGGAATTTTTACTGGAACCAATAGAAACCAGCTGCAAACGGGAGATACTTTGTTTTAAAAAGCGCATCAGCATTATTAACTCTTTCTTGTCCCTGAGCCTTTAATCTTCTCTAATATTATACCAATTGTACAAAAAAATAAATTACGAGGACTTTTTAACTCATATAGGTAATGAATCTAGGTAAATTGAAATAAATTATCTAAATAGGTTGAAAACTATAAATACATACCATGATTTTCATGAATAATTAAAGATTTTATTTCCCTTTCCACATACCCCTTTTAAAATGGTGCGTTCTTTTTTGGTTTATACTAAAGATAGTTTTAATTTTTTACATTAACGTGATTGACCACAAAACTTTTTGGTAATTGGCATTTTCCTTAACAAGGACTGCATAAAAACTAATGTTTTGTAACTTTAAAAATAAATTATCCATAGATTTCAAACGTCCTTTTTATGATTCCTTATCATTATAAGAATGTTTGAAATGTACATCGATTTCTTATTAATAATTTTTAAAGAAATAAAATAGATAACAGCCATTTTTGAACACTCTGTATATTATTTAAAATATGAAACAGATCCTTAGTCTCATGGCAGCATTTTAGTTTGAACAAAAAATTTACTGAAAATGTTAATGAAAATGCACTCTTTATTTTTGTCTTCAAAATATTCTATAAAATTTTTTAATACTTCTTCTGTATCTAGTGAAAGATTTCAATTTATTTGAAGCTATATTTTGCTGGGTTTGTAGTTTGTGAATTTATAGCATTAACAATTTGGAACAGTAATCATATCCCCATCATATTTTGTTTAATAAATAAAGTTGACAAAATATACAATTATACCAATATATTTTAGGCAGTAATATCTGGATTTTAGATAAAAAATACAATTATAATACATCCTATAAAATAATTTTATACTTATTGATAAAATGTAAAGAAATCATTACTTAAATCAACTTTAGAATCGATATTTAAGTCGATATGTTATTAAAAATCATAGTATTATGAACTCTTTCAACGCATTAAAATAAAGATGTTTTCTTCGACAAAAATAAATAACAGTCACTTATATGTTCGGTAAAAGGTACCTCAAACAATAGAAATATAATTTCTCACAAAAAGATTGTTCATGTGTTACAAAAAGAAAATATTTACTCAAGAAGGAAAACGCTACTGTAAATATGTGTTAAGCAACGATAAAGCTGTTTAAATATTGAATTAGTACTAAAAAGGATAACATTTTTATGAATTGCATGACTTTTATTTCTCCTAAAAATATTATTTAACTTTAAAGCTGTAATTCAATTTTATTATGTAAATTACTATAAAATGATAACTACACTTACTTAAAACTGGTTTATAATTTTAACTTAAAACAACGTTAGAAAAGTTTTATTTTTACAAACAAAATTTTGAAAAGGATTGATTTCCAAGTATATTTTATTTAGCCTCACATTCTAATGGATATTGCTTTTTTTGCAAAAAAATTCTTCTTTAAGATTACGAATTGGTAGAGTAAATAACTTGATAATAACAGATATTTTAATACTAGCGATGAACAAGGGAACGAACTCATGCAGCGTGTTCAGTGAACAATCAATAAACGCTTTGTCGTTTTTCTCTATTTCTCTAATTAGATTGATTTTTGCTCTCTCTCACACACACACACACTTATATATATATATATATATATATATATATATATATATATATATATATATATATATATATATATATATATATGCATATATTATATGAATATGAATTTATATATATATATAAATTCTTCATTTTTGAGTTACACTTTAAGTTGTGTGAGGAATGACGAACTACTATCATGGTGAACTGTCATGAGCGTTAAATATAATTTAAATTCACCAAACAACGGATGCAATATTTCATGATTGTATTTTTACTTTATTAACTTATATTTTCTTTAAGAAGTAGGCCATTTAAGTCTGTAACCTGTCTATTTTTGTCTTTAAAATGTACCTGTGTTTAAAAATTAATTTTATTGTCACAGCTTTGACAAATATGCTCTATATTTTTATGTGTCCCCATGTACTCTACTTTAGTACGAGCATCTGCTTAGGCTTCTCTCCCCTCTCCCCACATATTCTTTGCTATGGCAAGCGCTCAGCGCCTTATTTTCTTTTACTTTCTTATTCCCGACTAGGAGCTACCTGAGATGAAGGAGTAATGTCCAACCCCTCATTCAAGCACTTCAGAAATTATTTATGATCAAAGATCTAAGAAGACAAACTACATAGATTTGAATCAGGAAGAATGGCATTAGTTTCAACTTGTATTCTTGAAAAAAATCTTATAATGTTCAACCAACTTCAAGTTGCAATCTGTCTTCATACAGTATGTCATATTTGGCACACACTTTTACTCAAAATACAGAATTTTAAGTTACATCATTTTAGTAGCAAGGGTGCAACAGTAGCGGGTTCATATCCGTCCACTATATTCATCCATAAGTAGATTATATTAAAATGCAAGTTATCACTTGTAGTTATTCAGTTAATGCAGTACTTTTATTATTAAATTTTAGACTTTGGTTCATATAGCAATAAAATGTGGATACTATTTTTCTTATTAAGATTTTTTCGTAAAATTTAATAATTTTAATTTGCATCGATAAAATAAACTTTTTTTTATAAATAAATTTGTCAAAGGAAATAAATAATTACATGCAACGTATAGAGTAATGTCTTCCTATAAGAGAAATAATACTGGAGTATTTAAGCCCTTTTATGACAATGAGTGTGTTACTAATAAAAATTATTTAAAGTAAGAATTTTAAAAAGATAGGAATGATATAATTATAACAATCTGATGACATTTTAAAGAAACCATGAAGTCAGTTTTCACGAATCAATACTATTAAGACTATTAAAAATAAACGTTAGTGTATCAATTTGTGTGTAATTTTTAGTATTCAAAAAAGTTTGAGTACGAGTACACGTTAACCGAAATTTAAAGTGATTCAGATCTAAAAATAATAAAAATTTAGTTAGAATAAGTTCTTTATGCAAATTTTTCAAATACGTAATGTGTAAAAGCATCTGTATTTAAAACTTAAACCCGTGGATTTTGAAGCATATTTAAAAATGTGTAAGAATTTTCATTTGGAATCTTGAAATATTCTGTTAAAAGAAAGGAGTAAAATTTCTCTTAATAAGACAGACGTTTTAAAAATATGTTTATAAAATTTAAAATTTTGTGAAAGAAGAAAATATCATTATTTGTAATATATCACCTCAACTGTAAAAAATACGTGAGGTTTATATTACTGTATCTAAGCAATTAAAATTAATTTAGCAAATATCATTCCAAAAATAAGTAGTCTAAAGCATTTCTCTAAAAAACTGGCAGACATTAAAAAAAAAAATCAATGAAGAGCTACAGAATATAAAAAAAAAAATATATACATCAAAGCAAAATCTCATAAGTAGCATAACATAATATTGAAAGTAAACTTTCTAAGAAAAATAACTCCTCCGTAAAATAGCAGAAGACAAGAATCGTTTCAACTCATTCATTATCTTTGGAAATCCATGAATAGAATTCGATTTCAAAAAGAATCTTTTCCTTTTTAAAGCATTGATCCAACACTAAGGATTGTATCCAAAGGCCTCCAGCAAATACTGAAAAACAATCAAGCTGCTGGATCATTTTTATGTTCCCACACTAAGAAAGAAGTATTTCTATTGTCCCGAGGGGTTAGAAAAGAGAATAAGCAGTTGCGATTCTGTTTATTTAGTAAAGAAAATTTTGTGTAAATTTGTTTGGCTAATGCATATTATTTTTAAACTGTAATGTCGTTTTCTGTGGTTTGCTAGCTTAATTACACGGTCCCAGGCTGGCATGAATTCTATTATAAAATTGCCGAAAGCATGTGAAAATGTCGACAAAGTTTAAGCTTAATATTTAACTTTTTTGTTTGATGCATTATTGAAACGGGATTGTTTGTGTCTGGCGCGAATACTTATGGAGATTTTTTGCATGCATTTTTGTATGATTCTAGTTTGAGTATATTTTTGATCTTAAACTTGAATATCAATTTTTTAAACTCTCGCTTGAGAAGAAAAATAAATTGATGTTAAAATGCAAAAAAAAATGTAGGATTCTTTTGAACAAAAAAATATGTGCACTCCTTGCTGATACTTTTTTTTATTCGATTATACCAAGCTATTGATGGTAATGTCTTTATGAATCTACATATGTAAGTCTATCCGGAACATACTTATTAAGCAGAGTTAAGGAATTAACTGGTTTTAATTAAAGCGTATAAATGTATGAAATGTTACAGAATAAAAAAATAACGTATATTCGCCCACAACTTAAAATAAAACTTATTGACTGTTGTTTATTGGAGCTATAATTTGTTTCGAAAACCCCGGTATGTGAAGAAGTATATTATTGTGAATTAATGTTTGCTGCTATGTATTATTTCAAGTATGTTTTTGTTTTCACTTTCTACGTCCTTTTGGTTTTGAGCACACATTTACTCTTTGTTGGCTATGTCCAATAGAAAATGTGGCATACTGCACCATAAACTGTTTTGTAGCTGACGCTCTTGCAAAATTGATAACTGCTTCTAAAAATTTGTTCTGATATTGAACACGTAGCATGTGAGTACTCATATTTGACATATTTTTCAAATAACTATCTCAATAAGGCTGTCTTGAATTAAATTAAGTTCACGCACTATATCATATCAGCAACATGGCTCCAATGGCTCCGTGGTTAAAGGCACCGAGCTTATAAGCAGTAAATCGTGGGTTCGGTCCTGGATACGCCAAACACTGGTTTTGCACGATAATGGGGACTGGTGCACTTTAAATAGGTCGTGGCCTCAGTGTCCTCTCATTGGTGTAGTGGGGTTCGAGAGAGAGGTATGCGCGTTTAGGTTTCGACCTAGTAATCTTATCGTAGTTCAAAATCCCGAAGAGTATTTGGCTATGATAAGCACTTTATAGTGGGAGAAATAGACAACCGGGACTATGCAAACTAAACTAACATATTAACAATTCTCAGAAAAAAAATCATTTTTTCTTACTTACTGTTCTAATTTATTTGATTTTATACAGTATATTGTTATGTATTTTGAAATTACTTCAGTAGGTGGTTATATTATTGATAAGTGATAGTTCCTTTCTGAAATCAAGCACCGAGTTGGAGCCTCAACGAAAAGTATATCATTGTTAGCGACATTCCCAAATCTAAAATTCACCTCCTCACAGTTTATTAATAAGGAAGATGTTAGGTAAACCATTGTTGTTTGACTAATGAGCTTGTTTAGTATGATGCTTGAGGTACTTTATTATTTCATAACCGAAAATGAAAGGGTGTCGATTGCAATGATGGTTCACATATAGCACGCTAATTGTAAAATCAACATTTTACAATGCTCCGGGTGAATTTTAGCTCCGAGTGAAATTAAATAAGGCTCTTTAATGACTAATAACAATACATGTTCAACGGTTCGTTTTCATGTGAAAGTATCTTTCATTGTCAACAGTTTAAATTTTATACTTAACCTAGAATAAATATATATAAATTCTTTGACTGTTTTGGTAAATGGACTGAAAGTAGTAAGAACAAAATTTCCAATAATCAAATTAATTGAATTCCAACAGTTAAATTTTGAATTTAAAAATGGTATATTCATTTAAAAATTTGCATTAGAGTGTGTTTACTATTATCTTAATAATTATGAGAAATTTATAGAAAAGGTAATAATTAACAGTATAAGATTAAGAAAATTAATTTTATACCACAATTACAATATCACTGAAATATGCAGTTAAAATGATAACATTTAACTTATGAAGATAATTTTTTCACATAATACTTCCTCTCTCTCTCCAGAAGTTTGTTAAATATTTCTGAAGTATAATGATTAGATTTATATTTATATTACTCTAAAACTTGAAGTTTGAAAGCATTCGATTCTAAATGAGTGCCCAAAAATGTAACGTCTTTAAGCTAACATTAATGAAGCGGCTAATATAACTTCTATGAGTACAATTACGATAATTTCTAATTAAATATTTTTCCAGTAATGAAATGATAAAAGACAAAATATTTCACTTTAAATACATTTTAGAAGTACTTAGTTGTTATGAAAATAAAAATCATGGAAATTTTCAATTGGATAAGTTAAATTGTTATATTGACCGTTACTAAAATGCCACTTCTACACATGTTTAAAAAGGCTCGGATACCATGCAGGTACAATTTTCAGCCGTATAATGACTGAAATATAACTCTGTCAAATAGGACGACATATCCCAAAAACCTTGACAAAGATAATCTTTTCGAGACCTTTAATTTGATTTATGGCACATGGCAGGCCCTGATCATCGCCTAGGCTAACAAGGCCTGGGACCGTAATTTTAGGGGGCCCCGAAATTGGCTGTAAACCAATAACTTTTGTTTCACAAAAGCTATGTTAATATATTTTATAATCCATATGAAAGAATTTTTACATACAAATCATTTTATATTGATCTTGAACCGTCTTTAGTGTCCCAGAGTGTATTTATTCAAATGGACCAAACCATCATTTAAAAGCGCAAAAGACAAATTTTCTTGAAAGATAGGGACAAAATTGAAAGGAAGTCTTGACGAATTTATTGTGAGATCAGAAAATGTCGACTCTGAAGTAGTGCAGATATTGTTGTCGTCACGGATATTACTACGCATTGTGATTGAAAAATGCAATGTTATACATAATTAAATATTTCCTCTTTTTTTTTTTTTTTTTTTTTTTTTTGTGAAAAAAAAAAAACTTTTAGAAAACAATATTAACATTGATTTATTAACTTTTTATATATTTAATGTTAATTCATTTGACTTTATGCGTCAAGCCAATTTCCAGTAAATCTCGCTTTTGAAGAAGAGGCACCCGAAAGCGTTCAGTCCTTGTGCCCCAACTTGTCATGGTCTGGCCCTTGCACATGGTTATAAGACTTATATTTTATACTTAACAAAATTAAAATTGACTTATAGTCTCGATTTCCGTAATTTTATATCTTAATTTCCAGGCGAATTTCGCTCTGAGAACTCATTTCATCAAGACCTTTCATTTGGCATATTACGCATTCCTGTAGTCTGGCTTTGTAGACTAAAGTTGACCTTAGACAAAAGGAGAGCCTTTTTACACTACACTGTTGTATCTCACTACAATAGCCTAGAGTAGAAATTAACAATGGAGGCCATGATAAGTAAGTATAGGAAATGAAAACATAAAATTTGTTCAAATGAAGTAAAATGATATTAAACTCGTAAAAACATGCCAGGTCTCTTTTCTAAAAATCATAAATTTTCAATTTTGGTTCCCACAGAAATATTTATGTTATGTGCCATTACTTTAAAATACGAAAGTATACTTATTTATTTGTATATCCTATGATAATATTGCATCACCTTTTTTCTTTTAAAAAAAGTATTATTATTATTATTATTATTTTATAGTTTTATCAATCAATATTATAAACAGTCTTATACTTAGTAGAAAATATCTAGCATGATAAGATTTCTATTTGTATACTTAGGTTGCATCACTACGAAGCATGACTTGAAATTTCTTATTACACTAGTACCTACACCTATTTTAGTACAGTTATAAAGTATATAATCTTTATGCGTAAATTCAACACAAAAATGATGAAAAAAATAGTTAATTTCAATAATATTTTTTTATATGTTATAACATCTGTGTTTCCCATTTATAAGAGATATTTCTCAAATCAGCCCCATACATGTTTTTTGCAACAAATAGAAACGTCCCCAAGAGTTATTTTCTTACAATTTTTTATATTGCGAGTATAATACAATAAAATGAAAAACACAAACAAAGCTCAAAAGAAGTATTAAAATTCAATAAAAGCGAAATAAAACTCTAATTAGGCCTTATCTAATAATTACAAATGAAGAATAAATAAGGATTACTTTTCCCTACTACACTTACCACAGACTAAACGGACTTAAATCTTTACTAGTATTTGGAGGCATCCAATAATGTACTTGTGCATCTAGACCCTTTTCTAATGAATATATCTTCATAAAATTTGATATGCAGACTATTTAGACTATGGAAAAATAATTCCTGAATATGAATGTAAACATTCGGTAAAAATTTTCCCCATCAGATTGAAATATGGCTTACATTATACGAAATTAACTGTATATGCTAAACATTATCGGGAAAGTTATTAATGAAATTTTCAACAACAACAACAAAAAAAGAAGAAGAAGAAATCTAATAAAGTTTTAAATACTATCTGTCATATAAATACTGCCCTTGAAGCGACATTTTTTAAATTTGTAACTTAATTATTTTTTAAGTTAAAAATTTTAGTTTTGATACGATTTTCTCATAGTCTCAGAAGTATATGATTTTTTTGAAGATCTAAGAATGTTTAAGGTTCAGGCTGCTTTTAACATAGTCAGCTTAGTTATTATTATTAACTAAACAGACTGACTTGAATAATCTGGGTAAATAATTAATTACTAACAATTATTAATCGGCGTCAGTTTAATTAGTTATTTAACCAATGTATTTTACTGTACATTGAGCAATAATATAATATTCAAAATATATATAAAAAAAAGTATAGTTTCTTCATCTAAATTAATCAGAGTTTAAAACGCTATATGTGTATTTTTTTCATAGTGAACTCTTAAATTACAATTTTTAGAGAGTAAATTTAAGTTTTTAAAAATAGTCATTAGAACCGCATTTAGTTTTGTTGAGTGGTTCACTTTAATGCTTTATTAAAGAAATTATGAAAAATTATGAAAGAAAATCCATACATAAAAGAACGATTTGATGTGAACTCCTAGCTTAAAAGAATTATTTCTCTTATGGAAAATAAAACAAATTAAACCAATATCACTTAGATTTAAGAGAAATCCTGATCTCTGAAAAAAAAATCCTTTTAACCTCTTGTGGGGATTCCCGGTAAAAAACACAATTAATATATCTTTTCTTTGGATTCATCACCGAATACATTTTTTCCCATGATCTCTTTTCTAAGCCATGACTAACTTATCCATATTAATGATTTCTCCAAAATACTTCATTACAAGCAGAACGATCCGTTTCCTTTGAGGAAAATAATTGCTCTCCAAGATACGAAATCAAACAAAGCAAGCCGCCGAACAAACAAAGTGCTCGATGCGCGACAAAAGCGAAGCAGTAAATGCATAATGATTCATTTTGAAATTCAATGAGCACCAATTCTAATTTCTTTATTCGATTGTGAAGAAGTTAATCTACAGAGTAATAATCGAGTTGAGTCTTTTCTTGTCGATGTTTTTTTCCCCTACTGTCTTTTTTTTTATATTTGGAGTTTTCCCTTGGTCGGGATTAAGATATTTTCAGATGAGTTATTTGTGTATTTGAAGAAAGATTAGTACATCGTTTGGTAGATTTACAAACTATTATTACATGGATTTGTTTTTTAATGATGTTGGTTTTTGAAGAGGTCTTATATTCGGTTGTTGTTGGTGGGGTTTTTTTCAGATTTTTGTGACTGGTAATTAGATTTCGGGTTTTGAATTTGAATTTCATCCACACGTGCACAGAAATTTAATTGACATGAAACCTGGTTTGTTAAGCATATTTGTGAAATAATGCATTATATCTCATTATAAATAAGGAGAGATTTTTTAAAAATATTTAATTTTTTATTCATTGACATAAAAATAATATTCCTTATTAAATTACTTAAACATCTTTTAACAATAAATTTAAAATTCAGCGATTTTTCCTTTTCTAATTTCTTTGTTCGATTGTGAAGAAGTTAATCTACAAAGTAATAATTGAGTTGAGTGTTTTCTTTGTCGATTTTTTTTTCCTCTACTGTATTTTTTTTTTTTTTATGTATTTGGAGTTTAACTTCGGTTGGGATTAAGATATTTTCAGATGAGTTATTTGTATATTTGAAGAAAGATTAGTACATCATTTGG
This sequence comes from Linyphia triangularis, assembly GCA_963978545.1. Taxonomy (NCBI): domain Eukaryota; kingdom Metazoa; phylum Arthropoda; class Arachnida; order Araneae; family Linyphiidae; genus Linyphia; species Linyphia triangularis. The sequence goes on from OZ021733.1 coordinate 35,544,988, forward strand.
TAGATTTACAAAATATTACTACGCGTATTTGTTTTTTAATGGTCTTCGTTTTTTAAAGGGTTGTCTATTAGGTTAGGTTTTTTTTTCAGTTTCTTCTGACAGATAATTAGATTTTGGGTTTTGAATTTGAATTTATTCTCTTCCATAGAAGTTTAATCGACATTAAAGCTGGTAGGTCAAGCATATTTTCGAAATAATACATTATAGCTCATTATAAATAAGGTTAATATATATAAATTTCAAAAACATTTAATTTTTATTCATTAACTTTAAAATAATATTCCGTATTAAATTACTTAAACACTTTTTAACAATAAATATAAAATTCAGTGAATTCCTATCATAATTTCTTTATTCGATAGTGAAGTAGATTACCTACTAAAAAATCGAGTTGACACTTTTTCCCTAATCGAAATTATGATATTTTCACAAAAGTTATTTTTGTATTTGAAGTCAAATCATGACATCACTAGGCATAAATTAAAAAAAAAAAAAAAATTAAAATCTCGAATTTATTTTTGAAAGGTACACTGTTAAAAATTTTGTTCCACCTTGCACCAAAAATTGGTAAAAATTTAGCTGCAACCAACATTTGGTGCTTAGTTTTATGATTTAATGGTAGCACCATTAAATCGTGAAACTAAGCACCAAATTTTGCAGCTAAATGGATACCAATTTTTGGTGCAAGGTGGAACAAAATTTTTAACAGTGTATTGTCAGTTTTAAGGTTTTTTATTATTATTATCGCTTTTTGTTTTGTTTTAAATAAATAAAAAAAATTCTGACAGTTGATTTGATTTTGAAATTTGAATAGATTTCATTCATCTAGAGAAAATTCAAAGAAATTCAGTGTGTATAAAAGCTGGTTTTATGTATTGTGATGTTATAAATTAAAGCCGTTTATAAACAATAACAGATTTTTTATTCAATAATGAGAAATTAATATTGAGCATAGAATTTCTTAAACGTTTTCTTTACAATAAAGCTGGAATTCAATGAAGGCTGAATCAAATATTTCAATTTTATTCTGATTTAAAATTAAGTTTCTTATTCCATGCTATTTTCTTAACTTGAATTTTTATCTAGTCAGGTGTACAATATTTCCGGTTTATTGCCTGGCATATTAGAAAAAAAATTATTACTTCATTTTATATTTACGAGCTATTATTTCTTCTGAAAACATTCTTTTAAAAATAGAAAAACTTAAGAAAAATCAGCAGATTATGGAATATTTTGGGTAGAATCTATCATGGGTGATACCTTTATTTAAATAACGTTTTTGAGCATAAAGTTAGTTTCATGAATCGGAAATTTTAGATTTCAGTTATTTTTTTTACAAGTGAAGTCAACCTTGTAGTAAACTTCCAAATTATTATTTTACAGATTTTTAACAAATAAAAAAAAAAAAAAAAAAGTAGAATTTATTCATGTAATTGATTATTTTATTTGAGGTGCGAAAATATATTTTCTTCTAAAAAATGTTGAGAAACTCACACTGCATACATTTTAATATCATATTATAAATCTGAACTTCAATTAATATGCAAAAAGGGTAAAAGATCACCATAAACTGTATAAAATCAAAATATAAAATAATTGAAAAATTTGAAGGAATCATCCATCTTTCTAATATTAGAAATCTTAATATGAATTTCCATTGAATACATAAATATTTCGCTTAACATTTATATTTAAATTTTAAAGGTTGAAAAAATATATATCATTTGAAAATAAGATACAAATTTTGTTAAAAGTCCATACATTTACATCAATGTATTTATTATTTACTTTTGCTATTGAACATATATGTATGCTTTGTCAAAACGTAATACGCATGAATTTTTCGATTTACTTTGTGTAAATTTAATCCAGATAACATTTATTTGGATACATCCAAATATATATATTTATATATAAATATATATTTATATATAAATATATATTTATATATAAATATATATTTATATATATTTGTATTCATATGTGATGTGTTTTAAAATAAACCAATTATTATTGTAACGCATGTTAATAAATAGAACTTGAAATGAAAAAGAAATTGCCATTGAAAAATTACAATAATTCTGGGTATATTTCATGTTCAAAAATAAGAATTGACATGGAGAAAATTATCTTCAAAAAACGAAAAGTTATCGCAAATTAAAAGTTTTGTCAAAGATGAAAATACTTAATTTTCTATTAATTACTTTTTCTTATTTACCACGTTAAATATATACAGAATAATGTTATATACAGGGCCATTCCTAACATCTTTTTAAGCCCTTTAAATTTGAAACGACGTCTCGTATAGCCAGGGAAATAATGTATACCTATAGTTAAGCTACTATGCCAAACATCTTGAGATGATTTACAGCTCCCTAGCGTCGATTTATGAAAGTTACAAAAAATAACTAAAAAACTAAACGAGATCGGAAAAAAAATTCCAATAGAAAAATGTGCACAATAATATAACAAAACCACAAGAAAAAGTTTCATAATATTATATGTAAAATTGGAGGAGATATTCGTGGTTGAATTATGGACTATTCACTACTTTGAAAAGGTTTCATCCTGAATTGAGAAACATGTTCTCCGGTGTCATTATACCGCTGTTTTCCTTATATCCAAGCCGACCAAACGGTATAGTGGTTAGCGTGCTAGCTTCTAGACCGCGAGGTTGCGGGTTTGAGTCCCGTGTTAGGCATGGGTGTTTGTAAATGTATGTTGGCTTGTCTGATGACGATTGTTTCGGCGCATTATAGCCCTCGTGTTGCTGACGGCGCCAGATAATCTGAAAACAACCAACCAACCCATATCCTAATATTTTGAAATTAGACTAAATGGTATATATACACTTCTAAAAGAAAATAAAAACAGTAAATCAGAGAACATCAATGCGAGGCATTTCATATTAGGTCACTTTTCCATTAGTTAAGTATTGTGCGTTGCAATATAATACATTATGAAAGCCTAACTTAACAAAAGTTCCTAATAATGAACATGAATTTCGATACTAACGCATGTTTAAAATTTTAATTACATCACATAATAGCAAATGTTTTGAAAAGTTTGTAAAATAATTATCAACAATTCTTAATTCTTTGCTTTTTTAAAACAACGTAAACAAATGAGGAAAAAAATATTTTTTTAGAATTTAACTGAATAACATTAAGACATCCTATATAAAGTAATTATTTTAAAACCTGTGAAAGTTACCAAAAAGTGAGACATATCTATTCTTCAAACACAATAGAAACTCAGTAACAGACTTCAAAATTGATCTAGCTGTGTGAATCGAATAATAATTGAATTTTAAGTTTTATTTTTTATGGAAAGAATAAATGAAAAACTTATAGGATGCATTTAATGATATTCTTACTTTATATTTCATATATCAAACAATGACTTCTTATAATAACTAATAAAGAATTGTGCTGGTACATTGCGGTATTAATGGAGTTAAGTGGCGAGAATAAACAGTGATACTCTGTTCTTCTGTTTATTTGTTAATTATCATTATTCTTTGAATTGTGCTTATCTTTAACTGCAACAAAACAATATCCCTCTCACTTAATATAAATGAATTTTGTCTCACAGACAAATCAAATTTGAACATGGTTGTTTTTTCTTATTAAGTTTAATAATATCCGCATTAATTCCATTCAGATTTCGAGTTTTTCACTATGACAAAGGTGATGGCAAAAATCCATATTAATGCACCGGTAATTCATAATTGAATTGTACTAATCCTTAATACGAATTGTATTTCTCTTCAAAGGATGATCATATATCCATATAGTAAATGCATATTTACCTATAAAAGTTTAGTTTTTTTTTTCATTCTCTTAAAAACACGTCTAGAGTACCTAGTTCTAATTTTAAAAAGGAAATACTGCAATGAGAATATCTATGCTCCACACCCGACATTTAAAGGGTAATATGCAGAAAATAATATATTTCTCATACAGTGTGCAAATATAGAATTACACCAGCTAATCTACATCTTTTTCTGTATTATCTCTAATCTTCTATCACTATTTACAAGAAAGAAAAGAGCTCGACGGCTGAAAAGCTGCAAGTTCAAAATCAAGAAATCAAATATAACTACAGTCATAAAGTTTATATTGAGCTGAAATCGAATGAACATGATTGTTCTTCCAGTGAACTATCCGTTACAATAGTCGAGGATCAATTTGCTTTTTTTTTTGCTTGTGAATCTTCTATGGATGTATGAAAATCAAAATGGTCTCCAAATGTTATGACTTTTAGGTCACTGGAAGAAAAATCATGTAGTATACTCAGTTCCACGCCTATAAAATCCTGACAATTGTGGCAGTTTTATGAACACTTTGGGGCAAATCTAACGATTTCTTATTCAATGTATTAATTCCAATTATAATTTAGCAAGTGTAGAAAGTGTACTCGTAAGGATATCATTTTGACCTTTTGAGCTTTTAAAGTTTTTAATGATTAATAAGACTTGATAAATCTTGAGAAACATAACTATACATTAAAGAGTTGAATTAAAAGAAACAGATATTATATACATACAAGATGTTCAATAAATGACTAGCCTATGTTGAACTTAAATAATAAAGACACGTTTTTTGAGAAAATAACTAATTGGCATACCTCTGTATATTTCAAAACTTTTTTTCTATTACCAATGCAGCAAATAGTGCATTCTTCACTCCAATTGTATTTTAATAATTCCCGTTTAAAATTGAATAAGTGTCAGTCATTTGTTGGACATACTGTTTATATATACATACACCCACTCACTCAGATGCACTTATACATATATTACCAACAGCGGTTTCACCGCAATCGGTTAAAAAGTATTTATCATCATCCAACAATAGCTCTAAAACTTATCTTGTAATGTTAGGGCAATATTCTTCAATATTTACAATGTGTTATTCATATTCTTATTCTATTTCATAGGTGTTACTAAAATCCTTTTTTTTTAAATGGAAACGTAAATTGATGTTATATAAATAAAAGAGATGCGTCTGAAAAGGTTTAAAAGCGAAATACTTATCAGAGCAGGGGATGGGGTAGAATCAGAAATAAAGCATAAATTAATAAAATTGCAAACGTTTACAAAAGTTTGAATTGGTTATTCCTATAAAAAGAACTGAAATACGTCTGATGTAACATTCTTTAATTGTAATCTAAGAAGTTTTTATTATTCGAATTGTATTATCTAAAATTAGTAAAATGCAGAATTATAGCAGAAATGAAGTTATCGCTTGAATATTATAATATCATATAAATGCAATTGTTTCTAATTTGTGTTGTATTTATACTTGTCGCTTTTAGCAAATGACTTAAAATTCAGAAAATATGAGAAAATTATCGCGAATATATTTCCGAGAGTTTATATGTATCTCTACATTACTTCTTTCTTAAACTTAGATTCATAGAAAAATGTGATAGTTACAATTCTCAAAGGCAATTTAAATTGATTGTCAGTTTATTAAAGCAGATCAGTTCTTCCTGAAGCTATTTCGTTTAACTCTTAATACTTTTGTTCCCTCCTATATTTGCAATAAAATCGTTGTTTCTGTAATTTCCGAAACGATTCCCATCATCGTGGAATTTCCAGAATGATTGCATGTCTTTCATACACAGTAAATGTAATCAACAAAACACACAAACAACCAATTTAAAATCGAGACTGATTTTTAAAATGCATGAAAACTATTGCATGCTTTGCTGTTGCAACGCCTTATGAGAATCGGATGCATAAATTGTGTCGATAAAAAAAAATCTTATTGCGTATAAAATACGTATTTCAAATGATTTCAAGCTATGCTTTAGAGTTTTGAAATATACATTCGTAGAATTTTTAGAAACGCGATATTCATAAGGAGCTTTCTGAGTTCATAATGGAAAGACAATCGTTTTATATTGAAAATGTAGAAAAACACAAAATTAAATAAGTTTGCTGCGAATATACGTAAGGCGCATTTTAATATACTTCAAGTTGTGTTCCAGCGTTTTGAGCTTTATATTTGCAGAATATGGATAAACAAATTCTAAAAGAAGTTTCTAAACTAACTGGGAAAAGATATTTGGGAAAAAAAGAATAAATAATATAACCAATCATAAAATCAAAATTTTTATTATTATGATTTTTGTATGCAATTACAACGTATTCAGCTCAGATCGAATTTTCATAATGTTTACATAAGGCGCAACCACTAAAAAAAAATTATCCATTCCGAACTATTCACTAACTTTTTCACCCCAATATTTGATTGACGCATTGTAATCCACAACGAGTCTATCTGTCAAAATTCAGATCTATTTAATGACGGCAATTCACAAGTATGTTAATTAGCCCTCCGAAAATTTTGCTTCGTCAACTTTAATAGGGGAAGGTTCAGTCATTAAGTATTGCCAAATTAAACATGTTAGAATTAAACTTCTAATCTGGATAATAGAGGGTGAGTTATAGCTGATAGGTCTGTCATATAGCAAAAGAAACGTGCGTAAAAGCTACCTTAGCGTGACAGCCCCAAAACTTGATAGAATGCATTTTGGTCGACAACGAATCTGTCAAAATTTCAGTGCGATTGGATGACAGCAAGTTGGTTTAGTTGTATTCCGAAGAGATAATAGAAGAGTATGTAAAAGAAGCGTTTTAATGAGAGTGGCTGTGGGCCAAAAATCTATCTGCCAAATTTTAACCCGATTGGATGATGACAAGTGGATTAATTAGGCCTTCATAGATTTTCCCGGCAGCCACACCACTACCACACACACACACAATGTACAGGATTTAAAAAGAGCCTATTTTAAAAATATATATTGATATTTAGAAAGAATCCCTTAAGTCAATTTGGTCATTAGACATAAGAAACCACACGGAATATCGTGTTATAAACATTTTTGCATTTTTTTTTTTTTATTATTTCTCATTAGATACCGCTATATTCAAGACACCGTATAAATTTGCTTTATTTATATGTGGAGATAGTTGGTTTGCTATTTAATTGCCAAAAATCTCATTTTCAGAAGAAAAAAAAACTATTCGTTTTTCTAGTTATGCCAACTAGAAAATTTAGTTTTTAACAATAAATTTATATTTTTAAGAAATGCAGTTTCGGTGAAGTAAGGAAAAACTTTTTGAGGTGTAGAAAATGAATGTCCTTTAAAAAAAACTACAAATAAAACCCACTATTGCAACTTTTGCATCAATCGAAATCGTTTTTGTATAAGCAGAAAAAAAAAATTAGAGGGATGTATCTTTATTTTTTATGAACATTTCATATTCATTCAAAATGTTTTCTTTTTTGGAAAGCAAGTTAAAGAAGTATACAGAACATTAAAGGATGGAAATTGTAACACTGCAAAGAAATTTACGTTTTGTGCTTTCGTTCTTTCTTTAAAAAAAAAAAAAAAAAAAAAAAAAAAAAAAAAAAATAGAAATCCTATCTGTGTTTCGTTTTTTGCATTTGATGTAATGTATTCTCAGCTTTCAGTTGTATAAGTTTTATGCTGAAATTCATTGTATCATTAAATGGAAAGACAGTATTATCATTCGAATGTTTCAAAATAGTATTACATAAATGAATTACGATACTTTACGAAAAAGTATTCTGTATTAAAATTCAGGTACAGTGTTAATTTGGGGGGAAAAAAGAGATTGAAGCAACGGAAGTTAATTTCCTGTGATGTAAAATTTCAGAATCATTACTGTTTTTCATTTTTATGGAAACTGTGATATTCGATATTAAGTTATAAGATAAGATGATTAAAGACTTCTTGAAAATAATGTTCATCGCAGACAGATATTTTCTTGTGGTACTGCGAATGTATTTGTACTCAAAACAACTCATTTGAGATCCAGTCACAAGTTAAATACATTCCCCCTGCTTGAAGGACTATAGTTAAGTTAATAAATTTTCTTTGCCTTGACTTAACAGAAAAATCTAGGGTTTTTTTAAATGTAAAAAGTCAAAAATTTAGCTAATTTTACTACATAACGACATTAATCTAGCTAATTTAACTGTAAAACAAAAAAATCTAGCTAATTTAATCATAAAACGTTAAAAAAAGTTAAGCTAATTTAAGTGGATTATGCCCCGTCTACAAGAACCATTGAGTTTAAATGGGCTCATCTAAAGATTCTGCATTATGTAGAAGATTTTAAACATTTATGGAAAGTTATTTCTTAAAAGACAACTAGAGAACAGACAGTGGAACTTCAAAAAAACGTTAAAAAAAAAAAAAAAAAACGAAAATAAATAACTGCTTATAAGAACTGCTTATTTATAACTATTAATGTTTCTTTTGTTACGAACAGTAATAAAGCAAAATGTGCCTTTTAGGAAAAAGTGTCGTTGTAACTGTTGCTTAGTTTTCTTATCCTTTACGTTTTATCTCCTTTCCTGCCTCTCTTATCCTTTAAAGTGATAGAGAGAGCTTATTTACCTTCAAAGATATGTCTTATCAGCATAAAGTTAACTATAAGCGGGAATTTTCTCTTTTCGGGTCAAAATAGAGTGGCAGGCAGGAGAGAAACAAATACAAATTTTGCAAATTGTCGCTCTGAAACAGGAAATGTTAACCTTTTAAGCGGAAATACTGTCTCATTGTAGTGAGTTTTATGCTTTGTTAAAAGCCTCCCATGTAGAATGGCAAAGGTTTTGGAACCCAAAACAATTTGGAGCCACTAACGTGGTATGACTGCATAGCACCCAACACAATCACGAAAGCTACCCAAAAGAAGAAAGAAGAATACCTGAAATTACATTTTAACGTAGATTTATGTTTCCAAGGAGATATAAATCTACGTTAAAATGTAATTTCTGTAGTAGTATATACCTATTGGTAGAGTAAGCGCTATGATATTTCGAGTTTATAGTCAGTTTTATGCCTTGGTAAAAGCCGCCCATGTTGAATGGCTAAGGTTTCGGACCTTAAAACAACTTGGAGCCACTAACGTGGTATGACTGCATATCACCCAACACAATCACGAAAGCTACCCAAAAAAAAAAAAAAAAAAAGATACCGAAATAACATTTTAACGTAGATTTATGTTTCCAAGGAGACATAAATCTACGTTAATATGTAATTTCGGTAGTGGTATATACCTATTGGTAGAGTAAACGCTATGATCTTTCGAGTTTAAATATCGCTTCAGAAAATGGATACTGCGACCATATGTTTAATTCTTATTTCAACCTCAAGTATAAAAAGTATCAGAGAATGTATATGTACGATACAGAAACAGCCATATATTCCAATCGTTATTGTAAATTCAAATAATTCGTTCTGAGATGATCATTTAAATGTGTATCTTTATATACACCTTTAATTCAGAAGTATATTGCCAACTGTAGGAAATATTTCGATAAATATAGAATATTCTGCTCAAAAAAAGTTGAGTGGGGATATTTTTACAGAGTGAGGATATTATAAATTTTACTTAAGAAGTATTTCTAAAAAAAATATTGCATGGCGTATATACGAGATGTTACGAAACTAAAAGTCTTGAAAATATGACTGTGTTCTTAAACGAGACAACATCTAGTGAAATGTATTTAATGATTTTTACTCAATGTTCCTTACCAATATTTTTTTAAACAGATACACTTTATGTAATGAAAGTTTTTCTCTTTTTTTTTTTTCAAATTAACTTTTGATTAAAAAATAACCACTTGTATAATTTTTTTATTTTATAAGCCTGGACTAATTTGCAGTTACATTAGTAAGTAAACAAAATATAAATCGAATTATAAAAGGAATGAAGAAAACTTGGGTTGTTGTCTGTTTTTAGATTATCTAGCGCCGTCAGCAAAACGAGGGCTATAATGCGCCGAAACATTCGTCAACGAAAACTTGGGAAAACTTGCAATAAACAGGAGTGTTACACATTTAAATATTCAGTGGGACAAAAGGGGATGACGAGTGAATTTAGTGGATGACGAAATTATTTAAGAATTTTTATTGATTGGTTGATTTAGAAATTATCTGGCTCAAGAGCAACACTAGGACAATGCTACATAAAAAAACATCGTTGAAACCGGAATATTTTAAGAAGAATACCTTCTAAGAGGCTTTGAAATGGAAATTGTGTTTACGTCTCGAATGACAGATAATCCGGAAAACTCCAACTGGTAATATGATATGCTTGTAATGTACGCTTAATTCTCAATGTACTCAAGTGTCTAAACATCCCCAGATATGTTGTACTTCTAGTTTAAAATTTTTAAATTTCATTTAATTAAAATGTTTAATTAAAATAAAAGTACATTAAAATAATAAATTTAAAATAACTGGTTGGCATAGAAAAATTTTACGAGTTTAAAATGTAGCTTTTACATCTTAGAAATGCTAGTCACTTTTTTGTGGCATCCCATAAGAACACTCGGAAGGGGAGGGGGGGGGGGGGGGTTATAAAACTAAAAATGATTAAATAACTTTAGTATGCAAGTTTTAATTTTATATTAAGACAAGCACATAATGATGAAGCCTAAAATTAATTAATTTGTCAATTGCAAAACAACAATCATGATATAAGTTCATTGAATATCATTAATACGAAACTAAATAAAAACATGACGATATTCTTTTGTTGTTGACAATAACATACTGCAGAAGATAATTACTGTATTATACTTGCCGTAATTTAATACAACTAGGAATTTAATTGTATCTTATTTTGCAAATCTTCTGATGAAAATAGAGAAGTAATTTAATTCAATAAATTTATCTTAGAGTTGAAACTGAACAAAATTAATGAATAATTTGTATTTAACAAAGCGAAAAATATATTTTATTAGATAAACAGGAGGTTTCCCCAATTATGTTGGGAGTTCTTTCCGCTTGTAAATATTTTGTAGTTCTGCATGATTTATTGCAGTTAAAAAAAAAAAAAACTGAAAATTTTCCTGTTTCCTTTAATTATGTAGGTGTTATTAGAAATAGACTTTGTTTAGGCCCTTAAGTGCATTAAATATTAATAAGATATTTTAGAAGAGTAATTTGATTTTTTTACCTGAAACGAATGCGCAAAGAATCATCCAAACATTCTATAATTTATTAATATTGAACAAATAAAGGCGATTATATGTAACATCAACAATTTTCTAATAACACTTTTAAATTTTTAAATTCATACATTTAAACTAATCAATAATAACTTCTGAACAATCACTTTACGAAATATTTTTTTTTTTTTTGTTAAACATGTACCTTGAAAAAAGAGCAATGAATATCAAAAACTAGTAAAAACAAGTAATGTACAAAGACATATTTTAAGGTTCTAGCTTTAACACAACACTACTGTAGAGAGAATCTTTAAAAAAAAAAGCCGTCCGATACTATGATGTCAACAATTCCCAGACTACACTTCAAATGCTACAGACATGTGCGAAATATCAAATGAAAGATGTCGTCGAAATGAGTTTTCAAATCAAAATTCAACCGGAACCAAAAGTACCGAAAAAGTATATTTGCAATATGTTAAGCGTAAACTATAATTCTATTTGAAGTTCACAACTAGGCTGCAAATAAGGATGCAAATTCGGTTTAGAATATGCATATTCAGAGTCAAGTTATCTCTCCAAGTTTTTCCCCAAACTAGTCAATCTGTTTTTGTTTTTTTTAAATAAAAACTGCAAATAACCAGAGTTTGTTTTTATATGGCGTCCACCTTACAGATAAATATTTTAGTTATTAAATATTGCCAAAATATACATACTTGGTACCTGAGTCTAATATACAATAATAAAATGTATGTAGAAGCGGTCGTCTTTTGACAGGTTAATATCACAATTAAACTTCTTTAAGTTTATAACAACACAAGTTATTGATGTATTATTTTCAAAATTGTTTATAATTATTGAAAATTATTTAATTTGCATGAGACTCTAACATGGTTAATTTGTACGTTCCTTAAAACCGAATGTATTGCGTTTAGTATTGTTATTTCAGCTTACAGTAGTAAAGTATTTTTTATTTATTTTTTATTTTTGAAAGATTTAATAAAACAGGATATTGTAGCTTATCTTTATAATAATTCTGTATTAAAGTTTTTATAAACGAATATTAAAAACAAAAATACTTATGTGAAAATACAGAAGTGCTTGGAAAATATGTATTTAGTTAGGATTTAGAGTTTTATATTTACTTTGAGTATATATATCAAAATTTAGATAATAAATAACCTATATTTTACAAGTTCTGAATTCTTACATGTATAACAGGAGTATCCTTAATTTGAATTGTATACTAAGCATACAAGTAAAAGTAAAACTATATTATCTATAATTTTAAAAAATTAGATATAATAAAAGAGATATTTTACTAAATTAGAACAGTTTCAAGAATAACTTGCAAAATTCCTCTGAAATTGATGTTTGGATTTGGATCATTATCCTTACAAAAATATTCAAATACTTATGATTAATATTCGATACTTTTTCAATACATTTCACATAATAGAACTGTCAGTAAGTATTGGATCACAATTTACAGTTTTATTTTGTTTCCTTAAAATTCATTCAGACAGTATTACAAGAATTGCTGAGTATCTAACATTTATCGTATTAAAATAAATTTGTTTTAGAAAAATCAACACTTGCCGAAAGTAAATCTACGTGTAGTTGTTTAAGCAGCAATCTACAAATTAAACTGCGAATGTGCTGTATTAACACACTCCAGTGTACTTATTACTATCTCCAGAAAGTAAATATATTGACTTTATACATCACACATTGCCTACTAAACCTATAATGTCAGTAACAAAATCAATATTTGAAAAAAGCAGAATTTGGCAAACACAGACAAGATTTTATTATCACTTAGTGCATATATGACTAGATATATTTCTAAACTAACACTTTTAAAGTGTGTGATATTCCTAATTTAGATATTGATGGAAAAGTTACGATAGAATGGATAATATACGAGAATAATGTAATAATATACGTTTTAAATATAACATTATATCAAACTATAATGTTAGAAATTATGTTCCGCCTTGCACCAAAAATTGGTTCCCATTTAGCTGCAACTAGCATTTGGTGCTTAGTTTCACGATTTAATGGTGCTACCCCGGACGATAAGCACCATTAAATCGTGAAATTAAGCACCAAATGTTGGTTGCAACTAAATGGGAACCAATTTTTGGAGCAAAGTGGAACAAAATTTTTAACAGTGTATCAAAAGCTGCTTAAACTATATTGAAGAATAGGTTCAAAATTAAATTGCATGATAAATAATTAATATCATAGATATGGTTTGGTTGGTTGTTTTTAGATTATCTGGCACCGTCAGTAATACGAGGGCTATAATGCGCCGAAACATTCGTCATTAGACAAGCCAACATACATTTACAAACACCCATGCCTAACACGGGACTCGAAACCGCAACCTCGCGGTCTAGAAGCTAGCACCCTAACCACTATGCCAATTGGTCGGCTATCATAGATATGTAATTTGAAAAAAAAAAAAAACTTATGATTTTTGTAACCTCCGATTAGAGTTTTGTGTGCTACTTATTTCAAAACAATAATATTTATAAACTGACATGAATCAGTTGTTAAGAATTTCATTATTTCAAAGTAAGTCAAACACAACGTATGACACTCATTTTAAAATGTATTTTTTTTTTAACAAAATGCAGAAAATTAAGTGTATATAATATATGTGCTTTAATAGGGACCTGATAAATTATAATCCATATTATTGTTTTCTATATCAGTTTAAAAGTTACGTGACACACGCAACAAAATTCGAAGTTATTTAAATTGTTATATGATTTCCTTTTAATTCAAAGTAAAATAAAAAGGAGTTATGATATTTCATAAATAAAAAACAATGCATTTATTGAACTCTAAACAGTTTCTCTTAAATTTGCTCGTATAATGTAAAAGAGTAAATGCATATAAGTATTTAAAAATTGACTATGGGAGAATATTTATAAAATATATAAGAATATTTATAAAGTATTTATATATGCGAATATGTAAAAGCAAATGATAATATATAAACAGTGTATTAAAATATGTAAAATCTATACAATTGTAGACGGGTAGTTAAAACGTTTTTCTTGAAATATCTGAAATTGACAAAGTTCGAAAAATTTAAGCTAAAATGACAACTTTTATGTAATAATTACAAATTTTAAAAAACTAAAAAAAAAAAATTCCTTCCTTCCTTTTGCAATTTTCAAATTAAAGCAAGTTTCATTTTTAAAGTAATTTTGCACTATTCGACCAAAACGAACCTGACGATTTTCATTTTCTTATTTTTACTGTAGATACAAAGAAGGTACTCTATGAGATACGGAGAGCTAAAAAGCGACGTATGCAAAACGACTCTTAAAAAGAAAGCATTAACGTTTATCATTATATTATGCTTATTATTAACAGAATAAACTACTGTTTGAGGCGTTAAGAGCTAAAGTGGTAAAGCCAAACAACTCTAAAAAGACCAAGCACGTTTTACGTTTTAATATACTCATTACTTATCGAAGAAAAATATTTCAGATTTTAAATATTTTTTTCCTTCCTTCCTTTTGCAATTTTTTAACTAAAGCAAGTTTCATTTTTAAAGTAATTTTGCAGTATTCAACCGAAACGACCCTGGCAATTTTCATTTTCTAATTTTTATTGTAGATACAAAGAAAGTACTCTATAAAATACTGAAAGCTAAAGCGACATATGCAAAACGACTCTTAAAAAGAAAGCATTAACGTTTATCATTATATTATGCTTATTATTAACAGAATAAACTACTATTTGAGACGTTAAGAGCTAAAGTGGTAAAGCCAAACAACTCTAAAAAGACAAAGTACGTTTTACATTTTAATATACTCACTACTTATAGAAGAAAAATATTTCAGATTTTACCAAAAATAACATGACTTATACCCTTGTTCCGTAATAATGATAATAGCATCCCAATTACCGGTACTAAAATAAAAGATATTATCGTATATCTTTTACATTTACCGGAAACATGGAAAAAAAATTTGGAGTATTATTACAAACTGTTTCTACTAACATGAACTACCTTACTTCTCCCTTTTATTCCCAGAAAACTGATACACATGATAAAGTATTTCCTTTTTTGTAAATGGAACGTGGTAAATGACATTTCTATGTTACTCCATTGTTAATAGATTTATTGTGCGATGAAAAGTTATCGTGTGATTTTTTTTATTTGTGGTTTTTATATCATGTAAAAAATACATATATGTAAATGAGTAATATGAGATTAACAATTAGAGAAATTTAAAGTTATTTAAAAGGCACTAAACGGACATTAAGAACATATCAACATATCCCTTTAGTGAACGTTTCTGTAGCTATTGCATTGCTAAAATGAAGAAATGCCTTACGGGTTTACAAAGGAAACTGCTTTACAATATCGTTTCAGATTGAAAAATGGTCATGAACTACTGAATAATATTACAATTTTAGATATCATGGTATGTATTTTAAAGAATCGAAATCATAATAATTTCGAACAAAAGTAGCAATTGATTTTTTTATCCAGTTATTAATTGCCAGAATGCATTGATCAAATTTACTTAACATGCAAACGTATCGTTTCCACGTACACTGTTAAAAATTTTGTTCCACCTTGCACCAAAAATTGGTTCCCATTTAGCCGCAACCAACATTTGATGCTTAGTTTCACGATTTAATGGTGCTATCTCGGACGTAAGCACCATTAAATAGTGAAACTAAGCGCCAAATGTTGGTTGCAGCTAAATGGGAACCAATTTTTGGTGCAAGGTGGAACAAAATTTTTAACACTATAACGGTTACATTCATGAACGAATGTAAGCAGTGCATACGGCTTGTTCTGCCAACAACGTTATACTGTGACGTAGTTATATTTATTTAGTATGTGTATTTAAGAGAAATAAAGATCATATTAGTTCAAGCACTTTTTCTATCGACTATAAAATGAGTAACTTGGTTATGATATATTATAATAATCTACGTATATATTTATTGTTACTCTTATCCATTAAAAATAAGTTACGTAAAAATACCTAAATTACCTAAACTATATGAAACTTGAATATTAGTATTTGATAACATAAAACTTAAGCATACCTCGAAGAGTATAAAACACTATATAAGAATTGTTTATTTTATTCAGGCATCAATTTTATTGAGAGCCCTTAGATAAAATATTGTTTGAGAAAAAATATATATCATTGCTTTAAAAGTATATTTTTTCTAAACCCCTATATTTCAATAATGTTGAAAAACTTCCCTCAAAATATGTTCAAAACAAAATTGTTGGGCAATAAAAATACGTTATTTCCTTTCTAAAGAGACTACAATAAAACTATTTACGAAAAAGGAGTGTCTCCAATAAAAAGGGAGCAAATTGAAAAATATTCTTTTAAGGATACTTCATTTTCACACACACACCACAACCTGAAAATTTCTTTTAAAAGCATTTGGAATCCAATCTATTTTGAAAAGAAATTGTTTGTATTGTTAAAATAATTGTGTTTCTTGTTTAATTTAAGTATTGTTTTGAATGGATTTGAAAGTAGCCTTTTTTTAAAAAAAATCTTTTAAGCAGTTTGAAAATTCATTATTTTAGTAAAAAATTGTTTGTATTTTAAAAATAAATGGATTACTTATTTTAATTTATTTGTAATTTTTCATGTGTTTGAATACAGTTATGAAGAAAGAAATTTTATATATAAATTCTATTAAATATTTGAAAATCCCCGGTGTTTTGATTTTGTATTGTTATTATTGCATTGTATTAATTGTTAAAATGAAGTTGTTATTTGAAAGTAGCTGGATATTTTATTGAAATTTCGTATTTCAAGGTCAAGTATGTTGCTTGAAGAGTTTGTATACCTAATTATACAAACTCTTCAAGCAACACACTTGTTATTTTAAGAAAATGCAGCATTTGGTATTGTAGAATTGTACCTTACTATAATATATTATATTAAATTAGAACTCAAAATTAATTTTTTTATTATTTCATAATAAATCGCGCAAAGTGATATATCGCACCATACAAATATAATGAATGTAACACTTTCCTTCAGCATAAAATGTTGAGTTGGAACATTTTCATGGTATATACCTAGCTTTAAGCCTAGTTAGTACAAATTATGTTTATTGTTTCAAAACATAATACAATAGCTAAATCAAATTTACAATGAATATTAAAATAACCTGTCTAAATAAGAAATTAATTTGATGAATTTTCTATTTTTTTTAATTGCAAATGTATATTTTAAAATATATAGTTAATTTTGGGGGTGTAAAACAAAGTTTGTAAACGCATACTTGTTGTTACATAGATTATTGTTTAAGATTAAATCTCATATAATTGTGTCTAAAAGAAAAAATCCACTTAACTTACCGGAGAAATTATAAAAGTGATCGATTCCCTATCCTCCTAATTTTAACCCAATGTTAAGATTTCTGATTTTAACTGTTTCTTACCAATTTTAGAAGAAATGGAAATGTCTAAGTGAAACAACAATTAAATTTACAATGTTATATGTTAGCCGTTAAATGTTACAGCGGTCTTAAAACCATCAATTGCTAATTTAGATTTAGAATTTGTAAAAAACTGCTTTGATAAGTAAAAGATAAATTCCGACAAGAGTAGCGAACATTGTTAAGCTTTTACCTACATCACAATGGAGTATTTTATTGTTATCTTTGTATATTATATAATAAGTAAGATGTATATTTATTTAAAGTTTTTTTTTGCTGCCAAAATCCAAACTTTTCAAACTAGAGATATTGTAATCATTATTCTGAATCATAATACTCTTAGTTTATAAAGTAAAATTTTATTAGCTGTTCTTACTTGAAAGATGAATGACTACCTTTTATGAAACTTCTACTTTCATAATTTGTAACCCTTTTTTTATTTATTTATTTCAAGCACTTTTCTTTTTATTTACAAGGATGCGAGCTAGCATTAAAGAGCACATTGAAATGGTTTAGTATTGAAAAATAATAATTAAATAACATACTTCATGAAAAGTTCGGACAATTAACTTAAGTCTTGGTTATATTTTTGACTGTTTTGAGTATGAATTATACTATTTATTAAACTTGTTTGATTAAAATACTAAATTTCAAAAGCAAAGCGCCCTATGATTAAGTTGTGATATTTTATTAAATAAGATCGTCGGTGATGTAAAATATTTTACCTTAGTTATTCACTAATGTATCAATGATTTAAAAAAAAAAAAATCGAATAGGACTTGACTATCAATTAAATTAAATATTAAAAGGACTAATTAACATTATCATTTGAAAAATGTCTAGCAAATGTGTTTCATTTGTATAAGGCAATTTTGCTTTTCAACTGTTCATTCTACGCAAAGGGGTTTCCTTTATAGTTTCAGGTACCAAATACTTCAAGTGAAGTACCATGTTAGGGATAAATTAAATTAGTCAAAATCTAAAATTTTACTAAAGAAAGAAAAAAAAAATTCAAAAGATCTGAACATTTTCTTTTGAATGGTATATCAATGAACCCTTTTTAAATACCCCTATACGATTTTTTTGAGGAAATGTTCTTTAATAGCTTCACAAAGGTAACCTAAATATATAAATACAAATGTTTTTTATTTTGTTAACTTAATCTACGTAAATGACAATTTTTCAGGTAAAAATTTATTTCTTTTCATTACTGAGTTGGTTATTTAAAAAACGAATAGTTCTTATGGTTTTCAGTTTTATAAAAATGTATAGAAATAATAGTTGACGTCAAAATATATTAATATATTTCAATTCCATTTTCCGAAAGAAAAAAAGAGGAGAAGGGGGGGGGGGGGGAAGGGTCTGAGTATTTTGAATTATTCCTGATGGTGCATAAATTATATGTATAAAAAATATCAAATTTGGTTTCTGTTCATATTAATTATCAATTATTGTTTTTCTAGATAGTTGAAATGATAAATATTAAATTTGTTATTTCGTTTACTACTTTATTTTCTAAATAATGATCATTTTTATGTGTCGAATTTTTAGTTTTGACTGTATTATAAAAATATATCAATCCATTGAAATATGGGTAACCAAAGTCAATATAGTATTTTTAATTTAGAGAAACAAACGAGAGAAAAATGTGTGGTCGGCATTTACGTGTATTCTAAATTAATTACAAGATTATAAATAACTTAGAAAGTAATAACAACGATATATTTTGGTTGTTCTACTTTAAAGCTTTTGAAACAGAGAATACGTTAATTATTTTCATATTGGTGGTTCTTATTTCAAAGTATAGATACAATCTTTAACAAATCATAATTTTTTATTTTTTTTTATTAGTAAAGGAGAATAAACGTTAAAAAAGGTTATTTATCTCCGATATAAAGAGAAACGTTCAGAAATAATGAAACGTCTAAATACTTATATAAATACACGTAATCGAAAAAATTGACAATTTTTTTTAATTAGATTATTGATTTTAGCTAGAACATTGTAAGCAATCCGATAATTTATTTAAAATTGAATTATTTAAACTTAGCACTTATAAAGAAGTTTGTAGGTTTTTTTTTTTTTTTTTTTTTTTTTTTTTAATTGTGTGTCTCACAGGTAAACTATTATATGCTACATTTAAATTTTAATTTCTTAAAATGACTTTAGTTCACATTTGGAATATTTCCATGTTAAATGTCTGTTTGAAAACCATTCTTTTATTATAGAACCAATAAACGGGAAATGAATCTTTCAAATCATAAACAGCGTTATAAAGCCAGCTCTTATTGTAGAATTTAATCCTTAATCATCAAAAGCAGCTATTATTATTATTATTATTATTATTGAAATTTTCTAATTTCTGATTTATAATTATTGACATTTTAAAAAATCTAGAATCACATACTTTCAATTGCATGCAGAATAGTTTACCTTTGAGTTTAATTATTGCCATAGCTTTTTATATATATATATATATAGAGGGTGATTAATGATTGCAGCTAGATTTTTCTTTGTGTAAATACATGTTTTATATCTAATTAAAAAGCAGGAGGTATTTTATAATAATAAATATAAATACTTTTATTTACAATATCCTTATCTTTAAAAAAAAACTCGATATATTACAGCAGCTTTCTGCATCTCTACACTCTATGATACAATGGAAAAATGATGAGACTTAATTACCTACATGCCCGAAGTCGTGGACTGGTGGACAGAATAGAGCGATGGGTGGTAATAGGACGAGGCATCATTGGGCAAGGCGTGTTGTCCGGCCGGGGGTGAGAGTGGGGCGTACGCCCCGTACTGCACCATGTCGTAAAGTTTCATGTCCGCTTTGTTCTCGCTGGCAATGATGTTGTTGATGGAGAAGGGATGATTCGAGGGGTTGAAATGCGGGTCCGTTTTGAGCTGGCCGGCCGCCAGCATACCGGAGTGAAGCACGGCCGCCTCGGTCAGATTGCGGGGGTGTAAAAGCTGATGCTCTAAATGATGCTGCATGCCGTTTATGGGTGGGCTACAGCATGATGGGTCTTCGGCTTTACAAGCTTCCACTAGGTGGGAATGTGGTGGCATGGGATGGTGCCCGTACACTTGCGGGTTCATGTGGGGGCTGCTGTTTGGTGTAGCACGCTGGCCGTGCTGCTGGGGTTGTTGGTGTGGCTGCAGATGATGCTGCTGGGGCTGGTGGGGATGGGGTGGTGACATGCGGCTGTCGCTCTTGCTAGGCGATGGACTGGAGTTGCTGGAGTGAGACCCTTTGGTGGCCTGGCGTACCGCTTCCTTCTTTTCGCACTTGAAGCGTTTCTGCCGCCTCAGGTAGCATCCATTCTCGAACATGTTCCCGGAGTCTGGGTGCAGGGTCCAGAAGCTGCCTTTACCAGGCTTGTCGGGCGTGCGGGGCACCTTCACGAAACAATCGTTAAAGGAGAGGCTGTGGCGGATTGAGTTCTGCCAGCGCTGCTGGTTTTGTCTGTAGTAAGGGAAAAGGTCCATGATGAACTGATAGATCTCGGACAGTGTGAGCATCTTACTCGGGCTGTTCTGGATGGCCATGGTGATGAGGGAGATGTAGGAGTAGGGGGGCTTGGCGTGCGAATAGCTGCGCCGGTACGTTTTGTCGGCGCGGGCGCGCTGGAGGGCAGCCGTGGCTGCGCTGGCGGAACCTGCCGTGGTGTCTCCGGCATACTCGCGGCCGGACAGCGGTGCCTGCATGGCTCCCAGGCCGCCCATGCATGCTGGGGAGGCCATACCATTCATGCTCTGGTTGAGAGAGTTCATACCGCCAAGAGGAGTCATGGCCGTCATAGTGGGCGACATACAAGCGCCCGTGCCACCCATACCCATACCGGCGGGGCCCATGCCACCCATGGCACCGGCCGACATCATATTGGTACCGAAGCTCTGCGGAGAGTAGTTCATGCCGGCCATGCTCATACTCGAAGCAGTTGCGCTGTTCATGCTGTAACTGTTGCTCATGGCACTCATGGGCTGCATGGTGCCCATGCTGCAGCTAGAGTCCGGATAGCCCTTGTGACCGAGCATCATCTTTAACAAATTAAACGATAGTCCGTCGTTTCTAAAAAACAAATCTAAACACAGGGACTTTGGAAAATCATCGGTATCGAGAAAACGCACTAATGTTGTCGGCGTGCCGGCCGGTTGACCCCCGTCGGAGCACGTGCGACTGCCGTGTAAACACTCGACGGGCACGACAAACGCTGAGTGACTTTTCCAATCCCGGGTACTCGTGGAGAGCGCTCGCTCAACTCCGTCCGTGGAGTGTCAGCCTTGGGTAAATATGGCAAGGCACACAAAACCGAGTTCTCGCCGCTCCACTGTGGAACTACGCCCCTCAGCATTCAAATCCTGCCTAACGACATCATCGGCCCTGCCCACTCGCAGTGACGTAGGCGGCTTTCGGCCAATCAGAGACCGCCCTAATACCCGCCTAGACCACGTCCGGGGCGGGGTTAAGGGTACTTCCTTTTCTATCTGATTCTGTCTTCGTAACAGCTCAATGCACTTTCGTTCGCTCTTCGGCTAAGAGACGCGATTAAGCATTCAAATAATTATAGGCTTGTTAGAGGGAGTACTGTCAATACAAAAATGCAACTGTTTCGGGAGCTCGGACCCGTCCTTTTTTAATGAGGGTTAAATGGAAATTTTTTTTTTTAAAGTTTGTCAGACTTTTATTTCATTTCAAAAGGAGTGAAAATTCGAGGATTGTATTCTTATTTCGCCGTTTGGCAATGTAGAGTATTTAAAGTTCTGCTTGAGACACTATTTATAATTTATTTACTCAGCTGACATAAGTATTTTCTTATAAAAACCTCACCAATAAAATAAATACACAACTGGTATGTTTTACTAAAAAAATAGTATCAAAATCTGTGTTAAAAATGTAGGTAAATGTTGAAAAATGTAAAGTATATTTTCAAATATTAATTGTTGTGGGAGATAATTGTCAAATAAAGAATATAATGATCAATAAACTTTATAAAAACATTGTTCCGCAATTTTGAGAAAAAAGAAAACCTATAAACTTTACTTTCAGATGAGAATTCAAAATTTCATTAATATTTTTCCATCCTAATATTTCAACTATCAAAATAATTCTTTAACTAATTTATTAAATTATTAATTAAATTATTAAAATAATCAATAATTATTAAAATAATCAATAATTATTAAAATAATCAATAATTACTAAAATAATTTATTTTAATAATAAATTTTCAAATGATTAATTGAAATTATTCATTTTTACTGTATTATAATGAATTTAAAATGTTTATATAAAGAATTAGATTTTTAGCATCTAATTTCTTAATCTTTATTTTTTATTTGATGATAATAAAGTAAATTTAATGTAATACTTTGATTTTTGAATGCAAACTACGGAATCTCGCAAAAACAGCTAATTGGGCTATAAATATGTATATTTTGATGATTTTTGAACACTTAAAAAAATAAACATGAATGAAAAGATTGAATAACTTCTGATTTGGTAAAAAAAGTTTGAATTTGTGTTAAATTTTCTTCACTTGCAATTTAATTACATAGCTCAAAAAGTTTATAATAAATAAAAGCATTAATGGCTGAATGAGCGAACGAGGACAAGAAATAATACGAATAAACAAATAAAAAAAACAAGGAGACAAATTAACGGACATAATCACAAACATAAAGATAAACAAAAGACAGACAAAAAAGCAAACAAACAAGCATATAGACAGAGAAACAAATGAATAAGCAATCAATAGATCGACAGACAAACAATTGAAAAATAAAATAAATAAAACATACAAAGAGACAAAGAAACAGGCAAAAAGCTAACAGATAGACATACAAATAGACTACAAGAAAGACAAGCAAACAGACACACTTATAGAATCAAACCAATTTAAACAGATAGACGGATAAATAAAAAGAGAAATGAGAAAATAGACAAACAAACAATGCAACAGACACATACAGACATACAGAAAACCAAAAGGCATACATACAAAAAAAAATACATTTAAAATGTATGAATACAAATTTAAGAGAGAATTTCACATGATTATAGATGATGTTGATAATAATTCTCAGAAACACAATTTTTTAAACATACTTCACAGATGCTTTAATTCCGAGGATTTTTTCGCTAAAATCGACAGCGGATTTAGGTAAACCGTGGTTCCCCAATGAGAATTTAAGCTAAGCCTGTCTAATAAACTCTTCTTTATATTGCTTTCCATGATTATTTTTATTTCTTTGAAGTTTGTGATGAACTAACTTTAAAAAAGCGATAATTAATATTCTTCAAAATAAATTAAACTGAATACATCACGGAATGCTAGATATTGAATTTTGAATCAAATTGGCATCCATGCAGTTTATAATCACAATACTTGGCACCAAAATGTTCAGATTTTCTATTCGATCTACAATTACACTTTGCCTGCCATTTCGGATTATTTAAGGACAACATATATGTGCGTCAGACCCAAACGAGCCCAATTCCAATCATAACTAGTTTTTTTTTTTTTTTTTTTTTTTAATTTTTTATATTAATTTCGGTTTTGTTTGTTTGTTTGTTTGTTTGATTACTTTAGAAAAATCTACGGTAAGTTAATTAGCCTACTTGCCGTCATCAAATCGAGCTGAAACTTGACAGATATACTCGATGTCGATTACAAAGCATTCTATCAAGTTTTGGGATTATCACTAAAAGCACTATTTTACACAAGCTTCTTTTACCATTTCGGAGGACTATTAACCCACAACTGAAACTTGGCAGATAGATTCGTTGCCAATGAGAATGTATTCTATCAAGTTTTGGGGGCAAAACAGAGCAAGTCCATGGCACGGAAACGATTGTTTTCTTCGTAATGGACAAACATTATGAAAAGTTG
Organism: Linyphia triangularis; assembly: GCA_963978545.1. Classification (NCBI taxonomy): domain Eukaryota; kingdom Metazoa; phylum Arthropoda; class Arachnida; order Araneae; family Linyphiidae; genus Linyphia; species Linyphia triangularis. Next base: position 35,569,340 of record OZ021733.1, read on the forward strand.
ATCTGAACTTTGGCAATGCATATAAAGGATTTCTATTAAAAATTTATTTATTTATTTATTTATTTATTTATTTATTTGTTTGTTTGTTTGTTTGTTTGTTTGTTTGTTTGTTTGTTTGTTTGTTTGTTTGTTTGTTTGTTTGTTTGTTTGTTTGTTTGTTTGTTTGTTTGTTTATTTATTTATTTATTTATTTATTTATTTATTTATTTATTTATTTATTTATTTATTTATTTATTTATTTATTTATTTATTTATTTATTTATTTATTTATTTATTTATTTATTATGTTTGAAAAGTTCGTTTTCTGTCTATCGAACAATAATATCGTAACTAACTAAAACTAAAAAAAGTCCCCTAATGCATTTAGAGCTATAACAGAACGTTATACAAACACTCTAATGGAAATCGGATTAAGTTTTTTCACTCTTCTGTAAAGTTGCCCAATTGTGGCTTATTAGGCACTTTTATCTCCGAGGTACAGGTATATTGAGTAATCGCATCCTTTTCAAAATCCATATATCTAATACTATATTCCCCGTCGTACACCAAATGCATGCTTAGCAATATGTTCTTAAATATAACTTCTTAACACATCAACATTTTTACCAGATAAAAAAAAAATGCCTCACATTAAACAATTTGGAGTACAAATATTGGCTGATTTGATTAAAAATAACATTTAAGAGTTTATTCCTGCAGAAAATCCTAATAACAAAAAAATCCTGTAAATATTTTAAAGGCAACTAATAATTGTTGTGTATCTGGTAAATAATTTTTGTGTATTTGAAACAATGTTTAGAAAAGTAATAAACGACAGAGAATATAGCATTAGGTCTATAGGACAGGATAATAGCTACGTAATATTTCAATCATATACACGATATTACAATATTTAAAATAAAGATAACCTTATACAATATTTCTAAAATCCATTTAGAATTATTTTGTTAAAATAGATATTTGTAACTTTGGTAAAATTGAATAAATTTTTGTAATAGTTTAGTAATTGTATTCGTTTATACATAAGTAAACGTAAAACTTTATATCGAAAATTTGTAAAAGCACACAACAATTACAATGAATAGATTTAATCTTCTGCCGATGAAGTTTTTGCATTATTTTACTATAATAAAAATATATCTTAAGCAAATAGGTTTTTAACCCTTTCACGCTCAAGGGAAATATTTTTCCCTTCTACAAAAATCGTTATCGATTGTTCAATTATTATTGAATCGATATTTTTTTTTACTGAATGTCAAAATAAAACGTATGTCCAAGGCAGGCAAATGTGTTTCTGAACGAATAAAGAAAAAACGTATAGAAAATAGGACACATAATAAATGTGTTATGTGCAATGTCCACTTGTGCTTCACAAGTAAACGAAATTGTTTAGTAGAATATCATAACTAACTATTTATTTTACTTTTCTGATAATTTTTATTATGTTTTTTGTATTACAAAGCAATAAATAAAATACCGATATAATAAACCTAACTCTTCGTTTATTTATTTCTATGGTCTATAGGGAAAAATATTTCCCATGAAATTATAGGAAACCTATACACCCTGCTATGTTTTTCTGGTGATATTCTCTTACTTTACACCCTCAATAACTAAAATATTGTGTTGTATTGGTATATTTAGTCTTGGACATCTTATGGTCCTGTAAGGATTAAAGTAGACGAATGTAAACAACAAAGTGTGTTCGGGTTAAAAAGCGCAAGCACTAGTCTGAAGATTAGGATAGTTTGAGCAATATTGGTTATAGGAAATCATGTCAGGCTTTTAATTGGTTGTGGGAAGTAGAAAATAGCTTTTCAAATTTACAGTTCTTGTTAATAAAGAGTGTGAAATATCGAATGTCTGCTGTGAATGAAAATATTTAATAGCTAGATATATTTTCTGGTTGATGGCGTATTAACATGCTTTTTATGAGTGTAAAAATCATGAAACCACTAAAAACAAATGTTTCAAACCCTTCTTTCAAGTTTCATTCTTCAAATAAAACAGGTCAATTATATGTTTGTATTAATCTAAAATTCTAGGTGATTAAGATAGATTTAAATGTTTTTCAGAACTCTTCGAATGCGAACGATTGTGAGCTCCTGTACGAGAGCCAACAATTTATTGTGTTTGTAAGGTCGATTATTTATTAGAAGGTTCGTTTGATAATTTGTGATTTCTTTATTTAATAATTTGTTTACTGTTTGTTAATTTTCTAATTTGTTTATTTGTTATTTGATTATAACTTTTTTGTTTTTTACTTGTTTGTTTTCATGTTTAATTTTTTTGTATGTTTTTGTTTGATTGATTGATTGTTTGTGTGTGTTGGTTTGTGTGCGTATGTGTATTTGTTTGTTTATTTGATTATTTGTTAGTTCGTTCTTTTTTTATATTTTTTGTTTATTTGCTTGTTTTAGTTTGCTTGAAAAGATGATATTTACCACTCTTTTTACCAGAACCGTTTGAAGGAATAAACTTTCGTTCATTAATATTTTAGCTTTACATATTCGTTTAAGTTAACATTATTTAAGAGGGTAACATTCTGCTTACGATTATAAAAAAATAATTTTACTTGGGCATTACCATTTCAATACTGTTTTACACATCATAATAATTTATTTAAAAGCGTTTCAATGTCTGTTGAGAACTATAAATTCCAACCCTTGCAAAAGTTTTAACATTGCTTAGACACAAACTATTCCTTTACAAAAGAAATCTCTTTCTATGGCAATGAGCCATGTTTCATATCCACTTTTCCTACTGAATTTCTTTGTATCGCCATTCATCCAATAAGAAACAGCCTTGTGCAAAATGTGCGAAAGAAATAATCAAAAGGAAGTAAAGAAATAATAAAGATTCCATTAATCCTATAAGAAAATAGAAGCAGCCAACTGGAATAACTCGCTCCAGTGTAGCATGAAAAGACCAACTACTAGAAGAGGTGAAAGTAGTATCTGGAGATTCAAATTCGGCTACTAAGAATGTGATTTCTTCATGAGCCCTTGATTTGGTGCATTGTGAAGTTGTTCCCCGTTGCGACTTCATCCAATGAAAAATGTCCTCTATTAAAAGAGATAAAGCTCAAGGTCATGCAGTCCAGTGGTCAAAGTTGAGTGGCCAATCCTAGATTATCTATTGTTGTGTCAGAGAATGTAGATACGGAATTGGCCAATTTCATGTAAATGTTAAAATCCTAACACCTCTTAGGGTGGATTGAAAGGAAGAAGACATTATGTAAATCTCTTAGCATGCTGTTTTTTCTTCCATTTTGAACTTTTTTTTCTTTCATCTTGAAAAATTTATGTTTTAATTTTTTAAAAACGAAGCGCTACCTATTCCCAAAAGTAACACAGCGTTATATACTATTCATGGTTTTAAAGTCTATAAAGTTAAATATTTAAATGGTAACTTGAGTATATTACTTTAGAAAACCAGACACAATTCAAATAAGGGGGATATTCATAAGCCAAGTATTCTTTATCTGTTCGATAAATGCAACAATTATTAAAATCGTGGGGAAATTATTAACTTTTATTTATTTGTAAACACAGAGGATATACTTACACTGATTGTTCATTTATGAAGGTTCAAACTTTAAATACTATTCAGTGATTCATATCCCGAAACTAAGATACCTATTTTCAAGAAAAGTATATGGCTTCAAAATCCAAAATTTTCTTCATGTGTTTTACCATTTTGTTTTGGATATAAGGAAAAACATGATAATTTGATGTTTGATATGTGTATTTTATAAAGTTAAAACACTACATTCATGGCATGTTTTATATCTTCGCAATGATTACTTACAATCCAATGTAAGTTTTTTTAAATCTAAAAATAGCAATAATTTTTTAAAAGAATAAATTGTTTTGCTTTGAGTTTTTATACAAATGGTTTCAAATTATCCAAACCAGTATACAAACTATAAATATTTTTTGTGTGTCTAAAACACAGACCTGGAAGTCATTAAACTTTCAGAGCTCTAAAAATTGGCTAAGATGCAAATTGACAACCAATTTCCGATGCAATTAATTGCATTAAGACAATTTGCAGATTAGGCAAAATTATCATCCAACTTAATAAGCTTATGTAATAATTGAAAATCCTAATCATATTGATGTTGAAATTTTGATTTAGCAGTGTTTCAAGATTTTCATCGAAATCTTCTAATCACTGCTCAAGTTATTCAATTTTTTGTCTTAGTCACTGAAAGAGATGCAAGTGTTTTTGATTGGATGATGAAATCTGATTGGATGATAAAATATAATGAAATGTTGTATAATTTAATTAGTGACGCAGTTATATAAAACTTACCCAGCCAGTTAGTGTAATAGTATGGATATAAACACACTAAGCTAACACTAGTAGGAGATCATTATCCTATATCGCTGCCTGTGCAACGCTAGTTATTAACTTTTGTATGATTCAAGCACTACGTCATAATAAGAAAAACACTCCTAATTGGGTGAGAATAATATTAAAAAAAATTATAAAAAAGGAATTTTACAAGTAAATGATGCTCGTTAAATAATAATAATAACATTGAATGAACTTCATTCTTTGAAATATTTGAGCAAAATATTTAATTAATTAAAATACTACTTTTTAAATATTTTTATTAATAACTATATAAGCCCGAAATGAAATATGTTACTTCCTTAATTACCTCATTGTGATGCAAAACGATTGCATTTTTTTAATCACTGTTCGTTTATAGTGCAATTAAAACGAATTTATGAGTGTTGTAGTTTTGAGTAAAAAACTACAGATGAATAGGGTTCGCTCTAATAAGTTTTTTTTTATTATTATTCTAAAAATAGTACCCATAATACAAGTTTGATACACCCTTTTATGAAAAATGCGCCTAAAAGAAAGAAATATCGAAAAAGAGCTAAAATAAAAAGCCTGCAACAATCTCAAAGCTTTTTCTCAATAACCCCAAAACTAAAATGAAGTCATCAGTTTCTAGGATTTAATACCCACTTTTCGGTTTTAAATAATCGATTTTGCTTTTTTTTTTTTTTCAAAAGGATTATTTTAATACATATTTCGATTTTACTCTTTTGAGGATAAGTATAAGTGAGGGAGTTTTCATTTTTAAAGCCGAAAAAACTTGGTTTTCCTTTAAGGTTTATTGATTTCCTCTTGCAAATCGGCATTTCTGTCGATAACGCCATTCCAGCTTGCATTGCCAAAAAAGCCATTTGTAGTTGCTTTTTGTCTGCAAACGTTATAAGTTTGAAGCCTGGTCGGATTTGAAATTGGTAAATTCAAAGCTGAGAATTAGTGGTCGATTGTATTTTATAGAATTTAAGGATTTTGTTTTATACACACTGACATTATTGTGCATTACATTGCTTGAACATTGAAATACTTAAAGCTGATTCCAAATCATTTCTACCAGCTTGAAAATTGCTATTGTCATTATTGAATAATTAAAGTGCATTTATGTAAATTTGTTCAAGAAAAATAGCCATGCCCGAGTCACTGAATTGTTTCTATGCCAATTGTATGAACAAAAAAAATAAAATCTGCTTAAAGAAGAGATTGATTAAAAGTAAAAAAAAAAATATTCTTATTTTTAATTAAATAACAATTTAAGAGTCAGCCTTCATTTAATTCCCGAATTGGCTTTATGATGGTGAACATTGATTAAAATGCTATTATTTAACTTTTCCGGAAGTACTGCTAATGCCACAATTTCTCAAAATCTGGTGAAATATTTTTTATCCTTCAAAACATAGATATTTTTCTAGATAAAAAATAGTTAAAGAAGATAAACATAATTTAAGAGGAAAAGGTTGTATAATTTACAACAAAGTTTAAGAGAAAAATGTTTATAGAAATAATAATTTAAATAATGCCACGTTCTGTTTTCGTTACTATAGCGGTGCGGTATATAGTGTCTTAATTGTGCTCAAAATATGCAATTACTTTTTCTGAAGAAAATATCCTTTGTTATCGTTACGACAATATTGTAATTGATATACAGGTATCTATACTTAAACAAACGTAGAATTCCGCAAAGCTTCATAAAACATTGTATGCTAAGTACTGAGAACATGAAGAAATAAGCTCTCAAAACAAAAATTGTTAAAAAATTGCAAATTTTAAAGTAAAATAATTCAAAATTGCGCAAAAAAGGAGCAACATAATACAGGGTGTCCACAAATTAGTCGGGCAATGGAGTTCAAATACATCTGAATAACTTTTAATTATTAGGCCTTGGATACCATTCTTTTCCCCAATTAATTTACGTTCACTATGTCATTCTACATACATTTTTTTTTAAATAATTATTATGCTTTGTTATTAAAAGTTATACAGATCGATTAGAACCCCATTACACAACTAATTTGTGGACACCCTGTATAATAGATTTTCAAAACCAAAGATTATAATATTTTCTTCTTTCGTTTGGAACTTTAATCGCAAGTTTTCCGATAATATTCTATATTAGCCGTTAAAGTTTAATATTTTCATCTGCCATAGACAACTTTATCGGATGATTTTTTTAATTTTTTTTTCAGTTATCATATCTCCATGGTCTTAATAGTTTGCATACCAAATTTCATGAAGATATGTTCATTCTGGCACTGCTTAAATTTGGCCTCCGATTACGAAAGAAAATATTCGAAAATCTTCTAAAATTTGTTTCAGTAAAATAATTTATCGAATATATTTCAGTAAATTTATGAGAAAGTTTTATTTTGAGGTGTTGATTCCCATTGCATCCTTTTAGAGGCGTTATTTATAAAACCTCCTGTAATCCAACGTATTCTTCTGGATTCAACTTACAATAAAATATAAGTTTCAACAACGATCTTCGATTCCACTTGGCTACAACGCTAATATATCGATCTTCCACGAGGGTCGTAACCCACGGACGACCGGCTACAGGTTTTCGGGCAACTGTTAGGCTTGTTTGGAATTGTTTCCATAATCGGGAAATAACGGAATGATGAACTCCGATGAAAAGAGAAACATCTGTGATAGACTCTCCTGCTTCAATGCGCCCGACAGCCCGCCAGCGCTCAGAATCTTTCATTCGTCTTCTAAAAGCCATAGAAACACGTCTAGCCTGAAAAAAAACCCGTATGAATCTTCTAAACATCTGTTATCAGCACTTTCATGCAACTTCTGTAATCCTTCACAATGCCGTCTTCTTTTACGACTGCTGTTTTTGCATATTTCTCGACGCGAAACCGTGATTGGCTGTTACCTAACAATTTGCATACGTTCTTCTACCTTTGCAGCAAATTTCATCTTCTTTAATTCAGATTGGCTTGCGGAAATTAACATTTTCCTCTCCATGATTAACTTTTGGAAGTGAGTGTAGCTTCTAGATTGACTGAATGGAGAATTACCTTCACTTGGGTTTATAATTCTGTCAATTAACGAATAGCCCTTATAATTAGTACTTCCTCCCGATGCTTAAGAATCGCCCCAATATAACATAACATCCTTCGTATTGAATTTTGCCTCAAATCTTTAAATCTATAGGCCATGTAAATTTCGACAGCTAATTTCGTTAATTTCGACTATTTCATACTTGTTTTCCTCAAATTCTTTCAACAACAAATCATACCTTTAATGTCCCCCACCCCACCCTCCTTAACCTAAACATCTCCTCATTACAAAATAATTATCCATGTATCTATCCTCCTGGTATTAAATTATGTGCCTAAATCAAAAATCTTACAAAACATGTAAATTTCGATTCCCCCCCCCCCCCTCGTTAAAAAGATCTAATACTTTTCCCAGATTCTTTCCGACAACGAATCATCTCTTTAATGTGTCCTCCCGCTCTCTAATCTTAAGGCCGGAAGAAAATAGGAGAATCAAACCGAAGTCTTATAGAGGTCTTAAGCGGGTTGAGTTTGTTTACCTTATTTCAGGAATAACCACCTCCGTTCGCTGCATGGGGGAAGTGGTGGCAGAAAGGAAACATTACGGCCCTCCAACAGCCAACTGTTTACCGATTGGTTAAAGTGGCGCCCAAGCCCAAAGTATATTGGATTTTTCGTTAGACGAAGGAAAAGAAACCGCCAGAGATCTGATCTTTGGAGGGGGAGGAGAATTCGAAGGTGGAATATACTGAGCAATTTGGAGGGAAAGGAGATTGAGCAATATCTTTCTTTGATCATATCCTCTGTACATACTGAGTAAAAAATTTTAGGCGTTAACTGTGAAAGCTGGCTAGATTTACTATAGTCTACTTTCTAGTTTTGTTATTTTTAGTAAATATTTTCTGGGACTCTTGTGTGTTCAGGTTGAGATAGATGAAACGGAATGTTTAATATTGTCAGCTCGTGTCTGACTGTTGGTCTGAAACACTCAAAGTTGAATGACTTGAATACCTTTTAGATTATTTAAATAAAATTTAGCCTGGTTAGTATATAATATCTTAAAAGTAGATAGCGCATTTTTATACATAATACCAGAATGCTTATATTATGTAAATTGAGAGGTATTCAAAAAAATATTTATAATACGTAAAAGAAGTAAGTCAAAGTCTGACGAATGACGTGGATATTTAGACTGCTTAAATTTTGTTAAAACTTATTAAGTTTTCTTTTGAAAATTTTGTGTTTTCAGTTTGGTTTTAATTAAGAAAAAATAATGAGTAAATATTAAGGAAAGTTTCAAGTTAAATCTTTTTTTTAATCCCCTTTCAATTGGTCTCATAAAAGTTAAACAGTTCAAGAAAAACAAATCGTGAAGTAAAATTGCTAAATTGGTATATACTCAGAGAACACTCTCTCCCCATCCCAACATGCAGTAAAGCAAAATACTCGTCCCGTTATGATCGATTTCAATATCTAAAAGTTAGTTGGCTTCTTATCCAGCGATTCCTCTTGTATTTACGGCTGCAATACGCTGAACTTATGGCTCAGATGCAAAAATGCAACTATAGCAAACGAGAAACTCGTGTTCTATTGACGTCTGTGTCGTAAGCATAAAATTTTTAAATATTGGAGAACCCAGGACCAGTATTATGGATTGGAGGATAAGGGAGGGCGGACATGGGCAGATATAGTATAGGACTAAGTGACACGTGTATAATAGGGTTGGCCGAAAAAATTTGAATTTTTGTTTCAAATTGCAATACCGACCACGAGGTTGTGGGTTCGAGTCCCGTGTTTGGAATGGATGTTTGTAAATGTATGTTGGCTTGTCTAATGACGAATGTTTCGGCGCATTATAGCCCTCGTGTTGCTGACGGCGCCAGATAATCTGAATACAACCAACCAAATTCTAATACCGCAGAAAAATTGTGATTTGGCTCCCAATGAATGATACAATTTTGATACAATCACGTCTTCTAAGATGAAAATTCGCTATAAGTGATGAAAATCGCTTCTTTTCGAAGTTTTAAAACCTACATTAAAATGATAATTTCTAGTTCTAATAGTGCAGGAATAATACTTTAGATCATCAAGTGTTCAAATTAATAAAATTATTGTCAGAATGTTGGTGCTAACATCATGCGCAATGAGACCATAAAATACCATTTTTCAAGAAAAAATGCTAAAATAACGAAATTTAAAGGCAATTAATTGAACATCCCAACTTGTTTGACTAAATTTATGACCTATATTATTAATATATTTTCGGGAGTTGGGGTCATAACATTACTTTCCACTCGTAAAAAACATTTATCAACAAATTTAAGAAGAAATAAAACATATTGAGGCCACTTTAAAAACTACATTAGAAGATTAGAAAATTGAAATCACATTAGAAATTACAAGGGTTACTCAGCAACTAATCTGTACTGATATCTTTGAGAGAAGCGTGACATAATATCCCTCAACTTCATGGTAGATCTTATTTTGTCATCTCTTGATTCGTCTTCGCAGATACTGGCTGCTGCCTCCATCACCAACTTACGCATCTTTCAATTGCTTAAGTGCAGCATGGGAACACTTCAAGATCCCATCCATGTTTTTCATCAGAGAGAATAAAACCAGAATTTCTTCATCTGCGATCCGTTGGAGAACGAATGTAGATGAAATGTTAACAGATTCCCAATCAATCATTTTGAAATATTAATTTGTTTGAAAATTCAGACATGGAACCTTGAAGTATCAGACAGAAGTCTTCAGTGAGAGATTGTTCTTCCTGACTCTCAAAATTCTTCTAAGCCCAACTTCTCGTACATAGGGTCTATAATCTTCGATCATGGAGAGAAGCAAATTCTTGGTATGGGCAAAAAAGGTATTCCTTACAATGACGAAGTGAATTATACCTTTAAGCTCATCACTCATGTAATGAGAAGTTACAATTGCCTTGAACAAGTTATGAGCGCCTTGAGTAAATCCGCTGTTTTTCTTTATGTAACACCATACTCGCATGTAACCATTTCAAGATGAAATCAACGATTTCTTCAAGTTGAAATGAAGGATCATGAGTGCTAATGTACAGATGAAGGCTACGGTTGGCCCTTAACTATCGTGCATGGTAAAATGGGCCTGGATGGCCATAAGATATGCCGGTTCCCTATCCAGAACCACAAATGAAAATGATCGACTATGGCTCTGTTAAAAAAAAAATTCCAGAAGGACCTCAGATGATGAAATTCGTGGGTTTTTTTCACTCTGGTTAAAAACCTGGGTGGTATTTTGACGCCTTCCCGTGCTTCTGCTATTTAGTATCTTCAGCTGCTTGAGTACTAAATTACTAAATATCATGACTTAGAATGTGTTTTGATTTTCTACTGAGGATGCAGATTGGTTAGATACTAAAATAGCAGAACTGTGTTCAACAGTCAAGATTGCATCCTCAGCTGATAATCAAAACGCATTCTAAGTTAAAATATTTAGTATTCAAACAGTTGAAAGTTGCTTCAAATTGGTGACGGAGGCAGCAGCCTGTATCGGCGAAGCAGAATCAAGAGGTGGCAAAATACGATCTACCCTGAAGTCGAGAAATGTTACGCCAAGTTTCACTAAAAAATCTCATTACATATTAGTTTCTGAACAATCCATGTTATTTCAAATGTAATCTCAATATGATATTTTATAATTATGTTTTGATAAAAATAGATGTCTTTTACGAGTGAAATATTATGTTATGACCTCTACACCAAAAATTTATATTAATAATATAGATCATAAGTTTAGTCAAACAAGTTGGAATGATTAATTCTGATTTCCTTTAAATTTCATTATTTTAGCATTTTTTCTTGAAAAATGGTGTTTTATGGTCTCATTGCGTATGATGTTCGAGCCAATATTTGTACATATTTAAATACGTGATGATCAGTAGTTTTTATCCCGTACTATTAGAACTCGTAATTATCACTTTAACTTAGGTTTAAAAATTTCGAAAAATAAGTGATTTTCATCACTATTATCGAATTTTCAGCTGAGATCAGAGGAAGACGTGATCGAAAGAAAAAAAATTGTTCCGTTCATTTGGAGGAGCCAAATCACAACTTTTCCGCACTATTAGAATTTGAAACAAACATAAAATAAAACGTTTTTTTCAGCCCACCCTAATGTGTAAACTTAAAAGATAGGAGCATTTAAGTATATAAAACAAAATTCTTGTTAGGCGCATACATAAATTGGAGGCACATACATATTTCTATTGGCTTCTCAAAAAGATATCAGATGTCATAGGCAATCAAATCAGGCCATAGTGTTTGATTTTTGGCCCCATATTTTATCATATTAGTTTGTTACTCCATGTGGGCCTCAGTTTAGTTGGTTGGTTGTTTTCAGATTATCTGGCACCGTCAGCAACACGAGGGCTATAATGCGACGAAACATTCATCATTAGACAAGCCAACATACATTTACAAACAACCATGCCTAACACGGGACTCGAATCCGCAACCTCGCGGTCTAGAAGCTAGCACGCTAACCACTATACCGTTTGGTTGGCAGCCTTAGTTTAGAAGCTAAATGTGCCTTTTTCTTCTTTTTTCTCCCTTGAAACACGTTTTATTCAAATCGAAACAAAAGCATTGTTTTTTTTTTCCAAAGTGAGGCTTTTTTTTTTAATTATTTAAAAAAAAAATTAATAATTAAAGCGTTTATAAAATATTGGGAGAAGGGGGGAGGGGAGAGAGAAAAGCTAGATTTTTTTAATTATTGGAGACTTGTTAACATAAAATTCAAATTACCCTCAGTGATACAGACTCCAGTAGCGTAACAATGTTGGTTGGCTCCCCACCGCAAATAATAATAATAAAATCATGCATTTTCATTTTTTTTTCTTTCAAAATTGAGCGTTATTACTTAAGCGAAACACTATATTTTCCTTTCCAACATGGTCGTGAGTTAAAGTAAAATTAAGTGGTGGAAAAGGGTCAAAATATGGCCATCTCTAATATAAAGCAAAGGTTTACAAGGTCCATCATAAAAACATTCAAAGAAATTTCCATTTTATTAAGTTATTAAGAACTGTTATGTAGGACATGTGATCCATATAAAGATTCATTTAAAATAACTATAATTTCAAACCAATACTCACATTTACAATTATTCCAGAAGAAGCTTCGTTTCCAAAATTTTGTTCCTCTTTTGTTTACCGGGTGACATTTAAATAGTAACGAAACTCCACTAAACTGATTATGATCAAAATTCAAACCGTATTCTAAAATGTTGAATCCCTCCTATAAACGATCTCGACGAAATTGGCTGTGAAGTGCCACTTAATAAATACCTTAAAAATGCACCACCAAATAATAATACAATAAACCTATCTTTTTCTTTCTACCAATGCGCTAATAATAATAATTAGCAACATATAGTTCATCACACAAATTTTTTAACCAATTTTTTTAAAGATACCTGAAATCCTTAGTACATTTCGAAATGAATGCTTGCTATTATCAGTCAGCAGAAGATTGGAGAAATTGCAATTTATCATATTCATCGATTCAATCTGTTTCAAACAGAAATGGCTATGAGAGTCAACATTTGTTTTTAATTGTCACATTTTAAAGCAGCATTTTCATTGGAGTAACGCATTATGAAGTACATATTTGATTAATATTTTATTTTATATTTTGATTTTATTATTTGATTTATAATTTGATCTTATTATTTGATTTATAATTATAATTTTATTTATTTTCTGTTAATTTCATTACTCGCATCGGTGGGCTCCCTGTAGCTGCTGGTCCATCAGTAATGCCACTGATTCAGGCGGCGCAGTGCAGCCCTTGTAGAGCTCTTTAAAAATCCAACCAACCTAAACCCATAAGTTAAAAAATCATATATCACCAAGTCCGGCACAGCACGTGTTCCAGGTGAACCGGTTTTCATAAAAAAAAAAAAAAAAAAAAAAAAAAAAAAAAAATAGGCAATCCACACAAAAAACAATCAACTGGGAGATGGACATTGCGAGCGAACACCTGAAACCTGATCACAAATCAGCATATTTTTTTCCCACAACGTTGACTTTACAACCGAGTTTTACCTCCTAGCAGGCCGTTTCACGGTTAACGGAGTTTCAATTGAAAAAGGATATCGCGAACTAAATGATGTGACATGATACCGGTACCTCTAAAGCGTGAAGAGATTTGTGTTCATTTTTGAATGCTTGTTACGCGAGGGGAGGGGAATGTGGAAAGGGATTTGTACTTGGTGCAATGGATGACTGATTCAGAAACGAATTACTTCTTTTACGATTAATTTGCGGTTTTTATTAATGCAATAAAGGGGATTTCCAGTATTTATCAGTTTATTCTGCACATGTTATAAAATGCATGCAAAATCACAGGAGTATTTGCTAGAATAACATCACAAATATTTATTAGATATTTATTGAATATGATGACAGAGTGTTTGTAATTTCAAGGGGTCTCGATATATTTGACAAACATTTTAAGCTTTAAAAGTACACTTTTAACATATTTAAAAGTATGTATAGTTTAAAAAGTACATTTTGTAGGGAAAAAATCACTGTGGTAATTTCAAAAAATTAATTAAAAAAAAAAATAGGATATATCAAATTTTTCTTTTAAAATGTCCCATCATCTTTCCCTGAACATATTTATAACGGATTTTTGATTTGTATTCTATTATTTTAGAGATATGATATTTATTAAGTTAACTAATTACGGAGTCTAATTTTGTCAAATAGATCTTACGAATGAAAAAAAAAAAAAAAAAAACTTAAAGTCATTGGAGATTGTCTGTTGGAGAGTTTTGCAGGTTATATACTTTTCCGTCTTCTAACATTTACTTAATTAATTAATATTTATTTTAAAGCATTTAAGATAATTAATCCGAAACAAAGGAGGACGGAATAGCAGATAACTAACATCATATTGAAACTCTTAATTATTTACAAAAATCTATCGAATAAATAAGAAGCAAAGGTGGATTTTGAAACGATTTGAATTCATTTGCTTTCAAGAAACGATTTGAATTCAACTGTTTACAAGAAACGATTTAAATTCAACTATTTCTGGATAAGCATAAACGGAAATAAAATTCTAAGTTCTATAAAAACATAAAATACAAAAACCAATCGCCTCACATTTATTGGATGTAAATCATTAACCACACATATCCTCTTCATTTCTTTTCAAATACTACTAATTAAGGCAAATAGTAGTTATGAAGGAATTTCTTATCCAACTTAAAGACCCCCTCTCTGTCCTTCTCAAAGAAATTTTCTCTGCACCATTACAGTATAAAAATCGCCACACGTTTATTGAAAGTTAGTTATAAAATCATCTACCGGTTATATTTTATTGTTAATATAATAAGATTAAACAACTTTTTTTTTTATATTGTTGAAAAAGTTATCTTTCTCTTTTCAAGTAAAATGGTTTGCGTTACAACTTAAATGACTCACTACGCATTCTTACGCAACTGCCTGCAGATAATTATTTACCCATTATATATCATTCTTAAGCCCAAAAGATAAACTCTTTTTAACGAAAAACTAATTATTATGGATTAAGAACTCTGAAAAGTGTTTTTTAACTTATACTTAATTTACCAATAAACATGGAAAGGAACTAAACATTACCAATGTACTGGATGAAAAATTTTGAGATTGAAAAAAAAAAAAAAAAAAACTAGTTTAATAGTACTGTATCAATCAAAAGTATTATTATTATTTTTTTTTTTTAAATATACCTGAGATTTGTTGATTATGTTGTATAGATTAAACATGATCTACACATCTCAGGTACATTTTAAAAGAAAAACAATTGTAATTGATACAATATTATTAAGGTGGATTTTTTTTTCCCAATCTCTACTTACCGAAATTTTCAGCCAATACAATAAAAGTAAGCACGTTTCATTCCGATGTTTGGTGGTTAAAAGTGTGAAACCATTGAAAGAGGTAATACTTATTACTTGAAATCTACTGAGCTAACTCAAACCGGGTTTATTTTCTATAGGAGCAATCCTGATTAGTGATCACATAATTTTACCGTTTAATAAGCATATAAATTCGTTCTTTATTTCACAAATTTAACTACACTTCCCTTCAAGAATTAGGTACTTTATTTAGCATCTTAAAATTATTTCTCTATCTAAAATTTGATCATCACATGCAGCTGATATGTAATAAATATTTCCCATTTATTTGGATACATATTTATATTTGTCTAAATATCTAGACAAGCATTTACTGCAAGAATTAATCTTACAGGGAAAATGAAAATGTAATGGATAATGTTATAATTTGAAGGAAAAGAAATACCACTAGAATAAGACATATGGAGAAAGAAAATAAATAAAAATGTTAGAATCACCTAAAAGAATTTGCTTTATAATTTAAACCATATATTTTCTCTACCATGTTTTACAATTAATTTTTCACCAAAACTTAAAAACTGCAATAAATTCTTTTCAGATAACCATGAAAAGGTCTTATTCAAAGTAAATTTCCTGTTATTGTTATGAAGACAAGTATTATATAATTTTTTGGTGTTCCGAATAAAACTACACCAGGGATTCTCATATATCCTAGTAACACTTATTCTGTCTGATTCAGTGTTTTTCTAATGTCCAGAAAAAATCTCGTTAGTAAAACAGGAAATTCACTTTCAATATATATTATGAACTTGTTTCTATAATTTTTCAGAAACTATCTGGCAATGGATGAAAATAGGGATCATTGAAAATGATAATAAATATGATTCCATCTAAACGATTTTTTGTTCAATAGTGGCTGTGATAGGTATTTAGACATTTTAAAATTAATCATAATTTTTTAAAGAAACATCCCTAAACATTTCCACTATTTCCATGGCAACTACTTGCGTGAAAACAGCACTAATACAAATAATTTTTAATGATTTACCTTCTAGCTATCAATTAAACATTAAAACACAGGCACGCACTTCTAGAATTACTAGTTTTCAGTCATTACAAGAACCGTTTAAATGGTTTATTAAGTTCTCGAAAATTTCCTATAACCAGGAGCGATGCCTTTAGAACAAATCGCAATTTAAATGCATCGTGCATATACCACACTTGCCATAAAAAATCGGGAAAAAACCCCGAAAAAACCGCTTTTTACATCTAAAATGGTGCAGACCTCAAAAAGAACGGCCTAATCGCTTAAATGCATCGAACAACATGCCGAGCAAAACCCTTTTGACACCAACTAGTAAACTGAAGTCCGCACGTGTTGCATGTCAGCATTCTGACCACCCCTGGACTAAGTACTCGTCACCTTTGACCCATTTTGAGACTTCTCGACTTCCTTTGTGAACTGCATAGCACACGGGCTTGACAGCCTTCGTGGGGGGGCCTATGGACCAGCAGAAAGACCCCACTGTTCGAAAAGGAACACCTGCGAGTGTCTGAAGACAACCCCCAAAACGAATCACGCCTTCGTTCTTAAAACCAACCTCACAGGTGACTGAAAACAAACATTGACCACAAGTCTTGTTTAGTAGTGACCTGCGACCTACAGCAGACCATGGACAGACACAGTATGATGTCATTGAGTTGGGAAGAGGGACATTTCCATTCCACCTACAGTGCTGGTGGAAGGGTATGGGTCTGAAGTTGTTTACAGACTTGCAATTTGTCAGGATTTTAGGCAAAAAAATTTCCAGAACCCGGTGGAATTCGGAATGGGATGAGATCTAGAGTTTGCCCAGGAGATCATCCAGGGTTCAAAAACAGGTGCTCCCAGGAAACTATTTGCAGTGCGGTGAGGGATGTAATTTTTTTGGGTTAGTGGCTCTGCACCCTTTCTTAAGGTGTTAAACCTCTGGCATCTGTGATGCTCGTCAGCAACTTAAAAATATATGGAAGAAAAATTGATATTTCATTAGAGGATAATCTTCTAAGATATCTCAGGTGTTCTGCTGACAAAATTATACGGCTTTGTAAGAAAGATTTCTTCACCTATTGGAATGTCTAGGAATCGTTCTCTATAAGTTATTTTTTTTTCTTTTTGCTAACCAAAAGGACATCTTTTCTCTTAATATTTTTTTTTATATAAAATTGAAGCGTAATTTAGTAGATGAGTACTAGTTAATCGTAGTCGCTAACAATGCATATTGAATTTTAGAAAAGTTACCGTAGAATAAAACATAAAACAGTTGCTTATTATAAAACTGCTTAACAGATGAATTTCCATACAAGTTATATCAGAAGTAGTTATGCAAGTTAATTAGTTTACTCAACAAGAATATGTCTTGCCATAAAGATGCATTGTTGCCATTAGATACCTATCTTATGATCCTGGTGCCGTGAGTTGGTAGAGAAAGCAGAAAATTTTGATTACTAGTAAGTTTTTGAAGCAAAGAAAAAAGAAGTAAAAGTTTTGAATATAAGATTAAGTAACGAAAAATTGACAATAAATAAGAAACATTTGAAAGAATAACGAGTTGTAATTCATGCTCTTCGTTCCTTTTTGAAAATAAAACTAGAAAGAATTTTGATGAACTAAAAATATTTTAATGATAAATATTTTTCTGTTATATTCCAAGGGAAATAATATTTTTGTCAAAAAGCTGTTGGTGTTTTCTTTTTCAACAGCTTACAATTAAAACTGTTAACATATTAACGTAACCTTAGGCATCATATGATTATTTAGGTTATAATAAAAAATATCAATATATTATACAGTTATAATAAAATGATTCATCTTATCAAAATATTGTTGACAGTAACAGTATAAAAAGAACATGGTTCTTCAAATTACTTAAGGAATTCCAATTATCTCAGGAACTAAGAATTTTGATTTGCAACAATTGGAAAATAAAGCATTTTTGAAACGTAAATAGTATTTGCAAAGATTTGAATAAATTTTAAATACCTTTTTTGGGACGAATTGAACATTGGAATTGAAGCACACTCCATTATGAGCTTCCTTAAAAAATAAAATATTTCTATGGGATGTGGAAAATAAGATATTCATAATGGGAAAATCAGGATGCTTTTCTCAACTTTCCCTTAAAATCGGAGAGATGAAAAGCACATAAATCTGAATATCGACACCAAGAGAAAATTATTTCCTCATCCTCCGAATTTTCTTTCATTTAAAAGGATAAGAAAATATACTACAAAATAAGAACGAGTTATGTCAAATTATATTGGCTCATGTTCTTTCAAAAGAATAAGATACAAACAAAATAAATAAGAAATAAAAGCAAAATAAAAACCTAATTCACAACATATGGAACCGGGAGTTTATGCTCCTACCTACACTTATTTTTTTTATATCTTTCAATAACATATATTTTAAAACGAAAGCAATTTGAAACATCATAATATGTGAGTGTCGTTGCGGAAAAAGAATGATTATTCGTATATCTTAAAGAACGTGTTTTTCATCGACAATATTTTTTCTCCAAAATCATACAATTCATGAATTTTATCTTCGCATGGATAAGGATGCTCACAAATATTTCCTTTCAAAATTTATTTGATTAGCCATTTTAAAGCAAGATTTAATTCCTTCTTATGGAAAAATAAAAGATTTGCATTGAGATTTTTATCATAAATTTTTCGGATCGGTTTGAGGGACTTTTCCAACCAACAGGTCAAAACTATTTGGTATTTATCTACATTCCATAAAAATTTAATAATGATGTTCCATGATACATGAAAATCTTCTTTCGATTCTCAAACTAATTAGCAAAAATGAGTCAATACCAATTATTTACTATTTCACCACCAGCCATTTCAAATAGTGCAAAGATTTCATACCAATTGCCCTGTTTTGTTTTAACCACAGTTGCACAAATACGCTGGCCAATAGCGCTCAACACTGGCCAATCCCGATGTGAACCATTGTAGACAGGCCGTTGCTACGGATCTTGGCCAATTTCGCCCAGTGCTGGTTAAAATATACTTAAAAGTCTTGAAATGCTAATGCAGACTTTTAAAATTGAAATATATTTTTATAAGAAAGGACGGAGGGTAAAAAAATGTTTTGCGATGGTTTTAAAGCGTTTATTTTTAGAAAATCGTGTAGTTTGGAATGAGGCTCGAGTTTCGGAATGGATTCTCTAATCTTCCCAGAACCCCTGTTTCTGACATTGGCCAATACCGTTCTTCTACCTGGGAATAATAAGATTATTTTAAAATGAAAAAGATTAAATAATCTGTTTTGAAAGCTCAGTATTCTTCCATTAAAGTTTTGAATTTATAAATAGAGTGCAGCTACAATGCTAAATTCAGGATTTTAAAAATACAGGAAAGGGTTTAGATACGCTGAAAAAGTCTAAAATAAAACATAAAAAAAAATCCTAGCAAACGCATACAAAGAGAAAACAATGCTTAGTTTTTGAAGGTAACCATAAAGACGGAGAAACGTGGAATTTATTTGAAATGAAATTACTTAGTTGTCTAACGGTAGAAAAATAGACCAAATTTCGAAGAAGTGTATAATCCCGCAGACCCATTCATAAAGGTATTTTCCTTCTATGTTGTGCTATTCAATACTTCAAGCATAAAAGATAACAAAAAGAAAATAGGATAAAGCGCAGCCCTGTTTAATGCGAAAGCACGTATTATTACGCCAAGCACAGCTGCGTCGCAAACGAGTGTCTGGAAACTCATGACTTACGCCTTAGGGCTTTGGACTTCTAACCCAAGATTTATTTTTACTACTTAAGTTAACAATCTAATCTGTGTTACGCCCAAAGTTAAAATGGCTACGCTTCTGTTTTAGTTCGTGCTGAAGACTGTTTTCGCCAGAAAAAAAATAATAAAAAACACTGAACCGCATACAGTCTGGTTAAGTATAATTTGTCATCAAAAAAGTCTGGCTTCACGTGAAATATGGTTATGTTTTCGACTTGCTATGCCAGTTGAGAATGCAGTCATTTAAGTTTGATATTTAGTGACACTGGTCTTTTGTGTGGAGGAGTTGTTTTCATCACATTCTAAGGTCATCACCGTTTTGTTTTCAATCACATTTCAACCCAGACGTCGAGACAATTTTTGGAAGGGGTATAGGACAATAACAATAAAAAAAAACTATTATTGGTGACTTACGCGTTAACAGTCAGCATACCAGTTAAGATTTCCAATCATTAAACGCCAGTGTTAGAATCATGTACATGTACACTCTTCTTTCCAGTAGCAGGAAAAGCCAGATCGTCACATGATCACTTCTGGTTGGCTTATATATCAATATATCAAACATTTTCTATTCATTGAAATTCACTTCAACTCTCACAATTCTGTTACCAGCATTTCCCGAAGGGAGCGTAATTCACGCTCAGTACCGAGACTATTTCAGTGCTGGCAATGTGTATGCGCAAAGCTGGCATTAAAAGTTGGCAAAGTAACAATGATGTTCCAATCAACTAACCGACTGGCGCTCCTGGTACTAGCAAATAATCTTTTAGGGAAATGTCAATATGTTTATACAATGCACTGTATTATTCATGATCACCATTCACTACATACAATTGAAAAATTGCTGTCTTACTTCAGTACATTGATTAACTTTTTTTAGGACTTAGATAATACTGCCTGAAACAACTTAAAAATTTCCCCAAGCAAAGTAAAGAACCATTTAATTCAATCACTGACTTTACAATTGTACTAAATACTAAAACAGTTTCATAGAAATTCAATAGTAATTTTGAAATGCCCTTATCAAAATAAAATGATCTATGTACTTTAAAGGCATATCACGAGAAAGGGGATTTGAATTAAAAAAAAAAAAGCTTATAGAATTTATAATCGACCATTTAGCAAAAGAGAAAAAAAAAACACCTTGCGAAATCAACACCACAGGAATTCACCGCGAGTACTGATTCTCGCCGCAGAAGGTGAAGTACCGTATAAGTGGCATGGCAGAAAAGCCAATAACCGAAATGAATCTGATTAGTTTAGTCCTTCACTACTAGCTCTTTTACCGTTGTTGGATATGAGGAGAGGCTCTTTTACCGTAGGTGGATGTGAGGAGAGATCTTTTTTTGTCATCAATTTAACTTGGACATGATTACAGCGATTTGTTTTTGGTTTTGGTTACTCTGCTAACAAAATTCATGGATTTAAAACAATCCATTTTGCTAGCTTGCTGAGTTTTCAGTTAAAATTCTAACTAGTATTTATTAATCGACAGATATACAACTTTATTTAGTAAATACTTTCTTTAGTCAAAAAATTTTTTTACTTTAATTTTGTACTTTTCCTGTGTACTTCCTACGTACCAGGCCGGTTATAATTAGCACTCAATGATGCCTGAATATTTTCCTATTCAACATATTTTAATAAAAAAAAAAAAAAAATTACACAACTTTTAGATTGGAGAGAAGTAGTTTTCGAGAAAGAAAGAATAGTTAATATTTTCGACCCTATAGAGGGAAATTTTGCGCTGTAAATTGTTTTTTTTTTCTATCGTATACTTTTAAAATATCATACAAAGAACCCTTATAAATATAGTTTTTAATTAAAATATTGATAGATTTTAGTTGATATGTTACTGGCAAAATGTTAAATGCCGTTATTGTGCAGAATGTCTGTTGTCTTTAAGTAAAGTATGAAATATGAGAATTATTATATACTTTCTCTAGGCATTCTAATAGGCAATGTAACAGGCAATATAATAGAAGGCATTCTTTAGAATGACAAATGCTATATAGGCAAAATATGAAAACATTACTTTTATTCATAGCGTTTGTAATATTGAGTTTGAAACTATATATACCAATAAAAATCAGAACTATATATTTTGGTTGCCGTTTGGCCACCAAAATTGTTTATGAAATATGAGTTTTAGAACACTAACACCTTACTTTTTAGACTTTTACAAGTACAAAATAATTAAAAAAAAATTATCTTGAGGGGTGAGAGGCCACAAACGACTGCTCTAAAGAGGTAGGGGTATTTTTTTTAAGGTTCAATTGGCTATAAGGCCAACGAAATATGTCGAAATTTTTCCTTTTAGAGCGTGAAATGCGCGTACACCTTACGTTTTAAAGAGTTTTACAATATCAAGTGGTTGAAAAAAAGTGATTTTGGAGATGAGATGCCACGAACGACTGCCCGAAATAGGTAAGGATTTTTTTTAGGTTCGTTTGGTCATAAAGTCAACAAAATGGGTCGTAATTTTTCCTTTTAGAAGCACGCACACATCTTACTTTTTAGAGAATTCTACAGTATCAAGTAATTAAAAAAAAAGTTATTTTGGGGGTGCGATTCCACATCTAAAAGGAAGAAGTATAACCTATTTTGTTGGCCTTAAGGTCAATTCAGTTCTTGATATACTTCATCACATTCCAAGCGATTAGGTTAAAATTCAACTCCTTCAATTTAAAAATAAAACCCAGAAAAATAGATTTTAAAAAATAATCGTTTATGTGCATTTTCAATTTTATTTATTAACTCAGAACCGATATGATATCAAAAACATTTCTATCAGCAAAATGTGCTGCAAACTAGGTTTCAAAATTCATTTATTAAAAATTAACGTGAATTTATGCTCTCACATCCAAATATCATTTATTTATCCTGATTAAAGTAATTTTATTATTTATTTATCAAAAAATATTTGGCAACAGGAAAAAGTTTCAACAATGATCGGTTCAATGCTATTTTAATGCGATTGGATGACAGCAAGTTGGTTTATTAGTATTCCGTAAAAGCAATCTTTTTGTGACTGTAACAGCCCCAAAATTTTATAGAATGCATTGTCATCGACATCAAACCTATCTGTCAAGTTTCAGCTTGATTGAATGACGGCAAGGGGGTTAATCAGGCCTCCACAGATTCCACCCCCTTCAATAAACAAAATCGAAGTTAATATAAAAGATTTAAAAATTACTTTCAAAGTCATGGTTTTTTTCAAAACCAACTCCATCCAAGAAAGGATATTGTGCTCTTTGTGATATGTGTTTGTTCGAAGTATTTTTTAGGATGTGCTTTCTAATGGAAAAGTGTCCTGAAAAATTCATTTGTATTTTTTTTCGTTGAATAAAATCCATATTTTACTTATTCCTTTCATTGATATATTGTTCATAATTTTTTTTTACAACTTCTTAGTTTTTCTTCTTTTCAAAATATTATTTATCTACCTAGTAACTGTAATTTGTGTTTTACGAAGGTTTCGCGCAGTAAGGAACTTGACAACACTTAGTAAGGCATTGTAAAAGATTGTTGATCTTCCGTTTTGCTTCAAAACCAGCTCCATCCAAAATTTGAATTCAAATTTCCAAAAACTTAAAATTGCTTAAACTGTGGAGTTAACCTTGAAACAATCAAGCACTTTGGTTTTTTCAATACATAAGTAAAAAATTTTAAAAACTGATGAAAAAATAGATGGGGAAAGTGTCCTGAAAAATTCATTTGTATTTTTTTCGTTGAATAAAACCCATATTTTTCAGATTCCTTTCATTGATATATTGTTCATAATTTTTTTCACAACTTCTTAGTTTTATTCTTTTCAAAATATTGTTTATCTATCTAGTAACTGGAATTAGTGTTTTACGAAGGTTTCTTTCAGTAGGGAACTTTACAACACTTACGTAAAGCATTGTAAAAGGTTGTTGATCTTCGGTTTTGCTTCAATACCAGCTCTATGCAAAATTTGAATTCAAATTTCCAAAAACAAAAACAAAATTATGTTCGGAAGTTAACCTTGAAACAATCAAGGACTTCTTTTTTTTTTCAATACATAATTAAAAAAAATGAAAAAGAAAAAAAATGGATAGAGCTAATTTTGAAGCTACGCAACTCATATATGAGGCCTAAATCGTGAGCGAAATTTAAAATATCTAATAAACTTTATTTTTTATGCAACCAATACTTTTTTTAATGTCTCCAAGAAATACGCAACAGAATCAAGGATATATATCGCATCTTCCTTCCCCACCTGTGAGGTTGGCCTCTTAACACAAAGTGCCTTTCCACCGCCCACCCAAAGCTATAAGATCCTAAACTCGGTCTTTAGCACAGCAGGAATAAGCGGTACATCAAAGAAAATCTCACCTCGCCTGCTTTTTGTCGGAA
The DNA here is from genome assembly GCA_963978545.1 of Linyphia triangularis. Lineage (NCBI taxonomy): Eukaryota > Metazoa > Arthropoda > Arachnida > Araneae > Linyphiidae > Linyphia > Linyphia triangularis. Next base: position 35,593,753 of record OZ021733.1, read on the forward strand.
GTTATGCGTAATCCCATTTATTGTCTAAAAGCACACTTCTTGCGTCGTCCCTTTGTGTGCTTTCTGGAAATGGCCCGCGTCACGAGGTTGTAAACTAGCAGGTGGCGTTATGTCTTCAGCAACGATTAAAATGAAACTAATTGCAGGTGTGCGTTTAAATCTGGATGATGCTTCAGCCTTGTATAGTAAACGAGACATAAGAGAGGAAATAACTTATACGTAAAAGAAGATTGAGTTGAAATATTCCAACTTACATTAACTATGAGAGTTACCCTCATCACTGACTGACTCTGTAATCCTGTAAGATGGTGATAGCATAGCATAATTTTTATATGGATTGTGGAGGAACCTGAGTGAAATTTGATAAGACAAAAATTATTTCAACGTGCAATCACAATGATATAGCTCTAGTTCTCAGGATTGATCTCGTTCCAACAGACTAAATATCACCCTTTGTATTAAAACCCTACTTCTTGCATACGCTATTACAATAAAGAAGTTTTTCACATGGCCCACTGTATGTGGATTTTTCCCGATCGAGAGTAGCAATTCAAAGGAAATAATGAATCGAATCCATCGCAAGGGAGATTATTGAGTGAAATTTTCATTTGCATAATATTAAAAAAAAAAATTAAATTTTAATAAATACTTAGTGTATTAATTTCAAGGTATGTTATATTCATCATTTTTCAACTGGGGCATTAGGCGCCTTACTACTAAATAGTTAGAAAGATCATTCTATGTTTTTAAGTGAGAGCATGCCGATGCTTGCTATGACATTTCAAAAAGTGACTCTTTTTAAACTAGGGAATAGTTTATAACAGTTTTTTAAAATGATTATTTTAAAGCATAAATTTAATTTATTATATGATTCATCTTAAAACTAAATTTAAGTGTAGGTGTAAAAGGAAGAACCTCATTTAACAAGTTTGAAAAAAAGATAGTTTTTCTACCTTAAATTAAATCTCAATATTTATCAACAAGTACAGCATTTCATTAAAAAAAAAGTAAAAAATATATTGGATTCATATATCTCATGACGATTGCTGATTTTTGTCAACAAATACAATGTTCAATCAAAACAAAATATTTCACTGATTTTTCTCGATTAAAAAGTTCCCAACAAATGCAATATTCCAGTCACCAAATCGGAAAAAAAATAATAATAATAACTTTGCACTGGTCCAACTCAAATGGAAGTACATTTCAATGGTAGCATTAAATCACCAATAAAAAATTAAAAATATTGCATTAATCCATTAGAGAATTTTTTTTACAATTGCAGCATTTCATTCAAATTTTAATAAAATGCAATGATCCGATCCCTGACTAGTCAAAAGTAAAATGTCGCTAAAAAATGAGACGTTTCAACCAACAAATTCCCAGAATTCATTACTCTGCTCCTTCCGGAATCGAAAGTTAACTGTTGCAACAAATACAGACATTTCTATCATCAATTTGTATTATTTTAATTGGCCCAACGCCCAGAAAAGGAGAGAAATCGGTCGCGATGCATTAACAATAGAGAAGGTTAATATTTATTCAACATTGATATCGTGTGAGGCCTTAATTATTAGCGGCATCCGTTCGACCAATATTTGCTGTACAAAGGGAAGCAAAAGCAGCCTTATCAAGAAGCGCTGCATTCCAAACAAGCCCCTTATAACAATGCAAACATATATTTCATTGTTTGATATGTTGGCTCGACACATTGCAGACGGTCCCATCTCTATGCGGAGTGGAGCAAATATTTTCCAAGCTCTAGTGCGCCCCGCTCGCTGTATAAAGGTAGAGGCGCTGAAAAGGCAACACCACATTTGAACGCCATCGCACAATGAAGTTGGACATTTATATCCGGATCTTGATAGAAAAAAGGGCAATATCCGCTTTTCAGATGAGTGTTATGGCCACTACTAATAATTTAAAAAAAAATTAGAAAATTTGTTTTTGTTTTTTCATTGCATAGTTTTTTGGCATTTTCTACAAATTGGCCAAAACCTTTGAAAAAATTCTAAAAATCAGACGTTTACCTTTTTTCTGTCAAGGTACTGACTAAAATATTTAAACTAAGAATTTTACAGATTCAGTATGGAATATTTTTAGAGAATTAAGTAAGTGATTTTTCCCAAAATAATATCCATTTAACTATTGTAACTAAAAATAGAAAATTGAATCTTCAAATAACAAATAATGAGGTCCCTACCTTTAAATTAATATTATTCTTATTTTAAACTTAATTGTAGTTATGTAGCTGTTGCGTAGACTATAAAAATATTATATGCTTTTCCCTCTGTTTTGCAGTAAATACTTTCATGTACATTTATACTGGTTTATGGTCTGATATTTTCCAATGTATATTTCCCCAATGTGTTACTCAAAATTATTATGTAATGAGCTTTACAGGGATAATATCAAAAGAAGATGATTTAAACTTTTAATATTTGAATTATCTAGCTGCAGTTTCACTTTATAGCTAGCTGATAGGTAATAATGTTAATTTCTCTCCATTCCATAATTGTATAAAATTTTTTGAAGCTAAACAAAAATCCATGGGTGCACTTAGAGATAGAGAGCCTTGATCTACTACAACGCAAGGATAGCATTTTAATGTTTAGTTTTAATTTATTTTTTTTATAAAATGTTTTGACTCTAAATCAACAACTGTCTTGTGCACTGTAATTTAATGGATCAAGAGGCCAGAAAATATATCTTTCCGATGTTTTTAAACCGTAAATGGATCTTTATATTTAATCCCAGCACATTTGGCATAAGAAGAGAACTGAATGGGTTGAAATACTTGTTACATGAATTGAAATCCTTGACAAGACAGTCATCAAGCGACATTTCCTTTTAGAACAAAAATTTGAAATTACGTTCAAACCACCCTCTAGTGTCTTGGTGAGGTTGTTGAGAAAACTCTAAATCTTGTAATATTAATTCAGATAATTTTGGAAAATTTCTTTGGAATGTACGAAATTAATAGCTTTTCCTCGATGATACTTTATGCTGGATGCATATTAAAGGTTGTGTTCGTCTAGCGACAACAAATTATGTAAGTAAAACTAAAATTTGCTTTTAATTTGAATTTAATTATTTTTATACAGTAATTGATTTAATTATCATTCATTTACTTTCTTAAGGAGTTTAGTTAGAATTTTATTATATGCTATTAACTGGATTGCAAAATAATTATATATTTTATACAACACTACACAACAAATCTTAACTGTGGCTATATTACGTGTTTTTGTTGACATAAAAAATAATCGAGTCAGTTTTAATTCTTTGAAGTTTTTCAGAAACGTATACGTTTTCTTTGGTCATAAGAGGTCATCTACGTATTAAAACTAAATCAAACTTTAAAAAATACAATGTCAACACTATTATTTCATGTTTAAACTTAATATCTAAAAAAAATGAGAGGAATGCCAAATTTCATAAATTTTTAATATGTGTTTATTAATGTATAAATAACAATATAATGATTGACTTAATGTTTATATGAAAAATAAGAAATGGCACATAATGGTTAAATGATAAGTTTAATTAATTTTTGTTTTAAATGTTAGTTTGTTAAAAGCAGTTTTATTTCTGTATACTGAATGTTCACTCAATAAATTTTACTAAGGGAGTATAGGACACAAAATTTGCCAAATTTTCACTTTTTTATTGTTTTAGAAATAATATTTATAGATCTGAAATGAAAGAAATCAAATGTTAAACTCTACATGAATTACAACATTCAACATTAAATAAGTAGCACCTTTGACAGTTGTTTCTCAACCATGCAATTCTTAAACTTACGACAGGTGTTCTTGGTGATGATATTTTACCATCTTTTGGCATTTGAATCGATATCAATCCAGAGCAGCCTATTAAAAATGCTTGAAAATGTTCATACGTATTTTTAAAATATAAATATTGAATTTTTCTTTTTGAATTATTGGCATTTGATTACAAAAACATTCGAAATTGCTTAACCTTATTTACAAAAATTAAAAAGACAATTTATTTCATAAATCGTTGTGAATTTTTTTAAAATTGAATAATAAATTTTGGACTTATGTCAAAAATAACATATGCAACATTTTACAAAAATACAAATTTAAAAAAAGTTGTTTTAATATAAAATAGTTCATCCAATTACAATATTCAAAACACATCTACTAAGACAATTAGAATTATCCCTTTAAAATTGGAAATTTTATATTTTTAATGTTTACAAATAAAATAACTGAAGATATATGTTAGCATATTTTATGCAAATTAAATGCAAATTGAACAACCTTTTTAAACACTTTTTTTTTATAGTATACCCACTTTTGTTGTCATTTGTGGTACCTTGCATTAATTGTTTTTCAATGAATTATAATTAAATACACAATTTACAATGATATTCTACATTTAGCAAAGTATACTTAATATAAAAAGAATAACATGAAAGAAAAGTTATGTATGTGTTATTGTGTATGATTCAAAATATATATAATTCTTTTTTTAGTTAAATAATCCATCTTACAATCCTTTACTTAACAAAGAACACGAAAAGAAAAACCTCGGATTATAATCTTGACACGATTCTTCTTTAAAGACAATGCAAACAGCCAACCTCTAACCAACAATACCATCTATCCAAAAAGGAATAAAAGCACCCGTTCATGATGAATAATCCTTTGAAAAAACCTTTCAAGGCTCGAATAAATGAGGCTTGTGTTAGAATAATGGTGGCAACACCTCCAAGTGTACCGAAGGCTAGAGGGGCAAAAAGGCAAATATGTATATAAAAAAGTGGACAAATAGCATTACAGCGAACAAATAAAGCGATGTGTAAATTGACAGGGCGATGCTTCCCCCGTCAACATGAAAACTGGATCAATAAAACGAGATATTCATCTGTTCCTATAGACTAAGAGCAGATTAAACATTTACCATGAAAGAAACAAACAGTTTGAGCAGAAGGCGCCTTTTAAATACAAGATCTCGCGCTTTGGCCTCAGATACTCCGGAATCAAAACTGGGAGAGGACCCTGGTGTAGGTCCCTCGCTATGGATTGGACTGTGATTTGGTGAGTAGTTTTTGTTCAATTACATTTAGCTTCATTGTTTTTATGGGTGGAGTTGTAAGGGAAGACAGGTAACGCATTGGGATTGCTACAAAACAATTAGGGAGTTGGATACTACAGGTTGGCAAATAGTTCCCGTTTTTCGAATTGACATTGTGTGATTTCTTATAGAGATGAATTTATTTATTAGAAAAACCTAAATTTCATTGGATTTCGCAGGGGATTTACAATTACATAACAGCCAGTACAGATTATGGAATTGTTAGTGGACAATTTGAGGGTTTGTTGATTTGTACAAATGAAAACATTCCAATTGAACTGTTGAATTTTTGCATATCACCACGTATATTAAATTGGAAATAATTTCACAAATCTTACATTTCATATATAAGTTGAGAAATATAAGTACTGATTAGGCATTGTAACATAATTAAAATTGAGAGATCCTTGCTTTGGACTAAAAAAATACCGAAGACGTTGTGTACATTGAGTATATAATTTAACTGATATGGGGGGGGGGGGGGATGCTCTTGATTTTTACTGCACTCTTACATTTCATATGCAAGTAAAGAAACTTTAAGCACTGCTTAGGCATTGTAGCAGAACTAAAAATGTGAGGTCTTTGCTTTGCACTAATAAAAGTACCGAAGACGTTGAGTATAACATTATAATATTTTATTACTCTTGCTTTTAATTAAGTAGATAATTTCTTTTCCTATAAGGGAATTGTCTCAAAATTATTATCAATCGAAATTATTGACTATTTTGAAAACAGATGGAAAAACTACAAATAAAATTCCCATTAGCAATTTTGTTATTTAAATAATATCATCTTTGGTTTTATTTCTATACATTTTTTTTCCATTAATTTTGGTTCTTGATTCATTTATAAAGTATCTTACAACCGTAATACATGTTTCACTGATGTATATTTAGGGTATAGATGCCAAAAAATTTACATTTTCACAATTTTTCAAGAGACAAAAGGCAGTTTAAATGTTATATGAGTTTGTCTATGTGTGAACTCTGAAAAAAAAAACATATTTTATAATACATTATCAGTAAACCTCCGACCTTTTGTCCCTAAAATTGAACATAAAAGCTTTCAAATTAAAAAAATTACCACTTTTAGCTGAAATTGGCACTTTGGAAACTGTCACATATAGATTGCCACGGTAAACACGCAAACATACACCAATAACAAACAATTTGTTTTTACTAAACTTTTACGATTGCTCAATTTACAGAAGATTTGTGAAAAATATAAGAAAATCGAATTGTTAGGCAGAAATTGTGAATTTTTTTTTTTTACTTCTATTGTTTATGGATTTCCTTTTGACATTATGACATTATAAAGATCGTAAATATTTATTGCATTACACCTGGCATCACTAAATTTGATTATTACATTTTGTTTACAGAAAATAGTAAAATAAAAATATTACCAGGCAATAAATGAGTTTTAAAATATTAAATGTTAATAATAATGGGTTTGTTATTGTCTTAAGAGAGAAAATTGGCAAAAAGAGTTCATAACTTTTTTACCTATCAAAGTAGAAATTGTCGAAGTGTTTTATTATAATTTACCCAAATAAAAAGTCAGTTTATTGTTCTTTCCGACAACTACTAACTGATATTTTTTAACGTCTAGTCTTTTCAAAAATTACAAACTAATTAACATGCATTATTCCTTGTCATGAATATAATACTTTTTTTTTTACAAGTGTTTCTGTGAAGAATCATCAATTTTTAATGTTTGCTTGTGTTTCAATACTCTAACAACACTTTAAAACGCTTCAACCAATTTCGTAATCAAATATGACTTACTAAAATCAATATTTATCGCATAGTTTCATTACTTAAAATCTTTAAAATTTGAATATTAAAGGGTGTTTTTTTGTTTTGTTTTTTCTTTTAAAGGAGTGGTGTTTCGCCATGGTTTCGGGTTTACTTTTATATATAACTACAGATAATATATGGATTTAAGGATATATATAGGATAAGAATCAGACTCTATCCCTTTCCAGAAAAATTTATCAATTACAATTTTTTCCAAAAATTGGATGAAACTGAAAAATTAAGAGGAAATAAAAATTTTAAAAATATCTAAGACAAATATAGTTTTACCAATAATCTTATTTTTTAAATGTTTGAAATAAAAAAAACCTAATTTTTTACCAGAACATTTTTCGCAATATAAATATTTCCAGAACATATAATAAAAATCTGGTTTTTCTTCTAAATAATAAGAGTAAATTCCAAAAATTTATAATTATAGTCATTGAAATTGAGAAAATGAATCTTTTATAGTGCTTGAAATATTTAGTAAAATGCGTATGATTCCTGGATTCATTTTTTTAATGCAGGGTCATAAACAACATCTACACACATTGATCTAAGGTACAAAAATAAATAAATATATATATATATATATATATATTTCCCAAGTACCATATGTACTTCAGTCTGTCTCTATATGTTCGCTTATAGTTACTTGACAGACGTCAAAACAATAATGAATCTCCTGCCACATTTTCCAAAGTGTGCTTGAAGTTATGTTTTTGGAGTAATGTGTTCGATCTGTGATATGTTTACTGAGTATGACGTTTTTGATGTATTGTAAGAATTAGAAGTCCAGCGCATTGTGATCAGGGTTTCGAGGAATCCAATGTTCAATACACGAGTTGTGTATGTCACATTTACAACTTGATAGAGAGAATTGTAGAATATACCAATGCGTTTTAAAGCTTCTTTGTCATATTATTTTGATGTCCGGAGATTTTTTTCTCGATGACTCGATAGATTTTCTTTTTAATCTTTTTATAGAATTTAACTCTGTAAATTTGATTTCGGTGGAATTTTTTGTGTTTCAATCAGCATGATGAATTCTGAATTAGATTCTATTATTGGAGAACAGCTATACGAACGTGACCTTTTACATATATTTTTTGTAAAGTATCTACAAATAGATGTATCGTGTTTTTTTTTTTTTTTTTTTTTTTTTAAATACAATTTTGTACGACTGCAGCCAAAAATATTGCAGTTTTCAGTTTTAGTTCATTTACAAAATGCAGTCAAACCCCATTAACGCGAAGTCGATGGGAATGCCAAAATTATCACGTTAACCGAATTTTATGTCAAACGAATACATTAACGTTAAGTTTTAAGTACGGAGAACTAACTGCTTTTACTTCGCATTAAATGGGATTCCATGTTAAACGATTTCGCGTTAACGGGATTTGACTGTAAAAATTTATATTGAGCATAATGAGTTTTTGAACACGTTTCTATACTCACATTCAGTGAAAATAAAACTCAAGTTACAAAATTCAAAAGTTTTACAAAACTCGTTTATTATCTTAAAAAATATACTAGGCTTATGCGAAAAAACTGTCAAAAGAAAAGTCAAAAGAAAATTATGCTTTTGTAATTAAAAGATCCTTCATCAGATTTAAAAAAGCAATATAGTTTTTAAGAAATATAAAAACTCCCAAATTATTTTTCTCGTTTAAAGATATTTCACCAGCATATTCTACAGATATATAATCCTGGTCGTTGTCGTCTTTATGTGAAAAAAACTTCTTGATCAATATAGCGTTTTTTGAGAAAGTGGAGGTTTGTCTGCATATCTTACTCAGACTCAGTAAGAGCCATAGTGCTTTTGAGAGACATTAAGTTATTCCATTTCTCAGCCTATATGTTACAACCTTTATTAATGGAGGTTGTGGTGTATTGTGTTTCCAAGATTTAACTTTTTTCCAAATATTTTTTGGACACAAATATTCAAGTTAATATGATAACTTTTTTGCTGGGCATAAAGTGAAAGTGATATTTTGCTAGAGCTTTGATAGTACCTGGCACAGCAGGAATATTTCCATACAATAGAATGCCCAATACGGCCTTTTTTTCAGTCATATGCTTCCATATCTGTTCAAAATTGAAAACAGTTCCAACATTTTTAAAAATGTCCTTATACTCTTGGTGATCAATAATAGTTGATATACCACAAAACTTATCTTTCAATAAACCTTCGCACACTGAAAAATTGTAATAGTACAACTCTCTGAAGTAATAAGAAGATTAATCAGGTATTTTGAAAGGATGAGATTCTTTTGCAATCAAAAGAAATAATTTTTAATTTTCAACAGGAATGCAAAGCATCTCATAAAAAGTCTTTGACTTGGCGTGATGGCCAGTAAGTCCAGCTTTCAATTTAGTTTCTTTTTCCTTCATCATTGCTTAATTTTAGTCATTTTTATGCATATAAGGCAAAATGATTAGACATCAGTTGCATGCGATCCAGACCCAATATTGAAGCCTTTTTCAGAGACTACGAAAATATCATACTTCCCTTTCAAGATATTTTCACTGTAAAAAAAAAACCTTTTAAAAAAATACCTTTTACTTTATTACCATTGCATTACAGAATAATGAAACAGCTCCCATTATTTTCTGATAAAAAGGTATTTTAATTTAAAAAAAAAGAAAAAAGGATAACTTGTTCTGGATGCACAAAGTGAAAAGTGAAAGGCAATGGAACATAGCGACTTAATGACCTATTATTGGACATAATGGTAAACGAAACTGTTGATTCTGGGGAGTTGACAAGTGCTAAAACTGTACCTAGTTTTTAATTTGATTTTTAGGAAGAAAATAAAAAAATTTGGAACTATTTGACATCTAAAATATGTGCATATGGCTAACAATTTAACAAAAAAAGACATTAAAAATTGGGGACATAGCGAATTTTGGAACTGAGTAACTCAAATATAGAAAATTAAAGAAGGTGAATCTGATTATAGTTATATTGATGATTTAAAATAAAATCGTACATTTTTGAAGTTTTATTTATTCTTTAACAATGTTTGTCATATAGTAAAAATAGTGGGTTAAAAAAAAACAAAAAAAAAAAAAAAACAGACCAACTCCAAATTTATGTTTCCAGTTATTGATACTTAAAATTGAAGCTTGATGAGCAGAATTACAATACACATAAACAATAGAATTGTTTCCACCTAAATATTAAATGAGTAACTTTACTCTATTGGGTGGGAATTAATTTGAATGATCAGGAAAAAGCTTAAAACTTTTATTTAGCATTACTTTCTAATTAAATGTATCAAACCCTGATGGTAGAAGGACCAATCTTCCAAATCAACCTACTTAATATAAACCTAAAATTAATTAAATAATATTTTTTTTAAACAAGTTAACAGTCAACTGTAATTATTTTTATTATTCTGAACTATAAGAGATGTTTGAAAATCAAATCCTCTGTTTTTGTTATCGGCACTTATATTTTGCTTAAAGTTATTTAGCGGGGTATTTTCTGAGCATTTTAACATACTATTCTTAGTATGTAATAATACAAAGTATTGCAGTTTGGGGCATTTGCTGCTACCTATTTTTCGATGGCACTGAAAATGGTGTGTAGCAAAAAGGTTATGGCATCAACAAAACATTTCTAATTAAAGCAAAAACATTTCACAAATTATTTTAAATTAGTTGAAATATGATTAAAAGTTAATAAAGAGTTTAATTTAGAGCACAACTTTGCAGATATCAACATTATTTCTCTATTGCTAGCAAATAGTGCTCGAGTTTCTTCCCATCTAGTAGAATTAGCACCTATTTACCACTAAGTGTAGTGAAACAAACACAACTTTTAGAATAGGCAGTACATTACAAGTTTTGTTTTCCATAGTATGCAAAGAAGAGATTAAAAAAATTAATGTTTTCGAATAACGGTTTTCTAACAATGAATAACAGGTATATAAATCTAAGAAATCCAAGACGGTAACGCGAATAAGGTAACTAAAACATAAATTTAAATGTAATGGTGACATATATGGTAGTAAAATCCAAATAAATGGAACACAAGCATGAAAAAACGTGCTTAATTCTCTGAATTGCATGATCTTTATTTTCCAAACATTTCCTCAACGCATCACAAATCTAATTATTGTGACATGTGTAAAACTGTTGAAAGTGTAGGAACTTGTTTTTAAGGACTTTTTGGAAACACCTATTTTTCAGAAAGTTGTTTGTAAGGAAAAAATAAGAAAACTTAGAGTAGAAGTTAGAGTTCAAGGGAAACAATGATTATTCTTCCATTAGAAAGCTACTTAAAAGGTTAAGCCAATTCTTTCTTCAAAAATAAATGTCATTATTGTAAATATAAGTTTTTAGTTAAATATTTGCTTAATTCCCAGTAGTACAAATACACTGGCCAATATTGCTCAACACTGGCCATCTTGATATGAAGACTGTCCGTTGCTAGGGATCTTGGCCAATCTAGCTCGATACTGAGTAAAATATATTGGAAGTTTTGAAATGTTGAAATGTTGTAAAATTGAAATATATTTTATAAGAAAGAACGGAAGGGTAAAAAATATGTTTTGTGATGTTTTTGACTTGTTAATTTTTAAAAAAAAAAATCGTGTATTTTGGAACGATGCTCGAGTTATTTCATGGATCGACCCAATCTTACCCCCGTTTCCGACATTGGTCAATACCGCTGTGTTACCTGGGATGAGACTGAGTGAAAGCTGTCGTTTATGACGCTTCACAACTTTTTGAAGAGGGGATTATTGTTTCAAAAATGAAGACCGTTGCTAAATTTCTGAAATCTATATAAAAAAAGTTATTTTGTAATGTCTGTGTGAGGCATTCTTTCAATAACTGTAAGTTAATTTCATCTTCAAATTGTCAAACTAATAGGCAAGTAACTCAATTTTTTATGTTTCACATGGATAGATATTTAATTAGTGTTATGGCCATTTTGTTGCTTCAATTTCAGTAATTGAAAACTTAAATCTATAGTTTTTTAGAATACAAGGAGGATTTCAAACATATTAAATTAAATCTATTTTTCTCCTTCTTTTATGTTGAATTAAACATCTGCTTTCATCTCATGGGATTAAAACTTTGATCCATTTGTTTAATTGTTCGAAACAGTACTTCTATTTATTTCATTATATGGCCATTGTTCTTGAGTTTTTAATTTTAATAGATATCTATCACGTATAAAAATATTTGGACTGATATTTAAAATTATTACTTAGCTTTAGTTATTTTTCTCTAATGGCCTTTTGAGAATTTGTTATGTTTTGTTACTTTAAAACATTTGAATTATGATAAACCTTAAAGACCATTATCTGAATCTAATTGTTTAATGCTTTTTACATTTTCTATTTTTTAAACAAAAAAGGTCTACATTAAATAAGTGTAACCACTTCTAAATAAATTTAATTTACAGTAGAATAATATATGTGTTAAATATTGTTTCTTCGTTGCTAGTAACAAAAATAAAGTTTACCCGATTTAAGTTCCAGTGTTTTAAGGTAAAATGTTATGCTAAAATTTACGTTCACTGCTTCGTAAAGTATGGGCGAGCAAAACAACTTCATCAATGTCAATTTTATTCCCCATGAAGTCATTTTAGAAAGAACAAATTTAAAAATTAGAATTTGAATTTATACTGTTATTTAAACTAGTAAAAGGGCATAATTTTTCAATCGTAGATTAAATGTAATGTATATATTAATTTATATAAAATTTGCTATGGATTAGGTGTAGTTCCTGTCATGTTTCTAGTTGGTATCAAAATACATATCGACGAAATAAAATGTACATTATGATTTAAGAACTGCATTTTACAGTTTTTATAACATGTGTTTCTAGTATATAGAACAGGTACTGTTAAATTCAATAGAACAATATTGTTCAATCAAAATACAATTAATATTTGAGAAGAACAGAATTCTTAAATTTTTTGAAATCATCAAACAAATCGATTTTGTAGCCATTTTTTGTGATCTTACACTTTTTAGATGAGAACCAAATCAATTTCAAAAAACAAAGGTCACAAGATGCTTTTTTACCAAGGGTCTACCCAGGGTGACCATCTTCGTTTCGTAGAATGTTGTTTATGCTAGAATTACGCTTACCATCAGCAATCCAAAAGTCAAGTAAGTATTTCTACTATTCCTAAAAAAAATTGGAACCAAAATAGAAGTACCAAAAACGTCACCCTAACTAAAATGGGTGAAGGCAAAATTTAAAGCTTATTCTCAAATATAGTTTACTATGTCCTAAATTCCATATTTCTCTTGACTTTTATTTATAAGAGCTCCCACAACCCAACTGAATAAAGAAACTTTGTGACTTTGTTTTGAAAAGGTGGCTTTGGCTCTTGTTGATGTCTTTCACTTTGGATTGTCTTCAGAAAAGCTTTTTTTCCCCTCGATTTTTTTTATTATTATTATTCTTTTAGCGTACCCCTATTTTGGATGCATCATCCCTACATTGAAAGAAGCTATCCATATTCACCTCCAGTGTTTACCTGGCATTGAACCACTGTCTGGAAAGATGAAAGAGGTTGTGCAGTGATCTCGGAGGCAAACATTCCCAGGGAAACACCAAGGGATCTTGCCAGTCATAAGAATCCACACCTAGGTCTAATCAAACATGAGGCTGCGAAGTACGGGAGGAGGGTACTTTAAAGCCTGGCCTAGCCTAGGCCGAGAGAATTTAATTTGGCGTAGAAGCGCTATTTGGCGAGATTATCGAACAAGGTGGTGCTTTGTTTAGACAGGCTTCTGGGGCTTAATTGGTTTTCTTCTCCGAAAATATGGTTATTCATATTATAAAGGCGCTCTTATTCTGAGCATAGCATTCAGTAGCTGATAGAAAGCTGAAGTAGTGGAACTTTTGTGTTAGCAATCTCTAGTAAATGCAATTATTCTCAAGTAAGTTGTTTCTAGCATGATAGACGGACTTTGTGTTGTGTGGAATTATCTAAGTAATGAGGGATGGCTTGAAAAATATTTATGCTGTGGTATGCAAATCACACTAAAGGAACATGTTTGAGTAGAAACAACTAATTGTGGAGTAAATTCTCTTTGTTTATACGAATTCCTCGTCATTAAATTTATTTCATTCATTTTATTGATGTTTTAGTCCTTTTTTAAATTGTACAAATTTGATCTCACTGACAAATTTTAGAATCCATAAAATAGGTCATAGTTAATTAAAAATCTTGTATTAAAATTGCATTAACACCTTAATAGGACATTCAGTGGTGGTGCAAAGCATCATATGCTCTCCCTCCTATCAAAGAATATACTTATTAATTTAAAATCGAGATACTTGAAATTGTTCAACATGCTTGTTTGCATTGTCAGCCTTCTGACCTTATATTATCATTAGATTGAACCTAAATTTATTATTATTAATCCCTAGTCCATCATTAGGTTGTTATCTTAGTAGCACTCTTTATTGTTAGTACACCAAACGATATACCTCGGTTATTGCCGATATCATGGATATAGCATCTGGTGAACTACCAATATAATGTGCTACTATAGGAGTTATTTCTATATTTGAAGTACTGGACTAAGAAGTAAATAAAAATTGCGATTAAATTACAATCATTTAGGATAGCTTTGAGCCATAGAGTGTAACTTTGCGCCCCCTCCTAGTTTTCAGTATATTTGGTTTTACAGAGTTGCTCCTGGTCCACTGCTGCAAATTGCTGGCAAGAGAGGGAAATTTGATTTTTTTCTGGACAGTTTAGAAAATGAATTGGCAAAATAGTACATAATTTATTTGACCATTCAGTTATTTTTCTGAAGTACTGTTTGCAAGCTCCATTTTTATGCTTATTTGAAGTTGATGTAAATCAATTAATTTCTTCAAGTAATATCAACTTATCCCTTTATCAGCTATATAATTTTCTAAAAATAGTGAAATTGTTAGTAGCTAATGGGTTTTATTTTTTAACATTTGGTTAAAAGCAAAAAACCAAGGCACTATCATTTTACCACATAATCCGTATATAACTTTAAACCGGTTCAAAGTTAGGCTGATGACCCCCCCCCCCCTCCCCCCCAGTGTGTAATCTATACACTGCACATATAATCCATATTTTATTCCAATTTATTTGTAGTTGTTTTTCAATAGATTTATATACATACGAATGCAACTTAATTTATGGATTCTTCCCTTACATGCAAAATCCAATGAAATAAAAATATTGGGAATGAATTCAAAAAGTACCTAAAAATATTAGAAATAATAATCTAATCTAGCAGTCGTTCACAG
This sequence comes from Linyphia triangularis, assembly GCA_963978545.1. NCBI lineage: Eukaryota > Metazoa > Arthropoda > Arachnida > Araneae > Linyphiidae > Linyphia > Linyphia triangularis. The sequence continues at coordinate 35,608,920 of OZ021733.1, forward strand.
AGTTAAAAAAAATCTTTCCACCTGTAATTGCTCAAAAAAGCGTTTCAGTTGAGGAAGTGAAAAATTTCTAAGAAAAACACTGGGGTATGTTAAAATAATTATCTTCAGAAATTATTATTCCAGCCAGAACACAAGGAGTTTTCCAGATCAATGATTCTTTCTTTGATCCAAAACTATTAATTTTAAGAATGCCAAAGTGAAATTTTATAAAGTTTGAACTTTGTTTTTATATTGTCATACTATTTCTATCATTAAGAGTATAATGTTTGTATTTGTGCCACATTGTGACTTGCAAACACCCTAGTACTTAACTAATAGCATAAGGGCGGCCTATCATTTTTATTATTTTCTATTTATCTTTTAAATTTTTAATTGATAGAATGAGTTTATATTTATCTTTTAAATTTTTAATTGATAAAATGAGTTTATATTTAAGTGAAGAACTGAAGATTGTTTTTTCATTGTGTTTGTAAGTTTAAACTGAATAACAAATAATTTTTTTTTCAATATATTCATGTGATTCATTATCAACTATTCTTAGCTAATATATTGTTTGTGGTGTTATTTAAAATATCCAAACTTTATGATGTTGAGATTTGCAGCTTATGATGTTTCAAATATTTAAAAACTTAATTTTACTATTTTAAATGTACTCTGACTCCTAAATTGAATAAAAAAGGTTATTTTAAATGAAATTGTTGATAGTGGTTCAACGTTACCCTGAATGACAGGGTAACTTTGTATCGGGTTATTTTCCTATTGTTTGGTGTTTTCAACATCAGCATTTAATAATTTGTGTAAATTAAACAATAATTTAAGGTTTATTCTTCTATTTTATGCCATTATGTCTGAAAATACTATAAAAACATAAATGGAGCCAGATAAAATACAGAAAATGTGGATCAAAGTTACCTTGATTGACAGAAACTTTATTTAATGTGCACATGTATTATATGCACATTAAATAAAGCATTACTAGTATGACAGGGCGACCTAAACAGCTTATATAAAATGCAAAATGAATATCTTTCGTAGCTAAATGAGCTTTCGTCCAAAACCGGCCACGTTCATTTAAAAAAAAAACTTGTAAAAAAATTATCAATCTTTTTACACACACTTAATCTGGTGATATTTGTATGAAAATATTATTGCATCTAGCCATACTTTTTTTACATAAATAATAGGTTAAGTAAATCTAGCAAAAATTTGCTAATTTTTAAAAGTTTTTCTAAATTGGATCTGGCACATCTTGAAAGCAATTGTGGTATCTGTTTGAAATATAAATTCATTTAAAAAAAGTAATATTTTTTTATTACTTCAGAAACATTCGATTGATAAAGGAAAATAATGACAGTTTTTTTTATTTTTATTTTTTATTCATCATTATTGTTCTTTCTTTTTTAACAGTCAAAATATTAGTCATTTTATTAATAATAAAGATACAACAAAATAATTGTTATATACAGCTATTTCAACTATCACATAGTAAGAATGTTGAAATATCATGTTTTATAGATGACTAAAATTGAAAAGTTTCATGCTCAACAATATGTTGGCGTTTACCCCTTCCTCGTATAAATATAAATTTATATCTTCATTGAGAATATGGCTTCTTTAATAAAGCATTTATAACAAATCTATTGGAGAATTTGATACAGTTCCACATTTCTCCCACCCTTCTAAATTTAAAGAGGAATTCAATGTTTTTATATATTTTAACTGTTGAGTGTTTGGCAGCAGTTGGCGAGAAACAGTTTCCTTTCAAGTCCTAAGGAACTCTATGACGATGGCTTCTTTCAGAGTTGCTTGACGTTGAGATCCTATGGGTAAATACATTAATCTTCCATAACGGTTTTAATTGTGATAAAGAATTTTTATTGAACCTATAAGGAAGGTTATTTCCCAGCAAAATATTTTTTACGTGAAATCTTTTGTGTTTGGGCGATCAGGATTGGACCGTTTTTTCCCAACTCCTGGTGGACCCCCCCCCCCCCCATCATCCCTCCGATTTGTTTCAATATTGATCTTTCGGGGCCGTTTATTCTTCCTGTATCCGTGGACGTGAAAGAAAATATGGAAATCCAAAAGCCACCGTTCGTCAACATTTGCAGCTGTCGGTGTCGAAGTTACAAACGAGCCCGTAATTCTGTCGGGTTGATTTTTGGTCAAGTTGAAAAGTCAAGCGGCTGGCACGAGGTGTTTGTTGTGGTGGCAAATATACCCCCATCGGCTGGTTAAACAGATTAAGTGCGGGAAAGCTGGGTGGCCGGGTTGAAAAGAATGGAATGACTGTTGGCCAGGAGCTCTATGAATTTCGTTTGCAGAAGATGTTTGGTAGACTGAGTACTCTGAGGTTCCCTATGCATATAGATCGCATGTAGTTTGCTGAATATGAGTGTTGATTTTTGTAGACTGATTAGTTTGTTAGTGGCGTAAGGCTGTATGTAAAAAGTATGTTTCAAGACTCGATTGCATGTTACATAAAAGATAGTCAGTGCGCATATTAAGTTACTCATCGCTAAGCATACATAGGTGATCAAATCACGATGACTTAGCAAAGATAGCTCTTTGACACTCCCGTCTAATACTCACGAACATATGAACATATATGAACATATATATATATATATATATATATATATATATATATATATATATATATATATATATATATATATAAATTTGCTGATTATGAATGGTGATTTTTTTTTGTTAAACTGTTTCAAACAAACATGTTTCATCAAGGTTTGCTGATTTGTTACAAGTAAGTCATCTACTAACTGCGAAGTGCGTACATTGATTTTCACAATAAGCCAGTTAGAAGTTGAGTGCTGATTTTTTTTTGAAGATTGATTATTTTGTTTTTGTTATTAATGCCGATGCGCTTATTATTTTTAATTTAAAATTATTTTTAGTATTTTATTCCTAAATTATTTTTAGAATTTTATTCCTAAATTATTCTTATTATACATTCATAAATATAACTTTATTCTAAAATTATTTTTCAGTCAATATTTTATGTTATTGTAAGAACATGTATGATGTGATTGTCCTCATCTTCATTAAGATTCTTCATAAAGATAAATAATTGTGAGTCTCATAAATTAGACTCACTAGTCAGAAGTCCATATTTAACCCCAACGATCTGTTACGGGGCTTTCTGGCAGTGATGGCAATGTATCATGGTTTCGTTTTAAATTGATTACTGAAGCCATAGTTCAATCTCAACATCTAGATTTAATTTTCTCATAGATGCATAGTTATATTTTTCACAATGATATTCATAAATTTAATTTTGTTTTTTAGTTGTGTAAAATTCGTATTATTCAGAGCTCTAGCTCGTAATTGTCTAGCTACTGCTTTAGCTGACCCAATAGTGGCAGTAAAATTTAAAAAAAAGAAAAATCAAAGTGTGTTCTGGTATTCCTTGTCAAGGTTTAAATTCATTGAGTCTTCAAAAAGTGAACAATACAAATTATTTTTTAAATATTATGGTGTAAACGTTGAGAGAAACAGTCGTCAGAGGCTTAGACGGGTGCTCTTTCTATATAATTGCCTTGGATTATTAAAAATCAAAATTGAAACTCTTTTGAAGCACACAATTAAAAAAAATGTTACTATGTCTTTAGATTTTAAAATAAATATTTTTTTATAAATAATTATTCCATTCTTTGTAATATCTTTGCTAATATAATAACCTGTGACTGGTAAAAGCACAGAGGAATAAGTGTTTTTATCATTTCAGAATAGCCTAAAACTAAAAGTAATAGTATAATTTTTTTTTATTTATCACTGCCTTTGGTAACTATGCTTTTTAAAAAGGTAAAATATAAACAGTCTACTGATAAGAAAATCTCTAAATACCCTTTTTAGACTTAAATCACTTTATGCTTAAACCAGAGAATTCAGAAATACTATGCAGATGCACATTGTTAATATGAACAATCTTATTTCAACATGAACGGTTTAAATTGTCTATGCTTATGTATGAATTATAAATATCCGTTAAATTATATATGAAATGTTGTATCATGGTTTAAATTACTCTAAACAATCCGCTAGCACCGATACACATTATATGAAATGTAATTCGATAAAATTTGAAAATACATGCTCACAATCATCATACTTACAAAAACTTTTCTATGAATGTCATTAAAAATAAAATTTAAACATTTTCCAGCTAATAAACCATTAAACCATTTAATGCATGAGCTGTCTAGAGGGACATTCTGGAGCCTCCACTAATAAACAGTTCTTCATAAAAAGTTTTATTCTTACTACAGAAACCGTGGGGTAATAATATCTTAAGAAATAAAAAAAAAATCACTTATAATTAAAAAATAAATTTGTTTAAAATTTCGCAAATGATACTTAAGGGACAACAACTATACGACAGATATTCAAAACTTTATTGGATTGTTTTCTCACTAGTTAAAAACCTTATTCACAACCTAAGAATTTAAGAAATAAGGTTCGCCCACATAATGGCTGAGTTGTTAGATCTCTGGTTTAGCATTCCAAAGGGGTCGGGTTCAAATCTCAGGTTAGGCCTGAGTGCTCTTTGTGGTTCGGAATCCACTTTAAGTTGTAGATCCGGGTCTGATTAGCCGTTGTTGAGCGCAAGTATAAGTCGTTGAGCACACAAACCAAGCAACCCAATAAGGTTCATAATGTAAATTTAACTTCCATATAAGTTTTTATAGTGCCATATTTTCAGTTCGTGCTGAAAATTTGAACTATTATTAAATATCATTATCTCCCGTTCTAAATAGTATGTATACCAAAATTTATTCATATGCTCATTAGAACAGGCTCTAGATGACTCTAAACAAGGGCTGTTTAATTATGGCCAAATTGCATAGTAAATTAATGTTAGTAATATCAATTTAAGGAAATAAGAGTCAGACATCACATTAACAGTTAATATTTTTTTTACATTTATAATTCTTGTAAAACATACTAAATATACAAATGAATTGAAAAAGAAATAATTTTAAACTAAACCGCTTATGACAAATATTTATGTTAAAATTTTAAATTTTATTTATATACGTTAGATTATCGATTTCACGAGACCATCTGATGACCTTCTACTTAAAATACAAACTTCAGGTAATATGATAGCATTTTAAATTCCTTTATGAGTTCACAATGAATTTCAACTGTATCAGTGCATCGCAACTCAGGTAATATTCAATCAACAGTAACAATCATACAATACTACTCTTCTAAAAAAAAAAGCAATTGATTTCCAAATGAAGTCCTTATAATAACAACGTAAGTTTCAAGCGCGAAGAAGAAATAAGTCTGCGATTTTTGCAGTGTCAAAGTAAGGCGGGGACAGCAATTGCTGAGGTAGCTGTCATCCATCAGACAGCAGGGACCAATAATGAAACTTGTCTCGTCTCATTTCAGGCACCGTTTTCTATTTACCTGCCTTGTGACGCAATCACACGTCCATCAGACTCGGTGCCTGAGGCGCCTGAAACTGCGCGCTTCCACCATATTAATAATCGGTTGCCTATCAGTCGATAGGCGATTGCCAGGCTTCGTCACATTTTAGGTCTTAATGAAAAGTGACGACAGATGGATCGGGGGAGACTCGAACCTCTTCGGGATCGGGGATGGGAGAAAATAATGAAGGATATCATCTTTTATAGTATCCAATAAGGTATGGGTACATTACACCTTCGGGGATCTTCGGTATAGATCTTTTCAAATGTTACTCACTCACTAACATTACAAACTAATTTAAAGAGGGTATACAGCAAGTTGTTAAGTAAAAGTATGTGTCTTAAGCTTGTTTTGTATTAGAGTTTATTTCCATGTTAAGTGCCAAAGCGAAATTAGGATGTTAAAAATTGTGCTATTTCATCGAGCTAATTTAACCTCAGAATAAAATTGTTATTCTAAGAAGACACAGTATGGTTTGTTAAATATTAAGCGATGAATTGTACTTAATTTCTTAATAATTTATTTTGTTGTGTTAAAGTTTTTTTTTTTTTTTTTTTTTTTTTTTTTGGCAATTTGAATGTTTATTTTGTTTCGATATCATTAAATGAATGCATTGTCTTAACTTGAATGCCTAGTGTCGAATATTTAAAGCTCAATAATATATCGTATCAATACATATTTTTTACACAAAGTGTGAATATATATGCAACTACATTTTAACGGGCAATTATTCTCAACAAATCAGCTGCTTATAACTATTTTTTAATATTTGTGTTATTGAGATTATTGGGATGAACCTTTTACACATAATTTTAAATTTCTGAACAAGAGATGTTTTCTACTATGGACAAATTCAAACATATCATCAATTCTTAAGTTTAATACAGCATCCTCTATTAGAGATGTAGATAATTATAGAATTGTTTAAGTTCTAAAAAGTATCCAAATAGTGGATGTAAATGTAAATAGTGAGTGGGCTGAATGTAAATTTTATCAAAATTTAAAGACCGTTTATTGGAGGAGTAATTTTCCTACGCTGTCCCTAACTTTAAAAATAAATTAAAATGAAAAATCTTTATTTTCAAAACTGACATTAATTTGCGGATTTATTTTATTTCTGTCATAGGAAAGGAATATCGAGAGTTTCTAAACATCATGTACTTAAGGGTACCTAAGGAATTACCATGCACATTATACTTTTCTAAATGAGATATCAAGATAAAGATACATGTATTTTGAATTGAAAAGAAAAGTTTTCAGATTTCTCTTCCGTGTCCAATTTTTTCCCCCTTAAGGGTAAATTTTTATAACACTTTGTTACACACTTTAAAGAAGAAAATAACTCTCATATTACTTCAAATTCATGTTATTACTCTTCCAATGGGATTGGTCAATGTCGAATAATGTTGGACAACGTATTTGTGTTACTTTGATATTTTGAAACAAGAAAAGCCAATTTTATTTTAAGAAGCAAAGCACACATAGAAATATATCTAAGCATCATTTGGGCATTTGCTAAGTAATTTTCTAGAGCGATTATAAATATCTTAGAAAATAAAGCATCTATAACTTAGGATATTCTGGTACTACAATTTCATGGTAAAGAGATATCATTTATAATTTTTCCAATCCTTATCGTGATTTATAATAATTAATGCAAAAGGCATTCGTCCTCTTAAGAAATTGAGCTGAAAAACGGCATCATTCAACTTTCCAACTGTCCCTATTACTTTTTCTCGTTAAATTTTTTAAGCATTAAATATGATTTGAAAACTATACCCCAGTAGAATAACAACGCAAGTCAATATTCCTCGATATTGGCCACTCCCGATGTGGAACATTGTAAACCGGCCGTTGTTATAGATGTTGGCCAATTTCACCCAATGCTGAATAAAATATACTGGAAGTTTCGAAATGATGATGCACAGTTTTAAAATTGAAATATTTTATTTATAAAAAAACCAAAGGGTAAAACAATATGTTTTGTGATGTTTTTAATACATTTATTTTTAAAAAAATCGTGTATTTTGCAATAAGTCTTGAGTTTTTGGCCACAATTATCCAATCTCCCTGAACCCTGTTTCAGACTTTGGCCAATACTACTGTTCTATCTGGGTATTTAGGAACACTTATTAGTGTGTCTTCTATCACTACAGACAGGATTTTACGAGCATTTTTATATAAAATAACCACTAATAAATTAATTTGAAACCAAGTAGCCTTTGAACTGGAAGAGTTAAATGGGAAAGAATAAGAATAATAATAATAATAATAATAATAAAAGCCTTAAATGCACCATTAAGAAAATTACCTCACTTACTCTTAAATATATCTTTCAATCACCCGCGTACGTACCAACAACAACAATAACAACAACAACAGAACAACAAAAAAAAGATTATGACAATAAATTCAAGGTAAACCACAAACGAAAGTTGCCAAGTATCTCCTTCAAAAGACGAAGATCCCAGGGAACAACCTGTAATCCGATTTGCCTATCACTCGCGATTGCAGATATCACTGCTTTTAGATATCACTTTCCCCGAGTCCTCCTTAGACATCGCGATTTGTACCATAAAGACGAATGATGAAAACGAATCAAAATGAAAGCAACGACAAGCAGGGAGGGGGAAGCGTGAAAACCAATTTTCTCACGCTTCAAATGCCCCTATTAGTCTCACGGTTTAATCTGGCTTTTGTGGCAAGGGGCACGATCCGGCCTTTGAAATGGGACCCCACGGTCGGGGGAGAGATAGCGCTTTTGCCAGTTGATGGGGTGTGTATGGCCAGTGGGATAAATGCTTGTGAACATAATCTCCGTCCACGCGCTGTTCATTAGCTAAATATTTTCACTGTACGCTGATGGGGAGATGAGTTTGTGATGAATGGGGTATTTTATTCCCGTTCCCGTTAGTTGTATTGTATTTTTTATTGCGCAAGAGCTACAATTTACCGAAATAGCGTTACAAATATGAGGGCTGTCTAAACCTCAGGGCTACTGAGGGCTGTCTAAACCTCAAAGCATAACTCCTTCTAAGAGGTTTTTTAATATAAAATGCAGCGTATTTGAGTCAATAACGATGGGAAATTAAAAGCTAAACCAAATGGACCGATGAATGTCAAAGTCGCTGTCTTGTCTACTCCATTTTGAGTCTGTAAGAGACAACACCTCATTTAGAAATGGGAATCTTCCAGTTATCTCTAGAAGGTAGATAATAATTAATTTCCCAGCATTATTATAATACCGATGTATCATTGTTTTATACGTTGTTGTTGTGGGTTTTTTTTCGAAAATACGGTGCTCAATTTAACAGAAAATATTTTTCCCAAAAGCCAGTCCTTCCATCAATTTTCCTAAAAAACTTTAATTTAAAATACAATCAAACTTTTTATTTTTGATAGTTAAAATATCTTTCTATAAAATTGTGTTGTTTGATATCAAATAAAAGCTGCAGATTAAATTTGAAAAAATAGAGAAGTGTGTGTGTGTGTGTGTGTGTGTTTTTTTTTTTTTTTTTTTTTTTTTTAATGAATTTGTTGTAACAAAATATCGAAGTAAATTTAAAAATCTTTCCCAATCTTCAGTTACAAAAATAAATCATAGAGGAAATTAAAAAAATAAGAAATGTAGAATAGCATAAAGATTTTCCATGTCAACTATTATAGTTTAACTAATTACATTAGAAACGGAATAATTTAAATATCTTTGATATTAAAATCATCATAATAACTCAAATTGTTATCACAGCTGTCTAAACTAGGGGTGTGGAACATCTCATAACTTTCAATTACACTATAATACTGGTCACCTCCTTTCAATTTGACGTGGAACTGTTATTTATCGTTTTCATCATATTTTCATTCATTTAAATAGAAATGGACAAATTGGCGATATTTTTGGCAAAAATTTTTACATAGGCAAAAAAAAATCGCTAATTTGGTGATATATTTTTTGACAATTCTTACATTATCTTTTGTGTGTGTGTGTGTGCGTGTGTGTGAAACAGTCCTTGGTCATTGATGGGCGATGCTCAAGGGAGGAACATTCGTTGTTCAACTTTTTACACTTTTATAGCATTTCTATGAGAATTTCGGAGGTTGGGATGTTTAGAACACTGTAAGAGGTATTACTCGAGTGATTTTTATCAAAATCATTAGACCAGTTTTTTAGCAATTGCTGAAAAACATGATTTTTTTCAATGGCAGCTACCTTATAAGCATGCGCAATTTTGACGAAAACTTTAATGAGCTTATGCTGATCACGTAAACGCAGACACACGGACACGCAGACAGACATTTTTTCTAGACCACTTTTTTGAAGTCAGGATGTTCAGGATGGTTGAGAAATACAAAAAAATAGAAAATTTCTTTTTACCCGAAAACAATACTTTCATTATCCTTTGTTAACAAGTAGGAAATTAAAAATAAAAATGAGCTTTTTATTCAATATCAACTTACTTGAGAGATAATTTACCAAATTTATTCTACAAGTACGATGATTCGGTACTCACACTTGAAAGTTCGGTTACAGAACGCTCGACGTATGATAATCACTTGATCGCTAATTCACTTTAAAGAACGAAAGACAAACTAAAAATAATTTTATTTCCCCATGACATATTAAAAACCATTATCTTTTTAAGAGTAGACTTTTTTTTGGAAGCTCTCTAACATTAGAAAAGATGCATGACCAAATATTTGAAAAGGTGTATGGCTCAAATATTTGAAAAACTTTTTATGCTTTTTAGCAACAAAAATACTCTGATTACTCAGCTTTCAATTGAAGATACAACATTTAGTCTCGCTTCTCATGTATTGTTGAACATAACACAGTCCATTAATGAACTTTTTTCAATATTGAAACAGAACAACTATGTCATATCTTCCTGTTAGCATAACGGCCAGCTTCAATCCAACGTGATAGTCTTCCTGGTAGTAGCATTTGGTGTTTTAGTAACGGAAATTTTTTCTCACCATTCTAACGTTCAAACGAGCAAAGATCTTTCGCCCCGCTTATATAGTTAATGCAGCTCATACGGGAAATTTTAAAATAGTACCTTAAACTTTTTTTGTAGATATTAAGCATGGACTTATCAATTTCCGAATTTTTCAAAGTTTTGTCTTTGCATATTAGTTCGTGTCTTTACTAATGACTGGCTAATGATAACGCTAGGAAGTAAAGATCTACTTTAGATTTTGACAGGTAAATGCAGTTTATATTTTTCTACTTGTCATCATGTTTCATTGTATAAGAGTTATTTGTTAAGTTATTTGTTATTCACTGGAATTAGATTCCATGCCTCTGTTTCACTATTTTTTTTTTTGAAGAGAACTTTTCTACTTCTATTAATTAACAAGTAATATTCTTTATATGAGACACAAAAGATTACTTTTTATTGCTTAAAAAAAGATTTGTTGTAAGCGATTATAAGCAAATGTTTATTATTAAACTTTTCAGGAGAGTTAAAAATAGCAGTTATAATTTTTCTATTTTTTGTCCATTATGGCATGAAACTTGCTACTTTTTAAAACAGAAAATATTTTCAATTATTCTTATTATAATGACTGAGTGATATTTTCTAAAAAAAAATCTCTTTGCGTCTGGTTCAATATTTAAATTATTGTCAAACTGATAGTTCCCTGAGATTGACTATTTCAGTTTGTAAATTACTCAATTTAGTGATATAAGAAGTGTAAGAATTTTAAACAGATCATTAATTTCGAAATTACATTTTTTTTTTTCGATTATAATATTATCTATACGTGTAAAATATACATAATTTCATCATATTCCTTTTGTTTTTACCCTTTTTACAACAGAAAATTTAAACATGATGAAAAATTCAATTGCACCAAAATCTAAATCCATAAAAGTTACTAAAGTTAAAAGTATACAAGTACCTTGTTTAAATATAAATCTCTGAAGCAAAGGATCTCTTCAAGATCTTGATAACCTTCTTTACAATTCTATTCCAGGATAGCTTCTAATTATCCTCAATCTTCAGGTAAGATACCTTTCCAAGGCAATCATCCCATCTAAATATGTGTCTATCTACTTCCTTTTATAGTAAGTTCACTTCCTATTTCTTTTGTCCTTCCATTTATATCATAAGATCAGATCACGTATAATTTGAAATTTGAAAAACTTGCAAATGTCTATTTCTAAATGCAAGTGAAAATTCGAAGTTGGTTCTGCATTGCGGGATATTTACCTTGTATTGTACAAAAATATTTCGCAGTACTCCAACGATGATAAATCCCTAAATAAGTGTCTTCATTTGAATTTAAAAACTTGTACAAATGATTTCTTCAAGGACTACGGCGTCTTCTCTTGAAATCTACACCAGAATAACGTTTAATTAGCCGCAGTCTGGCTGTTTTCAAACGTTTAATTAGCCGCAGTCTGGCTATTTTCAATTCCCAATGTGTAACGACCATTCTAAACCAAATCAACCCATCTCTGTCTGGGTCTAGATTTTTTTTCGAGTGGATTCTTTTCGTATTTCTCTTGTCTTATATCTCATTGTTATATACGATGAACTTTGACGTACTTGATAATATCTGGTTGCATGTAGGCTCAAATTGGGTATTCGCCAAGTGAAATTTACTGTATTCTACCAAAATATCCCAATGCATGTGCCTTCATTTGACTATAAAATTATGAAACAGGATTTCTTCAAGGACTACATAGTCTAGAAGTCTATTCCAGGACGGCGTCTAATTAGTCCCAATATTCCGGTTTTCATTTTCTAATGGGAGATATCCTTAACAACGTTATCACCTATCTAAAATCTATGTCTGGGTCTACTTTTTCCTCCAGACAGTTCTCTTCTCATTTCTCTTGTAGTTCCATTTATATCCTATGGTCCTATATGATGTACTTAGGTATACTTCCTGTACCATTTGCTACCGAACATGTTTCTCATAATGTCAATTGTCTCTTCATCTATCAGTCATTGTTCATGACTCAGATAAATTAATGCAGAAATTCAGATCTAATTCGACTATCATGTAGACACGTGACTCAGAATCAGAACATGTGCACACTAAGGACACTTTGGTATCAGAAATGAAGACCTCAGAAAGAACATTCACTTTAGACTAATCAAAAACATTGGCATGTGTGCTCTCTTCCTACCCAATTTTGGCAACAGCCAATTTTAGATCTGCAGCAATCAATATTATAATTTTTTTTTATTCGTAACATTAAATATAATAATTTAAATTCCTTTCCGTATATTTTAGAAACAAATATAGCAATCCACTTAGAGCATTAAATTGCTGGAATCCTCACTTGTTCTTTCGACTAACTCTTGGCAATAGACAAGTTAAATTCTTTAACAATCAAAACCATAGATTTTATTTTAATACATCGAACTAAATGTAATTAGAACAACGTATTTAACGCATGTTTTGGAATCAAGTATCGCAAATTCATTGAGTTAAACTCAGAAAATTTGCCTCTTCGAAATGCTCCAGGCTCATTTCTTTCAATCTCAATACATTTCCTTATCAATTACATAAAAAGTCCTCTGACTCCTTAAGCAAACAGTTTAAAACTTCTTTCGCGTGATTGTACGATGCGATATCTTCCCCTCTAACATCGCACAACAGAATCAATTTCACCTTTTTTTCCTCATTGCTAAAATTAGCCGTGGGACCTGCTACTTGCATTCTGCGATTACCAGGCAATCTAAACATGCCCCTATTCTCTCCGCACAATCCGATGTTTATCCTGAACGCAGTTATGGGAAATCCGGAAGAAAATACAAAATACTCATCTCGCACAAAAGCGAAAGTTGTTGAATTTATGATTCCCAATGGTTTCCTGTTTAGTATGTTTTCAGTCATTTCTTGTAGCCTCTTTCCATTACTAGTGTAAGCCGCGTGTCGGAGAAAGCAGAGGATTAAGTGAGGGCTTAGTCGCAGTACAACTGAACACGCTGGGGGTCAATGCGGAAAGGGAGGATAGGATCAGAGCTTTGCAAAACATTCCCACTGCTCGTAATAGATTTATTCTTCGTTTTTTGTGAGTGAGGGAGAATGAGTGCGAGGTTTATTCAATTCGAGAGGCGAAGTACAAAACAAACAGGGCACAAATTAAAATTAAGTGTTTTGGGGGAAAAAACTGAGAACACAGTTGAACACCTTAAAGGGGACTAAAAATTTACCCGGAACATTATTTTAAATTATTTTAAGAATCAAAGACTATAAAACCTTACCTTTGAAATTATATTAGAATTTCAATCTAATTGTTAAAAGAATTTTTATAAAAATTGTTTTGATAAATGTTTTCTTTTATTAGAGTGATTTTGTGTGCTTAAATTCTGTTTTCTTAAAGATTGTCTATTTTTCATGTCGATGTAACTCTTTGAAATCAATATCTAACATTTTAATTTTAATTTTTTAACTCATCCTTCTAGCATGTTTTAACTAACAAAAACTATGCATTAGGATAAATGTTTTTAAATATTTTTTATTTTAATTCTAAAGCGTATATTTTCATATAATTTCAACGAAATTATTTCGCACATTTATTAAAAATGTTTTTTTTATTTTTTTATTATTTTTTTTAATTCTTAATAGCAAGTGTTTTGTATGTGAAAGTATTTGAATTCTCTTATGCAAAATTTTAGCACAGTACCATACATAAATGTGAAAAAAATACATAAAATATATAATTTTTACAAGGGCATCTTTTTCTTCCTTTAAACCTAATGCATTATTTTGTAAAGTACAGTATTGGGTAAAATGCTATTTTAAAACTTTTAAAATTTCTGTCACATATAACAACAGGATTGTAAAACATTTTGATGCCATTTCAATGGTAATTCTTAGTTTTAGGTTGAAGAAGGAAATGAAAGCTCCACGAATTTTAGACGGAAATATAAGTTAGAGCTTTAAAAAGAAAATGAAAGTGCTACGGTTTTTTAGGGGGTAAAATAAATTTGAAATAAGACTTTGAATGTTAATAGTAAAAATGCCATTTTTTTCTTTGCCGTTCAAATTTCGTTGATTGGTTGCTATTTTTATTATATCTAAACACAAAATTTTAAAAGTTTTAAAGCGTTATTTTGACCGATATTGTGTGCGGAAGTTTATTACATTAGATATACGGCTGTGATCAATTGGCATATCGACACATAAAAAGGAAACAAAAATTGTTTAAATTATCCTTAACTCATCTTAGCAGTGCAGTCAATTAGACGGTTATAATAAAAATGAATCTGCGTAAATAATGCCAGTCTGTTTAAGTTCGCTTCAATTAACTGGTTACAAAATTAGATATTTCTTTTAAGGTTCAGAAATAAATAAAATTCAAACTTTTATTTTTACTTGAAATTCAAATACGAATTTCCTATCTAACTTGCTTATAGTAAGTATATTAATTTGTCGGTCATTCCACAAAATTTTGTTCTGAATATTCTGAAATAGAAGTTCAAATAATAGACTATAATATTTAATAACAAAACAGGGTAAACTTGAACCAAGCTAAACAAACTATGTAACATACTATGCACACCGAAAAGTAAAACAATCCACCCTATTTCCTTAGAGTAGTATATTTATTCAAAGTGAAACAGCATTATCGATGCCGAAGACTAACAAAGTTTATTTTAACCAGCTCCAAAATCAGTTCGAAATCTCACTTAGCCTCTCTTAACGCTACCACAGGTTAGATAACAGTAAACAAGCAGCTACACCGAAAATTTACTTTCATGAAATATTTACCTTCTTTCTATATGTAGATCCAATCGCTACCAGTAATACAATTCCCAACGAAAAGAAAAGCTCCAGTTCCTTAAATGAACCCCGATTGAACTCAAAGCGATTGGAAATGAAATGAAAGAACACACAACCTCGGTGAAGGACCCTACCACGCATTGCAATGTGGTCCGTTTGTTTTAACTGCTCTCGTATTTGAACTGGCTCTTTGGCATATTAAGGATATGTCACAAAGTGCGTAAGCAACCACTGCTACAATAAGTCGCTAATTCTGGCCTTGGATGCGGTTTTCAATTAAGGGGATCCGAGTATTTGCCCTCGAAACTGAATAAAGCTTAAACAGCTTTTACTCGGGGATAAGATAAACAGCGATCCGTACAGAACACAAACAGCATTGCCTTAGAAGCAGTCCTTGTCTTCCTTTTAAACAAGAAAGCAGAAACGAATCCAGGGACGATCTTTTCTAAATGTTGACAGAAACTTTATTTAAGAGGAGAAAGGACCGTGGCAGGAGTCCATTAGTCGGTATTGACTTATCGTAATGTTGGGGCTCAATCCTTGGGGCAAATCCTCGCGAGGCCGCCCCTTTCTTTCATGGTGGATGCATCGGATTTAGGGCTTGGTAACAGTTTCAGAATGCCCATGGGGGGCATATGCCCCGACCACGTTTATCCATATTTGGCCTGGGATATTTTTTCCTCCAGGCGAGAGACGAACACGCTGGAAATGAAGGCAATATAACGGTCGCTGAAAACTGCTGTAAAGCTTTGTCAACCCTCTACGCCAGGAAATGCATTTCCTGTATTAAAGGCAGACCGTCCGTTTGAGTCAATAAGAAAGATGGAGTGTTACTAGACGCTTCTGCTACAATCAAAGTGAGGGCCCCAAAGAGAGTGGTAAAAATAATATTGGGATATTTGATAGTATTTCTGCCTGAGGGCGCTGGAGGATGTTGGAATTGGCTCCCAGAAACGCAATCAAAGAAGCACTTTTCTCTGCTTTTTCCTATCCTGGAAAAGGACGCTTTTTGCTTCTAGACAAGTGATAATATTTCATGACTTTTATATTTTGAATTGACAGCCGAAGTGAAGATTGTAGTTGGTGTTAAATTGTTAGTTAGGTTAAGTAAGCTTTTAGTTAGTTCCAATTGATTTTACTGTGGCTAAATGTATTTAATATAAGGGGGGGGGGGGGATATTATTAAAAAAATAATACTAACGTTTTCTACCTGTAGTGTTGCATTGAAGACCGTACATTAAATGAATGTGTTTTAAGGATGTGTGGATTAATGACTGCCCAATATGCGAAATCCTTTGGTATTTAGATTAAATTTAATGTAGCTTGTTTATCCTCTGTAAATATTAGTTAAAGTAGCTTGTATTTAAAAAAATGTCTTAAATTTCAAACTATTTATTATTGAAAAGAAAGGAGCTCATAAATTGTGACTTTAATTTGTTGAATATTTGACGAAATTAAGATAAAATTTTATACTTGTATATAGTTAGAAACTTCAGATAAATACCAATTAATATTAATATATTTAATCAATTTGTTGAAAATATAACCATTGCAGCCTTTTGTGTATAATTATGTTAGTAAACTATTTTTTACGTATTCTACTCTACGTGGAAAATAATAGGAAAGATCATTTGAGAGATAAATTTAAAATTGTTACAAAAACGTTATCATTTTATTTATTTTTTTAATACCAAAAAATAAGCAAAATTGTGTATATTTAATCGAAAAAACTTTAGTTCCTATTGAAAATTTGTTTGCACTTAAATATAGTGCTAAATATACATTTAAATTTGCTGCAGAATTGACTTATTAGATTGTTTAACTAGGCCTGCGAAAAGGAAAGAGATTATCGAGGAATAAACTGTTAGTGCAGATTTTAATTAAATAATAAATTGTCTCTAAACCAAAATAA
The DNA here is from genome assembly GCA_963978545.1 of Linyphia triangularis. Classification (NCBI taxonomy): domain Eukaryota; kingdom Metazoa; phylum Arthropoda; class Arachnida; order Araneae; family Linyphiidae; genus Linyphia; species Linyphia triangularis. Next base: position 35,626,033 of record OZ021733.1, read on the forward strand.
TCAATGTGCATTCTAAATAATATTATGTAAAAAAAAAAATGGTTTAGGGAAGATTACTCAATGCTTTTTCTCGTAAACTGCAATTCCTTTAATTTTCTACTCACAGCAAAATGCAAAACAATCTTTTTTGTATAAAGTATATCATTTATACATTACATTTTAATAGGAAACACTTTTTCATTATACTTGTGGAGGATGAATTTTTCTCTTTAAATGACTTTTCAACTTTTTTAACTTCTCTAAAAAACATACGTATCTTGAGTACGCTTTTGAGCATTCGAGTTGCAATTGATGCATTCGAGGTTTTTTAATTTTTTAATTTCTTTTTATTATTTAATTATACGTCATTATGCTATTTTTTTACATTCAGAAGTACTTATCAACAAATGCCCAGGATGAGGAGACAACATAATTTAAAATTTTCACTAATCAATATCTGATATGTGATAATTAAAACGGAACTAGCATCCTCCCGTTACTTTTGATGAAAAGAATTTCAAACGCGTACGAAATCTAACCCGATACCTTTTTGAATGAGACAGAAAAGATGTTATCGATCTGGTCCAGTCCAAAAGCGCAGGTTGAAATTAATTGGAAGGTAAAAGATGATATTTCCTGCAGGTGTCTGTTGCGTAAATAAAGGTAGCATCCGCTCTATGGACCGTTGTGAGATACAAGTACTGCTAAGGATGGTTGGAACGTGATGTTTGCTACAATAGTGAGCACTAACTCGTGACCAACAGGTGACAGCTGTATCTATTCCCTTTACACGCCAGCTTATATGGTCTAGATCCCAATGCTGGGAAATGCGCACTGGAAAATAAGTTTGTCCATCTTGGAACTCATTTCCATACAAGTGCATAGACTGTGCGTGCTGGTGCGGCCACGTTTTTGGGTGATTTTTTTTTTTTTTAATATTGTTTTTAGTGTACGGGTTGATGCCCAGAGTGAAAAAACGACGATACTGTTCAAATAGTGCGCGTTTAATTGGACGATGGTATGCTAAAGAGTTCCAAATAAAGGTCAAAATTTGAAAAATGTAATTATGAGTAATCACCTAGTATATGGTATTTTGGACTCGTTGAACTCGAGATCAAACGAAATTTTTCGTTCATTCCACAGAGGTTCGGTAATTAAACTGTACCTGCTTGAGAAGTATAGAGGCTGTTTAAATTAAACATATTTTCATAAAATTTGGTATGATACTTGAATGGGCAATGATATCTGAAGGAAAAAAAAGTAATAATCATATTAAATTTTCGCTACTAGATGGAAATTTTGACTTTAATGCCTTCTACGGAAGTTAACTTGATAGTTTGAACCTTATCGGGAAGGTGCAATGAAAGTTTTGAAACACAAAGAAAAAGAATTCAAAGCAATTTTGAATATCTATCATAAATAATTTTTTTTCTCATTGTATCGTCATTTGCATAAATTTTAAAAATTGTTTTTTATTTAATTTCTTTATTGTTAGGAATTATTTTCCCATGGTCTCACTAGTATACACACAGTATTTTATGAAAATTTATTCATTATTGAGGCAGCTGAGTATTTCCAGTGTTAAGTGCGCTCTTTTGAGAATCGAACTAATCGCCAAACAAATGAATAATATTCATTGCAAGTCATTTGATATTTTGGGCATTTTCTAAAGAATTAGGAGCCAGTCGCTTATCTAATATTTGCTTATCGCTGTCTATTTATGTAGAAAAAGGCGTATTTGTCAAATAAAGCAGTTCAAAAATGGTTTAATATGTGGTTTAGGATGGTTTTGCTGTATTATAGGAAAAATTGAAGGTACTGGTCAAGAAATAGATTATATTTTGTAGAATGATGGCACTGAAAAAATGATTTAAAAGGGTGAATAATGTGGTTACGAAATTAAAAGAATCACTCTATCAAATAGTGCAATCAATAAGTGCACACAAGATTTCAAAATGCTACGACTGCCCTTCTATATGCTTTTTATTCTATTTAGTTTATTAGTTAGATTTTTAAGTGAAAAATACTAACGATACTGATTGAAAAGTGAAAGTTTTGTTTTGGAAAAAAAAAAAAATGGTACATTCAACCTCATTAAAATAAATTCAATGTGTGTTCTTTAAACTTATGTGTTTCTTGAGCCGAATTCAGGTTTTTAATAGAAATTTCTTTAAAATTCGTGTGTTTAAATAAGTTTCAAGACAAAATTTATACTTCAATAAAATATAAAAATGAAATTATAAATGATTTATTTTGTTTATATGTATAGCAATCTAAAGCTTAGTAATACCTTAGAGAAGTAACACAGATTTCAAACTTATTATTTTACAATTGAGATTGGTTGTAAAATATTATAACTCTAAAAATTACAATAAAAATTGGCTAATAATGTGGTTTAAAAATAATAGAGAATGCTGGATGAAATGGTGTTTATTTGTACTAAAAATATCATACTAAAACAGAATATAGTGGTTTGAAATGGTAAAATAATGTATGTTATGAACATAAAAAAAATCCGATAGTCAACCACTGCAGATTAGGAATTGTAAGTACAGTATTCATTCGAATAGTGTGGTGTTATGAATCAGATTGTTGGCAATAGATTTTAATTATGTAAAGCTTTAACTGCACCAAAACAGAGTGCTCCGTAATATAGGGCATTCATTTTTAATGCGCTAATATAAACGAGGGTATGATGGGTGGGATATTATAAATATGTCACACGCTAAATCATGATGGATTAAAAAGTGCTAATGCTGGATATAGTTTAAAGAATAGATTTACTTAATCACATGGAAAAAAAACTTGAGGAATAAAGAAATTTTAAATTTTAAACTAATAATTTTTACCTAATGCTGTTCACATTGTATTACATTCCAAAGGTTATTATAATATAGTAAATAATTATCGAACACAAAAATGTCTAGTTATAGAATTTTTTTTTAAAACTTTATTAAAATATTAATTTATTTTTACGCAACCTCAATTGAACATTTTCAATTAATTTTTTTCCCTCATATGATTAATCCAACCAAAATACTTGATTTTTAATAAGATAAATTGTCCTCGAAGCATTGATAATTAAAAAAAATTCTTAAATTATTTAATTTCACCTGCACTATAATTAAGAATAGCTAAATAGATTAAATAAGTCAAGAATACAATTTCTAATATCCCAAAGAGATTTAAGATTCAATTAAAATGAAACTAATTATTTAAATTGTTTAGACATGAAAACAAAACTATTTGGCATTTTTGATGCCATAATTAAAATAAATTATATGTGTTTTTAAAAACATATTTCGTAACGTGGCTCATTTTCTATGATTGTTTTTCACTTGCAACTTTTTATTTTCTCATAAATTATACACTGTAGTATTACACTCTGCATGCACTTTGAATTTTTAACAGTGCACTCTAAAATTATTCACTCTAAAAATTACACTCTAGTATTATGGATAACTGAATCAATAAGAAAATTTACATACTTAACATATTTATGAGAAAATATTAAGTAAGAATGGTAGACTAGTTGCAAAAACCAATGTTATTGATTTCAATAAATTCTTGATAGTTAAATGATACTGATATCCGATACAAAATATCGTTTATGATCATACAATAAGTTTAATCGTCAGCAATTAGATATCATTTCCAATTTTATTTCTTCCAGAATTTGACTTTAGTTTATTTGAATACCGTTGCATATACAAATGGCATAAGTTATGCAATTAAATATCACATGTCTATTGTGTTATTTATAGTTAGAGATATTTATTTAAATTTCCAAACAATTGAGATAAAAATCTATTAATTTTTAAAGCAAAATGGTCTTAATCTAAAGCTTGTGGCTGTATTAATTATATGAAAACCAATGTGAATGGAGTGATATTTCACCTATAGTTAATAATAATATTATAGATTTCTAAATTTTCCATACATTATTTTAAAGCATTTGCATTTCTAAAACCTAGAGTGCTAATTTCCTAAAAAGTAGTGTTAAACTCTTGACGCACCAGAGTACGTGCGCAATATACGAAAAGACTTGAGTTCTACACTCAGCATCGAGACTTGTATCTTTGAAAAATGAGTAGACATGACAGTAATTGCTATAGAGGTCTCGTTGTCCCAAACTGATTATTTCGAAGGGGATTTAGAGAGCTCAGATTTCTCTATGTGTTAGTCGAGTTTTGTTCAATAATATGTTCTGGCGTCTGTTCTATGGCTGTATGGGTGCTGTCAATTGTCATTGTGCTTTTAGATGATTATTTTATTAATACAAAATAAATTTCCGTTTGAATAGAACTGCATAATGTGATTGTGGGAATATTTTTAGAGGATTTTTGAAATATATTTCTTTAATTCGTATTTTTGAATTGTTTTTGTATGAATTTAAAAAAATTTAGAATTTCTTTTAAAAAATTGGAGTTTTTAAGTTATACTTAAAAAAAATAATAATAATAATCTTATTATGAATAAGAAAAAATAATATACAATCTATGATATTAATCTATGTGAATCATTTTGGTATAAAAAAAATTGTAAATTTCATTAGCGTTGGACAAAAACAAAAATAGTCACAATTTTATAAAAACTTAGATTTCAAAAACTTTGAAAACGCTATTTTAATATAAAAAAATTCATCCAATTACTAAGATTAAAAAACATCTACCTAAAAAATATCAGAAGAATCACTTTAAATTTGTGTCCTATGCTCCCTTAAAATTGTTGCATGATATCCCTTTGAATTTTGCCGCTTTTTACCATTTTTAAAGGGTTAAACAAAATATAATTAATTTATGTTGGACAGCAGTTTTTCTACCAAGTCACAATTTTCAAAATGCAGATTTATAATAGGTTGTATTATAAAGATTTCCAACCCGTATCATATAATCAGTTGTTTTTTCTGATAAACAATTATATATTTAAGAATCATCTATATAACCCGTGTAGTTCAAAAAATTTGAAATCTCAATTACAAAACAGTAATTTAAAACCTATCCTTCCCAAATTTAACCCTAATTTTCCCATTTTATATTGGACACATTTCATTTCATTCCAATCCCATCGTTACGCATCAACAAAAAACTAAAGAAATCAGTTATTTGAAAGCTCAATCCACAAAATAGCGGAACCGAATCAATTGCATTATTCAACAAAGACCTTTTCACCCCACAGAGCTAGGGGAGAAATGGTAAATCAAAAAGCAAAAACTTCACCCCCCTCCCCTTCAAATTATGCTAATAGGAACTGACCCCTCGCCCCTATAAATTCAAAACAAAATCTTTTATCCCACCTACCCCATCCCAACATATACCAGAGTGAAAACGGTATAAAAAACCGTAAAAAAACGGTCATTTAAAAGTTGCCCAGAAGCGTAATCTCGTTTGCTCTTATTAGCCTACTATTTATCGGTTGAGCAGAGAACGGTTTGTATCTGATTATAGGGGCGGGTGGGGGTCATTGTCTGTGGTTGTATCAAATCCCCCACACAGTTTAGGATGAATTTCGACGTACGATACGCCCCTTAGACCCAGTGGGAGTGTTACATTCCCCCCACCTCTTTATCCCATCGCGTGTAAAGCGTTGATGAGATTAGTAGTGGAACGGGTTTAGATAGTTTTTTTTTTGTGTGTGGCCCTATCTAGAAAAAAATTAATTGGGATGAAAGCTGGCACGCGTTTGGAAGGCTACTTCTATACCTCTGCTCGTGTTATATGATAATATTGAAATTTATTTAAACATTATTTAATAAATAAAACTAAGTTTGTGTTTCAAACTAATGAATTCCAAGTTTCGCGAAATTTGAGAAATAATTTGCGATGTACTTTGGTAGAAAAATTTACAATGTTTGAATTGAACCCTCTGCGTTAGTTAGCTTAGCTACACTTGCAAAACTTTAACATGTATTTTGTTAAGTTGATATATTCTTTTCTGTAATGCAACTGTACATAAAAAGCATTTATACGGTTACTTTCAAAATATAATGTTCAATTCAAAATAAAATGTACTTTTCAGTTTTAAATAGTTTGAAAATAAAAGTTATTGATTTTATTATTAAATAAAAAAATTATAAGGAAATGTTTCATTTTAAAATTCTAAATTGTTTATACCTGCTTTGGTATTAAGTATTGAGGACTATTTAGGAAAAATTCAGGAACATTTTAAAGTATTCGAAATAATGCTCTGTTTCACAGACAACGTATATTCGTGTAAACACAGTTAATATTCAGTTTGAACGGAATTCAGAAAAACAGAACATCAGTAAAATGTTATTTTTTTAAAGATTTATTTTGTTAAGCAAATACTTTTAATACACACTTTAGAACAATCGCACTCTAAAAAAATAATTTTGAGTTAAGACTATTTTATACTTAAATAATTACAAAAATATTACATACACCCCTGAAATTTTTATATTATAATAAATTGTTAGACTTAATCGATTTTCTTTACATTAAATGGAAATGTATAACAAACAACATAGCAAAAAGGAAAAGCAATAACTTTTATCTATAGATTCTCCTTCCAGCTATGCTGCTTTTATTTGCTCCATTATTTTGAAGGTAGCTTTCAGATGAGCATAATCAACGTAACTAATAATAAAAGTGGAACTCTATTATTTAAAATATCAGCAAACATCGTTGAATGTAATAGTGACAAAAGATCAAGATTACGGTTTTCGGTGCCTTGCCAATTGTCCCTTAAAAGTATATTAAATAGTTGGAAAGCCTTTGATAACCTCTATTGTTATTTTTAAAAGTTTGGTTTGCTGGGACTTATATAAAATAAATTCAACTATTCATTTTAAAGCATGCACATTATAATTCCTCTTTCATCTGAAACATCTTTTGTAAAATAGATATTCAATGGGAAAAATAGATTTTATTCACAAAATTTCACAAATCTGTAGTTTCCTACCTTTTGTTTTGAATTTTCTCTTAGAGTTGTGAAAATCTTCGATAAAATTTGGGTTGTGTTACGAAATCCTAAAAGTCTTGATTGGTTAAGAATGAAGGAAATAATTGTTCAAATTTACTGCAAAAGCAATTGAGCTAATTAAACATGCATAAAACTGCTCATCTTCAATAGTTCAAAAGTATTCAAATGGTACTTTTAAATATGATTGAAATAGACAAACGAATTTTTCGATGCTTTAAATTTAATTTTTTGAGATGATTTCCAGTGCGAGGGCAACACGATTGTCACTTCAACTTTCCTTAACCCTTTGCACTCCAGTGGCGCCTCTCAGGTGCCACACGATTGGATGCCAAACCACGAGAGGACCATTAGGTGTGATGCGGAAATTCGATGCAAGACCAATGACTGTGTTTAGTTTCTATGAAGCAAATCCATAAACACCAGCAGAACCTAAAATGTCTCGAGTTGCTGATTCCTTCGAGCGAAAAAGGCCTGGAGTGCAAAGGGTTAAACTATCATTCCTTACTGTTAAACTATTAGCTTACCTTCTGTTTGCTCAGAATAGCTTATTGCAGGTTAATCAATGAAAATCTGGCAATGTAAGAGACTACACCTTGCTATATTTTTACAGTAAGTAAACTGCTTAACTTCAAGCTCCATTAAGAGAGAGATGCCACCTAAAAATTGTATAGATTAATATTTATGTGCCTTAGTTGAAAATGGATCAATGATCAAAACAATTTAATAAGATTTGAATATAACTTTTTTTAACACAATTAAAGAAGTTAATTGAAATTAGTGCATAAGCTAATTATAATTTACGTTGTTTTAAAAAAAAATGGTAAAATCATAGCTTCAATATGGTTCATATGATTTAAATATGTTCTACCAACGTACAAGTTTATCGATAAAAAAAAAACTAACTGATGTAATGACAAAGTACCAATATTTCTTTCATAGCGAAATTCTCCGTCATACTGAACCTTAGAAACACTCCAACTCAATTAAAAAAAAAAACGATGAATACCAAACAAAACTCCCACTCACTTTATAAGTTGAGGGGCGGGGATCCACGACCTTCTGTTGAATTTTGGCGTTAAACACGGCCGATAAAATGATCACCCCCCTCTGTATATCTATCGGTGCTGAGCCCAAACAGATGGTGACAACTGATTAGACCAATCCCCATGACGTCAGGACACAGACACTTGGCCACTTGGCCAAACGATCACCGTCCCTTTGATCTGTGGATCTGGCCCCTTTGTTCAATCCCCTCCAAATACAATAGGAAGCGACCCCTTTAGGGTGGCCCGGCCAGATGGGCGGTTGTCCCTTTTGCATCATCCTGATAACAGGCAATCTGCTAATTCGCCTGCTCGGGCTGGAATCCATGATTTATGAGGGCTGGGGGAAGGTAAGGTTTATAGGGGGTGTTAACAGGTTGGCGCGTTATCGCTCCGGAAGAGGAAGGTGGAGACTTGAATTTGATTAAAAGGGTCTAAAGAAGGGTTGGTGTCCAAATTGAAGATTTTAAATTGGGTTAGTTAGCTGTGCGTGACAAAGTAAAGTTGTTAGTAAAATTTTATTAAATAGTGCGTTTTGTTGGTAGAAAAAGGGTCGATGGCTAATGAAGAATTCACTTGTGACATTAATTATGAAACAGAAAAAGTAATGTCTATCAAATGAAAAATTATTTATCACGTAGTAACGTGTTTGTTGAACATTAAAGTCATATTAAAATATATCCCTTGATAAAAAAAAAAAAAAAAAAAAAAAAAAAAAAGAGAGAGAGAGAGAGAGAGAAGTGATGTTTCAAAGAAAAATGGGCGTTAAAATTGTATATTATTATACATCAACGTTAAGGGGAAAAAAATAGAATATCTACCTTGGCAAGAAATACTTAGGAATAAGAAATTCTAAATTAATTTTTCTTTTTTTTTACTGAACATTATATTTCTTTTGAAATGAAAGTTTGATGGGAATAATTCGAATTATTCTTTTAAAATTGAAGTTGTTTCTTCTATACCAGTGTAAGAATTTTATTTACTTTAACAATATATTATTTGAAAGTTAAATAAGCTACAATTTCAAATATATAAAACTACATTTAGCAATTGATAAATGATATGGTAGAAAATATTGTGTCTAATGGAATTATTATATAATAATAAATTTAAGGCAATCTTTCAAAAATTAGAGCAATTTAATTTACTTTTAATCCAACTATTTAATCAAAATTATATAAGCTCTGAATTAAAAATAAATAAATCAGAAAATAGCACAAATTTCCCTACGGTAAGAATGGAACTACAAAATTTTTTAAACAATGTAGTGAAATTTTATCTTATTAATTAATTCATGAGAATTTTATAAAAAATATACTTCGTTTTGTATACATTTTTCTACGATCACTTACAAACTCAGTAACTGCTGTAGCATGAAACATCAACTTCAAACAAATTAAAGATATCAATTTGACAAAAATTGTTCGGTTTGTTTCCTCTTGGCTGTCAACGTTGGCGATTCCCTTCAACTCCTGGCAAACCTTGATGTCAGACTAAGCTTATGCAGATGGAAGCGTTAACTTTAAGAGTATATATTCAATTCATCGACTATCTGAAACCAGAGTAAATTGATTTTACCCATGAGGCATTCAGTTGGTATCAGTAGGGCACGAATCCCCCTCTCGTTAATAGATTTCTTGACGGTGGACAGGCTTCAGCTATTATTTATTGAAATTTCCAAGTGCAGGGATTGAGGACTAATCGTTGGTACTTAACGTGACTTGAATGGACAGTAGCTAATCTTTTTTAAAAGTGATTGTTGGAGATTGTCTCTTCTATATTTATAATAACATAATTTCCCAATCAATATTTCCCAAATTATTGCTTTGCTAGAAGCTAAAAGTAATGTGGGTGAAGTTATTATTGACCAAGGTTTGTCAATAAATGGGACTTTATAATTAGGTATCATTGTGGGGTAACAAGTAAAAATCAGCCAAAATATGTTGGAATTCATCTCAAGAAGACTAGCTCATATAAATTATGGATAATATTTTTTCGCTTTGCAGAAGACTGGCTAGACCACATTTCGAGAATGCAATGTAGTTCTAGTCATTTAATCTAAGAAAGATTATTGATTTATTAGAAAAGAATCAGAAATGGCGCTTAATATCTCTTTAAACTTCAAGTACCATAAAGTAAGATGTATAGAAGCAATTTTACACAAAAATCTTTTGTGTCTTATAACTGTATCCTGCTGTGAATATAACAAACACACACAAAAAAATACTAATAATTTCATCGACACAAAAATCAAAATTATTTCCTAGGAGTTAGGAGGTAGTTTTAGATTTAGGAGGTAGTTTTTATTAAAAAAAAAGTGCTTTAAAAGTAATCTCCCCCTCATCACACTAATATGAGGACCCTCATAGCAACAATAGGTTGCAAGTTACGTGTCTGGAGTTATAAATAGAACTTTCCCAACATGTTTCCTTCTAAAATTTATAAGACATTCTTTTTACCAATTTTCATTAATTTATCATGAATTTGTAATTAATGTAGTCTTTTTTTTCTTCTTGAAAATAGAAATGCTGCTGAACATTCGATTTCCAAATCAAACGAAGTACAAATGGATAATATGAGCATTTCACCTACGATTTTCCTCGAATCATTAATATCGTTATAATGATTACCCTTTAAAATGATCGATCTTATGATAGTTCGTTAAGTTCAAATAAGGGAAAGAAAAATTTATTTGCTGTTGCCTTTTTTTTTTTTTTTTTTTTTTTTTTTTTTAAATAAATATTTTATTGCTGGCGTTTTCATATATTCTTTTCTTTTGTTTTTAAACACTTAAAAAGGTATTTAACAAAAAATATATCTTCTTCGTATCACCTTGTGAGGGACCAGAATTTAAAAAAATGAGAAACTAGGGATTGCTTCTATTCCTATCGACAGACTGTAAATAGAAGTAGTGGTTAAACATTTTTTTGTGGTCTTTTTTGTTTGCGCTTAACCCACTGACGGTCATGGGAATGGACGAAATTCTACAGTTGTTTTCCCTATAATAATTTTTAAATTTTATTTCTAATTCAAATACATAAATTTTTTAAATTATTTGTTATTTATTTTGTTTTAGATAGGTTATAAAGTATCATCCCAATAAAAATATTTAAAAATACTTTTATTTTAAATTTTATTTATAAATTTTAAAATGTTTGCTTATTGCTGGAAAAACTGGGGATCAAATGACGTATATATATACGTGCATGACCGTCAGTAAATCACTTAAAGTCAAAAAATAAAAAATTTCGGTTCGTAAGGGTCTAAAGCCATCAAGAAATTGTTGGCATTAACCAGATTTTTTTTTTACTAACGTAAATTTTATGTTGATATTATACAACAAAAAATATTATAAACGGTAACACTTCTATTATCTCATTAGTAGTTGAATCTTTTTCCAATATTAAATAAAAATCTCACTATTTATGTCTAAGCGATATTAATTATTAAGTATCTTACTCTATCAACTATCATACATAATTTAAAGTTAACAATGGACACAAACTTAAACAAGGAATATAATCAGCACATATTTTAAGTATAATTAGTTTAAAATTTATATTTATACGAGTTAAACAAATTTTCAAATTCTTGAAAGCAGGTATAAAATTTACTTTCGTTAGGCAACATTTACATTTAAAACTTATTTAAAATATCGAACTTGCATATGTTTTGTCTGCAATAATTTGATAAAAAAACTTTTACTTTACTTTTTCATCAAAAAAACCTTTAGATTATTCATTGAATTAGTAAGCAATCTATTATAAAAAATAATGCTTTTAAAAAGGGTTTCCTCGTATAATTTCAAATAGGCCTTAGAATAAAACGTAAAATAGGAATTCAATGAAATATTTGACTGCATTGAAATAACATCTATTAAACTGAATAAATTTGTTTAAATTGAATAAAACGTTTAAAAATAAAATTTGCGATAATTACGACTTTTTATTTCCAATTTACCGTACAATCATATTAATTAAGCAAATGAAAAGCTAATATATTATTATTCAGTAGCATTGATACATCTTCAATGTCAATATCATCAGCATGATTTTTTTTTTATCTTGCATCATCAACTATTTTGAATAAATGATCTTTAAAAATACTCTATTTGTCGTCCTTTTTTACTCATATAATTTTTTAAAGTACTCAAGCAGAATTCTCGAATGAATACTCATAAATTAGCGTTCATACGAGTTGTATTAATTTGCATTTTAGTTCCGAATGCTAGAAAAAATGCAATGGGAATTAATAAAAAGCAATAATAAAAATAAAAAAATAAAAAAAGACGAGGATGTTCACTCAATTTAATTACATTATTTTCTCTTACATAACTTAGACTATAAGCAAATTGAATTTAAATTATTCATATCAAATCAAAAAGAAGTTATGTATGCGTAAGTTTTTATCATAGGTGATTGACTTTTATTCATGACCATGTTTTATCGGCTAAAAAGATCAGCGCGTTGATAATTTAATTGTTTTTTAATAATTCAAAGTAATTGGTTGGCTGTAAAAATTGCTTTGAGAAGGGAAGTTAAATGCTATAAAAAAAACAAAAACATTTTTAAAGATATAAAGATATAACAGATGCATATTTTCGTCGTCTTTTTTTTTTTTTTTTTTTGATTTAGCAAATCAGAGTATCCTCAATAAGTATTTCCAAGACTACTAGCAAGGTTTTATATATATATGTACCAAAATTTCCAAAACAGTTAAATCCAAGAGCTTTTTCTGTTGAATTCTGTCTGATGAAATTCCAAATTTTTGCCGTGTTCTTTTCTTTTCATTTTGTTTGTAATATTATTATTATAGGCAACTTTTTAACCTAGCAGCCTATGCGCTGGTAATTTGTTGTATTTCTTTTGTTTACATGTTTTTTATTTTACATTTGCAACTTCATTTTTGATTTTTGTTACTTGGTTATTTATGTATGTTTGTATTTATGTAAATATATATATAATGTCCATTCCTTCCTAGGATGTTGTGGGATAGACCGAGGAGAATGAATTTGTGTAGGCATTTTTTTCTTCTATGATCCTCTATATCTTAACCGCAGATCCTTTGAGTTGATTTTTTAGACTTCTTGGTGTTGGCTTGTTGGACGTGTAGGTAGAACATGAGTTGGCATTTTTCTGTCTTTTGCTCTTGATGCCATGTTTTTTCAATAGTAAAATCTGCTTAAATAGATATTTAAGAGTGTTTAATAGTCTATTATAGTCACATGGATCTAAGGCAATGTTTTGGAACCCATAAGTGACCGAAATATAATTTAAAAAGTTAGTTAATATCTAATAAATTCCTGGCATAAAAGAGGAGTGCACTTAATTTGAGTACTAATTTAATAGTGATTCAAATTTTGAAGTCGAAAATAAAATTGAAATTGCAACTGGTTTATTTTCGTGTCCAACAGAGAGCATTACTGAAAGAGATAAATATATATATATATATATATATATATATATATATATATATATATATATATATATATATATATATATATATATATATATATATATATATATATATATATATATATATATATATATATATATATATATATATATATATGCGGCGCGTGGCCAGGGAGAGAGATATGGGGATGTATTCCTTCCCGAAATTTTTCTAATTGTTATTAGAGAGTAAAAATCATAGAATTTTTTTTAGTTTAAAATGGTAGATTTAATACATGTTATTAAATTTCTAAACATACGTAAGAAATAACCATTTATCTGGATTACTAAGTACATTCGGCATTAACAACCGAAATATTCATTATGATTTGCTGACTTAAGTTTCATGACTCCTCTTGAAAAAAAAAGCTCTGACTACGCCCCTGTATATATATATATATATATATATATATATATATATATATATATATATATATATATATATACAAATCGCATTGGTACATTTTACTTTAAACCAATGAGTAATTAACTATCTCAAATATATACTACTTATTGGCAAACTTCATTAAGAATAACTATTATCTTACTAAACTTTTAACAAATAATATATAATATTAACTATAGTTAAATTATTGTCAACAATGATTTCTAAAGAAATGAATTGTTGATGCATGTAAATTATTTTATACCGAGAAAAAAATGGAAAAAAAAAAAAAAAACGTCTACAAATAAAGGTTTGTAATGCAGTTAAATTTATTTCGCGATTAACATAAAAGAAGAAAAACTCTGACTAAAAATAAAAATGTGTAATGAATATATATGAATAAATTAAATATCTCTAATTCATATTATATAAGTTGTAATATAGTTAAATTCTAAGGAGAAATATGGATTTAAATTAAAATTAGCTACAACTCATTAACATATGCATAACCAAAATGTATATACAAGCAATTAAATTGTAAGAATAAATCAATATTTATTCACAGTACATCAAAATATATATGCAATAAATCAGTTTATGTATACAGTATATAAAATTTTATATACAATAATTATGTATATTTTGCAGTATATAACAAATCTTTCAACCCTCATAATTGTAAGCATAAGTGGATGACTTGAATAACTGGGCAATTAACATATAGTAATTATGAAACGCTTAAAAAAATCGGCCAGCATCTGAATTAAAACGCTAACTAAGCAACTGACATCCCAACTTGGCCGGTAAAAGTTTCATACTCTTAAGTTTCACCCAACTTAAGAGGCAATTAAAAATCTGAGACAAGAGAAAAGGCTCCCCAAATTAAAAACCTTCAAACATTTCTATTTGCAGATGGGGAAAGACCAAACACGCGTCGCCTGCTTTTTGGTGCAAACAAAAGAAACAAGCCTATGTCCAAAAAGCCAAACGTCCACTTTTTTACCACCTCCAAATCTTTAACGTACTAAGATGCTTAGTTTTTACGCGACCGCTTTTAATAACTTCTCGAATCTAGCTTCGAGCGATTCTTCATTTCGCCAAGGCATTTAAAAGTGGCTGTAAATATTAGTCCGGGCATGTTCTACGACAGATCTTATAAATAACGGCATCATAGTAATTTAAAATCCGCCGCACGGATATATGGTAAGATAGGCCGGCGGAATGTTGTGTCAATTATTCGAGACGTACGCGGGAGCTTACAAAGTCAATATTTGAAAATCTTCTCTCAAATAGCACAAATACTTGAATTCGCGTATTTGCCAATCGGCTCATTTCTAAAAGATTCCGCGGTTCAAACAAATATTGATCGACGACAAATAAGGAATTAGTCAAAGCGTGGTTATATGTGCTTCTCGAGTCAGTGGGAGAACCCTTTTCTCTGTGTAGAAATCTCTTTTACGAGGAGTATTAACATTCATTTGTACGGACTAACCGCAGGACCTCGTGAATTTAGGGTTACTTTTATTATTATTGTCGTTATTAGTGTTGAGTTGTTTCGCAAGCCGGGGAAACAATTTGGAAAGGACTGGAGAAATCATTCAACTGGATGGCGAAAAAAAGTAATTGAGAATTTCGCTCGAGGACAATCGTTTGATGACTAGAAGCTTTTCTTGGCTCGATATACTCATGATAAAAGATGCAGATATGGAGACATGTTATGTTTTAGTAAAGTCGCAGTTTTGTTCCAGACAAAGAATCTGTGATAGAAATATTTTATTGCTGCTGGCCTTTCGAGGAGACATTTAATTTAGACGGAAAGGTGTTAGTATGTATACAAATTAAGCCATCAGATGATAAAATTTATATATAGAAGGGATGTAATTACGTCCTGAGCCGAATAATTAGTTTTAGATTTATTTTATCTTAATATTTTTATAGATTTTGATAGAGTATAATAAAAAAAGCGAGAAAATGGTGCACACCTATTTAGTGCAATTATGTATCAAGTGGCCATGAAAGCTGAAAAATAAATTACGAAAATCTGCATTTTATGGAAATTACTAATCCTCCATTAATTTTAGAAAATCTAGTTTAAAGATCACAGAAAATAATAGCTTTTATTATTAACATCCTTTCTAATGTATTAAAACTTTATATCTTGCCTGTCTGAACAAATATAAAACTGGTAAGTGAATTACCCTTCAATACAGTCCATCACTCGCAAAGTGTTCTGTTTATAATTCTCTCTTCGTACATGTTTGAAATTTTCTTGACACATCTCTTATTGTTGCCTTACTAAATTTAAGAAAACTAACTTTGATTAAAAACAAAATTTAAGTGCATTTTTTTTTTAATTATCGTTTTGTTATGTACAATTTTTCATAATTCATTAATATAATTCCCTATCTTTTTTTTTTTTTTTTTAACCCTTTAGGTTTCAGTTAGACAGCATGCATAAGAGTGTAATAAGTAGTTTAGACTTTTTCACAAAACACTGTAAATATAATAGTTATGGTATAATATATATCGTAGGCTTAAAGAGGAACTGATCAAATCAAAAATAGTTGACATTATTTATTATATAAAACTATACATTCTACTTGATCCCAAAATCTTGTGTTGGTAATACAAAAAAAAAAAATTATTCCAATTGAGGACCTGAGAAGCAAAGGGGTCTAAGTGACTTTTCTTAACTTCGGAGAAAATACACTTTAAAATTTCTTATTTATGTCAAATTCTATGAAAACTAGTGATATCGTCATTCGAGAGGTTAGCATTTGAACAGCAAATAATTTTCATACAAATTTGATATAAGTAATAAATTTTAAAATGTATTTTTTCAAAAGTTAAGAAAAGTCAATTAGACTTCTTTGCTTTTCGGACCCTCAATTAACAAAACCATGTTTTCCTGACACAGACCAAAATATTACAATTATTCACTCAAATAATAATTATTTACTTATCAACTAATTTCTTTTAAATTTAGACTTTTTCAGTTTACCTTATTATTCAAAGATCTATAACCCATGACTTCCAATAACTTTTTTAGTTCACCATAAAATGAATTTAACTTATAAAATATTATTTCATTTTTAAATTGAAAATTTATTATTTCACTAAATTTCTAATAAAATTAAATACATTATTGCTTTACATCTCAGAAAAATTCCAAGTGATTTAAGTGTGATTATCAGTCTTTTTTAGCATCTATGCAATTTTTTCCATCACAATGTTCACCAAAATATAGCTTCAAAGCTAATGTAGCATTACTATTACATCTAACAACCCCAGTAGGACAAATACGCTGGTCAATATCGATCAAATCCGGCCAATCCCGATGTGGATCGTTGTAGACTGATCGTTGCTACTAATCTTGGCCAATCTCACCCAGTGATAAGTAAAATATACCTGAAGTTTAGAAGTATTAATGTAAAGTTTTAAAATTATAATGTATTTTTATAAGAAAGGACGGTAGGGTCAAAAATAGAATTTGTGATAGTTTTGACATTTTTATTTTTTTTAAAAATCGTGTATTTTGGAACGATGCTCGAGCTTTGGCATGGATTGACCAATCTTGTCAGAACTTTTGTTCCGACATTGGCCAATACAGCTGTGTTACCTGGGAACTTGTACTACTGTATCTAACAATAACAATAGCTGATGATTAACGAAATTCGAATTGATTATAAAGTGGAACTTCTTTTTAACGTAACAAAATTATATATATATATATATATATATATATATATATATATATATATATATATATATATATATATATATATATATATATATATATATATATATATATATATATATATATATATATATATATATATATATATATATATATATATATATATATATATCTTTCAGTAATGCTCTCAGTTGGACACGAAAATAAACCAATTTCAATTTTATTTTCGACTTCAAAATTTGAATCACTATTAAATTAGTACTCAAATTAAGTGCACTCCTTTTTTATGCCAGGAATTTATTAGATATTAATTAACTTTTTTAATTATATTTCGGTCACTTATGGGTTCCAAAACATTGCCTTAGATCCATGTGACTATAATAGACTATTAAACACACTTAAATATCTATTTAAGCAGATTTTACTATTGAAAAAACACGGCTTCAAGAGCAAAAGACAGAAAAATGCCATCTCATGTTCTACCTACACGTCCAACAAGCCAACACCCAGAAGTCTAAAAAATCAACTCAAAGGATCTGCGGTTAAGATATAGAGGATCATAGAAAAAAAAATGACTACACAAATTCATTCTCCTCGGTCTATCCCACAACATCCCAGGAAGGAATGGGCATTATCTCAGTTCCAGCCATGTAACTTCAAGGAACGTGCCATGGCACAAGTTACGCCGATTACCCATTCCAGCTGCATCAAAGAAGATAACACTTCAGCAGTCATCCTTCAACTTGCGAGTGACGACACTGCTCTTTTCACTGGTACCCTGCCTGTTCAGGGACTGGAGAATTACCTTTTAACAGGGCTACCACCCTACGTTGATAACTGGGCTGTAAATAGCAAAAGAGAAAAAAATAAGTAAAGGGATTCAAAACCGCTTTTACAGGTGTTGGTAGGGATGGTTAAAGAGGCTTTTAGTATTTCCTATCCCATACTCCAAAGGTTTTCGCAATCGCAAGATATTGCACCAAAAACACATAATTTTTACCTGATGTAAAAATGGTATTGTATGATTTTAATGGCATGATTTTAGCATGATTTTAATGGCCATTAAAATTTTCAATTCGAAAGTAAAATTTAAATATATTATAGCAGGGTTGGCATGGTTTAAACCAATTGGTTTAATCAATACCAATTGGTTTAAACCACGTTTTTTTTTTTCTTCTAAAAAAAATTATTGTTTTTTTTTTTAAAGAATAATTTAAAATTTATTTTTATTTGTTTATTTATAATTAGATTTTTTAAATTATTTGTTGTTGTAAATAACTTTTTTAAAATAAATCTTATAATGAAAGATTATGGCAGTTTTTACAAGTATCAAAAATAAGTTTTTATATTAATCTAACTGGATTTATTAATGTTTTATAATTATGCAAAATTATTAATTAAAGTTAAATTATAAGCTGCATATTAAATTGGTTTCTGAAATAGAGGTTTTGTGATTTAATAACTTATTTCTAAACCTTAAAAATATTTTGTACAACTTATCACCATTACTGATGAACCTAAAAGTAATATTCCATGTAGATGCAGTAAACAATTAATATTGTATTATATTGTATCAATTGAATTTAAAAAGACGTATATCTCTATAAAATATTAAAATTTAATAATTTGAATGTCCCCATACGTAGCAATTGTTTATTTACTTAGTTTGAATTATTTTCAGAAGAAATATTATTTGTTATTTGAACATTAATTATTCTAGTTAATGTTTTTTAATGCTAAAATTTTATTTATAAATATGTATGTATATAATTAGAAAAGGATTTTTTTTAAAAAAAAACCTGGTTTAAACCACAAAAAAAAAAACGGTTTTTATGGTTTTTTTTACAAAAAAACTGTTTTTTTTTTCAACCTTGTATTATAGATTTTTGTATGGTGTCCAACAATTGGAGTGGCTGGAATGTAAATATAACTCGAAAGTAATTTTAAAATGCTAGCACTAAAAAAAGCTATATTGTCTCTTAAAATTAGTTAATACTGCTTTTATCATTATATTTGTATGGTATTAAATTTCATGAGTATTGAAACAATATTTTAGTAGACTTTTAAAGAAGCAGCTACTTTGAAAATTTCATTTGCTTTTAAAAGTTATTGGAAAGACTCAACTTTTTATACTTTAATATACTAAAATAAATTTTACTATATGTCTCTTCAAACTTTGCTAGTTTGCTTTGTTTTTTATACCGAGTACAAAATTATAAACTATTTGAAACATTACCTCGGCCGATCTGCAAATTAGATTTTTTTTAATTTTGCTAGTTTACTTTTGGCGAAAAAATAACATCATTTTACTTAAAACTATATTGTTTAATTCGTCTAAGTATGTAAGACATTTTTATTATATTACAATAATTTAAATTAAATGAAAGATTTGGCTAATCAGATTTTTTTTTCTAAAAAAAAATGCATATTTATAAAGGTATAATAGCTATTTAAACATATTGAGTAGTTTTAAAATGGAAATAAAATTTTATTTGCATAAATGTAAATATGTTTTACATATTTTTTTAATGATTACAGCTTTAATACTTTTGACTCTTTAAAAACTTCTGGTTTTCATTCTAACAAATACAAAGCAGAAAAAGACCCTGAATCATAAAACATCTCTATATAGTCCAAAAACCTATATGAAAATACACTTCAGAGCGTGTTTTGAAGCGTGACTTCAAATGAGACACAGATTCTTATATAACTTAAAATATACCTAATACAAATTACTTAAAATACATCCTGGATTATCCTAGAATACATGTGCTCTTTTCTTTGTATTTATTTCTATGGTATTGTATTTATTGCCGCTTATTGACTTTTAACTACTACTTTTAAGTTTGAGTAAAAAAATGCAAAAATATGTATTTAAAAAGCTAGTGCTTTAAAAAATGAGTGTATTATAGAAAGTTACTTTTTTTAGTAAGACAAAAAATTCTGAAATTTTTTCTAAGTGGATGAATAACAATAATTAAACAATTTCTATAAACAAATTATAAAATTTATTTTAACATAGATATATGTAGCATAATAACACAGAATTATCTAAACGTAAACTTACTATTGGTCATTTAATAAATTCCCTTTACTTTAGCATCTAATGTAATACAATTTTTTTATTGAATCTTCAGTAATCTATTATCGATGCGCAATTTCGATGGCATCATCCCCACAGTCTTAAACTTCATTATTATCCATCTAAAGAAAACTTATTAATTTTTTATATGAAATCCAAAATGCAATACACCGTACTTTTCCTCTAATATTTCCGAAAAAATAATTACATCGCTAATTAAAAACGCTTCCCCGCTCTCATTATCTTTTTAGAGAGAACATCCCACCGTTTCTATGAAGCATATTAAGCTGCCTATTGACATTTAATTTACAGTTAATATCCAGTAATTACACGAATTGAATAAACATACACGTGTATCGGGGATCAAGACAAATCTCCTTTTAACAAAGATGTACGGGACATCTTTGTTTTCAAAAGTGTTCAATTAATTAGAAAAGTTGAAGAGATGGAAAGAAACAGACTGTTTACTTTTGTTGCATACGCGTTTAGCGCTTAACGCGCGGACGCTGAAGCATGTGATTTGCTGAATAACAAATGCGTCAATTGGTAGAAGGCCAGGCAAAATTGTTGTTTAAACCTAACGAAGTGATAATTAATTTAAAAAAAATATTTATTTTTATAGACATTGTTTTCGGTCCATTGCTAAGAAAAACAAGAACACCGGATGAAAATGTCTATATTTTAAACTCTGAACCAATAAATAAAAGGTGGTGTATTCATACACTCCTATATACAGAGTGTTGGTTGTAAGAAAATTCATAGTTCAACATTTAATACTTTCTTGATTATTTATCGAAAACTCTTTCTCTATAGCTTTTTTTATTTATCTATTACAAATATTCTATTATCTTTGCTAAATCCTCTAAATTGAACTAGTAGCTGGGCAGGCAAAAAAACAGTAGAACAATTCTCTGGTGCACACACGGAACAGTTTAGCTCTGTTTTTCTAGTACTCGTAAACAGATTGGAATTGCAAAATTATGATTAACCTACTAGTTATTTTTTTTTATATAATTTTAGTTAACGCTAATTGTTATGACGATAAAGTTTTACGATAATTACTTGACCTAGTTAAGATAATTAATTTTTCATGCCTGAACCACAGAGAATTGCCCTTATTTTGACATTCCATTCATTAAGCTAAATATTTTTACAAATCATAACAGAATGTACAGATAATAAAAATACAATGCTTTTATACTCACATATAAAACAATATACACATTAATAATAATATACATAGCTGTTGGAATTAAAGGATATATTTGTTTCGTAATTGTTTGATGAATTTTCCAAAGAAACACTGTTTTTTCTAAAAATACTTCCCAATTCGAAAAATGTTTTTTAGTTTTAAGAAAAGGTCTTATTTTTATAACTTTTAACTTTTACTTTTTTATTTTTGAAAAAGGGTTTATGTTACTTAATATACTGAAAACACATACAATTTTAAAGTTATTTTAAATTATATCCTAAAATTTTCAAGGATCATATTTAAAAATAACTGGAATTTGATATTAAAGTCAAAGATTAATTCAACTCTATTTTTTTAAATTTGTTTTACTATACAAACCCAGGATTTGATTTCCCATGAGGTCTGTAAGCCCCGTGCCAAAGGCCCCCGAATTTCGGGGGCTCCCAAAGTGCCTGGAAAATTCTAAATTAATATTATTATTATGTAACTATCAATATTCTTCTCAGTGCGATTGATCAATGCCAGAAAATATGAAAAATAAATTTTAATAATTAAAATTATTATATTGTTATTAAATTAACTCTTATTTTTATATTATTATTATTAATTCTTTTTATATTATTATTAATTCTTTTTATGTTATTATTAATTCTTTTTATGTTATTATTAATTATTTTTATATTGTTATTAAAGTAATTAATATTATTAATTCTTATTATAAATTGTTATTAAAGTAATTAATATTATCAATTCTTATTAGAAATTTTTATTAAAATATTAATATATCACCATTAATTTTATCAAGATGGTAATAGGCGGTAATAGAAATTGTCATTAATAGTTAAAATAACTCCAAAAATCATCAATAGGAGGCCCCATCATCTATGTTGCACATTTAGTAATCGGTTTTCTAAATCGGGCCCTTTACAAACCTACATATATTAAGGAACGAACTGTATGCTCAAGCTCTTGGAGAAGTGTCTGTTTTCCGTCATCCCAACAACCAAACCTTGTACTCAATTATAATCAAACGAATTGGAAAGTGATGGTATGTGAAATTGTCATCATGCTTGATCCATGCAGTCAAAAGAATTTCTAAAGGGAAAAGAAATAGAATACAAAAAAGTCAATTCAAACAAAAACAAGTTATTCAAACCTTTTCCATAAATTAAGGACTACAGTAAAAAAATAGAAAAATATTATTAAATAAACGAATTTTAAATATATTTTGATCTCTTAAATTTCAATATAGTTCCAGTATAGTTTTGAGAAGGAAAAAGGAATTACAAACGTGTTTTAATTCCTTCACTTTGTTTAACGTAAATAAAAAAGCTTAGTGAAAATAATCGAAAATATTACTAATTACACATGACAAGTAACCTTTTTTTAATTTTGCTATTGCAAGTTGACTTAAACAATAATATTCATTGCTAATATTGACTTCTTTTAATTATTTATTAAATTAAATGAAAAATATTATTATTATCACCACTATTTATTACCTTTAACGCTAACTAGAAAACATTTAGGTCAAAGAGACATCAAACTTATGGCTAAACTGACTTAGCAAAAAAAATACTTTCAAACTTATATTTCTCTAGTCAAATAACCAAATTTATTCAGTATTAACAAAACCATATTAAAAGATCAAACAGATAGTTTTAAATAATGAGTTCGATCTACTAAAATTTCGACAATAAGTGTTTGGAAATGACTTTGGAGTCCAAATGATCGTTCACAAACATAGGGAGTGACAAAAATTTACTATTTTGTTATTTAAATCTTAAAACGTTTTGAAATAAAATATTTAGAATTAGAACAGGGAAATGCGTACCTATATATAATAATTGTGATACTAATTCCCAATGTTTGTAAAAATTAAGCAAAACATTTCCAGTGTTGATTAAATGTGATCTGGCACATTATTGTTCAAAACTAATTCATCAGTTTGTTACTAACCACAATTTTATGTTCCCAAGTTTATCTCTGAGAAAAATATTCAACCTGGATATGAAAGTGTAGTGTAAACTTACATCTGTTTACTAAACGAAACCATTCATATTCAAACAGAATTCTTAACAAATTTATGTGCATCAAAGGTAGGGTTTTAAAATATAAAATATTACTCTATTTATAACAACTGTTTTGAAAAATAAACTTATCAACAGTCGACATTTTAATGGATTGATGTTGACCGGTCCATGAGATTTGTGCTCATGAAATGGGAAATACATAAGACGGTAAAGGATATAGGTAAAACTTTAAAAAAAAATAGGGATCCTTGATCTTGATCATGGGAAGTGTTATGATGTAGGATGAGGTATCAAGGAGAAAGTGTTCATAAAAATTGTCTTTATATTAGATTTAGTTTTCTCCATATATATGTACAACTGGTTAATTAATGATTGGCAGATGTAGGGCAAGCAAAATACCTTGATGGTAGATTTGTTTTTAAAAGTATGTAATAGTCTTTCCGTATGGCAAAAACTAAACTGGTTAGACAGAAAAATATAAAAATGCGTAGGTATAAAGGGCAATGCCCCATGGCAGATTTTTTTTTTTTTTAATGATTTCAAAAAATGGAATAAAATATGCTCCTAAAACTATTTTTAAGTAAGTGGTGTGGAAATCAGAAATGGTAACTTTTTTCTTTTAAATTGTCGTTTATTTGGGGTTGGGGGAGGTGCAGTTAAATAAGAAAACAACTGTGCAGGATGTATAAAGTAAAAGTCGATGTTGTGCGAATATTTTCCAAAAATACATAGTGAATGGAAAGGTTAAAAAGGGACCGAAAATCTTTTAAGGTCAAAGAACAGACTTTACCCTCAAGGGAAGTTACATGGCTACGAAATGTTATCTCTCCAATGTAGAATGGCAGTTCTACAAGTCACTTCCCAGCAAAGGAAAACCCTCCCAAATGTCAACAAGACCTTTGGTGTCGACAACTAAAATGAAAATGAACGCCGCTGAAACGTAATCCAGTATTCTCGTGTTGAGTTTGTTTTCTGACTGTAAAGTTGGGAGGCATCACAAAAGGATAGTTGAGACAGCTGGGGGATGGGGTGGCATTTGGCCAATTTACCCGACTTGATGTAAGTGACTTCTCCCTGGCCACTTGACGTTCACAAATATTGGCCTGGCATCGTCTACCAACCAACCCCAAATGGATCTACATTGTTCCTACCCTCAAAACTACAGTTGGGGACCTTGAATTTCAGGATACTACTTTGGGCAGACGCTGATGTACGAAGAGCTGTTGAAAGATAAGCCCTGAGGCCTAAAATTAGGAATCAATGTTCTGGTTTGTACACTTACAGGCTACATTTGATTACTTTTTTTGGGAGGGAATATAGCTAACCGTAAATTGATGAGAACTGCATCTGTACTTCAGGCTGTAAAATGTACATGTTTCAGAACAAGTTATTTTAAAACTATTAACCATTGACTTCAAAATCAATGTCTTTAAGTGAAAAAATAGTTTAAAAGTCATTACTCGTTTTACATAGTAAAGTAGAATTTCATTGGCTTAGAATGAAAAAGTGATGACTTCAATTTATCAAAGTTTTCAGAAGAGCAAAAATACATTCGAAATTGCTAATTCAGCATATCTAATTCAACTTTGCACATCACTCATTTACCAAAAATTTATTTCAGTGATCAAGTTGTAGTTTTTACTAATCGATTGGTCGTCACCTCTTGCTTTCAAATATATCAAAAATTGAATGGAGCAAAAGTGGAGTTAGAACCATTTCACACTAACCCGATAATGCAAAGGAAACTTGTACATCTAATGGTGATGGTGACATACTAATGGTCCATCAATGTAATCAATCCATCAATAGACTTCTACCACATTGAAATTGGGTTTAGAAAGTGATTTTTATATAATTTAATGCGTTAAATATATTAAAGGGGAATTAATTAATTGCAGACTGAGCAGGAATTCACTTAAAAACCTTATGAAATTTATGTAGATATTGTACATTTGAACATACCCAAAATGTGTGAAAATCCAACTTCCTAAAATATTCTCTGCTGCTCAATAGTATAATATGTTTCACTGTCCCAAACATTATTTGGTGTTAAGCTTTTTGAAGGTGTCAAAAACAAAAGAAAGAAATTCTGTGAAAATCTAATTTTTCAATGTAATTTTCTAATTTTATACAAAAGTATACTCAATAGACTTAGGTTAGTTGTAATCTTAATCGCAAGTTGTGTTTTATTTGAAATACATCAGTTATCTGAATCATTTATATTTAAAGAATACATTTTATAAAACTATAGCAAATTACACTTTTTTTAACGCTTACTGATACGACTCGGATAAAGTGCTGACATTTAGTAACTGAAAATTTAACTACACCAGACCATGTGAGGTTTTCTCTTTATAGATCATATGATCAACATCGCCTAAATAAAGATGTGGCGTAATTTTCTTAAATAATTGCATTAATCTTAATCAAATTACCATTTTGATAACTACCATTATTGTTTGATTAGTAAATGAAACAGATTTTCGTAAATTTTCATAAAATGCACTTTTTTCGAACATAGTCTAATCCACCTCAAATAGACCAGTATTTTCGCATTATTGAGCGTTTAAATTACACTATCCATAAGAGATCATTCCGATTAGTTAACTCTTTTGTAAATCTACCTCTTCTAAAAAAGAAGAGACGATAACTTTTTTTTATGAGCCTGCTACGATTCATTTTTATTCAGAATTTCGTGGAAATGATGAGTATTTTATTTTTCGAAATACTTAGCAAGACGGGGGTGGGGCAAAAATACATTTCGACCTTGACTAAACAAAACTCCACAGCACAGTCCCATTCAATTCTATTCATTCCAGACACTCCATCTCAACGTGATAGCTGCCCATCACCTAGGTCCTACTTGACCTTCGAAGAAATATGACCTGGAGTCCCCCTGCCACTTGGGGTGGCCATCTTTCTGTGCCTAGAGTAGGAAATAGGACTCCAGCTTTGTTATACATTTCGATAGGATAGATTTTTTTTTATAAATATTTTGTGTCAGCTAAAAAGATCTAAGCGACGAGTTTGGTGTACGTCATTTTTATACAAGATTTTGACAAGAAAGCTATCAGAGTTAAAAATGATAAAACTAGATTATGTGATCATTCAAAATCCTGTACTTGAAACTTTAGTTGATTATTTAAGTTATTTTATAACTTGAGTTATAGTTATTCGCTTTATTCACAATAGAAAAATGTGAAACATTAGAATTGTTACTGATTATTGCAATCTGATTTATTTAAATTATGATGATTTAATTTTTATTATTTGTGAATTATTATAATTATCATTGTAGAATTTGTTCAATATTTTTAATAATCATTTGATTATTTTACAATATTACTATTATTATTGTTATTATAATTATTATTATTAGTAGTAGTAGTGCTATTATTATTATTATTATTATTATTATTATTATTATTATTATTATTATTATTATTATTATTATTATTGTTGTTGTTGTTGTCGTTATTATAACTTGAATAATTTTTAAAAACTGAATAATTAAAAGAGTAATTTTAAAAGTTATTTTTAAATCATTGTTTGAATAATTTAAATAATAATTTGAATATTTAAATGCTCATTTGTGTAATTGAACAGTTAACAGTTTGAATATCAGTAACAGTTGTGGAAGATTCCTCATCGTCTTCATTGACACATTCTTCTTTATCGCTAAGCAACTTCTGTAGCTGTTTCTGAGCTGTTGAAGTTACTGGAAAGTACAATATACACTGTGATCATATCACACCATCTTTTCCAATAGTTTTATTAAAAAAATCACAAAGTCTTAAAACATGTAAATTCATAATCAATTTACAATTTACTTCATTAATATTCATTTTCTTACCTCTAGAAATAAGCTTGATTGTGTTCCGGAGGACGCTAAACCAAATATATTTTTGTTGTTATTAATTAAAATCGACAGGTTATGATAAAAAAAATTCTTTTTGATAACAGAAACGAATGACGTAAGCAATTGCCGCTTTTTAAAGCCGTGGACCTCCCTTGATGTTTCATACGTCCCTGCTTGAAATTATTTCTCCACTCACCCCTGTATATGGTATACGAAATCCCAACAGATGGGTAAGTACATACATTGTATGATGAGTTCACATCAATAGAGCATTTATAATTATGTAATGACTTTAAAACAATGTCTGAATATTTTTATGTAACTTTAAGCCGATTAACAGTTCTTCAGTCAGGTAGCGTAGCTATTTTTGTAACACACAGTATATAAAAGAAATGATGACGTCAATCCATTTGCAACTACGGCTTTCTACTGCATCTTTACAGCTGAGAATATATGGTTTGTTTGTTTGAAAATATGTCAATTTTGTGACGTTATGAATATCTTTAAAAGATCAACTCGTGACAATCATCTACCACACAAACAGCTGCAGTTTTCTAAAATTCAATTCTTATTTATGATTTCTATTAATGGTACTAATAATTAATACTGTTTACAACCATAATAATTTCTTCTGTTGTCGTTTGTTACTTTAATTTCTAAATATCCTTATTGCTTGTTATATTATTAGTTATTATATTTACAACTAGTTATGACTATAAAGTATTTAGTCCGATTTTATTACTTTTTGAAGAAGTTAGTTAAACAATGAAATTATGAAATTTGTTCATTTATATTATTGACTATTGATCTCATAGTTTTCATTTGGCAATGTTATTTGTTTCCTTTATAATTATATTTAACTTTTTTACTAATTACAAACTCTACTCTTTTATTAAACAAAACGATATTTAAAATAACTAAATATTATACTATTTGCAAATAAACTATTATTAATCTATAGCTCACTTTACTATATACTATTCTCTTTATTGATTACTATATACTATTCTCTTTATTGATTATTATTCTCTTTATTTACCCTTGATATTTAATATTTTCACTATTATTCCATGCTAATTATCTTATTTTATTAACTTTTTTTTTTAGAAAAATCAGTAAAACGATTGCACATATTTTACTACTTCCCAGTGTTTTAGCTATTGTTAACATTGTCCATTTATTATTCATTTTTCCCATTATTGTTTGATTATTCATATATTTTACTACCCTTACCATTTATTATCATTTTCTACTTTTATAACTTTTATGTACTTACATTCACAATACATTTTGTTATTATATTTACAAGCAAAAAAGTAGTTACAAGATTTTGAATTTATTTAATTAAGAAGGCATTGACGCACATTTGCCAATTCAGTTTTCACTTTATGAAAAGAATAAATACTTAATTTGTATCTGTTAAATCATTTTCTCAATCGTTTATTTACTGCTTTTAAATTTTAGAGTGTTTTATTTCTCCAAAAAAACAAAAACCATTACACGTTAAATTATTAAATATAGTTAAAAAAAACTGAAGTGCCACAAAAATAATAGCGAAACTGAAGTGTTCAAAACTTAAAGGAACAAAGAAAATTATAGAAAACACAACACTGAATATAATGTATCAAATAAAGGTTTAAGTCAATATGAAAGAAAATTTAAAAAAAAGTTTCAAATGTTTCTGAATACACCTATAAGATTCGAAAACAAAGAGAGAGATTCTTTTTTACCATTGTTTTCACAATTTATTTCTCTCTCTTTCACAAAAAGTTGACTTAAGGCATTGAAAAGTCAATTTCAGTAATTTCTCTAGCGAAAATTCTTTTTTCGCTTCTTACGTATATTTTTTACACGCTTAACTTTGAGAAATCAAATAATTCTCAATAACTACTTTAAACTCCATTTTTCATTGCATTTCTTAGAATAATTTTCGAAATAACTTCTGGGAATTCTACTCTTCCAAAAAGCTCAAGCAGCTTGCAAACACCTATATAAATCATAATTGCTTCGTTGGGTTTATTGAACATTGATCTTTTAATAAATCTATCATGCGCAAATATTGATTTTATTTTTTTTATTTTTTTTGTCTACTACATTAAATTACAAAAAGATTCATTCCTAAGTCTATGTTATTTTTTTTGCTCATAGAATAATGAAAAGGCAAACATTGATATTCTATAATTAAAATCTATTTTTGGTTTGTTTTTTGCTGATAGTTTTAGAACTCAATTCAATATTCCTTTCAACGTGAAAAAATATTTTTAAACAAACACGACTGAAAACTTAATAATTTACTTAATGATGTAACTAAAAGTTACGCGATTTAACGCAGGGCTTTTCGCCATTGATACAAACACTGAGATTTATCCCTTTTATTGGCAAGGTGACTTCTAAACAATTTGACATTTGTATTAAATATTTAGCTACGATCTATGTTTTGAAAATAGTAAAAAAAAATGCACATAATTTCATTTATATCGAAGGAAATTTATCTATATCAAATGGATTTAATTAGTTTATTTTACATATTGTTTTTGAATTTTTATTTATTTATATAGGATATATATATTTTATGACGTCTTTTTCTAATTTTACACAAAACTAATATTGTTAACTAGCATACCAATTTCAAGATTAAGACCTCCACTTCTGCCGTTTATATACAATTGCACTTAATGTTATTCAAAAATCGGAGCACTCTATGTAAAGAATATTTTGAAACTCAATGAAAAGAGTTCTATGCAAAGAATGTTCCCTAGTAGCAAGATAACGCTGGCCAATATAGTTCTACATTGGCCAATATTGATGTGGACCAATATAAACTGGCCGTTGTTACGTATCTTGGCCTATCTCCTATCCAATGCTGAATAAAATATACTTTAGTTTTGAAATTTTGATGCACAATTTTAAAATTAAAATATTTTTTATAAGAAAAGAAAGAGGGCTAAGAAATATATTTTGTGATGTTTTTGACGAGTTTATTTTTTTAAAAAAATCGTGAACTTTCGAACGATGTTCGAATTTTGACCAGAATTGGCCAATTCTCCTAGACACCTATTTCCGATGTTGGTTAATACTGCTGTGCTACATATGTATAGTAATCAATGAGAAGGGACTCTCTTTAAGGGGAGTTGTTACTCTCTATACCGGTAATGTTAATTTGGCATATTTCATGTACCTTTTTCTCAGAAAGTAATTGACATAGAAGCCTAATTTTTTGTGTGCATTTAGCAGACACTTGTTATTCTACTGAAATTAGCTTTTGATTGCATTTTATTTACTATTTTTTTTAAATGAATTTTTATAAAGACCACTCAAATTCGTTAAAAATCAAATTTTTTTTTTTTTTTTTTTGGTCAAAATAAGCTAAAACAAAAAATATTTTTGAAATAACAATAAAATCTCACTTCACTACTTACAGATACATAAATGAAATATGTGATAAAATTTTAGGAGGATAGTTGGTGTAATTTCTGAGAAAAAAGGTATATTAATAATGAAAAATTTAGTTTTGAGAGAACGCATTTTAAAGAAAACTTTACTTACACTAATAGGAACTAATTTTGTCTTTAAAAAATTATTAAAAATACTTCTATTTGAGGTATTATTACAAATGAGATATCCTTTTAAAGGGGAGAATTTAAATTTTGATAAATAATAATAAACTCAAAATCGATTATTTATAAATTTTAGGGCACCAACTCCCTTTGGTATTTACTTTATCTTGGAATACGTCGAATTGACCCTGCAAGGATCCCCTCTTCTCTTTTACAATACATTGACTACATTAAATAAATGTATTACTGGTTTTTAAACGTAGTTCTCCGTTTTAAACAATCCCCTTCGTTATTTCTTGATAATCTAATGTTTAAAGAGCTCCATTAGATAATCTGTGATGAATTGTGTGGGAAACACATGTCGTCATGAATTAAAAAGCCCCAAATAAAAAAAAAAGGTTTTTTGGTTGGTTGGTTGTTTTCAGATTATCTGGTGCCGCCAACAACACGAGGGCTATAATGCGCCGAAACATTCGTCATTAGACAAGCCAACATACATTTACAAACACCCATGCCTAGCACGGGACTAAAACCCGCAACCTCGCGGTCTAGAAGCTAGCACGCCAACCACTATACCGCTTGGTCGGTCCAAAAAAAAAAAAAGGAGAGGAAAATCAAATGCTTATTTGAAACTTTTGCGTTCTTCCCTTGAAATTAAATATTTTTTTTATTGATGTGTAGATTTGTATGACATAAGATTTTAAGCCATTCAATAAAATGAAAATGTTATTTTCTAAGGATTAATCAGAAAGTGTCAAAATAAACATTTTTTTTTTTTGGGGGGGAGGGGAATTTGTAGCTTTTAACTTATGACTACAGAACAATTCTTCACCAGACATTCACGAGAACTCGGTGCGACCCGTGCCGTGCCGAGTTCTTCCTTTTCATGATATCTCCCAGCAATAAAATACAATATCTAACTCTGATGAACTTCAAAAAAAGTAATTTCTCTGAAAAATCTTAAATACTCAAGACTATGCATTGGCCCATTAGTAATCTAATATTCCTGAGAGGGTATGCTTCAGAATGATTTTTAATTAAATGTTGTGAAAAATTAATGAAAATAGATTTTTGAGGGTTTTCTTCTGGTAAATAGTAATATCGAAATACTATGCTAAAACAAAAAATACAACGCATTACAATAAACAAATTTGTAGAAAATATTCTAGAACTGCGAGTGATTTTATCCACTTGCCGTCATCTGATCGGGTTAAAACATAGCAGATAAATTCGATGTCGATGACAATGTCTTCTATCAAATATTGGGGCTGTCGCTGTCACTAAAAATAAACAAATTACAATTTGTTTATCTTTAGCTTTTGCACGCGTTTCTATAATCCGTTTTGGAATACTAATAAATCACCATTTAAATGATCATTCTTGAAATTATTTCCTGTTGCCAAAATTATTTTAATCAGAATAAATAAAATATAATTGGAGGTGAATGCATAAACACACATTCATTTTTAATAAATAAATTTTGAAAGATAGTTTGCATTTTTGCTTGTAGATTTTTTTTTAATATTTTAAAGTAGACGCAAGCACCAAGCGCTCGCACTGACACCAGAAACGGCTCTATGTTAATGAATATAAAAATTGGCAATGCATATAAAGGATTTATATTAAAAACTTTGTTTTAGTCCGAGAGGCCCCCATTCAACATCATTCTGAATTTTTTATAGAAATTGAAGAAAAGTGAGTAGATTAGGAATCCACTGGTCTGCCGTGGCAAAAATGGCCGAAACTGATCAAAAAACGACTTGGAATGAGTTGAACTAAAATCCGATTGCCAAATATGTCATAACTTGCCAAAAAGAGAGCAAACTTTTTCGTCTGGCAACCCACTGCATTTTGATTTTCAATGAGAAAAAGCGCAAACGATTTCTGATCTCTGGCTCGGAAAACTTGTATCTTTTAAAAGTAAGCCAAATTGGTGGCATTAGTTACGTCATCAGTGACGTAATGTTTACTGCCAACTTGGCTCCCTTTTAATAGATGCAAGTAGACCGTCGCCAGATATCTGAATCGTCTGCAACCTTCTTAATTAAAAATTAAAGAGTGAGGGTTACCAAATAAATAAAAAATGCTCATTATTTGGCAAGTTATGGCTCATTTGGCAATTGGATTTAGTTCAACTTATTAAAAGTCGATTTTTGACCAGTTTCGGCCATTTTTGCCACGGCAGACCAGTAGATTCGTAATCTACTCACTTTTCTCTAATTTCTATAACAAATTCAGAATGATGTTCGATGGGGTTCAAAAATTGCAGTCGCCTCTCAGTCTATTTTTATGAATTATATTATTTTGTTGCTTTAATTTCATCCACCACCCCTCTTTGATAATTCGAACATTTACATTTTAAGGATTGTCCCTTCTCTATCTAAGTTACAGAAATATGCATCCGCTCCCTCCCAGTAGTATTCGAGGTGTTGTAAAACTCCACTGGAAGTGATGTAAATGAGACCTAATCACTGTCTATCACCTCTTTCCGTTGGGCTGTTGTCGAATTAGAATGCTGCAGTAGAATGGCATGGGAAAGCAGTAAGCAGTCTGCAGTTGTGATCTAAAGTAGCTCAATCCAGCGTTATTCCGAAGAATAGCCTTCAGAATTAGATGGCAGAAATTGAAGGGAGGAATTTTCTTTTCACTTCCGAAGTCGATTCCTCCCTCTTGTTATTGCAAGCTGATGTCGTGATTGCGGAATTTTTCTGTAATTGAGGCGAATTGCTGGAGTTGATTTGGCTTTGGTTTCTTTTAAAAGGGGAAGGTTTGAGTGTGTCGTGTTTAAGTGCTTAAGTGCTTGGTGTTAACAGCTCGGTTTCTCACGGGTCCTTTGCGACTGTTCCACGTGAATTAAAATGTTCTATGCTTAATTTTGAACCTTCATTAAGGTAAGTTTATTTCATATAAATTACAAATTTATTTTTAGTAGTGAGTCTGTACGCAGTCTGCGCATTTGTTTGTTTAGAGAAATACTTTTTATAAGTTCATCAGAGTTAGAGATTACATTTTATTGCAGAGAGATAAGGAATTCCTTAGGTATCCTCAGTGTGCTTATTTTGCTATCTACCCTTTTCTATAATGCTACCATGTACTGTATAATATCATAACTTCATACAAAATTTTGACATTTTCTGAATCAACACAAAGTGTAAATAAACTTTTCTTCAGAAGTTAAGGTCTTCGCCTTTAAATAGATCAATCATTTATCAATTTTAATTTTGAAAAAATTGAGAAAAAACGAGCATCCCAAAAAGATATCTTCCAGAAATAATACATAAGATTGAGTTTGAAATTTTAATTAAAGGACTTGTGTTGCATTTTAAAATGGTACAGTGAAACCCCGTTAACGTTAAATTGATGGAAGAACCGAAATTATTCGCGTTAAACGAGATTTCATGTTAACTGGGTTTGACTGTATAAAGATTAAAAATGGTGAATAAAAAATGCCTGATTAGCCGTTATTGTATCCAAAAATAGGTCGACCTACAGCTTAACGTAGATTCCTAAACACAGGAAACCTCCATGCTTAACCCAGCAAAATATGAACAACAGACTGTTACAACTCAGATTATCGAAAATCATTGCTGCAGTAAAAGCATGTTCAATAGCACAATGACAAAAAATATTGGAATATAGCTAATTATTATTGTTATTATTTTGTAAATTTGGCCCATTTTGACAAACCTGCGGTTAATTTCGAATGACACCTCGTTCATAATAATTGGTTTTAGTAGTTTAGCAGGAATGAAAGTCACAAAAAATAGCTGAAAAAAAAATATTTTATCATAAGATTAATTGCTTAACCTAAAACTCACAATTTATTTTCCCTCCGAATTTCATAACTTCCATTTATGTTTATAAAAAAGTTATTTACATCTAAGTAATAGTTTGATGAATTTTGTGTATAAAAGTAAAAAAAAAAAATCAGCAGATGTTTTTCACTATTAAGATCCAAAAATATCAGTTGAATTTCAAAATATAGATAAACTCAAATGTCTTACTGTAGTCTTTTGAAATTCAATACTCACACAAATTAATTTTGACTTTATTAGAAAATAGAGGTTTTCACTCTAGTTTAGGACTTAATTTATTGCTCAATGGATATTTTTCTGATCGTCAAAGAAAAAAATTGCTCTTATACTAATTAAAAACCTATTACAGTGAGTTTTGTTTCAATTGTTTACATTTAATTACTATAATTTTTTTTTTGTTTAGTTCAATAAACGATTATGATGGTAGGTTTGAGAAATCATATTTTCCGGTGCAAAAGCAATTAAATTTTATATTTCTTTAAATATGACTTCTTAAAAAACTACCAAATTAGTATAAATTAATTTGTCACAGTATACTTTGAAAAAAAAAACGAGTTTTTATGATCTTTATAACTTTTACTTTGATATTTATGTCCCTTCATAAGTTTATTTTACACTCCACACACAATATACATTAGCGACAAAGTAGGAGTTAATTATATAAAAAACAAAAAAGTTACATTAAAAGATAAAATGAAACACTACGGAAATTATGTTTTCTTCATTATTAGCCTTCGGCCCAATCTTAAAAACATATTTACACTTTATTTAGTCGCCATTATCACTATATCTTGATAATATTGCCTTAAAGAACGCATTTTAATAGAAAATAAATTTAAACATAGAAAATGAATGGAGCTTTGTTGTATTTATACAAACCAATTAAAATTATTAGGATACTCGTTTGATTTCTTTTTTATAATTCAAGATACATTGAAAACACTTCATTTTTATCAGAGAATTATTTTTTAATAACTACGTAGTGAAAAAACTGTTACTTATAATCATTTAAAAGTAATTATACAAATAACTACACTACGCAAGTCATACAACCTTACTCGAAGGATTCAAGGTTTTATCCGTGAGTCACTAACTATAGGATCAAACAGTCTTTTCAACCCAGTCAATAACAAGACGTATTTATTTAAAATATTTAAAAATATTATTAACATACAAACAGAGTAAAATTTCAAATTCAACCCCTAAAAAGGGGAACAAAGAGAAATATATCAACAGGAAAGACCATACATCACCAGCAAGACATACATACAACAAGAGTAAGAGTGTCAGAAATAATTAATAAATCTCATATAATATCAGGTTTAAAAAGATACAGAATTCAATCGAAGTACCAAAGCATGTTTTAAAACAATAAAAAAAAGCAGGTCTCAATTTCACATCAGTAAAAATTCTAGAGATAAACACATTAAATAAATAGTCTCTTTTAAATAAATAACCGGATACATACATCAAAAGAAACCAGTGGCCAGGGTAGAAAAAAAGTTTTAAGAAGTCAAGTAATAGTGAAAATAATTTATGATTCACACACACATCAATATTACTGTATATATCGTTCGAAGAACCACTTAACTTTCTGTTTCTTAGAGGGTTTGATTGAATGCTAATATTTTGTTTACGGCTACTTTAAAATCTAGCAGTTAGGATCGTTCACCAAGGAACAAGGACATTACTATTTCATAATTTAAATTAATAAAATTATTTGAAGATAAGTCCAATGTCAGTTAATATACAAATTAATATTGATACGGAGCTTCTAGATAACACCCTAAATTTTGAAATTGAGCTCAGGTAATTAAAAAGGTTGTTATATATATATTTTTTTTTTAAACATTTATTTAAAATTGATTAAAAAATAGCTGTTTAATTAAATTTTAAAAAATCCATAAAATCCAATTTTTAAATGCCAATTTGCTATCGAATATTAACGGTTATTCTACTGAATGGCTATAGTGTTTTATGTTCATAACTTGCAATTCATTCCTATATAGATTAAACCTCAATGGAGTGTGATAACAATAATAGTTTTCTAAGTCTTGTACTTTTTCCTTATTTTGAGGTACTAGTGAACAAATATCGAATTGTTCATTTTAGAAGTTTAGTTACTTTTCTACAAAGGTTTCTAATCTATAAAAGGAGTCTAAATATGGGTGTTTCTGGTTTAATTAAATCAAGGCTTAAAAATACATTTTTTACTTCTTAAAACCCAAGTAGCACAGCAGTTTTGGCCAATGACGAAAACAGGGTTTCTAGGAAGATGAACCAGCCCATGCCAATTTCGACCATTGTTTCAAAAAACAAAATTTTATTTCAAATAAATTTCAAAACCATTACAAAACATATTTTTTAACCCTCCATCTTTACTTATAACACTATATTTCAATTTTTAAACTCCGTATCAACATTTCAAACTTCTAGTATAATTTATCCTGAGCGGGATCGGCCAAGATTCGTAGCAACGGCCATTCTACAACGATCCACATCGGGATTGGCCAGTGTCGAGCCGATTTTGGCCAACGAATTTGTGTTACTGGAGAATTCAAACAGATCGAGATTTTGGAAAGAATTCTTTAAAACTTCTTCAATTTATATTGAAATCTATTTTGCTTTGGAACATGTCTCAAACTAGCTTTAATTCCTACAATAAATTCTAAATATTAAATTTATTCATAACACTCAAAAAGAGATGCTCAATGTAATTTGTGATATTGGATAAGTTTTAGTAGACTGTCTCTAATTCAGATTGCACATTACTACAACACTAACTCAATTATAGTTGTACCTGAAATAGTGATCTTTGAAAACATCTCAATATATTATCTCACTGTGTACCAATTAACCGAAGTTCAATTAAAAGTAATAAATATAACGTTATAACGTTACCAAGAAAATATTGAATAACAGATATTGGATAACAAACTTTCGAGCTCACAAACCAACTACATCTAACAATAAAATAAAATTAAACGTTTATAGATTGGGTGACCAACCCAACAAAATGAAATAAAACTAAACGTTTATAGATTGGGTGACCAACCCAACAAAATGAAATAAAACATCTATCAGTCAGTGATTTCTAACTGTCAGACAACTTTTGAAATAATAAAACTGGATATATTTCAAATTTGCATTCCCCTGAAAATTATTTCACAAAAAAAGAAGAAAGAAACCATCATGGCCCAACACTGCTTAGAAACTCTTGTGTTTTGCTCATACAAAAAAAAATCAGGTGAGCTAAAACGAAATGAAAAGACGGGGGATATGATATTCAGAAGATGAGTTGAACTCGGGGTGCCCCTCAAGTGCATCTCAGTAAAGGAACAATTGCATGGTTCTTATTCATATTGAACTGTCATCAGACGAGGAAACAAAGTCTGTCAAGCGAAGCAATCCAGCGCCTACCTGAACCGATTGTCCAGCCTCCATTGTAAGCACAAAGAAAAAGAAAACGAGTGTTTTTGGCCCTCACAGCAGGGAATCCCCAACTTTAGAGCTACTAAGTGGAGGCCCCAGAAAGAAAAAAGGAAAAAAACATATCGCCATCAAGGAGATGACAGCTACAAAATGGCCCCCAAGTTTTCCTGCAGAAGAAAAGAAAGAAAACACCACAGCAAGAAAATGAAAGAAACAATAATACAGGAGTCAAATCAAACTCGCTGAAGGAAAATATCAAAAGATTGGTCAGTCTTTAAAATGCCTTCACGCGTCATAGCTCTGGTGTTTCCTGTCAGCATCGTATCTAGTGGGAATTGAGTAAGAGGCAAATAGACGCCATATTGGCTCGTGAGATCAGACGTACTAGGCAAACATATGTGCTGTTTGCCAGTTTATGTTATCGGCTTGGAACAAACAGATCAATTCGGGACCTATTCTTAGCAAAAAGAGGCTCTATTTTACGATGTAATCATACGGAGCAGTTGGGCGGAGGTCTCAACTCGTTAAGGTTTAGTGGTTTATAACCCAAGGGGAGTTCGAATGGGTCTGTTGTTCAAACCGCGTTGGTTTATATCAAAACCCTTAATGTTTATTTTTAATTTCTTGTTTGGATCGTTGTCCCTTTCTGTTGTATTTATTGAATGAGTGATGAAAGTGTCAGGGTCAAAGTTTAATGTCGATGGAAACTAGTTTGGGTGCTTTTTGTTTGAAGATAGCACGCGTCTGTCAATTACTTATTGATGAAGCATGAGCAACAATGGAATATTCTGTTAAACAATGGACCGTGCTGTTGCTTGTATTTAGTGAAATAATAATTGGTTTCGTAATGGATGAACAGTTCTTGGATTTTATGCGTTCAAATTGAAAACAAGTGCAATGTGAATGTGTCAATGCGAAAGTAGTAAATCATAAGAGATCGAAATAAGTGGAAACAAATTCAAACTTTTTATTTTACTCTGGTATAAAAAAGATGTGTAGAAAATGAGAGACATAAGTTTTGCTTACCAATCTAAATTTGTAATTTACAACAACAGAGCAATTTTCTAATATCTCTTGTTTTAATAATAATTGATAGTCTTTCCTATTCCATAACTTTCAAACACAAGGTTTGTTGAAATATTGTGGCAAAACGTATGTCACTAATAACGTTATTTCAATACTTATTTTTTTTATTGACAAAAATTGTAAATTTGGAAATATATAAAAATAATAACAAATTAATTTTTAATGACTCAAATCATATCTAGTACAAAACTCCGTATGTTTGTTTCGATGCAATTATTATGGCATTTGAGATAAAAAAATTAATAGTGAAATACTGACCTTAATTTTAGAACAAGTAATTCTGTTTGCTTAAATAAATAAATTGAAAACATTGTTGGTTATCTATTAAAGTACAGGTTCAATTTGATACTAACGATAAGTTCATACAAACATATTAATAAAAGGAAAATAGTATGAAAGTCCAAAATCTTATGCTATGCCTATAAAAACGTTTCATAATCAATCGCAAGATTTTGTAGCCTAGTTTTAAGAACCCAGAGCTATATTAGTTTTTATAGTGAACACCTGCTTAATCTCGGAACTGGTGTAGAGCAGCATTGAGCATTGTTATTTGCAGTTCAGTAATTTTCTTTAGCTTTTTTCTATTCTAAACGTAATCATTACTATTAAAAATTTTATATTAAGTATAACATTGAAATTCAACTACGAAATTTTTAAGTAATTAAACAAGAGGGAAATTAACGTAGACCGTAGAAAAATATCCATAATATATGAATTAAGTCTCCTAGACTGTACAGAAGTGTGCAGAATGCTAGTC
The DNA here is from genome assembly GCA_963978545.1 of Linyphia triangularis. Lineage (NCBI taxonomy): Eukaryota > Metazoa > Arthropoda > Arachnida > Araneae > Linyphiidae > Linyphia > Linyphia triangularis. The sequence goes on from OZ021733.1 coordinate 35,666,345, forward strand.
CAAAAGAGTTGCTGAAATAGAAATTTCAAAACTAATTTTTCTGTACCCTAAACATTATAGTCAAGATTAATGGCTGTAATAAATTTTCGCCATCGATGAAAGATTCACCGTATTAGCGTCAAGGCAAAGCGATAAATTGTTTTTAGTTTTCCGTATGGCGGTTGGCGAATCTCTTCAAAGGCAAAGAAAAGGTTTGCTGACTGAACATAATATAGCGAATAATGAAAAATGTGTCTTATGGTGTGAATTTAAATGTTTTTGTGCAAATTTACCTAATACACTTTTAGATAAAAATTAAATATTCCATAAAATTTCATTCAATTGTTTTTTGTTTTTTTTTACATTATTTTTACCAAAATTACAAATAGCAAATATTTAAATATTCATATTGTGATAATCTATGTGTGTGACAATATGTAATTAACTTTGTTCATGAATAGCTAACTTAACAGCAAAAATTTTGGAATTTACAAACAACAACTTTTATACAAAATTTTATTTAACAGAAAAATCTTTTTGAATGTTAATACCTTAACGATACCTCTTTACCCACTATCATTAAAACTCTAGCGGGTAATCGAAGCAACCGAGGCTCGTGTGTTTTTCACTCGTAATACCAAAATATCTGTGGGTGGATATAATAACGACATCCCATTAACGACCGAGAGTAATTTATTGATTAGCAAGGGGCGGGCAGCCACAAATGAAGACTGATGAATAGCAAAAGGTAAAAAAGCAAAAGGCAAAGCCATCGTTAAGCTCTGAAGAGTGGCCACGTGCAGGACTCAAGTCGATTGGTTGAAATGACATGTCACGCCAGGCTCCGAGCAGACTTTGACTTGCTAAAGGAATAGGCGGGGGACATAATGAATAGACGTCAGTCTATTCGTTATTGTCCTTATTGCCATGGATTTTGTGAAATCATATAACACTCATTTTCGTATTGATCTATTGTTCACTGCATGTTAAAGGGAGCCAACTCTGATTTAACGCATTGTGAAAGAATATTTTGTTTATTGGAGTTGAGAACACTTATGTAATATTCTTGTTCAGTGTTTTTGTCCGAAGTATTCAAATGTTAAACAGAAGTCGTAATGCGTTAAAAGTACATGTTAAATCTGTACCTTGGTAAAAAAAAAAAAAAAAAAAAAAAGAAGGGAAAATGTCCCAGGATCTCGATTTTTACTTTCTGAACGTAATGAATAAATTGGGTTGGTTAGAAAAATTGGGAGTTTTTATTTTTAGTAGAAACACTTTTTATATACGATAGTAAAAAGGACAATTACTTTATGAATTAGTGTCACCAATACTTAAGGTTTTGAACAAATTTTTTCTCTTAAAATGTTCTCTCAAAACAATTTTAACTCACATAAGTTGATTTCATGTTAATTTCTGAAATGTCTAAAATTATTTTTAATCACGACAAGTATGATTAATATATATGTGATAATATATATATATATATATACAAAAATATAATATATACACAAAAGTACTTTAAATTAACTAATATTTTAGATTCGCTATTGTTTCTTTCTCTCTAATGAAGGTACAGATTTAACAGTACGTGTCTTGTTCAAAACAAATGTTGAGTTTTTACTAACATTATTTTTACTTGAGCCACAAATGTTTACAAAGAAGAAAAATTCAAAATATCAACTGATATCCTGTGACGTAGCTGATCCATGGCGAAGTGTTTAGATTGGAGGAGGGGAGGAGATGCTGTCAGGCTAGGAGAAACGCATGTCACTTGCGTACGTGTTTGTTAAATAATGATATTAGAGTACAAACAGAAATAGTTGTCTTGCCGTGACATCCCTCATGGTGAAATAGTGGCAATTGCGTTTGTGACAAATCGTTCTCAATTACTAAACCTGTGTATGCAATAAAGAAAAAAAAAACACGATAAAAAATTATAATTTTTTTCTTCTGAATAGATTTAATAGGATTGCGTATAAATAGAGTCATTGGTATACAAAAATACAATGGTTGTGATATTTACAAATACCAGTAAATTTGTTAACGGGGTCTATAGCTTCAAATATATATACAAAATGCCTATATTTTAATGTCTATGTATTTTTTTTTCCTTCTTCATCTAAATTAGTATATGTGCTTATGCTATTTAGCCTTTTAGTCTTATAAAATGTGTTTATTTTTTTTTTATTTTTTTTTATTTGTTTGTATTTTTTCCCTTTATTTCTTTTATTGTTTCCCCAACCTTTTTTAGAACCTCCAAAGCTGCTGGAGGGTAAGGAAGGAGATTGCCCAATAGCCAAGTGGCGGCTCGTGCACTACAGCCGCCTGTACAGCCGGGCTGCATCTAAATTTATTTGTTCAAAATTAAAATTATATATTTTACAATTTTCTAAAATGACGATCCAATTTCTACGGTAAGTAAAAAAAAATCCGATAAGCGGCAATCTTCTTGCCTGGATAATTCACGGGAAAAAAACCCGCTTCCAATCAAAGAGATCTTCCTCAAAACAACAGCCGTTTGTTCCTGAAACGCGTTGCGGGATGCGACGTTGCCATGAATTGCCATGATAACCAATAGAAAGCAATAAAGTCTTCCCTCCGCGTAATGTATAACGGGGCTGGCAATCACGAATTTATTCTAACTTCGGCTACCCTTGAGAATTCGATGAGCTGATTGGTTCGGCTTGAAAATCAGCTTGAGTGAGAGTAAAAGAGGTAGGGAAAAGTAAACGGTATCTAAAAATTGGACTGTCATTTTGAAACATTGAGGGGCACCTTGTTCTTGTTCCAACCCTACATAAAAGCAAAAGCAAGGAATGAACTTTTCCGTGTTTATTTACAAACATTGTTTTATTGGCCATGTTTCATTGTGCTGGATATTATGGATAACACAAAAAGGTAGCTCTCTGATTAGACGCTTCATGCAATTACTCATCAAAGCAGTATTGTTTTTAAGTAAAAAAAACTTACATTTAGAGGTCGAAACAAAAGATATGTTTTTTTTTAATCAAAACTATACAGAATGATAGGAGTAATTGTTCGTATTTTATAATTTTATGCTATAAAAGTTAGTATTTTGTACAAATTGAAACTTAACTTCGATTTGAGTATTAAAGAATTTGCGTTTATTTTTTGTGATGTACACACTTGAAATACCGCAAAAAATAGGTCACATGTGTTTATAGTTTATCTGCTTTAAAAGAATCTCTAGATGGAATTTTTGCAAGGTAATGCTATCATCAGAAGGCTAAAGAATTACTTTAGTTTCAAGTACTATTTTGTTCTGTATATAAATTTGAATATTTTAAGCTCATTATCTAAAAAATCGTGTTTTTGACATGTGAAACTTCATTTAAACAGTGATAACTGAAGTTTGATATAATCTTTTAGAAAAATGATTTGAAAATTAAAAACTGCATTAACTATTTGATGTTTTGAACCTGAGTCAAATTGATTGGAAAAGAAAAGGAATTTTGCTAGATTTTTAAATGCATAAGTTTTTAGAAAAATTGCGATTTTTCTACTTTCGATGTTAAAAAATTCTATTAAAGAAACTATATATTCTAGCAACTTGATGATGGAGGTTCATAACATTAAAAATGATATTACGAACAATTTCCAACCATAATTTCTTTTCTTGACCCCATAAAACTCTAGTAATTGTTCAAAAATATGCTAACTAGAACGAGTTAAATTTTAATTAATTTTTGAGTAAAACTGAAATTTTTGTCATGTTAACATCATTACTAATTATGTACTTTTAAATGCAAAAAATCCATTTTTTAAGATGATAATTTAAAAAAAAAGTTCAAGTGTGATTGTACATGATTGTGGAAAGTGTGTGTGTGGTGAGGGGGGGGGGGGATTTTGGAAAGTCGCATGTTCCCGGCTGCACTAACATTTACGGCCACGGGCCACCACTGCTATAGCTCCTCCTGGATCCTCTCCTGATACTGTGGGCTCACACTAGTTCGTGGGACTGGAGCATTTATAGTGATAATTGAGTAATACTTTTGTAAACTTTTTTTTTTTTTTTTTTTTTTTTTTTTTTTAGATTTCTGTTCATTCATTCCATTGAAATTCATTGCTTTTAATTTTCGAATATACAATTTACGTTATAATATACATTCATTCATCTCTTTTGAAAAACTTTAAACATATTAGGAAATTAAACCAGTGATTTTTTTTATGTAAACTTTGTCCAAAAAAATCAAGCAATAATTTTTTCCAAACACACAAAATGCAATAGATTTTCCTTTTTTAACTAAATACTAATTTTCAGTTGTAATCAAAATTGTTTTTTAGTCTCGATAATGCCTTATTTTAAACAAAAACAAAAATTCTTATAAACGGAAATTCAAAAAGATTTTGAATAAGCAAAAACGGGTGTAATCAGTTATTCATGAAACAATTTTTTAAACTTTCGTCTGTGTGTGTACACCGTAATTAATAAGAGTTAATCAACAAGAGCTCCATGTGTTTAATAAAACATTATAAAATTTGAAATTACGTTTATCTTTGCAATAGTAATAGCAAGTCTCAGAAATATGGAAGAAATATCAGTGGGACTGCCATCTATTAGCCTAATGTTGAACTAATAGCTGTATCATTTAATTGTCTTCAATGTCTTATTTCATTTATTTGATAAAACTATTTCTGTGACTTCTCAATTTACAAATTTAGACATTATTTTTATTTACCTTTTTGTATTAACAAAATACTTTTTCCAATTTATTTATATACTTTTCATGCAGATTTCATTCAGACAATAAAAAACCTGACAACACAACACAGTATAAAATTTGCACTGTCAAATAAACACCACATAATTCAATACATGTAGTAAAAACCAAACGGTATAGTGGCTAGCGTGTTAGCTTCTGGACCGCGAGGTTGTGGGTTCGAGTCTTGGGACAGAATTTAATACATGTAGTAAAAACCAAACGGTATAGTGGCTAGCGTGCTAGCTTCTGGACCGCGAGGTTGCGGGATCGAGTCTCGTATTAGGCATGGGTGTTTGTAAATGTATGTTGGCTTATCTAATGACGAATGTTTCGACGCATTATCACCCTCGTGTTGCTGACGGCGCCAGATAATCTGAAAACAACCAAGCATGTAGTAAAAAAATTAACAAATATTTGTGAGAAAAAGTATTGGAAATTACGCAGCATCTTGCAAATTACATTGTAAATGTTTCAGGGTTCCAAACAGATTATTTTAGTTTGGTCCACAACTTTCTTCAAAATAACAAACTTGATAACATTTTGTCTTTGAATGATTTTATTGTTTTAAAGTTATGGCAAAACTAAAATCTACCAGTTTGGAAGGTTATCCTTTCTTTGCCTGAAGTATATAACTATTACCATGATTTCAGTATGTAATTCTAGTAACGAGTAACCATGGTTAAACAGTGCCTGTTTCAACTAAGATCATTTTATAAAAATATTATGCATGAAATTGTTACCCTTACAAAAAAAAAATTAAATAAATAAATAAATGAATAGCGTTTTGAGGAAAAAGAATACAAGAGATGATTTAAACTTTAGCCAAACATCGTGAATGATGTTTTAAACCATACTAAGAAGGCTCTCTAATAACATTTCGAAAATCAATACTTATAGTTGAGGCGTTGAGTGCCAAGTTGGTCATTAAATAAATCACATTTGACATGGATGGTTTTAACAAAATAGGGTAGAAGCAACCTTCACATATGGAAAAATAAACATCATGAGATGATATTTTCTGGGACTCAACAGCTCAATTGTAGTCATGAAAGCACACAACCAATGGCAAAAATAAGAATTTTTGTAATATTCAAAACTAAAAAATATTTTGATTACATAATTTCTTAGATCTTAGGTAAAAAATAAGCTATGTAGTTGCTTGCCTGAAGGGTTGGCCATTACTACTTCATCTCAAAGAATTCCCAGTGGGGAATAAGGAAATAAGGCTCTGAGAGCATGTCAGAGCAAAGAACATGTGGGGGAGGGAGGAGAAGGCTAAGCAAATGCTCGTACTAAAGTAGAGGACATAGGAGCCCATAAAAGGATAGGGCACATTTCTCAAATCTGTGACAATAAATTAAGTTTTTAAAAAACAAGTACATTTTAAAGTAAAAAATACACAGGCCAAAGAAAACATAATTAACACACTGCTCTCAAATACACACTCAGCATAAACGTTATAGTTGTTCGTTAGCCAAGTTTTATTAAAATAATTTTCCAAAAAGCTGCATAATTTCTTAGATCTTAGATCATAAATAAATTATGTAGTGCTTGCCTGATGGGTTGGCCATTACTACTTCATCTCAGGTAGTTCCCAGTGGGGAATAAGAAAAGAAAAAGAGAATAAGGTGCTGAGCGCTTGCCAGAGCAAAGAACAAGTAGGGAGGGGGGGGGGGGGGAGCAGGCTAAGCAGATGCTCGAACTGTACATGGATCACATAAGTGGATATGACATGTTTGACAAAACTGTGATAATAAATTAAATTTTTAAACACAGATACATTTTGAAGACAAAAATACACAGGTTACACACTTGCATGGCCTACGTCTTAAATAAAATATAAATTAATAAAAAAAAAAGTAAAATCATGAAATCTTGCAACCTTTGTTGGGTGAATTTAAATTCTGAAAGCTCATGACGATTCACCATGATGGATCGTGGGTGAATTGTCCTGGGTCTCTTGAACTTCTTCTACACAATAGGATCATAATTGATGATGACTGTAATGTGGAGGTGTACACTATTTTCAATTTTAACATGATGATCATGCGACATAGTTAAGATACAGTTGTCAATTGAGTCTAGGCCCAAATCTCTCAAGATGATGTTGTCACGCACATACCGAGTGCATTTGGCCGACCAAATGGTATAGTGATTAGAGTGCTAGCTTCTAGACCGCGAGGTTGCGGGTTCGAGTCCCGTGTAAGGCACGGGTGTTTGTAAATGTATGTTGGCTTGTCAAATGACGAATGTTTCGGCGCATTATAGCCCTCGTGTTGCTGACAGCGCTAGATAATCTGAAAACAACCAACCAACCAACCATTCAGAGTGCATTTGACCTACATAATTTATTCTTGAATCCTGAATAAATAGGTTTGTTAGGGTGTTCAGCGCAGAACGCCAGTATACCCTTTCATCATAAATATGTACAAATATAAGTTTATAAAATCATAATTTGGCACAGGAAAACAATTATAAAATGGACAGAGTCAGGACAGTACACTACAACAAAACAGAAATTTGGCCAATGGGCACTTATCTTGATTAATAGTGAAAATGAACATCACAATTGATGCACAATTTAGATAATAAATGGACAAGCTCAGGTTGAAACAGTAAAAGTGTAGTGAAGAAGGGGATTAGCCCCTTCTATTAAATTGGGTTGGTTGGTTGGTTGTTTTCAGATTATCTGAAGCCGTCAGCAACACGAGGGCTATAATGGGCCGAAATATTCGTCATTAGACAAGCCAACATACATTTACAAACACCCATGCCTTACACGGGACTCGAACCCGCAACCTCGCGGTCTAGAAGCTAGCACGCTAACCACTATACCGTTTGGTCGGCCTATTAAATTGGGACTGCAAAGGCAGTTAGAAAGGAGGAAATCTATTCAAAGTTATCTATTATATTTTTTTGGCTAGGATTGCGTCTGATAACGCAAATGCCGCAAAAGGTCTAATTTTACTGTCCTCTGGGAGAACTTCATAGTTTATGTTAGATTGTAAATTCGAGTTGGCCCACTTGGCGTTTTTATAGATGTTTATACTCAATTTCGCCAAATCTAGCTCTAAGCATTATGTACAATGAATTTTAGAAAGATCTATTGGTTACGATAAGTTCCAAGATTTTTCTAAACAGATTGCAATGTAATTTTTACCACTCTGTACATGTCTAAAAATACTGAACTAGATGTCTGTAAATGACGACGAAAATGTTCTCTTTCGTTAAACTAATTATTTCTTTATTCATTCAAAATCTTATCACAGCAATTAAATAAAAAAAAATTCTATATTGTTAATCACTTTTAATTTTTTTATATAAATAAAACACCACTTCTCTGAAAAAAAAACCCTCGCTTTGCCCCTGAAGAAAAAATAATTTATAAAAAAAAAGCAAGAATATGGTTTTTGATGGCAGCGTTTTCGTTTTTCGTAAGTCGAGTTTTATCAAAATAAACTATCAAAGAACCTACGCAACTTCATCTAGCTCTAAGTATTATGTGCAATGAATTTTATAAAGATTTATTGCTTACGACAGGTTCCAAGATAATTCTAAACAGATTGCAGTGTAATTTTCTAAATATATTGAAAATATATTGAACTAGATGGTGGTAAATGACGACAGAAATGTTCTCTTTCGTTAAACTAATAATTTCTTTATTCATTCAAAATCAATCACATCAATTAATTAAAAAAAATTATATTCTTAATCACTTTTAACTTGTTTACATAAATAAAACACCACTTCACTGTAAAAAAAGACTCCTTTTGCTCCTGAAGAAAAAATAATTCATAAAAAAAGCAAGAATATGATTATTTTGCGCTTAAGTAAGGAAATTTTAAAGCGCACATTAGAGCACAAACCCCTTAACCAATTCCGTATTTATTTACATGCATTAACCCTATTCGTATGTATTCCGAATTCCGAATGAATCCCTCGTGTTTCTGCAAAGTCATTCATTCTCAACTGCCTGAGGTGACATTGTAACAGAACGCGAAATAATGCCTCATTATGGTAAGTGCATATCCATGTCAAACATTATGCATTGGTAAGTACTCAATAGAAGAAATCTTGCAATGGCGTGCCAATTGTGACCGAAACAGGGTGATGTGACTCTTGCTACAAAATATCATTACACATTATATGAAAGCAAATGGTTGTTAGTAACGCCCTTACTACCCAAAGTCACTACTTACAAAGATGGATTATTGCAATTATGGAATTTCATATTCTTTTGTTAAAGTTAGGATATGTTTATCAACAAAAGCTTATTACGATTTTTTGTTTTCCAGAACGAAAATTTTTTATGTTCGATTTTTTCAGTGGTTACTAAGAAATTGATAGTTTGTCTGACATATGATCAATAGTGTAACTGACGGCCCAGCTGAGACCGCAATGTGGGAGGGGGAGAGAGAGAGACTGCGGCTATGTGGGACTTGCTGATGCGAATAATAAAACTAAACAGCTACCAGAAAAATAACAAAAAATAATAATAGCTCCAAACAAATTATATTTTAAAATTTGTTACTCTAACCAAATTCGTAAAAATACTCTAAGAGACAAATAAAAATAACGTCCCCCTGCCATTCTATTTGAAACTGCTTGATTCAATGAAATATTGCACAAATTACAATTCCACCAATTCTCTGCTGGTAGCCTTATTACAAATAAAGCTAATTTTTTTATTTTTTTTTTTATTTTTTTTTTTATTTTTTTTAATTTTTTTTTTAGAAAAGACTGTTTTAATCGATGAAAGAAATATGTGGTTTGTTTCACAATGAAGAGAGAGATATATTTCAGATATCTTAAAAAAAGAGACTGTATAGTGTGTGATGAACTATATATTGCTATTTATTCATTACACGATTGACAATCATAATACACAAAAGTTACTCGATTTTTTTTTTCTTTTTTTCTTTCTCGAATGTGGTTTGAATTTTGCACACGCACAGTTTCATGGCACCTTGTTACTTATTCAAGTGTCACCTTAAACATAAAAAATGTGATAAAAATTCCAAAACAAAGCAAGTTTAACTTATTTTGGGATAACAGAACATGTGAGTACTGATTTAATTATTAAATTTTTTTTAAGAATATTCATCGGGAGCGCTTTACCAAACATAATCGTTCATAAAAATGTAACAATATGAAAGGTTTTTTTATTTTGCTCTTTATGAACCTTGTAAATTGAAAGAGGGCGCCGTTTCTTATAAACCGTAAATAACCATACTTTGATACATTTCTACCTGGTTATAATATTTTTTATTCACAGTCATATTGCGAAGAAAAAGGTTACTCTTCACTCGACAATTATCAATTTCGAAAAATTATTAACAATATTCTTTTGCAGAGGGATCCCAACTGACAACGTTACGCCACTGCTTATGATTTAGAAACTAAAACTTATCTTCTTGTATAAATTATAATATTCTAAAATAAGTTCAAAACTAAATTAAAATCAGTACTTTCAGATAATTTTATTTATGTCAAGGTTAATAAAGGTATGTATTTTTTATGCTTAACGTATGTTTTAATTTTTCTGACCAGCCCAATTTATTTACTTAAAGTTACACGAAAATATTTTAATGTAACAAATAAATATCTTGAGTAATATTGCTGTGATTTGGGGGATTAAATCTACAAAATATTTAAATATTAAACAACTTTTGTAGTATTCAGGCACATTTGCATACTACCCTAGAATTAATTTTCTTAGCTATTAATCACTAAAAAAACACACTCCACTTAGAATATACTAACTCTTCAGTATCGATTTCAAAAAATACCTTATCACTTATAAAATTCAGTTTTCCAATTTATTGGTTTATCGAAAAACAAATTTAATTATAACAAAAACTCCACTCCCACCTTATTAGATTTTAATACGATGACAAGATTAGACGTACAATTTATCCCTCCCCAGGCATTGCTTTTTTAAATGAATTCTTTCCGTATTTTTTAAGCATCGACCAAAATCGAAAATTCCAAGTTCCGCTAATTGCATTCATTCTCAGTTATTATCGCTCCAAAGTCCCTCATCATATGATCCTTAAGTCCATAGATTGACATGGTTAATAATCATATTGTATGCACAAAGGAACGGGTAAAAAATCCAATTAATTGTATAATAAGTAGGGGGAGATTATACCTGTATTATCTGTTCATAGGCAGCAAGCTTTTATTAAAAACCGATAGATGCAGCTAATTTTTCTGTTGATGAATTGCCAATCTCAGTTCTTGCTATTAGATTCAACGCGCCATCTGACGGTGGAGGTGTGAACAAGAAGTGGATGATAAGTATTATCCTATTAATATTCATTGGCTTCTAAGGGACCTCTATCGTATTTTTTCCCACCTATCATTTTTATTCCCTTTTGTTTTCCTTCATCAGATAATAGCAGATGATTTATTGGCAGAAAGCGGCTTAAGAGATAATGACGGATTAAAGTTGAAACCTGCATGAGATGACCCACATTGTCTAGGGGAATATTTTGTCCTTACCACCCACCCTACATTATTTTTATATCGTTTTTTTCTTTTTTTCTTTTCATTGTTATTATCTTTCCTACCAGGGTCATTACTCACTACGGAAAAGAGATGCCAAAATCTATTTAAAGTTAATGTGAGAATTGTTCAGGATAACAATAGCATTTAACATTTTTGGCAATTTCAAACATTTTTCTTCTGTACTTTACTTGGTTGGTTGTATTCAGATTATCTGGCGCCGTCAGCAACATGAGGGCTATAATGCGCTGAAACATTCGTCGTTAGACAAGCCAACATACATTTACAAACACCCATACCCAACACGGGACTCGAACCCGCAATCTCGCGGTCTAGAAGCTAGCACGCTAACCACTATATCGTTTGGTATGCTTGTACTTTAATTGAAAAGGAGCAAAAGTTTGAAATGGCCAATGAGAAGTATCTCCGAATTCATTATTCAAATCCCTTGTTCATTCGTATGAATTTTGGTATAAATTTCAATATTTGTTCGGTCGTTTGAAAAAGAACAAACTTTCGCAATACCAATTGCGTCCACCACTCCACTTAACACAGTTGCTTTATATTCATTCAGAATGGACAACTGAAACTTGAGAATTCTAGTATCTGCAGATGGGACCGGCAACGGGTTCCATTAGTCACAATTAGAGACGGGGTAAATGAATGGATTTTATTGGCTGATACATGGCATTAGCTATTTTCGAATTTATTTGAGCTCCAATTGATCATTCAAAATTTTACTTTTTATTTCATTGGTTGGTTGTTTTCTGATTATCTGGCGCCGTCAGCAACACGAGGACTATAATGCGCCGAAGCATTCGTCATTAGACAAGCCAACATACATTTACAAACACCCATGCCTAACACGGGACTCCAACCCGCAACCTCACGGTCTAGAAGCTAGCACGCTAACCACTATACCATTTGGTCGACTTTTATTTCATTAATTTTTTTAAAAAATTTTTATTAGTAATTTTGCCACTTTTGTTTGCGCATTTCTCAACCTACCCCATCAATTTCCTTCCCAGTGTTACTAGTAATGCACAATGATATTTTTTGAAACCGTAATTTGTACTCTATATATAAGATTCTGTAACAACGTCTATACTTTTCTCACAATTTGAACCCTAATCCAAGGATGGCGAGTAGCCAGAAATTGAATACGTTCAACAACTTGACGCCGAGTGTGATTTGCTGTGAAAGTGATACGAAAGTATGACAATTTATTTTTAGATAAAAAAATAGCTCGAAATTTCTCGCTCAGATAACGCTTAACTTCATGGGAAAGATTCTTTTATATGCTATACTCATTTTTAAATCCTTTATATTAACTTCGATTTTGTGTGTGTGTGGCTGTGTCGGTCGATGGCGGGCAAATCTGCGGTGACCTAATTAACCCACCCCTCCCGTTATCCGTTATCCAATTGGGCTGAAACTTGGCAGATAGATTCATTGTTGATGACAATGCATTCTATCAAATTTTGGGAATTGTCACTGTCACTAAAAGGTCACTTTTACGGAATACTAATTAAACCAACTTGCCGTCATCCAATCGCGCTGAAATAGCATTTAACCGATCATTGAAAAAACTATTTCCTGTTACGAAAATTATTTTAGTAAATAAATAATAAAATTGTTTTAATAAGAATAAATAAGAGATGGTTGGATGTGTTTCTGAATTAGACAACACGCATTTACATTTGACTCACAATGGTGTAAGCACTTAAATTCACATTCAATTATAATGAATAAATTTTGAAAAGTTTTTTACCGCATATTTTTCTGATATAGATGATTTGAATATTTTAAATTAGATGCCAACACATAATTAGCTAATTAATTGCTAATTGTACAAAGTGTAAGCACGTTCGGGGAAATTTTCTGCGTTACTTTTCAGGCTTTTATCTTGAAGGAATTTTTTTTTTTTTTTTTTTTTTTTTTTGTAATTCTTTAAAGCATGACCAATGGCTATATTGTGTAAGTAATATAAAAATCTTGTATTATAAAAGTTGTTTAACACTATTTGTTTTAATTTTAAATACTTTGTATTAACTTCGAATTTGTGTCTGTGTGAATTGATGGGTATGTTTGTGCCTGACAGGCAAATCTGAGGTGGCCTAACTAACCCACTTGTCATAATCCAATCGGACTGAAAATTGGCAGATAGATTCGATGTCGATGACAATGCATTCTATTAAATTTTGGGGGCTTTCACTGCCACTAAAATGTCACTTTTAAGCACTCTTCTATCTTCAGAATACAAATAAACCAACTTGCCATCAGGCTGAAGGGGCAACCCCCCCCCCCCCCCGCAATTGTATGAAATCTTGTTTTACCACTTTCCCTTCTTTTTTTTGGGGTAACTTGTTATATGTACAGGGTTAGCATGAAATAAGTTGGAGGGCTATAGACTGTGTTCTATTGGTCCAAATGAGTTAAAATTTGAACTACCGATAATTCAAATGATGAGCTTTACATTTATTAAATAAAAAAATTAGCACCAAACTTCACCAAAAGATGGCACTGTAATATACATAAACACATTTAATATGCTTTATACATGTTAAATAACAAACAAAAAAAAGTTACATTAACACAGCTCTATGTGTCCCCCTTCATGCTCAGCAATGTGCTCTAATCTCTGAACCATATTTTCTACGGCTGACCAGAATAAGTCTGCTGGAATATCCAGACTATAGCGCTCAATGCAGTCCTTCAGATCTGTCACAGATGCCGGCCTTTTAATGTAGACATTGTTCATGAGGAAACCCTACAACCAAAAGTCGTAGGGGACGATACCTGGTGAACGAGGAGGCCTTGTTAATGGAAAATCACGGCTGATCACAGGTGAATCTGTAAAATGCTGTCTTAGCAATTCCTTTACACTACGATCAATGTGAGAAGTTGCACCATCCTACATAAAAATTAAGTCTTGAAGGCATCCGCGCTCTTGAAGTTGCGGGATTACAAAATTCCTCAACATATCATGATACCTTTGACGGAACAAATATGGATTCCATTTGCAATTATCTCTTCAAAAAATACGGTCCAATGATGAAGGTAGCTGTAAAACCACACCATACTGTTACTTTTTCAGGATGCAAGGGTTGTTCCTGGATAGCGTGAAGGTTTTCCGCTACCCAAATTCAACAATTGTGGGTATTAACTTGCAACTTAAGGCAAAAGTGGGCTTCGTCTGTCCACAGAATGTTTCATAGCCAAGTGACGTCAACCACCATTCGAGCAAGAAACTGCAGTGCAAAGGTTTTACGAACTTCCTTGTCCCCGTCCTGCAATAGGTGCACAGGCTTGATTTTGTATAGATAAAAATGCAAAACCCGCCGCAAATTTTTTTTGTACAGTGGAATACGGCATATCCAATACACGAGAAACAACTGGTTAATTGACAGCGCGGTAGCCACATTTTTGACGTTGGACGATAGGATTTACTTTCGTCCTCTAACTGGAAGAATGTCAAGATGCCCAGTTGTTTCAAATTTCTGCATCAACTTGCATAATGCATATGTAGACATTAATCATCTTCGTATCTGCTTCATACGATGCAATTCTTTTACAGCTGCAACGGAGTTCTGCTGGTTCTGGCAGAACAATTTTACCAATAGCGCTGAAACTCAAATGATGTTTCACAATTTCAATATATGCAAATAAAACCTTGTGTATTACAGGGCCATCTATTGGAGAATTTTGGTACTAATATTTTTTTTTATTTAATAAATATGAAGCGCAACATTTGAATTATCTGCACTTCAAATTTTATCTCATTTGGACCTATAAAACGCATTATAGTGACCACAAAAGAGGGCAACTTATTTCTTGTTTACCCTGTATTTCATCAAATCTTCAACCATAACCCCCCTCCCCCCTTCCCCACGAAAAAATCCTGGCTACGGGCTTGGCAAACACTTTAGGCAAACATCAAGGTATAAAGCTATTGCTCTAGAGGTTTAATTCTAACAATTATAATATCAGTTTCAATTGGAAACATAAGCACCGCAGGATTTCTTATTGAGGGGTATGCAAAGTGGTAAAAACTTGCTTTCAAATCTTGATTTTTTCAAAAAATGTAGTTGAATTTGTACTAAAATATTATTGAGGAGTTGAGTTCCTAAACAGACCATCCCACAATTTGATTTTTGGTGTTTCTTCCCAGTTTTTACAAAACCATTCATGCAACCAAATCTAATGGCCATTGATAAAATTGTGCGATGGTTCGTTCTGCACTCAGCTCCTCAGTTTATAGTTTTCTGCTCACATTTTTAATTTGAAACTCATATTATACAAGGTGGTCATAAAGAAACTTTGCTGGAGTGGCAAGAGTTTTGGCTTTTGAAAATTTAATAGGAATTGTCACTGCCCTGCCTGGTTTGCCTATGTTTGGGAATGACCCGGAAAAAATATACATAGACTTATCCCAACTTATTAACAATATCGCATCCAATAAATAATAGTTTAAAATATTTGATCCAGTAAAAGATATAATGCTCTCTTCTTGAATACTTAGCTTCATCATTGCCCGCCTTATGGCTGTTGGGTTAGCGCTCTGATCTCGAATGCGAAAGGTTCCGGGTTTGAATCCTGGATTATACATGGTGTTTGTTGTGGTTCGGAATCCACGTTAAGCTGTAGGTCCCGGGCAAATTAGTCGTTATTATGCTAGAAAGTAGGTCGTTGAGCGTATAAACCAACCAACTTAGTTTCATCAAGTTGAATAATTATAAAAGTTTTTAATGTATCATTGATTTTAATCAATTTTCAGTAGATGTTAATTATGGAAGTAAGTTTCCTTTTTTCAACTTGATGGACTAGTTCAAATCACATGATCCAATTTTGAATTCAGTACAAAATTCTTTTTTGAAAGTGCCAGCTTATCTGAAAACGAAGACATAAATTGTTCAGTTATTTGTATATATAATTTGGGTTTGCCGAAAGAATAGATTAAATCTAGAATTCATGACCCTCTATAGAGGGAAATTGAGACAACGAAAAGATTATAAAAAAAACCTCTAATAATGATCAGGGAAAATATGTTAAAGTATAATTACCATAAAACTTCAAGAAACAATAATCACGGTGAAATTAGAAATACAACTGGTGATTGTGTTGAGATCTATAATGAATGGATAGCGTGCAATTCTTTCCCAGATACGAGGTTCAAATGTTATATCACGCATGTTAAATAAACATCTTTGCCAATGGCAAAAATATCTGCGTACCTCAAAAGCCCATAAGTCATTACATGAAACACTATTGCATAAGCGGTTGCGGTTAAGTAGATATACCAAATGAATAAAGTTCTGCATTGATCGGGAAATCGGAATGGTCATTTTCGCTATTTACTGAATAAACAACGAAAAATCTACTTTATAGTAAGAAAAGTGATTAGGCCTTATATAAAAAAAAATTAATGTCGCAAAAAAAAACCACTGCACATTACTTCGTCTTTTCGTATTTAACAAAGTTTGTTATTGAAATCAATCTGATAAACATGTTTGTGCAAGAGTATTGCTAAAATTCATACAAAAAAAATGTTGACAAAATCCAATTCGGATATAGTCGGATTCCATAATTCCTTATGGAGAGTGATTTGAGGACCAAAATGAAAATATTTTATTGGCTAGTAGAACCAGCAAACAGCTCAGCAGAAACAAAAATCCCAACCAAACCAAAAGCTTCAATTGATAATTCGTGATTCGTTTTTTAACTTCACCAATAACTTTTACCATTAATAATTTGTTTATACTTTTAATAAATTTCGGCAACTGTCCCTTGATTTTACCTCTCAATATTAGGCTTCTAATGGTGATTGACTACCAGGGTTAATTTTCTAATATATTTGCCAATTTGATTACAATCCCCAAAGTATTTTTGTGCAATATTTAGAAAGTGCTTCTTGTTCAAAGTGACATTTAAGAGTAATCGACTGTCTTCAAAAAATTTATTTCGCAAAACATTTTCCTAATCACAGCTTTATAGCATGTGACTTTTTTTACCAGAGATTTTAAATATATAAAAGTTTATTTACAAATTTTGAAGAATTATTAAGTGCAGATGAATTTTTTTTATTAATTTTATTTTTTAGCATTTCAAAATTAGTTTATTGGTCACACTGTTTATTTTAGAGGCATCATCTTTTCAAGATGATGCCACTAAAGTTGAGCGCCAGAACGGACCATCCCATAATGTTTATCTTCCCTTTGAAGGCTATTTCTACCCCTGTTTTGTTAAATTAATTCATACCAAATGTGATTTATATGATGAACAACTAAGCTGCCCATGAAATAAAACACATTTGACATGAATGGTTTTAACAAGACGGGGTTAAAACAGCCTTCAAGAAGAAAAATAAACATTGTGAGACGGTCAAAACAATTGATACCAATTGTGATTTATATCATGGACAACTAAGCTGGCCATTAAATAAATCTCATTTGCCTTGAAGGGTTTTAACAGCCTTCAAAGAGAAAAATAAACATTGTGCGATAGTCCGTTCTGGCACTTAACGCCTCAAATAGTTAGTATCGCATATTTCCCCTTGTAATCAATAACTTTTAAAGTCGTTTTCTAGTTCCAAACGAAAATATTAATTAACATTGATTCAGACAGAAAAATTTGTGTATATTAAATAGAAACTTTAGTACTTTTCTTCAAATCTATAAGTACTTCAATATCTAATTTTGAAATTTCAAATCTCATTTCCAAGTACTTTGAACCTGCATCTTTCAACCAATAATTGTGATCAAATTCAATCAGCTAGTTGTATTATAAAAGAGTAGCAGAATGCAGATTGCAGTGTATAATATTTTGGTCACTACTATTATTGCATTCCTCTCAAAGTCAACTATATTGTAAACAGGCCAACAGCAAAGGAATAAACTCCTCGTTTTTTAACTAAAATAATAAAAAGGAAAGTAAATTGGTATGACTTGCAGAACCCAAAACAAAAATGAAAGTAAGTGTTTCCCAAAAGCCCAAAGCCTAGTTCTGAAGCATTTTTATGGTTATTAATCACCTTTCTAAAACTTCTTTTAGAATTTTTACCGTCGATAACATAATTCTATCCATTAAGTTTGACCTAATTACAAAGCATTGTTATGTATAGTTTTAAAGTGCTACAGGAACTACCCTTTTTAATTCTCGCAACTGTCTCAAGATATCCCTTTCCATCAAGACCAAGCCTCTATTTCCTAAAAAAAGTTTCCAGAAGGATTTAAATTTAGAAAGAAGCATTTTATTATTTATGAACTTCTCTCCCGTTTTGAGCCTTTTTTCAGCAGCCTTGCCTCAATGAAAGTAATCCTCGAATTCTGACTCAGACAACGACATGTCTACTTCCCTCTAACAACAAAAAGAAAGTGGAAAGAACAAAATTGTGTCAACCAGTAAATGGAAACTAAAAGATAAAGGCGGGGGTGTTCATCAATCAAAGAAATTCTGTATCGCCAGAACATATTTACCGATATTGAAAGCTAAAATTTAGTTAAAAAGCATTTTGAGGGTTGCGAATCTCCCTCCAAAAACTTGCTGTAACAATGCCATGATCTATTCGTCTGAGATCAATCCCCTAAGTTGCTAACAAGAGAAGATGAAAAACTTTTTGGATCACCAAAGTCTGATTCCCTAAGAAGCAACCATCACACTTTCTCCGTCCACGACAAAGGAATCACGTCAGCCATCAACAACAAAAAAAAAAAGGGGGGGGGGGAGAGGGAGGGACAAAATAAGTTGTGTCGAGTTATAGAAACTAATAGAAATAAGAAAGAAAAGGGGTGGGCGTCCAACAAGCAAAGAAATTCTCCATTCCCTAAACATGTTTCCCGAGAGCTAAAAACTTGTTGAAAAGCATTTTGATGGTTATTGGTCTCCCTTCCGAAACTTCCTGTAGCAAGGTCTCCGTCAATAAAAGCCCACCCCCTCCTGGTTCCGAACATTCCACATCCTTTCCGGCGGCAAAGAAGAAAAAGGAAAAAGTTCCACCCCAAAAAGCGTCGAACTTTAAGTAATCCACGAGTGCTTCCTTGTGGACAGAGTCGAAACCAATCAAGTTAATGGAAGCGAAGCCAGAGCGTCACGAAATCAAGTCCGCAAATATTTGTTCTCCAGCCCAAGGACCTCATTAACGTGTCCGCCATCTTAGTTCTGCGCCCACTTCATCACATGCACCTGTCTAGGGTCACGTGGCTATGGATACTGGGAAGGGATTGGCCAAGGGCTTGTACGGTATTCTCATTTTGGTTAGGTATTTTTTTCTTTTTTTTTTTCTTCTTCTTTTTATTTTCCAAAAACGTTTTTAGGGGGCTTTTTGCCTGTTTTGTTTCTTAGGCTCGTTGCGAATCATGAAAACTTTTTGTCAGAAGTTAATCTATTGCATTGGTGATGGGTGATAAACTTTCCTTTTAGGGAAGCATTGAAAAGGAAAGGTAATTCACGCACTTAAGTAATGCATCGAAGTATTATCCACTTCCACAAACTTTTTGAGATAGTACTATCTCAATTGAATAGCACTGTTGTTGCGCAGCGATTTCTATTCTATAAATTAACTAAATTTCAAAAGTCAAAAATGTGTAAACATAAAAAAAATTATATTAGAAAATAGGCCAATTGTTTCTGTTAACAATTCATTTAACAAGGAAAACAGAAACACCAACTAATTTTACATTACAATTCTCCTTATTTTGAAGTATTTGGTAGACCAAATATAAGTTCGATTCTTCAGTGATTCATCCTTTGTCAACCAGACAAATTCATGTTAGTTGTTTTATATCACTAAACTTTTTGAACTAAAATATACTCAAACTAGAGCCTAAAAGAACTTTCGTTGACTATGAATAGAAAACAGTACGAAACAGTATTTTAGAATAGTATAATGCTTTGAGCATTCAATACTATTACTACATAAACTGCAACCCGATTAAGGATGGAACTACCTTTACTTTAGTTAAAATAAATAGTAGTCCAGTTAGATAAACTTGCAATACAAACGTTGGGCTTCAAAACTTTCTTGAGCAAAACTACCCCCTAATGAAATTCAAAAGCAGAGGGGAGGGAATAAATAACACAAGTGAAGACAGGAATCGTTCCTTCCCAGTTTGGAAAAAGCTCAACAAGTGGTGGCTCTAAAAGCCCTTTGCCACGCAGGACTCCAGTTAAAAAGTCTCTATAAGAGTCTCTTGGAGTCTTTAAGTGAGCGGCTAGTCTTTGGTCATTCTGTTGTTGGAACTCTTCCCAAGGACCCCACACGAAGTCTGTAGCAAAACCTAAACTGCGTAGCCATCTTGTCGAACCTGCAAGAGATTCTACGAGTCGCATCTTCTAGAAACTCTTGAAGTCGGTCTGCTTATAAGTTTCCTGAGAACAGTTGGTTGTGGTCAAAGTTCAAGACAATCGGAAAGAGATGTGGGACTTGGAGAAGATGCTACTTAAGGATGAATAATCGAGAGGAAGACTTGTCTTGATTGGGTTATTGTGAGAGAGAAGGAGGGAATCGAGATTTAAGTTGCCTTCTCACGGGACCTGTGATATTTGGATAACTTTGAGAAAGTCGATTTTCTTTTTTAATAATAGTACATTGTTTTTAATGTTATGAGTGATAGTCATATTTTCTTGCCTAATACTACTGATGCTTTAATTTTTGTCACAGTATCAGCAGTATAATTAAAATTACTCTTTCAAGATATTTAATTCTAACTGTACTAAGTAAGAGCAATGCAATTAAATTTTAAACAAACTTAAGGAGAATTAAAATATTGTATTTGAAAATAAAAAAAAATTAAGAATTAAAATTAAAAAATAGAAAAAATTAAAATAAAATAAAACATGGCAGTTTTTCCCAGTACTCTTCATTCGGCAATGCTGTAATAAAAAATCAAAAAGTAATAAATTTTAAATTGTGGTAGTAAAATGTAATACTTTATTTTCCTGCAAAACCCGTTTTTTAGCTTATTTTATTGTTGTTCCTCTTTTATATACTATATTCATGAAGACTCTGTAGAAGAAAATATTCAGAAGATATTGTGTTTGGGAATATAAAGGATTAGCAGTTTAAAAAAAAGAAAGACCGAGAGAGACTATCACTCTTAACAAAGATACATTAGTCGTAGTGAACGGATATGTTAGATCGTTTGCTGGTTCAGTAACTCCCAAACTGAGGTTCAGGGTCCTATCCAAGACAGTCTGAAAGACAAAAGAATAAAAATAAAAAACAGTTATTATGTTTCGCATGTTATAAAAACTTTTTATTTATTACAATAACTTTTAATTTATAACAAACATTTGTAGTACACGTTGCGTTGCCAGTAAATCGGTTTTTGGCCAGCATGAGTTCATGAAGATGAATCATCCTCCATACTCTTTTAAGACTTAGAAATCGCAGACTCTTTCTTGCATTCTAAACCGAAAAATTTGCTGAAGGGAATAAGGTTTGAGGATTTTGAAGACATCAAATACACCGTAACGTCAGAATCGAAGAGCATTCCAAAAAAGGACTTTAAAAGTTGTTTCCAAAATTTTTACAGTCAAGCACTGAAGTGCATTACGGCAGATAGAGATTACTTCGAAACATATTAAATGGGCAGGTAATTCACATAATATTTTCCGGAGTTATTAGATCAATCCTGGAAATTTATAGGCGGAAATTTAAACATTGAATAATTAAGGTTGTTTATAACTATTTGTTTTAATTTTCATTATTAATGACATTTTTTCCTTTTGTTGGACAATATTACCCATTTTTCGATTGAAATTATTTAGTCCATTTATTTCAAAAGGGTTAAGTTATAATTTTTACCTGATCAAATAGAAATTAAACAGCGAGGAAATAACAACTTTTCAGTGCAGGTGCATTCCATGTCAAATCAACCAATGGTCTAAGCCATGATATCCCATTAATTAATTAATAATTTTTGTATCAGTGCCATTTGTAAAGTTTACAAATTTTCTGACTTTGGGGCTATAGTCTTTGAAATATGGACTTTTGAAAAATGTAAAAATGAACTCATTTTTTGCAATGTTTTGATATCTTCAAACTTATGTAGATTAAAACTATTAAAGTTCAACAAGACTATATTTATCAAAAATGATTTTAATATAAAACATCAACAAATATACATTTTTTTTAAATTTCAAAAAGGCATATTTTATGTATGTATGTATGTATTTGTTTATTTTTGAAAAATTATATGTTGAGGTTATCAATTGACTACTTGTTTGCCAAGTTTCAGAATAGGACACAAACAGGCTTCTATAGAAATAATTTTTATATGTATGGTGATCATTGAAGCTGGAGTTTAACATACGAATATTTTGGTTGGAAGGCATTGAAAGTATATCTATTAGTCTATTTCACAATTTTACTTTGAAACTTATGATCGAGCTTGATATTTATCAAATATAATGTGGTTAAATAACACATTGAAAATTGTTTGTTGGACATGTATTGGCTTATTGAAATTTTTTAACCTAATGATAAATAATGTAGGATTAAAGCATACGTAATCGAACTTCACACATGAATGAATCCAACGACTTCCCCGATGGGCTCAAGCTACTAAAAGAAGCATTATCTAAAGTATTTGAAAAAAAAATAATTCATGAAGTAACTCATAACTGATGGATCTCAGTGAGCAGATGTACCCTGATCAAAATAATTAAAAGTAGTGAGGATTTTTTACAAGAATATATGGAAACTCTACTGAAACTTAAAACTCACACTTATATAGCAATGGTCAAAAGAAGATTTATTATATAGATTAAAAAAAATTGAAATGAAAACAAATAGCCCAAAAAGCACAGCAGTATTGGCCAATGTCGGAAAAGGGGTTCCAGAAGATTGACCAAACCTGGCCTAAACTCGAGCGTCGTTCCAAAAATACACGATATTTTTTTTTTAAATAATAAATATGTCAAAAACATCACAAAACTTTTTTTTTTTTAATTTGCCCTCTGTCATTTTTTTTTTTAATTAAAATATTCAATTTTAAAACTGTGCATCACCTTTTCAAAACTTCGAATATATTTTATAGATAGATAGGCAAATATCGGCAAAAACAGCCAGTTTACAATGGTCCACATTTGGAATGGCCATTGTTGTGCTACTGGAAACGTAATTAATTGTAATTTGGTAGAAAACTATTTGAGCTTCAAAGGGGGGGGGGGGAGAAATTCAATCATACTACTCGACCCTCACATTGATCAATATCAGACTATATCAAACATTTAGAACTAAAATTGTGAAATTGATTGATAGATATACTTTCAACGCCTTCCAGCCAAAATATTCATATATCAGATTCTAGTTTCAATGACCTTCATATATATATATATATTTCTATAGAAATCCGTTTGTGTCCTGTTCTGAAATTTGGCACACAAGTAGTCAATTAGTGTTTTCAAAACATATTTTTTTTTTCAAAAATAAAATAAAATATGCTTTATTGAGGTGTTGAAAATATTTTTTGATGTTTTAATAAAAAATGATTTTTAAAAATTATGGTCATGTCATCATAATAGAATAGTGTGGTCATCATAATAGAGTTTCTTTAATGTAGAAGAGAATGATATAAATTTGAGATCTCTTACTTTACTTTTAAATCAACAGCAATTTAAATATATCAAAATATTGCGAATTTTGTTAATTTTTTTTTTTCAGAAGTCCGTATCTCAAAAACTATAGCCCCAAAAATTTTGAAATTTTGTATTTTGATCCTTTTCATATGTTTAACTAATTCACAAAAAATCAGCAAATCTAAATCCTAAAGGTCCAAAAATATTTTGTGGTGGTTGAATTGACATGGAATGATTCCATGAGGAGGAAAGGTAAATAGAAGAGGTTTAATATCAATTAAAACTTCAAAATTTTCAAATTGGATAGCAATGTTTCTTTCTCTAGCATTAATTAAAATCTTTGGCTTCTGAAGAAACGACGAGGAAAATTATTTTTGCAGGAAATTTTTCTAAATTCTTTTCCCTTTTAAAATACATTCCTTTGTTTTCTGATTTATTAAAATATTTACTTTTCTAATACATTGTGTTTTTAGAAATCAGTTATCAATTACTTAGCAGATTAGTTAGCAGTGGTTACTGTACCCCAAAACCATTTTGCGGTCTGTTTAAGTTGCAAAATAAGAAATGGTCATATCTACCCTCGATATGTCAGGTAACTTCTTCCACTAGATCTTTAATTTTTATGAAAACTATATATTTTTCTTGATTTAATTGACACATTGAAATTTTATATTATTGAACAAGAAGTCGAAAAATGAACAAAGTAAAAACAATTGATGGAATAAACAAAATCCCAAATTCCATTTTCTTATGAGATACTAATCATAGTACAAGACAATGTAATCTCAGACCAGCACGTTTGTGTATGAGTAACATTAAAATTTGCTTTTTCATTAGAAGCTAGGGTATTTAAAAAGTACATATCAACACGAAAGGATTACATTTTGAAGGAAACCTTTATATTAATATTTTAATATATCATAAATAAAGTAAAGAAGGTTTAAAATTCATTTCTACCTGAGCCGCACTTCAAAAAACGTCCCCACGCGATTTAAAGTTAGCCCCAGGTATCTTGATCAAAAACACGAACAATACCGAGACAGTCTCCCCTTTCAATAAAGCCTCATTCACCCCCATCCATAGTTGCGTCATTGCACACACTTCGGTGTGTCATTCGGACCTTAATAATTTCATTTCCCCTGGCTTGTTGACCCTTGTCACGTGCCCTGCCTCGATTAACTAGAACATTTTGTCTGCACCCCATACCCTAGAGCTATTGAAGCGCCTTCCCCCCTTTTCCACTTCTAGTTGATGACAGCAATTGTCAGATAGCTGGGATTAAGTACAGTAGGTTTTGTTTGTTCCGGTAAACTATCCGCCTGGTCCATTTCCTAGTCCAAAGATTAACCTTTGAAACCCTGAGGTTGTATATTATAAAAATTGACATCGCTATCGATGGAAATAACTGGACATGGCTTATTATACTTGCTGTTTCGGATTCTAAAGAATGATTGTTATTGCTGTTTTAAATTATAAAGAACGATCATCAATCTTTCAATACTCCGTTGATCTACTATTCTACTAAACACAAGATTGGTTGAAATATTGATTCGAAACGTTTGAAATTTTATCAATAACAACAAAAATAGTATAGTTAATCGACGAAATGTGAGGAGAACATATTTATAAAAAAAATTGATATTAAGAATTAGATATTAAATCGTACGTCGTATAAATGTGTGTGAACCTGTTTGCCAAAACTGTAAAAAAATTAATTTAAAAGCTTTTAATTCATTGAATTAGAATTCAAATTAGCTGCTAGTACATCTGGAGGGAAAATCTTAAGTTTCGCATAACAATTTTTACAGATTTATATTGCATTATGCTACGGGGTAGAAAAAGATTGATGTTTCCATTTTATCCATACTCCTAAAAAATAAGGCTACATATATAATTAGCTATAACAAATTAGCAAATACTTGTATGTACAAGGGTTAAAAAGATTCCGAGTTAAGAGACAACTAGATAAAAAAATATTAACTATGGTCCGGAAAGACAGGTAGTTTGCTGATTAATATTCAGCTTTAAATGGGAATGGCAGGACAAAAAAGTAGTTGCAAATGTTGTCAATAGAGGACACTATTGAAAAGAAAAGAAAGAGAGGTAATAAGCTAAATTAGGTAATTTAATATTAGAACGCTTTACAAATCGTATTAAAAGCGTGTTTTTTTTTTTTTTTTTTTTTTTTTTTAAATGAAGCTTGATATGAAAGGTTAAAACTTACTATGTTCCTTCCTGACTTTTAGGGTACTGTTTAGCCAGATCCCTTACTGAGAAGGCATCGTATGGATAGAATGCAAGCAAGCCTGATTACTCAATAGGCCAGTGAAGTCAGACCGGGCTTACCTTTACTTTAATTATCGTCTGAAACATCAAATTTCATACATCGGTGCGGCAGGGAAAACACCTTGAAAGAACTGCATCATTTATGACTAAGGAGAATCCTTAAACAAGACAGACGTGCAACATTTTCACAAATTGCCGCAGATTTCAATGCTGGAGCATCAACAAGTGTCAGTGAGCGGATATTTTAAGGGATCGTCAATGACATGAGCTTTCGCAGCCGAAGGCCCACTCGTGTACTGTTATTGACTACATGATATAAAGCTTAATACCTCGCCTGGGCCCGCCAATGCCACCATTTAACTGCTGATGATTGGGAGCACGTTGCCTGGTCTAATGAGTCTCGTTTTCAAATGTATCGGGCAGATGGACGTGCACGGGTATGGAGAAAACCTCATGAATCCATGGACCTTGCATGTTTACAAGGGACTGTTCAAGATGGTAGAGCCTCTGTGATGGTAAGAGGCGTGTGTAGTTGGCGGGATATGGAACCCCTGATACCTCTAGAGACGACTCTGACAGGTGATAGGTACGTAAGCATCTTGTTCGATCACCTACACCCATTCATGTCCATAGTGCATTCGAACAGATTTGGAAAATTCCAGCAGAACAATACGACACCCCATGCGTCTAGAATTATAACAAACTGGCTAGAGGAACACTCTTCTGACTTTAGACAATTCCTTTGGCCACCTAAATCTTCAGACATCAACATTAAAGAGCATATCTGAGATGCCTTGCAACATACTGTACATAATAGATCTCCACTATCTCGCACACCTATATGGATTTGTGGACATCCCAGCAGGATTCAAGGTGTGAATTACCTTCAGACATTAGTCGAATCCATGCCACGTCGTGTTGCGGCATTTGTACGTGCTCGTGGGGGCCCTTGGCAAGGGTACCAGTTTTTCTGGCTCTTCAGTGTATTTCAATTGGTAGTGATTTCGTGCTCAGAGACTTCATGTGTGAAGCATTTGCTGTTCAAGGCGGCGGAATAGTGTTTTGCTATCATTTCAACTAATCTCAGAGATGATTTACTTTAATTTAAATTCTTAAGCTGTTACTTTTACAGACAGGTAAACTTTGATTGATTTAAATTCACCCTATATATAACACTTAGCGAGTACTTACACTTGAAAACTGTCCACTTTAATTTTATGATTACCAGATGGAATACACCAATGTGTTCAGATTATGAATCTATTTCTTTTAGTCTCCATCAAAGTTTATATTCAATTTAAGATCCCTTTACATAGTTGAGACTTTTTTTTATTATGACCAATTAACGAGTACTTACTCAAGGGTCTCATATTCTGACTTAGTTCAAAATTATAAAGCATATTTGCAGATGTTGTTATTGCAATATTAATGCGTAGTAGTGCGCATTCGTGAAGCTCTTGTTCCAGAAAGAAAAAAAAAAGAACCATCCAATCTGATTACATAGCAGATTATTTATCAAATTCAAAATAAAACATTGTGATTTCCGCCCGATTTTGTCAAAATTATCTGGAAACTTGAGTGGCATACACACTTGTATCATAACTTGGATGCGACTGAGTTTGACTGTTGATTAAGTGTTTAAGTGTGAGTGAATATGCTAAAACCCCGATTAATGCAGACAGTTTTCTACTGCGGTAACAACTGAAGTTTAATACGTAATGAAGTATTTTCCTGCCGACTTTGCCATCGTAACCTACAAGATGCGTTTGTCAATATTAGCATACACTACAAACACATTTTCACTCATATCTACACCATTTGTCAACAGAAAATTACAGGGACTAGGATAACTGAGGCATAGTTGATAGAATGAATAGGTAAAAAAAAAATATGTGTTGTTACGAAAATAACCTTGAAGAAACCTCTAAAGAGTTTTTTTCTCATGAAAATCCGAATTATGTAACCTCGTAAACATTACATTAGGAAAAACTTATATTCTGAAACTTTTAGCATAAAAAATGAAACCAGCACATAATGTGGTAGAATCAAGAAAAAGCTGGCCAAAGAGGTAAAAATATTTTGCTATGTTTTGGATTTTCAATAACTTAGACTTGTTTATAAGTATCTGTAGCATCTTTTCTCACATCTTCCCGTAAATAATTTTCTTTTGTGATGGAGCTGTGCGGCCATAGAGTTGACTTCCACTAGCGAAATATTAGTAAAACAAGAAATACCTATATTGCTAATGGTTGATCAAGTGTGTTTTAAAAATGGATTAATTTTTCATGGGAAATTTTTTATGAGAAATCAATAGCAAGTGATAAAATAAATGTAACATTATTTTACCATAATTTTAGGAGAATTCAATAACTTAAAAAAAATTAAAAGGCACATTCAGTGTTTCAAGCGATTTATGGTAATGTTTTACATTTATTAGTGAAAAAGTTTATGAATGTCACGTTTAGTCATTCCATTTTTTTTATATGGCTAGAAAGAAGAAATGATTGTATTTTAGTGACAGCTT
Source organism: Linyphia triangularis (assembly GCA_963978545.1). Taxonomy (NCBI): domain Eukaryota; kingdom Metazoa; phylum Arthropoda; class Arachnida; order Araneae; family Linyphiidae; genus Linyphia; species Linyphia triangularis. Next base: position 35,694,944 of record OZ021733.1, read on the forward strand.
TTTGCCAAAATTTGACTATTTGGAAATTAATTTGCAATATGTAAGATCAGAAAACTATGTTTACTAATTCATTAGCTACAAGGGTGACAAACTATTGTTAAACGAGTTTTTTTAAATTTTTATTCTATTTATTGATATTATAACTACAACTAAGAAGTTGATATAGACATTAGAAACTGTATTTGGATCTTTACATAAACTAACTTTCCAAATATTTATAAACTTATGTTGTGAGGTAAAAAAATGTAATAGAATATCTAAAAAAAGAACCAAAATAAGAAAAAGGAAAATCTTCGAGAGTTAATAAGTAATGAAAAATGGAAAATTTGCTACTGTAAAGTGAAATTAATGTCGAAAAGTTGGAGTAACATTATGATGCAGGCATACGAATGTACAGATGTGATATTATCAGCGTTGATGAGCAAAATTATAATTGAAGGAGATGAAATTGAAGCAACACAATTCTTATTGATATATAGGGGAACTAAATTTAAGTTATAAAAATTAGTATAAATATAGTAAAGTGTTATCCTGGAAATCTATCCCTGCACAGTGTGTTGTAGAAAATAAAAATGACTTGAAAGTCTATAATCTAATGGCTATTGTCAGAGGTCTTCAGAAGCTAAATAGTGTGATCTCACCGATTAGTATTTATTTGAAAGGTTCCAGGTAAGAATGGATGTGATGAAAGATCAAAAGCAAAGAAATTATATGTATATTCTAACTAGAGGTCGGCGATATATCGATACGACGATATTTAAAAAAAAAACGATAGTAAAAATATCGATACAAGTCACCGATATATCGATATTTTCAACAATTTTTTGTTTCTTGATGATCGTTTTGTAGTTCCATGTGTTTTTTCGATTTTCTTTATTCCCCTTTCAAAAACTTCAAAACTAAAGTTTGGACTTGGCTGAGTAAAAGTTAAAATGGCACCCTAACCAAAAAGAAAACATAACGTAATGGAAAGATAAGATAATTTATTAGTAGTAGTCATTAACACAGCGCCTTTCTGTTGGCAACGTGATGTGCCTGGAATTTGCATCTAATTTTAAATATAAAAACATCTCTATCGGAAAATTTGCGGCAAACTACTTTTCAAAATTTCTTCTTTAAAAATAAATACAAATTTACTCATTGACATTCAAATGTATTTTATTTATTCTGATTGATAATATAATTTATTTATAAAAATAATTTTTATAATTTATTAAAACAATTTTGGCATGAATTCATGAAAAGTAGAAATTTGCCCCGAAAAACTTCGTTTCTGGCAAAATTAATAATCAAATTAAAAAAAAATCATGTATCGATATTTTATCGATATTTCTTTCTATGCAACGATATAGTATCGATATTTATTTTGATCGATATTTCCGACCTCTAATTCTAACACATAGTTCACATGATTACAAAATATTTCTTGCCCAATGTGCTCTTAAAATGTTTGATAATAAAGAAGATATGTTAACTTGAAAAATCTCTCATCACTTTTACTATTCATTTGTCCCTATTCTGACTTCTACAATTCATTGGAACTTATTATGACTTCTACTATTCCTTAGCCCTTATTTTCACTTATACTATTCATTAGCCATTATTCTGATTGACTTCATTCTGGTTAAAAGAAAATAAAAGCAAAATATTGCAGTATTCCTTTTAAAATCAAACGAAATACTAACTTCTAAAGTAACAATTAAGCATTATAAGGCAGTATAAACATTCATTTGTTTTATGATCTTATGTTCACATTCTTTATTGGAAAAGTTGGAAATATTGTTGCATTTGCTTTTTATAAATATCCTGCTTGAATTATAATTCAATAAATTAATTTTTGAAAAAGAATGCAATAATATAAATATTTTAATAAAAGTTGAAAAAGATACATTTTCACATTTTTTAATGTTTACTCCTCATTCCAAAACAAGGCATTTGAAAACAGAGTAGGATATTAAAAAAAATATTTAAAAGAAAAATATGCAAGTATAGAAGACATTTTAGAAAAAAAAGAATTTAATTATAAGTTCTTTCATTTCTAATAAGCTATAAGGCAAAAATTCATTTCAAAATATTAAAGATTCATTTACGAAATTTTTGCATGAATAATATAAGTAATTTCAACAACAACAAATGTTGTTTTAATAAAGTCCATAGTCTTCTAAAAATCATTAATGTTCTTAAGAAGAATGCATTTTTATATTTGCAATAAAATTAATATTAAATGCATTTTTAAATTTTGGCTACTCGTGAAAAAATAATATTGTACCCAGGTAGAGCAGCAATATTGACCAAGGGTAGCGCAAAAATAAAACACTCGTGAAAGATATAATATTGAACCCAGGTAGAGCAACAATATTGACCATTGTTGGGAACAGGAGTTTGGAATTGATCAATTCTGGCTGAAACTCGAGCATCGTTCCAAAATACACGGTTTTTTTAAAAACAAACCTAAAAAATACATCAAAACATTCTCTTTTTTTTTCCTCCTTTTGTTTTTTCTTTTCTCTTTTTGCTTTTTTTTTTTTTTTTTTTTTGCTCTCCATTCTCTCTAATAAATAAATATTTCAATTTTATAACTTTGCATCAACTTTTCAAAACTTCCACTATATTTTATTCAGCATTGGGCGAGATTGGCCAATATCTGTAACAACAGCCAGTTTCCACACCGCCGTTCCACATTGGGATGAGCTAATGTCGGACAATATTGGCCAACGTTTTTCTGCTATTTAGGTAACATTGTAGTAATATTCTAGTAAATTTTTAATTCGTAAAACAACAAAACAATTTTAACATTGTTAGATCTTACATCATAAAAATATTATCTGTAGTGCTTACCTAAGGGGTTTGCCATTACTAATTTATCTCAGGTAGTTCCCTGTGGGGAATAAGAAAAGAAAACGAAAATAAGTAGTAGAGAGCTTGCCAGAGCAAAGAACAAGTAAGGGGCAGCAGGCTAAGCAGATGCTCGTACTAAAGTAGAGTACATGGAACATATGATTATATGGCATGTTCGTCAAGCTGTGACAATAAATTAAATTTTTAAAAACAGGTACATTTTAAAGACGAAAATACACAGGTTACAAACTTGCATGACCCATGTCTTAAGGAAAATATAAATTAATAAAACAAAAATGCAATCATGAAATGTTGCATCCGTTGTTGGGTGAATTTAAATTCTGAGAGCTCAATTAAGAATGTTACCATCAGAATATATTTGTATAAAAGAGGAGAAGGAGGATATTGTGGTCAATTAGTAAATTATATTAAATAAATTAGTACATTTTAAGAACACAATCTGCCAAACGGAATCAATTACAATGTACTTCAATTACAATACAATTTGCAAAACGATATAAGACAAAAAAGGACAGTTATTATTGTAAAATATGTTTCAGTGTGTGATGTGCAAAAAAAAATTTAAATCTTTAATTTTTAAGAATAGTTTTCATACCTAGAGGTGTACTGCGACATAAAATCGGCCCGTTGATTTTAGATTTATGCCAGACCAAATTTTCTTTTTACGATCATTAATCAAATTGTAATGATTATTGTTAGTTATAAAATAATTCCAATAATTAATTAAATAGTTTTAATTATTTATATATTTTATTATAGTTCTTGTGGTCTTGGATGTGAATCTATTGGGCTATTTAAAATTTTTTTTGAGGAAGGCAAATATTGATATTGAAAAAAAAAAAGAAAAAAAAAAACACTTTTGTACCAGACCGGCCTATTTTTTACAGACACTGACTGGTTCGGCAACTGCACCGGACAACCATATGGTCAGTTCACCTCTGATAGTAGCTTCCAACATTAAACTTTCAAAAAAGTGCTCTTTGGCAGAAGAGCTTGCAATCAATATAAATTTTTCTATTTGATTTAAAAAACGTTCATTAAAAATGCGTAACTCTATTCTTAGAAAATATTAAAAGTTCTATTTATTTGTTACTTCTATTACAAAAAAAGCTTAAAATGCACCCAAATTGTAAGAAAGTCTAATGAAATCGTCTCTTAAATTAACAAAGTTTTCCCAAATTTGTTTTAATATTAAACACTTTTGTAAAATTGATAGGTGTAAGTAAACCTGAAATTGATTACTGTATAGATTTTTAAAAAAAAATTAAGCAAAAAAAAATTTTTTAAAAAAATTATCAAAATTAAAGTTTTTATTTGTCATTTTAAACTCTTGGAAGCGAACCAATCGTTTTAAATTTAATAAAAGTTAAAATAGTGTATAACAAAAAAAAAATAAAAAAGAATGTTTCTCATTTAATGGTAAACAAATTACATTACAAAATTATTCTCCAGATATATAAAGAGAAAACTTGGCAGACATAAATAATCCTAAATATGTTTGCCAATTATGAGCTCAAGCAGCAATTAGTCATCAAGTTTTTTTATCCAAATAAAAATAATAAAAATTATACTCTTATTTTACAGGAATCACAATATTGACACTTATAGCGCCATCTATTGAGTCTAAGGGTTATTATTTTTCTCCGATTTTCCTGAAGAAATTTTCACTTGTTCTTGCAATTAATCAAATAAATTAATTAAAGCTCGGATCACTCTCTTCCTTTTCGTTGTATTAATAGCTCAACATAAACAAAAATGTATTCTTTTTTGGAAGGAGCTTTTCTTGGGAAAGTGAGAAAATTAACACATGACGGACGGAACACAAATAAAACAAATGTTTGAACAATAATTTAGTTATAAATTAAGCATCGTTAGCCTCTCGAATTGCAATGTTGCATAAAAAAAAAGTTACCCCTTGATCGTATGGTATCAGGACAAACATCTCTGCGGCTTACGCGTGTACGCTTTAATCAGGCTTAGAATTAAAATCACGAACATTGAAACTATAATTAGTTTCTGTCTTTCAATGTTTGCAGTACAAGTTAGATAACTACAGCAAACAACAGTGAATTCGAAAGGGTGACATTAATGAATATGAATGCTGAATGGATGAAACACTGAACTTCTATCATCTCAGAACAAGGACGTACCCAAGCAGGGGTGTACTGGTCAAAGGGTTGTCCAGTCCAGTGCAATAATCGGACCGGTCAGTGTCTATAAAATGGACCGTTCCGGTAGGAAGTTAGATACTAAACGCACTAATTATAAAGCTGGACATTTTTTATTTTGCAATTTAGATTTCTTTGTTTTAGTTTTTGCAACACACACTTGCATTGGTTTAATGCAAACGGAAAATCATGTTCACTCAAAGGAGGTATAAATAATAGAGATAGAGAAAATTTACTTTAATTAAATTAATTATAATACACTATTATAATTAAATATTATATTACAATTCAATAATATATTATAATTAAACAATATATTACAACTAAATATTATATTATAATTAAATATTAAATAAAGTTAATAATTAATAATGCTATTTAATTAATTATTGGAATTATTTTATTATAAACAATTGATAAAATTTGATTCATGATTATATTAAAAATTTGGGTCAGCGTAAATGTAAAATCACCCGGTCGATTTTATGTCCTGTACCCAAAGTTTTGCTTTTATCTGGGAGCAGGAAGTGGGGAAAGAGATTACGAAATGGCTTAAGAAATTACCATTTTTAATAAAAAATAAGAAATTGTCATTCTTTACTTGCCATGCTTAGTCGTAGCAAGCTTTTCGCTACTGTAAAAAATGTTTCATACTGAAAATGCTTTCTTTCCTCGTTACTTCTATCGTTACTCCAACTTCTGCGAACTATTTTTTTAAACCAATCCCCACCAATGTGTAAAAGCGATCTTTAACACCATCAGGGACCTTTAAAATGCACGAAAATAATACCATGAAATGATTCGTGGCTGCAAGTTTTTTAAAATGCTGAGAAACACTAAAAGCATATTGAAAATAAAAATCTCAAATGTCAAGGGGCGTACTGGCCATAGGGCGTAATCACCGGGCAGACCAGTGTAAAAAAATGAGTCTGCATTCTTTTCCAATTTTTTCCCCCTTATCCCCCCCCCCTCCCCCCCGTCTCCAATAAAAGTAGTTGCCTTGTTTAAAATTTTTTGCTTTCAATTACCCACTTGTTAACGTTAACATAGGGTAATGTTTTTGGTCAAAATAATTTTTTTCTTTTTTTTTCTTTCTGCATTTCTCCACGTTTTGGAACATCCTGACCTAAAAAAAAAAACAATACTTTCATTAACTCTATGTTAACATATGGGTAATTGAAAGTAAAAAATTGTCTAGAAAAAATGTCTGTCTGTGTACGTGTTCAGAAAAACTCCCAAATGAACTGACCTACGTGTTCGTGATAGCTATGGGACTTAGTATTAAGGTTTTCGTCAAAATTGCGCATGATCAAAAGGTAACTGCCATTGAAAACATCAAGTTTTTCAGTAATTGCTGAAAAACGGCTTTAACGATTTTGATCAAAATCGCTGTGGAACATCCCCATCTCCGAAATTCACATAAAAATGCTATAAAGGTGTAAAAAGATGAAAAACGTATGTCCTCAACACAGGAGTTATCTTCCCTTGAGCATCGCTCATCAACGACCATTTTTCTCCTCTCCTCTGTTTCAGTCACAAGGAAGGTTAATGTAAAAAATTGTTGAAAAGTATATCGTCAAAATCGCCATTTTGGCCGGGTTTTTTTTTTAAAAAAAAAGGTAAATAACGCCAATCCATGTCAGTACTATAATAGTGAGGTCAGTATTGAAAGTTGTGCATTGTTCCACACCTCTAGTATAAAATGTCCATTGCATTCAAATTCCAATCACTCTCATCAAAACTACAATAATTTAATTTATAAGTAAAACTATTTAATTATTGAAATTATTATATATAAATATTTAAATAATAATATACAGTAATTATAAAAATTAATTATTGGAAATATTTTATTATTAAAATTAATTATTGGAAATATTTTATTATTTTACAATAATTATTAAAATTTGATTTATGATTTTATTGAAAATTTGAACAGTCATAAATCTAAAATCATCGGACCGATTTTACGTCCCAGTTCCCAGTACACCCTTGCAAATGTCCACAGCACCTGACCCTCCGTTTCCGTTTGAGTGGGTAAGTCTTTAGCTCAGAACTTCCAAATTAGAAAAACTAAGAGGAACTTCAGATGTGGCCTGGTCTTAGTCCAAAGAAATTTAAAATATCTGTATCTCGTAAAAGTAGTAAAAAAAAAGCTTATGCCTAGATTGTTCTATTTGAAGATTGGCATTTCTCCCTATATTAATAAAAAGTAGTAAATGGTACCAATTTCATTCGCATCTTTCGAACCTTTTGTTCGTATCTCTACCTCCAAATGTTAAGCATAGTATGGCGCCATTTGAATATAGAGAAGGCAATGAATAATTTTTTTCTCTACGATATGAACTTTACGAAATATAAAATGTTGCTTGGTAATTGAGATTTGAGTTGTTATAGATCCAAAAACTATACGCACCAACATTGATTTCTTATGGCTATGTGTATGTCTAAGTTTTGCAAGAAAATAATATAAGAGTATAGCATTCAAAGTTTAAACTGACAATTGTGGACTTATTTACGTGTCAATTGCGCATTTTCCACCTTTTATTAATGCTACTCAACCGGTCAAGTACATAGCCGATATGTAGTCCCTGTAGCGCAGTGGATAGCGCGTTGGACTTCTAATCCAAAGGTCCCGGGTTCGAATCCCGGCAGGGATGGTTGGTATTTGATACTTTTGAAAATTAAAAAAAATGTGTTGCATGTTATTCGAAAGTGAATATAAAATCTATTTTAACGTTCAATAAAAATTAACAAATCGAAAACCGTAAGTATATTCTTTCTGTTTATTGTGAACCGTTTTCATTCGTGTTTTTTTCTTTTTTCTTTTATTCAAACAGTTGGAATATATTTAATTAGGGGATAGTTTATATATATATAGTAGAGCCTCGATTAACCGTCCCTCTTTTATCCGGAATTCTTCGTTAACCAGCCATCCTTTTGTCAACATCAAAAATCTTCTAAATGAGTAATAAATCATTTGCCCATTTTAAAATCGGAATCTTTTCCTTTACTCTTAAGTTACAAACGTGATGGTGAGGCTTTTGATTTCTTTTCAAAAGGACTAACATGGTTAGAGCAACAATCAGATGCAGATAAAACTGAACAATTGCTTTTAAAAAGACTCAGGGATAGAGCCGCGAAACAACGATTAACAAGATTACAACAACAAAAACTCTTATTTCCAACAATGATGTCCTAAAAAAACCCTTGAAAGTTGGTCCTATATTTTATTATTTTTTGCAACGCTAATTTTTTTATCCGACCTACCGTGTACCTTCTACTGTACCTTCTACTGTACATATATATATATATATATATATATATATATATATATATATATATATATATATATATATATATATATATATATATATATATATATATATATATATATATATATATATATATATATATATATATATATATATATATATATATATATATATATATATATATATATATATATATATATATATATATATATATATATATATATATATATATATATATATATATATATATATATATATATATATAGAATATATATATAGAGAGAGAGAGATTGTATGACGTAACTATTTTAATATGAAATATATTAAAAAAATCATTTTAAACTTTAGTGTGAATAGATCATTTGACCAAGAATCACGTAATGAAAGGTAATCAGCAATAAGTAGAATTTTATTTTATCCGGTTCATTTAAAAACTACATTAAATAAGTATTTTTTTATTTTTTTTAATTTAGAAAAAGAGGGGGATGGTAAAATTAATTAAATTTTTAGGAAGAGGAAAGGGTGGCAGAATTGTGACGTAATTTTAGGATAAGGGGTCGATCAAACGGAACTGAGCGTCACATGGGGTTTAGGGTGCCAAAAAATTCAAAATTTTGCGGGGCGTAGTTTATATACGTCCCCTAGATAAGTAAACATATTTGTTCATCACCCCTCCCTGAAATGAAAGTCTAGTTACGATCTTGAAGTGGGTGGTTTACTTTTAAAAGAGAGGGAGAAATAGTGATGATTTTTTCAATGAACATAAGGTTTAGAAGGGATTGTTTCAATGCACATAAGGTTTGATCGACTTAGGAGAGTTACTTTGGGATAAAAATAAAAGGATTCTTTTACCAATTAAAATGGTAAATTAAACAAGTGCATATAATAAGTGAACTTGTTATGTAACATATAATGAATAATATAACATGTAAATACATAATAAGTTCATTCTGATCGGGTACCAGGGACTTACCTCGCAGTTAGTCTGTTCAATGTCCATAAGATGGAAAACAGAATGAGGGGGAGGGGGGAACTATTTGTTAGCTAGGTAAAGCCTAGCCTTACCCAACTTAGAGCACGTTTCTTGAAATGCTCTAAAAAAAATTAAGGCAGCGAGTACACCTTCCATTTGTTTCTATGAATACAAGAGCGAGATTGGATGGTTTAGAGCTGACAATTGGAAATAAATAGACTATTATATTGCCGTTATAAGTTAAAAAGCCCTAAATCCAAAAAAGTTCAAATCGTATCCCAAAAGCACAAACCCGATGGCCAAAATCGACTCGACACTGGCCAATGGTCAATCCCGATGTGGACTGTTTCAGACTGGCCCTTGCTATGGATCTTGGCCAATCGCACCTAAGTGCTGGGGAAAATGTATTGAAAGTTTTGAAATGTTGATGTAGAGTTTTAAAATTGAAATATATTTTTATAATAAAGGACGGAGTGGTAAAAAATATGTTTTATGATGGTTTGACATGTTTATTTTTAAAAAAAATCGTGTATTTTGAATCGATGTTCGAGTTTCGGCATAGACTAGTCAATCCTCCCAGAACCCCTGTTTCCGACATTGGCCAATACCGTTGTGCTACATCCTACATGGGTATATTTACACTTATACATTCGTCCTTTGAAATTAAATAAATTTTTTTTGTTTTATAGGCTTGAGCAATTCAATGAAATAAAAAGATTATTTTTAAGCACTATCAGAAAGGTTCAAAATATGCATTTGGATTTTTTTTAGATTTAGGAGCTTTCAGCTTATGGCGGCAGTATAGTAGGATGGGGGTTGAACTTGTGGCCTCAGAGGTTCACAGGTACAGTACGCAAAAAAAATAACCGAACGATGGCTATGTATTCTAATTGATGAAATAACAAAAGTCAAGAACCGTTGTAAACCGTGGAAAGTCTTTAATAATTGTATATAACTGTGTTTATCATGAGGAGTCATCTACATATTAAAATTAAACCAAACTTTAAAAACTTCAATAGCAACCCCATATTACTATACAATATTTAGATTTAGAATCCAAGAAAACGTCTGATTACCAAATTTCATGATTTTCCAATGAGTGGTTAATAATTTAAATGACTTAAAAAAAATGGCAAATTAATGTTAAAAAGAAAATTTGTTTTTTTAGTAATAAATTCTAAAATAGTTCATATATTTTAGCATTTTTTGTTTCAAATAATAGTTTGTAAAAGGCCAAACATAAATAACTTGTAACTTTTGTATTAAACAGTTTTTTAATAATTAATTATTAATTAATAAAACAAGTTAAAAAAAAAAATTTGAAATAGAAACATGTATTTTTTTTTTTTTTGGCTTCCATTTGAATTTTCATGCTCGAAAACTCCTCCAAAATTTTTTTCATTGACTTTTGGTTCTCAATATTTTAGCGAAAATGTAAAAAAGCTCACTTTAAGGGGCCGTATAATAAATTACGTTTCGAAGCACGCAAAACATTTGCTTTTTCTGCGCTTGTCCTCAAGATCAACCAAAGCATTTTCGCTCATAAGTGATGTGTTTCTCAATTTAATAAACTGAAATTTGGTATCTAGGGTAAACGCAATATTCTAAATCGAATGAAAAGATAAAAAAAATTTGCGTACTGTACGAGCCTGTTCATGCTACTGTTCATGTTTTCTCTATGTTCTTACGATAGCATGGTGTTAATGGTGGGTTGGTTGGTTGTTTTCAGATTATCTGGCACCGTTAGCAACACGAGAGCTATAATGCGCCGAAACATTCGTCATTTGACAAGCCAACATACATTTACAAACACCCATGCCTTACACGGGACTCGAACCCGCAACCTCGCGGTCTAGAAGCTAGTATGCTAACCACTATACCGTTTAGTCGGCTGCTTTAATGGTGGGAATAGAGATGAAAGCTCAAGGGTTTTGTGACGCTATTTATTATCTAACCGAGTTCAAATTTACGAAGCGTGTTGCATATGTTTGAATATTTCATTACCTCTCTAGTAGCCCTTTGCTTATAGAAAATTAAAACAATTATTATAAAAACGAATGGCTTTGATGTGGAGAGTGAGGTAGTGGGCTCATGTGTCCAAGCCTTGTTATCTGATATCCGACTCACGAAGGAAGAAAAAATTATCGCCTAGCACCTCTCTTTTTAAAGTGAGAAATTACGCCGGCTATTCTGATAAATAGTCTGGTGTAGACCAGTATTTAATTTCCTGGTTTTTTCAATTTCAAGACACAATGGAGGGTAGTTACCCCTTGAAAGACATCCTGGAAGACATTCTTTCTTCTCACATGGACTACAGTGGTTCAGTTCTTGATCTATAACGATGTTCCAGCGCCATATTGCCCTTGTGCAGCTCTTGTTAAAGAAAGTCTCTTATACAACCAACCAACCTTGTTATCTGACCCAGTTGAAAACCTTGAGGTTTCGAGACCTCATATAGTCATTTGCTTGAGAAAAAAAACTTAAAAAAAAAGCTAATGAACAAGTTGCAAGATACTCAATGCGGTACAAAACTTTTAATGATTGAGTTTGTTTTCTATCTCCCACTACAATCGAAAATTCATGTTTTGGACTCGTTCGAAGCGTCCAAAAAGTGGCAGAAAGATGAAAACTATAAACCTTTCATGGACAGCTTTTCGCATTTCAGCACCACGTTTTCAAGTCACGCTTTGGGTGTTCGAACTCTTTCTGGAGTGAACGCTTGCCGCCAGCTAACTTGTAGGCGAAACAACGAGTAACAATTTCTGTCCACAAGGGCACAATGTCAATAGATGACGTTCGCTATGCCCCGTGTAAGGTCAATATCTTAATGGCGTCTTACCCAGTTCCAATCCCCAGGGCCGAGCTTCGTACGTTGTTGGCATTGTTACAAGTCCGATGCCATTGTTGAAGCCAGGCGAATTAGAGTGGTATAACGGGGCGCCCAGGGGCTGTTGACTGGAGAATGGGGCTGCAGCTAAATAGATTAGGCGGGCCCTTGCTCTTAAATGTTAGATACTCCGTTCTGCTAATTAGGGCAGTCTGCCCGTTATACTTGTTCAAATACGTAGAGATGGCTCGTTTGGTAGATCAACATGTTAAGCGTGGAACAAATTCGGTGGGATCTTCTCCGGCGGTAAACTGATCTTGTGAAAGGGAGTAAGAAATAAGAGTTGTTCAAAGTGTAAGATGTGGTTAGTTATTAAAAAAATACATTAAAATTATAACATTTACAGCTACAGGCAGATTTTTCGAGATCCAAAAAGTGACATAACTACCGGATTATACTTGATATGTATCTGAATTATTGTCCACCTACAAAACCTACAACAAGCCTTTTTTACAAGTACTGCAGGAACATGATCCTACATGAGGTAAACGATTTATGAATTTTAAGTTTTCATAACTTAGTAAACTTGGTTTATGATAAGGTTGCCTAGAAGAGAAAAATTACAACAAAATGGTGGCCTCAACTCAATTTTAACATTTTGCTTTTTACCGCATAGCTTTTTTAGGGTTGCTACAGACAGATTTTTCGAGATCCAAATGTAACATAACTACCAGAATACTCTTGAAATATGTTTGAATTCAAATAATATAATTTTTAATATTCTAGTCATACTAAAACTCATTTGTAACGGTTTTATTCCTCAAACTGCGTGGGCTACAATAACACTGAATTCGGATGATCGACATGTGTAGTTGAGGAAATTTGGGATTCCTGTACTGCATAATATACTGTCGGAGCAGGGGCGGATTTAGAGGTCAATCAAGGGGGGTGCGATTATGAACGGGAGTGTTTACAGTGGCGGTGATAGTTTGTCAACTTGGGGAAGAGGGGGGGGGAGGGGTATCATCAATTAGTATGATACTATCAGGGTTCAATGAAAAATAAAAATTAGAGGGTTTGACAATCCTCTTTTGCACCCCATGTAACAAATTACCCCGAAAATGTAATAAAAAATTAAATTTTAAATATTTAGTATTTTTTATTAAACAAAAAATATTTAAGAGCACAAAATAATATCTCATGCAGATTAGGTGAAGTGTAAAAAGCTCAGCAACCATGAAAATTCAACTTTTTTGTACAAGTTAATTTACCAATACATTCAACATCATAAATCAATTGATGCAGAAAAAGGCGATAGATCTTTTAACAACTTTAGACAACATTGCAGGTACGTAACACTATTCATAAGGTTTTAATAATTTCCAAAGTTAAACAATTCTTTTCAACTCTGTTTGACATCACATTAGTAAATTAAAATATAAGTTACATAAACTTGAGACTACACACTATAATATTGGTCACTGCATTCAAATTTGATATGGTATTATTTACTGTTTCCAAATTTTCCTTCATTTAAATGAAAATGGAGAGTTTGGCGATATTTTTGGCAATAATTTTTACGTGGGACAAGAAAAATAGTAATAATAATAAAAAAAAAAACGCATAACCGACGAAATTGGTGATGATATTCAATAGACATTACACTGTCCTTTTTTGAACGAAAAGCAGAAAGATATCAATAGTTGATGGGCGATGCACAAGGGCAGAGAGCTCTGCGTTAAAGACACACATTTTTCAACTTCTTACGCTTTTGTCAGATTTTTACGGGAAATTCGGAGGTGGGGGCGATTAAAACACCTTAAGAGGCATTAGATTCATGATTTCACCCTTATGTGAATGCTCAAACCTAATCGCAGGTCCCATGGCTACCACTAACCCTCACACCAAATTTGAATATCGTACGTCAATTCGTTTAGGAGCTATGCTGATGCTGACCATGTACGCATAGACATTTTATCTAGACCACTTTATTGATATAAGTTGATATTGATAAGCCTTTATTGATAAGCCATATAAGCCCTTTTCATCTTAAAGTTTTATATTTTCCTTTAGTTGCAAAAATTCTCTAAAAAGACGGATTTTTATTGTACCCAACCTGTACTTTAATATAAATTTTGAGATTGGTTTAACATAACTGTATATTTTCTCTTATAAATATGATTTAAAAAGAACTTAAATTAGGAAAATGTACTCAAAGCCCATCTTAAACCGTCAACACACAAATCACCATAATAAAAAAATAAAAAAAAAGCAGCAGGTTTTTCAAACAATAAACTTAACATTATCTGAAAATTAGTTTGTTTTGACTCTCTGCGTTTTATTCAAATAAAATTCCAAACTAAATTAGTTACAGCAGGTGAAATTGTAATAATAATAATAATTTTCATATAACCATAGGACCTGCTTTTTCATCACAAGTAGCATCTCTAATCGGTTACATATTGTGTCTCATATTAGATATATTAGTAGTCATATTACCATCAATTTTGAGTCACAAACACAAAAACACATTTAAAATTAAAATAAAAAAAAAAAAATAAAAAAAAGAACATTTAAAAAGATTTTAACATTAAATGATTTAAATTATTTGTAAGTCATCGGTATTGTTCCTAATATTTCAGTAATTTATACTTAAATAATCAACTCGCACAAAACAATTTTGGCTTTTATTTAACAGAGCAAATAAAAACTGTCAAAAGCTGCGAATGCGCAATATTTACAAATTTGCAATCTAAGCTGACCAGTTTTGAAATTACAATATGTTAAATTACTTGATATTCTAGTAGCAATAAATGTCGCTGTACCGGATATTTCCAGATATTGCACCGGAACAACGTTAAATTCTGATTAGTTTGTTTATCAAGCAGAGAACATCTACCAGAAGGTCTTTCAAGGGAAAAATGGACTTCATCTTAAATAAGAGAAACCTCAGAAAACTAACAGGAAGTAGCTCAACAATCGACGCGAGATTACTAGTCAAAATTTGTAAAGTGTTTACTCAATTTGAAAACAGACTACAAAGAGCCAAATATTGCTCGATCCGGTGAATTTTCGCGAGGTGTGAGATTGGAGCATATAGCAATATTTAAAAACGTGTTTGGCTATGATCCTGAATATTTTGAAAAGAAGTTAAAAGGTAATATGGAACTCACTTTATACTGTTAAGGATAAATTAAATTTTATAATTTTCGAAAGCAATTTTGTTTGACATTATCAAAGAGCTTTTATGATTTTGCATATGAAAGGGTGCAGATACAAGGGGTTAATCCAGTAAAACCAGTTTATTTTTACAAGAATTACATATTTTATTATAATCTATTCATATACTGGTGGTATTGAATTGAGAGTTACGTTGATAATTGCATAAAATGCCAAATATGAGTGTATAGTATAAATCACTACTTCTGATTATTCTGTAAAAAATGAAATATTCAAACATATTTAGAAAAAAAAAAGCAAACGTCTAAACTGAAACAAATTGTTAATGAAATATTGCATTTTGTAAAATAAATAGTAACATTTAAAAAATCTTAACATGCTTATATATTACTGTCAATTGTTTCTTCAATTGGTATGGCAGTGCAAAATAAAGTCTTGACATCGCACGCACACTCCAACTCAAGCAAAAATGACCATTCCATTCACTTGTCACTTCCACCCAGAGTAGAGGCATTTTAGTAATTTGCAACTCACAATGGTGCAATGTCACGTGCATGGGAGGGGACAGTATGCCCCACAAGTTTTATTGCTTTGTGTCCTTAGTTTCAAATTCAAGGTCAAGAAAGAAGGGGTCGTTTTTGTTGATCTTCTGGAGAGAACGAAGGGAAACTTTTCTTGGTCCTAATTTAGCGATAGCTTCTTCATCGGAACTTCTTACAATCTCTGTAGAATTGCAGTAATGCTATTGTACTGATTTGATCAAAGTTTTTTTTTTTAATTAGGAATTAGGCATTTTATTTTCCAATTATAATTAAAGGTTCTTGTTTTTTTGTTGTTTTTTTTAATATTTTTAGTGCATGATTTTTTGTACGTTTAGGGGGTGCGATGGCACCCCGATATTAAACCTGTATAATTAATTGCCCTCTGATCAAGAAGACAAGAAGTATACCTGCAGAATGCTAATTGGAATAAAAAACTTGCCAGTTATTGGTCCCATCTCCTACTCACAAATGAGAAAATCGTGCTGAAATTGAGAAATTTTTTAATGGTATTGTGAGAAATTTTTTAATTTGAGAATCACACAAGGGATAAAGATTCGTTGACCGGTACATTGCATGTCATTACAATCGCGATCTACTCGTCCCCTCTCAAGCCTATTCCTTCTACGGATTGTGAAATAAGGAGCTCGGTTAGGTGGCTTAAGAATCTGTATTAATGAAACATGAAAAATGTCAGAAAAAGCTTAATTTTGTTTATCCCCTCTAAATCCATCGATATTGATATTAAATAAAAAATAGATCTTACAAATATTAAAGAAATGTAAATTTTTTTTTTTTTTTTTTTTTTTTTTTTTTTTTTTGAATTTGGAGGAAACGGCCATTCAAAAATTATTTTGACGAGATACATCATGGGGGGTGCGGTCGCACCCCCCGCACCCCCCCTAAATCCGCGCCTGTGTCGGAGGTACATAGATAGGCATAAAAAAGACGACCAAAAATACAATTTAATTCATATTATCATAGCCAAAATATTTTTGACAAACCCAATTTATTTATGCATATTTAAGAATTATATAATGAAAATTCCTTTGGACTTGTAGCATATATTTTCATTTTCTAATTTAGTAATTTTAGTGATTGAAAACAAAATGTATACCAAGTAAAAAATTTCAGAAAGGTACCTAAAAACGATTTAGAAGTTTGAATTTCAGGCTCCCTTAATGAATATATTTTTGATGAAAAAATACATCAAAGTGGTTTTCGATTAATTTTTAGTAATTGAGCACTCATTCAGACTCGCTTGACAGCCTAAAAGGTCTACAAAAGTGAATTAACATGCACATGCTCAGACTGATTTTATTTAACTTTTTCAATCGACAACGCCATCTGATGATAAACTTTGAAACTATTTTTTGGAAATTGATGGAATAAAATTTTGGAGTTTCCCAAGTAGAATACAGCAAATACTACAATTCTATCGTTTCTTGTTTTTTTTCTTCCTTTTTTAAAATTCATTTTTCAAATGCATCAGTCTTTTTACTTTCAATTACCCACATGCTAACAAAGGGTAATGAAAATATTGTTTTCAAATTTTTTTTTTTTTTTTTTTTGGCATTTCTCCACGTTTTGGATCATCCTTATTTCAAAAAGTGGTCTAGAAAAAATGTCTGTCTGTGTGTACGTAATCAGCATAACGCCAAGACGAATTGACTTACTATGGTCAAGTTTGGTGTACGGGCAGCATTGCCAACCTCGGACTTAAAATTCTTAGGTAGGCAATTTTTCACAAGGGTCTTTTGAGCATAGTATATTTAATAATATTTTTGCCTATTGAAATATCAATAGTACTTCAAAAACTATGACTTCCTTCAATTTATAAAATAGAAAGAAAGGCACTATGTCGAAATATAGATGTTGGGAAAACAACAGCGTAGAATTCAATGTGTATAGATCCAGTCTTTTGATGCTTCCCAAACCAGTCTTGCTTCCCTCCTAACTGCTAGCTTGCTACGCAAATCAAAGCTAGCTTTGCTCGCTAAAAATTGCATTGCTGCACAAGCATAGACTCCCTTCGCTTGCTAAAATTTTCACTAATTGCTATGTAAGCTCCCTTTAACCTTTTATCTTCCCCCCACCCTAACCAACAATTCCCCTTCTTACCCCCTCCCAGAAAAAATATTTTAAAATCTCTTTTAATACAATACAACAATAACCTTTTCCAAGGTACTAGTAGCCAAGACTGTAGGGCTGCTATCTGGTGGAAGTTTTAGGAAGTGGTGGCAAAGGTGTTCATATAATTCACGATAAAAAAAATCTACACTAATAAAATAAAGAGCATGTGAGTTTATCCGGCCATAGTTTTACCAGTATTCAAAGAATGCAATTTTAAAAATAAGAAGTTTTTTTACCTCTATTTTTTATTAGGGAAAGACAGAATGTTAAGAAATTAGTAAGTTTTTTTAATTAATTTTTTTAAAGAATTTTTCGCAGAAAAAATTTTGGCCACAGTTCCTAAAACTTCCACCAGATGGCACAACTACAATCTTGGCTACGAATACCTTGAAAAATATTGTTGTTTTATTGTATTAACAGGGAAAAGATTTCACAAAATTATTTCTCAGAGGAGGCTAAGAGGGTGTATTGTTGAATCAATTGCCTTTATGGGAATTTTTTTTGTTTCTCAACGGTGGAAGGGAGGGTGGGAGTTAAAGGGAATTTACATAGCAGTGAACGTTTTAGCGAGCGAAGCAAACCTGGTTAGTGAAACGTCAAAAGCTTGGATCGAAACGCATTAAAGGGTATCCACAACGCGGAGCCATGCAGCTAGTTCCATAATAAACATGATGCAAAAGTTTAGCAAGCGGTAAAAATATTGTCCTAATTCAAATTGAGAATGTACGAAATTTTGAGCCTGAAAAGTAATGCTTATTAAAGATATTTTTTATTTAATAATCTTTCGTATTCATATAATTTCGTATGAAAAAAATCATAAAAAAAACCTCAGGATATTCTTGCTAATAGAATACACATATATATAGTATATTACAAACAGTACATTATAAGCATTATAATATAAATATATATTTATAGTATATCTATACATATAATATATTATAAGCATTGAGCAAAAAATTATTTAACTATTGGGAGGAGGATATATTCGTGTGAAGCAGTTCTGCTTGTGTACTATTTTCAATACAAGAAATAATTTCTATCACTCCCCTAAAAATTTTCGCAGTACAATAAAAATCTCCTCTACTTTTGCACAGAAGTAGTGCTCGCTCCTAAAAAATACTTGGAAACATTGTGAGTTACAGTTTTCCTTCTAAAGAATTCCTTTCTTCCTTTCCATGCTGTTTTATATGCACTTCGAAAGTTTAAGACAAAATATGCTTTAAACCCTATACCCTAAACACTACAGCCACGTCCAAAAATTTTTGGCAAGGGAAAATCGCATGTGAGTTTCAACTGTCCTGCTTGCTGGTAGTTTATTACCCGTGGTGAGTGATCTAGATCTAAATTGTAGTATCCCTAAGTAAGCAAAACTGAACAAAACAGATGTTTGAATATCCACCCCCTGGTGGTTTCAGTTGAAAAATTAAAAAAAAATCTTATTATTCCATTACAGCCTCCCACCATATATCATAATACCATTCCAAAATACAAATCCAAGTAAAAAGTAGAAATCAATTCATAATCACGTGAAAAACATATTTTAATATAAAAACTAATATTTTTTTAAAATCCAGATAACAACGAAACAGGAATTAAGCGAAAAAAAGCCCCCTCCCTTTCCACCCATTACCCCTTCTCCTGCAAGAAAAGCCTCTTTCAATACAAATAATACACCAACAGTCAGGAAATTTGTTTTGGTTTTTCAGCCCATCCTCCACAATTTCCATGGCAAAGAAATAATCAATAGCTTGAAAAGAGGCGGAGACCCTATCCATTATATATGTCCTTTTTTTCCCTTCAACTTCTGCACTGCGGACACAATTGCAGTTATGCGGGAAATGTCTTTTGTATGTTAGTTTCTTGTTTAATCAGCGCAGGGCCAGGACTTTGTGTCCAAAACTATTACCGCTGGAGGGAAATGGAAAAAATGGAAAAAGGAGGACATTGGACCATAATTAAAAACTTAATTAACAATGCGGTAGCCTTAGGAACGCTTCCTGAGACCCTGCTCTCATTTTGTACTCCCAAACTCCCGGCCGTCACTTTTATAAACACATCTGAGCGCAATTAAACGAGTAATTAAAAAACACCGGGAACGTTTTACGGGGCTGGTTGCTAATGACTGACGAGATATTCTTGCTAGAAGTTTTATCTTTTACTGAGCTAGACCTTTTTTTTTTTTTTTTTAATTTCTCCCCCTTTTTTGCAGCATATCCTGTCTTTTCTCAGAACTCCCGATCTGCAAATCGCTTTTTTTTTCTCTCTCTTCTTTCCCTGTCTTTTTGTTTGATTCTTCATTTTTGCTTCTGGCTGTTGTCATTTGGGACATTCCCGCTTCCAATAAAATGCTTTTTTTTTTCATCCTTATTTCAGAATTAAAAAAATAAAAATATTCTGGGTAAAAAAAAAAGAAAAAAGGTACCCGTTGTGCGAATGAGATTTCAACACCAATAGCGTTGCTTGATAGAACTTTTGAAGAAAGAAAAACTGCTGTTTCGTTTCCCGTATTACTTTGAGTTTCAGTCTATCTTAATTGTTGTCTTTTGGTGGTTTCCAAACATCAATTCGTTTCGCTGCTTGTTCCTGTAAGGATTGAAAGGCGCTAGTTGAAATACTTAATCATGAAAAATTGCCGAACTACAAAAAAAAAAAGAGAACGAAATTGGTTTGGAAAGAAACAGGTTAGAACAAACATCTTAAGTCTCCCTTTTACTTTTTTTTTTTAAATGTTTTGTTTCCAGTTAATTTTTAATACTTGTTTCACCAACTAAGAAAATATTACATATCAGTTGAAATATTTTTTACTTAATGGAAATAAAAGTTGGTTGTGTCCAGCAAGGATATTCAAACGGAGTTATCAAGCATAACATATGGGGGACGAAATATTTATTCATGTGTCAAAAAGTTCCTCTCTCTCTCTGGCGATCGTCTTAATAATAATTGAGTAGTAGTCCCCCCCCCCCCTTCTTTTTGTAGAGGTTACCGGCTTAACCGGAATACTTATTGGATTTTTTTTCCCTTCCTATATTAAGGGGAATACTTATTGGAGGTTTTTCCCCCTCCCCCCCCCCCCTATATTAAGAAAGGAGCTAAAAGTTATTTAAATTCCCAAGAAGTACAAATATTGCTCAATTAGAAACCAATATCGCTCAACACTGGTCAATCTCGATGTGAATCGATGTAGACTGGTCATTGCTACGGATCTTGGCCAATCTTGCCTAATACTGGGTAAATTATACCGGAAGTTTTGAAATGTTGATGCAGAGTTTTAAAAATTAAATATATTTTTATAAAAAAGGACGGAGGGGTAAGAAATATGTTTTGTGATCTTGATATATTTGTTTGTTTATTTATTTATTTATTTTTGAAAAATTATGTGTGGAGGACATCAATTGACTACTTGTGAGTCAAGTTTCAGAATAGGACACAAACAGATTTCTATTGAAACAATTTCTATATATATGATGATCATTGAAACTGGAGTCTAACATATGCTTATTCTGGCTGGAACGCATTGAAAGTATATCTATTAGCTATTTCACAATTTAACTTTGAAACTTATGATAGAGCTTGATATTTATTTGTTTTTTTGTTTGTTTGTTTAAAAATCGTGTTTTTTGAGAGATGCTCGAGTTTTGGAATGGATTGGCCAATCTTCCCAGAACCCCTGTTTCCGACATTGGTCAATACCACAGTGCAACCTGGGTTAAATCTAAAAGTCTCCAATAGGACAATTACGGAAACCATGTGAAAAAAAGGGTTGAAGAAAGGAAGGAATAGAATACACACACA
This sequence comes from Linyphia triangularis, assembly GCA_963978545.1. Taxonomy (NCBI): domain Eukaryota; kingdom Metazoa; phylum Arthropoda; class Arachnida; order Araneae; family Linyphiidae; genus Linyphia; species Linyphia triangularis. The sequence goes on from OZ021733.1 coordinate 35,716,693, forward strand.
GCGAAGTGGTAAATGAATTGTTACTGTGTAGGATTGATTCTTTTGATGTGGGTGGTGTCACTATTTGCCATTTCATTAGGTCAACTTTCACTTTAAACTGTTTAATGAATAGAGAGACTATTTTTTACTCATTACACATTTAAAATCAAGGACCCTTTTATAAATTCCAACATTGATAAACTCTAATTTCTACAAAACATGGCAAAAAGATTTATTTTGAACTGTTATTTCACTCAGTCGCAGTGCCTATTTAAAAGTCGGTAAACTTAATTCTCCATTTCACATTTCGTAAAATTTATGAATTTTATTTTTTTTACAAATATTATTATAAGATATATATTCTTGTCGAATTTCCTTCTTTATACGACCTAACCTCACATTTCTTCACGTCATGACAACACTCTGAAACTTTCTCCTTCAACTTAATGCTCGACCATAACATCGGTAATGAATAAAAAAATCTATAACTTTCACGAATACTTGAATTACTTCAAACTTGTTCTTTGTGGAACCCTTCATGGGCATTTCGCAATAGCAGGTCAAATAAATAAATAAATAAATAAATAAATAAATAAATAAATAAATAAATAAATAAATAAATAAATAAATAAATAAATAAATAAATAAATAAATAAATAAATAAATAAATAAATAAATAAATAAATAAATAAATAAATAAATAAATAAATAAATAAATAAATAAATAAATAAATAAATAAATAAATAAATAAATAAATATCACTTTATGGTATTAAATTGAATGTTAGGTTAGTGAATTAATTATATTTAATTATAAATTATATTTAAAGGCTGTCAGAAAATTTAAGCTGCTGAATATAAAAGTAGGTTTTAGAAATAGTGCTGACATCTAGCGGTTAGAAATGAAACCATTAAATATGTAACCCTAGTTTGCTCTTTCAAAACATTAAGGATATGGATATGGGTTTTTGCTTCTAATCTGATAATATGTAGTAAGTTTGTAGCGTGATTATATAAGTAAATTTTCATGTTTTGCTACTCACGTATACCTTGTTTCTAGATATGTAAGGTTAATAATAGAGCCAGTGGCGGCTCGTGGGTATTAAAAGTAAGGGGGCCCAAATTAACAATTGCATGTCATGGGGGGGGGGGACATGTAAATATCACGACACATGAATTTCTTGTAATTTTGTAAATGTTACTTAAATATATATATGGTAAAACAAAACTACAAGATTATTCAACAGTTAAATTATCTAAGCATACTGATATCTTATAAAGTAAATATTTCAATAAAAGGAATTATTATTACAAAAACGACGCGACGTTTCGTTTGAGAATGGACGACGTCAGGAAGGGTAAAATGAATGCACTTGCACCTTTTGCTTTTGAAACTTAAAAATGAATGGAAGAATTCCTAGGCAAAAAAGTAAAGTACAGGCTTCAAATTATTCAATCGAACGTAAATTTACGGCATATCTATTTATAAATTGATCAGTAAGAAATCCAATACTCATTCACGGTTGAAAATTCCTGGTTTGAAGCTATAGCCGCTTTGCACCCTTTTGTATGTGAATTGCACCCCCTTGCAACTGTCACAAAAAAATAAGTGAAAGCATGAAAACCGATGTCATTCACTTTCTATTCTGTATTTAAGAAGAAGAAAAAAAAGAGTTAGGGAAGAGTAAAATAAATAAAGTCAAAACCTTGGTTAAAAATTCTGTAGAAATCACAGGGGAAAATTTTTCATCAAATATTACATGAATCGTAGGAAGAAAAAAAAAAAACAAGAAAAAAAATGCCGACAGCAACAATTTCCCTTTTCGTAACTTTAGAGTAAATACTTAAATAAATAATTTTATAATGTTTTAAAATAATTTAAATAAATCATTTTAAAGACATCGGTATTGCTCCTAATATTCAAGTCAATGATATTTCATGAATCAATTCATGCAAAATAATTTTGGCTTAACAGTAGAACTAATGAAAAATGCCATTAACTTTGAATGTGCAATATTTATAAATTTGCAACCAGGACCAGTTCAACAGTTTTAATTTAAATTCATGAAAAAATGAATAATTACTTGATTTGAGGATGAATAATTACTTGAAAAATGCATTGCATATGCATCTCAAATTTGAGATGTCTACTTACATTGAAACCAACCTTCAAGACATCCGATGGGTTTCACATGTGAACTGAATATATTGCCTCTGGTCAATGAATTTTGAAATAGCGATAGATAAAAATAGGTGTTTTACCATGATTCTTGATATTTTGAAAAGAAGTTGAGCAAACATGGAACTCGCTTCAAATTTTAATATTTTATTTAATTCAGAATTTATTTTGAGAATTTTATCCTACCTGAGATAAGAATAAACATCGTTTCTTCAATTTTAAGAATGCACAAATTTTATTTGACAATTTCAAATTGCTTGTATGATTTTGCTTTTTAAAGCATGTAGATTCATGACTCAGATTCTTTACTAAATGCTCATTAATTTTTTTTCTGGTAACAGTAACTAGGTTTGCTTTATCTACATTTTACATATTATTTGGGAGAGAGGGAGGGGGGAGGGTTTTAAAATTCTGTAACTGTGACGTTTATCTTTTAACTTTAACACAGCATTATACGATGGCTTAGTTCTTGTGGAGCCACTTATTTAGAGAAGAAAATTTTTTATTCTCTGTATAGAAATTCTTCCATTGATGGCATCGGATTGTAAGTTACGTTAATAATTTAATAGGATATCAAATATTAATTTGAGACAAATCACTTCTTCCGATCATATGGACGACATTTAAATACTCAAACATTTTTCGGGAAAAAAGTAAATATCTAAATAAAAACAATTTGCAGAGAAAATCTTACTCTTACATTTTGAAAAACAAAGACCGAAAATGAATGCAATGAATATTTATTGTAGCCACTTTTTTCGCACCGTCATACTAGAGGACCAACGTGCAATCACAGTCTCTACAAAAAATGGCCATTCCTTTGCAGAGAAGTCCACCCCACAGCAGAACGATCAGGGATGTTTTAGAAATTTGGTATTAATGATTTGATAAAACAGGATGTCACGTGAAAGTCGCAACCTTATATGCCCTATCGGTTTCAAATTCAAGGTCGTCCGAAGAAGGGGTCATTTTGTCCCCAGGAAAACTAGCATCTTTAAGAGAAGGGTCGTTTTTTTGCAGTAATGATTGTAATTGATTGACATTTTTTCGAGTTTGTTGCAAGAGCTCCCTGCTCCCTTCACAATAGTTAATGTCTAATAACAGAATAAATAAGTTTTAAGCTTTTTTTTTTTTAATATTAAAAAAATCCCACAACAAAACAATATTAACAAGCATATATGTAAGTGGGGCCAGGGTCCAAAAAAGTGAGGGGGCCCAGGCCCCCATTGCACCAGCCGCCACTGAATAGAGCGGCTAGGCGCCAATTATAGCCGAAAACTGTATTTCGTGAAAGAAGTTTGTAATTTTGCACATTGATAGAATATGTCATTCTGATCAATTTAAGAAGTGGGGCCACTCAGATTTCACTTCCGGTCGAGATTTTATACTAGTTCAAAGTTAGGCATGAAATGTTCGTTTTTATCAATAAAAATAGTTATATGTGGGGTCACAGACAAAATCATGAACTCTATAGAAATGTGTAATATGTTAAATAAGTAGGCTTCTATGAAAGATTAAAAAATGGTAAAAGAAGTTCAACCGGAAGTAATTGCATTTCGACCGGAAGTCCATCTATTATAGCTTAAACTGCAGCCAACAGCTTAAACTACATGCATGAAACATATGCTATCAATAAAAAAGGAATTTTGGTGATGCAAATAAAAAAGCGACTTCCGGTCGAGGTTTTACACTTCTTTAAAATTAGAATTAAAAATGCTCTCATTTAAAATTTATCACCTTCATATAAAGAGTTACAATTAAAAATTATTATTACTACATGTTGTTACATCAAATTATAAGGATGGGTATGCTGGATGTAAAATGGAAATTTCCCACCGGAAATGACTGAAATTCCGACGGGAAGTCTTATAAGCAACTGATACTGCCCATGTACCAATGAATACATGCATATGTTTCAGAAAAAATAAAGATGATCATCCTGAATATAAATTTCAACCGTATGACTGAAATTTCGACCGGAAGTCCGCTCGTACATACTGATTTGTTTTCAATGCAACCCAGATATGATCAAAATATAAAGTATCTAAGTGACATCCTCTCAAACATGGGCTACGGCAGAATTATTTTCATGAAAGGGGGGGGGGGGAGATTACACTCTAATTGGTGTAAATTAGTTCGTATATGTTTAAATCCAGATTTTTTTATCTCTTTCTAACCTCCGTTTTCCATAATTCAATACCATCTTTCTTTACTTTACATTTAATTTTCAAATTCCAGGGGGTTGCAAGTGCACTTCCCTTGCACTGCCAACGCAGTGTTCACGTAAGTTGATCCTCAGTATCTATGCAGTTCTGAATGATTTTGTACATTGATGGTGGAATTCAAAGATAATTATTTACATGAAGAGCATGAAATTGAGGCCTGAAGTCTTTCCCGGTGAGCTGCTGTCGAATATACTTTATCACCTACAAAATTGTTATAAAAATGAATTGTAATATTTATATTCAACAATTACCGACTTAGAAAAAAAATTTAATGGGCATTTTAGTATAAAGATATTGTTCAAAATGACATTACACGTGAAGAAACAATTAAGAAAATAAAATTTTCACTACGCAATTTTTGAGTTCTCATGTATGGCATTCTACCTTGAAAAAACACTTAAGATTGCTGTTCATAATGTTTCTTTTGCAATTAAAGCTCTTGACAGTTCTTTTTGTATTTGCATACCATAAAGTCATTTAACGGGAAGCGCACTTTGCTTAGTTGATAATTGACGACAGTTGCGTTCTACGATGTTTATCATAATGACCATCATGGATCGCAAATGTCGCCAAGCACCAATCATCCATACTCTTGTAATGAAGTTAAAGCTAAGTAACTGATGATTGATGAAGGCCTGAATCTTTTTCAAATCAAATTTCATTGTTTTTTAGTTTAAAGGTGTTGAGAGTAACTAAAAGGACATTTTATAGAATTTTGTCTCTTAAGTTGCAAAAATAAACTGTCTATACTAACCTTTCAGTCACATAAACGTAAATTCGCGAAGAATTTTAGCCAATTATGGATCACCATTGCACTGTGCTTATGCATGTATCGACTTCAATTGGGATTGACTGATACAAGTGTGAAAAAAAAATAGTTATTCTAGACAGTTTAGAAATAAATTCCAACCGAGTATATAATACAATTAAATATCTGATAGAATAACCAATAAAAAACTAATATTTTCAGCTTTCTTGACACATCCCCCCCCCCCTCCACCAAAGGGAGTGAGATGTGCATCCCCTTGACAATAATTTCCTGCCTTAGCCCGTATTTGAGAGAATGTTACCTAGTTAGATTTATACTTTGGTCGTATATGAACTGCATTGAAAAAAATTCAAACGTGTGGACTTCCGGTCGGAATTTCAGTCATCCAGTTGAAATTTACCATTTTATACTCAGCATAATCGTCTTTACTTTTACTGAAAAATCAATTGAAATCTCCCGGCTATCTGAGACGATAACACCATTTGGTTTGGTTTGTACTCTCAAAGACCCATTTTTGTGCACAATAACGGACCTACAGCTTAACGTGGATTTCGAACCACAACGAACATCCATGCCCAACCCAGGATACGAAGACGATATCACGGTTAGTACATACATGTATTGGTTTATGGGCAGTATCAGTTAAAAGTACCTTATAAGCATACTTCCGGTTGAAATGTTCCATTTTATATCCAGCATATACATGCTTATAATTAGAAGTAACAATATGTGGAACTGATAATTTTTAATTGTGCCCCTTCAAATGGAGATGTAAAATTTAAAGAAGCGAGTTTTTAAGTCTAACTTTAAAAAAGTCTAAAACCTCGACCGGAAGTCGCCTTTTAATTTTAGTTCACCATAAAACATGACTGAAATGTTCGATGCAGTTTAAGCTATAATAGATGGACTTCCGGTTGAAATGCAAATCACTTCCGGTTGAACTTCTTTTACAATTTTTTTAATCTTTCATCTAAGCCTAATAATTTAACATATTACGCATGTCTTTAGAGTTGATGATTTTGTCTGTGACGCCACATATAACTATTTTTATTAATAAAAACGAACATTTTATGCCTAACTTTGAACTAGTATAAAAACTCGACTGGAAGTGAAATTTGAGTGGCTCCACTTCTTAAAATGATAAGAATGACATATTCTATCAATGTGCAAAATTACAGACTTGTTTCTCGAAGTGCAGTTTTTTCCCTCTAGTCACTCTACTAAAAAATGGTTAGTGAGGTGTCATTAGCATGTTCATTGCCCATGCAGAGCATAATGAGGCCCCTCAAGCGAGCCTCCTCAATTCTTTAATCCTGATCATTTAATAATGTGGTTTTGTGTATATGTAAATTGGATTTATGTAATTGTATGGAATTCAAGTATTTTGATATTTTTATTCAAGACATGCAATTGTTATTTCAGGGCAACTCTCCAAGCGATGTAAGTTAGCGATTAGATTGTAAAAATGCATAAATTGATCATTCTATCAACAATAATAAAACAAACTCTCTGTGTGTCTGTCTGTGGATCTATAGAAAGCTACTTAAAATTGGAGTAGAGCTCTGAAATTATCAACATAAGTATTTTTGGCCTTCTAATTAGACTTTTGTCAAAAAGAATGTTAAAATTTTAATTTGTTTTTTAATTAATTTTCCTAATTAATATTTTCACAAAAAGCTACTTCTAATAGGCCTAGAGCTCTGAAAGTTCTCTCTCGACACGGGAGGGGCTTCTAATATTAAGGCTTTACGTAGTAATTAGATTTTAGTGAGTGAAGCGAGCTTATGCTTAAATAGCGAGCTCGATTTTGCCTAGCGATGAACCTCCTTGAGAGCAAAGCGCCAAAAACTGAGACTTATAGACCAATGATGAATTTCCTCAAAGCGGGGCCTCACAGCTAGCTAAAATATTGTACATGGTAAAATTTCGTAGCGAAGCACGGGTATTCAGGTAGTCTTATATAAATTTTGTGTTCCCTTCAAAGAAACCAAGAAAAATCCTAGCAGTAAAGTTTTTATTTTAGTAATAAAGATTATTAAGCAGTGATTACGAATTAATTTATTCCCATTATTATAATTTTTGTACATATCTTTTTTTAATTGAGATACATTATCATAAAAATTCAATGTGTATTTTAGAAGTCTATGTCCTTTTGTTTAGGGTACATATTAAAGTCAAAATGTCCTCAAAATTCATAAAAAATGTCATCCATTCGTCAAAAATTTTACTAAATATATCGAAATTTTGCGAGATTCGTCAAGAATGTTGCTAAAGTTCACCAAAACTATTGTAATTTTATTTACGTATGGGTAGCTAGCTGAATGTCATAGAAAATGTAATGAAAGAGACATTACATGAATTGATTTTAAGAAGTAATATGTTTTTTTTTTTTTTTTTTTTTTTTTTAAGTTTAATAATTGGTGCTGTTGAAAAAACATTTTAATTGAGTTAACCTTCTAGCTGCGTAATTTTTTTTATCAAAATAGATTAAAAAATTGCGTTTTTTTTTTAATTTTTTTTTTTACATATTTCAAATCTACATATATTTTAGAGTTAAAATATTAAAAAAAAAAAAAAAAAAATTAGTTATAGCATTAGAAAAGGTAGTCGAAATATTGAAATCGAAGAATAATCATATAAAAGCAAAATTTTTAAAATTAATTTTGGTGAATTATGATTTATTTTATGAAATACAAAGGTAAAACATATATATACTAGTGAAAATATGCAAAATACTTACAAAACATTCATTAGAAATGAAAAAAAAAATAATGTCACGTAAAATGAGAAATTAGTATAGAAAGTATTTATACTCTTGAATTTTTAATTTATAAAAAATATTGTTTGTAAGTGATAGCAAACTCATTTTTAAAATTTCCTTAATTTAGAAGTATATTCTTTATTTATGAGTCATTTCAAATAGAAATTTCATTTGTAAAGTTTTTAAAATATGAGGTTTCATAATACTGATTTTTTTAGTATATTATTGCTATATGTATTTACTTAAAGAATCCTTTTTTTTTATAGGCTTGCCAGCATTGCAACAAGAATATTACTGAGAAGCGTAATCTAAATAGCCATCTCAATGAACAAAAAGCTTTCGATGTAATGGCTGAAGGATTTCCGTTGTAATTCTCATTTCAATACGATAGAAATACGGCTCATGAGACGAAGCGGTATGCGGTACGGGCGTGGCCTTGACGTCACCGGAAGCCATGAGACGGGAAGTGAAGTTGAGTTGTTCTTCTCTTGCTGTTGGGTTGTTTCCCTCCTGCTGCTGTCAGTTCCGGATTCGTTACAGGCTTTTTATGTATGACGTCACATTGGAAATGACGTCATTAATTATTTTATATTATAAAGTTTAGATTTTAAAGAATGACAACAGGCTTTTGGGCCAAAGCGGTATGGAATGATGGCGTTACTTAAAAATTGAGTTGTTTTAGGGCTGCTTCTAAACGAATAACTCATAGTTATAGACTTTTTACATATCATATCACAGTGATAATGACGTCATTAATTATTTTATATTATAAAGTTTAACTTTATTGCGGAGGCAACAGGAGGAACATGGCAACATGATGGTGGAGTTGAGTTGTTTTAGGACTGCTTCTGAAAACTAATAATAAACTTATAGCCTTTTTATGTATGACGACATAACTAGCTTAATATTGAAGAATAAGTCTTCTCTGATTTGTTGAAATATATTACATGATATCAAATGCTCTTCTCATTGGCAAGGATTGTGTAGTAAGACAGTTTTCTACTAAGTTTAATCTAACTGTTGAGCCATTTAGAGATAGGGAATGAATATAATACGTCTGCGGAGTGATGACGTCACAACATGGCCGCTGGGTTTTTAAGAAATGGACGTCAATCTGAATTAACACTGTGCTGTTTTTATTTCATGAGTTACCAATTAATTAATTGTTATTTTTAATTTCTAACTTTCAAATGTTGTAGCCTAAACTTTCCGATAAGTGGTCCAATAGATGAGTAAGCATTTTATGCACTAGTTTATGTTTTTTGTGTAATTAAAGAAAGTGTGTTTTTGTCTTGTCAGTCTGGATTGTGGTTTTTATTTCATGAATTGTAGATAAATAAGTTATTATTTTAAAATTTTAACTAGCGAATGTTGTAGCCTAGATCTTCCGATAAGTGGTCTGATAGGTAGGTAAACTTTAAATGCAGTAGTTTATTTTTTCTTTAATAAAACTCCGTTTGTTTTTGGCTTGTCAGTCCCCAGTCAAGATTAGCACTGTGTTCTTTTATTTCATGAATTATGAATAAAAATTAAAAATAATAGTCTATTTAACTAGTGAAAGTTGTTGCCCTAACATTCCTATAATTAGTCCAATAGGTGAGTAAACACTATTTTCAGTAATTTTTTGTTTAGGTTTTAAAAAAAAGTTTGTTTACATTTCATTGTTGATATCCATAGCATTAGGCTTTGACACCAACAACTGAGATTGTTAATTGAACATTCAGTATTGCTTGTAAGAGTTAAAAGAACTAGTTAGCAACAAAAATGAGTTACACATGCACAATTAAACCCCTTGGCAATTTGAGTATATTTTGTTTGACTTAGTAATCTATTTAATTCTCCTCTTCAAACTTGGATTTTATTAATAAGTATTGATGGAAACACTTATTTCTTTGAAGTTATGACCATTGTTTTATTGTTTTCCATTATTATGTGTTTAAAAGAGATGTTTATTAAACCGTTGATTGGTAAATCTTTCTTGGTACATGCTAAATGGTGTTTGGTTTTTGGGAGCCATGTTATTTTACAACATGCTCTCATTACTAAATATCTTTTGGTTCTAGCCTAGAAAGTAATGCAACACGGAAACCTTATTGGACATATTTTTTTCTAAAAATGTGTTTTTGTAGTTATTTACTATTAATATTGTTAATTCTTGATCATATTTCTTAGGAAAACTTACTAAAATTTCAACAAATGGGCTGCCCACTATCCTCAATTACCATTAATGTGGATATATGAAGAACACACCTCGAATATCAAGATTCGCATTAGCATTTCATTACAGGATGGAATTTTTGTTATGGTGGTAGGGGAATACCGTAGTAGGTTTTTCTATTTCAAAATGTGAAACTTTTGATAAGAATGATAAATAAACTATAATTTTATGTAGGTTTGGTTATTTGATTTCCTAATTCAAGTACTACCCGAAGGCCACTGCACTGAAACAACTACACAACATCTACAATTATGCCTCATGACCATACCACAACTACAAATTTAATAGTAGTATATAATTCATAAAAAGAATAGCCAGATGCTAAAATGGTTAAAAAATGTGCCATAAAATGTAAAATAATACATAATAAGAAACTTTTTAGAGTAAAATTAATACAAACTTTTGTTTTTTCTAAAAAAAAAAGAAGCTATTTTATAATAAACATTTAACTAGACTAGTACTTTTCTACATTCAACTTGTTCGCTTCTTTAGGTCAGTGACTGTTCACTATGTTCAATCACCATTACAGGGTATGTTGTAAAAAAATTCCACTCAAATATCAGGATTCGTATTTCATTACAGGATGAATATTTTGTAGTGCTGGTTGGTTCTGTTTGTTTCAAAATTTTAAATATTATAATATCTAGGACAGAGAACAAGTAATATTTGACTAGAATAATATGTAGACTAGTATAATGCACATTATATTGGTTTGGCTATTTGGAGTTTTTCTGATGCAAATATTACACAAAGGCCATAGTGCATAAAAACATTTTAATAATAATACACCTCATGTTTTTAGATTTAGCCAGATGACCAACATTCATAGGTGTTGCAGGAAGAGTCAAAGTGGTGCTTTTACATTTGAAAATTAGAAATTAAGTAGAGAAAAGTGGTAAATTTGCAAGAAATTAAAATATGTAAACTTTTTTAAAAGAAAACTAATGCTTAACTATTAACATTTGGGTAGTAAATTCATTGTTTTTCAATCTTACATTCCGCTGTATGCAATCTGATCTATCCAGCAAATAAACCTACTGAGAACTGAGCTAGCATCTCAATCTCTCAAATCCATGCCAGACCAAAACTGACGTTGAGGCCTCGGAGGATTTTATGTGCAGCATTATCATACAATTTTGTTACGGCAAGGTACTGGTTTGTTCCCAGAGCCTTAGCTAGCTGAGCTAATGGGGCTATGTACACAATAGAAAACTATTCAAATTACTTAAAAATCATTCTTTAACATTAAAGAAAATATAATTTTTAATGAATAAGAATCATAAACAGCTTGAGGACAGTAATCAAAACATGCAACTTACTGTAATTTAATAAGTATAGTTGTTAACTTTGTTCCTAACATTAATTTTAGTAAAATAAAATGAACCAAGTAAAAAATAAATATGGTATTTTTAAAAGGGTCAAAAGACCTCCATTCTTGTCAGAAATTGAAAAAAATGTACATAATTTATGTTAACTCTTAATTCAGCAACAATGTTCGAGTGCTTTTTTAGCAAAACAATAAAAAAAATCTTTCAAGGTTACTAAAATTAAAAGATAAAATGAGATTTAACAATTTTTCCTAAAGCATGCAGGTATACAATTGGCAAAATAACCATTTTTGATAGTCATTGACTCAAATAAGCGATCACATTCATTCTCTCAATGTGACAAATTACATACTTCTCATGTTCATTGTTTAGTATAAAATGTATATAATTTTTTGGGGGGTTGCAATAATTTTTCTATTTAAAGTCTTAAATGATTTTGATTTCATTGCGCAACTTGTAACCATTTTAGTATCTTGCCAAAAAGAAAATTTGAATTATATATACTTGTTAAAGTTATTTTGTACTCCACTGCCATAATTTTATTTTTATGATTTATATACAATTAAACACATAGTTGAAAAATGGAGCATATTTGATCAGCAATAAGGAATTAAAGATTAATTTATTATGATATCAACTCAATGGACAAGTGAAAATTATTCTAAAGCATGCATAATGAATCTTCTAATGTTTTCAATCATAAACAACATTTTCTATTCCATAATACTAAGCAATATTTTAAAATAAATTACAGGATCATTATTTGCTAACTCAGATGATGGTGCCTGATCATCTAGCCGAGTCCAAAATCATGAAGCCTAGTTGTAGATGTTGCGTAATTGTTTCAGTGCAGTTGTCCTCGGGTTAGTTTGTACGCTCAACAACTTATTTTTATACACAATGACGGCTAATCAAGCAGGGACGTACAGCTTAAAATGGATGTCGAACCACAACAAACATCCAAGTCTAACACGGCACCTTTATCATGCGAAATCAGAGCTCTAACCACACAGCCATCAGGTTGGCCAGTTCACCTTGAGTAGTACTTGAATTTGACAACCAAATCTACACAGTGTAAATTATAATAGTTTATTTATCATTCTCATCAAAAGACACACCTTGTTTACTGTCCTCGTGCTTTTAAATATTATGATAAGGTATAATAAAATTCACATTTTGAAATAGAAAAACCTACTACGGTATTCCCCTACCACCATAACAAAAATTCTATCCTGTAATGAAATGCTAATGTGAATCTTGATATTCGAGGTGTGTTCTTCATATATCCACATTAATGGTAATTGAGGATAGTGGGCAGCCCATTTGTTGAAATTTTAGTAAGTTTTCCTAAGAAATATGATCAAGAATTAACAATATTAATAGTAAATAACTACAAAAACACATTTTTAGAAAAAAATATGTCCAATAAGGTTTCCGTGTTGCATTACTTTCTAGGCTAGAACCAAAAGATATTTAGTAATGAGAGCATGTTGTAAAATAACATGGCTCCCAAAAACCAAACACCATTTAGCATGTACCAAGAAAGATTTACCAATCAACGGTTTAATAAACATCTCTTTTAAACACATAATAATGGAAAACAATAAAACAATGGTCATAACTTCAAAGAAATAAGTGTTTCCATCAATACTTATTAATAAAATCCAAGTTTGAAGAGGAGAATTAAATAGATTACTAAGTCAAACAAAATATACTCAAATTGCCAAGGGGTTTAATTGTGCATGTGTAACTCATTTTTGTTGCTAACTAGTTCTTTTAACTCTTACAAGCAATACTGAATGTTCAATTAACAATCTCAGTTGTTGGTGTCAAAGCCTAATGCTATGGATATCAACAATGAAATGTAAACAAACTTTTTTTTAAAACCTAAACAAAAAATTACTGAAAATAGTGTTTACTCACCTATTGGACTAATTATAGGAATGTTAGGGCAACAACTTTCACTAGTTAAATAGACTATTATTTTTAATTTTTATTCATAATTCATGAAATAAAAGAACACAGTGCTAATCTTGACTGGGGACTGACAAGCCAAAAACAAACGGAGTTTTATTAAAGAAAAAATAAACTACTGCATTTAAAGTTTACCTACCTATCAGACCACTTATCGGAAGATCTAGGCTACAACATTCGCTAGTTAAAATTTTAAAATAATAACTTATTTATCTACAATTCATGAAATAAAAACCACAATCCAGACTGACAAGACAAAAACACACTTTCTTTAATTACACAGAAAACATAAACTAGTGCATAAAATGCTTACTCATCTATTGGACCACTTATCGGAAAGTTTAGGCTACAACATTTGAAAGTTAGAAATTAAAAATAACAATTAATTAATTGGTAATTCATGAAATAAAAACAGCACAGTGTTAATTCAGATTGATGTCCATTTCTTAAAAACTCAGTGGCCATGTTGTGACGTCACACTCCGCAGACGTATTACACAGTTTATAACTTTTCATGCTTCACCATTAAAAACTTTAATACATGCAAAGATAATGTATTAACACAAATGCCTTAAGTTTCGGATTAAGTTAAATTTTCTATAAGTGAAATTTTTAAACTAACTAGAAGAAAGGTAATCACATGACTCTTTTCAACCAATTAGGTTTAATCAATTTTAGGTACATAGTCTCGCTATTTTCTTTCATTAACAGTGTGAAATGTAAAAATAATTTCAATTAAAATTTCTGAGATACTTTTTTTAAATTTACATTCTTAACGTGAAAATTTCTTTTGCAGAATTTAACGTATCTTTAGAAGGTATATATTTTTTTTATTGAAGGATTGATTACACAGCAAAAGAACTTAATAGACTAGAGTTAATTTTTTATAATGAGCCACTGAAGCCCATTTTAGTGAATATTAAAGCAATATGATTTTAAAACTGTTTTAAGGGTTGAGTTAGTTATAAATCTGACCCTGTTGAATAAAGTAGTGACAGAGTACTGTGTTCGCACGTGAGTTTGTATGTTACAATATTAGTAATATGCATTTCCAGAAATGGAATATTTATCACTTTGTTTAGAAAAAATGATGATTTTTATTTCTGTAAGTATTATTCCTAATTTTGTGAATTTTAAATATTGTTATGAATTTTCCTCCGAGGTAATGATGGCACAGTTTTTATTAGAAAAAAAACCAATTATTTATTCACTTCAAAAACTCACAAAATTTATTCAAAGACAACAGTGCAATCACTCTCAAGCTTCAGCACGAGCTTTAGTAAGAACAACTTCGAATACAGCGATAATACAAACTTACTCCAATAGGTAAACAAAGCGATCAGCTTTCACCGAAATCCGAAATCGAAACTGACGGTTGATCTTAGCTGCAGTCTAATTTATAGGTGCGCGTGAGAAGTTTCTCGAAATATCCAGCCAACTGGTCAAATTATAGAAACATCTCGAAATTTCCCGATTGCTTTAGGTGTTGCCATCTTTTTCCTAACCTGTATTGTCGTTGTTAAAAAATAAAATAAGATAAAGTAAATTACAATAGAATTTTAAATACATCACTATTTACAACCATATACAGAAAATTTGTGTAACAATATATTAGCCACATTTTGTTGAGGAATCTATAACGTTTTTCTTTTTCTTTCGGAATGATTTAGGAAAACATATGGCACATCATTTGTTTTTAATCAGAATGATATTTTCAAAGAGAAAGAAATACATAACTGTTCGGTATATCAAACTTCAAATACTTTGAAATTGATTTGTTTGTTGTAACCGGTTGTAATTTAAAGCTATACTGTTGCATGTAAGCGATATTATATGTCTTAGCTTCTTACTGTTCATGTTACAATTTATATTACTAATAAAATTGTTATAAATGAATCTGTCTATGTTAGTTATATTATCAAGATAGCTTTTATAGTACAATGATACTTACTTTAGTTAAAGGAGGTAAACACAGAACTACCTGCTAATGCTAAATAGAGATGTGATAACTGATTAAGCATACTCTAATGACAACAACGCTAAATAAGATAAGTAACATACTTAAACTTTCTACAGCAAAGAATTCAAAATTTAACGTGAAAATTTACTTTACAAATAAAAATCATGCCTTTAAAATGTGACATATAAGAGAAAAGTAGCATACATAAAATTTCTACGATAAATAATTTTAACCTTTACGCGAAAATTTACAACACATATAAAAATCATGTCTTTAAAATGTGTAAGAATATCGCTAATTAAGAGAAAAAAAAATAACATACTTAAACTTTCTACAACAAATAGTTTTAACATTAATGTAAAAATTTACTTTACACACAATAATCCTGACTTTAAAATGTGACAGGTAAGAGAAAAGTAACATACCTAAAATTTCTAAGATAAACATAATGCGAAAATTTACTTCACATATAAAAATCATGTCTTTAAAATGTGACATGTGAGAGAAAAGTAACATATATAAAATTTCTACAACAAAGAATTTAAACATTACCATAAATATGTACTTTACATAAAAAAAAAATATTTATGACTTGAAAATTTATAATGACAACTCTAACTTTAACAAAAAGAAACACTAAAAATTTATAAGGCAAAAAATTTAAAATTGATCGTGAAAATTAACTTTACTTTTACAATTCTACTCTCATGTCAACGATAAATAAGCTAAAAAGAAATTCTAAAAATTTATAAAGCAAAAAATTTAAACAATACGCGAAAATTTGCTTTACATATAAAAAATTATATCTTTCAAACGAGTAAGAATAACGCAAAAAAAATAAGAGAAAAAGAAACACTGAACATTTATAAGGCAAAGAATTCAAAATTGAACGTGTAAATTTACTTTACAAATAAGAGAAAAAGGAAGCGTACTTAAACTTTACAATGTGACTAGCAATTCTTGCAGTTTGGCAGATACTGTAGGCAACATTTTGGCGGAACCAGCGAGGGGCGGAGGCTCCCCCTCCGTTATTCATGGACCGCTCACGTTTTAACGTGCACTGCTCTCAGGCTTTGGATGAAATTAATCAAGATTTAATGAATCCACACTGAAATTTTTTAATATTAATGTTCTCATCCCAAAATATGGATATGAAAAAGTCGAGGACGAAGCAAGGCAACAAAGCCAATTATAGTTTGGAAATGTTCAATGTGTAAATGTATTCATTGTTATATTGTTCTGTCTATCATATTTAGCAATAATTTTTCCTGAAGCAAATAGTTGAAGACAACTCTAATTTATTGTCGTAAATTCACACGTAGCCAGCCATTGTGTCGCCTTTAATGTTATTGAGACTTTTTACCTCTTTGTTCATATTCTGTATAATCAAAGTTAAGGCGCTTCTTTACCCTAGCGTTATTTTCTCTGCGAGAAAACCAGATATTGTTGGCAACAGTTAAGGAGTGTCTTGATCCACGAGGTAATGAATCTGATTCGAGGAGAACAGGGGGATTGACAGTTTGACAGCAGGGAAAAAGGGGTCCAAAATTCAGAATGGGGTCATGGTTTTCTTTTGTTGATCGTTACAGTGAGTTGTCCCCCCGATAATTAACTTGGAAAAAGTTGGGTCTTCACTATTGCTCCCAGAAAAGAGGGGGTGTTTTTAGTTACTTGCCGCAAGGACATGTTGTACGGGGGAAATGGTTTGGAAAAATTTACCGTTTATTATCTAATCAAATCAAACAAGAGTGAGGTAGCATTCCACGCAGCAAAATACTTCTGATAATACTCACAATAATTTAAATAAGAACACTTCACATATTTTCGAATATTGAACCTGGTGAATTTTCGAATAATGAATGTCTGAAAGAATATGAATCGAATAAAAACCTCGGCTCTATATATATAAAAAAAAGGGAGAAGGGGGGGGGGGGGACACACTGGTCATTGTAATAGAATATTATTATTATTTAAAAAAAAAAAAAAAAAAAAAAGGGAAATAAATATCATGTTTCACACACACTCATATCTTCTTATTAACTTTAATTTGATTCACCTCCATTATTTCACAACTGAAGAATAAACAATCTTAATGTTGTTGCTTTTCCAAAAGTGAAGTCACTAGTCATTTTCTTATGTTTTACATTTGAAATGTTTGCAATTATTTATTCTACAACAAATAAATTTGAAAACTACGATGTATCTTTTCTTTTCTGGCACTAAAAATAGGGAATTATAATTTTTTTAAATGAGAAACTTTTTCTTCAAATGTATTACGACTTCTATACGTCAATTTGATCTGTATGTAAAGTGTCTCTAAAAGTCTTCGTAATGTACTAGAATATTGCAGCAAATACCAATATGTAAGAAAAAATTTAAGTTTACGAAAACTTTTGGGAGATATTTTATACGTTACTTATAGTTTAATGATTTTCTAAAAAAAAGTTTTGCTATGCATTAAAAATATTTTATGTAGTTTTATTAAGATGAAATTAGAGATATTATTAAACAAATCTTATTTTCAAATATTAATTTTTGATATGGATAATGTAGTATTTAATTGAAATTAGTAAGTGCACAAACAGTTTTGGGAACCACCTGTTACAAATTGTTTGGAACAGTTTAGAAGATCTGAAAAATCCAATGAAAGTGTGATATTCAATTAATTTCTAGATGAAAAAATCCCAATGCACGTTACAATTGTTTTTCATGTTATATCTTTCCAAAATTATTTTTAAAAAAATCGTAAACCAATCTGCTTACTGTCAATACTAAAAAGTACTTCAAGAGTTTACTTCAAAACGAAACCATTATTTTAACACAAAAGAACACACGAATAAATTTAAACCTATATCATTTTAATATCAATGAATAATTTTATAAAAATAGATCTCCAAATTAAACAAAAATTAATATAAAAGAAAATTGTATACATTTATTGAGAAATACCAAAAATTTAAAAATAAGCAAAAAATAAAAGGATAAATAAAATTTTCATAATTACAATGCAATGAAATGGTACAGTGGCGTTATTTTTTTCTTTTAAGCGCTTCTTTTCTTTTTTCCATCGCTTCTAAAATGGAAGCTGGATCTCTTATTGCCATTGATCTTGTTTGGCGTGGATCAATTAATTCTGGCAGTATGCAATCGAAATAAAAATTAGTTGATTTTTCTTTCATTTCGTTTTCCCAGAAAGAATCATCCCGTAATACCTTTTCATACTTCATTCCTCTCCTGGTCCAAAGCACAAACAGGCAGTAAGTACGTTTTGTTACATGTAATTGTCCTTGAATTCGAAAATAGTATTTGTGTCGTCTGTTTATACCGGATATTACTTTTTCCTTATTAAGACTCCAAAACGTAAACTTGCGAGAAATCACAGACTCTTCTGGCGATAAGTCTTCGCATGACATGGGGCATTTTACTTCAACGATACCCTCCTCTTCCACGGCTACCCGTCGGGTGTGGCTCCGAGATATGGGGATAGTAGCAGGACATAGACATAGTAGCATTGTCCCCTGTTTCAACCCTGTGGCAAACGTTTTTTTAGGGGGGATCGTCCCACGCTGTTTGCTGTCCTTTTGAATTTACCGACACTGAACACGTTGGCAGAAGCTGAAAAGAAAAGTATGCTTAATGCCACTGAAATTTGGAGAAAATTTTTGATAGAAACCTAAAAGAATTTATACAAAAGTCCATTGGTTTGTTTACCAAAGAAAAAAGGAGAACTTAATTTTTGTTAAAAGAATGTGTAGTAAGTAGTTTGTGTTGTGTTCATTTAGTAAATATCCGTGTCACTGATTTTTTTGTCTAACTTATTTCTTCATCCTATGGTGATTATTGGTATATATCCATAATCTTTCTTTCATGCACGAACACGTTTTCTGGCTCTTAATTTTTTTAAATGTCATTCCCGCCTCAAAATATATAATAGTACTGCTCCCCCATCCCTCCACTAGCAAAACTGTTTAGCGGCGCCTTTGGGATCAATAAATACGATTTAGAAACTCATATTTCACCATTACAGATTTGCCTAGATCAAGTTATCCTAATTACAGTAAAAAAAGTCGAATTTAATTATCTTTGCGTTCCTGTGAAGTTTACAAAGCAATCCGACATATTGCATTCTGAAGACCAAAACTCTTTCCCCACCATATCGTCGTCTTGAATTGGCATTTACCACAATATCGTTCCTACCTTCCTGCAGCTCCTCTGTGTGGGACGCTTCCACGATATGCGTTTTTGGAAAGTGTTAATGTATTAAGAACTTTCCATAACTTTAAAACAGTTCTGAAGGTAGTACGAGCAATTAATCGATTGGAAATTATAAAAATTCTCATTTTAAGTATGAGAATACTGTTCGAAGTAAACAGACACGGATTGGGGGGGGGGGGGGGGAGTCCAATGTAAAAATTATTGCCAAAAATATTGCCAAATTCTCCATTTTCATTTAAATGAAAATATGGAAACAGAAAATAATACCATATTTGAATACAATGATCAATATTATAGTGTAGTCTCAAGTTTATATAACTTAGATTTTAATTTACTAATGTGATGTCAAACCGAATTGAAAAGCATTATTTAACTTTGGAAATTAGTAAAACCTTATAAATATAGAGCTTTACGAACCTGCAGTGTTGTCTAAAGTTGTTAAAAGATCTGCCGCCTTTTTCTGCATTAAATGATTTGTGATGTTGAATATATTGGTAAATTAACTTGTTTAAAAAAGTTGAATTTTCAGGGTTGTTGAACTTTTTACACTTCACCTGATCTGCATGGGATATTTTTTTGTGCTCTTAAATATTTTTTATCTAATAATAAATACTAAATATTTATAATTTAATTGAATTAAAGTGTATTACATTTTCGGGGTAATTTCTTATATGGGCGCAAAAGAGGATAGTTAAACCCTCTAATTTTTATCTTTCATTGAACACTAGTAGTATCATACTAATTGATGATAACCCTCCCCCCTGTCCCCCAAGTTCACAAACTATCACCGCCCTGTAAACACTCACGGTCATAATCACACCCTCCTTGATTGACCTCTAAGTCCGCCCCTGGAAGTAAACACTGATCACATTTAGTTCATATCTCTTTGAGTTGCGTAACTTTTAATATGGATAAAACTGTATAACTGTACAATAATGGTACTCTATTGCATATGACCCATGTACATTTTGCATTTTATTTTACATATGTGCTACTTTACTTATCATTATGTTACATTAAACAGGGGCACAACCAGAAAATTTCTGTGGGAGGGGTTTTCAAGTAAACAATTAATTTGCTGCTGTATTTCTCTACAAATACGATTTTAAAACATCCCATATTTGTCCCATATCATAATATTTTTTCAGTTTTTTAATCTGCCACCTATATATGCAACTAGTCCAGTATTCGAGTTATATTAAATACCTCAACATGAGACTACATATTACTTAGAAAACGTATAATAATATTATCTAGATTATATATAGTTTAATCAAAAAATTTTGTTTGTTTATATTCACTTAGAGAAGGAGCAGTATATTTACTCAAACGGACATACACTAATATCATATCAGACTGATTTTATTACATATTTACGGTGCTTGAAATACAAAGGCTACCCAGATAGCATGCAAGCTTACGAAAACCTTGTCATATGCTTGTCATTAGACTTGCAGTTCTAAGCTTGCCGAGTAACCCTCTAATAAAAGGGTTTGAAAAGGGAAGCCGTGAAAAGCTTGGAAAGTAACACCTTTCGAAAAGGATTTGTAAAGGGTCGAATTCCAGGGCATCAGCAACCCCCCCCCTTTTCGAAAGGGTAGGTAAAGGGTCGAATTCCAAAGGCTGCAGTCTTTCCCCTCTAATAAAAGGGTTCGAAAAGGGCAGCCGTGAAAAGCTTGGAAAGTAACACCTTTCGAAAAGGATATGTAAAGGGTCGAATTCCAGGGCATCAGCAACCCCCCCTTTTCGAAAGGGTAGGTAAAGGGTCGAATTCCAAAGGCTGCAGTCTTTCCCCTCCCCTTGCCGCAGATCAGATAAGATCTCCCCCGTAAAACGTGTGTGACTAGACTTATCTTGCAACCGGTTTTGAGTTTGGCATTCGAATGTTGGTTAAAGAGCTTGACCAAGAGCTTGACGGACAAGGAAGATGAAATACTTTCATCTTTAATTCCCGCTGTAAAAACCGGTACGTACGTTGTTTTATAATTATAATTAATTAATTTTTTATCAATCTGCAATAATATTATTAAAACATAAGCGTTGGAACGTTTTATCAAATTCTTATAGAAATATGCTTAATTAGTTGTTGACACATAGTAACGCAGCCTAGAAAACATTAACAATTTTTTCATAGACAAGTAACTTTTTTGTTTCTTCGAAAAGTTTTATGGGCCGAAAAAAAATCAGCTATTTTTGTGGCGAAAAGTTATTGAATTGCGTTGGGGTAGAATTTTTTAAATAGTACATGCTTTGTTATAAACAATAGCTTAATTTCATAATTCACTCTGAGCGTAATTTTTACCTCGTAACACGTTTTTACGATACTACAATTTATAAATCTGTACTTAAGATAAACTACCAGGAGTGCAATGTTAAACACTAAATTGCATTTATGGGATCCCGCATTTTATGATAGTTTACTTCTGAGGTACAGAAATGTTCCTTATGTGCTGTAAGTTTAACATAATGAAATAAAATTTAGCCGTGTTTCACCAACATTCCCTTAAATACAGACAGGGCAGCCGACAGGATTTTCGGCCCCTATGCAAATGTAACTCGGGCCCAATTACCCTCCCTCGCCCATATACACATATTAGCGTCGATACTAAAAAGATAATATCTCCACAGTTATTATAGCCATATGCATTCAGGACATTTAACCTAAGAATAAGATGAAGCAATAAATGATTATACATTTTTTCATTGTTTGGGTAAACAAATACTAAACTTGCTGCGTATTCTCAAACCAGAAATATAGAGAAAACGAGAAAAAACAAAGATAAATTAGAGGAGTAAGATGAACTGATAGCACTGTTCTCAAATACCAACTTAAAGTTAGCGGCCCCCTGGTACCTTCCCAGTCAAAATACAGAGCAATCAGAATGCGCTATAGGAGTGCGCCCATGATGCGTCACAATTCCAATTGCATCGAGCTTTTGTTGACGTTCGTTGTTCTCTTGTCTCCGACTGAGGTAGACGGCAAATTTTGCTGTAAAATTTTACACATGCGCGTGTTGCTAAAACGACCTTTGCTTTTTATACACTTGATTGGAAAAACCCGAGTTCGATTTCATCCAAAACGAAGAAAAAAATTGATGTGAAAAATCGAGAATTTAAAAAAGAATGAATTAAATCGTATGCGTTAATTAACACCAAATTTGGACAGCTGACTTGTCTCATTCAGGCCCGTAGCCAGCCAAAGTTTGTAGGACGGGCAAAAATTTTCCCAGGAGGGGCAGAAATATAAATTATTTAATTGGTTTTCAATTAATTTTTACAATTGAAATTTTTACAATTATTACAAATTTATACAATTTTTACAATTCGTAAAAGAGTATTTATCAGAGCACTTTGTGAAGTACATATACAAAAAAAAAATATATATATATATATATATATATATATATATATATATATATATATATATATATATATATATATATACACAAAAATATATATATATATATATATATATATATATACACACATTACTAATAGAATTGTATTTTCCTTTATTTTCTCCTATCATTTTCAATACTCTGAAAAATTTATCAGATACTATTATAATATAAAAACCCTTTTTCTATTTATTTGCATATTTTATTAATTATAATATAAAATAATAGAAATTCATTTTTCTATTCTTGGTCTTATATTAAACATTTTGAAACTTTTTAAAATACATAGCGTAACAAAAAAATCTAAAATAAAATGATAAATGTTAGTATAATAGCAATTTCCTATCTTTACACCATATTAAACAATTTCAAAACTCTTATATCTACTTCAAATGCCCAAAACACTAGATTTGCCATCCTTTCGTGGCCCATTGACATTCTTTAGGGACAATTTATGGCCGTCAAAGTGGAAAAGGTAGATTCGCAAGTTGCTGTGCTACAACCGAAGGTATCAACAGCAGCAAAATGTTCGTTTCTATTCAATCATAGATATAAAGGTTTACAAATGATTGGGATAAAATTTTCCAGGACAGGCGAAGATTTGTCCAGGTCTTGCCCCACTCTGGCTACAGGCCTGGTCTCATCTGCCATGATTTTTATACTATAAAAATGTTCGTTGTTAAAAACTCGTATTTCCGCTCTTTAAATGTACTGCGATTCTGATGATTATTGAATGTTTGGCTCTTTGCACAGAAACGTCTGCCGAACCCTGGTAAATGTAAAAAAGGTTTTGGTAATAGAAATAGTACACCAGCGTTAATTGGGTGCTCTCATGATATGTTTTGGCTTTATAAAATACTGTAATACAGCCTCTAAAAAAAATTATCTCAATAATATTCATTTCTAAACATTAAAATACAAGAATTAAAATAAATTATTGTTTTAATTTTTTCGTTTCAATAAAAGTTAAAATGTCCTTATGTGTAATGATTTTTAAGAAAATAGTTTGTTAAAACATCTTGTGAAATGCATATCGGCTTCCATTTATTTATTCCTAGTAAGAGGTTACATTTTTCGAAAGCTATTTTATTGGCTTATTTAGGTAGAAAAATGAAGAGGCAAACTCCCATACGCTAGAAAATATTTCCAACTGGTAGTTTTTGTAAGAAAGAAAAGCAACGAACAGACATTTTGGAAACTTTCGAAAACAGCATTTTAGATTATGTGACCTTTATTTAAACAGTTTAAGGTCTCAATTAAATTCATTTCATGGTATTCGAGGTTATTGCATATTCAACATAATAGGCCAAGAAATACATATAAACTTATAAATCAGCATACTAAAATATCGTATTTTCTAGACAAACTAGAAAGGATAAGACAAAAACAATATAAAGATTTTTTTTTTTTTTAAGTTTTAAATTTTAAAATAAAATTTCAATTATAAAAGTTTGCTGTCGATTAATCGAGTACTACAATTTTACAGAATTTTCTGATATTTTAGAAAAACTTATTAAATTACTAATGATTATTAGATAATTTTTATTTCAAGGCAAAATTTTCAAACAAATCAATGTATTGGATTTCAAAACAATTACGTATTTACCATTTTAACAATTTTACGGACATTTTTAAAAAAAGCAGTATAAAAAAAAGATTTTTTCTTTCTTTCTTTCTTTCTTTCTCTCCCCCCCCCCCCCCCCAATAGTATTACTTAAGGGTAAGATAATCAAAAGGGTAAAATAATATCATAAGGGCCTAACATTTTACAAAAAGTTGCCTGCAAATTGAACCAGGTAGTTCTCAAATATTAAAAAATTTCTACATAAATTACAAACACAATGAATTAATAATCATTTTAGATATGCATTAATTTCTGGTGATACGTTCTTACATAAGTAATGAATTTATCATTTCCTTATTGCTTGGTTGTTTTCAGATTATCTGGCGCCTTCAGCAACACGAGGGCTATAATGCGCCGAAACATTCGTCATTAGACAAGCCAACATACATTTACCAACACCCATGCCTAACACGGGACTCAAACACGCAGCCTCGCGGTCTATAAGCTTGCACGCTAAACACTATACCGTTTAGTCGGCCATTTCCTTTTTAAATCAATGAATAATATAAATACCATTTACCCAAATAACAAATGCTTTTGAGAATGTAAACTTGGTATTTTGAAAAATAATTATTTAAACTTTAAATAAATAAATCTTTAAACAAATTACTTTTATTGGTATCGATAGCTAGCTTTTGAAATTAGTTTTAAAAAAATTCAATTTTAAAGGTATAAATTCTAAATCTTGACACACATACTAAAATAAAATGTTACTCTGAACTCATACATTCTTATCAATCGTATATTGCAAGCCCACTTTAAGGACACTCCGGTGCATCCCCAAGGCATGTCTGGTCTTTTGTCAAAGAGCAGACATGCAGCATGTGTGGCCAATTAACCAATTTCCCAAGGCTATAACGCTGTTGTATGGTATTGACAGATACACCGAGCCCAACTGCTTCTTGGTTTGCGGGGCGGGGGTTAGAAATAGAGGAGGTGCTTTTCTCCATCTGAAGTTAAAAAAAAAAAAAATTCTGTACCTTTTGTCTTTTTGTTTTGTTGTATGGATCCAATAAATTTAAAAATTTTTTAGTAAAACAAGATATCGCGGGTTCTTCTTGACAAGCCCTTCTTTGTTTTTATTTAAATTTTATTTTAGTTACTGTGTTTTTAATTTTGGCGAATTTTCTAATCGCCAAATGTCCTATGTAAAATGTCCCTTTCAAACTCTGTTTAAAATACATTTTCCAATATTTCTCGGAAAATTTGCGTTCCACAACTCAAAAGATCTGACTGCAAAATGCTGAAACCCAACTCAAAGCTATCTCCTGAAGTTTGAGGTAAGCTTTTTTTTTTTACTTTTGTAATTTTTAATCAAATGTGCGTAGTGTTAAAAACAATGAATTCTTCTGCTAGTCGCTTTCCTGGTAACCTTGTTGACCAGCTCTTCAAGAACTACTTCATTATTTTCTGTTGTTTATTTTATTACTTTTTCATGTTTTTTTAGTATTATGGAGTGAAATTATAATTTTTCTAATGTTTATTTTTATTTAGTCACCATTTTTTTTAGTGTGTTTATAGGCTATTTTCTTGCAGAGCAGTCTCAATCTTTAGAATTTTATTTTATTATTTCATTTGATTATTAATTTTTTGCAGTCACATTTTAGAATTGGAGGATCAGTACTTCTACTACACTTTTTTAGTAGTATTATAGTTACTCACTATTTAGTTTTTTTCTTTGGTTTTCTGAAAGAAAAAAAAAAGACTTTTGTCTGCTCTTGCCATATTCATGTAACGCCTTAAAAAACTGAACATTTGATCATAATAGGAAAGAGGGTTGGGCAGCTAATATTAAAAAATAATAAAACTAGTTATAAATTAAAATTACTCACTTTTTAACATAATGAAAGGAAATTTAAAACTGCAGTGTTTCACAACTATTCTGTTAAGGTATTGAAAAACAAATAATCTTACAATTCTACATTATAACGAAAAGAACATTTAATAAACATTAGTGTCGTTTCTAAAACACAACTTAAGCATGTGTTATTAAAAAAACGTAAGCATGAATGTTATAAATAAAATCAATGTAAACACATAATACAAACAACGCAAGAAGTAACATGTTAAAAAATCAACGCTGGTGTATACAGTGAAATTTATTAAATGTTAAATATTGTTATGATATAATGTAAACACTGTTTATTGGTGTATTCTAAATCCCCTAAACAAGGCAATTTCATTGGCTACCGAAACCAAATTTTTATGTTGTTGTGAATTGACAAAAAGTGCCAGTCTGTTCAACCTTGTTTTGCTCATAGAATTTCTTAATATGATGTTAATGATCACAAAGTTGAAAGCTCAGAAGTTTCAATTGAAACTGGTAAAATACATTTTTTTTTTTATTAAGTGACGTATATTCGGAAATATGTCTACAGAACATTCTGCGAAAGCATCAAGAAAACCTTTCTACAGGGTTACTACAAAAGAATCATTCATTTTCAAAACAAGATTTATTCAAAAGTATTATACTTTTGAATAAATCGGGTAAACTTGAGCACCACCTGGAGCATAAAACTTAAATATTTTGCGGTTGTTTTCTTGTACCAATCATATGTGTAAGTATAATACTTTTGAATAAGTCGGGTTTTGAAAATGAATGATTCTTTTCTAGTAACCCTGTATTTTGTTTTCCATATTTCCTAATCTGCTTCGATGATGTTTTGAAAACCAAGAAAACCTCTTTCATAAAATTTTACCAGATTTTCTATGGCAGATTTGTATTATTGGTATCAGGAAGGAGAAGTCTTTGTGTCTACGCATGCTCTTTCAGGGAACCAGTAAGTTTTCTCTGCTCTGACCATCTGAAGGACGTCATGACCCCAGCATATAGAAATGAGAAAGAAATGTAAAATCGGAAGAGTTTGAAATGAAATAGATGTACTTGTATTTTTGTGTTCATTTCTCGTTGTTATAGTTATTTTGAAAAAAGGACTGACTCGAAAAGTTAGTTAAATGAGGATATTAAGTATTAACTATTTACAAAAATTGTTACATTACACTTGGAAATATAATTTTTCTCAATTTTCAGGGAGCTGTAGCCCTATCAGCCTCCTCCCTGTATACGCCACGGACTTCATATGGCTAAGCAATCCTACGTAAGTAGAATCCTTTATTTGTTCAGATCTTCAATACCAAATTATTAATCGTGGTGAAACAGGGAGTGTTAAACTTTTATCGAGCGAGGGGAGTACTTTCATTTCACCTAAAATTATAAAATAGCATCTAAGAAAAATCGAATATTTCAATAACGTACGTATTAGAGGCATTAAAGTTTCAATAAAGGATGTATTTTGAATTCTTTAAATTAACTTCGATTTTGTGTGAGTGTCGATAGAGTGCAAGTCTGCGGATGCTTAATTAACCCACCTTGCCGTCATCCAAGCGGGCTGAAAGTTGGTAGATAGATTCGATGTCGATGGCAATACATTCTTTCACATTTTGGGGCTGTTATTGTCACTAAAAAGTTGCTTATACGGAATACTAATAAACTAACTTGCCTTCATCCAATCGCGCTAAAATATCAGTAAGCCGATCATTGTTGAAACTCTTTGATATTGCCAAATTTTTTTTAAATAAATAAATAATAAAATTGTTTTAATCAAAATAAAAAAAAAAAAAGATGTTTGGATGTGAATGCATAAATGCACGTTCATTTCTAATAAATACATTTTGAAACGCAGTTTGCAACACATTTTGCTGATATAAATGTGTTTGATATTTAAAATTAGATACAAGCACCAAGCACACGCTGTTAACAGAATCGGCGCTGTGTTAATGAATATAAAAATTGGCGATGTATATAAAGGATTAATATTTAAAACTTTGTTTTCATGGGTTATATAAGTATGTCTCGCGAAAAAAAAAAAGAATAACGTCATTTGAAAATGAGTCAAAAATTCACAAATATTTGAGTTCGCAGCTGTATGCGACTAAAACAATTTATAGAGGGATCTGTCTTGACGAAATAATTAATTTCTTCAAGAAGTTTAGCTAAATATTATAATTTTATTTAACAATATCAATAGCATGGTTTATTTCATATGTATTTAAAGTTTTGCGAACCAAAACGCAAATTATTTTGTAAAACTTGGCAATTCTCTAGTAAAAGTTCCCGCGCGGAAAGAGTTTCTACTAAATGTCCCATTCAAAAGAAAGAAGAAAAAAATCGCCACAAGACTCTGCTTCTCGGAGTTGACAGGAGTGAACTGCCCCCTATAAATCAACACCACAGGAGGTGAGGAAGCTGACCAGACCCCCCAAACCTCGAAGATCCCAAAACGCCCGAAACCGCCCGAGAATCCTCTGCAGAACAAATAGTTCTCGTGCGCTGTAGGTTTCAGGGGGTTAAGATTATTTTAACACGTATTTGTGGAAAGCAAAATTAGAAATCCAAAACTATTTATGTTGAAACTTTCAAAGCTCTAGGCCTATTAGAAGTCGCTTTTTGTTAAAAAAAAAATAATAATTCAAAGAATCAATCGAAAATCAAATTAAAATTTTAACATTCTGTTTGTCAATAGTCCAATTAGAATGCCAAAACTACTTGTATTGACAATTTCAGAACTGTAGCCCAAATAGAAATCGTTTTGTAAAATATTTTTTAATTAATTAAAAAAGAACTAAATAAAAATGTAAAATTATGTTTTTCAAACGTCCAATTAGGAGGGCACAACTACTTATGTTGAAAATTTCAGAGCTGCAGCTCTATTAGATATCGTTTTGTTAAATATATATTAATAAATTAAAAAAAAAAAAAAAAAAAAAAAAAAAAATAATTAAAAAGGAACTAAATAAAAATTTGAAACTCTGTTTTTCAAAAAAAGGCCAAATAAAAGACAAAACTACTTATGTTGAAAATTTCAGAGCTGTAGCAATATTGGATATCATTTTGTAGAATAGTTATTAATTAATTAAATAAAAAGAACTAAATAAAAATTTAAAATTCCGTTTTTTAAAAGTCCAATTAGAAGGCTAAATCTACTTATGTTGAAAATTTCAGAGCTGTAGCTCTATTAGAAACCGTTTTGTAAAATATTTATTAATTAATTAAAGAAAAAACTAACAACAAATTTAAAATTCTTTTTTTCAATAGTTCAATAAGAAGGCCAAAATTACTTATGTTGAAAATTTCAGAGCTGTATCTCTATTTGAAGTCACTTTGTAAAATAAAAGTTAGTTAAAATATTAATTAAAAAAGAACTAATTAAAATTTTACATTCTGTTTGACATTCATAAATTAGAAGGTCAAAACTTCTTGTGTTGAAAATTTCAGAGCTCTACTCCAATTTTAAGTAGGTTTCTATAACAGATCCACAAACAGACAGACACACAGCTTGTTTTATTATTAAAGATTTTAAATTTGTTTATTTTTTTCAGATAGAAATGAATGGGATTCCCTTTAGTTTTCCTCAAGAATAATCCAGAAACTTCTTGTCAGATGCAGCAAATAAATGAAGAAATATTTGTAGTATATATTTAAAATCATGTTTAAATTATATTCTTTGTATAAAATGAAAAAGCAACTCATTTGTGTTTGTTTACTTCAAAATAAAGAATTATCTAAAAAAGAATTATCAGTAAAAATGCATTTTTAGTTGTATATGTTTCTAATAATAAAACTATAAGTAGCTTGGATTAACCCTTTAAAACAAATTTTAATGCAATTTAAATTGTCTAACGCAACCTACTAAGATCTCAATGCATTTTTTTAATAATATATACATAATTTTTTATTGAATTTTGAATCTTTATTTTTTTTTAAATTCTTTACAAAAAAAAGTAAATTATGTTTATTATTCTAGTAAGTTCTACCTAGCAAATAAATTAAAATTTATCAATAAATTGGGTTATGATTGATACCATTAAAGGCAAATTGTAATTAAATTCCTATAGAATAAATATTAATTTTTCATTAGCCACTAAATTTAAAGCATTTTCCGACAATATTGGAACTCTCCCAATTAAGTGTTTCTTTTTGAACACAAAAGATAAATGATACTTTATAAAGGAAAGTTTTTGCAACCTTTCCTATATCTACAGGGTGGGAACCTCAGAGTGAAAAGGTTTACACACCCTTTACAGTGAAAACCTTTTGGCAAGCCTATTATGAAAAGGCTTATACAACCCTTACGGCAAAAACCGTGTGGCAGGCTTATCACGAAAAGGTTTACACACCCTTTACGGCGAAAACCTTGTGACAAGCTCATCCCGAAAAGGTTTACATACCCTTTACGGCGAAAGCCTTGTGGCAAAGGGGGTCATGAAATGGTTACCAAAAGCTTGACGTCTGGAGACTAGGACCCTTTCTTCAAGGTTTTATGATGGTTACTCCCTTGTCATCTGAACCTTACTCCCTTTTCGCTTGAGAGGTTTAGACAAGGGTTTTAAAAGGATAAAATGCTATCTGGGTATGTAGCACTGAAATGTTATAATTACATTTGGAAAACATCTATATATTTTAAACATTTCCTTTTTTTATATATATAAAAGGTTATTCAGAATTCCCTCCTAGGTTTGGAAGCACTATAGTAAAAAAAACTAAGACTAATACAGAAAATAAGAACATTTGAAAGAATACAGAAACAATTCAAGTTTTATTTACATAGCTTACAGGTGTTCTATGTGTGGACCCTTGGTCACACGGCATGCATCAATGCGATAGTCCAGTTCCTGCCGATAAGTCCAGTCCTTGCTTCGAAACCCAGGAAGGAAGTCTGAATAACCCTGAATATGTAGTTTATATTAAATCTAAGTAGATAAAAAATAAAGTATGACGATTTTTTGATGTTATGAGAGTTACAAATGTTTTATTTGTTTCGAGGTTCTTGGACCTAATAGCTATTTAAATGCGATACGGTAAGCTAACCCTATCGGAATGATGGTAAATTAAAAAAGTATTTTTTTGAAATTATTCATGATTACTTTTAGTGTTTGTAATTCATTCGTCAGAAAACATCGGGATGTCGGGGGTTTTAGCTGGATTATGACAGTGAAACTCCCCCCCCCCCCCCTGAGAACGCGCCTTGATGCAACTTCAAATACAACAGTAAAGCACGTTTTCTGGAATTAACGCTAAAGACCGCTTGGATAAGACCATCTTCCCGCTTATAAAGAACTGCTTTATACAGCAAAACCGGTCCAGCCAAGATAATAAATCATTTGACCCTCCTCGCTCTTGAGGGGGGGGGGGGAATATCTATGTCCCCCTTTGGAGGCGTGTCTTCTTGCGAAGAGGTTTTTTTTTTCAAAATATAGCTTTAATGTTTCTCTAAATTTGACTGTTTAAGAAACACGAAAATAATTTTAAAATATGATCTGGATAGAAAAAAGTTTAATCTTTGTTATTGACTTGTTATTTTTTCAATAACTCTTTTCAACTTTTTTTAATATGATGTTAAAGTAAACAATTGATATTTTAATAAACTTAACAACATTTTAGGCCAAAAACAACTAAGGCAAAATACGGATAAAAGTTACGTCGATCCAACAAAACGAACTGTATAAAAATATTCGCATAACTTCTTTCTATTCTACGAATAGGCATATAGAGATTTTCCCATAGACTTAACATTAGGGGGGAGAATCAAGATGGACGGTAGCGAAGAGCCTTAAGTTATCCCATGGTATAGTAATGCTGCTTAAGAGCAACAAAATGTACCTAATCTATTTAACAGCCACCGCCCCAAACTCTGGATCCGCCCTTGGTAGACAACCAAGTTTAACATAAGATCTATGGGGCAAGGACAGGCTAGATGCTTTTGGAACTTCTCATCTTGAGAAAGAGCTCTAATGTGGTACAGTACGCAAAAAATAATAATCCGAATGTTGGCTATATATCTTATATTTTAATTCATGAAATAAAAAAAGACAAGTACCATTGTAAATCGTGGAAGGTCTCTAATAATTGTATATACAGTATTCAATTAGTAGTTTCATGTATTGCTTAACATGAAATCCCGTTTAACACGAGGTAAAAGCAGTTCTCCGTACTTAAAACTGAACGTTAATTTATTCGTTTAACATAAAATTCTGTTAACGCGAACAATTTCGGCGGCCCCGTCGACTTCGCATTAACGGGGTTTTAATGCAATTTTTTTTTTATCATGAGGGGCCATCTACATATTAATACTAAACCAAACTTTAAAATGTTCAATGAAGACCCCATAATATTATACCATTTTTAGATTCAGCATCCGAAAAAAAAAAGGTGAAATGCAAAATTTCATAATTTTCCAATGATGAGTGGTTAGTAATTTAAATGATGACAAGGGAATTACAAACTAATGTAAAAAAGAAAATTATATTTTTGTCACAAATTGTAAAATAATAAATATATTTTCTTAATTCTTGTTTCAAACGATAATTTGTTGAAGGCCAAACATAAATAACATAAAACTTTTGCATTATACAATTTTTTTTTTTTTAATTAACTATTTAAGTAATAAAGCAAATTTTAAAATGTTTAAAAGAGAAACATATTTTTTTCACTTTCAAGGGAATTATCGTGGTCGAACCCCCCCCCCCCCCTTCCCGAGATTTTTTTCTTTCCATTTTGACGTTTGGTTTTGTTTTCAATATTTTAGCAAAAAGCTTACTTTAAGGGACCGTATATACTAGGTTACATTTGAAATTAATCGAGGTTTACTTGAAATAAAACAAAAATTTCAGTTTAAAAATTTTAAGCATGTACTTCATATCTTTAAACTGTTGGAAACATATGTGATATTTTTTTTATATATATTTTTGACTAGATAATCACAGACAAATATTGGAAAGTGCTATACATTTTGCAATTCGAAAAGTTTAGGAGGTATGCATCAAATTCAGTCCTTTTTGTAAGTTATATTTAGTGCATGAAATTGTAAAATTCCTCTCTCGGCTGAGCCGCATTCAAAACGAGAAGGAAAGTTCATTTTAGAAACGGTTGCAATATCAATGAAATCAGCTGGGTCGTAATTTCAGCATCTGGCTGATCACCGCTTAGAAAAATACTCTCTAGATAGCGTTAGTGTAGTTCTCTTTGATAAATCATTTCCTCTCTTTCATATCAACCCAACCGGTATTCACCGGTTGGATTGATTTGAAGAGTCCTCCCCCCCCCCCCCGTAATTGTGCGTGAATTAGAAGCTAATACAGGTTTGCTATTTATTAAAGTTTTGTTCACTTACCTTAAAAATTCTAGCTTCGTTTTCAGTTCTAATTTTTATTTAAGGAAGTTAGTATAATATAAAATTTTACTTTTAAACTAATAAACTTAAATGCAGCCCAGCTGTACTGGCTGTACCCCACGAGCCGCCAACCAGGTTGTCAAATATTATATAATTAGCACAAGTTCTTATTCAAAACTATCATATTCCATTCATATCTTAAAGTAAATACTCTTGAAATCATATTTAATATGTTTTACAAACAATTTTTTATATATTTGCATATTTTATTCATTGATGCATGCTATATCTATTTTTAAATTGTACAATCGATCCCGACGGAATTGGATATTTTGAATATCAATACAGGCTGACAAAAAGTTCTTTCCAAAACAATTTTATTATTACTACACTTTAAAAATATCGAAGATGTTCACAAAAATATCCATTAACTTCCACAAACCAAAGCGTCCTTGATCGGTACGCTACAAGGACGCTTTGCACAAACAAAAGCGATAAACTACTAATCGAATGATACTTCGTTGTCCAGCAACAGCATTGCAAGAACAAGAACTGGGCTTTTGGTTTCTTTCGTCGAAGCGGCATCAGCCAATCAGAGAGCATACGCGTTTTGTCTGCTGGATTGTTGCAATGTCGACAACAGGGGAACATTTAAATTATGCTAATATAATTACTTTGTTAAACACTAAAATTATGGAAAATTCAATTTAAAAAACTTTAATTTTTAATTAAAAGTGTCGTTTTGTAAATTCATCCACTTCCGACAAACCACCTTATTCTTCAGCTAGTTTCCAAGCCATATGCCAAAGTTCAAACAGAAACTTTCAGTTCAAATCGAAACCTAATAGAAAAAACAAACATACTTTTTCGGCGTCCTATACTGGCTTCGGCGTCTTCTTTCAAAAGTGGTGCAATTACTGTAGAATATGGCTTCTATTCATAATGTTTTGGACAAAGGAGATTGGACTTTAAATGAAATAAAGATTTTCCTAGAACAAGATTCTTCTTCCATAAACAATTTGGACATTTCTGGCTTAGCTCCTCTACACCGAGTGCTGAAAGACGAAAAATGTTCAGTGGATGTTGTTAAAATTTTGCTTTTTTATGGAGCAAACCCCAACGGTATAAACACCTCTGTGATCCCTCTGTTTCTCTCTCTTTTGCATAAAAGAGATAAAGAGGTCATCAAATTATTGATAGATGCAGGCGCTCAAGTAAAGAATATATTTGATGCGCAAGGACACTCACCGCTTTGTATCGCTCTTTGTTTAAATCCTGACCCAGATGTCGTCCAAATACTTTTAGACGCAGGTTGTTATCTGAATGAATGCTCCACTCATGTTTCTGTATTGCATTGTGCAATGTCTAACCCAAATTCGAAACTAACAGCAGATGTGTGTAAGATACTGATTAAAAAGGACAAGAGTTTTCTTTTTTTACGTGAAAGAGGTAATTTAGAGCGCCGCTCTTTTTTGTGCCTAGCTCTTGGTTGGAATGCTGAACCAGAAGCCATTAAATTGATGCTGCAAGCTGGATGTTCTATGAATGCCTGCCAAGTGCACTCTTCTATATTCCTGTGTGCCATCCCACGCTCTGGTGAGTTAAAAACTGACACAGTGAAACTATTACTTGATGCTGGTGCTGCTAAAGTATATGATACAAAAGGAAGTTACAACAATAATAACACTTTGCTGAACCATCTTCTGATGAATTTTTCTTGCGAAACAGGTGCGATAAAATTACTTTTTGATTGTGAATCTGATTGTGTATCTGCTAATGGTAATGAATATAATGTTAATCTATGTCTATTCAATGCTGTTAAAAATTTGCACTGTAAGCCTAACATTGTGCAGTTTTTATTTGATCAAGGAGCCATAGCTGATTCACTTGATAGTAGTGGGCGTTCACTGCTGCATTCTGCAGTAGAAAATGTCAATTGTCAACCAGCTGTTGTTCAGCTTTTACTGAGAAATGGTTGTGCAGTCAATGCTAGATATGGGGCAAATCATTCCACTGCACTCAGATTGGCTTTAGATAAAGATAGGAGTTTAATTGTTGTCAATATGCTTTTGAAAAGTGGTTCTCTTCTCAAAGCAGTAGGTGATCTTTCTGAAATTTTGAAAAAGGCTCTTAATAAATATTCTTTGGAACCACTTCAAGATAATATTGACCGTGTAAAACTGTTATTAAAGTATACTTTTCTCGAAAATCTCAAGTTTGATAAAAAAAAATCGCCTCTGAGTAGTAAACATTACAATGTTTTCTCAGACTTTATAAACAAGTGTATGAATGAGATAAAAATTTTAAAAAAATGCAATATTTTCCCTTTCATCATTAGGCATTCAGAATACAAAACAAAACCTAAAGGGGATCAATTGCTGAAGATACCTTTAGGTCATACATTTCCTGTGTATTTTGATGTCATATCTGCTACATATGGTAGAGAGGCTATGGAAGCACTGCTGAAAGTACAACCAATATATTTTGGGAGAAATATTTCTAATTCTTCTATTAGCATAGATTTTTTAAATTACTATGTTATCTGCGAGATTGCTGCATATTTATCAGATGAGGACCTGTTTAGTATGCTAGTGGCATTTTATCCAGGTAAGCCAACTTGCAGTGCTAAAGAAAAGAAACCTACTGATAAAAGAAGTTTTGAACAGCCTGCAAAGGCTCGTAAGCGTTCCCGGCGATATCGTTAAACCAGTAGTGTAGGATAGTACTTGCTAACTCAGTTGATTTTTAACGAGCTAAAACCTAAGCTAGAAAAAAGGGGTTAGTTTTGTAAAGTTGAAATTCATTAATTGGTTAATCAGATGAACTGTATTTTGTTTAAACATAAAATTTGAGCTTTTAACCTATTATATATTTATAATTAGTCTTGTATATGTTGGTGTAAATTTGGATTGGAATGGTGTTATAATATCTTGAAAATATATCATCAGCTTGTAATGAAAATGAGCTAACTCAACTTTTAGTCTTGAATCACTTTCTAGTATATTTGAAAACAAGAAGAAACAACCCATCGATTAGTAAAAAGCTACCTCTATATCACTGAAAGAAATTTGTTGTAAATAAGTGATATGAAAAAGTGATAAACTCTTGTTTAACTATTTTATTTAAATTTGTTCTCTTAATGTTTTTATTGTTGTTCTCTTGAACACTTTGAGAAATTGGAGTTAGCAGCTTTTCACTCTAAGCTGACGATATTATGAAATGTGTTAAGTAGAGCTGTAACAATTATTTTTGTTCCTAATAAATGGACCTATATTGATGTTTTTGGTCCCAAGATAATTTAAGTATTGGGTGGTATAGAGAAAATCTGTGGTCAAGTTTATATTCTCCAAACAGTGTTTTCTACTCAAATATGTGTTTATAAAACATGGCCAAACTATGGCAGCTTATAAAACGGAACTATAGCAGGTTATTAAACCAAACTATGGCAGTTTATAAAACCAAACTATGGCAGTTTATAAAACCAAACTATGGCAGTTTATGAAATCAAACAATGTCTGTTCATAAACAAGTTATGTTCTGAGATGAACACTTTCAACTCAACTATAATGTTATTTGGATTCATGTTTGTTTGTATGTGATATATGTCTAGTAATAGGAAACAACGCTTTACATGTTTCTCAATATAATTTTTTAAACATATTTGAAGTTTAAAAAAGGTTTAGATTGGAAAATTTAATAAAAAGTATTATTATGCCCTTCATCTTGAAGGGGTTTAGTGGAAGAATCAGGATTTGAAACCTATCTCCTTGAGCAGAGGTCCAATTTGTTACCAACTAAGGTAATAAGCTTTTTGTATAGATTGTAACCATTTAGTACATTAAGCTAAAAAGTTTTAATTTATTTCTTTGAATGCAAGTTGTTTTATTGAACCAAAATAAATTTTCCTTGAAATGAAAATGTTCTGTTTCAGAGTTCTGTGGTTAAAAATTTAAATATTTTATTTCCTTTTAAATATAAAAGGGAAAATTTAGTTATTTTTAATTGTTACAAAGATATTGCAAAATAGAATATGTATATTATGCAAATTAGAATATAATGTTAATTCTTCTTTTGCCATTAATTTGCTCTTGTATTAGAGCAAAACCCTTATAAAATGTGATATTTTTATTTCGAGGTTATTTGTTCTGTTTTATGCGAAATGTTACCAATGGTAAATAAATATATATTGTGAATGAAAATTTCATATTTTATAGAGGCAAATTATGCTGACAAATTATTTTTTTTTTGAAATTTTTTTTCAAAATGTTAATATTTTTATTCATAATTAGAGCGAGTGATTTAATATGTTACAAGTGAGGTATTTTGTTTTCAGTAAGAAAATAAGATTTGTCTTTTGTGAGTAATATTTACAAGTATATTGTATTTTAATAATAAATATATGTAACTGTTTTGAAATTTATATGGATACTAGTAAAATAGCAGTTTGTGATAATAGTGTTAGAATAAATTAAGGTTAATTTTGTTTTTTTGCAATTAAGAAAAACATTTTTTAAAATGAATGTGATATTTTGATTCAAAGGTTCTGTTTTATGCCAAATGTTACCTATGGTAAATGAATACTGTGAGAATTTCATATTTTATAGGAAATTACTATTACTGAAATTTTTTTTTTAAATGTCAAAGCAAATTTTTTAAATATTTTTTATTTTTTGATCAATTGGTGAATGGCTCATTTGATTTATTATGAGGCAACTTATTTTTACTAGAAAAGTATTAACTGTCTTTTATGAATAATATTTACAACTGAATTTTACTTTAGTAATATAAGTATGTAATTAGTATAAGGTCTTTCAGAAAGGAATCCTTAATTTTTAAATGATATAATTGCAAAACAATGAGACACATAAAGCAGAGAAAAGTGGTATGGAATCGTATCTCAGATGCGTATAAAATACAAAGGTTTTATATTCTTTCATCGTAATGTTTGAATTATTGACCATGGGTAAACTGTATAAAAATATGGAAAATCGTGGAAAAGTCAACATCTCATTTGGAGAGATTTGTCAATAAACAAAACAGATGAACTTGGGATACTGAAAACCTGTCTGTGTCTTTCAAAACCCATTTTTGAAAGTGATTTGGATTGCACTATCCAGGAAAGGGATCATATCGCCCTTATTCATGAGAAAAACAATTAACTCATTCCATTATATTTTCAGCAATTTGTTGCCACATTTCAGTATTATATCTAATTTTGTAAACAAATGTATTGAAAATTTTATACCTGTCCTGTTTCTTCTGTCTCGCAGTTATGTCACTTCAAAGGAATTCTTTGTGAAAGATCATTTGTATATTACTCACCTGTATATGTAACAGCTATAAAACTTCAATGGTGATAGTAAAATAGTAGGTTGTAGTAAGAGTGTTGGAATTTGAATTAAAATTGAGTTTTTTTCTCTTTTTTTAGTAAAACAAACACTTTATTAAATGTATACAATATGATTTATTGGTTATGTTTTAAGCCAAATGTTACCTATGATAAATGAATATATATTGTGAATGAGAATTTCATATTTTTTAGACAATTATTTCTATTATTGACGAATTATTTCTTTGGTGAAGTTTTTTTTAAAGTGGCAATATTTTTAATCACAATAATAATGAATGGTTTATTTGATCTAATATAGCTGCAAGTAAGGTATTTTGTTTCCAGTAGAAAATTAGATTTGTATTTTATGAATAATTTTTACAACTGAATTTTACTTTAATATTATGTGTAACTGCTTCAAAACTTTAATGGTGACAGTAAAAAAGTAGGCAATAGTAATAGTTTTGGAATTTGAATTAAAGTAAATTTAGTAGGTTTTTTATTCTTAGTGTGCGTTTTAAATCTTTCCTTTTTTTTTATAATTCTTAAATAGCACAGTTATAAGAGCTTGAGTTGCAGAATATTGTATCAACAAATTTTATAAAGGGATCTAACAAGAAGGATTTATAATTAAATTCTGTGCAGTATGTCAAATTCAAAAAAAGAGTTGTCACATCAAAAGATTCTTATTATGAGTGAGCCAAAATTTACAAGTTTATTAAATCGGTCATTTTGTGGTATTTTATAAATTTAAAAGCTGATGACCGTTGAGAAAATGTGTTACTGATTTTGCCAAACACTGGGAAAAAACATCTTCCTCAAAAAAGCTCCAAATTTTTTAAAATTAGTTACAGATCTTCGTCACTTTAAGCAAAGTCGGACATACTGTATTCCAGTTGGAAAATATTTTATTTAAATTTCTAAGTTCTGCTTTTTTACATTGAAATCTAATAACATTAGTCAGCAAGTAAATATTTGTTGTTAATTTTAAACAATCTTAAAAATATTCATTTTTTAATTTTACTTGGTTATTGGATTTTTTTGTCGAAATAAAAACAAGTAGTACTTTCAAGTTTACCAATTAAGGAATGCATATAAAATACAAATGTTTTATATTTTGTAAATAAACTTGTGGAAACAACAAACAGTATTACGATTGTAATATATTACTAAAAACAATTAATGTAGTTGTTTTTAGTAATATATTATAATTTTAATATTGTTATTTACCTACAATTATAAATTTTCAAATATACTACTAGGTTATGCATTTAAAGTAGACAGTTTGGTTTACTCTGTATTAAGTTTTTTAGCATCGTTGTTCTTTTTAAAATTTTGATATCTTAAAATATTTTTAACACTATAAAGTTGGAAGAAACTAAGCATATTTAGTTTTAATCAAACTGAAATATTCATGACATTGTCAGAAGAGAAAATCACCCAATTTAAAGAAAAATTACAGAAAAAAGAAACTCGAGGTAACTTCCATCTGACAATGTTAGCACACATATATTTTCTTTATCAGAAATCTCCTAGCTCGCAAGTGCTCATTTGATGGCTGTGGGGTTATCGCTCTGGCTTTGCATGCCATAAGTGCCGGGTTCGAATCCCAGATTAGGCATTGGATGTTTGTTGTGCTTTGGAATCCACGTTAAGCTGTAGGTCCTGGCCTGATTAACCATTACTGTGCATAAAAATAGGTCGTTGAGCATACAAACCAACCAACCAACCTAGCCTGTAAGTAATCTCCACAGAAACATTAACTAGATATTCTAAAAACAGTGTTTTCTACTATGAGGGACACATGCGACTCACTGGCTACACAGATATCGATGTTTTTTAGCATATAGACTTTTTTTTATAGAATTTTGATTTATCAATTATTTTATTCAAGGTGCTATGCATGCACTATGTAGAAGTCAAGTTAGTGTTTGAACTCTCCTTGAGGTAAAGTAACTTGCCTATCACTCTGTCATATTTGTGTTCGAAATTAGTTGATGTATCACTTATGACAGATATACCTGCATTTGTTGTCTGGCTGCTTGGTGGAGTTTTGTCCTATTTAAACATGAGTGTGTATAAGTTTCCTCTTGTGCAAGCTACCAGACATGGCCTACTCTGAGTAGTGCCGAACTTGATCCAACGATGTTTCAATTAGCTTTTGCGGACAGAAATATTTTATCTAACCCACCTGTTTAGGGAAAATAACTTTTCTGAGCATAAACCAAATTTTATAAATTTTCTCGAAAATACCCATTTTAATCGGCCATTAAATTGAAAAAATTATTTTACATATAAGAAATTTTATTACATGGTGAACTGTATAAAAAATCAGTGCTATCCTCATGTCTTTACTTGCCTTTTTTTTTTCTTCCAAAAACGAGTAATTAAGATTACGTGAACTATTTTGGAACAAATAAATTAAATCCTCTTCAAGTACAGCTCTTGCACTAGAAAATACAGTATGCTATTTTATGAATTGGTCTCAATATTATTGCTCATCCTCATAAAAGTTCAATGCAAAGGAAAATTTTTTCTAAGATACTTTTTACCTAACCTTTAAAGATTCAGTTATATTATTATATATTTTTAAAGATTAGTTCTATTATTATTTAAGATTCAGTTCTATTATTAGAAATTATTAAAGATTAGTTGTATAATTATACATTATTAACCTTTAAATGCCCCAAGTTTCAAATTTGATACTGGACTTTTAAATCGAACTGTACACTTGCAATTGGTTTGTTTTTAATATTTGGCTGTATGTATGTTACCATTACATAATGTTCTTTTGAACAAAAGTTAAAAAAGAAACATCAGCTGTCGAAATTGTTCAAATATGACATTTTGTTTTCCTGCCGTATTGAACTAGTGACATATATTTAAAAAAAAGTTTAGTGAAATAACTCTTAGGCGCATTTCATTTTTCCGAAAAATAAAAATACTTTTGAGGTAGGCGAGTATTTTATTTTTACTATAATATAATTATTTTTAGCAAGGGTCTGTTTTGCTTAAAGAAAATTTTGCTATTTTTGTGAGTATCAATTTTGATATTTAAGGCATTCCAGGCTGTATGAAACCTACTTACCTATTATTGACTAATAATATTTTTTGCTTGCATCTTTTGCATTTTTATTGTTTCTCTGCTTGGTTTACAAAAATTAAGGTTTCTTTATGCAATAACAAAAAACCTATGTTTAGCATTATTTCATGGCTAAGTACATTAACAGTTAGTGCGACATATTTATGGCTGTAATGCCTAAAGTATCATAATTGATACCTGCTTTTATTTTAGGCAAGTCCACCTGTGGCGCCCATGGTTAATAGATATTCTAACAGGATTGATCATATAGTTGCTCTTGACACAAAGCGGCGTAAGCGAAAACTACGCTAGCTTCTTTTAGCAAACATATTTGCCATGATGAAATATTGTAGGCACTGTCTGTAATACTCCTCTAAAGATTTTAAGTCTGCTTATCCTCTTTGTTACTTTCAAAAAAACTTTAACATTAAGACTTGACACTTTAGACTTTGAATCTCGATTCCAGTTGATTTACTTGAAATCAGGTTCCGCCTTAAAACGCAGGAAAAAGTTTTTACTAAAAATAAAAATATGCACCAACTTGTTTCAATTGAAGTGCAAAAACATGCATTGGCATACTCCAAAATTAAATACCTCCTTTACATATGCGCTACTTCAAGAATGCTTACTTTACATACCGCTCCAAACGAGGAAAAAAATATATATTTGCAAAACGACTTTCATTTTAATATTTAAAAATTACTTCTATAGGAAGAAGTAAGCAACCAGGCAACATGTGTTTTCAGAGCTTTAACAAGCATGCAATTTCTTGAAAATAAAAGTACATTTTACTTCTTTTAAGTAAAACTTCTTTAATTTCTTTTTAAGTAAAAGAGTATCCCAAACTCCCAGACACATGTTTTTGTCATTACCCAGACTAAAATTCCCAATTTCCTGGAGTTAGAGGTACTTGGAGATAGAAATACTTGTTCTCAATGAAACATAATCGATTAGAGGCCCATTCTCTAATCGATCTAATAAAAACAATGGCCAAAGTTCATCAAATCCTTTCTGCTCTATGCCTGGCGAAAATTTTGCTCATAACCAGAAGGAGCAAAAAAAATTCCAGTGACTTCAAGTAATATTTGATTATTTTCCCTTGTTCAATCTTAACAATCCTTGCAAGATGGCAAAAAATCCATCTTCTAGCAACAGAACCTGAGATGTGAGGGTTCAAAACCAGACTGAACTCTGTCAACTTAATTTACATCTACTGGTTCTGCTCCTTTGACATTGGAACTTTGCAACAAGATACTACTGCATTTTTAGATAGAACCTCAGTGTCATCTGTGCCAGATTAGAAAATAGTCTTTTCTAAAATGGAATTTTTAGTAATACTTAGTCTTTATGTATAAAATTGCAAACTAAAGGAAATTGTTCATTAATGCAGCTATATATTTTATTTCCAATGTATGCTTAAAAAGACTTTGATAATGAGATCACATATTCAGAGATGCCAACTTTCCTATGGATTTTCTATAATTTTTTCTCATTTACCATAGTTTTACAAATTTTCCAGTTTTTATGGACGTTCTTTGAAACCTTCTGAAAAGACCTAAATGAAATATCTTTTCTCAATCTTTTCGAAATACTCTTTAAATTCACTAACACTGTTGCTATTGCTAAGATTTACATTGTTTTCGCTGGGTGTTATACTTATATAATAGTCTATTGTATTTCATATTCATTCATCATAATATATAAGTATTAGCCATGGGTAAACCCTAAAAAAAGTAAAATTACGGAAAATCCATTAGAAAGTTGGCATCTTTACATATTGCGTTAGCTGTCAAAATTTATGAACTACAAGTACTTGATATAATTCTGGAGCACATAGTACTTCTTTGGGCCCCTTGGATTATGATCCCTGAAGACAGC
The DNA here is from genome assembly GCA_963978545.1 of Linyphia triangularis. Lineage (NCBI taxonomy): Eukaryota > Metazoa > Arthropoda > Arachnida > Araneae > Linyphiidae > Linyphia > Linyphia triangularis. The sequence goes on from OZ021733.1 coordinate 35,760,781, forward strand.
TTGCCGTCTGCATACTTTTCATTGTATATTACTGAATCATTTTTACCGGAAAACAACAAGAGAAACTATTTAAAATGGAGTTTACTGATCGTTGCAAAAACAATCACAATGTTAGTGAGACCATCCATTATGCCACTGAATCCCCTCTTATATGCTAAGATTTATTTTGAAAATATTAAAAAGCCTAAGTAAGTAATTTGCAAACAATGTTTGGTATCACAAGTGAAATTTTTCTCTAAGATTAAACATTAATTTTTTGTAACTGTATTCTTTATCTTGTATAGTTTCAACTCTTTAATTTGATCTTACAGTCACCAATTGTTTGCATATTTGGCTGTTTTAGGAATTATTTTACCACTTTTGTTAACAAGCTAAAACCTGATACAATAAATTATGTTTATCTATTGCAAGTACAATACCTTTTTGTCGCCTATGGGAATTTTCAGTATTTATATAATTGTCTCCAATTTAGAATTTTCTCTCCTTTTAGCAAGAGAAAACTACATCTAAGAGACTAAAATTTAATTCTTCAACTTTGTGAAGAACAAAAAAACTAAAAGCCAAGTAGTTCTTATTTATTCCAAGCTATTTTGAAGTTCTTCATTCTATGTAAGTGCAAGTTAAATAATTATATTAACTAGATTAGTAAGTTTAGTTATATAGAGAGAGTTAAAAATATTATGTAGCTTTACATTTTTTATTTTTTTTATCTTTGTACGGAGGCTAATATTATTTTAATTTGAAGGAAGTTTATAGTTATATTATTTAAAACATTTCTTACTAAGTGCATTTAAACTTGTTTTAGAATAATGTTAAGAAAGCAGATTTAATCAACCATTGTTGCAAAATCGAATGTTGTTTAATGAAACAACCATATGCAATATTTTCATTGTTTCTTCCGGTCATCCCAAGTTGATAGGAAAATAAACTGGTAAAAAGTAGAATACTAAAAATATCTACAGTTCAGATGTAATCGGTTTCAGTTGTACTTTGTATAATATTGTTGCGTGTATGGGTTCAAAAGACATGAAGCCAAAGCAGATCAAAACTTGCAGAAATTTATTCCGATATAACTCTTCGCCGATTCTTTTACAACTCCAGAACTTCTCATTCTAATTGATTCAATACATCTCTTTACACAACAATGGAGCTCAAACAGCAGTTAAAAACTAGATACACAACTGCTTAAATCGTCGCACAAGACAATGCAATACAGTTCACTACTCTGAATGTTCGCTGAGAGACATGTAACTAGATAACTCAACTCACGGCCGGCCTTATATAGGAAAGTCAATCCTTCGTGAATCTTCTAGAGATAGAAATTTAGAGGATTTTCCAAATCGTAGTCGAAAAGCCCTCTACATGAGAAAAGCAAAAATGTCACCAAATGGTCGCCAAATTTGGCGACCAAAATTAGTCGCCAAAACCGTCGCCAACTTGGAGAGATTGCCATTAACCATAATGTTAAATGGCCTGCTCCTTGTAAAACTCGCTTCCAAGCATTACCTCTGTAAAACTTGTTTTCAAACATTAAGAGACACATTGCAGGAAAGCGAAGACCAAGAACTCTTGTACTGCCTTATGCGAAGTGTACATAAATTTCCTTTTTACATAATTAATACTACAAAATATTTACAAATATACAGAAATTCGTAACAATATATTAATCATCTAAATTATTAAATTCACATTTAGCAATACTATAGTGTATAGTACACTACACTATATGAAAGCTAAATTCATATTTAACTAGCTATATAAAAATAATTTTAAATTGCAAAAATACAGATTTAGAAAGCATAAATATATAAGTTACATTTTAGTGAGATGTTTTTAAATTTAACTGATGCATAGCAGGTTGCAGACATTATGTGCAGCACTCAAAATTTTATATTTTCATATTGAGAATAAGTACATTTTTATTTGAAAGGAAATTTCATGCTACATTGTTGTAAAACCTTCCTTACAAAGCACACTTAAATGTAACTCTAAAAGATTTAAGAGAAGGCTTGTTTATTTATATTTTAAATTAGACACTTCACTAAATGTTTATGAATGTTTAGCAATATTCTATCATCTTACTTAATGCATCTACGATTCATGTAAATATGCATGACATAGTGAGAGATCAAACTGAATCAAGGTAAGCCAAATGGATTAAAGGAATATTTACAGCATTTAAAATGCAAGCTTGGACTACGTTCTAAAGATCTTATTAAAAGTCAATATTTAATATCTATTTAAGCTTAGGTATTGTTATGTTGATTTAAAAAAAAAAATTAACAATTGTATATCTACTGAAAAGTAACACTAACTGAAGAACTTGAAATTAATGAAATATTCATTTCAAATAAAACAATGACATTTGATAAAAATACAGCTGAATTAAAGACATTGAAATCAATCCTAATACTTATAATTTTCAAAAGGAAAAAAGCAATACTTTCCTACTACTATCCTCAGTAGTTATTAATTTAAATGCCTTAAACTGCAATACAGTCATCAATTTTGGGAACAAGTCCAGTATTCAGAGAGTACAGAAAATAATCAAGCATTGCAGTCCAACTGCTGGCAAAATAAGTGTAAAAATTATTAAGAAGGAAAACTCCTTACAATGGGAAATGTAGGCACAAAGTTTACACCTGTAATTCATGTTTATTGGAACCAGTAGATAAAATCATGACAGTAAAAAGCTTGAAATCAGATCTCAGGCAGTTGTGCAGCTAAATTAAAAAGTTTTCCAAAAAATATTCGAATTAAGCAAATACAGTCTGAATCGATAGATTGATCAAGCGCAATGAAATCTAACGAATTCAGAGTGTACATTCAATTATTTATTGCAATTCTGAATTACATTTTTATGAAATTTTTTTATTCCTGAAACCAGCTATTGTTCAGAAATATTCTCAGCCTGATGTGAATGATCTGATGGAAATTAACATTGTTGTGGGAACTGAACATTTATTTTGTCAAAAGTTGCAGGGAAAAAAGATAGAAAAAAATTTGGTTTGTCAAGTTTTAAGCAACATTGAGAATAAGGATTTACAGTTTCTGATCTGAAAAAAGTATCGAAAAAGAAAAAAATTAGAAAAACAAATTTTCATATGTTAAAAATACCAAACAATGTGAACTGTACAGGAATGATAATGCTCAAATACTGTCAACAACTTTAATTTCAGACAGATTTGTCATATTCAGTGAAGATATTAATGTACATATGATTAGCATATAGAATGCTTAGTATTTTTTTTATAGTATTAAACTGTATTCATGCGTATTTTGTTAAAACAGTTTTGTTTCCATTATAACAACTACCAATATTTGTGTCTGAATTAATCATTTCGGCAAACAAATGCTACAACATGTCTTTTAAAAAAAAACCATTTTGTACTGTCAAATATGTAATTACCCTGTCACATATGTGATAGGCTAGCGGTTCCCAACCTTTTTAGTTGTGCGGCCCACCTATTTCGTAAAAAATGCTCCGAGGCCCACTAACAAATAGAATATGTACATGCGCGAGTCAGTAATTAATGACCATATTTTTATTAAAAAAAAGGAACTTTAATGTATTTACTTTGCTGTCACAACTTGAAGAAAACTAAACAACAAATGGTCAAAGTTAAAAAAAAAATAAAAAAATCAATGGGATTTTGACATTGTTTGTCTCCCACAAGAGAGTCTATGTCTGGATTAAAACTGGATAGTTTTAGCCTCAAATCACTCTCAACTTTTAATTTATTCCTGTATTTGTTTTAAAAAAAAAAAGTAAAGTTGAAAAGGCTCGTTCACATAGATAAGTTGTTGAAAACCCATCAAATGTCTCAGTGCAATTTTGGCAATTGCTGGATATTCTTGGCGGACATTTATCTAGAATGGAACCAATGGCTCTTGTTTAAAAAAATTATTTTAGAGTCTGGTCGCATGATAGTTCAATTAAAGAGTCTTCTTCACTTGAAGATATTTTCAATTTTTTTATGTAATCTTCTTCAAATGGATTCCAATCCACTGGATTTCATCTTCAATTTTGGGGAAATAGTTTCTATCTAATACATGAAAAGGCTTACTTACTGCTTTATATTGTATATTTCTCTTAGTAACATGTATGAATAAAAATAAATCAAGATTAATTTTAAAAAATCATACTGTTTGAAAAAGTTACTGTCTTAAGAAAACAATTTTTTTATTGGGCCTATAAAAATATCATATAAATTAAGAAAAATAAGTAATTTTAAATTATTTGAGGTTGGAGGCAAAAGATTTGAGGTGATCTTTTATGGCTGTAGCTGGTGTTTTATCAATTTTGACTTTGTGGGTTTCCAAAAAATCACGTAGAACTGGAAATACGTCGAAGGAATCTTGTTCCACTTTTAGAACCCACCGTCGAAGTTTAAGTATCATTGCTTCGACTTTTTCTTGTACAAAAAACTTATGAACGTCCTTACCCTGCAGAGTTAAGTTAAGAATGTTGAGGGCACCGAAATATCAGCCAAATATGCCAACCGTTTCAACTAGTTTTCATTGGTCACCAAGTTTAAATAAGAACTTGCAAGTTAAAGGAAAACTCGTGAGTTTGTCGCGGAGTTCAAACAATCTTGATAATACTCTTCCTCTCGACAGCCACCAAACTTCGCAATGAAGTAGAAGCTGTTTGTGCTCACTGCCCATTTCATCGCACAAAACAACAAACAGTATGGAATTTTTAGGCCTCGCTTTAGTAAAGTTGATGATTTTTATTGCATCATCCAGTTTTTTTAAACATTCATCCAAACCTTTAACTGCAAGATCCTCTCTGTGTATACTACAATGTGTCCATTGAACTAAGGAAGCAACTTACCTAACTCTGGCGACTAAGTCAGTGCAAATTCCAGACATAGCACGTGCCCCATCAGTTGTCATTCTTACACACTTTGACCAATCTACTTCAATTTTTTTATGAAACTGTCAACGGATTTGAAAATCTCATCAGTTGTTTTTGTTGGCAAAGACTGGCCAAACAACGTTTCTTCTTCAATATTGCCATTGAATTCAAAACGGCCAAAAGCTAATAGCCTGGCCAGCAAATTTCATCAAGTTGTAGCGTAAAATAATCACTCTGTTTCAAAACAGTAATGGCAGCTTCTTTCACATCTCCGACATTTCATCAATTCTTCTTTTCACCGTTGTATTCGATAATGGAATTTCATTTATCTTTTTTGTGCATATTTCATCAAACAAAGCATTATTTATTATTTTTGCTGTAGGTATAATAAGTTCTTCTCCCACGGTGTGAGCTGACCCCTTCTTCACGATTAACAAAGACAGCTCATAAGATACTCTGGTACTTATTTAGTTCTGTTTTGAAGATTTTTCCACGGCAGATTTAGTCATAGAAAAATTTATTTTCTTGATTTCAAAGTAATTGAGAGATATTCCCACACATTCAAGATGTTTAGTTGATAGATGTCTTTCAAGTTTTGAAAGTTTCATACATTCATTAGATAGCGTCTTGAAACAAATCACACACTGAGGCATTGGTTCTTCCTCAGCACCAGAGAACACAAATCCGCATTTTAAAAAATCAGAGTTATATTTACGAAAATATGGTTTAGTTTTCTTTCCTATTTTAGAGCAACTTGAACTCAACATCGACTTACTAACAATATCACTACTTGTAGAATCATATGTGGGATTTCCTTCATCACTCGACAGCTTCACCTTATGGCAAGACCCTATCCGATCTCAAGCATCCATATTGACGTGAAGCAATAGTATTTAATTCACAGCAGACATAACATTACGACACATCAGCACATAACCACCGTCACTGACAAATGGGTCCAAACAATTTCGGAATTCAGAGGAAAGATGGAGGGGAGATAACATTGACCTTGATGACTGAGACCCTTTCCTCTTTTCCACCAAGAGAATTCATTCGTTAAATCATCGAAGAATATAATCGAATAATTGGAATTTTGTTAACAATCGAGAGACTCAATTGTTAGCAAAAATCAAATTATGATTTATGAAACTACTCTAATATTTACCTTAACCTAGACTCTTGACCAGAGTCCACGGCCCAGTGTCAAGCTACTCGCATTTACATTTGTGATACATCACAAAATGTGATAGGCTATTACATTTTTTTTTAAAACAGGATTTCAAATGTATGAATATAAAAACAATGTTTTCTATAATTTCAGCTTCTATATCAAATACATACCTGACAACATTGGCATTTTCAAATTAGTACAATTTTTACGGAACAAATATTTGCATTCCTATGACTCATGGAAAGTCAAATAGCGACAATATTTATGAATGTAATATAGAAATAATAGAAATTCTATTACAAATGCAAAAAAAAAAAAAAAAAATTAAAAAAAATTGCATAGTATTCAATTGCTCTCAAATATAACAAATTGTTACATTTTAGCACAAAATGGAAATTATAAAATAAAAAAACTAACTTGGATTTAAAAATAAATCAAATTTAAACTTTACGATGAAATCTCTGATGAGGTTTAAGATTTAGTCTACATTACACCTAAATAAAACATGCTTTATGACGCAAAAACTCTAGTGAAACATACAATGAGTTGGTGGTATTCAAAGTGTTTAATCACACGCACAAATATCAATTATGCAGGCTTTCGAATTCGTATTAATACATTTGATGTTGTCACTGTGCTTTTTAGAATTGATATGAACTTCGACATCAGTAAATCCTCCATGAGAAATCTTAATATCAGATGCATAGATAGAGCAGAATGCAAAATTTGTTTCTTTGTTTGAATTTCTGATGATTAGAAGTAAACCGCTTGGTTTGAAGTAAACTCCAAAAAAACTTGATATTTTCTGGAATTTTACACCAGGATTGTTTAACTTGGATATTTTAAAATAAATAATTAAGACTAACAAAGAAGCTGAAAACCGAAAGTGCTTTAATCTCTAAAGTCCGAGAAAACGAAACAGTCGTTCGGTGAGTGCCGCCAAAACAATTGAAAACGGCGGCGTCGCGATTTAGTGCGCAGCGTTGGAGTACGGTCCAAAAGAAGAAAGAATAAAAAAAAATTAAGCACTTTCAGTTTTCTACTTTATTATCTCTAAAGTTCGAGACAACGAAACAGTTGCTTGGTTCGCCAAATCCCGTCGGCAACACAGATGAAAACAATGAATTTCCGGGGCCGCGCTTAAGTACTTTTATTATATACGCGCAACATTATTGTACGGTCCAAACAGAAGGAAGAATCAAAATCTAAAGCACTTTTGGTTTTCAGATTCTTTGTTAATCCCTTAAGTCTGAGGCAAAGCAATAGTTGTTTGGTTCGCCAGGTCCCGTTGGCAACACAAATGAAAACAGTGCATCCCCGGCGCCGTGTTTAGTGCTATTATTTACGCGCAAGTCCAGTACTATTATTTACGTTTTGGAGTCCAGTCCAAAAGAAGGTAGAATTAAAAAACTAAAGCACTTTCTGTTTTCTGCTTCTTTATTAATCTGTAAAGCCCGAAAAATCGAAGCAGTGGTTTGGTTTGCCAAATCTAGTCGGCAACAGAAAAGAAAACAATGCATCCTCGCCAACGCGCTTTAGTGCTGAACATATGCGCAATCTTGGAGTGTGAATAAATATTTTGACGGACGCGGCAGCTTTGGAAAATCGTTTCGGTTTCGTTGGTGACTTAAAAAAATATTTATAAAAAAAAAAAAAAAAAAACGGTTTTAGGGAAAAAACGAAAAGTACCGTGAAATCCGTACGATTTTTTTAGCTGTTCGTACACCCGTACAAAATAGTAAAAATCCGTACATTGTACGGATGATTCGTACAAGTTGGCAGGTATGCAAATATAACAAAAAAGGCAGCCTTGAAACCATTCTAGATTAGCCGAAATAAATTTGCAAAGTGTTGCATCTAAAAAGTACTTTTACAAACTGTCATACGATAGCTGCACATTTATTTACCATACTTTTATTTGTACCCAATAAGTTTATAAAAATGTGTAAATGAGAAAAAGAGCATACTGTTTAAGATAACAAATTAAGTCCATGAAAATATTCAGCTTTTTTACCTATCAAAACGTTATTTGGGGTAAAATATGAGTACAAACATCACATATGTGATCCTGGAACGGCCCAAGTGTTAATTTTCACTAATAAATGGTACTTAATATCAACAATAATTTTACTTAGGAAATATGCAAAGATTTACACACTTAAAACTAGAAAACTCTAAATGTGATCAAGAATTTATATAAGAACTAAAAAACAAACCTTTTTATTAAATTCAGAAATGTAAAACATTGTGAGAAACCCAATAATTAGGTATATATAACAATTGTGCCAATTTTAATCACAAATAATTTATAAAAGTTTCAATTGACTTTGAATAAATATGTGAGCAAGATAGTTCTTACTACAATTATTACTTACTTACTTTGTACTGTAAATATTTAATTAGTTATCCACATTTTCAAAAGCAGCGAATTAACTTTTACCTGTCCTCTCTAAGTTGAGTATATTGCATGTAACAAATCCAAAACTGTTGTCTGTCAACCATTACAGTAGTAGGCAGCCATATAGTTTAATTTTTTGGATAGTACAAATTATATACATATTTTATGCCTCATTGAAAGTTTCAATTTCTCAACTTCCTTCAAATATGCATTTTTTTACATTATTGCTAGAGAAGGCCTGTATAATTGCCTAAAGGAAGAGAGGATGGAAAATCTTCTCTGTACATCAAATAACATCCCAAATTCTCTTTTGGACAGCCACCTTGCTTTTTTTCTCCCCTTTCAACACATAGAAATGTAAAAAAGTGTGCAATCATGTAGTCTATGCAGTAGAGAAGAGAGTGTGACATTACCTCTTTTCAACACAGATGGCAGATCCTTCCAGACTGAATATAGAGGCCATTGGCAGGTCCTGGATTTGAACTTCAAAAATTCCCCATTTTTTTCACCATCAATTTCCTTTTTTTCTTCTTAGCCAGCCTATGACTGCATTATGGAAGAAATTTGTTTATATTATATTGGGTTTTAGAATTCTTTTTTTCTACTAGATGCCTTGTTGAAATAGACGGATATTCTACTGAATAGAATGAAATGGTTGGATATCCTGTGCATTAGTACGGGTATCTGACAGTGTTTGGATAGTTAAAAATTAGCCAGATAGTGGATAGTCATTCCTAACAACTGGGTGATTTGGCATGGAGTGTCCCTAGAGTAAAAAAAAAAACTCTCAAAAAACACACAAAAAGAGAAAACTTCAAAATATTCATTTAAGGAGGATGTGTTCTAGTGCATTCAGGCAAAGGATAAGGAAAATGACAAACTTCACTCAATTACATATTATTATATTAACTTATCATAAAACTTTCCTGTATAAAGTCAATAGAAAAAACACAGCTTTCCACTTAAAGTGTATCTCTATCCTATGGTCAGAGAGCTGCATTTAAAATGAATAAGAATCAGTCACTTGAATTCATATTAGGTACAGCATATTTACCATTTTATTTTAGTCTCAGTTGAAACCATCTGCAAATACTTTGAAGATAAATTCCTGATACCCTTTTATGCTATGCAAATCCACCTAGATGACTGCTGACTCTTCTGGGTAAACTCACATAGGCAAGACAGTTGCATTGTTGAAATAGACTGCATTCTTATTGAAATAGTAATTTCTGTATACTTGACAATGCATTCCTGTGTTATGGAGAAAAAGGAAAATGTGACAATTGCTTACATGGCACAACAATACATAACATTTAAATATTGATATAAAGGGTAAGTATGATGTTAGTATACAAGGCAAGACTTTTCCAGAACATTGAACCGATGCAAAAATGAGGATTTGTGTGCACATCAATTAATGTCTTCTTTTATTCTATCTCCCTCTGCAAAGATTATGAACACTTACAATTTAATCCACCTAGATGACTGCTGACTCTTCTGGGTAAACTCACATAGGCAAGACAGTTGCATTGTTGAAATAGACTGCATTCTTATTGAAATAGTAATTTCTGTATACTTGACAATGCATTCCTGTGTTATGGAGAAAAAGGAAAATGTGACAATTGCTTACATGGCACAACAATACATAACATTTAAATATTGATATAAAGGGTAAGTATGATGTTAGTATACAAGGCAAGACTTTTCCAGAACATTGAACCGATGCAAAAATGAGGATTTGTGTGCACATCAATTAATGTCTTCTTTTATTCTATCTCCCTCTGCAAAGACTGGAAAGTTTATGAACACTTACAATTTAGTCTCTTCTTTCCCAACCAATAACACATTATTTTTAAAGAGGCAAAATTGTACTTTTTTAGATTTAAAAAAATTTGCATATGCAAATTCAGCATTCTTCACCAAATCTTCTTCTTATACAGCACTACAGCCAAGGGTGAGCTTTGGCTTTCTCTGAAATTGATTTCCAAATCCCTCTCTTACTGGATTTCTTTGTACAATTTTTTTATCTTTACAATTTTTATATCTTCTTCGACTTGGTCAGACCATCTCAATTTTGGTCGACATATTTTTCTTGCTTTATAAAGTTTACATTTCATAATTCTTTTAGGCATATCTGTCTCTCTCAACGTGCCCCATCCACTGTATTCTTTTTGCCTTGATAAATTTTACAATGTTCTTTCCTTTAATTAGTTTGTCAATTTCATGATTATATCTTATTCTCTATCTGTCATTTTCTCTTATCGGTCCAAATATTTTTCTTAGAATTCTGTTTTCAAAATTTCTAAGATTAGTTGCATGCCTATCTAACAGGACACATGTTTCTGCATCATAAGAAACTATTGGTCTAATTAAAGTCTTATTTATTTGTAATTTACATTTTCTTGTAATTAATTTATTCTTTAAGATTTTATAATCGGCAAAGAATGCCCTATTTCCATTTTGTATTAGTCTATTTATACGGTCATGTATTTCAATTTTATTGTTTATTTCAGAGTTCATCCTAGAAATGAAAAAGGGCAGGGTGCTATTTTCCAAAAAAAGGGCAATTCCTGTTTACGAGGGCACTTTTATAGCAAATTGTAGAAATTTGCATACACGTTTTCTGCTACAATTTCAATATTGCAATACTTTTCTACCACGATAAATAATTTTCAATATTCTGAAGAAAAAAATAATGCGAAAATCCGTGAATCAAAAACTCGCTCAGAAACTTAAAAGATATCAAAATACTGATAAAATGCTTCAGTCCTAATTCTGCTGGAATGAGACTGAGAAAATTATTAAAATTGAAGTGCAAAATACACAGTAAAATTGTCATCAAATAGTAATTTTTATAAAAATATCAATTTATAATACAGTAAAATTAAGATAAGAATGTTTTAGTATAATGAAAATGTTTTAAGATAAGAACTTTTCACTCTTTCAGAATGTTCTAAAGTTTGAATGAATCAACTTTAAACTTCTTCTCTTAGGTTTGCCATTGTTAGATAGAGAATAGAGTTTCTTCAAATTTAACACTATTCATTGTGGGATATCACAAGGAGTATTCCGACTAAAGAACTTGGACTATGTCCTGAAATATGTGAATTTTTTTATTTTCCAAATCGGATCAAATTTAGCGTCGAAACGGTGATTTTTTTACAGTGCATGCCGCTATTATGTAAGCTGTAATGGTAAAAGAAGTTTTATTTTTTAAAAATCGGAAACAATTTGGGATTTTGATTGCATTCCTGTTATGTTCAATTTTAAATATGAAACGGATGTTTTGAAATTAATTGGTAGCAGAACATTGGAAATTAATTGGTCCAAACGGAAATATTCTTTTTAAATTCTTAATGTAAACATTTGATGGTTATACACCTTTAACTAAGTTAATCAAGTCTTTCAAATTCCTTTCTTCTCTATTTTGAAGGAGGCATGGTAAAAATCCAGCGAAATACACTTAATCAAAACACATACGAAATGGCCATCAGAGTTTACTAATGTGCACCTGGAAATTGTAAGACGGCTCTACAATCCACCTGTACGAAAATGAGTTAAATGGGGACCTAGCAGCGTAAGCTGCTTTACCCACTATCGAAGCGTTGTGTGACAAGATGGTAAAAAATCAGTGTTAAAAACAATTCAGAAAAAGTATGGCCACATGGAAAAGTAAAGTTCATTGTTGGTAAGATGTCCATAATCGTGGTGATTTGAAATTCGTGCAGTAAAAAATTTAAAGAGGGGTACAAAAAAATACTAAGTGGAATCTGTACAGCCAAATAACCCATCAGGGATTTAGCTGTCCAGTCCATCAGTTGTACAAAAGTAAAAATGGGATAAAAATTTTGTGATTGTATGGGAATTGTACAACCAAGTAACCTTATAAGGATTTAGCTGTCCAGTCCATCAGTTGGTTGCAGTAAAATTAAAAAATACAGTGAGATGCACAAAGAAACTGAAAGGGGAGTTGGACAACTGAATAACCCTGTAAAGATTCAGCCGTCTAATCCATCAGTTGAGTGCAATAAAAAATTAAAAAATAATTGAATGGGAATTGTACAACCAAATAACTCTGTAAGAATTTGTCTGTCCAGTCCATCAGTTATGAACTAAAAATAAAGATAAAGTGGCATAACATTGAAAGGGGAGTTGAACGACTGAATGACCCTAAGGATTCAGCCGTCCAGTCCATCAGTTGAGTGCACAAAAATAAAAAATTCAGTAAGACTGAAAGGCAAGCTGGACAACTGATTGACCCCTCTACAATCCACCTACTAATGAAGCAAGTTATATGGACATCTACTCAATGGTTTCAGTCCCTGATATATACGTTGCACGTTTGAACTTGAATGCACGACAGGTGATTTCAGTAGAGGTGATCCACATATTGCGTACTGTTGGGAGGGGAAAAAACGAAAGTTTTTCGAATTCTTTCAGGATGAAATTTTTTCTGAAAAAGGGCAGGAAGGGAGCTATTTTTATAGAAAAAGGGCAGGCAGGGCACGTTGCCCCTAAAAAAATGCCTAGGGATGAACTCTGTTATGTTACTCAAGTAAATGTAGTGGTGCCCTTAAAATATCAATGCTTATATCTTGCACTTTCTTCTGTATTCAGATTTTGACACTACCATAAATTTTCTTCACCAAAATATTCACTTAATCAAAATATCGATTCTGATATATCCTACCCTATAATTTTCTTTGAATTTCTGCATCTACAATTTTTTGCAAAAAGTTACTAATCACCAAATGACGTGCACACAATGTTTTCATATGAGAGGTTATTTTTCCACAAACTCAATAAATTTTATAAAGTAAACAATTATGTTATAAAATACATTACCTTTAGTAAAAAAATTTATACCAAAAACATAAATTACAGTTAACCATAACACAAAAGTAAATTGTATCGCAAACAATAGAAAAACACAGTAAAGATAAACTAGTAATTTAAGGCAAATTCACTTTTATTAAAAGCAGGCACCTTATTTGAAGCTGTGTAATGAAACCATCTACAGTGTGACGAAACTAGCGTTAAAATACTGAACTTTAAAAGAAAAAACTGCCTCAAAATACTCAAATTGTAATCGAACACTTTTTTTGTCAACAAGAACAGCAGATTTTGTGTCAAATGAAATAGTTAAACAATAATTACAAACAGCTGCTTCTCCATTGCACTGAAAAATGCTTAGAAGCAAAAAACATACATGATTAAGTACACTTAATTTATAGCAGAAACTATTGAAACAATTTAATTAGCAAAAACATGTATTACACCTTAAAAATTAGTTGACTAAAGATTAGTTAAACTCCTCATAGGATAATGTTGTTTTCATCAATTTTAGTTAAATAACATAATTCAGTAGCCAATCAAATTGAAGTAAATTTTTTAATCATTTTTGTGACAGAGAATTTCTCAACAAATGGCATTTACATTCTAATCACCACAGTATTAACACATCTATTTTAGTTTGTTTCTGTTCTTCGCTATAAAAACTGTTTCATGACAAGAGAACTTAAATTTCATTACATGAACAAATATCCTTATAACATGTTACATTTTACGTTATTCATATAATATTTATTTACATTGATTTAAAAAAATGCTCAAGACATGCTTGTGTTACTTTTATAAAAAGTATTAATTTCAATTGATTATAAATGCTTTTTGCTATTGTATGGAATCACAAAATAATTTATTTTTTTCTTCAGCTTAACAAAAATATGTATATTCATCGTCACTGTATTTAAATGTTGGTGAAACATGATTTTTTGATAATTAATCCAGTATTTTAAAAAGTAGGTCTATTTCATTTAGAACAAGTTTTTATTGTCCTTTCTCGTTACTGATTCATTAGCGCAATAAACATTCGAAGAAGCGATAAATAACCATAAACTAGAGAAAATGTTAAGAGAAAAAAAATCGAAAGTATAAATGAGAAACGCCAAAATAGCGCTAAATAGTCCTTGCTAGAGCGCGCGTTGCAAGATTTCCTTTATTTTGTGGATTGTACACAGCAGTTCATCAGCTAAAAAAGCACCATGCTCCATGATGAGCTTTCGGGATTCATTCAATAAACTAGATATTAGGGCGTATCGAAAAAATCGAAATTCTTCACATCTTTTAGCGGTAGTGCGGAAAATATGCTGACACCCATCACTAATACGTGTGTGAAATTTTAAAACTCTGGGTTAATATCTTCTGTCGCCTCAATAACTCGAAAGTTCAAAAATTTGGGCTAAAAGTGATTAAAATTCAAAAATTCATCAAAAATTCCAGATTTCGCTGTAAGTTTAAGGATGGTGCTTACTAGTTACTATTTTTGACAACAACAACTGTAATTTTTTTTTATAATTATAGGTTAATATTTTCTGCTGCCACAGCAACACCAAATTTTGGAAAATAAAAGGCTAAATTAAAAAAAAAAAAATATATATATATATATATATACGTCACACTTACCTCATTTTAAAGGGATCAGAAATTTTAGTGCCTTTCAAATATACAATTGACGATAGCATTACTACTTGTAATCCTTTTTTGTCTTGAATTTTGACATGTGTTTTCTGGATTCTAGAGTAGCTCTTATGAATTTATCCCTGTTTTCAGGCCCAACTGTTTTCTCGGAGGCTGCCGTGACAAGTTTCACAATTCGCTCGACTGCTTGTGTATGTGAAGGAAATTGCATGAAGTGCAAGAGGGCCTTCGGCATACCGTCCTCTGTCATTTTCAAAAGATCTTGAGAACTTATCTCTCGGAGAACTGGCGGCGATGTCACAAAACAATTTTTCCAGTCAATGAGATCAATGTAGTCTTCAGCTTCAAAATTGGTATCAGGAATAATGAATCTGCGCACACCTCGGCTAATTTCTCTTGCCTTTATTATTCTTCGAGCTGCAATGATTCTGATATGACATCTTTCATCAGTTAACACATTCGCTGCCACTGACGCGGAGGCGCGTCAGCATGGCACTACCTCCCATGCCCGCGACGCTCTGGGACAACGATCGAGTATGATAAGTAAACTGCTTTATTTTTAGTTCAGATTTGGAGGTTGAACGATGAGGTTTTTGAGGCATGTTAGTGAAGCATTATTTTTATATCTTTAGTGCTTGGTTTTTAAATTTTGTGTTTACATTTTTTTTTATGTGCATTTTTAAAAACAGTATAAGTACGGCAGACAGTATAAGTATTGCAGGACCTTCACAGCCCAAGAAAAGGAAAGTAAATAAAAAACTGACTGATGCCGAAATATTAGAATTACTAGAAAAGAGTGATCTTTCTGATTATGACAGCGTAGAGGATGAAGATTACGGTTGGGATTCTACGAGCGAATCGGAAGGAGATAGTGATGTCGCTGTGTCACTTTTTTTAAATTCGGCTTCTGAGGATGGATATATAAATTTTGGTGGCAGCGAATGTGTTAACATGGCCAAAAGCATGTTTTCTGGAGCAGCAAAATAAGCGTTTCGAGAAATAACTGGATCGATTACGTCACAATACTTCTTAGGCAAATACCGAGATGAGCTTATGAAATGCTACAGATGTATAGGACCATCTTTTATGGAGTGATTAATCTTAATTTGGAACCATGAGGGTGCGTAGACTCTCAGAATGAATTCAACTTAAGTTAGTAGCTCATTTGATGGGTCTGATGTAGATATATATAACCTCAGTATTCAATTTGCAGTTGTTAGCCAGCGGGCCAAATTCAACGTTCCTGGTTCTCGGTTAGCTATATCTAAACTACAAATGCCAGAACTAATGGCAGTGCAAATGTCGAATAAGTATTTCTGATCTGAACTGAGTAATCTACTATCAATGTGTGGCAACTCGCATTTAATATTATTAAAAGCAACGACTGAAAGTTTTTCACATTCTTTAAGTTTCCGTCCAATGTCTCCAGTGTTAGATGAAGTGCCAGAAGACTCTATTGACTGGAATAAGTGTCGTAATGGCAACTCATTAAAATGAAGTAAGCAGACAATCCATTGGAGTGGTCTCTGAAGTTTCATTTCAAGCCTGCGAATTACACCAGTAAACATTCCTGTGTTCACCACAGTGCCGTCACATCCGACAACTGTGAGCTTGTTAAAATCATCCAAAAAAGTATTTGTTACGTATTCGTAAATGCTGTTCGATACATGAAGACTAATCCACTTTCAGACGTAACATGCCCCACGTACGAAGAACCAGGCTCCGATACAATACAGTAATGTGCTACTACAATTGTTCTTTGGAACTGCTTTCCCTCGAGTGTTTCCGATGTTAAAGTTTTGTCATGCCGGCCATCAAAATAAAGGCCAGATAGATTGGAACGATTTTCATTTAATTTTGATACCATTTGCTTGTAAACTCTTGATTTTTCTCTCCATACTTTGTTTTTGTTTGTGACGAGACTGGAATTCGATTCCGATATTAAACCCAAATCTTTCATAACACTCGATGCAATAGCAGCCGTGGCTCTGTTAGAAACACCATATCTTTGACTGACAATAATTGTGTTGTCCAATTTTACACGCATCTGAAGACTCCTTGAATCCTGCTGAAGAAGTGGTGAGTAGGGCGCGTCTTTGGTATCCAACTATATCATATCTTCATTTTCCAGAGTAAAGCTTGAAACAGAAGCAGGAGACACCTTTTTTTTACTTTGCACAGCATTTTGTTGTACTCGCATTTGACGTTTCTGAAGTCGTTTTGTTTAGGGTACATCAACACTTCCAATGAACATTTTTCTTTCCGTTCTTTGGTCTTTGAGGAACGCCTGCTCATTTGGCGGAACTTTGCTCTTTTTTGGACAGATACACTCCTTAAAAATAGTGCATTTACAGGAAGATATGTCGAATAGTTTCTTTGCTTCCGTTTTCAAGTTCTCAACATTTTCAAGAGCAGTCTTGCTTCTTCCCACACGTTTTATATTTTTCATGATTGAACGATATTTTTTATGGTAAGCGTGTATCATATCACAAACACGTTTATGTGAAACAGAAGGAATGGATGAATCGACGTAGAAACTTTCAATTTTCAAAGCAACAGTTTCTGCAATAACAGAGAAGCATGGTTCTTTATTTCCATCAGTTTCATTACCAATATGCCATCTCTCATGAGCGCAACATCTTATGATGTCTTTATGTGTCGGCAGCATGCGTGAAAAATTCTTCGGTGTTCCAAAAATAGGGCATTGCAGCATTTGTCGACTTGAAAACTTTGAATGCGATGATTCTTGCTTTTCTAATATTTACCAATATCTTTTACTAACAAATGACTAAGCTACGAGTAAAAAAAAATTCCTTAAAAAGAAACGACTACATTGCAGCAAATATGTTTGATATGAAGATTGAAACTAATTGAAAGAAAATATTCTAGAGTTAGACTAAATACTAAACAAATGAAAATTATCACGTGATTTATTGGTTGCTCCGATTTGTTTCTCGGGGTGAAAATAGGGGTGTTCTACTTTACTTTTCTGGCAGTACGCCAAACCCAGTGTGGTAGAAGATATTAACCAATAATTCTTACATACTTTTTGTTGTTGAAAAAAGTAATTTTTATTACGCGGTACCTCAAAACGATCAACGAAATCTGCGACTGCTGATTAAATATTGAATTGTATTCCTTTTTATTCAAATTTTCGGAATTTCTGGTTCACTGAGGCGACAGAAGATATTAACCTATAATTTTTTAAAAAATTATAGTTGTTGTTAAACAATACTAACATTTAACCACTACCCCCAATAGTTAAACGAAATATGGGAATTTTAAGGAATTTTTGAATTTTAAACACTTTTAGCCCAATTTTCGGAACTTTGGGGCCATTGAGGCGACAGAAGATATTAACTCAGAGTTTTAAAATTTCACACACTTATTACTGATGAGTGTCCACAAATTTTCCGCACTACCGCTAAGAGATTTAATAAACTTCGATTTTTTCGATACGCCCTACTAGATATATCCCTCAACTGGTTCAAAACTATAAAACGGTTTTTAAAAAAAAAATCAGAATAAAACAATATTTTGCTTGAGAGTTAGAAAAACACTTTTGCTGGATTGTTGCAGTACCTAAATGCAGTAAGTGGCTAAATAATAATTTTATTCGCATACCAACCTTTTATTATCTTACAACAGTCTAATATATATAAATTTAATTTGTCATATAAATTAAAAGAGAAAAGATTTCAAATATATTTAACATTAAACGAAGTAATAAATTATGAATCTGAAATGTAGCTTTAAAAAGTATTGATTAAATCAGCTCCTTCTCTAGATAGGTGGCGTTGATCCAGGTCTTGATGGTGATTGCAGCAGCTCTAATTTAACACGAAGTAATTTTTAAATTTCACTGTCTTCGCAAGCCGTAAATGCTACAGGAAACCATCTATGTTACCAGTTCATAAAAATAATCTGATCGTGTTCGTTCCAATTACTTACAAAGGCATTAAACTTTTCCCAAATATTCTATTTCCAACGTTTCATTCATTCATAATTATAATACAAAATTATAGAGTTTGCAAAAACAAATTTAAAGACTAAATGTAACGCAACATTATTTAACAGCTTGTTTTAATGAGGCAGCAAACATATTAAAGTTTTTTCAAGATTAGTATGATATAAAAGCAAAAATGGAATCAACGCATCTGTTGCAATGTGCACAATCTGTACAGAAATAATTTGCGTGTAAAATTTCCCACTACCATTACTTTAGTTTCAAAATGAAAACAATAAAGAATTCAGTTTTTGTTTCAAGATTTAAAAATATACAAATTAGCAATATGTTATCGTATTAATTTTTTATTAAGAGGCTAAAGAAGTTTGTGTATATAAATGCTAATGATAAAAAACATATGATAAATAAAGTAAATTATATTGAAAACAATTTTCAAAACTCGTGCAAATTCATAAAATTAAGAAAAAAATAAATATAACAATTTCCACACCCAATAGAAAATTCGAAAACCCTTCATATTTACTATTCCAAACCCAAAACAAAGTATTTTCAGTGGGATATATATATATTCACATTGCGAGACTATTATATTAAGGTTGCCCTATTTATACCTACGTAGAGTCCGTTCTAATGAACGAATTTTGATGAAACTTGGTGAGTGCATTATATGAGTCACGGGGGAAAAGAAATTTGCAATAAAAATTTGTGGTTTGAATTTCGACCACCAGACGGAAAAGGGCGCATGAAGAACATAAACCACAAATTGGAAACACAACTTTTTATTTAATCACAGTATATATTCAATGTGCATTGCATTTACGTCAAGCACATGTTCAAATCCTGTTATAGTTTGTTCCACAATAGCGCGAAGGGATTCTCTATCATTTGCAGCAACATGACGTGTTATGCTTGCTTTCAGTCAATATCAAACCGGAAAAATTCTTGAAAGTAATCCAATAGATGGCAGTGCAAGCTGATTGAGTGAGGGATTAATTAATGGGGAAAATCAACCAGTAAAGGAAAATGTCTCCTCTCTTTTCCATTATCTTTCTTAGGAGTGGCAAAGGGGGTCGTGTGAGACGTTACCTTCCTATCACACCCCTCTCAACAAGGGTTCACATGTCCAGCAGAGGGCAAATCGGCCATCAAGACACCCCTTAAAGTTAGCATTTAATGAGTTCTTAGAAAGAGAAGGAGGGGACCAGGTTTCCTGATCTCTTTTAGCCGGCCACAGATCCGTTCCAAATCCAATGCCAAAAATATGTAAGATAATGGTTGGACTAGGGTGATCATCATTCTCACAACACTTGTCAAATCTGAACATTACTTTTTTCAAAAAGGCTCTAAAAGCTGACCCTATTGTTAGAAATTGTTTTAACTACGAAATTGTCAGAGAGGATGCAAAATACCGCCCGTATGCTGCATTTAGCCTCTCTGACGCCACTCTGGCTAAGAATTTTAGCAAATAGTCCCGTAGATTAAAAGCTTCACTGTACATAGCTTATCCCCTAGCTTGCTGGGATTAAGAATTATTTAACCTGCGCTTGCGATTTAAACCTTTTTAAATCATATATTTGTACATAGTTTATTCCCCAACCCAATGGGGTTTAAAAAATATTTAACTTGCGCTTGCGATTTTTTCATTAACTTCTATTTAATACTCATTTTGTGAATTATTTTATAACATGAGTATGAGCATTCCCATTTAATCATATTGTCCGTCTAGTTTTGTCCCGTCAGTCCCCTTTTTTTAGTTTTTGTGTTTTGAATTTTTTTTTTTTTTTTAATAGTGCAAATTAGATCTTACCACTGAATTTTCGCCCTTCGGGCTAATTTAGACATGTGGAACAGTGCCCTTCGGGCTGGATCCACAATAATTCCATATTATAGTATAGTAGTAGTCTTGTTCATTCATCGGCTTCATTTGGGATTTGGACTGTTGAAATAAACGGACCTCTATCGTGAAAAAGTTCACAGCTGATGAACTGGATCTGTGTAGGTTTATGACCAAAACACTCAACTCCAGCAATGCATCTCGCAATAAGAGACATCCCGGTCTCTTATGCGTTCTACTCAGCCATCTGATGAATTCAAAAGTTTCGTGGAAAAATTTGATAAGCATAACATCTCCCTTAGACGATCCATTGTTTCTCTGACTGATGATTTTGATAGAGAATTCCCATGTCCATAGTTTTGATTTTTGACAAACCTTAATAATGGTGCAGAGTAGGCAGGAACAGAGATTTCGTTAATGCAATCTATACATCTTATTTCTCTTTCCATTCCTCTTACCAAGAGGTCACGACTAAATTTTAAGTAGCTGTTTGCATATTAACTGGCACATAGCATGAAATTAGTCTTTTCCTTTTTAAGGTTTGAAAATAATTGTTAGAACAAAAATGTTTTCCGCAAACTTGTGTCGTACAAGACATTCGGGATGAAGTCCTTCCTTGGTGAATTACTTAACTGTTCATTTGGAGGAACCTTATTATGAAATGTTTTACTTTGTGTTTTTCCTTTAAAAAATTTCGAAATTCTCTTCATGTACATTTTTGTTGGACAAAATATCGTTTTACTAATTGCAACATTTCGATAACGGTTCGAGTCTTTTTTCTACAAAAAACAACGCAACCAAATGCAAGTTTGCAACCTCTAATCACGTTTCCTGCAAATTGAGAATTAGTCTTTCTCAAAAGATAATTCCATTAAACTAACTGAAATTAGAACTTATTTTTAATCAAACCGTCTTTTTTTTTTATTATTAAGCTTACCTTTAAATACCACACTAATCTTTTAACATTATACTTATCTTACTATACTCACTTATGTGAATGCTATATTTCTGGTCAAAAAGCTTTTATAAACAAAACAAAATATTACACATTTTATTTAATATTTTAGGTTAATACAATGTTGAAACCAAGTTTTACATTGTCTACAAAATTTTAAATTCTGACTATGCTATCATTTAAGATTTATCTTCTTTAATATAATGGCATATTGGCTGACAATATACTCAGATGAAACCTTCGTACTGAAAATATAATGCACATCTAAACACTATAATTAACCATAAAAAGTATATAAAGCCATAACTTTTTTTTAAATGAAGTTAAACGTTATGCTTAATATAGTTTTAAAATTACTATACAAATTTATTAAAACGTCAATAACTCTAACAAACTCAAAGATTTATAATTGTTAAACTTACATAGTAATCCTTGATCGCAAAATTATTTTCGAATTATAAATGAAAGTAATGATTCACAATGCATCTTACGAGAGTGCTCTCTTGTAGGATGCATAAGTTTTACATATTTGTGGATTTTGAAATTTGTGAAATTGATTTTTTTTTTTTTTTAATTATTATTTAGAACAAAATATTGTTTAAAATAGCAATACAACTATACATTTACATTATATCAGCAACATTTACATTATATAGCCCTTATTTGTGCAACTTCAAAACTTAATTTCTTTTATGTGAGAAATTGGATTGTGTGAGTTTGCTAAGTTATAAGAACAAAGTTCTGTTCTCCGGACAATTCGGAAATATTAAACAATTAGTTTTTGTGTTCTAATTTCTTGACGGATAACCAAAATATTAAAAATGTAATTAGTTTTCTCTGAGTATTTTTTTTAAGAAAATGCAATCCCATGCATACGATCCATTTGATTTGAATTGGGTGGGGAATTTCGATAGGCTTGTGATTTATTGATTTTCTCTAAAAATCAATTATAATGATATTTATAAGTAAATTATTAATCTTATTTTTTAAATTTCGTTTCCGGTTATTAATTTTTTTTTACTGAAAATTTTAGCGAGGGGTTAATTATTAATCATATTCATATCATTGCAATTTCGATTATAGGATTATGTGTAAGTAATGCTCAAATGATTTTGGAAAGTTAGCAGTACATGGCGAGTCAGGAAATAAGTCCTTTAAGTTTTAAGTTGCAGTCTCAAATATTTATTCAGTTAAGTTGTTGGATTGGGAATAGAGATGAGAGAAGGCTTAAAACGCGTACTTATCGTCTAACAAGTGGCAATCGAATTATTGAATTTAGTCGTCTCGTGAGTATTCTGGAAACAAACTTGAGCAGGTTTATGCCTAGCTCAGCAGAAATACAAAATACCAAGGGTGTGGGAAACTATCAGTATGACTCAATGGCAAGTAACTATATGAATTCTCAATACGCAGTTCAGCTAGGAGAGTGCTGTCATGAATCTCGTAAGAGTAGGTTGTCTAAAGCGTGAGAAAGTTATTGAATTGAATGGAAGATAGTTGAAGAGAAATTAAAAAATAGAAGCCATGCTTTGAAAGGGAAAAACTAAATTAAAATCTCCCAGGGTCAAAAAGTGTCAATAATTATAAAGTTATACTACACAAAAATATTATGAAACATAAACTATTATTTCATAGAATAAATGGTTTATACTATAGTATACTTGAGAGAGAAACTACTATCTGAGTAAAATGGCATTCACTAAAAGGAGAACGTGGTATTCCAAAGCAAATCTATTAAGTCTTGTAAAAAGTATTACAAAACTTTCCACGAAAACAGTGAAGTGGCTATCAAACTGAAAACGTCTAGGTCCATTAGCCTTTTTCAATTTCTTTATTTTCAAACCTTAAACGTAATCAGAAGATTTAAAATACAGACACCCATTTTTCGCTTTGATCCGGATCCAAAGGAAATTCTTGAAATATCACATTTCATTTGCTGTTTTTGGATACGATGTGCAGCGCGGAACACAACAATTAACCATGTTTTGTTTTAATGAATATAATAATGAAATAAAAAAAGCCACGAGGATGATAATTCCATTTCAAAAATTTATAGAAATTAAAATTGACAGCATTCTTACTGTCAAACGAGTGGAAGCGATGTTGAAGGCGCATCATATGAAAGGGATTTTTTTTTCTTCCGAAAATCTTACCCTAAAATATTAAAATGTAATTAGAAACTTTCACATTATCTGTAAAGTATTGTTTGACATTACATCCTGCAAGTGTAAGAAAATTTATGAGTGCATTTGTGTCAGATACAAAAATGTTTCTGTCAGAGAAAAATATTACTATTCGACCAACGAATTTTTAGGAAGAATAGCGATCGGAGCCGTGGATACTGTTACAATGAATAAAATAACTAACACTTTGAGAGTAAAAAAAAATGCCGAGGCAAAAATCACAGTTTCAGCTAGAAAAAGAAAACATAGAGAAGCTTTATGTGTTGACTTCATCTGAATCTAGTCATTCAGACAGTGAAGGAGTAGAGTGAAGAATTATTCCAGCCACAGTCACAAGCCTCGACACTGGCGGAAACTCTCGATAAACGTAACTCTATAAACAGTGTAGTAAACTACGCTTTACTTCCAAGACGTGTAATAGATATGAAGTATCAGATATTGCTAGGGCAGTTATTGCTTCAGTAATTCATCACACATCCACTTCGAAAACCAGAGTCGAGTTCTTAAATTATATTACACAATATTCTGGCTAATCTGAATGTATAGAACAATCAATTCAAGCCGAATCGGCAAAGATCTAGAGAAGTGTGAAATAGGTCCGTTGTTTTTGTTGAGTTAAGTTCGCCGCCCGCCAGAAGAGGGAGCCACTTGTTCTTTTATATTTACATTTTTAACTGCAGACGATTCGGATGCGGTTGAGTAGACATCTTGAAATCATTGGTGCTTACTAAATCAAAACCCCTTTTTTGGGTACTTCTTATTTTACAATCGAAAACTAATTCAAATCTATTCTGTTAAATCAAGTCTATTTAGTAAGTACCATTTAAAGTTTATACTCTTACTAATTCCCATCGTCTTCATTCATTATATGTAATTCTGTATTATTGTTATGCATGTTTATTATAATATCTCATTCATGTGCATTTTTTCACGTTAATAAATATAATTTTTATACTGTGAATGATGTAATTAAAATTTAAAATCTTATTCAAGTCAAGTCAATTCCCCAGTTTTGTTTCATCGGAGTAAACCGAGTTTTCTGTATAAGGTATTATCACAGGCCAAACATATTTGTTCAGAACAGCCTCAGTGATTTAAATAGGCATATTTTCTAAGGATTTAGCCAACAATTCTCCAAGTGAAATGTTCCATGCCCGATCGCTAACTTGTACAAATGGAATTCTATTTGTCTACGTTTCGATGAAGGTTTAATCTTCAACCAGGTTTGCAATCAAAAATCATTCATCTTATACAGACGGAAAATGGCCTGTTCAAACTCATCGTTGTAACTACATATTTATAGAAACAGTTACTTCGCACAACCTGAAAATTTATCGATCACGATGTTGACCACCTCTAAACTACACATTTGTGAAATGAGAACCTGTTATATTTCGAAAATCCTCAGCATTCATGAAACTAAACTACGACTGCTTTAACTCCCCATTATAAAATTTGTTGCATCAACTTACACCGATCTCATTGACTGGCAGCAAGACCTACTCTAACGGGTAGTCGTGGTTTATTTGGGCAGTCGTAAAAAGTAAAAAACACAAAACCAAATAAGAAAAAGAAAAATAATTATTCACTCGTATTATGAAACAATAGTGTATGTGGTACTTTCAAAGAGAAAGCACCTGGGATCCCAAGCACCTTTTTTCCTCACTGACTTTGTAATAAGGGGTGAATGTGGAATGTTATCTGACTTTAGTGTCCAGTGTCAGCTGATTAGCTGCCCCAACAAGCCTTGGGATATCTTGTCCCATCCACTTCATCAGTCACGCGCGAAAACCCCTCTTTCCTTTTCGGCTATTTGCAGTCAACACGCCTAGTGTGTGTTCTGTCCTCTGGAATTTTCTTGGGAGATGACCATTGTATTTTTAGGGGGTTGGTGACAAGAGTTGTTTTGACGAAACTGGTTTGTGATTCCAAGTCCCAAGATGACAAAAAAAAAAAAAAAAAACCGGCAATGAATAGTTGACAAGATGAAAACTGACCTTAGACACAGTATCTTTTCTTTCCGAAAAAGGTGGATGACAGCTATTAAATGTTTTCTTGTAAGTATAAATAATCTTTTAATGTTTGTTATCACAAACATTGAATTTGTATTCACGATTGTTTAGTTGGCTTTTGCGACTTCGCAATGAAAGGTATTTCGAATTCTTTCATAAGAAAAATATTGTAGAAATATATATATATATATATATATATATATATATATATATATATATATATATATATATATATATATATATATATATATATATATATATATATATATATATATATATATATATATAATATTAACTAAATAACCTCATGAAATAGAGTAATAGAAACCTCTTTTTAAAATTTGAGTGTAACTGTTATATTCACAGATTTTATTGTTTAAAATTAATTTGCTGTATATGGGTTGAAAAAGGGGAGGGGGGGTTGCTATCGTAAATTTTCCTTAGAATAGGCCTTGACTTGCAGAAGGATACTTGATCCACAAATATAGAAATCAATTCCTGATGAAGACATCCAATTGTTTGTCGGTGAAAAAGCAAAAGGAGAACTCTCTTTACTACGCAGCCATTTCACATAATTTTTTTAAAGTGCAATCAAGACTGTGACAGAAGTTTCAGCCACACTGTTCAAAAAATTTGTGAGAAGGCTTCATAAAAAACAAATAAGGTCTCGAAAGCCATGCCGAAATTCGATAGCAAAAAGGATTTTCACGGCATTAGAAATTTAATAATAATATAAATGTAGCTTTTGCCAGCATTTCTTGTAATGAACAAATATTACTGACACAATTTCAAACTTTTTTTGTATGCACATATTTTTAAACTTTTTTTTTAACCTTTCTGTAACAATTCTTTAAAAACTTTTTTTCTTTTCTTTTCTTTTTCCAAAATATGAATTCTCTAAAGTCAATTCGGCGGCAGAAGAGGATATCCCATTCTAATAAATTTTTATGTTTAAAACATCATTTGGCACCCTTTTCTTGCTGTACCCGGTTAGAAATCAGAAGAATTTTTTTTTTACAAAGTGGACGCTCCCTAGTGAGTATATCCTTTACACATTAATCAGTTTCGGCAGGGAGGAACAATAAATTAATCATTGATATCTTCACTGACAGATGCTAAGTGAAATTAAATACTAAACTAGTTGCCAAATTGTAATGTTCATATCCTTTTTTTTTTTTTTTTTTTTTTTTTTTAAAGGAATGGAAATTGAAATGAATCCAAGAAACAAACATTAAGTTCTCATTTCTGCCGCAACGACTAATGGCTCTGTATCCCAATTGTTACCTGCTATTTTCTTAGAGACTGGATTGGAAATTTTTATAATGGTTTGCGTTCTATCGCACTTTTAATGTATTCATTTTTTTAATTTCTACTATTTTTTGCAAATTGACCTTATAACCTCATTTTTTAATTTTTTATTATTATTATTTATTTCTGTTTTCTTGCAAATGAATGTTATGTATTTAAATATGTGTGCGAGTATATTGACCAAGAATGGTTTAATTGACAATCAAATCTAGCCACAAAATATGATTTTATGACTTAAATGTAAGTATTTAGTCTTTCATAATTAAATTCCTTCAGTAGTATAAATGCCATAATTTTGTGCATAAAATATTGTCCAAATAGTGTTTAACCTAAAACGATATAAAATACGAAATTTTTTTTAGATTTCCAACAAGAGAAGAAAAAACGTGTTTGAACTTTACTTATTCAGTGAAAAAATCCCTACTATTAGGTAAGCCAACTACTTAGGTTTACCATTAACTCTAAACTAAATTGGAAGGACCATGTAACTGAAGTACTTGGCAAAGCGTATAGTACTATTTCGAATATATTAAAACTAATGATTGGCAGACACTAAAAAGTGGGATTACATCTGAAAAAGAAAATTTACATTAGCTGCATACGTCCCATCCTAACTTATGATTCTCGAGCATGAACGACTTCTACCAAAGCTAACATAAGAAAATTTCAAATTGCACAAAATCGCATCCTAATTGAAATTGTTGGAGCGACGAGATACATACGCAATTCACTGATTCACAGAGAACTCAAAATTGAACTCATTAATGAACACGTGGCAAAATTGAATATTAATTTCTATAAAACACCGACCACTCTAACGTACAAGCTAGCATCAATTATGAAATCCTCTCAGAGGACAGTAAAATTATACCTCTTGTGGCTTTTACGTTATCAAACTCAATCCTAGACACTAAATACAATTAAGAACATTGCATAGATATACCTCTGTCAATGTCCCTTCGCATTTCCTAAGAAATAGAATTTCAGGGACTGCCTTTAATGCTAAAATGTCTGAAATGAAATTTTTTTTGCCTGAAATGAAACTCACTTTGTCTTCACCCTATACTCGACCATTCATTATCTAAACTGAGAACCAACCGTTCTGTCCATATTCACTATTTAATCATGAAAAGTGCCCATCTCCTGTGTAGGTCAATTTTCTAATTTGTATTTCTGTGCAAAGTTATGATTTTATCAACTTATATATGTACAGGGTGTCCAGAAAAGGACTCCCTGATTTCAAAATTAAATATCTCGAAAACAAAGATCGATAGAGGAATGCAGTAAACGGTATGTTTATTGTGAAAGCTGTAAGAATTTTATACAGCAGTTTGAAATAATAGTTACAAAAGCTGCTAACAGATGGCGCTGTACGCTGTACAGCTCATTATCAGCATACATAAATGAAATAATCGTATGAAAACATTCTTTGCAAAAAATCACATCACAATGTTTTCAAAATGTTCACCATTGGCACTACAGAGGTGGCGCAAACGAAGAATGAAATTTGCCATCACATTTCGTAGTGTCTCAACAGAAATGGATTCACATGCCACACAGATCGCCGATTCAAACTCGTCCAGCGTGGCGGGATGCTTCGGGTAGATAATGTCTTTCAATGTGCCCCACAAAAAATAGTCACAGGGAGTCAAATCCGGCGAATATGGAGGCCAATCCATGCCTGCACCAGTAAATTTGGGATATTCCAAAGCAATGACTCGATTCCCGAAGTATTCATCAAGAAAACGAAACACTTGTTGGTACGATGTGGTCGGGCTCCATCTTGCATAAACCATTCAGTACGTGGTCGATCCTCTAACACTTGCTGTGTGGCGACAAATTGTTCCAAAATTGCAAAGTAACGTTCACTAGTAACCGTTTCTCGAATGAAAAAAGGGCCAATAATGCCTCTGCTGCATACTGCAGCCCACACAGTAACTTTAGGAGAATACAGGGGTTTCGCTTCACACCAATATGGATTTTCGGAACCCCAAAATCGCCAGTTCTGTTTATTCACGAATCCATTCAGGTGGAAGTGTGCTTCATCTGTAAACCAGATGCAGCCAACATCAAATCCTTCACTATCAATCATTGTGAGCATCTGATTAGCAAAGTCAGCCCTTTGTTGCACAGCTCGTACGGGTATGGCCTGGTGAGTTTGAATTTTGAATGGAAACATGTGTAGGCTCTTTCTCAGTATTTTCTGCATGCTGGAAAGCTTCAAACAGTCTCAGATGCAATTCTACGGACGGATGACATTGGATTTTGCTGACTAATTCCAGAAACTGTGACGACATTTTCAGACGTAACTGCAGTTTGCTTGCGGCCAACATTCCCCACTAGATCATCCGTTACGCTGCCTGTTCGTTGAAGTTTGGCGAAGAGCGTACGAATGGTTTTCGCATCGGGTCCTTTTGGAACAATAAAACGTGCTTGAAAACTGCGCCTTGTTGCCGTAGGACTCTCTTTTAACCTGTGGCACTCTAGCACCAGAAAAACGCGTTGTTCAATGGAGTACATGGTTTTAATCTCTTCCTTCGGTACGCTAACCTCCTTTCACGCTTCAATAGTGGAACTGATCGCTCTGTGCTTCGGATCACTATTTATACTAGGCATTACGTATGGCGATTACAGCGCCATCTGTTAGCAGCTTTTGTAACTATTATTTCAAACTGCTGTATAAAATTCTTACAGCTTTCACAATAAACATACCGTTTACTGCATTCGTCTATTGATCTTTGTTTTCGAGATATTTAATTTTGAAATCAGGGAGTCTCTTTCTGGACACCCTGTATATATTTATGATGAAAGGGTATACTGACGCTTCCCACTGAACACTTAATAAATAACAAACATATTTTTTGAATATTCAAGATTTCCAATTAAAATAGCAAACTCAGTATTTCATTTATAAATACAATGTAAAACTTGTAACACTATATCGGAAAAATTGATAATGTATATTTAATTCTCCATAAATAATCAGCAAAAACACATACGTGTCATGCTTTTGAAATGGATTACTACTTTATAGAACTACGCTGGAATTAAAACTGAAATGTTCTAATTGAAAAGCAAATTTTAAGGTTTTGTAATTCATATAGTTAGAATAAAAATGGTGTTTACTTTATTTTTTAATTTAATAGCCACTTAACTGTTTTTCGTGGCAAATCCCAGAAAAGTTTTTACAAGACTTCAAGGATTTGCTTTTGAATTGCATTTTCAACAACATCAAGTACGATAAATGTAGTGCTATTTCGATATTATTTTCTCTTTAAAGTGTATTGTAGTAGTTATATACCATTTATTTAATGAAAGGTGCACATTAAAAAAGAAATTTATCCGATAATAATACAACCAAAATTTAAAAAATAACTGACGAATTAAGTTTTTGAAAACAATATTATTTTGATTTCTATATTATGTTTACCTGTAACTGTAGATTCTTTAATTGAACTTTACCTCCGATTAAAATACAGGGTGGACATAAAATAACTTTCCCTGTTTGGCCGCATCTGCAGCTAAAACGAATGAACGAAATGAAACCATATTTTAAATGTAAACTGTGGAAGGCATGCAGAGATAAATTTCGACCGAAAAAATATAGTTAAAAAAGAGTCTCCATTAGAGGAAAAATTGGCGCTATCAGTAACGAAATACGTGAATAACTACAATGACAGTACTGAAAATGGATTTTTCAAAATGTCAATACTGACTTAGTGATAAAAAAAAAAAAAAAAAAGAACATACCATACAGTTATGAATGAATAATGAAACACAGAATATAAGCATTTATTCTTTAATATTCGTTATATTAACGAATACATGCCTATATTCTGTGTTTCATTATTGTTCTTTTTTATCATTAAACCATTACTGACATAATGAAAAATCCATTTTAAGTGAGTTCATTGTAGTTATTCACGTATTTCGGTTCTGACAGCGCCAATTTTTTCCCTACGGCAACTTTTGGAACTAATTTATTTTCGGTCGAATTTATTCGCCCATGCCTTCCTTCACACAGTTTACAATTAAAATATGGTTTCATTTCCTTCATTCGTTAAGCTGACCTTCCCGATGTACAACATATTGCAGTTTGGATGTTCGAAACTGCCCGTCTTATGTTCTTCTTCAAGACATGCAAGTTAGGAATGCCACCACCATACACAACGGATTTAAGGTACCCCAAAAGTCGAATAAGGTGATATCCGGAGAACACAGCTGAACACTTTGAACCTTTACGCAGGTTATGAAGCTTTCAAAATTCCCAAAGAACCACCTCAGCATTACACTGTCTAGTGTAGAACATTTTTACCATCAAAGCACGTTGAGGTAAGTTGCATATTACCGCACATCAACAGTCAATAATCGAATTGCTGACTGAACATTCGCTTTTTTTTTCTTTTTAAAGGTAATGCGTTGGGCTGCTATCATCTAAGGCACTGGAAGATTTACGAAATTACAATTTCGATATCCAAAATTCCTTATTCGTGTGTGAGAGCAGTGCCAAAATCTCCCCTATCGACAACTTTTGGAACTAAAAGTTTTTTCCAGAATTCGTCTCCCCATGCTTCCTACATATAAAATATGGTTTCATTTTGCTCATTTGTTTTAGCTGCAAATGCCGTCAAATAGGGACAGTTATTTTGTAGCCACCCTGTATTAAAGATATTAGCTTCTGAGAAACTCATTCATATTTTCAAGTAACGCGATTAGATATTGCAAACTTGTATTGGATTGCGATGTTTTTATTGTACAAAAAGTATAAATATTTTGCCGAACTTTGTAACTTCAAAACCGACGTTTTGTTCAATAAAAATGTACTTGCTTTCGACTCAAAAATAAAAATTTCGAAGTACAACCAGCCATTCTAAATAGACGATATCAATCTACCACAATCTTGAAAGGTTTTCAGCGCCACCCCTGTTTTGTAAGAGAAATCAGAACCTACTATCTATTTTCTCTGTGCCGCACACTTTTCAAAATTGTTACTGCCGGAGAGTGCCTAAACGCTCGTTTCAATACAGGGTGATTTGATCCTACCTTAAAAGCTTCACACAATCAAGCCTCTTAATTATTTTTTTATAAACTTGTAAAATAACACTCAACTAGTAAGTTAGCATTAGAAAGAATTTTTTTTTATATAAAGTGTGATACTGTGGTATTTGAGGGCGCTGTAATCGTTCTTTAACAAGTTTACATCAAGAATTTCGCGAATTCCGCCTTTTTTTTTTTTTATTATTTTTTTTATTAAATGCCTGAGATGTAGAAATACGTACGCTTGGATACTTTATAAAAAGTAGGAATGTCTTAAATGTATATACATTTTTTTTAACTACTATTGAAATGGTTGCATGTAACATATGCATTGGACTCAAAAAGAAATCCGAAGGATGGTTAAATTTTCGTTTCTCGAGTATTTGTATGGAACAGTTTTCCAAGTATTGGCGTCTTAGTAAGATGTTTATCGTTCTGGATAAAATAGATAATTCTTAAGAGTATGTCAACTTGTTCATTTTTACAAAAACACTAAAAACTTCAAAACCAATTTTTATTTATACTAAATTCATTCTATTAAAATTAAATAGAAGCTGTGAGGCAAGCCTGCGAGCGCCATCTATCGTCCTCTTTAAGATGTAAGCCAATAAAATATCTCATCTTACGCTGAGAGCAGGTAGAAACGGATCTGATGATTAAAATTCTTTACCTCATTTACGTTGCTGAAATGTTTTATTTTACGAAACTTTCACGATGTTTAGTCAATACGTCCCTACGATAAAAGAGGCTCTAAGTAGGACAAGCCTATGTGCCAGCCTCCTTACAGACCCTAAATTTAGTGTTTTTCTATTTAATGCTGTTACTAATAAGTTAGATAGGAACGAAAATGTGTTTGTAGATTGTTTAATACTTTTTTTAAGCTAGAAACGTATCCCTTGAATGAAACTTTTTAATTGTCATTAATGCTACGACATTCAATTGTTCTGAGATTTTTTTTTACCATGCTGATTCTAAATGAGATTAAAATAATACACAGAGCTGATCCAGTATTCGATAAGACTGCAAGCAATGCTGTCTAGCGGCAAAATGAGGACTTAGCTTTTAATTTTAAATCTTAAATGCATACTGTTACCGTCTACATTTCTTATAAAGTAACCTTTGCCGAGTGATTTTTTTCTCCTTAATTTTAATTTTGCGAAAACTATTTTATCGTGTCCGAAAGCAACTCGAATCTTTGACAGTTTATTACTTTATCTGTAATAATTTTATTTGTTGGTGGCGCTGTTGACTGAGTACAATTTCATTTCGGCGGTTGTTACGAATTACAATTATTTTTATAAAAAATAATAAAAACATACAGGAAAAATTGTTTTTGGACAGAAACAAGGTAAGAGTAACGATTAATATTGATATTTTTGCATATACTGATAAATTTATGCACGAAAAATATAGCTTATTTGATGATTTAAAAATGCATCAACATATAAATTCTTGTTTTTTTTTTTAATTTTTTTTTTTATTTTACTTTTTCTCATTAGCTACACCAATATCCCGGTTGATACCAAATTTTATTTTTCTAAAAATAAAATTTCATACATTATTGAAAACTATAGGAGATACATAAAATTTCTCATTTCTTAGTTAAAGAGCAACTTAGATTTAATTTAAAAATGCACGACATGGACACGAATACTCTGAATAGAACGCGTAGAAGGGATACCTAAATAGGTATAAACGATACCTAGTGTTGCGCTAATTAGTGGAATGTAAATTATTGTTACTTGTATAATTGGGAAGGATCTTTCCTCTACGGGAAGGATGCAAAACCAATTGTGTTTTGATAAGTCATCCTCCCCTCCAGAGGGCGTTGGTGTTATAAGACATTATGGATTATTATAATGTATGCTCTCTCTTATGCATTTCTAAGTTATCTTATACAATCATTCTGAAAAAAAAAAGGAGTTTCAACCTCGTCATACATGTGTTTTTACGTGATGTTTCACAATCAAAGTTTCCTTTTATTAGACATAAATTAGACCAACTTAGATGGATTTTGTGCCTATACTTGGTCATCATTTTTGTTCAAGCAATTTTATTTGATTCTACCTGATGTGTGTTTGAATAATAATTTTAATTTCCTTAGCGTTTTTCACATATAATTTGTCAATTTATTAATGGAAAAAAAATAGGTTCTTGCATAAGGAGCGAAAATTAAGTTCAAGCACACATTTAAAAGAGCATTTTGAGGCATTTAACTTTGATTTAAAATATGTATCAACGGATATTTTTAAAGATCTATGACGTAATTCTACTTTGTATAATCATATTGTCAATATTTAGTATACCATAATTTTGTATAAAATATAACAGATGTAACTAATTTATAATTCAAAAATTATCACTAAGATTTATTAAAAAATGAAATTTATTATAATTTTTATATTGTAATAATAATTAAAATCATAGGTGTCAACAATGTTAGAGTTCTGGCTCCCAATAGACCTACACACTACTCTGTTATGGGATACCTTCCAGATATACTAGACATCATAGTTACAAACACAGATCTGGTCTCTAGTCCTGAAGTTATCAACGATCTTTCATCAGATCACTTACCAGTCATTGCTAGAGTCGCCAAACATCCCAACCCAGATCCTGGTACAATCTCAAAAACAGACTGGAATCTATATTATAACACTTTAGCTACTAAAACTTTTACACAAACGGAACTCAATACCACTTCTGACATAGACACTGCTATTTTGGAACTCAATCAAAACCTCCACACTGCTCACAAAGATGCAACTACAGAAAAGCCTTTCATTAATAATTATATGAGCCTCCCCACTGAAATTAGAGATCTCATTAAGCATAGAAACAGGCTGCGTAAGAAATGGCAGAGGAACTTAGACCCAGTTCTCAAAAGGGAAATAAATGCCCTCAAAAGATGTATCAGTGTCTACACCAAAGCAAATAGGGAGTCCAAGTGGCAGGAAAGGCTGGCCAAGCTGGAATTTGAATACAACTCCATTTGGAGGATGACTAGAGCCCTCAAAAGGGAAAAGGCAATCCAGACCCCACTCCAAAGTATCAATGGCCTTGTTTTCACTGAATCAGACAAAGCTGAAACCTTCGCTAATTCTTTGGAACAGCAGTTCCAGAACAACACCTCCCCCAATGACCAAGGTTTTGAAAGTCATGTCATTAACACAATCAATATTTGGAGGCAATGGCCCTTCCTCAATTCAATCCAACAAACTAATATTCAGGAAGTCACTGATACTATTGGGAAATTAAAAATTAGGAAGTCCCCTGGAATCGACAAAATTTCCAATCGTATGATTAAAGGCATCCCATCCAACTGTGTCCAGATTTTGACAAACATATACAATGCTAGTCTCAAATTCAGCTACTTTCCTCCCATTTGGAAAGAGGCTCTCATTGTACTGATACACAAACCTGGCAAAGATCCAGTTGATCCTACAAGTCACAGACCCATCAGCCTGCTGCCCTGTTTAGGGAAAATCTATGAGAGATTAATATCCAACAGACTTTTTCCCCTCTTAATTCACATCCCAGCTGAACAGTTCGGATTTATGCATAATCGATCGACTACTGGCCAGCTTGTCAGAATCTTAGAATTTATTGGATCTGCTAGACACAGAAAAGAGAGCTCAGCAATGCTTATGCTCGACGTCGCAAAAGCGTTCGATCGAGTGTATCATTGGGGGCTGCTCTATAAACTTATCACTTTGAAGTTTCCACATGATATTATTCACCTTATTTCTAGCTACCTGGAAAACAGACTGTTCAGGGTCAGGGTGGGTAAAGCTATTTCAAATCACAGAGTTATTAGGGCCGGTGTACCCCAGGGGAGTATCCTGGGCCCAACACTCTACAATCTTTATACATCAGATTTCCCTACTTTTCATGACGATAGACATTGCCTCACTGCATTTTATGCAGACGATACTGCAATTGTCACAACTTCTATCAGACCTCAGCAGACCTTGAATAATCTCCAAAACAAAACTGTTCACATTGAGGAATGGTGTGCCAGATGGAAAGTTTCCATCAATGCTAACAAATCCCAAATTCTCTGCATTAAGGCTAAAAATAAGCTTAAAGGTCTTAATAACTCAGTCACCCTTTTCGGAGAAACTATCCCCATCGTCCAAAGTGCTAAATACCTTGGTGTCACTATCAATAACACTCTCACTTGGTCTGACCATGTCAAGAAAGTAAACAACAAATCCTGTGCTGTTTTAAACAGACTTTGGCCTATTCTAGGAAAAAATTCTTCGCTTTCCCTCAATTACAAGAGGAGTATATACTTGAGTACCATCAGACCAATTCTCACTTACGCTGCACCTGCATGGAACACACACAATGCTAGAGATGCAGTTAAGCTGCAGAAAATACAAAACAAAGTTCTGAGAGGTATTGTAGACGCCTCTAGATTTGTTAGGAATGACCTTATCCACAGGGATTTAAGAGTACCAACAGTGGCTGAACATTTAGCTAGTTTAAATATTACTTTCTTTAGGAAGGCTCTTAAAGCTGACCCTGTAATTAGCAACTGTTTCGACTATGTGATAGTAAAGGAAGATGCAGAGTACCGCCCGTACGCTGCATTCTGCTTGTCAGATGCCACTCTAGCCAAAAAATTCAATTAATTAGTTAGACTTTTCTAATTTGCTCTTGTACATAGTTATTCCCCAGTTACCTGGAGTTTAAAATATTTAACCTGCGCTGCGTATTTTATTGCCCTTTTTACTTATGCAGCTTGTTTTCATAGCTTTTGACTCATTTTACTGTACATAGTTTTTCCCCAGTTTCGGAAAAAAAAAAAAAAAAAAGAAGAAAAAAAATATTTAACCGCTTCTTATTAAGTGCATTTTTTTGTATTGTATGTTTGTTTTTGTCCCGTCCGTCCCCTTTTTTATTTAATTGTTTAATGTGCCATTCATATTTACCCCACTGAATTACCGCCCTTCGGGCTCCATTTCAATAGGTGGAACAGTGCCTCCGGGCTGGCTCCACCATAAAACCATTATTATAGTATAGTATAGTAATAATAATTAAATTTATACATACAAACATTTACTCTAGTAAATCGGCATAAGATGTTCAATAAAAATGCTTAAATCTAAGAAGTACTTTTAATTTCATACAGCCATTTATTGTTTAATAAAATTTCATGCATTTGTGATGTCGGGATAAGAAATGGTAGCGATGTTCGGAATTTTCTTTAATTCACATTATCCTCAACACAGACTTGTTTCTAAAACAACACACAGATCTTACAAAACAAACATGTTCATCTATCTTAAATTCTTGATGACCACACACAACCGTTCACAGTTTTTTTTTTTTTTTTTTTAATGTTCTTACATCATCTACAACACCTAACAGTCCACCGCTCATAGTTCAGTTCAATTCCTTTTTTAAACTCGGGGAAGTCCCTAAAAACACATGAGTAAAAGGTATTCTTTCAAATAGATGAGCGCCATCTATTTGGAAATGAGGAAGTCATTACAGACTTATTCCTCCCCTCATAGAGGAAAACTTTTCACGAAATTTCAGGGAAAAGTTTTTTGTGTCCTAAAAAAAAAAAGAATACACACACAAGGCAAATACTAAATTTTCTACTGAACACTAGTGCCTGAACTATTTCAAGATATTAACTAAATATAAAATTAATACACATTACAATACAATTCAAATCATGAAATATAATGCAAATTTAAAGAATGAAAATATATAAAAGAAAATTATAAATTTATGTACAGGCACTATACGGAATACGACTGAGGCTATCGGCATTCTGATGCAATTTCCCCTTACGATGTATAACCTCATATTTAAACGGTTGCAAAGTTAAGGCCCATCTTAAAAGTCGCGGATTTGTCCCAGTGTTCTTTTCCAACCAGACTAAAGGGTTATGGTCTGTAATATTTGCTGTCCATCAAGGTAACATCTTAGCTTTTGGATGGCATACACAATGGCGGCACATTCGCGTTCTGTAGTACTATACTTTTGCTCAGCAGGAGAGAACTTCCTACTTAAGTGCATGATGGGATGTTCGTCATCGTCATCGTTAACTTGTGATAGCACGATTCCAATTCCAAGGTTTGATGCGTCACACTGGATGATGAAAGTCTTTGAGAAATCGGGGTTATATAACACGGGATTACGAGAAAGTTTTTTCTTCAATTCCTCAAAAACTTTGTCACACGCAGTATTCCATTTGATCGATGATTTTACACACTTTCCTTTTAGAAGATCTGTCAGAGGGGCCGCAATCACAGAAAATTCTGGTATATACCTTCGGTAATAACCAGTAAGTCCTAAGAGCGACCTGATTTGAGTTTTGTTACAGGGCTTAGGAAAATCTTTAATGGCTTGAACCTTGAGTTCTCCAGGTGTTCTTTGACCTTGTCCAACCATATGCCCTAAATATTTAACGTGTTCTCTAGCAAATTGGCACTTTGAAGGTTTGATATGCAGTTTGGCTATCTTCATCTTTTCAAATATTTCTTCTAGATGTTTTAAATGTTCTTCCTAGGTCTGAGAAAATATGGCAACATCGTCCAAATAAGGAACGGCAAATTCGTCACAGTTTTGTAACAGTCCAGCCATTAGCCGGCTAAAATAATATGGAGCATTTTTAAGACCGAAAGGCAACCTTAATGGCTTAAAGATACTAAAACTGGTCACGAACGCAGCATATCTTTGTGCTCGTTCACTTAATGGGATCTGCCAATAACCCCTGGTCAAGTCTAACACAGTAATGTAGTTAGCTGCTGACACCTTCTCAATGAGTTGCTCAATGTTTGGTATAGGGAAAAATTGTGTCCTTGTTACTTTGTTTAAACGACGATAGTCTATACATGGTCTAGCGTCTTTCCCTGGTACTTCCACTAATATAAGAGGAGAAGTAAAATCAGAGTCTCATGGCTCAATCATTTTAAGTTCTAACATTTTATTCACCTCCGTCTTTGAAATTTCTGTCTGTCGCGGGGACATTCTATAAGGTTTGGAAAATATTGGTTTTTCTGTTTCTAACTCAATATCATGTTCAGCCAAATCTGTGCATCCAGGCTGATTTGAAAAGATACTGGAATAGGGGATCAACAGTTCTTCCAATTGATCCCGCTGAAATTCTGATAGACGAGTCTTCATTTTGAGGTCTCTAAAAATATCAGACAGTTCTAAATTGTTTGACTCTATTATACCACTAAGACCAGGTATCTCTTCATCTTCTTCCTTTTCTTCCAAGCACAACAAGTTTACATTTTCGGCTCTTTTGTAGTATGGTTTAAGTATATTGATATGGTATACATGAGTATTTTCTTTTTCAGGAAACTTGATTACGTAGTTTGTTTCTGACAGTTGTTGTACTACTTCACCAGGTCCTACCCACTGTACGGATAACTTGTTTGGTTTGGATGGTGCTAAAACCAAAACTAGGTCACCGAGGTTAAACTTTCTTTTCACAGTTTTTTTATCGTACCAAAGTTTCTGTCTTTCTTTGTCATCTCCCATATTTTGTACAGCGATTTCCTGGCATCTTTTCATGCGATTCATTAGTTTGAACACATAGTCTATGACACAATCTTCTTCACGATTATTTTCTGTTAACTTGTCATATAGTAACATAACAGGAGTCTTCAAATTTCTGCCATGAACAAATTCTGCTGGCGAGAAGCTGGTACTGTGAGGCAAAATGTTCTCCCAATCTGGACCCGATTCAAGGCATAGGATCCGTAGAATTCTCTTCAACGTTCTATACATCCTCTCAACTGGATTGCTTTGCGGGTGATGTACGGAGCTTCGCACGACCTTTATTCCAAACCTTTCTAGAAATTCAGTTGGCAGAGCACTCATGAATGATGTACCCTGGTCTGTTTGCAATTCTTTTGGGAAGCCCATGTGGCTAAAAACTTGAAGTAAGGCATCCACTACAGTCGTTGATCGAAGATTTTCAGCAGGAATGGCATCGGGATACTTGGATGACATACAGATTACTGTGATGAGGTATCTATTTCCAGAAAGAGTCACAGGTAAAGGACCACAAGCATCCACGTTCAACTTGGAAAATACTTCAGAAATGACAGGAACAATCTTTAAAGGAGCCTTCTTTTTATCCTGCGGTTTTCCAACTCGCTGACACACGTCACATATTTTCACAAAATTTTCCACCTCTTTATAACAGTTCGGCCAATGGAGTGTTTTGAACAAAGAATGTTTTGAACAAAGCATCTTTGGTCTTGGTCGCACCCAGATGAGCAGCTGTCCCTTCATGACATATTATCATCATCTGTGTTCGGTATTTCTCAGGAACGACAAGCAATAACCGCTCTGTTCTATCTTTGTCTTCTTTTCTGAAGAACAATTCCTGATTCTTCACTATATACCTTGATTTTCTAGAAATTGAGCTACTTCTAGCCTCCTGAAATAGGGGTTTCAATTCAGCACTTTTCTGTTGCTCTTTCAAAAATTCTTTCGGAGACATTTTCATAAGATTCAATTCAGAGACATTTTCATAAGATTCAATTCAGAGACATTTTCATAAGATTCAATTCAGGGATCTTAAGATCTGCCAAAGGTAGGACATTTTCTTCTTCTAAGTTTTCATAGTCTTGATCATCTTCTACACTAATTTCTTCTGCCTCTGAACACTGTATTTCAACATCAGCAATTTTCTTTTGAGCACGGGTTTGAACAGCATTCACCATGTGAACCTTGACCTCTTCATCGTGTTTTGCTTTATCAAACAATGCGGCAGTCTTGTTGCCCAAAAGGTACCTTCCTTGATCCAACGAGTCTCTTAGAACAGCAGCTTTGGTACTATGTGTCCAAATTCACAGTCCAACTCTACTTCAGCTAAAGGCAAACAAGTGGGATTCTCTACGAGTGGAGTTCGAATCCACACTGTTTCATTCGTAAACATTGCTGGCTTGACATACTTTTGACAAACCAGGTCAAGACTTGCTTCGGTATCTCGAAGTATAGGCATCTCGATCCCATTTACCTTTCTCAGACTTGTGTAGGGTTCAAGTGCATCGGAGTTTCCATAACTCGCGATTATATTAGAGGCCACTGTTTCAAACTTCTTTTGAGTTTATCACATTGGGGTCTCAAATGTGATAAAGATCCACATTCATAACAACGAGGCTGTTTTCTTCTTTCAAACTCCTTCTCGGTGTTTTTTTCATTTGGAATCTTTGGTTGGTTCCTTAGGTTTAAATCCACCATGATGACCTCCTCGAAATTTGAAATTACCTTTCTGTGGAAATTCTTTTTTCCTGAAGCTCTGTTTAATACTCTCGAATTCATCCAATTTTTCAGCCAACTCATATGGCGTTTTCATTTTCATCCAGTCATCTAGGAAATATTCTCGTACTTCAGCTGGAACACGAAACT
This sequence comes from Linyphia triangularis, assembly GCA_963978545.1. NCBI lineage: Eukaryota > Metazoa > Arthropoda > Arachnida > Araneae > Linyphiidae > Linyphia > Linyphia triangularis. The sequence goes on from OZ021733.1 coordinate 35,802,377, forward strand.
TGAGTTGCTCTGTAATAATCAAATCTTTCAGCTGCTGAAATGTGGATACTTGCATATCTTCAATCCACTCTGTAAAATAGCTGTAGAGTTCATGGGTATAATTTCGCCAAGACTTCTCAGGAGTTTTCTGATGTCGGTAGAAGCATTGTTTCAGCTTTTCGCTATTGAGCTTGTATCTCATTAAGATAAAACTTTTCACAAAATCATTATCACTCTCATCTTCAGGTGGTTCCCTTGCCAAAATGTTTGAGATTTCTGCCGGCAGCACACCCAAAAGGTAAGCAACCCAATCTGTCTTCGGAACATGTGCCATTTCAGCCTTCCTCTCGAAATTTATCAAGTACAGACCCATTTCATCTTGCTTGTCATCAAATTTTGAAGTGATTCGTGTTAACTGAATTCTATGGTCTCCATTTCCAGATCTTTGATTCGTTTGAGGCAATGCATCATTTGACGAAAGCTCCAGCCGTTTTAGCTCTAATTCATGTTGCATTTGCTCCCGAGCTAATCTTTCTTCTATTTGTATTTTCTCTTGAGCTAATCTTTCTTCCATTTGTATTTTCTCTTTCTCTTGAGCTAATCTTTCTTCCATTTGTATTTTTTCTTGAGCCAATCTTTCTTCCATTTGTATTTTTCTTGAGCCACTCTTCCTTCCCTTTGTATTTTTCTTGAGCCAATCTTTCTTCCATTTGTATTTTTTTTCGAGCCACTCTTTTTTCCCTTTGTATTTTTTCTTGAGCCAATCTTTCTTCCCGCAACCTATCTTCGATTACACTTTCCAAAATCATGCGGACTTCTTCTTCTTCTACATAGTATTTACTTTTCAAGATGATTTGCTTAGTTTCAGGAATTTTACTCGACGCTTGAACTACATCTCCCAGTTCTTCGCACACAGCCAACAAGTCCTGTTTGCGACCTTTAGCCAAGAATGCCATTTTCAAGTGCACAACCGAACTTATCAAATGCTTTAAAAAAAAAATTCAACTACTACTAAAACTCCCAAAATTAAATTTTGACTCGTGATTTTCCCTCTTGAATCAAAAATATTTAAGTAACCTTAAATATAATGTACAGCAATCAATTTGAAACATTAATTGAAACCTAACCTAGCAAATTACTTAACAAAATGTTTTAACTAATAAAAAAAATTTCACTGCAAAAACCTCGTAATTTAATATATAAAACACAGGTGTATATTGGTTATATAAATTTATCACTGACTGCAAATGTATATTCATAACAATAGTATACAGAGGTACTAGAGGAAAATGGCGCCAGTCTGTCTAGAGGGGCGTGGCCTGTCTGGAGGGGGCCTGGCTACATGACAGGTGATGGATGGGTGACAGGTGATGGATAAGTGTCAGGTGATTGATTGACATGGTTACGTAACGATTATGTAATGTGTATGACGTCACTGTAAGTTGAGTTGTTTTTTGCTTTAGTTTCGGTTTAGTTATAGGCTGATGTCGGTGACGTCACAGTGGGTATTCATTAGAGTTTAGTTTTTACGGAATGGCAACACTTGTTAGTTTTGGTTTCCTGTCAACTAGTTGGAGTTGAGTTGTACTCTAGCTGCTTGTGAAGGGAAACATTATTTTTATGAATAATGTAATGATGACGTCACAGTGGGTATTCATTAGAGTTTAGTTTTTACGGAATGGCAACACTTGTTAGTTTTGTTTTCTTGTCAAGTAGTAAGCGTTGGAGTTGAGTTGTACTATAGCTGCTTGTGAAGGGAAACATTATTTTTATGAATAATGTAATGAGGACGTCACAGTGGGTATGACGTCATAATATGTTAAAATTTATCTTGTTAAAGGTGGCAATCCCATTTAGTTTCGATTTTTGTTAAGTTTAGGACGGGATGGGGTTGAGTTGTTTTTATCCTTCTCCTGAATGAATACATTATACTTATAGGCTTTTATGCTTGTGACGTCAAAGTGGGTATGACGTCAAAACATGTAAATAAATACGAATTTAATTGGTTTCTGTTGGAATATATCCGAATTTTGCTTATGAGAGGTGGCAACACCTCCAATTTTAGATGACATTATCATCCCTTGTTCCTCATCCGCAGGGGTTGAGTTGTAGCGTTCCTTCTCCTAAATGGAGGCATTAAAGTTATAAGCTTTTATCTCGTGACGTCATAGCCATTTAAACCTGATTTTAACGTGTTTGAGCGGAAAATTTAGCATTTAGAGGTGGGTATAAAGTTTAGTTTATATGGAGTGGAGTTGAGTTGTACTACAGTTACTTGTAAAAGAAGACATTATTTTTATAATTTATATTTTTATGACGTCACAATATTAATGGAGAGGCAAACTATTACAGTTTAGTTTCTACTGAGTGGCAACGATCTGTGATGCAGACAGGGCACTTAAGGAATGTATGATATGTAGAACAGATAACTGTTATCGCAATATATGTCTAGACAGAGTATGCGCACGATATAACAAGTTAACTAAAACACCAATTCATAGGGAAGAAATTAATGTTCTACTAATAGTTTTTTTTATTTCTGTCAAGATGTAATATAGTCATTGAGGTTTTTCAATTCTTTTGTTTTCCGAAATGTCATTTGACGGTTGGTTATATTTATCACTCTACACACTTTACGCCATAGCATATATTTATAGAGAAGAAATGAATACCTATATTATTGATTTTAATGTACGTTTAAATGGTAGAATGCTTGCTAGCATTTCTATAATAAGGGGACATTTTTAAGAAGATTTCATTTGGAAAGATGGAAAATTTTGTTAAAAAGTGGTTATTGTCTATATTTCGGTGTGCTTATAAAATTTTCAATCCTTTATATTTTTGCGAAAGAAAGTGGTAGAACAGTTGTGGATTTTACTTTGCAAGTAAACATTTCAATAAATGATTCTTTTCTGCTATCCTAAATGGAGGGAACAGAATCGTTTTAACATACTTTGAATAAATAGTTTGAAATGAATACTATGTACAATTTTCTTAATTTAAATATATATTATAGATCGCCACCTTTTATTTTTACTTGTATGCGACTAATAAAGGTGTTTATAGAACGAATTAAGAAATGTTAAATTATTCAATAGTACTTCAAATATCACATAGATATTTTAGCGTTTAAGAAATATTCTTGTGGATTTTCTTAAATATATAACAATTTCATAGAAAAAGTCTTTGGAGAGAATTTTTCAAGGAGATCTTGCCGCATTTCTTTTTTTTTAATTCAATATATTATAGTCTCATAGTAAAAAAAAAAAAAAAAAGCCATTCAGGAGGAATTTTTCAGAGGGAACTTGCGTTTTTTTTCTTTAATGTAATTAAATTTCATAGGGAAAAAAGCCTACCGAGAGGAGTTTTCAAGGGGAACTTGTCGTTTTTCCTTTAATATATTATGATTTCATAGAAAAAGCCTTTCAGGAGGAGTTTTAAGGATATATATGTATATGAAATTGTTATACATGAAAATTGTTTTATGAGAGGGTTTCTAAAGGTAAGAAATTATTACTCATACAAAGGTCTTTCTAAAGGAATTTCAACCACGTACCACTCACCAGATAAGGTTTGTTTAATCATGATATCATGAGTAAACATCATGCGATGCTGCGAGTTTGGTCATCACGTGATACTTGTCGACCAATAATATCACTATCACAGCGTTCTTCGAAAGGTCGCTATCACTGACTAAACTTCATTTCTCACTTGATATTGCTAACAGAAGCTGCTGCTGCTGCTACTCTCTACTAGAAATGGCCGATTTAGTTCTAGAAAATATTGAAAACTTCTATGATTTAGACTATTCTCAACAATTGTTTCTTGAATTGTTGAAATACAATTATCAAGATTTAAAACTCTGCTTCAGTGGGAGAAATTACATTCCTAAGAGGAAGGTCCTTGCATTTGGTGATTACGGTCTTAGCTATGCCTTCTCCGGAACGAGCGTCGCTGCTGAGTCATGGACCCCCACGTTACTAGCCATTAAGAAGGATGTGGAAAGCAAGACAGGACAAGAGTTCAACTATGCCCTTCTCAATTTCTACCCAGATGGATATGCCAAGATTGGGGCCCACAAGGACGATGAACCATGTCTTGACCCAACGTCTATCATCCCCACGCTAAGTCTTGGAGCCGCCCGGACCATGCAGTTTGCTCGATCTCAATTCCATCCCCATAAAGTATTGCTGGAAAGTGGATCGCTTCTTCTCATGAAACCCCCAACAAACAACTTTTGGAGCCATGAAATTCCTGCTGAGCCTGCGGTAACGGAGCCTAGAATCAGCATTACCTTCAGGAAACTCGTTGAAAGACCCCGAGATGTTGCTTCCCACAATTTTCCTTCGCAAAAGCGATCGTTTGATGAAGCAATCCCCGAAGACGACTGGTTGACCCGACTATATGCCCCAGCAAAGAAAAATAGTGTGTGCCTTAAAGAGTGGAACCTTGGGTTTGGTTTTGTAGTGTCACTACATCAATATGACTCTCGTTTTTTCATTCATATGTGTCAACAAGGAGGTATCCAGAAAATTGTAATGAACATGAGCACATTTGTGGACTTTATGAACAAAATCTTTCTTGTGAATACGAAGTATTCAACTTCAAGTACCGTGTGTAATAACCAACTCCTAATCTTATCACAGAAAGGTGAGCTAGTTTTCAAACAAATTTTTAATTTTCAACTTAAAGACAGTTTTTTAAAAGTGGATGATAATAATCTCCTAAAAATTAAACACCTTATACCCGAAATGTGTGAAACAATTAAAGAATCTCTTTTGTCTCTATTAAATTCTAAAATTCTTCTTAAATGTGCAGCGAATGTTAATGTACCTCCTAATGTAGATTTATTTAATGAATATGTCTCTGCTTTGCGACTTGAAGTTGAAACTAATGTTTTAAAGTTATTTCGTTGTGAAGGGTGCGTTCACAGCGCAATGGGGCAACAATCATACGCCTGTATAACTGCCTCGGTAGAAGATCAATTTTGGTATGTGGGTGACAGTGCAATTCTCATATTGAATGTAAATACTATCATTGAAACTTTGATATCTAAAAATGTTATTCACTTATTTGATGAAGATTTCTTCAAAGTTATTTCTTGGAATGCTTTGAAAGATCATTTAAAATTTTAAATTGCTGTAAATAATTGTCCATTTAAACTCTATGTTATTCAGATATTTTAAAACTTATGAGATTATAAATAAAATGTATTTCATTGAATAATTTGTGTCTGTGTGATTTCAATAATAGAACAGTTTTAAGCAACCCTAGTTTATTGAATAAGGTTCCCACTTTAAAGCATGTTTTACATTTCGTTTCACCTTCCCTCGAACATTTTTTGTTTTTTACAGGTGACTTTAACTAATTTTTATTTCCAATAAACTGCTTTGGGACAGTTAAATCTTGTATTGCTGTATCATATATACTTCTGGCATTACTTTTGCTACTGTACATATAATTGAAAAAGTTGACAATATTAGAGTTTGGTATTTTTTCTCCGTTTAGTGAAATTTTGTCCTTTGGTATTCCATGATAAGTTGATAAGATTTTCATCATTTATGTAATAATATCATCATTTATGTAATAATATCTTTATCATAATCATATATGTTTCATAAATTTTTACTCACACTTATACGTTTTTAAATTATATTACTGTATATTTTGTATTAATCATAGAGATAGCATCTTTTTTTACTTAAACTTTCAATGCACATACCATCATTTTCAATGTTAAGAAGAAGGATTTTTGGAATGTATCAATTTGTTAAGAAAAGATTTGTTGTAAAAAATGATTTTTTTTTAAAAAATAAAAAAAATTAAAATATTTAAAATATTGTGTATTCTTTCTTTTATTTTGTCAGAGTGAATAAAATTTATTTCCATCTATTTTTTTCTTTTGAAAAAAAAAATTTTTTTTTTTTTTTTTTTGCAAAATAAATTATATTTTTTTGTAAAAAGTTTTTTTTTTTTTTATAAAATTATTTTTCTTTTGTTAATTTTTTTTTTTTATATTTTTTTTTTTTTTGTAAAAAGTTTTTTTTCTTTGTAGAATTAATTGTTTCTCTTTTTGTAAAAGTTTTCTTTTCTTTTTTCTAAATTTAATTTTTTTTGTAAAAATTTATTTTTATTTTTTTGTAAAAGTTTTTTTATTTCTAACTTTAATTTCTTTTATTTGAAAAATGTATTTTTATTTTGTAAAAGATTTTTTTTTTCTAACTTAAAATTTCTACTTTAAAAATTTAAAAGTTGTTATATTTTCTCTAAGTGTTTTTAAATAATAAACTATACTATATTTTTTTACACTTACTTTTACAATAATAATAATAATGACACCCATATCACATTTAAAAAAAATATTATATTAAATAACTTCTAATGGTGGTGGTTCAATTTCAGGCTCGCTTGTCACATCTTTTGGAGTTCATTGAATACTTAGAAATTTCTAAAGTTCTTGTAGATTAAACGCGGCCTTTTCGTCCTCAACCATTCCCATTTCACAATTTTTATTAACACTTTTACATATTAAAATATCTAATTGTATATTTGTATTAATCAAAGAGATATCACTTTTTTTTTTTACTTAAACTTTCAATGCGCATACCATCTTTTTTTTTATCTTTAAATAACCATACTATTCCATCTTTAACACATTTCATAACTGCTGTTAAAATATACAGCATATTGCCTGCTTATTTTTTTATATTTTTTTTTTAAATACTAATGCGAAGAAATTTCTTTGTACCACTTTAAAAGAAATTCTCAAATCACAATTTTTTATTTAAAAACTTTTTTTTTTTTGTAAAATATCAAAAATTACACAAAAAATATTTTCAAGCATGTCTGAAAGTCTTCGTCATCCCCCTTTTTTTGAAAAAAATAGTGCTTCAAGATACAACATACATCAACCGATAATAAAAGTAGTTGAGTATTAAAGACATTACTGAACTTCTTAAAATGAAAATGTGTGCTTTCAATATGACATATTTTTTTAATGATTAAGGTGTTTGTCATATATATATATATATATATATATATATATATATATATATATATATATATATATATATATATATATATATATATATATATATATATATATATATATGGTCTTAAATATACTAAAAAACTTGTCCTCTGTAAACTTAGAATTCTATAAGTTGGAGATATACCAAAGAATGAGATTTTCATAAGTATTCAAACTAACCTGGTTCACTTTGAATAGTTCAAATATCCACAAACGTCTTGAGAGTACATTCCTTCTCAATAAGGAATCAGTGCTGAAATCAGAAGATAAATACTGCGTATTTGAATGTTCTTCACTTTCTGTACGATCTCTTACAAATAATGGAGTATTATCCGTGAAAATAGATAATATTACATACTATAGACTTAAGAGAATGCAACTCTTTTGAGTGTTTAAAAATATGGTAGGAAATTATATTTCAAAGCTTTTCTCACAAAAAACTCGTTTCTCCAGATACGAAGAAAATTTAAAGGGGTGAAAAAATGATTACTTACCTGGCATTTAAGATACAGGAGACGCATAGATGAGGGACGTGTAACGGATAGATATCTACGCCATATCAAGTAAATGCTTTTATTTTAACACCAGTTAAGGGAGAGGGCCTCTTTTGGGGATCTATGTAAAGTGAGATTCATTTATTTTGCGTAATTTAATGTTATTATTTAAAGCAACGTTGAAAAAAAATTTAAAAAGAAGAAAAAATGTAACAATTTAGGATAAAAAAACTTAGAAAAGAAAAAAAGAAAAATATTCAAAAAACTGCAACTCCTAAATGTAAAAAAAAAAAAAAAAAAAGGTTAACTTAATGTTTAAATTATATATAAAATTTCCAAAAATTTATTTTTTACTTGCAAATTTTATTATTATCACACATAATATTAAATTTATACGTTACTACATTTTTTTTTTTTTTTTTTTTTTTTTTTTTTTTTTTTTTTTTTTAGAAAATAATATGATTTTGTACTAACTTATTCCTAAAAAAATTTCAGAATAATAATGATATAAAATAAATGTTGTGTACAGGTATAACACATTCGTTAAACTTGGTGTCATGAAATTTGTTCAGAAAACACAAACAAGACCAAAGAGAAGGAAACACGTATTTCCCCCAAGATACAACTAGTACTCACACACAAAACTTCATGGTGTGATTACTTGTATGAAAAGAGGATATTTTCCAAGTATTTATATAGTACAAAAATAATTCAAAAAGTTTTAATATTGTCACATGTTTTAATATTTATCAACTTATCATGGAATACCAAAGGACAAAATTTCACTAAACGGAGAAAAAATACCAAACTCTCATTCTTTGGTATATCTCCAACTTATAGAATTCTAAGTTTACAGAGGACAAGTTTTTTAGTATATTTAAGACCATATATATATATATATATATATATATATATATATATATATATATATATATATATATATATATATATATATATATATATATATATATATATATATATATATATATATATATATATATATATATATATATATATATATATGACAAACACCTTAATCATTAAAAAAATATGTCATATTGAAAGCACACATTTTCATTTTAAGAAGTTCAGTAATGTCTTTAATACTCAACTACTTTTATTATCGGTTGATGTATGTTGTATCTTGAAGCACTATTTTTTTCAAAAAAAGGGGGATGACGAAGACTTTCAGACATGCTTGAAAATATTTTTTGTGTAATTTTTGATATTTTACAAAAAAAAAAAAGTTTTTAAATAAAAAATTGTGATTTGAGAATTTCTTTTAAAGTGGTACAAAGAAATTTCTTCGCATTAGTATTTAAAAAAAAAATATAAAAAAATAAGCAGGCAATATGCTGTATATTTTAACAGCAGTTATGAAATGTGTTAAAGATGGAATAGTATGGTTATTTAAAGATAAAAAAAAAGATGGTATGCGCATTGAAAGTTTAAGTAAAAAAAAAAAGTGATATCTCTTTGATTAATACAAATATACAATTAGATATTTTAATATGTAAAAGTGTTAATAAAAATTGTGAAATGGGAATGGTTGAGGACGAAAAGGCCGCGTTTAATCTACAAGAACTTTAGAAATTTCTAAGTATTCAATGAACTCCAAAAGATGTGACAAGCGAGCCTGAAATTGAACCACCACCATTAGAAGTTATTTAATATAATATTTTTTTTAAATGTGATATGGGTGTCATTATTATTATTATTGTAAAAGTAAGTGTAAAAAAATATAGTATAGTTTATTATTTAAAAACACTTAGAGAAAATATAACAACTTTTAAATTTTTAAAGTAGAAATTTTAAGTTAGAAAAAAAAAATCTTTTACAAAATAAAAATACATTTTTCAAATAAAAGAAATTAAAGTTAGAAATAAAAAAACTTTTACAAAAAAATAAAAATAAATTTTTACAAAAAAAATTAAATTTAGAAAAAAGAAAAGAAAACTTTTACAAAAAGAGAAACAATTAATTCTACAAAGAAAAAAAACTTTTTACAAAAAAAAAAAAAATATAAAAAAAAAAAATTAACAAAAGAAAAATAATTTTATAAAAAAAAAAAAAACTTTTTACAAAAAAATATAATTTATTTTGCAAAAAAAAAAAAAAAAAAATTTTTTTTTTCAAAAGAAAAAAATAGATGGAAATAAATTTTATTCACTCTGACAAAATAAAAGAAAGAATACACAATATTTTAAATATTTTAATTTTTTTTATTTTTTAAAAAAAAATCATTTTTTACAACAAATCTTTTCTTAACAAATTGATACATTCCAAAAATCCTTCTTCTTAACATTGAAAATGATGGTATGTGCATTGAAAGTTTAAGTAAAAAAAGATGCTATCTCTATGATTAATACAAAATATACAGTAATATAATTTAAAAACGTATAAGTGTGAGTAAAAATTTATGAAACATATATGATTATGATAAAGATATTATTACATAAATGATGATATTATTACATAAATGATGAAAATCTTATCAACTTATCATGGAATACCAAAGGACAAAATTTCACTAAACGGAGAAAAAATACCAAACTCTAATATTGTCAACTTTTTCAATTATATGTACAGTAGCAAAAGTAATGCCAGAAGTATATATGATACAGCAATACAAGATTTAACTGTCCCAAAGCAGTTTATTGGAAATAAAAATTAGTTAAAGTCACCTGTAAAAAACAAAAAATGTTCGAGGGAAGGTGAAACGAAATGTAAAACATGCTTTAAAGTGGGAACCTTATTCAATAAACTAGGGTTGCTTAAAACTGTTCTATTATTGAAATCACACAGACACAAATTATTCAATGAAATACATTTTATTTATAATCTCATAAGTTTTAAAATATCTGAATAACATAGAGTTTAAATGGACAATTATTTACAGCAATTTAAAATTTTAAATGATCTTTCAAAGCATTCCAAGAAATAACTTTGAAGAAATCTTCATCAAATAAGTGAATAACATTTTTAGATATCAAAGTTTCAATGATAGTATTTACATTCAATATGAGAATTGCACTGTCACCCACATACCAAAATTGATCTTCTACCGAGGCAGTTATACAGGCGTATGATTGTTGCCCCATTGCGCTGTGAACGCACCCTTCACAACGAAATAACTTTAAAACATTAGTTTCAACTTCAAGTCGCAAAGCAGAGACATATTCATTAAATAAATCTACATTAGGAGGTACATTAACATTCGCTGCACATTTAAGAAGAATTTTAGAATTTAATAGAGACAAAAGAGATTCTTTAATTGTTTCACACATTTCGGGTATAAGGTGTTTAATTTTTATGAGATTATTATCATCCACTTTTAAAAAACTGTCTTTAAGTTGAAAATTAAAAATTTGTTTGAAAACTAGCTCACCTTTCTGTGATAAGATTAGGAGTTGGTTATTACACACGGTACTTGAAGTTGAATATTTCGTATTCACAAGAAAGATTTTGTTCATAATGTCCACAAATGTGCTCATGTTCATTACAATTTTCTGGATACCTCCTTGTTGACACATATGAATGAAAAAACGAGAGTCATATTGATGTAGTGACACTACAAAACCAAACCCAAGGTTCCACTCTTTAAGGCACACACTATTTTTCTTTGCTGGGGCATATAGTCGGGTCAACCAGTCGTCTTCGGGGATTGCTTCATCAAACGATCGCTTTTGCGAAGGAAAATTGTGGGAAGCAACATCTCGGGGTCTTTCAACGAGTTTCCTGAAGGTAATGCTGATTCTAGGCTCCGTTACCGCAGGCTCAGCAGGAATTTCATTGCTCCAAAAGTTGTTTGTTGGGGGTTTCATGAGAAGAAGCGATCCACTTTCCAGCAATACTTTATGGGGATGGAATTGAGATCGAGCAAACTGCATGGTCCGGGCGGCTCCAAGACTTAGCGTGGGGATGATAGACGTTGGGTCAAGACATGGTTCATCGTCCTTGTGGGCCCCAATCTTGGCATATCCATCTGGGTAGAAATTGAGAAGGGCATAGTTGAACTCTTGTCCTGTCTTGCTTTCCACATCCTTCTTAATGGCTAGTAACGTGGGGGTCCATGACTCAGCAGCGACGCTCGTTCCGGAGAAGGCATAGCTAAGACCGTAATCACCAAATGCAAGGACCTTCCTCTTAGGAATGTAATTTCTCCCACTGAAGCAGAGTTTTAAATCTTGATAATTGTATTTCAACAATTCAAGAAACAATTGTTGAGAATAGTCTAAATCATAGAAGTTTTCAATATTTTCTAGAACTAAATCGGCCATTTCTAGTAGCGAGTAGCAGCAGCAGCAGCTTCTGATAGCAATATCAAGTGAGAAATGAAGTTTAGTCAGTGATAGCGACCTTTCGAAGAACGCTGTGATAGTGATATTATTGGTCGACAAGTATCACGTGATGACCAAACTCGCAGCATCGCATGATGTTTACTCATGATATCATGATTAAACAAACCTTATCTGGTGAGTGGTACGTGGTTGAAATTCCTTTAGAAAGACCTTTGTATGAGTAATAATTTCTTACCTTTAGAAACCCTCTCATAAAACAATTTTCATGTATAACAATTTCATATACATATATATCCTTAAAACTCCTCCTGAAAGGCTTTTTCTATGAAATCATAATATATTAAAGAAAAAACGACAAGTTCCCCTTGAAAACTCCTCTCGGAAGGCTTTTTTCCCTATGAAATTTAATTACATTAAAGAAAAAAAAAACGCAAGTTCCCTCTGAAAAATTCCTCCTGAATGGCTTTTTTTTTTTTTTTTTTAGTATGAGACTATAATATATTGAATTAAAAAAAAGAAATACGGCAAGTTCTCCTTGAAAAATTCTCTCTAAAGACTTTTTCTATGAAATTGTTATATATTTAAGAAAATCCACAAGAATATTTCTTAAACGCTAAAATATCTATGTGATATTTGAAGTACTATTGAATAATTTAACATTTCTTAATTCGTTCTATAAACACCTTTATTAGTCGCATACAAGTAAAAATAAAAGGTGGCGATCTATAATATATATTTAAATTAAGAAAATTGTACATAGTATTCATTTCAAACTATTTATTCAAAGTATGTTAAAACGATTCTGTTCCCTCCATTTAGGATTGCAGAAAAGAATCATTTATTGAAATGTTTACTTGCAAAGTAAAATCCACAACTGTTCTCGCACTTTCTTTTGCAAAAATATAAAGGATTGAAAATTTTATAAGCACACCGAAATATAGACAATAACCACTTTTTAACAAAATTTTCCATCTTTCCAAATGAAATCTTCTTAAAAATGTCCCCTTATTATAGAAATGCTAGCAAGCATTCTACCATTTAAACGTACATTAAAATCAATAATATAGGTATTCATTTCTTCTCTATAAATATATGCTATGGCGTAAAGTGTGTAGAGTGATAAATATAACCAACCGTCAAATGACATTTCGGAAAACAAAAGAATTGAAAAACCTCAATGACTATATTACATCTTGACAGAAATAAAAAAAACTATTAGTAGAACATTAATTTCTTCCCTATGAATTGGTGTTTTAGTTAACTTGTTATATCGTGCGCATACTCTGTCTAGACATATATTGCGATAACAGTTATCTGTTCTCCATATCATACATTCCTTAAGTGCCCTGTCTGCATCACAGATCGTTGCCACTCCGTAGAAACTAAACTGTAATAGTTTGCCTCTCCATTAATATTGTGACGTCATAAAAATATAAATTATAAAAATAATGTCTTCTTTTACAAGTAACTGTAGTACAACTCAACTCCACTCCATGTAAACTAAACTTTATACCCACCTCTAAATGCTAAATTTTCCGCTCAAACACGTTAAAATCAGGTTTAAATGGCTATGACGTCACGAGATAAAAGCTTATAACTTTAATGCTTCCATTTAGGAGAAGGAACGCTACAACTCAACCCCTGCGGATGAGGAACAAGGGATGATAATGTCATCTAAAATTGGAGGTGTTGCCACCTCTCATAAGCAAAATTCGGATATATTCCAACAGAAACCAATTAAATTCGTATTTATTTACATGTTATGACGTCATACCCACTTTGACGTCACAAGCATAAAAGCCTATAAGTATAATGTATTCATTCAGGAGAAGGATAAAAACAACTCAACCCCATCCCGTCCTAAACTTAACAAAAATCGAAACTAAATTGGATTGCCACCTAACAAGATAAATTTTAACATATTATGACGTCATACCCACTGTGACGTCCTCATTACATTATTCATAAAAATAATGTTTCCCTTCACAAGCAGCTATAGTACAACTCAACTCCAACGCTTACTACTTGACAAGAAACCAAAACTAACAAGTGTTGTCATTCCGTAAAAACTAAACTCTAATGAATAAACACTGTGACGTCATCATTACATTATTCATAAAAATAATGTTTCCCTTCACAAGCAGCTAGAGTACAACTCAACTCCAACTAGTTGACAGGAAACCAAAACTAACAAGTGTTGCCATTCCGTAAAAACTAAACTCTAATGAATACCCACTGTGACGTCACCAACATCAGCCTATAACTAAACCGAAACTAAAGCAAAAAACAACTCAACTTACAGTGACGTCATACACATTACATAATCGTTACGTAACCCTGTCAATCAATCACCTGTCATCCATTACATCATCGTTACGTAACCATGTCAATCAATCACCTGTCACTCATCCATCACCTGTCACCCATCCATCACCTGTCATCCATCCATCACCTGTCATGTAACCACGCCCCCTCCAGACGGGCCACGCCCCCTTAGACAGACTGGCGCCATTTTCCTCTAGTACCTCTGTATACTACTCATAACACTTCACACATTTACAAAGATCAAATCATATCAATTTATAAAAATAATGTCACTAAAAATTGCAATATAGACTCATTGATCTTTGACCACTTAATCAAATCAAAATTTCTATAAATAAGATCTTTAAAATGTGACACAAAAACTCTATAATTAATAATCGTAAATAAAGTGCAATATAATCGCTACAAGAGATAATAACATATTCTTATTCCAAAAGAATCATCACTCTATGTCAAGTGCTTACAATGAACATAAACAAATCCTCAGCTCAAATCAAGATTTATCCTTGCTCAAAGAAAAAAATAAGTTTAAATGATCCTTTAAACGAATACTTTTAATTTCTCCAAAATCGAATACTATACACTTTATTTCAACATAAATAAATTCCAAGATCACACAAACCTTCTTTTCTCTTACGTAATTCTAAACTACCGGATATGAATCACTACATTTTTCAAATATCCAAACCAGTACCTTACTTTTAGTGCGAAAATAAAGTTACACTGCTAAAATAAAACATTTTCTCTATAATACTCAAAAATTTCAATTTAGATAACATTCACGCACAAAATGAACTGCTACCATAAACTTAAATATACACTTTTTGAAATCACAAATATAATTTTTTTTTTCAAAGCATATTAGTATATTTACATGTACGTGTTCAAACTTATAAAAACAAGAATAAGCCCTTTCACAGCAATATTCTAAACCAGTGTAATTTTTAAGATATTCATATCTACTCAGAATAAACACAGGAAACTTTTATTTTCCTTAAAACAAACTTTTGTTCTATTTAAAACTTCGTAGTAGCAAAAACCAAATTCACAAAACACTACTTAAACACAGAATTCTTTTAAAACGTTTCTTTTCACCAATTGAAACAGAAAACAAGAATCAGAATTCTAATTTCTTAAACAAACTAATATTCTTAAAATATAAGCAACTACGAATTTCAATTTTCACCAAACCAAAAGTTGAAGTAAGCTATCAATGAAATACTATACTAAACACTAATACAAATGATAGAAATAGTTAAGTTTCAAATCTAGCACTTATGTTAAATGATAATACAACCACAATATAAGTTTTCAACCTTGGCAAAAAATCAATTCAATCAATTTCTTAAAACAAATTAATATTCTCGAAATGAAAACAGTTACAAGTACTAATTAATTTTAACAAACAGTTGACATGTCTTCAATGAACTACTATTCTAAAACGCTAAATACAAACGCTAGAGCTAGTAAAATTTCAAATCTAGACCTTATCTTAATGAAAATACAATCACAAAATAAGTTTACTCAACTTCGGTAAGAAAATCAATCAGACTAAAATAGGTAATATCCTTTCACTTTCATTTCAATAAAAACTTCTGACTTTACTTCCAAAATCAAATAACGCATTTGTTTAGGATTTTTCAAATATACAGGGTGTCCCAAAAGGTCATGTCCAAACGGCGCACATGGTTGTGTCAGGTCACGAGGAAGCACAATTACATAGGAAAGGGGGGGGGGGGGGGTCGGAAACGCTATTTTGACAGGGAAATTGCATCGTAACCGTTACGCAAAGAAAAGATAACAAACGGTGTAAAAAATCTTTATTTTACAACAAAACAGAACCAAATAAAAAAGAAAAATGCTACAACTCATAGTAAGTGCTCAAAATTGGCCCCATCAGCTGCGATGCATGCTTCACATCGGCGCCGCATGGAATCGCGAACTCGTTCAAATTGGCCAGTAGTCTCCCGGACACGTGCCGCCGCTTCAACGATACGTGCGATGAGGTCCATGTCCGATGGAACGGGTGTCTCGTACACCAGACACTTCAGGTATCCCCAGAGGTAAAAATCCAGGGGGTTAGGTCCGGGGATCGCGGTGGCCACGGTACAGGGCCGGC
Organism: Linyphia triangularis; assembly: GCA_963978545.1. Lineage (NCBI taxonomy): Eukaryota > Metazoa > Arthropoda > Arachnida > Araneae > Linyphiidae > Linyphia > Linyphia triangularis. The sequence continues at coordinate 35,818,625 of OZ021733.1, forward strand.
TCTGCCAATCCAGCGATTTGGGTACGTCAAGTCCAGGAACTGACGTACATTCCTGTCGAAATGTGCGGGAGCCCCATCATGCTGGAACCACATGTTGAGGCGTGTCGTTGCTGGAACATCCACTAACAACGTGGGCAATACTTCTTCCAAAAAAAAAAAAAAATGGCGTACGAAACCCCGTCTAGGCGTTCAGGCATTACGCATGGACCAATCAGCATGTCACCAATAATTCCAGCCCAGACGTTAAGGCTGAAACGGTATTGGTGGTTGTGAGACCGTGTGACACGGGGATTTACAATCGACCACACATGCATATTGTGCTGGTTGAGGACACCATCCCGGGAAACAGTAGCTTCATCGGTGAACAGTATCCTTGATGGAAATTGTGGGTCTGTGATCCTTGCCTGTAAATACCAACGTGCGAATGCCACACGTTGTGGATAATCCGCATCGCTTAGCGCCTGCACCCGTTGTATGTGGTACGGATGTTGGTGATCTTCCCGCAGTATTCGCATAATGGAGGAGCGACCTACACCTAGGTCGTGTTCCACAACGCGGATACTTGTACGCGGATTCCGTGTAAATGCGTCTAATACAGAGTTCTCGATGTTCGGTGTCCATGTTGTACGTGGCCGGCCGATGTGGCTGCTGATTCTGAACGATCCTGCCTCCTGCAATCGGCTATGTAATTGTGCGAACAGTCTATGGTCGGGTACACGTCGGTTCGGGAACCGTTGTCGATACATGCGTACCGCTGCTCGTCCAAAGCCATCTACAGCGCCATACACGTAATGCATGTCTGTCAATTCTGCATTGCTGTACTGGTTCTCTCTGCAACGTCCGCGCTTCAATTAATCCGACTGCCGGCGCTTTCGTCTGCCAGCGCTTATTGCCCTCTAGAGAATTACAATCGCGTTTCCGACCCTCCTTTCCTATGTAATTCTGCTTCCTCATGACCTGACACAACCATGTGTGCCGTTTGGACATGACCTTATGGGACACCCTGTATACTATTTTAAATCACATAGCATAATTCTGAAAAGATATTACTAAAGGCACCAGTTATTCAGAAAAGAAAGTAGTACTTACATACCATCTTCACTATGGCGCAGTAAACATTCATCATGGTCACTGGAACATGTATGGACACAGGCCCGTGCTGGACCCCTTGTTAGGGCGGTGGACGCCCCTTGACCAGAGGGCGCCAGCACTATGCAGGGGGAGGACTACCGGAGGGTATGGAATATAATAACTAAAGCTTTAATCGCACATGACGCTGGGTTCAATATGCTTTTCTGGCAACAGGTTACGGTACGAAGGGACCATCACACTTACACCTATCGTACCGGTATTTGTCAAACAAAATGAACAAGTATTGTTTTCTAAATTCTAATGTTCATTTGATCCATTTAAATTATTTGTAATGTCTTAGGGTGAAGTAAAAGACAAAGTAGTAGTTGAAACATAATTAGTGTAATTTTGGTAAACTAACACACATAGAAAATTAAGACGAGATAATTTAACATTACATACATTTAAAAAAAAAGTTACCAGCATTTACTACTTAATTTCTTAAGCAAAGTAACAAAAACAAATATGTTCACAAATAAAATGTTCTTTGATTGAATTTACAAACTAAACCTGAAGAAGTCTTCTTAATTCCGAGCTGGAGTGGCAAAGATAATCAATAACGGTGTCTGGATCTATGGAGTTTAAAATATCAGCTTCTGAGTGCATTAACAGTAAAGATTCTAAATTTTCATTTCTCAAAGACGATCTCAATCTGGTTTCAATAAGTTTCAATTTAGAAAATGCTCGTTTGCAAGAAACTTGAGACAATGGAATTGTTAGAAGAAATTTATATACTTTTAGTGCGTCTGTGGGCGAGGTCAACAAAACGGAAGTGATTTGTGAATAATTATTTCAAAAAGGTCAATTATGGCCAAAATATTGACGCACTAATTCTCACAGTTGGGGATTTTGAAAGCACTAATTGAGCACTAAAATTTGGCACCGGTCATACAATTAGTGCGAGATAATTTACATCGGTTTAAGGCTCGCGTACAATCGGCAATAAGCTAAAATTGGAGATTTTGGCCAAAATATTGACACACTAATTTTGGCAGTTGGGTATTCTGAAAGCACTAATTGAGCACTACATGTTTGCATACGTGAGACAATTAGTGCGTCTGTGGGCGGGGCCTAAGAAACAGAAATGATTGGTGAATAATTATATCAAAATGGTAAATTTTAGCCAAAATATTAAAGCACTATTTCAAGCCGTAGGGGATTCTGAAAAAACACTCATTGAGCACTAAAATTTGGCACCGGTCATACGATTCGTGCGTGATAATTTACATCGGTTTAAGGCTCGCGTACATTCGGCAATAAGCAAAAATTGGCGATTTTGGCCAAAATATTGAAGCACTAATTTGGCAGTTGGGTATTCTGAAAGCACTAATTATGCCCAACATTTTAACATATAATTAATGATGATTGCTTTTGTGGGCGGGGCCAACGAAACGGAAGTGACAAGTGAATAATTATTACAAAATGGTCAATTTTGGCCAAAATATTGACGCACTAATTCTGGCAGTTGGGGATTCTGAAAGCACTAATTATGCCCAACATTTTAACATATAATGAATGTTGATTGCTTTTGTGGGCGAGGCCATCAGTTTTCCTGCCTACCCTCAATTAACCTTGAATTTTATGAAAAGTAAGGAAGCACTAATTTTTTGGATGATGGATTCTGAAAGCACTAATTGAGCACTAAAATTTGGTACATATCAAAACATTAGTGAGTTTGTGAGGGGGGGGGGGCTAGCGTTTCGTTGGCCCCGCCCACGCATTTCTTTATATTTCTCGGTAAATATTGATGCACAAATTTTTTAATGCTGGATTCTGAAAGCACTAATTGAGCACTAAAATTTGGTATATATTAAAAAATTAGTGCGTTTGTGGACGGTGAAAAAGAAACGCACCTGTCCATTCAGTAGTAGCCTACAGTCCCTACACTCAACCAGACCGCTCGGCAATATCGACGATAAGCCTCGTCGTAAAACTTGTCAGTTTCGAAAAAGGAGGGCGCCAAAATTTCCAGGCTAGAGGGCGCACCGGGATACGTCCCGGTGTCCCGGCGGCCCAGCATGGGCCTGTATGGACACCATTTCATGGACAGTGGACACTGGAATTTCGTATCCCATATCGCTGCCACCATTTGCAAAGTCTGTGATGTCGGGACAAGAAATGGTAGCGATGTTCGGAATTTTCTTTAATTCACATTATCCTCAACACAGACTTGTTTTTAAAACAACACACAGATCTTACAAAACAAACATGTCCAACTATCTTAATTTCTTGATGACCACACACAACCATTCACAGTTTTTTTTTTTTTTTTAATGTTCTTACATCATCTACAACACCTAACAGTCCGCAGCTCGTAGTTCAGTTCAATTCCTTTTTTTTAAACTCGGGGAAGTCCCTAAAAACACATGAGTAAAAAGTATTCTTTCAAATGGATGAGCGCCATCTATTTGGAAATGATGAAGTCATTAGGGCCTTATTATACAGAGCCAATCGAGTGGCGAACGCGCGCGTTCGCTTCTAACGCGCACGCACGCCACTCTTAGCGGACCACTATCAGTGGCGGCTGGTGCAGGGGGCCAGGGGGGCCCGGGCCCCTTCACTTTTTGGGACCCTGATCCGACTTATATATACTTGATAATGTTGTTTTGAAATTTCTATAAAATATTTTTAAAATGCAAGACAAATGAAAGCAGTTATTAATCTCACAATATTAACTATTGTGCGTGGAGCAATAGCTCTCTTGCCACAAACTCGTGAAAATGTCAATCAACCGCAACTATTTCAATATTTTCAATAAAAACACACTCCGTCCATCCCTTCTCTTAAAGACTCCATCATAATGACCTTGAAGTCTACCGAGGGGACGCAATTCTTGAGGGATTTATGACCCCTTTCTCGTAAACCTTGAAAAGAACATAGATTAGAGCTTGTAGCCAGGTCCTTCACTTCCTGTGTTTTTAGGTGGGGGTGTGGGTTCTTTCCTCTACAAGGGTACAAAGTAGTCGAGCTCGAGCTTGAACTGTCGAAAGAAGTGTTGGAAGTTTCTACAACTCAAGCGTACAAGGAAATGACGGTGAATTAAATTGGGAGAGCCAGAGAAAATAGACAGAAAACTACAATTATACGTGGTGAAAAGGGAATTAATTTTTCAACAAAAAACTCGATAAGAACATTTAATTTCACCCTTTATATTTCAAATATAAGCGTAAGCTTTTCTTAATAAATAAATTTTTAAACAGAATCGGGATTTTTTCAACAATATTTAGCGACTCATTTTGTCCGGGTAATCCCATGTCCCTTCGCATGGATGAGCTCAATTGGTTATGTATTTCATTATCTTAATTATCATAAAAATATCATTTTTCTTTTTAATTCCTTCGATTTTAGTGGTGATTAGGTAAATGAGTTATGCAGCAAGTAAAATTAGACTGTCCTTATCTCCCTCCTCCCATCCTATTTCACCACCTGGTCATCGCAGCAACCTCATTGACTTGACTGACGTCTAAATCCGCTTCTGAGTATGCAGACATCTTTGGTATATAGCAATGAAACTTCATTTTATGGGTAGCAAAAAACAATATTTTTTTTTCAATTGAAGCATTATTTTAATCCATGTAAATATGTTTGACATTCCCAACACAGAATATTAGCTATCTTTAACTCATTCAGTTGCCTGAAATGTCCCTTTATAAGGACAACAATAAACGAATTTTTTGTGGTACATTCCACAAGTGACAAAGGGCTCTGACTGAACAGTAAACAACCAAAATTTTTAATTATTGAAAATATTTTTCCGTTGAGTTTCTTGTTGAGTTTAAATGAATAATTTAAAATCCCTACTTTTTTCTGAAAATCTCACCACTTTTCTTCTCTTCATTTTTAAATTTTCGAAAGCCATGAGCTATAAAGTTCAAAAGCTATAGAACATGGGGTTAATTTTCATAAGCCATTAGCTCAAATGAAATGCTGCAGTGTAGACATTTGTGTTATAATCATTCATTTTATTAAAATATACAGATTTTATTAAAATTTATTTGGATAAGGAGAGTAAGTTTACTTCAAACTTTTTTTTTTATTTAAGCATTTAAAATTATAATTTTTACATGGAAGTATTTATTTGGAAGTATTACTAAGTAAAAACTAAATTTTATTTTAAAAAAAAGTTCACATAGTGCTCTAAATTTTCAAATTTTTTTATTAAATTTAAAATTCTATTTTCTTTTTCATTTTTCGATATTTTTTCCTCATTTTGTTTTTGTTTTTAAATTTCTAGTAATATAGTCTAACGTTTTAGGCATCGGATTTAGAATAGGTAAAACAGTTTTCGAGAAAAACGATTATTAATGTATCTATATGTAAAAAAAGGGTATTTTTCAACATTTAAATTCGTAAAAAAAAAAAAAAAAAATGTTTTTACTCAATAATCCATGCCTATTTTTGTCAAATAGATATTAAGAATAACACAAAAAAAAAATTCAAGCGATTTCATTCACATTTGCTCACGAATTGAGAAAAATGTGATCGAAACATCAAAGGAGCTATTGCAGCAATGCTAAATTCTCCTTAAAAAATATAGTTTTTTTGCAATTGAAGTTATCGGATCAGCTCAAAAACTAGCCAAAATAAGAAGGTTTCAAAGATTATAAAAACGCAAAAATTAGAAAATTTATATTTTGATTATTTTTTGTGAAAACGAGGGGTACCAAGTCTCCTTAACTGCTCTTATAGCTTTGTTTTATGTATATTTGAATAACATTTAATTGCATGAAACTCGTGTATTTTGAAATTTGCCATGTATCCGAATTTACAAACCAATCAGAAGAGAAATGACGTTGAGGAGATTAAAGAAGAAGAATCACCAAACGTATCACTTGCGAGCACTAGTTGCCTAGATGAAGTCTTTCTTCAAACGCTATTAATTCGTATCGAAGTCAACAAAAAGCAAAAGCCAGTTAGGACACTTATTGACACAGGGTCGCAGCGTTCGTATATTTTAAAGGAGACTTCCGTCGACATAGGGTGCCAATCTAAATGACCTGAATCTTTGATTCATACGCTTTTTGGAGGAGCAACAACTAAAAGAGAAATTCACAAACGCAACGAAGTAAGCGTTAAAAGCCTAAAGGGTAATTTTTCTAGATGACTAGTCCTGTTGGAGCAGTCGAAGATTTGGGGATCAATGGTCAGTTTACAGCCCGGATCATGGATCGATGAACTAAAGCAGAAAAATATCCATTCATCTGATATAGGAAGAGGGGATTTGAAGATAGAAGTCCTTATTGGAGCTGACGTCGCAGGTAAATTGTTAACAGGAAAAGTTCAGATATTAGAAAATGGACTGACTGCAGTGGAATCACTACTCGGATGGACAATCATGGGAAATATGAATGGTTATACTTCAGAAAGGAATTTCTTGTCCATGTCGTCAATGATAACGTCCATGTTGACTCACAGTAATAACATAGAAAACTTGTGGAAGCTAGAATCACTGGGAATTACAGATGCTAAAGGAAATAAATCTGATTCAGAATTAGAAGAAGCGGTGTGGGATCACTTTCACAAGACACTAAAAAGAGTGGAAAATCGATATGAAGTCAGTTTGCCTTGGATAAAAGAGAAAGGAACTTTACCAAGTAATAGAGAGGTTGCTGAAAAACGATTGATTTCCACGACAAAGAAGCTAATGCTGAAAGATAAATTGGAAGCATATAATACAGTGTTTGAAGAATGGTTCGAATCTGGAATAAAAGAAGTACCAGAAGAGGAGAAACGAATTGACAACCATTATCTTCCCCACAGGCCAGTCTTCAAAGATAACTCAACTATAGCAGTAAGACCAGTATTTGACGCTTCATGCAAGCAAAAGGATTACCTGTCACTCAACGAATGTCTAGCAAAAGGACAAAATTTAATTGAAATGATTCCTGGATTTCTTCTTGATTTTAGACAAGGAAAGATAGGGATTATTGCAGATATCAGAAAAGCTTTCCTTCAAATATCTATTAAAAAAAGTGATAGGGATTACCGAAGATTTCTGTGGTGGAAGAACTCAGAACAAAAAGAATTAAATAAATTTCGCCATTGCAGAGTAGTTTTCGGACAAAAATGCAGTCCGTTTCTTTTAGCAGCAGTGATCGACACTCATTTAAACCAATATGAACCTTCTTTGAAAGAAGTGACTACAAAATTGAAAAATTCCTTCTATGTTGACAACTGTGTCATTTCGGTGAATTCGAATGAAGAAGCAGAATATTTTATTGGAAAATCAACTCAATTAATGGCAAGTGCTAACTTCGACTGAAGAGGGTGGGAGCAAACAGAGCTGAACAGTGTAGAAACTACAATGGAGGACCTATGAAAGTACTTGGTCTTCTATGGGACAAATTTGAAGATTCATTGTTTTGTGATATGCCAAATGTCGACTTAAGTGATCTCTCAGTTACAAGACGAAACGTTCAATTGCACAGAGGGTTTTTGACCCAATTGGTTTCACTTGTCCTTTTACCCTTCTCCCAAAGTTATACTTGCAAAATAATTGAGAAACAAATCTGAGCTGGGATGCAGAGCTATCTGAAGACATTAAGAGAAATTTGTTGAAGTGTGTAAAAGAACTGCCCTTGTTATCATCAGTCAAGATTCCCAGACTAGCTAGACTTGCAGAAGGACAATCATTTAGTCTACATACGTTTACCGATGCTTCACAGGGATCGTATGCAAGTGCAGTATATTTAAGAAGTCAAAATGAAGAAGAAGTCAATGTAACTCTACTGCAAGCCAAAGCGCGAGTTGCTCCTTTGAGAAAAATAAGTATACCAAGACTCGAATTGCTTGCTTGCCTCATTGGAGTGCGATTAGTCTCATTTATCAAGAAGAACCTTAAGATCGAAATTTCAAAGGAATGTTACTGGACCGATTCTTCAACAGCACTCTTCTGGATAAAGAATGTAGAAGCTTGGGGCACTTTTGTAATTAACAGAGTTTTATAAATTGGAAGCCTTACAGACCGTGGAAATTGATATCATGTACCAGGTACAGAAAATCCAGCCGACTTGCCCTCAAAAGGATGTTCTGCTAAGAAACTTATTGAATCCAGATGGTGGCAGGGTCCACCTTGGTTGGCATTGCCGGAAGAAGAATGACCTCGTTCTGTCCAAATCGGTAACAAAGAAGAGGTGGATACTGAAAGGCGTAAAGCAATAATAGTATCGTTAAGCAATGTCAATGATATCTTTTCTCAAATCTTTGGCTTTTTTTTCAAAGTACAAGAAGATACTTAGAATGATCGGGTGGATACATAGATTCATAGGTAATATCCGGAAGAGAAAAGAAGAAAGAGAAAAAGGAGAGTTAAAAGTTCATGAGTTGACAAGAGCTGAGAAATCTCTCATGAAGATTATTCAACATGATTCCTTCTCATCTGAGGATATTAAGAAGCTGAAGGCAATTCGTATTTTCCAAGATGACGAGGGCATTTTACGTGTCAAGACTAGATTAACTGAGATAAAAGATAATTAAAATTTTATTTATCCGATGTTACTTCCGAAGAATCATAAAATTATGGAGAAAATGATAATTGATAAGCATCTATTTATGTTTCATGCCGGTATATACGTATTGATTTCAAAACTTAGAGAGACATTTGGGATCGTCAAGAGCAGTGCTACAATTCGAAAAGCTTTAAATGGATGCGTCATGTGCAGGAAACATGGAAGTAAAAGATTACAGATTGCGCCATCTACCTTACCAGAAAATAGAGTTAGATGTGCTCATGTTTTCGAAATTATCGGAGTTGATTTAGCTGGCCCTTTGATTTTGAAGAATTAAAGGAAAGCCTGGATTATATTTTTCACCTGTGCTGTTTTCAGGGTGGTACATTTGGAATTGATTTTGACCCTTTCAACTCAGGGATTTTTACTTGGTCTTAGAAGATTCATTGCACGTAGAAGAAGGCCATCGGTAATATACAGCAACAATGGCACTAATTTTGTCGGATCCAACTATCTCTTAAAGTAAATTGACTGGAATATTACAGAGATCGAAGCTACCACAAATAAGATTGAATGGAATTTCAGTCCACCCGTAGCATCATGGTGGGGTGGTTTTTGGGAACGTCTTGTTCAAATGATTAAGAAGCTTTTGCGTCGAGTCCTAGGCCAGCCGTCTTTAAATTATGAAGAATTAATAAGTGTGCTGTGTGACTGCGAAGCAACTGTGAATACCAGATCACTCACCTACATGTCTGAGGACTCTGATGATCTCATTTCTTTGACACCGTCCCTGTTCTTAGGTGAAATTCCAGTGTTTGGAGTCCCTGACTTGGACCACCTGGATAAAGTTGATTTCCAGAAGAAGCTGAGACATCTACAGAAGCTACGAGAGCGCTTGAGAAGGAGGTTTAGAAGCTAGTATCTAGATCTGCTAGTGCAACGTCCATCTACAGTGCCGATTTCTCAACAGATAAAAGTTGGGGATATAGTTCTCGTTGAGTGTGAGAACAAACGCAAAGTGCTGTGGCCAATGGCAAGAGTAGTCGATGTGTATCCGGGAAATTACGGCAACATCTGGGTTGTACGTCTTAAAACGACTTCTGGTATGATAGTTAGACCTGTTCGAAGGATTCCCCCCCCCCCCCCTTGAAATATCTTGTTCAGTCAAAGATGTAAAAAGGGATAAGCCAGACAAGTCTCCTAATATGAACCGCTTAGTTTCTGACTTTCCAACTAAAACTGTTGTGACTAGGTTTGGCAGATCAATTAAGATTCCTTCAAGACTATTGGACTGAATTGCTTATATAGAACCTTGAATTTAGAACTCATTCATTTATAGTTAAAATTATGTTTGTTTTGATTAATTTTGTTAGTGGTTAATAAAAAGGTGGGAGAATGTGACGACATCAACTCTGAACTATTTGATAAATATCTTGCGTTATACATGTTTTGCTTGCCGCGTGTGGCAATTGGCATCCCTTAGAATGGAGTTTAGTTCTTTGCTGTCAGCCATGATGAAAGGTTGATAAGTAATAAAGTTTAAGTTTATAAATTGTTTTAAGTTATTTAGGAGAAAGGAGAACTGGTTAAGTTCTTACAAATCTCACAACACAGTCAATGATTGCAAGAACTTCTGCCTGGAACACAGTGGCATACTTTCCAAGACCTCTAAGGAAGTTAATTCTTGGTGATAAGCCATGTACTCCCAGTCCTGAGAGGTTATCTTTCTTTGATCCATCTGTGAACCAGATAAGTTCATTATTTGTTTGGTTAAACATGTAATCATTCCATTCGTCTCTGGTGGGTAAAACCACCTCAAAAGGTCTTTCAAGCACTTATGTCCTCTCCAAGGTGTCTGAAAGTATCAGAAGAGTAGGTTCATGAATTTTTCTGGTGATACTGATTTGTCCTTTAGCCGTAGGCTTGTCATACCATTGTTGTTTTAACATCATTCTGTATACAGTCATTCTTGCAGTGCTGCAAATGAAGATGTCTAATGGGGTCAGTACTAATATGGTCTCTAATGCTATGGTGGGCGCCGAGGACCATGTAATACACAGGCAGGCCAGTCTTTGCAGACTACCCAGCCTGTCCTTCACAGTTTTCTGTTCCACTTTACACCACCAGATTACAGAGGCATAAGTGATCATGAGTCTGATGACTGCTGAGTACATCCAAAACATCATCTTTGGCTGTAGACCCCAATTTTTTCCAAGCATGCGCCTACATGTCATAATGCATTTTTTTGCTTGATTTATTTTGTAGTCAACATATTTATTCTATGCTAGTTTTTGGTCAAGATATAAGCCTAAATACATCACCTCAGAAGCCACGTTGATTTCAACGTCAAAAAGTTTAGGGATAACAAAGCTGTCCCATTTTCTTTTGCGAGTGAATGTTACAACATTGGTTTTCTGTGGACTGACCTTCTGATCCCTCTCTGTGCACCATTTGTTTACATTACTCAGTGCATTCTGCATAAGTGAACAAGTTGTGTTAAATTCTTTACCAAGGATAAGGATGACAATGTCATCTGCTTAGCCTTGAGTTTAATAGCCTGTATTATTAAGGTGTTTAATATGGTTATTTTCTACCAGGTTCCAAAGTAATAGTGAGATAAGACACCTTCTTGAGGTCAACCTCTGGTAGCCTCTTCTTCAAGTGATTCATCAAAGATGTTCATTTGAATAGTTCTATCGGATAGCAGGTTCTCAGTATATAGTATATGGTTTATCCCTGTGTCCTTTAAGGAATTAAGGATAGTTAGATGTGGGGTATTATCAAAAGCACCTTGTATGTCAAGAAAAGTAGCAATAGCAATTTCTTTTCTTTCCAGAGTGTCTTCTATTTTGGAAACAAGCTGATGAAGTGCTGTTTCTGTAGATTTTCCAGGTTGATAGGCAAACTGCAGATCATGCAAGGGACTATTGCTACTCAAATATTCTCTAATATGCCTGTCAATAATTTTCTCCGTGATTTTAAGAAAGAATAAAGAAAGGCCGATTGGTCTGAAGGATTTTGCCTGGTCATGGCTATTTTTGCCAGGCTTAGGGATGAAAGCAACCCTTGCCTTCTGCCATATCTTTGGGATATATCCCAAGGTTAGACTAGCTCTATAAATTCTAGTCAGTACTGGGATAATTAGTTCTTCTGCCTTCTGTATCATGATGGGCGTTATTCCATCTGGTCCAGGGCTTTTGAGTGGTTTAAAAGTGGATATAGCTCATCTAGCGCTTTTGTGATTGTGGATATTCTTCGCATAGGCCCATTGACCTCTGTAACTATTACTTTTTAAGTCTTCTTTGGTATAGACTCAGCGAGTTGTAAAAATAACAATTGCTGAGCTTATAAAATTAAGTTCTTTGTATGTTAGTGGGTTTTAAACACAAAATAAAAAAGAAATAAGCTGTTATCACTCTTTATTGTGTTTGAAAATGGAAGCCTTCATGCTACATAATATTAAGCTTAATTGGAGCAAGAACGCATCAAGAATGGATAGATAAAGGATTGTGACTTATCCAAGCAATCCTATTTGAAAGAACTTATTACGCACACCTTTGCAAGATATTATTAACTATGTACCTGCTAGTTGACTTATTTGTGTCATACCATCCATAACTAAGTAAACTTTTTTTGTTATTTTTCAAATTTAATTATCTTTTCAAAATGAATTGCATTTCTACTGTAATTTTATATGAATGCTGTTTGAATTTAAAGGCTGAATTTTAAATTTCTGTACTAATTAAAACTTTGAGGAGGTAGGAGGGAAAATTCTCTTTCTGTGTCCACTGAGGGTATTAGAGGTCGGCGATATATCGATATTTAAAAAAAAAATATCGATAAAAGTCATCGATATGTCAATATTTTCTAATGAGAGAAAAAAATACGGATGCTAATCTTGAATTCTGATTTGGAAGAGAGAATTTGTGTTATACGGGAATTATTATTTCGTTAAAATGGTGTCACACAAAATGTAAAATAAACAGGGAGACTCCATTTCTTGAAGCGTAGTTAAATGAACTAGACAATTGAATGCCGATTATTTTATTTGTTGTTAAATCCTTTAGTTTTAAATAATTTCGCATAAAATTGTGAAAGTCAAAAGAATTCTAAACAAATACCAGTAACATATATTTAAATAAATAAATATGTAACAAATAAAAACACTATCTTCTCATATAGCGCATATATTTTCAAATAAATTCATCAGAACAAATTAAACTGAATGAAATATAATAAAGTTTTGTTGATGTGGATTATAAATCTCTTTCCATGGACGCCGGCAGGATTTTTTGCAGGGAGGTGTAAGACTGCTAGTATTTAGCTTAAATCGTTAATTTTACTAACATGTTGATTGAGGTTCCTAATGAAATGACAATTAACATTTAAAACATTTTCTCTTGGAGAATTATTAAAAAAAAAATCACGGTATATATTTTTGAAATCCTCTCCACTAAAAAGCTTTTATTCTGTACCCAACACAACCACGTTAGAGACAAAAACTTTTTCGCATAAAAGAAAAAATAGCAGACAACCAAAACATATTTTTTTAAACTATATTTTCTAATTTTTCTGGGTTTTTTTATCATCCAAACACTTCTCGCGATATTCAAGAAACAATGTTTCGAACAGATGAACCAGAAGACATAAAAATGCAAAAAAAGTAAAATTTTATTTCTACCTAGTAGCAGAAATAATGAAAAAAATTGCCCAAAATGAACCCCCCCCCCCCCCCAAGGCAGTATAGAATATACTCAATTGATTTCTAAAAATAAATTTCAAGGTTTTATATCTGATGACGATTAAAAAGCAAAAAATTTTCCAGGAATTGACAGACACAATACATAAATGATTATACAAAAAAGAAATGAATACTTCTTTTTATAATACCATATCTCCAATAATACTTGATAACAGGCGCCTGAAAATTCACGCCCACGCAAGTGCAATATTCAGCTATAAAAAACGAACCTTGTGCTTTTTCTATTGTCTTTAGTACTGCTTTTTCAAAAACTGGAGTTTTTGCTGGAGGCAGTGAAAATGTCACCTCAACCAAAAGTAAAGTCTTGAGTTTGGCAACATTTCAAAAAGCTATAAAATGACCACAACAAAGCGAATTGTAAATGTTGTTCAAAAATATATGAAACACCCAGGAAAACTACAAACGTAGGGTTTCATTTAAAGAGAAAACATGATGTAATGAAAGGTAAGATAATTTATTAGTATTTAGTTGTTGTGTTTTTGTTCGTATTGGCTTCATCTATTTTTTAATTTTTATTCGAGAATAATTTAAAACCTGATTAACGAGGGTTGAATTGTTTAATCTTCTATGTAGTGGTCAATCATGAGAGATACTGTTAGAAAAATAGCTTCTTTTTTTTTTGGTGGGTGCATAACGAGGCCGTTTTTTGTGATACACGTACCGTTCTAACCCTTCTTTAGGGTTTTCGCATGCACTGAGTATTTTGCGACTTTGAAAAGTAGATGTTGTCTTTCTAAAATTTCGAGTTTTTTGTAACTATAACCGTAACCGTGGGTGACATTTTGTTATCATTCTCAGAAACCGAGCTCATACTTCTGAATAACTATACCAGAAATCTCATCTCGATCTATTGAACGAAACGGAGACTAGAAGTTCATATATTGGCAAAGTTTCTTTATGACCACCCTGTATGTTATAGTACCTGAACTTTAGATAATGTGTCAAAAAGTGTTATTAAAGAGAGTCCACTGTATAATTTTAGTCGCCGTTACCTTCCATCACAAGCACAGCGAGGTTTTTGTAAAATATTACCTTACGTTTTATTAAATATTTATCTGTTCTCTCATCGAACTATTTATGTTTGTAATTTCAGTCCTTGGCAGCTGCTCTAAGGCCAAATAAAAAAAACTGGTTTGTTTCTTGTTTATATAACCCCCGATCCTCAAATTACAATACACAAATTCCAATCCTAAAGATTTTTTAGACTTTTAAAAAAATTTAATTATAAAAACATGTTTATAAAACGATTAATTAATTACGATATCACAGTGATTGCATAATCGATAAATAATTAGTTATTTCAATTTTTCGTTAAGTACAGAAGACAGTTGACATTTTTTAATAAAGTTGTTTAAAACCTAAGGATCAGTAATCATTATGAAGGTCTGAGTACAAAAAATGCCAGCGCCACAATCAAGAGACAAAGTGAAATATAGCTTTCATAAACTAATTTTCAGTATTTCCATTTTAATGTCAAATCTAGCTTGATGCTTTTAAATAAACTGCAACAATTAAACAAACGTAGATTTTGTTTTTTTTTGTTTTTGTTTTGTTGTTGTAATAGACCTATTTCATTTAGATAAAAAGGTCACCTTACATGGAGTAATCCTGATATTTGCCCCAAACACCTTCGCAAAAAAAGTTGTGTATCGATATTTCATCGATACATTATCGATATTTCTGACCTTTAGAGGGTATGCAGTACTAATGCGAAAGTAAGGTGGAGGTACCCCCTCCATCTCAAGACTTGGATTCTTCAATTACGTCTAAGAAGGGGCGTAAAATCTCAAGCGCGCCTCCAGCTTTTAAAGAATAAAGTCGTCAGAAGTTGACGGAACAACTCATTTTGTGATGTTGATGGCAAAAATAACGACCAATGTGTTCTTATACTATCAAATCAGATTAAGGCTCAAAATTGGCCCTTTAAAGAGGCTGAAATTGAATATTTGAGAAATGCATTGCTTCTTGTTGTGAGATCGCCGACCAAACGGTATAGTGGTCAGTATACTAGCTTCTAGACCACGAGGTTGAGGGTTCGAGTCCCGTGTAAGGTATGGGTGTTTGTAAATGTATGTTGGCTTGTCAAATGACGAATGTTTCGGCGCCTTATGGCCCTCGAGTTGTTGACGGCGCAGATAATCTGAAAGCAACCAGCCAACTTGTAGTGATATCTGTAATTTTTATAATAAAGTCTTTGTTAAAATACTCAGTATGGAAAATTTTATTTTTTAATGAACTTTATATTTGAGAACATAATAATAACAACTTATATAATTTAAAATAGAATTGATTGATCTGAAGTATTAAATGTTTCTGCATGGTGGAGAATATTGATACATGAAGTGTTTTAACAAGCCTGAAAGAGTTCCAACAAAAGACAATTCTACCTTCTTTAATTTTTTTATGTATGTGATTAATGCAGAAATGTAAAAAAAAAAAAAATGATGCTGGGGAAGGGGGGCATTATATGGATTGAAAACAATGACTTGTGGGCTGTTCCTGTTCGGGTTAGAAATTTCAATTAAACTTACTTTGACTGTAAAATTAATTTTCCATTCCTGCCTTTATTTTCCAGATAAGTTTCTGAATCCAAAATTTTATGATTATTAATTTTTTAATTTTAGTTGTATATAATACTTGGATATATGTATAATACTTAGGGAAAAAAGATATAAATAAAAGTACGCGAAAAACATTATGAAATAACTTATTATAATTTTATATTAATACATCAATTAAATCTCTTGAAATAGGGGTTATGGACTAGTAGAATTGCCATGAAAAACAAATTAAAAGCTACTGAAACATGCCAATAAAAAATTAAACCAAAAAAGTAGATACCAGGGAAGCATCAGTTTTTCCTTTGAGCACTAATTAAACCAGTGTAATTCTGTTTAATTATGCTGCTATTCTATTATTAATACTTGTTGGGCAGAATATTGAAAGATTAAATAAGTATTCAGAAGAGTCTTTTTTTTTCAGAATAAATAGCGAAGTGACAGTTTTTGGTTAAAGAGAAACTCAATTTGTATTGTGAGGGCATGATTTATTAATACTCATTAGTGGAATTTTGTACTTAAGCAGTGCCATTGTGAGTATTGAAATTTTTCTCTTTGTTTCAATCATTACTACTATAATTTGTTTTAATTATAATTAGATTCTAATAAATGTACGAAACATTTTTAATTTTTGATGTAATTCAGAACATAATCAAATAGCACAGACGTCAATCCAAAATATTATTTAAATTTCATTTCATTAATTTGTAGATGACAACATATTAAAATTTCGTAAGTGCCTGCTATTTTTCATCGCATAAATATTTCGCTTATTTTTTTCCATTCCTTTGAAGACTTCGTTTTTTTTTAATATTACCATTATAAGAGCTAAATCAAGATCGTCCATTTTTCGCGCTTTTATCGCACCGTTAACGTGAGGTTTTGCGGTTTCTAGCTTTACAGCAAATGCTCAATAACACGTTCTGTCGAAAATCTGACGGGTTTGTGACGTCACTCCCCGTTTTCATGTGAACGGTGAACGCTGGATTATGGAAACGCTTACCTAGGAAACCAGAGCTTATTAGTATTTGTCTCTGCTGTATTCTGGCTTAGTAGACCTCGTCTTATTTTGGGTTGCTGCAATACTGACTAACGAGTTTATTAGGAAAGGGATCGAAAACCGATCGTGTGTTTTTGTACACATATGCGTATGACACAAAAATCACAATAACTCAAAATCGACAAAAAGTGGAGTTACTGCATTTTTGCTTAGGACGGCAGTGTATAAGATCACTTGTAATAAAAACACTAGATTGAAAAAAAATATTAGAGAAATATTAGAGATATTAGAAAGTTAAACTTTTAACTTTCACTTGAAACTCTGTTTCCCCCCCTTCCCCTTAAAAACTTGAGATAGTATACTGTCTCGGCGCATTGTTGCAGAGAAGTTTTATAAAGTTTTTTTTTTTCACGTGAAGGTATCCTCAAGGTGATATACGCTGAAATAAAGGTGATATAAGCTGAAATAGAATAGTTTCTCGAATAGAGGTCTTCAAACCACTTTTCTTTTTTATTATTGTAATGTATGTTTTGGCAGGGTGTCTATGGGGATGGTGTTTTGAATCATTTAAGAGGCAATTTAGCCTTTGAATTGCTTTTAATATACCGTATAAGCTGTTTTACAGAGACGGGTGCTTAAGGCTTGATAAAATTCTCATGTTGTAGTATGACAATGTTTTAGTTCTCACATAGGGGGAATCCAGAAAAGGAAATCTTGCTCCAGTTCGTTTCCTGTCTCTCTCGCTCTCTTTTTTACGTTCCTTGGCTGCTATGTAATCACCACGGGTGTCGGCTGTTGTGAGGGATAGAGTGTATATGACTCTCATCCATCCCGATGGCGTCGGAGCCCAACCTAGCTGGCCAGCGTAATTCTGAAAACAAATCTAAAAGAAAGAGGGGGAAAAAAACAGAAATTTTAAATTTCTTCTTGATTTTTCACTGCACAGTGAAGGATGAGAAAGTTCAAAATTTAAAAATTAAAGTTTTCCGTGTGACGTCAGGGCATTAAAAAAATAACTGTCATCAATTCTTGATCATAAGAAAAAGTAAAAGAAAATGCCACAAGTGAAAAGTTCTTGACCATCACTGTAATTGAAATAAAATGTCACAAGTCAAATGTTCTTAACCATCATTAAAATAAAAAGTCCCAAGTGAAATGCTCTTGACCAAAACTGAAATTAAATTAAAATGTTACAGTCAAACAGCTTGTTAGAAAACTAAAATAACGCACAAAGTTCATCTAGAAACACAGTTCATTTAGAAACTACATAGTATGAAGCCTTGAAATTTGGTGAGTAGATACGAAAACGACCAATTAATTAAGTGACATAAATTGAAAACTCGGAAATTATCGTCTGATATATTTTATTTTATATTTAAAATCCTTACATCAATGCCTAAGCAGTGACGCCACCTGAAATAGTCTTTTGCTTTTTTATAATTTTCATTTATAATAGATAGACACTAAATGAAAACAATTTACATTATTTCATTAAGTGATCTTTTTCGTACTTACTCACCAAATTTCAAGGTTTTGTACAAAGTAGTTTCTAAATGAACTGGGCTAGACGATTGTAATACAGCGACTATAAAGTAAGGAATGATCCTTACTAGGAATTCGTTATTAGGATACCTTAAATTAGTATTTAGGAAGGTGACTCATTTGTTGATTATTTTGAATGCTATTAAGAATTTCAGGCCGCTTGATTGATAGGTGCAAGTTTGGCTTGATTTTATGGTTAACAGAATATTATGATTAATACCGTAATTATTCATCTCTTAAACAAACCTAAAAATAAATTAACAAAAATTGATAAAGGCCTACATCACAGCTGTACCCATGCGAAAAACCTTTTCCTGAGTTGATAGTAACACCACAATGCACATTTTTAGTTAACTTTAGTTGTGTTAGTATAGTAACTTAAATTTTTCCAACTGTTTCAATTATCTCAATATTTCTAGATAGCATTGCATAAGTAAAATTGTTCATCTGATGCTGATTGCTTAACCTAACTGCCTAATTACAGAGGCTATAATGGAGGGAAATTGCTGCGGAACAGCCGTCCAAATATTTGGATGATTTTTTTGACATTTTGTTAGAGGATGAAAATTTAGTCACTTCTAAACCGAATTACCAGTTAAATTTTGGTGATAGTTGTTACTAATACACAAAAACGCTATAATTATGACTAGGAGATAAATACATAATCTCCTATACGGGCAAGCATTTTATTTCTAAGTTAATAACAGATATTTTTTCCCTGTGGTTTTAATGTAATCAGGCTTTTGAAAGTGGCGAGTTATTTATCTAAAGTTGTTAAGTGACTATATTGCGTTTATTCACTCATTGATTTATTTGAAAAAGCGTTTGAAGCTAAAGGGATGCATCTGCATCTCCCAGGCGTTTGAAAATTTAAAAAAAATAAAGAAAAGAAGTAAATACAATGTGTTATAAACTAATCATTTGGACCAAAAAGTCATGCATAACTATTAACTACTATTTTACATTTTAGCGTAAAGTTCAATTATTATGTTTAAAAAAACAAGGTTCGAACAAAAGATTTGACCGCCTTGTATCGTCACCTCTCCTGTTTCCTATACGAACATTTTGCCAGTAATCTTGCACGCCCTTGTTTGAGTCAGATAAGAAAGGAGGAGAGCAACGGGGCTTACATAAAATATACAGGGTGAGATCTGGATACCTATGGATGTGATCAGATAGAGAAAAGTATTTTTTTATCCTAAAGATATCACATATATAATACAATTTTTATTTTTTCTAAAATATTGTCACCTAATGTGTTTTGCCATAACCATCTTTTCAAACCCTAAAATATTGAAGATTATCAATTGATGGATATGTGCATTGTCCAAAATGAGGATAAAGGTGAATTGTCAAAAAACATATTTAAAAAAAAAAATAATAATAATAAAGTTTGCATGATCTCCTTCTTCCACAGTATGTCAAAAATTTCCCCACCATTTTTTTTTTTTATCTAACACCTTTCTTCTCAAAATGAAGCTTACAAACTAACATGGGTGTCGCGTCGGTAGGATTACTTGCAGGTGATAGAGGAGGTGGGGGAAAGGGGCATATCACACACAAGGAGGTGCAAGATAGCTAAAGTTTCTTTTCAAACCTTGATAGTTATAAAAAAAAAATCGGATATGCTAAGGAAATATCAATTAACCGTTATGTATTTTCCCCCCAAATGAACAATTTAATACATAAACACCGACCAAACGGTATAGTGGTTAGCATACTAGCTTCTAGACGACGAGGTTGCGGGTTCGAGTCCCGTGTAAGGCATGGGTGTTTGTAAATGCAGGTTGGCTTGTCAAATGACGAATATTTCTGCGCCTTCTAGCTCTCGTGTTGCTGACGGCGGCAGATAATCTGAAAAAAACCAACCAACCTAATACATATACCTATATAATACTTTTTTCCCCAAAGAGTTTTCCTCCTTTTTCCCATTTCCCTTTTAATTTTTAGAAACCAGGCACGAGAATAAGTGCTATCCCTTGCTTCTCTCTGGAATTGCTAGTTGTTTTCAGATGTTAGGAAATAGCAAGAGGATATCGGTTACAACAGCCTTGACACGCTTTTATCCCTAGTCCTTCAATTAGTTTCTCTGAATTTTTACCTGGTATTTTCCGTATCTTAACAAAATATATCAGTCAACTTAAATCCTTATCCTAAAATTGGGCTTTATCTATTTGACTTGAGACAAACAGAGAAGATTCGAAGTGACCACATTTTTAAATTTCGAAAATAATAAATGCTTACATTTCTGTTTTCATTCTAATCCAATTTTAGCCGAAAACATTTAAAACTACGTTTCAACTGTATACCAAGTCGTCATTGATGATAATAACATGAATCGGTAAGGGGTGAGGTAACTGTTGCAATGTTTCTTAAGGCTACAGTAGCGCAATCGGGTGTTGACCTAAACCTCCTGGGGTCATTTCCTGTAGGAGGAAAAACAAAGTAGTCCCTGATCTCCTCCCTCACTCATAACTGCGAACCGCAGTCCCTCTCATCCCCATGAGATTAAATTTCGCAGTTCTTATTCATTTTCAAACCTCCCTGAATAAATGGAAGAGAAAAAACAAAATAAAAAGAATAATCATGGGTTACT
The DNA here is from genome assembly GCA_963978545.1 of Linyphia triangularis. Lineage (NCBI taxonomy): Eukaryota > Metazoa > Arthropoda > Arachnida > Araneae > Linyphiidae > Linyphia > Linyphia triangularis. The sequence goes on from OZ021733.1 coordinate 35,839,662, forward strand.
CTTTCAATCTTCCGAGGTTGTTTAAAGCTAGGGTTGCAAGATTTGCTATTTAACCATGGCGTGGCGGTTAAAAGCAGTTCAACGGGATTTTTTAGAATGTCCACTAAGTAGGTGCACAAAAAAGGATTATTCTCAATAAGCTCCCAATAAGGCCATCCCTCTCTGTAGAAAAAATTGATCATAAAATGCATTATTTGGCAGTACCCATATGTTACAGAAGGGCAATCTTGATATAAAAAGTAAAACAAAGTTAATTACAAGAATCGGATTTTTTCTAAGTAGAAATGGTACATTTATTTTATTTTCAATTCTATATTATTATTGAATAATTTAATCTTAACTTATTCATTCTGAAGAATTAATTTAATTTTAACTTATTCTTGAGGAATTAATTTAATTTGAACTTATTTTTGAAATTGTTTTAATCTAGTTTCATATTATACGTCACTAATGGCAACCAGATGTCAATAAACAAGGTCATGTGTCATGGGCGCCTCCAGGAGGGTGCAGGGGGATAAATTTGAAACCCCCCCCCTTCCTCCAGAAAACTAAAAAAATAAAAAAAAAAAATGAAAAATAAGGTGTTAATTCACCGAAGAATTATACATATGCCGTTACAAAACTAGGTTCTCTTGGTCATTTGTTTTATTTCTTTTCAAGTCTCTTGTGTATTTCCTTCAAGTTTCTTGTGTTATTTTCAAAGTTGATTCTTGTACAGTACGCAAAAAAAAAAAAAAAAAAAAAAAAAAAAATCTGAACGATGGCTATATCTTAGGTTTGAATTATCGTTGAATCTTGCAGTTTGCACCAAAATGTTTTGCTTAAAATGTTATATATATTTGATACAAATTTTTTTTCTTAAGGGGCTGTTTACTAAGTAAATGTAACGTTATCTTCGAAAATTTCAATATGAACCCCTATTTTCTACCATTTCATTGGATTTAGAATACATCATTTACATTAGATATCAAATTTCAATTAATTATGTTGAAAAACACGTCACTTATTAGCGAAAATGTTTAGACCATGTTTTGACCCATCTTCAGGGAGAATTTCCATAAAACGAAAGGTATTTTTAAGGTTCTACTTCACAACAGGCGAAATCGAACGTTCAGTGTTTCACGACGTTAAAAAATACAAATATTAGTCTAAAATTGTATACAAACTATTTGGATTTATAGTGTCATGTTTAAGATAAATACAAAAATAGCAAGTAAACGCCATAGTAACATAATTAATTTACAAGATTAAAGATATACATTTTTCACAAGAAATAAATAAAATATCGAAAACTGAAATTGCAGAAGTATAACGTATAGTACTGATGATTAGAAAATTGATAAATATAAAATGTAGTCTTTAGTAAACAGTATTCAGCAAAGCGTAATTATTTATCTTACAGAAACATTTCACTGTATCATGCTTATAAAAAAGGTCTTTTCAAGGTACTTTTTGCATTTTAGTATCGAATAGGAAAAGCTTGAAATTAATCTTCCTCTGATGCTTTAATGTAAAACCGCACAATAGATTTCAAAATCCTCGTTATACCTATTACTTTTTCTTAACAAGAGCACTGAAGCCAAGTATCGAACAGGAGTTTTTTTTTTCATGCTAAACGTGTTTGTTGCTTCTTATCCATGAGTTTGGTTTCGATCACTGGATATAAGCTAAAAAGAATTAATTTTATGCACACTTCTGAAAACTTACCTCTTACAAATTGTATGGGCCATTTTAATATACAGAATGTTCGCAATTAAAGTTCAACTTTCAAAAAATTAAAAAAAATGGTTGGAATAACCTAGAATTTTAAACAGGAAATGGAATGGCATTAAAAATATTTTGAACTACTTTTGTCTTGTGCTATATCCCGTCATTTTGAAAGCCGTTATCTGATATTAGAAAAACAATCATGCATTTTAAATCATACTTTATAAACATTGATTTTTACTTTCAGTTAACCATATGTTTACGTAATGTAATGAAAGTATAGTATTCGATCAAACAAAAAATTCAGGATTTTTTTACTTTCCTCCACGTATTGGAACATCCTGATTTCAAAAACGTGATATAGCAAAAATGTCTGAGTGTACGTTGTCAGTGTTATTCCCGAATAAATGACTTGCGATGTTCAAATTTGATGTTCGGGGTGGTGGTGGCCATGGCAACTGGTTTTCGTCAAAATCGGGCATGCGCCTAAGATTGAAATCATGAAAAAATCACGATTTTCAACAATTGCTAAAAAAAAGGCTTTAACGATTTTGATGAAAATGTCCGTGCTAATGCCTCTTAAAGTCGTTCCCACCTCTGAAATTTCCGTAGAAATGCGATAAAAGCGTATGAAGTTGAAAAACGAGTGCGTTTAACACAGAGCTCTCTGTGCTTGAGCATCACCCAACAACAATTGAATTTTTTTTTTCCTCTTTTTTCGACTTTGTAAAAATTGTTGCCAAAAACGGTAAATATCACCATATCAAATTTTAATGCAATGCCCAATATTATAGTGTAATTGAACGTTGTGCGATTTTCCACACCTCTAGTTTGCCTTGAATTAATCTTTGATTGTTTTCAAATGTCGTCTTCTATACGGTACCTTAAAGTGAGCGTTTTTTATATTTTCGCTAAGAAATCGAGAACTAAAAGTCAAAATGAAAAGAAAAAAATTGAGGGAGGGGGGTGGGGGGTTAGACCATGGTATATCTAATGAAAGCAAAAAAAATGTATGTTTCTATTCAAATTTTTTTAAAAATTGTTTTATTAATTAATAATTAATTATTAAAAAAAATGATACAAAAGTTGATTGCTATTTATGTTTGGCCATTTAACAAACTATCTTTTGAAACAAAAATTACTGAAATATATTAATTATTTAAGTATTTAAGGCTGAAAAAGAAACTTTTTTATTTAACTTTAATTTATCATTTTCTTTTTATCATTTAAATTACAAACCAGTCATTGGAAAATTATGAATTTTTGCATTGCGACAATTTTTTGGAGGCTGAATCCAAATATGGGATAATATTATGAGGTTGCCAATTGAACTTTTTAAAGTTTGGTTCTTCTTTAATACATAGATGATCCCTCATGACAAAGAAAACTATATGCAATTATTGAAAACCTTCCACGATTTAAAACTGTACCTTTTGTTTGTTATTTCAATAACTAGAGTACAAGATATAGCCATCGTTCTTTTTTTTTTTTTTTTTTTTTTTTTTTTTTTTCGTACTGTACATGCTTAGTGTTTTGACCAAAGATTATTTTAAAATTTGGATACTTGTGTGCCACTTTTTTGTGTTTGTGAAGTATTTTGTTGAAATACGATTACAAATGTAACTAAAATTTGGTTTTAACATACAATTCTTTTAGATTTTCTAGAACGAAGACATTATTTCGAACAATTTATAATAATAAAACAAAGAGTGTCTGTCTATCTGTGTTCCTGTCCCTTTGTAGAAAGCTACTTCAAATAGGCGTAGGGCTCTGAAATTTTTAACATGAATAGTTTTGACCTTCTTATTCGACTTTTAATAAACATAATATTGAAAACTTAATTAGTTTTTTTAATTAGTTTGTAATTTTTTTTTTTTTACAAAGCTATTTCAAATAGGGGTACAGCTTTGAAATTTTCAACGTAGATAGTTTTGGCCTTCTAATTGGACTCTTGAAAAATAGTATGTTATTATTTTTATTAGTTTTTTAATCAATTTTGTTTATTAATTAAAAATTTTTCTCACAAAGTGACTTCTAATTAGGATACAGCTCTGAAATTTTCTACATAAGTAGTTTTTGGTCTTCTAATTGGACTTTTGGCAAACAAAGTTTTTTAATTTGTATTATTTTTTTAATTAATTTTATTTAAAATAACTTTTAATAGACATACAGCTCCGAAATTTTCAACATAAATAGTTTTTGTATTCTAATTCGACTTTTGAAATCCATAATATTAAAATTTTAATGAATTTTTTTTAATTAGTTAATTAGTAAGTTAGTCTGTTAGTTAGCTTTCTAGTTATTAATTTAAATAGTTAGTTACCTATTCATGATTTAATTACTTAATTTGCTATTTAGTAATTCATTTAGTTGTTTATTTAGTTCGTTATATAATTTTTTTTTGCGAAAATTAAAATCCCATGACTACCTGTACACTTTTACCAAGTTTGATAACATTTTGTTCAGTAGTTTTTCGTTTATGGCTACTTCAAAATGTAAATCTAATTACACAAAAACCCTGTAATATATACTGTTTTAATATGCAGGTATGTTTTTGTGTTTGATTATTCTCAATTGATTATTTTTCGACTCGCATCTTGTAGTAATGATTTTTACTAAAATTTATATCTTGTGGAATTTTCTCATGCAGTATTCAAAATGATATAAAAACTAGTAATTAAATAGGTTTTTTTTTTTGTGAAATGTAGTAAAGCCCTTTCTTAATTTTTTTGATTATATAATATTCAAGACATGTTATTTTATTATGCTGAAATGAAAAGAGCACTAGCAATCGTTCGTAAAATGGACACTATATCTTTCAAACGAACTTTTTCAACACAAAGAACGACTAAGCATTTAGCTTTAGCTCTTTGAATTTTTTTCGTCCAAAGAAAATGGAGATTTCATCTTATAAAAGATTCAATTAACGTTAATATATAAGAAAATTGATGAAAATGAAATTTAAATTATTCGAAAAAAACAGTCTACAGTCTAAAATTCACAACTAAATGTGAAATACCCTATAAAGAAGGCGTTTTGGGTATGTATTCATTATTAAACCGGATTTCATCCTAGCATCTTAGGTTTCGATTATATTCTTAATTTGTGCAACTCTCTATGGTAAATTTGAATTCAACAACGCAACGTAAAGAAAATTGACAATGCTGCAAAAAATTTGAATTTTGCTTACTTTTTAGAATCTTAAGGGGGAAATATATATAATAATCTAAAATTTATAATCATTTTTTAAAAATTTGAGGATACCTCATTTGTAATAATACCTCAACTAGAAATACTTTTGATAATTATTTTAAGACAAAAATTGGTGACTCTTAGTATAAGTAAAGTTTTCTTTAAAATGCGTTTTTCTCAAAACTACATTTTTCATCATTCATGTACCTTTTCCTCCAGAAACTGCACAAACTATTTTCTTAAAATTTTTTACCACATATTCCTTTTTTGTACCTATATATACTGAATTGAGATTTTGTTGTTATTTTAAAAATATTTTTTGTTTTGGCTTATTTCGGCAACAAAAACCTATGATTTTTAACAAATTTGAGTGACTTTCATAATAAATTCATTAAAAAAAAAGTAAATGAATTACAATCAAAAGCTACCTTCAGTAAAATAACAGGTGTCGGCTAAATGCACTGAAAAAAATTTAAGCTCATATGTCAATTACTTTCTGAGAAAAAGGTACATGAAATATGCCAAATTAGCATTACCGGTATAGAGGGTACCAACTCCCCTGTAACTAAAGATTGAAATTTTTTTATATATAAAACGAAAACTGTCCGATCGCTGGGAGAGTTGCATTTCAATTCTAAGTTTTGGCATCAGATTATACATATCCGAGTTCAGGAAGCAATTACAGCTCGTGAGCAATAAAAGTGAAGGGACCTGAAATAACATTTGCTTGACTAGCATAAAAATGTCAAAATACTTTAATTCAATGCAATTACATAAATGAAATTTACATATAAGCAAAACCATATTATTACATGGTCAGGACCAAAGAATTGAAGGGGCCCGCTTTACCAGCCGCCATAGAATATTAGAGAAGAAACGATGTCCACAATACTTTGCTTGAGCAATTGACACTCGTCGGACACCTTACTAACCGTAACTTACATATCTGGAAATAAAGCATACATGTGTAGGGATACATAAAGTTGTATTTATATGATCACACTTACAATATACACGGACAAAATAAACTGATTCCTTAGATTTTGGAAATTTTCCGTTAAGAATTAATGCATTTATTAAGCTTCAACTTTTCCTTTTTCCTTTAAAAAAATTATTTAATCGGTGCCTGAGTTCATATAAATCTAAAACTTGAAAAATGCTCACACTTTATGCATAGATTACAGCAACTTTAAAAATGAGCGTTAAAAAATTTATGGTGAGTGATATTCTATCAACACAGAGTAATGTTAGAGCTTTTGATTTAAGATGCACTAACACAAGGTCACCAGAGTTAAATAATCCAATTACTTATCAAAGGGTTGATTATCTACAAGTGAAAAACACTGAGATATCTCAAATGTCAACAGTAGAATATCAACAACCAAAAAAGAGTAGTCACACTATTTCATCAAATGATGTCATAGAATTACAGCTATTACCACAAATTGAAGACACGCATAAAGGTATTGCGACTACTTTGAGGCATTTTAATTATGAAAATTTGCTTTTAAAAGAATTATCCATAACTTAGTTCCATTATTCGTCATAATCCTTACTACACCAGTGCAAATTGATGTAGACGAATTTATATATCAGATTTTTATTTTTTCAGATAAATACAAATTCAAAAATGACGACCAACTAGAGGCACACGACCCATGTTGGTCCAATTTAACTTTTCTAAACAGTCCCCCGGCATAGATCCAGCTGTCTTTTAAAACTGTTGACTCCGGTACAATTTGCGATGTAGTTCGACAGATTGTTAAACCTATCGATCACTCTAATGTAAAAGTAATGTATCCTATACTCCAACTTAAATTCCGATTTAAATAGCTTATATACAAGACTTCTTGTCCTGTCCCTAGTATGGAACTCTAAACCCTTGAAATCATCTTGTTTGATAAATTTAAACTACTGAATCAAGTCCCCTCTAGATCTTTTTATTTCATTGTTTACATATTAAGGTTCATCAATCGAGCGCCATAATTCAACGTCAAATTTCCCTGTATAATTTGTGTTGCTCTACGCTGAACCTTTTCCAGCAAATCAATATCGATGAGACGACCAGAATAGCACTGCATACTCTACATGTGACCTAATCAGCCCTCTATAAAGTAGCAAAATAATATCACTAGATTTAGAGGATATAGTTTTTCTGATGAATCCTAACATCCTATTCGCTTTTTTCACATTTTCTAATCACACAATGATGCCCACACTTAAAAGTTCCATTAATTGACACCCATAGGTCATTAATAACCTCACCCTCGTTGATTTTAGTTTAGAAAATTAACTGCCATGACCAGGATCTTGAAAGTAAGTAGTATTACTGCCAGTGTGAAAACGGTTTGATTGAGATCATTTTTTAGTATAGCAGTGTACTCAAATTTAGACTTAAAATTTTGAATTCTATAGATGTTGGTTAATTAATATGAATTTAAAATTTTTAGTTGCACTTTGAGAAATTTAGATAGATAATGAAACCGGATTTGCATATCGTCAATCTATAACTAAGAAATAATCCAACAGAAAAGAGCATGAAATTTGATAATTTATTGTAGTAATTTCATTTTGTAAAAACATGTCGGATGAGGAAATAAAAAAATTGTTTCCCCCAATGAAAAAAGACTGACTATTTAAACCAAGCACCTAAGTTTGGTTGTAAACTTTGAAAGAATATTTTATTTATTTTTAATACTTGAACATTTCGGAAACCCTTATCGAATCACTATACCAACGTAACAAGAAAATTTTAATAATTACAATATTTACATCTCTGTTACAAATTAATTCAATACAAAAAACTGCTTAACTTTTTTTTCTTCTTATCCTTGCTAATCTTATTAATTTTCATTTAATGGATCTCGATTAACTTCCTTAATCGTTCGACAGGAAATGGTAAGAGTCAATGTCACGGATAAATACCTTTCTATTATTTTAAGATAAGACTTCAGTAACGAAAGTTTAAATAAATTCTTTTTCTTCTCATAATAGCAAATTCTCCTTTTCTCTTAAGAATAATCATCTCATTTATAAATGCAGTGACCTGCATTCCATGTCATTCTTCATAACAACTTGTGAAGAAACGCTTCATGAAAATTTTGGGAGGAGACATTAAAATTTTGAATCTTAACGATATATTTGTATCAATGTAAAAGCGAAAATTAAATAATGAAACGATTTAATATTCTGCAAACAATTACTCTAGTAACAAATATGTGTATTTTTTCTTACCCTTGCTACCTTTATTTATTTTCTTAAAACGATTGTTTATTTAAACGTAGTACATTTTTCAGAAAATAAGTGGTTATAATCAAGGTCATTGACACCGAAAGTCTTACAGACTGCGGCTCCGGAACCGCTTACGTCTTTTCTTATGGATATGGACGGACATTCATGCTCTTGAAATTCTAAATAACTCAACCTAAATTATCATTGTAAACTTACTGCGTATTATCAAACCCGAGAAATAAGAAAACGCGACGAAACGCAAAAAGATGAGAAGGATTAACTGGTTAGTGTTTTGAAATACTAAATTAAAATCAGCATCAAACAACGCCCCCTGGTATCTTCTCAATCGAAATACAGAACAATCAGAGAGTGAGCCACCATTCGTCTCAGCCTCTGTTGCACCGAGCCATTGTTAACATTCGTTATTCTTTCGTGTCCGACTGAGGTAAATAGCACCTCTCGTGGTTGCTCGTGCTGTTAACACGCCTTTTTTATATATATATATATATATATATATATATATATATATATATATATATATATATATATATATATATATATATATATATATATATATATATATATAATATTGGAAAACATGGTCTCAACTTCGTTTAAAAGGAAGATAAAAATGTATGAAGAATATCGTGAATTTAAGAAAAAACGGACTGAATTGTATGTTTTCATTTCAGCCAAAAATGGATTACCAACTTGATTTGTATACCATAAAACTGGTATAAAAATGTGTGTAGTTAAAAACTCATACTGGTACTGAGAATAGTTTTTTTTCCCCCTTCTTCTTTGTGGCTCTTTAAAATATGTTCGATTCGGATTATTGAATATTTGGCTCTTAATGCAGAAAAGTCTACTAACCCCTGTTCTATTAGTTTCTTGAAGCTTTGCTTCAGCTACGGTAATGAATGTTTAAATAATTAGAAAGTAAATTATTGTTCTTTCTGTATAACACCCTCTCAAGTTCTCTTTCCTTTTGGGAAAATGCTTCTGAATTGTGAACTTAGTGACCTGTATTATTTTTCATTCTTTACGTCAAAGTGCGTAGACTTGACAAGGAACGGTTCAGTTGCAAACTTGAAAGAAGACCTGGCTCGTAGCCATAAAAAACAGTTTCAGCTTCACTCGAATGTCTTCGATTAAAAAAAGTTTATTAAGAAGTCGGAGAGAGGGTGGAATTTAGTACACTAATTCTTCTTTTTATTTTACTTCCTGTAGTTTTGTTTTTAGGTTGTAGGTGACAGTCAACTGTTTGTTACAGTCACATTTCAATCGAAAAGGAAATAAATCTGAAACGATTGCCTTTTTCAGAATTAAAATGTCATCTGTTATATGCTTTTCAAAAGTATCTAAATTGTAAGGGCCACATTAAAGTTAGTAACCAACATCTTAAAATGAATATTAAAATATTAGATAAAATTCTGATAATACATATTGTAAGAGGAAAAAAGAACGAAAGAAAATTAATATTATTGTGACTTAAAAACTACTTTAAGCAACATTTATAACAGGTTTGCTAATTGTTCTGTGAGTATTCAAGTAAACAAGATGAAACAGTATTTGATAATATTCTTTTATTGATTTCATAATACACATAAATAAGTTTTGTGATATGAATTCGTCAAAACTCGTTAATTACTTCAATATATCAAAGTACATAAAGAAACGAATTTAATTTCGAATTACTTTCTAGTGTGGACAAGGTTTCTTTTGCATAAGATAAACTACACATATGTACACATTTACGGTATTTATAAAATGAGACTAAAAGATTTTTAAATACGTAATTTAAAAATGCAAAACAAATTACAAACATACGCATTTATTTCTGTAATGAAAAATATTAATATAAAACTTATAGTTAAAAGTGTATTTTAAAAAAGATGACAAAATGTTTACTCAGTGTTTAATTTTTTGGTTGTTTGATAGCCAAAAATGTTGTTATTTTACTATTTCGCCTACTTTACTTGCCAATAAGTAGGATATATAAAAAGAAGCATATCGAGGATTTACAAGGGAAACACACTAAGTATAAAACCTAAGTTTACAAAAAAGACATGGAAAAAAACATTCAAATATCATGATTTGCAAACATTTTTCTTCAAATAACGTTATTAAATAAAATTTTATTTTCAGTGGACATCTAACTTTTGCGGGAGAGGGGGAAGGGGGGGGGGTGGAGTCTAGTCTAAATAAACAAATAATCCAGAATTGAAAAAGAAGACTTAGTGTGTTTCACTTGTAAGCCCTCGATATAGTAAATAAATTGTAAATATATTCTATTTTTTAAACAGAATGCAAATGTTCCAATAATAATTGACACTGCTTCTTTTGCAATATACGTAAAGTATTTGGTTATATAGCTTATCACAATTTTATAATATAATTTTGATCAAAAATAACAAAACTTCTCTTAGATATTTTAAGCACCATTCCTTAGTATAAATAAATGACTTCAATAACAAATATAATACATAACAAATATATGTATACTTACAATATATATATATATACATTTAAAAATATCAGCATTAGTAAGAAATATAGAATATTTTAAAGGCACTTGACAGACTTAAATGTGTTTAATTTGGGATTTAAAGTTCATTTAATTTATTCCATCTTCCCATCATCGTAATATTGAAAAATTACTGCATGAACTTGAAGCAAGGAATATGAAATTGAAATAAAATGTAATTGTTTCAAAAAGTGTCATAATAACATATTAAATTTTAATGTGCTTGCATATTAAAATGAACCTTACAGTTTTAAAATAAGAGGTAGAGGACAAAACTCAAAAGTCACTATAAGCTCTTTTTTCAGTCATGGTTCAGTGCTCGTGTTAAATCATTTTCATTTTGAAGGATAGAGTGGGAAAACCAAGGAAGGAGCAAATCTGAAATTTTGAAGAAGAACGAAGTTTTAGCAAATAATTGAAACACAGAAACAAATTCAATATCTAATTCCTTTTCATGATTTGCTAGCTAGACATAGCTTTAGTAGCTTCGTAATAACTTTATACAGTAATGTTTCATTTTTTACGAATTTGGGTTTCTTTTATCCTTTATTTTTAATTAATATTTTATTCGCAGCTTTCCCCATAATCGACTTTATATTTTACATATACAAGGTTGTCTAATCAACGTATTAAGCCCTTCCATACATTATCACCCGGCAACCCTCTATCCCAAAGAGAACGAGATAGATAGCTGTGGTTGTCACTATAACTATTAAACAAACCCCCGTTATTAGCGCGAAACAACCAAACAACCATTAGATTTTCGAGTGTGAACATTAATGAAAAAAACCATAGATTTTTAAATATTTTACCTTAATTACGATTTTGATTGAGTGTTTATAGTGGACAGAATCTTCGGAGGGCTAATTGATTCACTTGTCGATCTGAAACTTGGCAAATAAGACTCATTGTCGATGACAATGTTTTCTTTCAAGTTTTGGGGACAAAAAAAATTAAATGGTACAAAATAGATAATTTCTTCGTACTAGTCAAACGCTAACAAAACTCAATTTGAGCTCAAAATCTCTTTAATATGTTGCAATTGCGTATAAAAGTTGACAATGCGTATACGGAATTTTAATCACAAACTTAATTTCTATGTGTTTTTTATTGACCTCCTCTATTTTTAATAACATGCCGTTTATATAAAATGTTTGAAAACTCGTTTAATTTATAAAAAATTAATTTCGTGTTTTAGCAGTATCTTCTATTATTCTAGCGGTAGTTTTATTTTTTATTAAAATTATTTTATTTTGTTCTTGAAATAAGTCGATTTTAATGTCGTAAACACCATTCTGTCAGATTACTTTTAACCAGTTAAATAACCTTAGATTAATAACCCTTAGATTAAGGAAGATTATTAACTCTTAGATTAATAATCTTCTTTAATCATGTATTCTAAATTTATGATCAAATCGAAATTTTCCATATTCGATCGGATTTCAACCCGTAACAAAAATAAATTCTGATGCATTTACTTTTGTTTCGGGTAGAAATCCCATTGAAAAAAAAGAGCTCAACATTTTAGAGCTGGAATAGATTATTTGCAATAAGAAATTAAGGTTTTAAAAAGTTTACAAGTATAATTTATTGCTCTATGCAAAACGGAACAAGGAAGTATTCACCATTTGAATATATTTATATAAATCTTCCTAAACTAGCTTGAATTTCTTCGATGACGGATGTTAACTGTTCTTATGCATTATTGTAGAAACCGCACTGACCCAGTTAGTAACATTTTAACCAGTAACTGGGTCGTTCCGATTTGAAAGTGCGAATTTCCGTGTGTCACGAAAATCGATCGATGGCGAGCATAGTCGTCAAGCACAGAGTAAGTGTCGCTGTTAAAATATTGTATCAAAAAGATAGGTTTATTTTATAAAATTGCTAATTTTATTACTAATACTTGTTTATTTAACATATATTACATAATTAACGAAACACGCAGAAATAATATACATCTAAAGTTAAAAATTTAAATTCCTGTTGTGGAGTGGTATTCACCGAAATAGGGTACTACTCACAATGGGACTTCGCAACTAGAACACCAGTTGCTCTTGTGCCAGTAAACCCACAATCAAACCAAAGCTGTTTCAACCGATGCATGCGGGGACGCATACCCTTATCTCAAATTTTTCTTATTTTATAATTTTTTGTTTTATTCCGGCCTGGCCTCAAAATATTCTAAACATCTTGAAATATGAGAATATGTTTTGTTTTTCATAATAATTACAATTTAAATTGCCATTGGTCACTACTTTTTATGCATGACGAGTATACTCATCATGACAAAAAACCTTGCACTTCTCCATGACAAGTATACTTGTCGTCAAACTCAGTTAACTGGTTAAAAGCACTCGGAATTAAAATTTCTTAAAAAGGGCAACATCTTTACCCTCGCACCCAGTACCAGTCTACTCAGAAAGTTGACGAGACGTAAAAACTATTTTCACTCTAAAGTGCGAAAAATGTTACTCTGGTCAATTAAGCACGGATTTAGAGATCACGTGGTACTAATTATCACGTGATTATTATGTCATGCCACTTGTTTGAAATCTGTCAAAGTAATACAATATATACTATAGGCATATAAATAAGATATTATTGCAGGATGCAAAAGTCATAGATCATCTTGTTTAATTTTGAACATCAGATATACAAATATATATTTACACAATACATTTAAAAATAAAACACTCTGTTGACTGTAACATCAGTTTAAATATAAGCAATATTTTTCTTATAAGAGTTCAACACCTCAGACAAGTTCTTCAATTATTAAGTTCATTTTACAGGACTATATATTTTAAATTAAAAATGTTTGTGTAGTTTTTACAATTACGACGTTTATCTCTAAAAGAAAATTATATAATTTAAAACACGGTTATGTAATATTGAAAAAAGTAAGTATTGCAACTATAAGGTGTCCAGAAATACAAAATGCTTTTCCACAAAACGTGTTCACACCCGATGCTTTCTTTCAAGAAATATCACTTATGTAGGAACATTCCGGATATCTCTTAACCCTGATAGATAAGACATGAGTCCAAAAATCAATATTTGTGAGCAATATATGACAAATCAAATTTATTGATATGAGCTAACTGATAAACATTTAATTATAGAAATAACTGATAATCATTTAATTTTTAACAATTGAATCTTCATATACCTTTTACTACCAGGATACACAATTTAGCATTCTCTGTCATAACCTTTAAACATTCAGAATCTTTCAAAATGTACAAGTTAAAAGAAAATAAGCTATATGCATGATTATTTTTAATTAAAATGTATAATGGCAAAACTTTTTACATTGTAGTGGTAGTAAATAACTTTTTTTTTTTTCAATCTTCCTTTCACTTGCTTGAAACATTTACAATATCAAAAATATATGACCTACAGTTACACTTCTAAAGCATTTTTTTATTTTTAGGACCAGGTAGAGATACTAATTTTCGAAACTTTCGCAATTGAAGAAGAGTTGAACACAATTAGAAAATAAAGTTGTCATGATTCTAGGTCAGGCACATCCGTATCCATGGTAATAGCTGAAAGAAGTGAACTAGTTTCAGGATTTATACTTTGGACTATTAAAGACAAACAATCTAGGCTGGAGACATTATTGATCGATGCATCTGAAGTTCCTGGAAATATGAAAGAAATCAGTTACCAAACAAGAAAATCAATCAAGAGTAATTTTACACCGGTGACAATACAATGGGTTATTGCGTACTGATGCGTTTTGATCGAACGATGTGCATCTACATATACATTAATAAAAAAGTGTTCAGTGTCAGCATTATAAAACATCAATTGGGTTCCTCAGACTCTGTAAAGTGTTTCGTATCCTAAAGATAATTGACTCAACTAGTATAACATAAATTTTACGTTTGTCCTATCAAAACATAAAAATTTAGGCATCAATTCTATGATGGTAAATGAAATTTAACAACCAAAATCACACACATAAGAAATTAAGCTTTGTATTTGACTTTTGACTGATAATTTACTTTAAAATTTTTAATTGCAATCAGGTTTTGCAGATGAGTAATAATAATGAAATCACGAACAAGGGTATTTCAAAAGTGTTATATGCTTGACTGGGGTTTTGTTGTCACAAATCTCAGTTCTTAGTCACTGCTGTCACAATGGTACTATTCGCTGTTCACATTATGACGAGGGCGTGTACGGAGTTTCATGTATCCTGCAACAATCATCTGAATTTTCTTGGTGATTGTTAAATCCATTGTTGTCTATTATAACTCGAGAAGAAAAGTTGAAAAGAAGATTATGTTTTATTATGAATTATGTAAATTTTTGTTATTATAAAATGGCAACGCCTATTCTTGTTGGATGCAGGCGAACATGTTTGGGTACTT
The DNA here is from genome assembly GCA_963978545.1 of Linyphia triangularis. Classification (NCBI taxonomy): domain Eukaryota; kingdom Metazoa; phylum Arthropoda; class Arachnida; order Araneae; family Linyphiidae; genus Linyphia; species Linyphia triangularis. Next base: position 35,854,701 of record OZ021733.1, read on the forward strand.
TCCCGGCTATCTATGGTTTATGATGTTAGGATAAATGGTATTTCCTTAAAATTATAATTTGTCTTCAATTAATTCTCGGGGCTAGCTGTCACGTACAAAAACCAACCAGGACAGTTTTCATTTACGAGTGAGCATCATATCACTACAACACTTAATACCTACATTTCATAGGAGCAAAATAGTGTTTCGTTGTACGCTGCGAGTGTACAAACTGAGTCCACATAGGGCATCCAAAGTACTAAAAAGTAGCCACTGTAAAAAATTAAAGTTCTACACTCGACAATTATGGTGATTAAGCTGCCTAAACGTATTATATAGCGTACCCTTAATCATCCATTAAAAATCACAATAAAACCAAACATTTTGACATTTCTTACACTCAGTAAATATTGAATTATCAAAATAAATAAAACTATACATTTTGATGAATTTTTACAAAGTAATATCGTGTGACATATTAATATTTTCACACGTATAGTAACACTTGTAAGGGGATGATAAACGTATCGATATTGATACCTAACACTATAAATTTTGGCTACTTCTGATTTTAAAGTGTGTACAAGATCATTCCGTACGAGAGTTATCACAATTTTCATTTTAATGCTCATGTAGTATCGTTAGATATAAAACGATACTTCAGACAATTGTTTTTAAGGATTTTATATATGTATAAAATATGATATCATAGTCACTTAAATTAAGAAAATCATAACCTAGTGACACTTCAACGAATAAGACGAATGTGTTGATACCAAATTTATCAAAATCAGTTTATCCGTTGAGTCTGAAAGTTCAGAGACTCATCCAATGATATAAAATATCTGTACACAAACTCATGAAAACAAATTACACTACGAGGTGTGGCGTAGTCAGGGAATAAAAAAAGCAGAACAACTAAATGGAATAACAATGTACTGCGGTGCAAAGATAGATTTCACTAAATGGAACATCGATGTACTGCGGTGCAAAGATAGATTTCAATTCTCAGTCACTTCTGTGAGGAAAAAGTTTTCTGAGGTATGAGAGAAAACGCGAATACTTACTGAACTGGCAAAAAAAAAAGTCTGCAGTTGGTTAGGATATAAAAAAAAGTGTTTGTGAGAGGGATATAGCTAGACCAGAGCCTCTATTTTTAATCTCGGAAATATCTAAAGAGGAGGATCTATGGTTATTAAAATGGAATGACTCAAATTTATATTACATAATGTTTTGTAGGTCATATTCTATGCTTCAGCAAATGAAATACTTTATTATGAATGGGTTGATTTTGAAAAGCGTACACTTATTGAAGCTCAGTCTGGAATAGAGGTTGAGATTGATCTTGGTTTATGAATGATTTTATGGAATTGAAACTTATAATAGAAGACCAGAAATGAAAAATTTATCAGGAAAGCCACGAATTTCCCTTAGAGATTCCGAAATCTTTTATTGCATTAGTTTCTGAAATTTTACCTCAGGAAAATATTTTCTAAAGAAATAAAATAAAAATAAAAATAAAAATAATCAACTTGATAAAATTAAAATACGTCTTAATTCGATTCTATAAGAGTCTGAATTAGGCATGTTAATAACTTGTACTGACAATAGAAGCATAAAACTCAAAAGATAACCCTACCGAGCATGTAATTTTAACATTTAATCAAATTCAACACGTCACAGAGGCTAAATTTAAAGTAAGGGAATTTTGATTGGATCAATTCACATGAAAATTTCCAAAGGTAATATTTGGAAAAATAATTATTCATACTGTGGGTGTGGTATAAAACTGAAATTTCACCTATTTAGTTTTTGTCGCTTTTGAAACTTTTCATTGGATGAACATGGGACAAAATCATTTGAGCAGATGCTCTTGAATAATCGATTAAGGTCCCCCTTGACCTCTGATATGACCAACTCTCTAAAAACAACATCAACCTTAAAAAATTAAGCCACATCAGCAAAGGCCTAATGAGTTTAGAAAATGAAATACATTTTTTGGACATTAAAGTATTAATTAAAGACAACAAACGCGACACTTAAAATTGGTCTAAATTTAACTCTATAGTCTTAAATCACAAGCTAACCTTTTTGTTTTGTTTTAACACGTTTCTCATTCTTTAAACGTCTCTTTTAACTAGGCTAAACTTATGTGCTCAAGGGTCAATCAACAACAGGAGTGATAAGAATAGAACCTATTGTTTCAATGACTCTTTCTCGAGAAAACAGTTCTAAATTTGCATGGAGATTGAAATGTTTAAGTAATGAAGTCAAACAGAGATGAATGTTTTAATAGCATGGATATGAAATTGATTGGTTGTGGAAGGAAGGTGTAGTTCGCACCCCCAAACTTATTCTTAATATTAAAGATTGATAAACAAAGTCCTCAATTTATAATGGCCATAAAGTTATTTTGACTGGATCCACTATTAATTTTGGATTATCGGTAATCTATTTGATGCTTTATTAAAACGCATATTTTTATTACTGGTGTAATTGCTGAAAGGAAGTTACTCAGTTTATGAGAATTTCCATTTCCTTCAAATAAATTTCTAGGCTAAATAATTTCTTCCCTTTCTATCGAAAGTAATTTAATTTTTAGAAAATGGTAAAAAAAAGAATAAATTTAATTTTTTTAGGACATTAGAGAAAAAAAGGATGTAGTTTCTAACATAAAAATTAAGTTAGGGTTTAGATTTCATTTCTGTTAGTTTAGAGTCATTTAAATCTATTTCTTACTTATTCTAAGGTACACACATCGGATTATAGCCATTATTTTACAGCTTACAGCTATTTTTCAATTTACCTATGGAATAAAATGACCTCAATTTAACTTAATTTTAATACTTATTTTAAACATTATAATTTCAAGTAAAAATAAAAACCAGACACTTAACACTAACCAATAGCAACATATTGATTTTATGCAACTATCTTTCTCATAAATTATAAAAAATCAAAAAGAATACTTTAGAGATAAAAATGCCGTAGCAATGTTTTCTATCAGTTACACTCAGACTATATTACATGCAATTAGACAAGGTATAATTCGTGATCTTGTTAATGTATAACTGTCTAGACGCCATAAATTCACCTTTTTTTGGTCTTTTAATTTAATGATGTAGTGATTTAATAAATTAGTAATAGCGTGCTGTTTTTGACAAGTTTAGTCTGTACTAATAAACTTTTATTACTAAGTATTTAGGAAAGGGATAAAAATATGTTTTGACAGCTTCAGTAAATCACAAATAAACTGCACTCTGACATAAAGCGAAAAATGATTTAAATATGGAAAATATTTACTGACTAGTGTAGTAAAGATTACCAGATGTCTAGGTTTAGAAGCATGATGTCTCAATCTTCTAAATGGTTTGTCATTTTCTCTTAGTTTTTAAAATTTGTGGTGGGAGGGATTATCATAATAAATATTTGTTACGACATGAATATTTATGTTTACTTTTGCATTTGTTACTCTTGCAGTTAATATTGCAACGAGTGTAACCATAATGGATCCTTTTGTTATAAACTTACAACAATTGTATATAGTAACTCGTATAAATAGAGCTAAGGTGATATATTGTCATATTTAATGTTTTATTTGGCCAAACGACTATCATCCCCCATGGCCAAAAAATAACATCTTATTTTTATAAAATTCCTTCGATTTTTATGTATAAGTGTGTGCTTGTTAGTGGCGGAGAAATTTTGGATGTCTTTCCGTTATCCAATCGAACTGAAACTTGACAGAGGAGTATCTGCTAGAAGAACAATGCTTTCTGTCAAGTTTTAAGGGCTGTGTTACTGTAAATATACTTTTACACACGTTTGTATATTCGTAAGTCAGATTCAGATACCTAGCCGTATTCAAGAATATACAATTTGGCAATATTTAATAACTGAAACCTTTCTCTGTAATAGGTGACGATATATAATAAAGAAAAACCTAATATTTTCCTGTTTTAAAATCCTTTATAATTGACCACGATTTTATCTGTGGCGGACAAAATCTTCGAATGGCTAATTTACTCACTATCCGCCATCCAATTGAGCTGAAACTTGACAGAAAAACTTGTTGTTGGTGACAATGTTAAAAGGGTTGGATGCAAAAGAAAAAGTCTATGGAACGGAATCGAGGGTTTTCTTTGTAGTGGTTAAATGCTATAAAAACTCGATCTGAGTTCAAAATCGCTTATATTGCAATAGTACTCAAAAGTTGGCAACGCATATAAATGATTTATAGCAAATTTTTTTTTTTGTTCTTTTTTTAGTCCCATGTTATGATAAAGTAATAAAGTTTTTGTTTTTTTACTATGAAAATTTTAAAATTATTTTCGTGATTTTTTTCTTTTTTTTTTCTCTATTTCAGTGGAATCACCTGACAAGTTTGTCAGTTTGTAAGCTCAACGATCTATTTTTATGCATAATGATGGCTAATCAGGCCGGGACCTAAAGCTTAACGTGGATTCCAAACCACAATAAACATCCATGCCTAACCCGGTATTCAAACTCGGCACCTTTGGCAGCGAGACCAGAGCGTAATCACACAACCATCTCCTGATACGACACAAAAATCTCTCATTCCCCCCCCCCCCCATTTTATTTTTTAACTGAAAATTTTAACTCTCATTTAATGAGTATAAAAAAATAGTATATTGCGATTTTTTAAGTCATTATTATTATTATTATTTGTTTTTAAATATGTTTTGAAGTAATAGTTCTCAAATACTGTGTTTGGCAAGAAGATATTAGTTCAGTTTTCTTTTTGAGCTCTATTTATTTTGATATGTAGAAAGAACAATATTGGGCTTTGGTAACTGGCCTATTATTTACCAAAGTTCATAAAAAAAGTAGCTATATTTCCCGAAAATTCTATCTAGGGAACTGCAGTGAAATGAAAGACAGAAATTTACTCCAGGCAATGAATTACTGCTTTGAAGAAGCACGTGTTCTATCTTTTTTTTCCACATGAATTAGCGATTCCACGTTTTCTCACGAGTTATACGGGGACTGCGGTAAATTCTTTAGTGAGGTCGGGGTTTTTCCTTCATCTTTGCCGAAAGTGGGGATTAAGCTTAGCAACACGTGCAGTAGCGTTCACCTCTAAAGTCGCAAGGGTGTTTTTTTGGGTTTTTTTTGCACATCGTACTGCCCTCTCGTCACCTATATAACGACCTGATGACAGTGTTCCATCCAATGGTAAATATCAATGGGCACGTGGCTAAGACTATTCACGAAAAAAAATTATTTCTGCAACGAAACTGCTATTGTAAATTGAAATGGTTTAAATAGATTATTTTTAAATATATATATTTTCGATTCATCCTTATTGACCCTATCTAATTCATCCTTGAAATATACGCCCATTAATAGATTTTTAAATTACATATTTATGGCATTGAATTTAAACTCATTCAATGAAATAAAAATATTTTTTTTCTAAAGATGAATCAGAAAATGAAAATATGCATTTTAAAAAAATAGGATAAAGAGTCATTTATCTTCTGACAGCAATATTACAAACACTCAGATTCGTAACGTGTGAATATAATGGGCTATATGAACCTCAAAAGTTATGTTTTTAGAATTAAAGAGAAAAAATGAAAATATTGATTTTAAATAGCTTAATTTTATCCGAGTCGATATTCTTGTCTTGGATTGGTATTAGTTACTTCTTTAATTGAAGAGGCATTTTGATAATTCAACCAATAGTTTGAAAACATTCATCCAAGAAATTATTTAAAGTTTTGTACCTGGTTAGTAATAAACATATCTGATATAATTAAAATTGAAATAATTAATCCTATTAATCCAAAGACATTTACTTCTGCAGATTATAAGGCAACCAGTAAAGTTTAAAAATTGTCAAATGATTAACTTGCAAAACGATTTTTTTTTTTTTTTTGCATAGGGATGTGTTGTATGCAGTTAAGGGATATGTAATGTATGTAACTAATTTAAAATACATAAAGTGTTTGGTTGATGCTCAACTCAAGAATACCTCGGTTGATATTGTAACTCAATTCTAAGTATAAACATGGTAACTGTTGAGTTTAACTGACTCTTTTGCTTTAATATATGCTTGCAATGTATAGGCAAAAGAACAAATTTACTAATTCAGGCAACTCCAAAGATAATTAAATATTTAATTGGTACTTTATACTAAGATGTAAAAGTCATACACCCAAGTTATAAATGTCAAAGTGTGCACTCTTTTCAAATTAAAAGACGTTTATCCTTAAGAGGACAGAATAGCAGTTCTGACAATGCATCCCATACCACCAAGGAATGCATCTCTGCTTCTATCTACGCAGACACTTCAGCAACCTGTAAATAAATGAAATGTTTCCCTCACTGTAAGGTCGTAAGTGGATGAGATAAAGACAAATTGGATATTAATCTCCAACTCAAAGAAAAGAAGACGGCTGACGTTATTAATAGTGTGCGCTACGGCAGAGTGACAAAGAAGTAGCAAAAGATGCCAAAGGTAGTTTAAGGGAGCTCACAGAATCAGGGGGTTGGCAGGTATCCAATGGAAAAACATTTTTTTACCACTCCTGTCTCACCCCCTTCCCCTTAAAACATTTTTCTTTCTTTTTTTCCCCCTTCACGGGACGGCACATGAAAGTTAATGAAAAATCTTGAAATTCCGTTGTTCGTTTGTCAGTCAAACCTTACAGCTTTTCGGTCCCTTTCCATTAGTGGGCCTCACAACGGTAAACAGATCTATTAATTTTGAAGAATATATCATCCCCGGGAGATAAATTCATCCTTCAGCTTATTCTTGGGATTCAAATTAAGAAGTGTTTATGAAAGTTGTTTATTTAAAAATCCACTTGAAGTTTTCATTTAGAAAAACTAGGCAGGCAAGGAAGAAATGGCTGAAAAATGACGGTAAATTCTTTGCTGAATCAGGATTAATTGTAGAACATAAACCGTTATAATAAACATTAGATGTTGTGAGTTTGAATGGAAATATAATTAAAATAAAGACAATGTTGAACCTATAAATTTATTTTTTCTACTTTGGATATATTTTTCTATATTTTTCTATTGGATATATAAATCCTTGCAAACAAGGATTTTTATAACCAATATTCATATACTATTAATCCTTAAAATTATTAACAATGTTGCTTCATTGTAAAATTCACAATATACTTAAGTCGCACAAAAAAATTTAATATTTGTAAGATATTTATTATATCACTGTTGCTGTGGGGATTTTGAATAATTTCTTGACATTAAATTTTGGATATTTTGCTCATTGTAATATACTTTGGGGAAAACAATTTTCTTTTTATGTACTAAATCATAGTTTATTGCTATTGTATAATTAAAATCACCTCATTAAATAGTATGTATATATATATACACTTTCACAAAAGGATTTCTACAGAAAAACACTTACAAAAAATTCTGTATTTATATTAGTTATAACCCTAACTTATACGTAGTATAAAACTGAAAAAAATATACTTTTTCAACATATTTTTTATCAAACAAAGAATATTTACAGTAGAGTTTTTCTAAATTCAAGATAATTAATTTTTTCGTTAAAGTGTGTATAATTTAATTTGCTTTTATGAACGAAATGACTTTTCTATGTAAGTTTGGTAATATTTATTTCAATTTTATTGCATCTAAAAAAATGTAGTAAGTTAGAAAATTAGAAGGTAAACAATATATGAAATATCAAACAAAATTTTTGTTGACAATTTCCAATTAAACTGCTTTGTACTATTATTTTCTCTCAATTTTAAGCATCACATTGACTTAAAAACTGTACATTTCAGATTCTGTTTGTGTCTTCCAGTATATATTTTTAATCAGTTACATTTCTAAAAGGGTTTACAAAAGCCATATACGCCCCCCAACCATCCCATTTATTTGTCTAATATTAAAAATTGCAGCAAATTTTTACCCTTATGCTGTCTATAAATTTATTTTGTCAGTGCCAATATACTGATAATGAATTGAGATTGACTATTACTGTATTTTACTTGTCGTTCGATGTTACAAATGACTGGCATCCAAGTTTCTGGTTTATTCCAGTGATAACACCAGGAATAAAATTTCTACTATTGACTTCTTGTTATGTAAAATTTTCTTTATTTTTACAAAATACAAATACACCTAATATAATAAGTGGTACAATTCATTAATTTTTAAAAAATTAATTATAGGAATATAATGTTTTAAATCAAACTAACTTGATGTTGACAATGTTTTATGATTGTTTTGATATTACACTAACAATATGCACCCACTTAAAATATATGTCTGGTCACGCAGCTATTTTAAATTGTGTGGTTTCAAAATAGAAAGCGCGAAAGTCAAATGATAAGAATCAAATGGATTTTCAGCTCTGAAGTAGCTGAAAACTAGTCAGCTTCACGCTGCATCCGTTGCACATGAGAAATTGCATTCACAGCTAGTGTGTGATTAAAAGCCGAACTTCGTTTAACAGATGTAGTGCAACAGTTGGGTTTCTGGTTACCACTTCTGTTCGTTTGCTATTAAAATTAATCTGTTTTGGCAGCGCTCTTTCGCCTGGCTTTCACAGAGAAGTGAGAGGAAGAGAGGCATTCACTTTCTAATGTAAAAACAGTAAGCCTGCCAAAAGGTTTAGGTTACCAATAAACGTTTCTTTAAGCACAATGTACAACTTCAAATAATGGATCAATATTATATAGATATGTTGTTAATATTATATAGATATGTTGTTACAATGTGGATTATTCTGGAAGTAAACTCAGTGGGCTAAATCGCTTGAATCGAAAACGAATTTTTTAAAACATTTGTATGAATATATTGAAGGAAGATTAATTACAAAAACAATTAAGGTTACATGAAAAATATACGTTTAACTCGAGCACAAAGTATAGCTTAATGGATCATTATTGCATACATACATATGATGTTACTATATGAATTGTACTTGGAGTAATCACACTGTGCTAATTCCCTTCAAATCAAAACGAAATCTTTGTGTATTTGTAAAAATAGTGGGAGACATTTTATTTCATAACAACTGCGTCTTTTAATTATTTCTTTGCGATTGTTCTAACCATCTAACATCTAACTCAAGATTCAGGGACAGAAGCTTCTGATGAATGCATGCGACAAAATGGTTTACTTAGCATGTGAGAAGACTTGGCTCCATTTCCTAGCTTTTAGTCTCTTTACAAAATTTGCTTTCAAATATGAGTAAACACGAAAGTGATTCGTCAATGAACGGACTGTCTGAGACGAAGTAGTTTTTAGTTTTCTTTCATTCGAGACATAAATGTAGATAAATTACCCTTGAAATTTAAACTTATTAGTAGTTCAGATGTTGCTTTGTTCGATGCAATATGACCTATGTATAGCTGTTACTAAGAAATATCCAAATGAACCAACCAGCCAGACCATCTGACAAACTACTGAAAGTTGAGTTATGTACAATCAGTTTGATAGCTATGGAAAAAGTTTAAAAATTTAATTTCGAAGTTGTAAGAACTTGTTTTTGAAGTATGGTTGTATGGGTTCTTTTATTTAAAGTTTTATGTTTGTTAAATATTTCTAATAACGTATATGTTTTATCGGGCACACTGTATAATAAAACTCTAATAATATACTATGATCTTACCTGTTGAGGATGACAAATTTATTCGCTCGGAATAGTGCTGGTAATGTTTACCAAGGTAGGGAGGACTGTTAACAGCCTGAAATTTAAAGAAACACAGTCAAAAACTATTTCATTTATAACGATAAAACTTAATGTTGAACTTTCTTAAAAGTTATTTTTCTATTTTGTTGTACAATTTCTTCCTGTAAACAAAATTACGTTTATCTGTTCAACTGATACTACCATTCATAAATTTTTCAGATAAGCACTCAACGCTAGTAGTACTTCCTGAAAGAATGAAAGAAAGAAGCTGCCTCATCGCTGCCTAACACTTGGTAAATCTTCTATGTGACAAATGCTGAGAGGCATGGATAAGAGGGGGTTGTCAACGAGATTGGAGAGGAAACTGTTGTGCCTTGGACCGTTTTTGTCCTCTTATTTCCGATTCTCACTAATAGCACTGTTTTTAATTAGTAAGTGTTGGTCTTTAATATTGTTTTAATACAATTTGAAAAGAATGTACTTCTCCAATTGAGCACTTCAAAGTTAAAAAAAAAATGGTCTATTTATAAAATTACTTTGTTGTCTGTCGGTCTGTTGAGTTAAAAATCGTGGAAACTAGTAAGACAATTAATGAAATGTGGTACACAGCTAACCGAAAGATAGATTTCCATAGCATATTTCGTATTTATATGAGATCCAGATACCAAGCATAAAGCCCGATTCTTGTCAGTAGCAATTACTTCTTTGAATATGATATGTTTACATTATGTATTGGGATAATTTGTAACTAGATTTAATGTTGTACTCGATGTAAATGAATAATCAAAAATTCTGACGAAATTTTCTTGTTAAATTTACGATAACTTACTTTAATTTTGCTTTACATTATTGCAATGACAATATACACCCTTTTGATAAATTTCTGGATACCACTGCCACTACGCAATACGCATACCAACAGCAAAATCAAGTTAACGGTATGAAAACTTGTTGAAAGGCAGCACTGTATGTAAGAGTTGAGAAACTTTTAGGGCCCATGTATCACTCCTGCAGCGATACCATATCAGAAGAGTAACGTTGGAAGCTCAGATGACAAGATTAGGGTCTATGGACCGGAAGCCAAGGTTCCTCCTGGGAAAGGAACGGTTTGAACATTAGGGCAAGAAAACTGCGTCTTTTGCAAGGATACTTTTTTTCATGCCTGCCATTATTTTTTTACATAAGTCGTGAATGTGTTGTTTTATTTATGTAACAAAAAGGGTGAGAACAAGCAGATACTATATAGGGAAACAACTAAGAGAGTGAAAACTTTTTCCTGTGACAAGGAAGTATAGGCCTGTTGTGTTATTTATCGGGCAACAGGGAGGAATAAGTTCAGACTTATGGTAGAGAAGAAAGATATAAGTTCAAGAAGACATGGGAGCGTTTTTAGAGACAGGGTGTTGTATCCTTATTTATTTGTAAGCTTAGAATACAAAATGGTGTGAGATGGGAAAAAAATGAGTTTTGTTGAGCCATCATGACAGTCCATTCTACTAAAATGCAACGTTTATAACAAATGGGCTCAGTATTATCATTTTATTTCGTAGCTTCCATTTTGTTGTAATCAATGAAAATAAGTGTATTCACCAGTATTAAAGCCACAGAGAGTATTCCAAAATCTTTGCTTCTTACAAACTGAAGACTTAATTCTAGGTTTTGGAATTAATTGAATGAATTACAGTTATTTTAAATTTTTTTGTCGAGTACAATTCATTTGTGGCTTCAACAGTCAAATATCATTTCTTCATTTGGTGCACCGGGGGAGGTGGGTAGAATCAGATTACCCTTAAGAGAATGAGGAACTTTCACGACTTTTGGTTTTATTTTTAAATAAAAGTAGAGAAAAAATCATGACAAATAATACAATTTTCTCAAAAATTTGAGTTCGGATAGATAGTTAAAAAAAATATTTAGTTTTCACTACTTTACGATTTAGCAGGAAAAAGCTACTTTTGCTTGTGACGTCAATGCGCAGATGATGAACCAGTCTAAACCCTGTTTAGACGAGGAAGGAGTGAGGCTCCTCCTTGGATTTTCGACGGAATCTATGCGTAACTACGTCACGGTTTTAAAATGCGTTTTTGGTCACGTGACTTTCGCTTTGATTTCAAACTCAATTTTTGATTAATTGAAAGCATAAAGATAAAAAATAATTGCACTGCTCAAATATATTCGTTAGATAGCACTAGAAAATGCAAAAAACATTAATTTTCCTCACTTGTGCAAGTTCCTCATTCGCCCAGACTTTCATACAGGTGGAATTGGTCAAAATTCTCCCCTAGCGTGGCAATTTCTAAAAAGTTCACCCAGTATTTTCTGCTTGTTTACAGACCAAGTGCAATTCTAAAGCATCATTTTAGTAAAAACAATACTCAATAACATTAAAAAATATTACAGCAGTGTTTTTCACAGGGTTAGACCTGTCATTGTTCTTGATGTCCACACTCTATGGCACACCCAGGATTGTGTGTGTGTGTGTGTGTGTGTGTGTGTGTGTGTGAAGAAGATATTTTCACCTTCACCTCAATACTACAAAAGTAATACGTTTTCAGTTTTTATTTTAAAAATTAAAAATTTTAAATGATCGTACTTCTGCAATAAAGCAACTATTTAAGTGTCATATACAACATAAACCCAGTTGTATATTTATTTTCAACGATTGGTTTAAATGCTAACAAATATGTATGTAATTTTTTAATATTTAACGAGAATGAAAATAAATTTAATTGTTGATAAATAGGAAAATAATAAAAACTTAATAATAATAATAATTTAATAATTAAATAAGAATGCGCAAAAAATGTATTTCCCTCGCTGCTGATAAAAAAAGAAAATGTTACTTAAGCAATTTTAAAATTTTAATTTTCCTCGTTGTTCAAAAATAAGATAATTTAAGGGATTGCAAATTATCTTTTGCAACCCTTATAGGGATGGTCTTCATGCAGAAGTTAGGACATACATCACCACTCAAAAATATCTACTTATTGTTAGTTTGTCATTAAAACGAAATTAGTAGGGAGCAAAATTTCGAATGTGTTCAGCATTTTTTGGTGAATCACACTCGATAATTTGAAATTATACAAACCTTTTGCGTCCACTTCAAAAGAATTGAAATGCCAAAAGGTCAAAATTGAAAGTGGAGAAAGCTGTATTTTTGCATTTCTTGACAGTTCCCTGTTAGTTTTCAAATTGGTCTTCAATGACGCAACTATCTACAGCTAGATCCATTTTATCAAACGATTTTTCAAGCAGGAAAAAAATATCCGATGCATAATTTGTATAAAGAGGCATCTTTTAATTCAAATCATCATTGTCATTAATTGTATAGATGAACATACATATATAGAGCCTCCAAAATAAACTTTTTCTAAGACTCAAACACTCCATGCATTCATATTGTGCAGTGTAAAATCTTTTATAATACACAATATTAAAAACTTAGAATATATATAACTATTAATTTATATTTCAGCAGGACATCCGATTATCATTTTTAAAAGGTCAAGTTTGATCAAAAACATATTTTTCTGACTGTGGATGATTTCACTATTCGAAATAACAAACAATAGCGCGACTAGTATTTAGTAACTAAAGTATGAAGTATTTAACAAGAAAACTGCATTTCGTGAAAAATAAAAAGTCTATAATTTTTCACATTAATAGGAAACATCTTTCTGATCACTTCCATTTAAGGAACCAATTGTATATCATTTCTAGTTCAGTTTCTTGACTTCTAAGTTGGGCTTGCGTTACACATGAACTTCCCAATTCATGAATAATAAGCCCACAGTTAAACCATCAATAGTTCATGCATATTTTAAATAAAAAAAAATCAGTATATTGATTTATAGAATAAAAAATATATAATATAAAACATTTCACTGAGTACTTTCAATCTAAAGTCTCCTCGGGCGTAATTTCTACAGCCTACACTCCAGTACAATTAAAGTTTTACAATTAACAACCTTTCAACTTCTAATATTGTCGGCAGAGCTCATCAGTCTATTTACAACAAGACAAATAGGATTATGAAATTCACTGTTTCGGAAAAGCTTTTTCTACACAAGCTTCCAATATAATATTCTCAATAAACTTGCATGCTACAAGAATGGATGTTTTTCAAATATTTGCATTTGAAATTGTTAATTAGAAGGGGATATACAAGTTTGTATAAATTAACATTATAACATTACATACTAACGCCAATAACAAAAGTATCGCCTAGTAAAGGTTAAAGATATTGAATGCCATGATTCTCGAAAATTTGGTGTTAATTAAAAACAAAAGTTTTTCTATAATAACGAAATTGGTGATAATTTTGATGTCAAAATGTGTCACCAGATATATAATATATTCGCACATTATATATCACCAGATATATATTATGGGAATTCTACGCAGAGTTACTACGAAAAATCACTTCCGATCGAACTTTTGTGTACTTACTAATCATTCATTTCCTTAAACTTTCATATAGAAGATATATAGCATTTGTGGTTAAAAATGTACTAATTGTAAATAGTATTTCTAGCGCAACAAATGGTTGAATTTGTTACTGGAAAATGCCATTTGACATATAACGCATGTTTGTAATACTTGTATATTAGACACAGAAATGTTAACCGGACTTCAATAGAACATTGTACAGTAGAAGCTAGAAAGTATTCAGTAAGACTTTTCTTGAAATGGCCAGAATTTTTGTTTAAGTTTGAAGTTTGACCTATAAAAAAATGGTATATTGCCTCGACATCTTAAAACCCCAGAAAGATATTTTGTATCAATGTGTAAATTGCAGACTTCTTTCGTGGCATGAAATGTCTTTCTTCATTATCTTCTTTCTATGCTTGTCTTTCCAAAATCTAAACTGTAAGTCCTCATGATTAAAAAGTTAGGATTAGATTTCATATAAATTTTTGGGATTTAGTGATCTTTCAAAATAGTTGAAAATGCACACACAAATCCGACTTCGACATTTGAAATGTTCTTCTTCAAAACAAAAGAAAACGGGCAAAGCAAGAAAAAAATACAATTGTAATTTAATTTTAAATTATTAATTTTAAAACCAAGAGAAAATATAAAAATTATTGACTCTTTAGTATTTTAATTTTGTCTGTCCATGAAAATTAATTTTTATTCTCATTTGTAATCTTCTAAAATATTATTTTTAAACTCATGAATGTAATTTAGAACATCATGTAATCTTTCAACAACATAAAAAGAAATCTGTACAAGCAGTGTTGAAATTCAATGCTCTTGTTCCTATTTAAAACCGTAATGTAATTGGAAAGAGACGAAGTGTTTTTCACAATATTCATTTTTACTTTTTTCAAGGGAAACATGCCAGATAAATTCATAAGAGTCTCTTTGATCGCAGAACCCCATTTATCGCGAAGAAAAGAAAAGCCTTGTTAGCATAAGGAATTGAGAAGATAAGCTGCCAGCTATTGATAGAGTTGTTCGCTTTTCTTTCTCTTCAAAAAGATTCCTTATTTACTTTTTTGATAAAAATTCGATATTTATTACTTTTCTAAAGAATATATCCAATGTATTCGGTCTGAAAATAAACAGTCCATATTACCTTTCAACCGTGGCACGATTGGCTGCCAAAAGGGGGGGGGGGGTGCAAACTGCAAAATTTGGACGACATCGCTGTCAAAAACTTCTAAGTTAAAAACAAAATGAGGAGACTAACTGCCCCCTTTCGCCTTACTCTCTTTTTCTCCCCCCCCCCACCTAGGACACTGCCTTACCCTACTCAACTGGAATTCTTAGACACTTTACTTTAGATAATGTATTTTGTTATATAAAAAATATGACTGCTAATATTTCATTATAAATTTATTCTCAAATATTATCGAAAATTTTTAATTAATAATTTTGGACTGATTATTGAAATATAGTCGTATAAGTAACTGAAATATTTTTTATTAGTTATTCTCCCCTGATTTTAATCGTATCTGTACATTTCTTTAATTGTTACATCTTATGAGAAAATTTCTGTTATCTACAATATATGTCTTCAGAAAAACTTTTTTAACAAAAAATTATTATTCAATAGAAAATATTATCCCATCTGATGAGAAAACAAAATTCTAAAGCAAAGAATGAAACAATATATCAACTGCAAATATATTGTAGAAGTCGCATTGATTGTACAAATCTATACTTTCAGAGAACTGCCAGTTATAATAAGTTGGGTCTTTGTTATAATAGAATCAGTTTTATTAGAATCGGATCCTTGTTTGTGTTAAAATTTTTTTGTTGAAGTATAAAATCAAATGGCTCCATTTTATACAAAAAGAGACACTTGGAGCACGACTGAGAAGAATCTATCAATGCATCATTCATAAAAATAGGTTAATACATTAAGATGTAGGTCTATTACAGGGGTGACGTTCCCTCCCCCCCCCAAGGTCCATGACGCACCCCTACCCCCTAATTTTGAAAATCCTCCCCCCATATTAAATTTCTCGGATTTTAATATTTCTAATTTTTTGGTACTAAGAGATCATTATTTATGTTACGTATCATTATATTACGTTGGTTATCAAATGAAAAATAATAATGAAATAAGGACTTTATAATATACGTTGTTTTTGCGGAATTCTTTGGAAAAAAAATGTGTAAGTCGAAAAAGTCACTATCGTAATTTTTGAAACAAAGGCTTATTAATTAAAACATCATCTGGCCTGTGTTGAACTGTCTTGTTTGCGGTGCAAAATTTCAATAAATATAGAAAATATATAGTGTAACATATTGTTAGAAAAAGATTTAAGAGAATGTATTGTATAAAAATTTACAACAAAAAGAAATAAAAATGTGGATCATTGCTTTTTCGTTCGTTTTATACCCCCGTTTTATTTTCCATCAAATCTATTTCAAAGTAATGTTTATTACTTTATTAATCTTTTCCAAAAAATATGAAAATCAAAAATATTTTACCTTTAAGTATGAAAACAATGTTCAGAAAGTTATATACGAAATACTCAAGTATGATAAAGAATTTTCGCTTATGATATGATAATGACAATTTATTCCCTATACGTTTGATTAAATATAATTTTTAAAAAGTTTGCAAGGACCATTTCTGCATTTGAAATAGAGAAAATATACATATTTTATCAAATATAGACCATGGCTTAGGAGAAAAAGCAATCAATTATATATTTTCGAACGGAAAGGTAGACAAATTTGTCATGTTGCCATAATATTGACACGAACTACTGTTTTTGTTTCACCAGCGGCACCTTTTGAAAATGGTGAAATGGTTTACTAGGCAAAATGTGTGGCTAGTAAATGGTGAAACACATATGAATATAGTCAGCTAAGGCTACGTAAAAACAACTAAAATATAGACAATGGCTTGGGTGAAAAAGCAATCAATTATATATTTTCGAACGGAAAGGTAGACAAGTTTGTCATGTTGCCATAATATTGACACGAACTACTGTTTTTGTTTCACCAGCGGCACCTTTTGAAAATAAAGTCGACAAAAGGGAAACAGGAACTCTGACATTGGATGATGCCGCTTTGCGGTAACCATGAAATAACAATATTTTCTTTGGTTTTTTTTAGCCCGCCTGCTAGCAAGAAATACTTATTTCCAATAAACCTTTGATCATTTCCCCTCTTTTCCACTTATTGGAAACGGAAATATTTGCTTCATGTACATTGACGTTGAGTAATTTCTAATATTATGGTAGCCCTTTTGAAAGTTTGCAAGAAATAATCATTTTCAAAATGTCTTGTAATTTTTTTTCTTTTTACCGAAAGCCTCAAATGTTAGCTTCATGCTCAGTGGCATTAGGACCTCTTTAAAAGATTTAATGTGGGACCATTTATTTTTAGAGTTAGGGGCGGGAGCTCTAACTTTCCTAATAGAAAGTTTTCTTTTCCCTCGAGAGATCCAAGTTTTACTAGGTACTTTAAATGGATTATTTATTGTTAAAAGTAATGCTTAGACCCATTTAACAAAAAAAAAAAGTTCACAAGGTTGTACACATGCAATAATTCTTTTCAAAACAACATTTACAAATGTCTTCAAACAATAATTTTAAATGCGCATCAGAAAATGCTTTAAGAATTTGTTGAAAATTTGATCCTGCTGTCGAGTTATGGATATAGCAATTTTTGAGTTGTGGAAATTTGACTTTTCAACAATAAATTAAAGAATTTGTTAATTATTTTGCTTAAGTGACTATTTAAAACATTTTATTTCATATTAAAGTATTCCCCAAGGAAAATTAGTGTCGCAACCATGAACTAAATAAGGAAAAATTGAAGTTATTGAAGATCTGGCTAGAAAAGTTTTAGAAAATTTTGTAGAATCTTTCTTCTTTCGCTTGAACTTTACTTTGTTTTCTCTTTATCACAGTCAATTCACAATGAAATTAGAACTTTTTTCTAATGTAACTTGGAAATTTGTCCAAATTTTTTACAAAAACTGATGCAGTAGAAAACAAAAAATTTCTAGATCTAAATAATTAAATTAATTTTTTAAAGTAATCTTTTGTCAATATCTATTTAGTATGGATTTTGCATGGAAAGGAACTTTTCTCCATACCTATTAGAATATTCATCAAACAAAACATTTTTGTAGGCGTGCGAGTAATTTAGTAGCATACTTTCTCAGATAAAGACTTGTCTTACTTTCCAAACTTTTAAGGGACTCCTATTCAACCTACTCCACACGTTAATGCATATGCCTAGCCTTATTCAAGTTTACATAATGGCTAATTGTCAAGGCAGGACTATTAAAATGTACAATTTAGAAAGCGAACCTAAAGAGTCTATAATGTATTTGCAATAAACCGTTAAGCATAGGTATAAGATATTCCTGTTTTAACAAGTAAAAGGTATATTTGGTGATACAAGCCAAAGAGGTTCATTGCAAAAACTAGGTCTACTGGTAAAATGTAACAAGTCAACCACAACTGAAGACAAGACATATTTTTTATTCAGATAAACCCCGGCATTTGGTAGTATTAGAAAACTTCGTTAATATTGTTAAGAATTTTCCAGAAAAAAATGATAACACAGCTTTATAAAATAAAATTGATTATTTATTATTTTCAAATAGTCCTTGTACAACAGCAAATTCACTACCAAACTTTGAAAAACGCAAAGTTCAGACTCACACAGCATCAAACGCAGATATCATTCAGACTTTTCGAAAATTTGCGCTGAGCTCCTTTCAAAACAGCTCTAAATCTACAACAAATTCAAATTTCATTTACCGGCGTTTTTATATTTTCGCGTGCTAACTTTCTCGAAAGATCAAGAGAAACCCATCTGACAATCAGTATGTGCTGGAAAAAATCATGAAATTTCTCAATTAACTCCTAGCTGTTCCCAACCTTGTAAAGCCTGTATAATCACTGCTAATAAATAGATTTAGGAAAATAGAACTTTAAAAAGAAATATGCACACTATTTTTAATTATGCAAGAAAGTTGCGTAACAATATATTATGAATTAAGCTGTTAAAAATGGAACCTAAAAACTTATTGCCCCAATTGAATTTATATTATTCCTGAATGAAACTGTTTACAGGTCATCCAATAAATGACTGACCCATGTTGAGCTTAAGAAATAAAAATACGGTTTTAAGATAAAAACTAATTGGCAAACCTTTGTATTTTTCAAAACATACTGTTTTTCTAGTACCAAAGCAGCAAACGATCATTTCTATCTACAATCATATTTTAATTATTCACGTTTAAAAATTTAAAAGGTATCAGTCATCTATTGGGCACCCTGTATATAATCTCTACCTATCCGAATTTTCCTTCAGAAATATGGGGTAAAATTTCAATCATGTTGAAATTTTCTCCCTGAATTTTGTTGAAATCTTCCTTTGTACCCGTAAAGTTAAAGGTGCCATCACTTGCTTCAGAACTTCAGAAAAGGAGTCAGAATTTTTTTTTTTTGGCATATAAGCATAATTAAATTAATTAATTGGATGGGTAAATATCATTTTTCAATATTCTATGAGTAAAATTCATTTTTGAAAATTAAATTCAGTGTTAAGTAGCAAAACCAAAATAAAATTCATTATACAGAAAATCGAATTTTCAAGAGAAATGTAAGAAACCCGATCCACAAATTATATGGAGCGAAACTAAATTTCTCACCCGTTCATTAATTAAGCAAGTACACAAGTAGAGGTCAAGTATACTTCTTCATGAGTTTTCTGACTTCTCCGATCAACAAAATTACAATGAATTGTGGAATTTGTTTTGTAAAATGTTGTTTCTTTTTTTTTAAGACCGATTAAAAATGGTGACATGGAAAGGATATTGAAGATTAATCATGTAGTATCTTTATTTGGTAAACATCGTGATCCGGTTTGTTTTTTGCAGCGAAGTTGCTTCCTTCTTCATTTTTCATTAGTTGAAGGGAATCGAATTGGAAACGCTTTCCGATAATGAATTAAAAATCTAGAACGTTTATAAAGAATATACACAATTAACAACGGAAATGGAAAAATAAATTGATGAGTATGACACTTTTTTTTTGAAAAAGAGATATGCATACTTTATTTTATGGTTAGTGACATTGAGCAAAACTTTCAAAAACAACTAATTTATATCAACAGTAGCAGACAAAATTTCAAAAGACCACTTTTTAACTCACGTAGTAAGGCACATTCGGTCAGACTTGGTCAAAAGTTTTATTGTGGTTTTTAATAAAGTTAATGAGTAGAAAGGTATAAAAATATTTTTTGAAATATTACTTTTAAACCCGATAAAAAAAGGGGAGATCCATGAGGAAAAAGGATGAGTGTAATTACTTCTAGCACTTCAAAATAATAAAAAGTTATATTATTTAGTGTGTTATTTCTTTATAAGTTTTATTATTTGAATAAGTAGCAGTTGAAATTGTGTTTACTTACTTCAAACATAGGCCCTTTCTACAATGAGTGAATTCTTATGTATTTTCAATCCATATGCTTCAAAATATATAATTCATTAGAAAGTTTCATCCATTTAAAGATAATCATTTGAGACTGTCTAAATACTGCACAAGCACGACTAATGACATTGCAAAAAAAAATCTGCTTACTCAAGTGTGTATTGTATTGTTAGAGGAGACTGATGGCAGAAGCCTTTCTTTAATGTTGTCAAAATATGATGCTTCTTGCCAATAATTGGTAAGAGGACCGCCAAGATGTTATTTTCAGATGGATCTCACCAAACATCAACATCGTACTGTGTCAGTTGAGTGTCAAGCTGTCAGAGTTGGGTCAGAGGTGAAGTGTCGTTGTTGGTCGACCTGACGGCTTGACATGAACTCAGCTACTCGTATCATCAGTTCAGTTTTTTTTCCCTCTTTTCGAGCACATTTAAACCCAAGAATATCTTCTCTCGAAAGCAAAACATCGTTTTGGCTGCTTTCCTTGACTGAGCTTGGTGTACTTGATATCTTCGGCAGAAAGGAAGGCTTTTTCATGATTAAAAGTGATTTTGAATGGCAGTTTGATGTCAGTCATTGAAATGAATGCGTTTGTGTTGTCAACGCTAAGTAAAAATGGAACCAGTATTCAAAGTGGTGATATTGTGCTATTTGTTCTATTTTAAATAAAATTATTTGATTCGAACACTATCTTACGAAAATTTTAAAAATTTGGAAAACTCGATTAAGAATTGCAAGTTTGCATTGCATTGCATTTTGAGAGAAGATATTGCATACTCTCTATGATTTTTAGCTACCTTCCATTTTGCACTTCGAAACTCAAATTATAACACTTTTTACGAAAAAAAAATATTTCATAATGTCAAGGGTTTCTAACATAAAAAACAAAAAATCAAATCTTTTGAATCCTGATAGTCTTTTTCCAACAAAGCTGAAACCGTGAAAAGTTGGTTTTAGTGTCTCATATCTCTTTTGTCGTTAGAAATTAGTGGTGAGGAAACTCATAATGGTTATTGAGAAGGCTCAATTGTTTCTTTATAAGAAGTTTTCATCAATAATTGAGAAGACAAGCAAGATCGACCCATAATTTTGCTTTGGGTAAAAAAAAATTACGAGTGTTTTTTTTTTTTTTTTTTAATAAAAACAAAAAACAAAAAAAAACAGTAACTATTCATTTTATGAAGTAAGAACACAATTAGCTCAAATATCATTAGCTTTAATTTTAATAATTTTTTCCTATTCGACAGCAATTCAAATAAGGATTTCGTGTTCCCTTCTACTTCGTAAATAATTAATAGAGTATTAATATTTAGATTTCTGGGCAAAGACAACTAGATTCCTTCTCCCCCCCCCACTCCCGTTCTT
Organism: Linyphia triangularis; assembly: GCA_963978545.1. Lineage (NCBI taxonomy): Eukaryota > Metazoa > Arthropoda > Arachnida > Araneae > Linyphiidae > Linyphia > Linyphia triangularis. The sequence continues at coordinate 35,876,610 of OZ021733.1, forward strand.
CCTCTCCCCACCTACTTCTCTTGGCTGAATTCGTACTTAAGCCACTGTTTCCTCAGCTATAATTACTGATTTTAAAGTATTTTGTCTTGCAAAATGTATTTTGGTTGTTGGCCTGTCATATTAAAAAAAGTTTAACCAACACAATATCAAATATTTACAACCTTTTTGAGGGGAAACTTAACAAACTAAGCTTTGGTTGAACGCGTGTAGTTAGGTTGGTTGGTTGTATTCAGATTATCTGGCGCCGTCAGCAACACGAGGGCTATAATGCGCCGAAACATTTCGTCATTTAACAAACCAACATACATTCACAAACACCCATGCCAAACACGGGACTCGAACCCGCAACCTCGCGGTCTAGAAGCCAGCACGCTAACCACTATACCGTTTGGTCGGCCGTGTAGTTAGGAGTACATACAGCTCATAAATGTGATACTGACATTGAGGACTAAAAATTACAAATTTACTGTCAAATTTATGACATGCATCAAGGTCTAAGTACAAAACACTTAGCATCTTAGCAAGTAAATAATTGCACTTGAAAACTGCTTATTTTAATTTTATGACTACTGGTTAGAATATTCCAAAGTGCCCAGATTTTGAATCTATTTCTTTTAGTACCCATCAAAGGTCTAAATTCAATTTCATATCCCTTTACATAGTTAAAACTTTTTTTATAATGACCAAAAAAACGAGTGCTAAAGCAAGTGTCTCATCTTTTGATTTAATTTAGACAAAATTATCAGGAAACTTGAGTGACACACATTTATATCATTGCTTGGGTGAGATTACGTTTGGTTGTCGATTAATTGAAGCGAATATTTAAAAATCACAATCATTGAGGACCGGTGTTCCACTGTGGTCACAATGGACAATTCCCGCATTTTTTAAAAACGAATGAAGTTGATTTATATTTATAGAGAATTTCTTTCTAATTCTAAATATTCCAATAAAAGTACTTTAAAAATATTAGTTATTTAAATATTAAAAAAAGAAAATGTGCAAAAAACCCTCAAATTGAGATCCGCTCAAAACGGGCCAATTTTGAGTATGACGTCAAGTGTCTCGAAAGGTTCGGTGACGTAATCCCTTCACTCCGTTTGTTATGGTGAGTTTTCTACCACAAAATGTCAGCTATGTACTTTGTAGTTTCTACTTAGTAGTTGCCGTTTCTCAAATATTTTTGATCGCCTATTTTGTAGGTATTTGTTTTTTACTTAATTGCAAAAATGGAACCTGGTTTTCTAAGAGGCCAACTGAACAATTTGCCAAAAATTGACTCGACAATGATGGCTGTCTATTTCAGTAAGAATATGGATTTTGTAACAGTGGAAACCTGTGGCGTAAAAGCCAATAGGCAAGATTCCCTGCTTTAATTAACTTGAATGATTTTGTTGTGCTTGGAATAAAAAGTTTGGTGGGAAAATATCGGTATTTTTTCGTTAAAGGGGGTCGTTGTCAACATCCAAGTCCGGTACGGATTCTACGCCAAGATAATTTTTGCCAAAAAATGGCTGCTCTGCCATTTTTTTTAATGACAAGTGAACATAATTTGGCGTGGTATTATGTAAACAATTCTTGGCGCAGAATCAGTACCGGACTTTCAATTTTGACCCATTACTTTGCACTTGATGTTTACAAAAATTTAGAAAAGCTTTCCTAACAAATAGCTTGTTTTAAACTTAAAAGGCAAACATTCTTTAATTTTCTTAATATAAAAATTATGATAAATGTAACTTATTTCAAAATGATTTTCACAAACATAACGTACAGTCTTTATCGATAGTGGCATATACTTTTCAATGTTCCTCTTCATCGCTTGGCACCACTTTTTTCGAGTATTTTTATTCTGTGGTACGTAATGAAAATTTTGTCAGGATTTGTTATGGTTGTGCTTTTGCACATTGGCATAATACAATATTTGTAGAAAATGTTTGACATTTAAGAAAAAATCAATCAAATAATATGAAAACAAAATGACGAGAAGACAAGTATTTGAAATTTCCATGATAACAATGTTTAAACAGCCGTAACCGCCACGTAACCTATGGAGATATTTAGGAAACGATGACGTCACAATAGAGTCGCATAAAAAAGGGTCCGTTTTCCCGCAAAAACCTGACAGGCAAACTTAAAATGCAAACTAAAAAAAAAAAAAAAAAAAAGCGTGGAGAATAGAAATTTTTGTGTTAATGGTCATTTCGAGACATTTAGAATCGAATAAATTTTTTTTAAAAAATGCGGGAATTGTCCATTGAGGTTTCAAAAGTAAGTATTTTACCGATATTGCAGGGGCGTACTGGGACGTAAAAACGACCCGGTGATTTTAGATTTATGCCGATCCAAATTTTCAATACAATCATTACTCAAATTTTAATAATTTATACATTTTTATTTATTAATTACATTTAATAAACAAATTGTTTAATAATTAGTTAAGTTGTATCAAATGTTCTCTGTCTATACTATTCATAGTGAACTTGGTTTACATAAACCATCGGTAGTTTGTGGCAAAACTAAAAGATATAAATCTAAATTGCAAAATAAAGAATGTCTAGGTATATAACTAGCATATTTATCAGAAAATGATAATTTACATTTAACCTAGTTACAAATAGGTAAAAAGTCGTAATCTATATCTACTATATAAAACAAAGAATCTGTCAGTGACTCTTCACTTCTGGTTTTCTAGAAAGTGATTTCCAATGTGTGTAGCCGACCAAAAGGTATAGTGGTTAGCGTGCTGGCTCCCAGACCGCGAGGTTGCGGGTTCGAGTCCCGTGTTGGCATGGGTGTTTGTAAATGTATGTTGGATTGTTAAATGACGAAATGTTTCGGCGCATTATAGCCCTCGTGTTGCTGACGGCGCCAGATAATCTGAATACAACCAACCAATCCAATGTGTGTAATACTTTGAGATTTTAAACTTAAGTAGTTTTGGCCCTTTATTTTTGCTTTTGACAAACAGAATATTTTAATTAGTTTTTTTTTAAGTTAATTTCATATATTTTTTTAAGTTTTTTTTTTTAAAGAAATATATTTTCTTAAAATTTTTTTCTTGCAATAAGCGTAGTCCTCTAAAATTTCCGACATAAGTAGTTTTGGCTTAAAAATTTTGATTTTCACAAACAAAATGTTAAAATTTTAATTTTTTTTTCTTTTACAAAGTCACTTCGAATAGGCGTAGAGTTTTGAAATTTTAAACAAAAGTAGTTTTGGCCATCCAATTTTTTTTTTAAAACCATACTGTTCAAACTGTAATTTATCTTTAATTAAGTTTTAGTTTTTTTATAAAATTTAAAGATTTTTTTTTAAACGACTTTCAATAAGCGTAGAGAATAGTATTTTAAACATAAAGAGTTTTGACCTTTTAGTTAGTTAGTTAGTTGGAATTTACTAGTGCAAGGATCAATTTTATCAAGCTACGCCTAAACAAACTGTGTGCGGACCTTTTACTTTTACTATTCGCAAATAGAATATTCAAATTGTTTTCACAGCGATTGTTTTAGGTGTTTTCTTAAAAAGGGTTGTGGAAGGGGGGGTAGGAGTGGTGTTGTATTTGTTCTGTTCTAGGAGGAAGGGTTGGGGGTAGAGGTAAGGGTTTAAAAAAATTATCGGATTTGTGAGGGAAGGGGATGAGGGTGGGGGGGGGGGGTAATAACGAAGAATTTTTTTTTATTTTCTCCGCAAGGAGGGGTTACGGAGCAACGACCCTTTTAGTAGCCAGAGTAGGCCTGTACTTGCGTAGCAAAGAAACTTTTAGTGAACAAAGCAGACTTGAGTTTGCGTTTCATTGAACCTTTTAGAGAACAAAGCAGACTTGAGTTTGCGCTTCATTGAACCTTTTAGCGAGCAAAGTGAGTCTGGTTTACGATGCCTCGAAAGCTGGGACATATACATCTACTACATCTATCTACTACACGAGTCTCAACAAAGCGTGGCCACGCAGCTAGTAACTAATAAATTGTGCTCTATGTGCAAGTCTATGCAATAACGATGAAGGGTTTCTGTATCCTGCTGCACCGCGGTATGTGTTCTTATGTTTCCCTCATTTGTACTGTCATTGCAGTTGTAAAATAATAAGTGTGAGAATTTAATTTTTCACATGAATTATAACTGATAGTTAAAGAGTTTATCTAATTGTGTTATGAATTGAAAGTTGCGCATGACTGTGTTTTTTAATGAGTGTATAATAATTTTTAAGAAAGTAATTACACTTAATTTTTTTTTTTTTGAACGAATACAACACTTTCTACTTATTAAAAGATGACAAAGTAACAAATTGGGATTGTGTGCCGAACTCCGTGGTCTCTTCTAACCACCATCCCCACTCTCAACTCATCTCGGCAACTTCTCCAATGGGTGCATCGATGAATGAAGATTAACAAATTTCCAACATTTTATAAAAAATTAAATGCAAAATGCCAAACTAAATTCAATAATGTGTGACATTTCCCCCTTTTTTTAATTTTAACTAGAATAAGGGATTTTTTAAATTGATTTTCTGACTTTTTTTGTGTTGAAATAATTCAACAGAAACTGTGTTTAAGTTTATTATTATTATTGTTATTACTATTATTATTGTTATTACTATTATTATTATTATTGTTATGGTTGTTATTAGTATTATTATTATTATAGCATAGGCTTAGAATATAGAAAACTCTATATAGCATGTTATTACCCGGTACCCGATATTGGATCAATATTAAATGGAGATATTATCTTAAGTTATTAAATAAAATATTTAATTCTAAAAGAGGCAGTTTTGAGAAATAACAAAAATTTATACTTGCAGACCTTTTTATTTAGTTACAAGAACCCGTACGCTCATTAAATGGCAAAATTATATTCCTGATTGTATAAATTGGTCAAGTAAACAATAAAAAAGATGTTTAAATTGGCTCAGTAGTTCTCAAGTCAATAAAAAAATCTGTTCAAATTGGTTCAGTAAGCCTCAAGTTATGAGAATATCCCTGTTTCCTTCCCTAATTAATACATTTAATCACAAAACATTGGAACGAAATTGTGTTCCCAGGAATTTGAATTAAGATACCAACAGAAAAAACATGGACATACCGCTTTTAACCTTCTCTCTCCCCGATTTCGCCCCTTTAAGCATACAACATTGAAATGAAATGTATGTTGCTGATAATTTGGATTGATTTAAATACTCATAGAAAAAAACTGATTCAAATTGGCTTAGTAGATTTGAAGAAATAGGGATATTAAGAACATTGTTATCCCTTAATCAAAAAACTTCGGAATGAAAAAAAATTACTCTTCCTAATTAGAAAATAACAAAAACTTGTGTCAAATTACAGTCCTTTTGCTTTGTAAGAAGTGTGAGAGTATAGTTGATCAGTCGGAGCTTTCCTTTTTATAGGTGTACAGATTTTGATAAACACAAATTTTCGTAAAATTTTTTATGATTATGGCTTTTTGGAAAATTTCTTTCTTGTATACTACTTCATATAGGAACGATTCTAGTTATTATTTTGTCTGTGTGGTGCATTTACGATATTGAAATGTCATGTAAATTAATGCTCTTAAAAAATGTTTAAACTTGAGCAATTTTTATTTTATCCTTTAGTTTTTTAGGTTTAGTTTACACGGTTCCGGCTGTCGATTTCTACCACTATGAAATGCTTGTCACTGCCAAATACGCCTAGTAATTTTGAACTACGATAAGATTACGAAGTTAAAACCTTATCGCGCATACATCTCTCTTTCTTGTAAAAACAAATGTTCAATTTAAAGGCAGATACTTTTGCTTCATTCATAGCAAAGCATCATATACTCATTCAACCATTTGAGAATGAAAATAATTATTAAAAAAAATCAATTTTGCACTTAGTAATTAAAACAGAAAGATATCCTAAAAACTTTTCAGAAAGTTCTAAAGCTCTAGTATCGTCGCATACATTAGTAGTTACCTTGTAAAATAGATGCATTATATCACAATAAATTGCATCAAATTTAGCAATTTCAAAGTCCGAAATTATTATAAAAGTTCTTAAAGAAAAATTGCAACGTAAGCAGTTAGCGTTTTTAGAGAAATGAAATAAGCCAAGTCAAATAATTCTTAACGAACCTCCAGCGAAGAAATCGTTAACCCTAGAAAAACTAAACGCTTGTTGGAAGGATCTGATATTACCGTATACATCATCAGCCACTCACTTCATCATGATTTCCTGATACAATCATACAAATACAGAATAGAACAATAAAAAATAAACGTTTTACCAATTTTTAAGAACGAAACAAACTAAGTCTAATAAAACCATTAATGAACCCAGCAAAAGAAAAGGCTTTTAATAGGAAACTTAAAGGCTTGTCAGGAGGTTCTGGTGTCGCCGCATACATCATCAGTTACGCATCTCATGAGCGAATCTCTGAACTGACAAATGGCATTTCGGGTCGCGGAGAGTCACGGTTCGCGAACGTGTGATTTTGGAAACACTGCTACTAAGATGCGTTCTTAATTGAAACCTCATGAAACAGATCTAGATTGCATTGCACCGAGCCCGCTTACCCCCAGCAGTGTGGGAAGCGGTGATATGACGTACTCTCACAGCTACGATGTTTTCCATTCGGGCAATCTATCATGTCTGTCAACCCCAAGATGTCCCCGATTCGATCTGCAATTATTGTTATGGGATTATTGAAAGTCCAAAACAATTGAAATTTACAAGAGGAGTGCCTAAATATATCAGGTCGTTTTAGCAGCATTGATATTGGTTTTGTTTCTTGTGTTCATTCTAGCATTAAAATATCATGTGCTACAGCCTTGAAGATTCCTTCGATTCAATATGGTATTCATATAAAAATCCAAGTTATGTAAATCCAAAAAGTAATTTGACAAATTTGAAAGTGATAACAATGACACCCTTGAATATTGCTCTATATTGTCTTACCAAGAATCGTGTCTTGTTATAATTATAGTATTCAAGTTTGTTACTCAAACAGGTCAATAGTTGAACCAATATGACAAACCAACAAAGACTGTCTGTTGCAAATTTGAGAGCATGCAATTAAAAGCACTTGAAATTATTTTTCCTTTTAAAATTTTTTTTCTTATGCAAACTAAAAATTTATATCTCTTAGTGTCAATGTTCTGTAACAGTTATGAGCAATTTGCTATCTCAAACTATGTTAGAATAAAGTTTTAGATTAATTTTAATTTTGCATTAGTAAAGGACGGTGTCGTATTTAGGTCATGTTGAATATTGAAAATTATTATTCTTTATTTGAAAGATTTTGACAAATACAACGATCATGCTTTTTTTCCCTTTCCTGCTTCCATTTCGTCTTTAGAAAGAAATGCACATAGGCTTCTTGATTTTCATCAAAGAGATTTCAAAAATACAAAAGTTCTATGATTCAACGATAACTGTAGATTAATTTGTTGAAAAAAAATTACCTTTAACAACGTGAAAAAGTTTAACTCCAGTGGCACTTCTCTTAAAACGTGTTTATTAACCAACACTACTTAAGTTTCTTCTGCTTTTCAACCCAATACCATGTTCAAAGAAGTATATTAGCAGTACAACGGAATGCAATAAACTATTTCCCTTTTACTTTATTCAGATCCTTTTTACAACAGCAAGACTTCTACATCAGCTCAAAAATTGCTCTTCAATCACTGAAAGCGAACTGCTGATCTTTAAACCACAGAGTGAAACTCTCACTTACAAGGAGTAAAACGGATTTTTTACGGATAAGTGCACAAGGCAACAAAGGCCTTCTTCAACAGTTTCTGGTGTTGTTTACCAGAAAATATTCCGCATAGAAACTTGATGTTTATCGCAGAAGCTTAGCTTAGATAGGCTTCTGCCTTTGATACAAAGCTAGATGGAAAATGGGAGTTTTACCGTATCTTTATCAAGGCGGCCATCTTCCAAAAAGTTCACTAATCTTGTGAGGGTTGACATTTATCTATTTGAAGGAGAAGTTTATTTTTACTTGCAAGATTCGAAACAAGAAGTTGACAAATGCCAAACTCAGATTTTTTGACTGATTGTAAATTAATATAGCTTCCGTTGTATAAGTGGTTTTTTTTTTCCTTTTTTTTTTTTCATTCTTCGGTGAAAATATCTTGTTTTAATTTTGTGAGATTAAAAATAGTTAAACCGGAGGAAAATGATAATTAAAAAGTAAAGTAGGTAAAAACTAATTATAATAATAATTGAGATGTTTATTAAATAATGGTGATACATGATCTCATATTACAAGTGGCACCAAATAATCTGGTCAAATATACTTAGAGCGAAAACATTAACTCTTCCCCTCACCCCCAATTCTCCCCATATTATTATTCTCCTTTCTTCTGTACACTATAAAAATACTTATAAAACTTAGTGAAATCCTGATAAGAAAAAGATATTTTATTTATCTATAGCAATGTTAAATCACTCTTGCTCAAAAGTTAAGAATATATAGTATTTGTGTATTATAATTTTTTTTGTTAATTACTTCATTGGAGTGTCTTATATATATGACACTCATTTCAAAGACACATCTTATAATACGATAACGATACATAAAAAACAGTCAGAAAAATATTAACATAAGGTTCTTTTTAAGCTCTGGTTCTAAAACACTTACAAAAAGAGGGCGGAACCATCAACCAAGAATCTGATATCCAAAATTTGTACCGGTTCCGCCTTTTATTAAGTAACCCCTAACCAAAAATTTCACTTCATCAAGTAAAAAAGTCATATCAAATTACTGTTGCAATCCTTTTTCTTGCACTTGTCAACGCCTCTCACCCCTTATTTAAGGAAACATAAGGAACTAATTTTTTTCATCCCCAGTAGACCTCCTCAGTGAAATAGCAAGAAAAAATTATGCTCACGTTCCAACTTTTCTCTCTGTGAAAAGTTGACATAACGCACTTTATAAAAAGCCGCACTCTTTTTTTCCCCCTATCCATAATTCAAATTATAATTTGACAAAGTGAATTAAAAAGCATTGCTCCCTAAGGTGTAGGGCTAAGAAAACAAATCAAGAATATAATTATGTCCCCATCTGGAAGGCAGCATACCGCTGGAATAACATTTTCAAGTGGGATCAACTGCGGGAATCTTTTAGCCGTGGGAACAGGGTTTTTTTCTCTTGTAGGGGAACTAATGATTCTGAATTCGTATCTTTCGCTAAGGGCAAATCAGAATTCCTTAACTTAAACCAACAGAAAATCCAGATACAGCTTTTTAGTTGACAAAGAATGTGCTTGTAAATAAATCAGGAGGTTAGAAGCTTTTGTTGATCAAAAAACCTCATGAAAACACAAGATTTCATTAATTGCAAAAACCAAACAACACTTTTTTCAAAAATATAATTGGGTTAGGTCAAAGCAATCGTACAGAATGTGTATAGAATGTAATATAAACTAAGAATTGTATATTGCTAATCTATGGTATCCACATTTGCAACACATTTATCGTGAATGTTGCAAGGAGATGTCTGGTATAGAAACTAATGCTTCCAAATTTATAAATTTTTTACTCTCGTAGAGTGACATTTATATTTTCATAACAAAAAAAAATCTAGGATTTAATTCAAACGTCTACATTTTTTATTTTTGAAGTTAGAAAATGAAGTTCTGTTTCAGTCCAATGACTTGTGATAATGTTTTTTTTCTTCTCTGTATTATATTCCTGGTGTTGATATTTAATAATGCAAAATAAGAAGTTGATATATATTAAGTAAGGGCTATTTTAATAATGATAATGTTACTTTAATTATATAAAGACTTTTGTAACTATCTAATAGTTCTGCACTCTAATATAAAAAGTAGCATTATTCACAATAGCTCATTTCGATTACGTCCATAAAAAAAAACTTATTCTGGAATAGTAATTTCAAATGCCCAACATCCATTCCAACAATCCAATATTTTTATCTACATTTTTGCACCTAGAGGTACGAAATTTGATACATAGAAGCTTTAGTACTTGGAGTTTGTAGAGAACAACTTTTAAATTCGATTAAAAGTTGCTTTCATTAAAATTTAATGACATTAAAAAAATCTCGGAATGGCAACGATATTTTTTATTAGATCAGAATAAAGCCAAAGGTTATTTTAATGTGTCCTCCCTATTTTTCTGATTATTTTTATGTATTACAATCGTCAGTCCGAAAAGCGGTGCCGACCAAACGGTATAGTGGTTAGCGTGCTAGCTTCTGGACCGAGAGGTTACGGGTTCGAGTCCCGTGTAGGCATGGGTGTTTGTAAATGTATGTTGGCTTGTCAAATGATGAATGTTTCGGCGCATTATAGCCCTCGTGTTGCTGACGGCGCCAGATAATCTGAATACAACCAACCAACCGAAAAGCGGTTCGAATACTATTATAATTTGCCATATATTTACTGTTAATCAGCGCTCTGCGCAGAAAGCGTAACATAATATTCATATATTATTAATAGTATAACATTCTGAATGTAGATATAACGACAAAGATTATTGAAATTCACCGAAAAGTTTCAAATCATTTTGACATTTGTTAATATTTCTTCTTATTCCCAAGTAAATATTTTTTTAATTTTCTTTAGTTTTTAATCCAGAATATCAAAAAATTTTCTTTTGATTATTTTCATTTGTATAGTGGTTTTTTCCTGTCTCAAGTTCTATATTATTTAAACTAGATTTGAATACATTTTTTGGAATATACATGTTTTACTATTTACATCAGACTATTTTACAATTTACACCAGAAGTGTAGTATTTCATTTTCGATTTATTTCTTTGGTGATTTATTTTGGTCGTGATTTTGAAGTTGGTAAGGGGATTCTACTTTTTTTTCTGTGAACTAAAATTTTTTGAATGTTACAAAACTTTTTTGGTACAGATATAGAATAAGATATTTCTTTGGTGCTATTTTGTTTGGGGCTATTTTACAGATAAAAATGCGGTTTCTCGCAATGATTTTTATTTTCAATTATATTTTAATTTTATAATTATTTATATTTTAACTTAATTTGGTACTATTCTGTTACCCGCGTAGCAGATAAAACCCGCCAAATTGTAGATCTAACAACCTTCAAACAATTTAAACTTCATATGTTTAGAATTGGCGGTACAATTACGCATCATTTAAACATGTAAACATATAGGCTTGGCGCCAACTGGTAACCTCCTTATGGAAGATTACTCTTCTTAATTTATATTTTAACGTAATTATATGATTATTAATGTTTTAATTTTCTTTTAGTTACTGTGTTTTTGATTTTTACGATTTTTCTGATCGTTAAATGAAAAAAATCACCAAATGCCTTATACTGCATTTGTTTCACTTTTTCTTAATATTTAACTTCTATGTCTTTCAACGGGTCTCCAGCTGCGTGGGACCACACTTCTAGTTACTATTAAACTAACCTGCATCCAAATAGAATCAGAGCTGAAGGCGTAAAAATAATGTACCCTTTTAAGAACTGTCTAAATTATGAGATAAGTGGTGAGTGCAACTTAAACTGACCATTTTTTAAATGGGACTTCTCCCATTTTCTTCTCCCGTACACAGAAAAAAACTTCATAAAATCCTACATATTCAACGGAATCCAGTCCTCCGACTTCAATAAAACACATTTTGTAATTAATGAAAGACCTTGTCTTTAGAATGATTGATGTCAATGTACTTACATTGCAAATTCCAGATGGTCAGTTCAAATTTTTAACTGAGATCTGATTTGATAGGACGTTTCCGCATTGCTAAACCATCTCGTTTTACTAACGAAAACATTTTAAATGTCAATTTTGCAGAAGTCGCATTTCCCGTGGTAAAGTATAAATAAAAAGCAGTCTGCTTATTTTTCAGGTGTCGATTGTTGAACCCTGGTTACATGTCGCTAATTTATTCATCGAGTCATTACATGAACTTTGAGTTATATTTTATGATGACTTCGGGGTTTATGGAAAATAATAACTTTATTAACTTTGTCTGGTATGTTTAATAAAATCAGCAGTTTTAATTTACTCAGACGGGAAAATAGCAACAAGCACAGACTGATAAAAATAAATATGTTTTAAAAGACAGAGTGTTCACAAATTAGTTGGGAAATGAAATTTTAATAGATCTATTTAACTCATAATAATTAGGAATAATAAATTATTATTTTGCATATAGAATGGCATGGTGAACATAAATTAGGGAAAAAAGGAAAGGTTTACAATGCCTAATTATTAAGAGTTAGACAGATATATTTGAACTCCATTGCCCAGTTAAATTGTGAACATATCAAGTTAATAATTATTTTGTCAGCTAAATAATTTTTGTTAATGTCATAAATATAGACATTAACAAGAGTAAAAGCACAAGGGAATATTGAAATAGTTCTTTCAATATTATATAGTGGGGTCGCTTAACAGGAAATTGTGAACACGCCGGATAAAAGCATCAAATTTTTTTCAGGGATTAGTTAGGTACTTAGCTTTCAATTTCTGATACGAACCACTTTCTCCGTCGGCTATCTTGGATATTATAGCGGCCATTTTGAAATATCAGTATATTTTTAATATCTCTGCTTCTAAATCACTTAGGATCACAAACCTGGTGTCTAAATATACATATTTGGGGTCAAGAAATACAACTAAACAATCTTGAAATGTCTCAGACTATATTTATTCACTAGTATATGCAGGGCCGTCGCTATCAGGGGAGGGGGGGGGGGGTGAGTCAACCCCTAAAAAATTTGAAAGGCAGTCAAATTTTTTTTTTTTTTTACAAAATTAAGTACAATAGAGAAAACATTGAATGGAAAAAGTAAAAATAAGTTAAATCGTCAATGTTATAAAAATAAAACCTGAATGCAATACAATCTAAGTAAGTCGAAACTTTTGAATTGGTGAAAATATTCTTCCTGTAACTTATAACTCCTTTTCAATAGGACCATTAAATTAATCATCGTTATCTTCACTGATAACCATCAAATAAAATTAAACTAAATTTTTATATTTATAGCTTATTTTTTATTTCAAGGAAATCAAAAGGAATAATTTATATTAATTGAAATCAATGTTTGCTCCTGCTGGAATCAGTAGTATCTATAGCAATGTCATTAAATCCGTTATCCATATAATAAAAATCGTAGTGTTTTTATAGGTAATTTTCTATACACAGCAATGGTCATCAGAATTTTCCAATGCATTGAATTTTTTTAATCAATTTTTATATGATTCTTAAATAAAACTCTCTTATTTAGAATTTTTTTTTTCTGCATCGTAAAACAATTTCCATTCACTGCAATTAAAAAAATAAAATAATGAAAAAATATTCAAATGAAGTCCTTGAACATAGTTTACTTAATCGGTTTTTGAATTTTAATTATCTTTAAGTGATATTTGTCTCGAAAACGTCGTCTAAAAATTCCGCTTTATAAAGTTCTACAAATATGTGTGGATAAAAAATTAACCCATAAAAATAAAGTTTTTAATGTAAATACTTTATATGCATTGGTGACTTTTAAGTGTAATTGCAACTTATTTAAGCGATTATGAGCTCAGATCGACAGATATGCAACTCGCTTTGAGTGTCGGAGTAGTGCATCCTTCGCTGGGAGAAGTTTCTCCATTGACTTATTCTTCTGACAAAACAGCTCCTTCCTGGCTTCATTCACTTTGCCTAATTCACAGTTCTTATCATACAAGATCACGGTGAAGCATTCTAGTAGTTTAAAATTTTCATTATCAATATCAAGTTCTGTGTGAGGGTGGAATACCATGTAGGTAAAGACATGTGTCACTTGAGGATAACAATTCCATGCCTCCCACTCAGATTTCTTGCCTCGTCCAAAAAATTATGATGTGGTATCACATCCCTTGAAACTGTGGAATACTGGGAGGGCTTGGGATTTTTCTACACCCAGCTTCTCGTAAATAGCCTTAATGTTAATGTAAGTAAACGTTTTGCTTGTACTAAAAGCAACACAAATCTTGAGACAAAAAAACGTTAAGAAAGACGATTATTTGTATGAAATTATTAAAAAAAAATTCACAAAAAAAAGAAAGAAAAAAGATCGATATCGGAAAGGCCTATTTTTTACAGACACTGACCGGCCCGTAAATTGCACTGGACAACCCTATGTCCAGTGCGCCCCTGTGGAACATATATTAGCCAATAAGTCAATAATGCATATAAAGGACTTGCATTGAAAATTTTTCTTTTATGGGTTAATTCTTCATCAAGACATATCCCCCTTCGCCCCCCCCCCCGGTTGTGACGACCCTGCATATGTTAGTGAATAAATATATTCTGATACATTTAAAGATTGTTTAGTTGTATTACCTGACCCCAAATAGATATATTTAGACACTAAGTTGGTGATCCTAAGTGACTTAAAAGCCGAGATATTGATAATATACTTATATTTCAAAATGACCGCTATAAAATCCAAGATAGCTGATGGAGAAGGTGGTTCCTATTAGAAATTGAAACTAAACGTATATGACCTTAAGCGACCCCACTAATAATGCCTCATAGAAAAATACCAAAAATTTCATTTTATTTAAAGATAAGGGTTTTGTAAATTAGAAGGGGGGAGAGGGTTACTTTCCTTGTATAGTCGTACATTTGTGAATCAAGTAAATTTCTATTTATCCCATTCTCCCAAATATGTAACGGTTCGTTTTTTAATGAAGGAGAAAATAAAGAAGAAATTAGTGCATCAAACTTATAATTTCGATTTATAACTTTGAAATGATGTAATTAACATTAAATAATGCCACAAAAACTGTAACAATAGAAAAGAAAACTCATTCCATGTAAAGTTTATGTAATTGCACCTTTGTGAGTTGTGTGGATTTTCGATTTATCTCATGCCCAAAATTTGCTACCCAAAATTTCTACAAATACAACAAATAGAAGTGACGTAATTAAGTTCAAAATGTGGATTTTTAACACATAAATTAGCTAATTGAAACACAATAGGAGGACAGCATCAAAATAAACACCATCCTACAAAAACTGAATCTCTAGAAGGGAAAACTCTGCGTAAATAAAGTGAATATAATAGTACCTTTGTGAATCCTGTAAGTTTTTAATTCATCAAGCCCAGAAATACATAGCGGTTCGTCTTGTATAAAGGGCAAAAGCAAAGATTGGGGGATTAGTAACGGGCCAAAAATAACGAACTCTTGGTGAGGAGCGAATACAGAAGCTAATGGGAATTTATTTCTGCTGCGGTAGCAAAACAAACACGTCGAGGCTCAATTACAGAAAAGCATTTTAGAATGCGACTCTCAGAAATGTGGCCATATTTTAGCCCTATTTCAAAGAATGTAACTAAGGTTCGTTCTCCTTAAAAAATGATTTTAATAAAAGTTGTTTTTTAAAATAAAATTGCATGAAAACTAAGAACTTGCTATTGCTATTATTATAACAAATACACAAATCTGGAAATTAGTATTTAAAAATAGGACTGGTGATTTCAGTTACTCACACCAAGCTTTATTACTCGACGTGTTTTTTTTGTTTTTTTTGAAGTTTTATAGCTGTATTTTTTAAATATATTGCCAAACAGACACAGCCGACCAAACGGTATAGTGGTTAGCGTGCTAGCTTCTAAACCGCGAGATTGCGGGTTCGAGTCCCGTGTTAGGCATGGGTGTTTGTAAATGTATGTTGGCTTGTATAATGAGGAATGTTTCGGCGCATTATAGCCCTCGTGTTGCTGACGGGGCCAGATAATCTGAAAACAACCGACCAAGCCAAACAGAAACATATTTAAAGAGTTAAATAGGAACAAAATGCTAAAAAGCTGAGTTTTTCTTATAAAAAGAACTGGTTTGTTGACCTTCTGCCTTGGGAAAAAAAATGAGTTTTTAGATATTTATGTATTTATGAATTTCTAAACATTTCTCACATCCTTTATTCATATAATAAACCAAAGTGAAATTCATTATTTCTCAAGGATAAACAAAATATTAAAGTTGTGCTTTCTTATTCAGCTGATTGGATTGCAGAGAGGATGATAGAAATTATATACCGATGTTTGAAAAATAGAGATTGATAAATTTTTGTTAATTTTTAAACAATACCCCTTCGTTTAATAGACAATAAGTTATACACTAAGGAGTTGAAGAACACATTTGGAAATCGGGATATCTAGAAAATAGTAGGCAACTCATTGTACCAATCAACATTTGTTCACAATTATCTTAGCTTGAATTTCTTACCTCAAGCTAACAGATATTGCTTGATATCTATACATTTGGGAACACTGTAACATTAGGGCCACTTTTGTAAATACTGAATGATTCATCTATATTGTTCTGTATTTAAAAATTCATTCATTTAAAGAAAAATCAACATCATGTTTACAATTTGAAAGTATGCAATAGTAAAACATAAATTACTTTTAAAACAACCCATCTGCCATAATTTAAAGATATTTTATTACTTTTTACATTATTATATGCTAATTATGCCTTAAATGTATAACCTTTACAATTATAATGACTAAATAATTTGTAAAAATTTATAAAAAAAAAGAAATATCAAGTCAAATTGTATCCCTAAACAACATTATAAGACAACGATTCTTAACAAAATTTTTTATACCTACTATCTTGTTTTATTTATCGAAAATGTTTATCATTTTTATACGTTTTAATATGGAGGACTGAGAACATGAAATACTATGTCAAATTTGTTGTGTTTTCAGTTATTAATATTCTATGGTTACAGTTTCATGCGTCTAATAACGAAACAAACAGACAAGGAATCTTATTTTTTCATATAATTACCAAAAGAAAAAAACACAGTAACATAAAGTGGAACTCAAAACTTTTAGGTCGTTTTCAGAAAAGCAAAAATAGTAGCTATTTGTTTAATTGTCTCTCAGCCCTCCATTTCTTACCATTCGAAGGGCAAGACATTCATGTTTTCAAAAAAAACATTTTACTAAAATTTAAAAAATATATTAAGTTTTTTTTTTAAATTAATTTTTTATTGAAACCTTTTTGGAAGAAGTTGGTTGATAGACTATGTTTCTGAGCACATCGTACCTATTTAACGTGACTCATCTCATTTAACTGAACTGACAAATGTCATTCATGTCAAATGTCAATGTCCCTTGAAAAATTAGCATTTGAAATAAACCCAGCTAATATATTAGTTGGCAGGTATCAAATTAAAGTTACAAAAAATTGCTCACCCCATAGTCACTCCCACCGCTGTCACAGTCGCCTTCCCTGATGCTTGATGAAAGATGCAAGATATCTTCCAAATTCTCAATATACTCAATGGCGTTCTTTAAAATGTCCACCTTAGCCAGTCTCTCTTCAGGATCTCGAGTGGATACTTTTTTTAAGGCTTCATAGGCCTCATTCACTTTTCGGAGTCTCATTCTTTCTCTTATGGTGGCTGCCTGCCTTCTGTTAACAGCCACGGACTTCTTTTTACAGGCTTTGCATGCCCACATGAGACATGTCCGCTGCTGGTTGCTCTGTCCTGGAATGAAGACATGTGGCACGTGTTGATCATCACTGTCAGCAACAGATCTACGAAGATCAACAGGAGCATCCACTTCCGATGCACCGATTGATGGTGACGGTGACACGCTGCAGAGAGATGCCGTAGAGCATGATGCTTTCTCCCCGTCCGATCCTCCATCGCTTTCTGCGTCAATCCGAGCTGATTTCTTAAACTTGGGGCAGAATTTGTCTCCTTCAACTTGAGTTGAAAACATATCTCTGTCAATATTTTCAGACTTGGGGCTTAACGTGCCCTCAACATTTGTAAGTTTGCCTTTGGAATTGTAGCAGTAAGGTTTGAAGATGCTATCGCGAACGAATGCCTTTTTGGTGGATTTTAGAGGATTTTTCTTCGACATTTTTTCGTTGATAGTTTTCCAATTTTCATCTTCTCCCCACATGTCGTTTGGAATATTTTTATCAAGAAACTTCATGTCTGGGATTTGAACTGCCGCGCAAGGCTTTTGAGCCATTGTTATAGCATTTATTGAAAGGTCTTTGGCCTCGCAAAGTGTTAGATCAGGTTTTTGACTTTTTAGTTGAGTATAGGCTAACTTCGTTTCTTCTGTACGTGAAACATCAATGTTTAGTGGAGAATTTTGTAGTTGTTCTTTTTGTGAGTACTTATACTGTCTAGATTGAAAATGACGTCTTGCGCTATGATTAGTGTAACAGTTTTCTTGCCTTATATAAGTTTGATCCATTTCACTACATGACTCATAGTTGTCATTTTCTTCATTGTCCGATACTTGCAATGAGTTATATACCATTGAGGTGCCACTAGAGTGATCGGGAGTAAACTTCCTATTATCAAATTTAAAGATTGTCTGTTGTGATCCTTCCAACTCTGAACTTACACTGTTGGTATTTTTATCTAAATCGGTAGAATACGTGGAAAATCTTTTCACATTAGAAGAAGAATCTGTGTCATTTGAATACACATCAACACTTTTCAAAACTTTAAACTCCGAGTTATGGGATTCGCCTGAAAAAGCAGCGTAATCCATTTTTAATTGATTACAAGAAGAGTTGTTGGCAGGAAGAAGAAAAGTATAGTGCTTTTCGTTCTTTTCTTGATATCTTGTGCAGGATTCAACAGCAGAGTTTGAGGAATGAGAAAACATGTCAACATCAACACATGTCACAGGCATCACGTTTTGAGATTCTTTGGTATTATAATACAAATTAAGCTCATTTTTAGATTTATTACCTGCAGCCAATGAAGAGTTTTCATCTTGCTTTCCTTGGTTAACAGCATAACACGAAAAACCGCTCGATTCAGATGAGAATTGTTTTTTGGGATATGAATAATAAGGCTCATAACATGTGCGTCCATCGTTAGAGAACGCTTCTCTGGTTAAATGGGATTGCCCTAAGTAAAGAGAACGCATACTTCTTGAATATTTCAATTGTTCCTGCAGTACATATGATTCAAAGTCATCTTTAAATGGCGAAGAGTTACCAGATGAAATATTTGATTGGGTGTGGCCTATATCAGACGAACTCGTGTAGTCTGACTGAGGATTAACTGAATGGAGGGCTAGATGCATTCCCTTTCTTAAAGTTTCATTTTGATTCTGCTGCATTGGTGGACTCTGACCACTTGGAGGTGATAGGGGGTGAGACCTGGTAGGCGTATACATATGTGTAGGTTCAGATGCTGCTGACCGCCCTTCGTCATACAGGAAGTTACGCATTTCGGCAACCATAATTTAAAAAACTGCCTTGCATCGATTGTCGAAAAACCTAAAAGTAAAAGCAATGTAATGACAATTGAGTTTTTTTACAACACATTGTAACTAACTTTAAACAAAAAAATGGGCTTTTAAGGTACATTATGATTGAGAAAGTTTTTCGTATAAATCTTAGAAGTAATTTTTATTTAGTGGTCTAACAATCACCTGACAAAATCAGCAGGTACCTATTATTGGAGGCTGGTCTTGTACAATACCCCCCAAAAAAATCAGAACGATGGCTATATCTTCGGTTCTAATTATCGAATAATCTTATGGTTTGCACCAAAGTGTTTTGCTTAAGATTTTCTATATATCTGATGCAATTTTTTTTAAGGGACCGTTTACTAAGTAAAAGTAATGCTATCTTCAAAAATTTCAATACGAACCCTTATTTTTTATCATTTCATTCGATTTAGAATACATCATTTACTCTATATACCAAATTTCAATGCATTATGTTGAAAAACACGTCACTTATGAGCGAAAATGTCTCTACCATTTTTGGAACGATCTTCAGGGAGAATTTCCATAAAACGAAAGGTATTTTTAAAATTCTACTTCACAGAGGGAGAAATCAAACGGTCAATGCGGCGTTTCATGACGTTAAAAAATACAAATAATAGTCTAAAATTGCATAGAAACTACTTGGATTTATAGTGTCATGTTTAAGATTAATACAAAAATAGCAAGTAAACGCAAAGTAACATAATTTATTTACAACATTAAAGATGTGCATTCTTCATTCGAAATAAATAAAATATCGAAAACTGTAATTGCAGAAGCATAACGTATACTACTGATAATTAGAAAATTAATAAATATAAAATGTAGGCATTAGTAAACAGTATTTAGCAAAGCGTGATTATTTGTTTTACAGAAACATTTCACTGTAAACACAAATGTAACATGATCGTTGAAATTATTTATAAAATGAAAAAATCACATAAGTCAGTAAAATTTTTAAAGGATAACATATTGAAATTGCTTAAAAAATGTTGTTTTAAATAAATGGAATTTAATTAAAGTATTTTTTTTAATCAGTAGGCTGTATAGTGCCCCATCGTGATCTGTAACTTGTTGCATCCATCGGGGCAATTAATAGATCAAACTGAATTTGATGTCCAGATCAACCCGTAAGGATTTCCAAGAGTTTTCAGCAGCTCTCCATACTTCTGCAGTTGATTGCACACCGAAAAAATCAATCCTGGCTTTCCATAATGCCCACAAATTTTCCATGAGCGTAATTCCCGAATAAATGACTTGCGATGTTCAAATTCGATGTACGGGGTGGTGGTGGCCATGGGAACTGGTTTTCGTTAAAATCGAGCATGGGCCTAAGCTTGAAATCATGAAAAAATCATGTTTTTCAACTATTGCTAAAAAACGGCTTTAACGATTTTGATTAAAATTTCCGGGTTAGCCTCTTAAGGTCATTCCCACCTCTGGAATTCCCGTAGAAATGAGATACAAGCGTATGAAGTTGAAAAACGAGCGCGTTTAACACAGAGCTCTCTGTCCTTGAGCATCACCCAAAAACGATTGATTTTCTCTTCTTGTTTCATGCCTAAGAAAGGACATTGTAATGAGTAAATACCATCACCATTTTTCCCCCTTTTTTTTTTTTTTTTTTTGCCTTTGTAAAAATTGTTACCAAACACGGTAAATAACACCATACCAAATTTTAATAATGCAATGACCAATATTATAGTGTAATTGAACGTTGTGTTATTTTCAACACCTCTAGTTTACCTTGAATTAATCTTTGATTGTTTTCAAAAGTCGTGTACTATACGGTCCCTTAAAGTGAGCGTTTTTTACATTTTCGCTAAAAAATTGAGAACTAAAAGTCAAAATGGAAAGAAAAAAAATTGGGGGGGGGGGGGTTAGACCATGGTAAATCTAATTAAAGCAAAAAAATATATTCGTTTCCATTCAAAAAAAATTTAAAATTGTTTTATTAATTAATAATTAATTATTAAAAAAGAAATTGATGCAAAAGTTGATTGCTATTTATGTTTGGCCATTTACAAACTATCTTTTGAAAAAAAAATTAATGAAATATATTAATTATTTAAGTATTTATTGCCAAAAAAACAACTTTTTTATTTAACATTAATTTATAATTTTCTTTTTATCATTTAAATTACAAACCATTTATTAGAAAATTACGAATTTTTGTATTTCCCATTTTTTTTAATGCTGAATCCAAATATGAGATAATATTATGAGGTTGCTATTGAACTTTTTAAAGTTTGGTTCTGTTTTAATATGTAGATGACCCCTCATGATAAAAAAAATAAAAAATACATGCAATTATTAAAAACCTTCTACGATTTACAACGGTACCTTTTGTTTGTTATTTCAACAATTAGAGCACAAGATATATCCATCGTTCTGATTTTTTTTTTGGGTAGTGTACTTTGACCAAGGTAAGGAGGGCAAAAGAAATCCAAACTCTAGATATGTTTTTGACTCAAAATATTTTGTGATAAAGCTGTTTGTACCCATGTATATTGTTAACTATTTTTAATTTTTCTTTTATTAAAAAAACCTTCTTAACTACAATGTTATTTTTGTAACAACTCTTAAATTGAACACCATATTTGACTCTCTTTTATTGCATTTAACACGCTTCATGAACCTTAAATATAAAATATCACTACTGCATGTAAAAATAAAACGTTAGGTATGAGAAAAAATGTGTTTAAGGTATATTTTCAAATTGATAAACGAAAATGAAGAATAAATCAGTGGCAAAGAAAGGAATGCGAATTCGTTTCAACTTTCGACTGTTATCACTGCAACCTGTCTCCTTAAAATCTGAGTTTTTACCTAGTCATGATATTATTATAATAACCAGAAATAAGAATTAAAAGAAAAATTGGTTTTGGAGTTTTTCGACCATGCTTGAGGCCAATGAAGATAAAAGTAATATTTTCTATTTATGACTTTTCAAAAATAGTTTTTAATAAAGAGTTAATATTTCGAATATTACGAAGTCAAAATGTGCAAGGCATTTATGTTCGGCCTTTAACAAACTATCAAAGGAAATACTAAAAGTAACAAAATGTATTAATTGAAGAGTAGAAATGGAAAATAGCCTTAAGTACCAAAAAAAATCAAATCTCTCTCTCGTTTTTTTTTTTTTTTTTTTTTTTTCTAATGTAAAAATGTTCTAAAGATCAAGCTAAACAAACTGAAGAACGCCCAAAATGCGAACTCCAGTAGCAATAGTTCAAATTCAATCTGATACTTAGTCATAGCCTTAAGTGTCAATGCGAGTGCTTTTTATTTTTCGGCTCTCCTGAAAATTTTTCGTTTTCCATTTCTAGTCCTCAATTATTAAGTCAACTATATCTCAAAACCGACTATTCTCTCAAACAATAATTCTCTCTCTTTCTCGTTCTCTTTTTTCTGTAATTTTTATTTCACTAATATAAATTATTGAAAAACCAGTAAATATAAATGATGAAAAACGGGTAAATATAAATTATTGAAACACGCCACAGGAATGCGGTTTCCGAGTGAGGCAGTTGGCGTGGTTCGTGCATTGACTTTCCTAATAATTTTTTTTAAGATACTGAATTAAAGTAGGGGATTATGAATACAAAAATGTCAATCATGTTTGTTCTTCAGAAAAGGACCAGAAAGTTTAGTTTCCCATAAATTGACATGCATTTATCTGCTATCCAAAGTAAACTTTTCACATATTATCAAAATTATGTGAAAACATTAATTTCCATTCTTTCTTTCTTTGATTTGATGCTACTTATCACACTGCATCCTAAAATATCAATCACGCAAAAACAAACAAAAAAATAAATTGATCAGACATAGTTTTATTTTCAGTCCTTTAAATATGGAATATCAGACCTCTAAATATTTTCATTCAGTTTTAATATGTAGAGGACCCATTACGAAAAAAAAAAAACTATATGCATCGCATAAAAACTTTCAAATGAGTAAAAATTTTATTATTTTCTTTCCTCCTTTGCCTCAGTATATAATTATTAGAATTACAGTACCAAAAAAAAAGCAAAATGTGACTTTTTGTACGCAATTATTTCTAGGTAATCGCCAATCAAGTCATGTCACAATTAATTAGTACATATATGGTATAAAAATATACTACCATGTAAACAATTTGGATTGCACACAATTGTAATTATTTGTTAGGGAGGATTGACACTTCTTTTTGACCAAAAATTACAGAAAAACAATTAATTGAATAATAAAATAATTTAATTAACATTACATTTTTAATTGTTTTTAAAGCAACTTCAGAAAGAATGCAAAAAGAAATTTCTAGTTGGAGGACATGGTGAGCATAAGCCAAATTACTTTCAAACAAATTACGGCATTCATGAAAAGGAGGATAAAATTTTGTGAGGCTCTGGACTCCATCATTGTACGTGTCTATATTGAGAAGCTTGTAGAACGCGCGCGCCTTATTACACACTTGGAACTCATCCACGACAACTCGATGCATCACTTCAGTCAGAGAAGGATGGTTTTTGATTAGACATCCCTCTCATCCTTCTTCAAAAAGTCAAATCAATATTGTCAAAGGACTCGCAAACTAACTTTTTTGTATCAGCTTCTAGGTATTTCATCAAAAGCAATGGTGGTGAAGACAACTCTGTCGTTTTTCAACCTTTTTTTTCCCTGTCGCTTTACTTCAAATGATATAATTATATTTAGTCTAACACCAAAACACCATCGGCTGTTTAATGGAAATAGAGGCTTTCTTTTACACCTTTCTGGAGGGATACCAATCTCAGGAGTGCTCATATAAGAAGAATTCGAGTTCCTATTAAAGTATAGTTTTTAAGTTACAAATACAATTGAGTACAGTTAACCCTTATATATACCCCCCTTCCATGTACTTTTTAATATATAAATATATAACTTAAATCACATTAGAAACGTTAGAATGGCTTTACTTTATTTTATTTGCAACTTTATTCTCTTGTAGGCAAAAATCAAATAAGCTGTTTTGCTTATTGTTTTTTCTATTAATATAAGAGGAATGTCTTTTAACTTTACTTGACTTAAGCATACATCAGAGACAAATACTTATGTTAAGAGTACTATTATATACGATTAAAGCTTAGTTTGATGAGGCGCACCCTTGAAATAAAATTGTGAGCCTGCTTTTTTCTGTTTTCGTTAAATTAATTTGAAGTAATTGGTCGATAAATCACAATATAATTCATATAATATACAGGACATTTTTCATCAAAGGGACAGTGTGCAGAAGTACTCTTAACATAAAGTCGCTTTCAGAATTTCCCTAACTATGGTGTACTAAGACTCTATAAGTTACAGAAATATAAGATTAGCTTACAAATCATACTACAAGAAAGTGATTGAAAAAATAATGGAAAAAGACAATAATGTAAGATCCAACTAAGATCGTTGTGAAATATCCAGCGAATCAACTGCTGTGGAAATTGTGGATTCGGACAAGCTGTGGATAGAATAGGTGGAGGTCTTAAAGAAATAAAATTAATAAATATCTTCATCAGTTAGACCCAAGCAGGAGAGCGGGACTTAAAGAATGAGACCTTTGCAAGAAGCAAAGAGAGTATATGACCATGGCAAAGAAGAGTAGTTCAAATGTTTGATAACCTACGCACTTATTTATAGAAATCCTACCGAACTTTATGAAATATTCTAGTTCAGGTTACCATTAGTACTTCTAAGTGACGCAATTCGGTGGAATAGTAGGTTCACGAGATTATGTGGCTGTAATTTGAAACGTTTAGCGACCCCCACCAGCAGACGTTTAACAAACGTACGAAGTTAGTCACGCTTTTTTGACACTAAACACCACAACGAAATGTATTTCTATAAGTTATGCGGTTAAATTTTTACGTAATAATAAGGACGTGAATAATGGCGTGACGCTCTCATAAAAAGTTTAAATGACTAGGATTGCATTGAGTACTTATATGAGAAGACTTGGTAGACAACTAGTCTTTTACCAACCAGAGGAAACTAATAAGACAATGCTATCATTATACTAAAACTTGTAATTTCCTTTCAATCATTCGGTTTAAAAATTGTCACTAAGTCTTAAAATAAGTAATTAAATATTTGAGTTTAAATAGCGACATTTAGATTATTTAAAAAATTGAATAATAGAAAATTGCAGAAGCCATTTGCATTTATAAAGAAAGTTCATTACAATAATAGTGCAATTTCTTTAAATTACCAACAAATGTTCTATGATATAATAACAAGGATCCAGTAAAATTAAAATTTTCTCTTTAAAAGTGACATAAGGCACAGAGCCATATGTCATCTAATATAATCATAATGGCTGCAGCATTTTATTTTCCTCTACGATTGAAGAGCCTAGTGGATGAACATGTTAAGTAAATGCATTTTTTAATTTCATGCCGCTTAATCTATATTCATCAACTAAGCTCTTCAATTAGAGGCAGAACCAATCATCATTAATATGACTTTACAGTGTGGTTCAAACGAAAGTGATAATTTTCTGATTTTTAAGTACTGGTTAACTTAGTTCGTTGTTGCCGTTACAAAATAATTCCATCAGAGATTAAAATCGCATTCATGAGTAGCATATTAAGACAGAACCATAATATCTTTATGATGGGCAGTATAGTAAAAATGTTTGATTACGATTTAATAAATCTCTCTCTCTCTCTATTTATTAGGTGATTATTTTGTACTTTTATTACATAAAGCTAAAAAATTTGTTCAAACACTGCAAAATTACC
The DNA here is from genome assembly GCA_963978545.1 of Linyphia triangularis. Lineage (NCBI taxonomy): Eukaryota > Metazoa > Arthropoda > Arachnida > Araneae > Linyphiidae > Linyphia > Linyphia triangularis. The sequence continues at coordinate 35,902,566 of OZ021733.1, forward strand.
TCCTGACATCAACAGAGAGATTTTCAAAAAAACCACAAAAAAAACCCGTTTTTAACCTGATGGACCATCAATTCACCTTTCGCGACTAATGATTCTATTCCTAAGCTCCTAACAAATCCTAGTTTTGGACTGATCAGCAGTCTTCCGACCTATATTTAACAGCAACTTTTGGATCATCATTGAAAACAACATTGAGCTCATATTTTGTCAATCACAACAAGATAATTATTTGCAATCTTTAAAGTTCGCATTTATACGGGAATTTTGAAAAACAAAAGTCACATTTCTTATTAGTTTAAGTATTTTTTGCTCTTAGAACATTTAATGTTAAATTTGTAATTGCAAAGTGGCGTATTTTTGCCTCACCTTGCAATTTTGTCTTTTGAGGAAAGTATTTTTGCAAGGTGCTTCAAAGTTTTGAAACCGCATAATTTTTTAGTAATAAATATTTTGATAACCTACAATATAGTTCACAAAATAAGTACTAAAATTTATTATATTTAAATATAATATGTTTTTTCTTTCTTAAGTACAATTCAACTGAATCTACACTTAACTCTATTATGAAGAGTGTCTCAAAGTTTTGAGGCTCAGTACATATAGAAATTGAAGGAATTATTTTAAGATTAAGTAGTATCTTCGTTCGAATAACCTCTACGGCACTGCTAAGAAAGAATCGAATTTGAAATAATAAAGCTAAGCAGAAACCACATTCTCCATTCACAAAACACGATAAAATGCATTTGAACATAATACAAACAAAACATTTAATAATAATAAATATCGACCAAAATAGCCATTTATCTTTTTCACCAAAATAAAAATATTTCCTTTTCCTCTAAGAGTTCCGTGGTGTAAGAATTTTTGTATCACATCCCTATAACATACTTTAAATTTCAAATGCTAACTGAATAACGAATTTCAAATTCTTATACGTAAATTTTTTAACCAATCCATTATGTATTTCTGGATATTACGAATGACTTTCACTTCAAATGTAAACATTCATAATGAAAATTTCATTAAAATTTAGAGGAATATGAATAATTAATTAGGAAATAGATACATTAGGCATGAAAGTAATTTATGTTCCTTAAGTAAAAGACTTCTCTCATTTTTAAAATTTGTTTTAATAATTCTTTTGTTCACTCTTTGAAGAAGTTTTGACTCTTGGATAATAAATCGTGTTTTTAATCTGTATAACTAGAACTTATATTAACATATTAACAATTATGTTAAAAATGTGTCATGCGTCTCATAAAAAAAACCCCACCTAACAGGTATTTCGGAGTATCAGCTTGACTTTTAGCAAGATTTATTGGGCCCTTAAAGTTTACATATAATAATAAATGTAAAGTTTCTATATATTTCAAATTAACCCAATTAGTTTGGGATTTATTGAGAATATTCTTTAATTTTTAGGATATTAAAAGAGGCGTGATGTACTTAATTTCATAAAAAGTATTTTTTTTTTTTCTTTTAAAGTGTCAAAAACACATGTAACAATCAAAATTGCAACTTCCATATAGTTTTCGTTTTTTCAAAAACCATGTTCTGAGAGCCTTTAAAATATCTTTAAAAGATACATAAATTTATTATTTTACTTTATTTTTGTATCTGAACAACAGTTATCAACATCTAAATTAATATCTCAATTGCAAACATCAATATTTTCTTCGCTTAAAGACATGTCCGAGTCCGTACGCAAAATCCTCTAGATGTTTTTAAACAGTATACATCGCAAGAGTCAAGTTGAAATTTGTGGACCTACGCTTTCAAATTAACAGATTTTTTTTTTCTTTTTCATAATTTTTTGTTTAAAAAGTTTGAATTTTGACTCCCCTTATTGCGACTTCATTTATATTGAAATTTATCGATTCTGAGACGTTCTGATTCGGTTCACTAACTTCCTCTCTGTGTAATTTAACTACATGCTCAGGTGCGTTGCTTTCGAAACAGTTCTTTTTCTTCTATTTTCAAATTTGAAAGGTCGTGTACAAAGCAAACTAAATTAGTTCTTCGGCTTCTTTTTGAGTCTCCTGACAGAATATCAAGTTCCAGTCTAAGACAGTACGTCTTTTTCACGCCATTTCGGCTTTGGATTCCGTCACATTATCCATCATGGTTTTCTCTTTGGTAGATCGTTTGCCATCGGCATAGGAGAATTATACCGAGACTAAAAAAAGGTACATTTTAACACTCGTTTATGAAACAACATCGAATAATAATAGTTATTAAAGACGATAATTTTTGAAATTGAGAAATTTTTAAAAATGCAACTGAATAATTAAAAAAAAAAACATAATTATTATTTATATATATATATCAGTGTATGTCTGTCTGTCTATATATATTTCCACTTTTCTCTGAGTATTTGGGGGTAGAGTACGTAACTCATTCAATACAAAAAATTATGTTGCATAACAATTTGGAATTCAGTTTCATCCTACTACTTTTTAAATGTTGTAAAATATTGTTTTACAACAGTTTTTATTTCGCTTAGTGCAATTGTACCTTACATAGCATTGCTAGTTTGATTAATTAGTTTTAGTAAACTCTAAAAGTCTTACATAATATTAATAAAAACTTTCGACTAAGAATTAAAAGAATAACATCGTAAAATTAATGTAGTAAAACATTTTAGAGTGATATATCGGATTATAATATAGCAATTTGTATCATAATTCATCATGACAGCAGATATTAATGAATTGACGTATGTCTAAGGCTAACTCTCTTGAAGTGAAATATGAATTGTTGAAGAAATTTAATCTCTGATCTATTTCAAATTTCAAAATTTATAAAACAATATATAGCCATCTATCACATTTTTAACAGTGATCGTCACACTTTATTTTCGTTCCATACATCCGATGAAACATTTTCCCAAACCCAAGATCGCGTGAACTTTTACTTTAAAACATTTTTTTTAAGTTGTATTGTTTTATAATGTTAATAAATAATAATGAAAGCTAATCAAATAAATGTGAAGATAAAATAAATCAAGAGTATTTTACAATTAACATTTGAAGCACTAAGAGGGTGAATCAAAAAATAACTTTTGAAATATTGGATCTTAAAGTTTTCATTTTGTATTCTTTTGTAGGTAATATACCTTCTTTATAAGACAAAATATCGGTCGCTAAGGTCACGAATCAGGGTAACTTTCAGAAGTTAGCCTAATACATAGTATCTTCATCCATTGGGAAAACTCCGAATGTAAAAAAAAAAAAAATGCGTACACCCTTCCTTCACTTAGTCCTTCATTTATAAAAGGGTAGTTCGAAAAAAACAATGAAAAGACAACATAAATTCTACGCATTCAAAACTCTATTTTTCATTATGTTACAAGCAATTTGAATTTGTTTTTTAAATTGTTGAGTGTTCTTTATATGTAGAATTGGTATTTTAATGCGTGTAAGTGGCTGGTAAAAATAAGAGCACATGCCTTGATGGTTGATGAAAATTTTAATTTTCAAAAGGATATTGATTGAAACTTAAATATATTTTATTTAATTAAGGGATAACATTGATTTGAACAATTTACATACCCAATTAGTTTGTATTATATTAAGAAACTGCTGCAAATAGTTAGAGTATAAGTTAACGACAAGCTGAGGCAGTGGAAGACAGTCGTTCAAAAAGAATTTCTTACGTTTTTAGACAACTAATTTTTAAAAGAATCAACCTTATCCATTGTTTACAATGAATATTTACAATGAAAATACTTAATACTAAGTTTTATATGATCTAGTTTGAGTGTAATAATTTTCAGAATGTTTATACAACCACCACAGTTTAAAATGAAGATACGAAAATAAGTTTACTATACAAATTAATTTCTGTGCAATGATTATCACAATACTAATATAAAAGAGATATAATTTCCTGTCATGATCGCTCATTTTTTTTTTTTTTTTTGACAAAATAGTACAGATTTAAATAAAATTTTTAATCATTACCTTATCCATATACAATATATATTTAGAAATAATATTATATTCTGCTGTATGAAATTATTATATTATTTTTATTAAACTTTGTTATTAGCACAAAGTAATGTGTATAAAAGAAATTCAACTTAAATGAATATTTGAAGTAGGTTTCAAGAATCAGTATTGCATATTCAAGCTGGCACTTATAGAAACTATTTTACAAATTATAAAATTTGAAACGTGCTTTAAAACTGAAAAGAGACTTCTTAATTTTAAGCTCACTTATATGTGTAATTTGACTGCCCATGGTACACGGTTCATAGGTGGTGCACGAAAAAGTCAAAAGTGGACCATGGAACTACTAAAATTTGAGTAGTAAATCATTAACAATGCAAAAGTTTGAGAAATAGCGTCTGAGGTGTCTTTAAGGCATATCATTTGAAAATTTCTCTTTTTGAATTTCTACATCTTAAACTTTATGAGCTGAACTTGTATTGATCTTGCTTGTCCAACTATCCAATTGGAGTGTTTTTATCATTGAAAAAATTTCGCATTTTGTTGCGAAAGACAATCACATTTTCATTTTATTCTTCATGTGAATGACACATGATCTGGTAATCAGAATAAGTAGTGTAAATAAAGTGAACAATAATTCATTTTAACTAATACATAAATTTTTTTAAAAAGTTATTTAATAATCAGGTGAAGAGGGGATGCGAAGAATGGTCGAAATAGGTATGCAATAACGTAGAGGCCAGTGGTTACATTAATGATGTGAACCACTGGCTTATATTTAAGGAGTATAAGTTTCTAAATTCACACAATTGGGCCAATTTTTTAAAAAACATCGTGATTTACTATCAATTAAAATTTATAAATTTTACAACCAACTTCAAACGAACACAGCTAGAATAATATTTTTATAGGAATAGTTTTATTAAAATCGTAACATTATGAATATTAAATGAAGAAGTTACAGAGTATCATTGAAACACTCCAAATGATCTTAATTCCAATCTACTTTCAAACATCAATGAAAAATAATATACATTAAAACACAACAAAATTTAAATGATTAATTACAAAATCTCAATTTACCTAATCCATAAATCAAAGCTTCACGAATATAAAACACCATACGTTTAGGACTAAATTAACAGAAAAATTAGTTTAACAGGAAATAGTTCTCACCTTAAAAAAAGATAATCCTTTATAATAAATCCCGATTTGTACTTTTAAAGCAAAATAGCTTACCTGCACGATAAAACGTATTGCATAACTAAAACAAATAGAAGCATGCTCTCACCTTTATAAAACTAACTCGTTTCTTCGAAATAAGGAACTCCAGTAGCCATAATCCATCAATTGATCAGATGATCGGAAACTAGATATCGCGCTTTAAAACTAAATGAATCGCAACATAATCACTTTGAAAAACAACTTAGAACCTGAAGAGATGAAACTGAAGAAACGATGGGGAAGTTGGAATGAGCAAATTTACGCGGGATCTGATAGTTCGGTGTGGGGTGTACTAACGACAGAGCATGCGCGCAGCGAGGAAGATGCTGATTGGAAAGAAGGGTTGCCATGGACCAAAATTTCGTATGATTCCAGCATCCAGGATGCTGGGATAATCCTCAACATACCACCCGCAAACCCAATATAACTTCAATCACACCATTTAACAAAGCCTTTTGTAAACATAATTTACGACTGACAGGGACAAATTCCAACATGGGCAGATGGGTATATGCCTGAGGCCAACTTTTAATTATAAACTTCTTTATTATTACTTATGCTACAAACATTTAATAACAATTACAACGATTTTTACCCCCAGACCTTAGAGAAGAAAAAAAAGAGTCGAAAGATATCAAAACTTAATATTGTTTTATATATATATATATATATATTATATATATATATATATATATATATATATATATATATATATATATAATTTATATGTTAGCTCAAATTTTCGTAACAAGCGGACTTAATCCGTACTTTTCTCTTTGTCTTCAATTATCTTGTCGCGCCTCATTTTAAAAGCCTGTTTGAAATATTTAAAATAGCATCTAGCTTTTACAATAACGCCGTTTATTCGTAACAGAATATCATGCAATATTATGAATTTTATAATAATGGAAAATCCCGATTTGTGAGCAATGCACAGGCACACCAATAATAACGCAATTGATTGAAATGAGCGAACCCATAAACATTTATTGATATTTTCTATCAAGATACACATGTATAATGTTTTCTTTAAAAAAACCTTTAAACATTCAAAATATTTTTAAATAAAGTTAAGAGAAAACAAGTTACTAAATGTTAATTTTTATTGTAACAAATGTATAAAGATGATAATTTTTACAATGTGCAATGATAGTAAATTACTTGTTTTTAAATGCCCCTTTCACTTGCTTGGAACATCTGTAATATCAAAAATGTCTGGCTTACTGAGAAACATTTTTTTTTATTTGTAGGCCACATAATGATACCTTGGATGGAGATATTATTGATCGATGCCGAAAATACCAAATATTAAAATTTGACATCCGTTAAATGAATTTGAAGAATCCTAAAGCTTACATGTGGATTGTAAAATTATTAAAAGGCCCATTGAAAATGTGTGTTGTGCGTCTTTTATAGTAAACTCAAATTCGCCATCGAAGACGTTTGCGTCGTACTCTATTGATAGTTGAGGAGAAATTTTCCCCTTGAAAAACGTCATGGAAGGCACCTTTGCTCCCTCTATCCCTTCAAACAGAAACCAGTATAACGATGTTTCGGTGCAGTTTAGTCCTCGTGTAAATCTTGTGACAAAAAATACTCAATGCATACACAAATCTATTGAAGATTCACCAGTTAAATCTCTTAAAAATATATTTAGTCGGGTTTTTTAGGATGTGGAACGTCTTGCTTTTTAAGCAACTTTGCATGATATAGTGTTTTCAAAGTTGTACACTAAAAAAAATATATATATATATATAAATAATATACATATATATTTAGTTTATGAAATGAAATGGAACAAAGCGATCAGCAGGGAAATAAATACCAGTAGTAGTTCGGTTATGTCGGACAGCACTCAGTATGTCTCTCAATAGAAGATCCTCGAAAGAATCAGATTTCAAACAAACCTTCGTGGGATTCTTGCCCTTAAAGAACTGGGAGACACCAGTAGTTGCTATATAACTTTTTTTAAAAAACTATTTCTATACTCCGTTTCCACTGTGTAACAAAACTGGTTATGTTATAGAACTTTGTTCGTCAATTCTTCAATGAAAATTTACAATAAAAATTATACAAAGTTGTACAAACATATTTTTGTGGCATTAGATAATTTGTTTTACTTTGTTGCATGTTTTCCAACGAACTAGAGGCAGTAAGATGAAAATCAGGTTAAAGCGTTTTCTCTTTCATAACAAAAGAGTCCTAAAATGTTCAGAAATCTTCTACAGTTTTGTTCAAAAATTGTTGTAGGATATTTTAACTTTTTGTGGCATAATTGAAGCTATGAATACGAAATTATGCCATCTTTCCATCATACCACAAATTGCAATCTGTGCAACAATAATTTTGAAAATGGAGGAGAAAAGGGGAGGGGTGATAATGTGGTAGAAATGTAAACAACTTGAGTTATAACAGCAACCGACCCTAAAAGGATGCTTCTACACACCTTTCTATCGCAATACATCAGGTGCAGATAAAGCTCGTACAATTTGATGAATGAAATCTCTCCCAATTAATATTGCAAATTGCAAACATATCATTACAAAATTCCTGCCAATTTGGAATTGTTGTTTTAAACAAAATTTTTACCAACTTGTCAAGTTTAACGACAAATTTATTGAAAAAAACTTGTTAGGAAAATAGTTTCGAAATAGTTGACAAACGGTTTTACAATTATTAATAAAACAAGTTTCAGCAAAAAAAGTTTAAACTAGTAAAATCTAACTTTTTTAAAATTTTCATGAATAAAACAATTTAGTACATACTACACAGAATTCGTGCATATTTCTGAACACCCTTCCAAAACGTTTGTACCCAAAACAATTTCGCGATGTTAATTACTTGTTCCGTAATAATAGGCAACATATTGAGGCGCGAGATGAAAACAGCATTATTTTTTTTTAAATGAATATTTCCTTGTCCAAGAGCTACACGTGAGCCACACTGCAACGGAACTTTCTAAAGTGTAAACTAAAAATATAATCTGAGTTTCAAAAGAAAACCACCCCGTGTTTGAGTCTCGAAGGGGACAGTGCCCAAATTTCAACCTTATTGATCAGCAGGTAGTTTTTAATAGCAGACAAATTTTCAAATCTTTCCTGGGATTTAATGATAAATTATTTGATAAATTAATTATGATACATGTTCCAATGTAGGTTATTTTGGAAAACTATATCGTAATGAATGATTGCGTATGCGTGCGGGTAAAAAAGTTAATTAAATTTGAACACATAAACTTTATATTAGAAAAATTTTGCATAAATTATTTTATTGCTGAAAAAGTGAATTTATGATCTTGTTAAAAAAAATCCTCGGAGGGGTTTCCAATCCACGGAGAAGTGGTCTATTATATTCTAATGGGTAGTTCCGTAATAATAAGCCATAACTTTTGGATACTTTTAGCCCGAACATCCTGTATATATTTTTAATACTTCCCCCAAAATTTTATACTATTGATTTTTTACTGTTTTAGAATCGTAAGTTTTCGAACTCATATTTATATTGTATAAATGTACCTTAAGTATTATTTCATAAACAATTAAATGTAAGTATATACACATTTCATGAAAAAAATGTATTTTAAGTAAACTATTCAATATTTTTCTTTTCGACAAAAGTACCTTTTATAAGGCATTGACGCAGAAGATAAAATGTGCAAATAATTTGGACCAACTTTTGGGATGATATATTCTACTGTGTGCCGCTTAATAATTTACCAATTAATTCCTCACTATCTCACACATTCATCGTCACTTTGTCTTCTAGCTGCGCTGTTAAAATTTGCGTAATTTACAAATTAATAAAACGAGGATTCATAATTTTTTCTACCAATATCACTCTCGAGCTAAATAATATCAATCATCTTTAGCGTCAGTCTCAGTAGCAGTCGCCAAGCAGCAAAAAAAGCAAAACAAAATATTCAGATCGAAATCTTTCTTCAACAACATAGAGGTCTGGTTGCAGTCACCCTTCACGCAATACGAGGATGGATTTGGTTTCAGATGAGGAACTAGCTGCTATGAAGATACACGTCTTCCGGTCGTTAAATCCGTTTTTGTTAGAGTTTTTAGGCCAAGATATACTTGTCTGATATTCAATTGTACAACCGTGAGACCGTTTGGACCGGGCATATTTTGTAGCAGTATTACCTTCTGGTGCAGCAAATTCGACCGGCAAATGTAGTATTTTGTTATGTCGAGGGTTTATAGAATATATTCAAACGTATCAAATTCATTTTTTTTATTTTTATTTTCCGAGTCTTCGATATTCTTGGACGCAACTTAACTAGTTTTATTGCAATACACATGTGAATAGAAAAATATCTTCCCCTAACCTCAGTAGCACAAATACCCTGGCCAATATCTCTTGAAATTAACCAATCCCGATGTGAACCGTTGTAGATTGGCCGTTTTTTCGGATCTTGGCCGTCAATCTCGCCAAATGCTGGATAAAATCTACTGATAGTTTTTAAATGTTGGTGCACAGTTTTAAAATTGAAAGACAATTTTTATAAGAAAGAACGAAGGGCTAAAAATAAGTTTTAAGATGTTTTTGATGTGTTTATTTTTCAAAAAAAATCTCGTATTTTGAAACGATGCTCGAGTTTCGGACAGAATTGGACAATCTTTCAAAACCCTTGCTTTCGACAATTGTCAATTCTGCTGTGCTACCTGGAAATTTTCAAGTGAAAATACCGATATGGTCCCATAATATCGATACAGGGAAAACGCAAAACTTCCTAGAGATTTTCTGAAAACGTACAAAATTGTCTTTGGCCTGTTTGTTCTATCAGCCCTTTATATAGTAATGGGTTTAAGTTCCGTAACTAAAGATTTTTCTTTGAGGAAAGTTAGTTGCATGTATTGGATTTAGCATTCCTCAAACACTTCGCGAGGATCATACTGTGTCGAAGCCGACCAAACGGTATAGTGGTTAGCGTGCTGGCTTCTAGACCGCGAGGTTGCGGGTTCGAGTCCCGTGTTGGCATGGATGTTTGTAAATGTATGTTGGTTTGTTAAATGACGAAATGTTTCGGCGCATTATAGCCCTCGTGTTGCTGACGGCGCCAGATAATCTGAATACAACCAACCATACTGTGTCGAAATATCATTACAACGTATAGATTACTAACAATGTTGATTTCTAGAAGGAATTGCGTTCCAATGGAAGGTTTTTCAAATGAAGAACGACACTCACTCACCCCTCTAATTAGTAAAAAAAAATCCTTCAGCTAGCCTGACAATTGACTCGTCGCGTCGCATTAAATGACTCTCAAGCACTTGTCTGTATTGTTCAATTATCACAGTTCCATCCAAGAATACTGATTAAGCAATGACAATGCAGAATAGGGCACACCTCATTGTAGCGTGCTGTGGGTGCATACTAGCATCAACTGCAACATAGGGATCCCAATATTCACCAGTTTTGAAGGTTGCTAAAACCATCAAGCCAAAAATGAGCCTCATATCTGAAAACCAAATAACAAGGTCTTCTGCGGCATAGAAAAAATATAAACAAACATGTTTATGAAAAAGCAGTAATGTCATGCTCAATACGCAAAATGTCTATACCATTCTAATTGATGAAATAAATATAGAAAAGTATCGTTGTAATTCATAGAAGTTTTTTAATAATTGTAATTTCAAAAGGGGTCATCTACGTATTAAAACTAAACCAAATTTTTTAAAGTTCAATAGCAACCCTATAATATTATACAATATTTAGATTTAACGTCCAACGAAACTTCAAAATAACAAATTTCATAATTTTTCATTCAGAGGATGGCAATTTAAATTATGGCATTGAAATAACAAATTCCTCATAAATCGTTTAAAAGAAATATAGTTTTTTTATCCATAAATTGCTAAATAATTCATATATTTTAGTAATTGCTTTATTTCAAACGATATTTTGTTAATGGGGAAACATAAATAGCATGCAACTTTTTTTGCATTAAACAGTTTTTTAATGATCCATTAGTAATTGATATACAAATTTAAATAGAAACATAATTCTTTTTTTAAACTTTCATTAGATTTATCAAGCTGGACGCCCCCCCCCCCCCCCCATCCCTGCATTTTTGTTCTATCCACTGCAACTTTTGTATTTAACACTTTTACATCTTCCAATACAAATGTTCTAGCAAATTAGGTAATCCTAAAAAGCATTCAAAATAAGCTATTAGTAACCCTAAATACGAAATTACTAAGTAGTGTGGTGTGTTATGTAGATCAATAGTGTTTTTTATTTCGTCATTTAACCAAACATTACAGTACCACTTGATGGCGCCTTTTTTTGTATGCCGAAAATGAAAATCGGAAAATACGTACTTTCAAACATTTTCAAATGACACTCAATCTTCTAGCAATATCAACAATTCATTGAAATCAATAAAATGAACAGTTAATAACATCTATAAATGTGAGTTAGGTCTAAAAATTGTAAATAACATAAATCCTGTTATCAATCAGATTATCGAAACCCACTGTCGTTGTAAAGACATGTTCGATATCGCAGTGTTGAAAAATATTGCTGGTTGGTTGTTTTCAGATTATCTGGCTCCGTCAGCAACACGAGGGCTATAATGCGCCGAAACATTCGTCATTAGACAAGCCATCATACATTTACAAACACCCATGCCTAACACGGGACTCGAACCCGAAACCTCGCGGTCTAGAAGCTAGCATGCTAACCACTATACCGTTTGGTCGGCACTGAGTAGTTTAGGAATAGTAACTGTGACAACAAGACAACAATACGTCTTGCCGATTAAATATATATGTATATATATATATACAGGGTGGTTATAATTAAAGTTTTTAACCCTGTTTAGAACCTACGTAGAGTTCGTTCTAATGAACAGAATTCTACAATAAAAAATTGTAGTCCCAGTTTTGAAAACCAAGTTAAAAACTGGCACATAAATATAAAAAACCACAAATTGAAAACACAAATTTTTATTTAATTACAGCATATGTTCTATGTGCTTTCCATTTACGTCAAGCCCATTCTCGAGGCACGTTCAACAGTTGCTCGAAAGGTTTCTCGATGAATTGCAGCAACATGCCAACATGGCGTGTTTATTGCTTTCAATTCAGGCAGAGTCCCTATGCTTCCTCTATTCACACAATCTTTCAGAAATCCCCACAACTAGAAAACAGGGATATAAGACAGGAGAGCGAGGAGGCCAGACAGTCGAAAAACTTTTCAAAATTACCCGATCATCTCCAAAGAGGGCATGAAGTAATGCCGTCACAGGTCGGTTTTTATACCCCTCTAAATTTGCATACCGTTCTTTCTTGTACATGAAAATTGCCATCTATCGATTGAAATATGGACCATTATTTTTAAAAAGGGAAGGTATGCAAATTTGGAATGGTTTGAACAGCTACTAGTTACTGCAATAAAATCAGTCTGCATCATGACATTAAAAAAGAAAGAACGGGCCTTACTGGTGAAGTTATTTTATCAGAATGGCGGTAATTTGTCAACTGCGCTGCGAGACTATGGATGCTTGAAAGGACTACGAAAAGAGCCTATGTCGCGGCAAGCTTTGAAGATGATTATTAAATTTAAAGAGACTGGAGAGTTGGGTGTGCTGAAAAGAAGAGGACGGAAACGGGTTTCAAATGAAACTGTGGAGGAAGTCACTCTTACCGAGGTTGAAAGAACCTCCGTTAACCAATGTTCTTCAACAAGTGCTCGAGCGGTGTCGCGTGATTTGTGTATCCCTTGGTCTGCAGTTAGAAAGATTCTTCGATCCATTGTAAAATGGTATCCATATAAGATCCATGTTATGCAACAACTGAAACCTGCTGACTCGGGTAAGCGCACTCAATTTTGTAGAATTTTTTGGTCCAGAATAATCATTGATAATGCATGGCCTATGAACATTTTATGGTCGGACGAGGCGCATTTTACACTAGATGGTGCCATGAATACTCAGAACTGTCGAATATGAGGTACGGCAAAACCTAATGTTGTGCACGAACAGTCTTTGCATTATGATTACATTACTGTATGGTTTGGTTTTTCTTCTGAATTCATTCTTGGTCCCTTTTCTTTGAGAAGAGCATGCCTCTTGGCCCTCAAAGGTGTTCTATTACGGTGGCCCACTATTGCAAGATTCTTCGGCAGCAAGTAATTCAAGCTCTATAAGAAGGAGAATGTTTAGAAACTATTGTCTTTATGCAAGATGGTGCACCACCTCACATTGCAGGATCAGAGACAACACTACTTCGTGCCCTCTTTGGAGATTCTCGGGTTATTTCGATAAGTTTTTTGACTGCCTGGCCTCCTCGTTCTCCGGACTTAAATCCCTGTGATTTCTGGTTGTGGGGATTTCTGAAAGATGGTGTATGTAGGGAACATACGGACTTTGCCTAAATTGAAAGCAAACATAACGCATTATGTTGCTGCAATTAATCGAGAAACCCTTCGCGTTAGTGTTAAACACGCTATAACAAGCTTCGAGCATGTGCTTGACGTAAATGGAACTTGGACGTATATATATATATATATATATATATATATATATATATATATATATATATATATATATATATATATATATATATATATATATATATATATATAAATTTCCTTTTCTGAAAGACAATTAAGCATAGGTTGTTTGGTTACCTATATTGACTTGATAAACTTGTAAAAGAAACAGCTTATCATCCTCATCATGTGTTAATAAGTTATTAAATTCTTGTATTAGCTGTACACCTCTTTACGCAGCATCGTTTATCACTTTAAGGGCTCTGTCTACTTTGGATGGATGAAAAAAACGCTATTTTTATTAATTTGTATAAAACTTGTTAGGCTTAACAAAAACATTCGTAAATTACAAAAAATAAATTATTATTGATTTTAACCACTTTTTTAGTGTGTCCTCAAAAGTTTGCGCAGTTGAAAAAATCTCAGAAACTACTGAATTAGTCCTTATGAAATTTTTAGCATATGTTCTGTACACTTATCGCTATATCTCGTACTAGAATTATTGCAAAATTCGAATTTTTACTTTTTTTTTTTTGCCATGTTAAAAAAACGCGTTTTCTTTTTCGCTATTTAGTTATTTTTGCATATAAATTAAAATTAGAGGTGTAGGATGTAGATGCTGTCACACTAAGCCTAAAACCATTAAATTTTTTTGGTTTCAGATGGGATAGTCAGAATTTTTTAACAGAACCCACTTGCCTACGTTTTGAGGACTCTTATTTATGTGGCATTTTCACACTAAAAAAGTGGTAGAAGTCAATAATTTTTTTTGGAGTAATTTAAGAATGTTTTTGTTAAGCCTAACAAGTTTTATATCAATAAACATAACAGTATTCTTAAAAAGGAAATTAATAAAAATAGCTTTTTTTTTTTCATGCATCCTAAGTAGACAGACCCCTTAAGTTCTTAACTTTGTTCCCATTTGTGTAGGGGATATTATTCTCCCATTCTTCAGGTGAAATAGATACAAAAGGTTCACAAATTTTAAAATATCAAGAGTTCTTTTTGTTACAAAATATCCAAGACTGACATCATCTTTCAACATTTTTAATAGCTCGTACCCTCTTACATTTCTCGAATCTCTTAAGTTATTCATACCTACAATATTTTTTAATTTTTCTTTTGTTGGAACTCTATCTGAATACATGGTCAAATTAAAAATTTCATATGAAAGATACGATATGAGATTTTTCAAAACTTTTCTAGCCTGCAATTCTAATTTTATAATCGATTATTCAATTTCAGATCACCTCCAGAAGCAAGTGGGGCTTCTATTCATGCTTTGCTTTACAAAAAAGCACTAAACTGTTCAAATCGCTGGAGCTGCATTTCTTCTCTCTATGGGTGCGTTCGTAAACGTATTTTTTTTTTGGTCACGATAACTGGGTAAACTAGAATCGGATTAAATGGTCGAGTCAGTTATCGGTGTATTTTACGAACATCCAGTTAAGAAGATCGTCGTCTGCTATTTGTTTACATTTGTCATGATTTTCGGAAGCGAGTTTTAATTGTGCAAAAGTGCACTTTTAAAGAAAAAATGAAGGAATTTTTCGTTTTTTTGACTGCCTCATGTTCAAATACATAATTCGCATGAAGATTATTTAATTTATATAAATTAAAATACTATTTTTTGTATATAAATATCACCTATTACGATGTACAAAAATACTGATTACTTTTTAGAATATATCAAACTGTTTTAACATCATATAAATAAAAAATTTGTATTTAGAACTAAATTCAAAACTTGTTAAGTTTATGCACTATTGATGATTTAGAGTGAGTAAGCTAAAATATGTGTTACTACATTGAATGATAAAGGATGAACACAAATAAAAATAAGATATTAAAATGAATGTTGAAACCATATTGCAACCAAAAAAGAAAGATGATTTCAATTAAACTGAACTCTAAAGACATGAAATATTTCACTTTAAAAAGTTTGGAAAAGATTTTGCTATGCAGTAATAATCAGAAAGGGATAAAATTAAAAAAAAAAAAAAAATTAAAAATGGTCTTTAGCATATTAAAAATTCTGTTTGTAATATTTATTAGTACTTCTTTACTAATGCAACTGTATACTTGGGAATCACCAAATTTAGAGGGAATATCAATCCCGATACCAGTAGTATGTTTGGAACAAAAGCAGTATAGGACCCCCATTGAGGATTTTTTATGAGTTGAATTGGCGGTGTTGGAGCTTTTTTCAATTTCTGGGTATCCCTATATGGTTGTTTGTTTGGATGAATTATCACACAATTAGGCAATTTTTATCTGGTACACATCTAATAGAAGAATACCAATATTATTTAATCTAAGCTGCATTTACCTCTTTTAAGAATTTTGTTTGCACTCTACTTCCAATTTTTAATATTATTGTTGCTAATTGCTAAACTGTAATTTATTTTGTTTACATTGCACTTTCCATTTCTTATATTATGCAAGTTACATACTCCACTGTCAACATCTTTGCCTTGACGCTTAATTTTAGTCGCAAAGGGGAAAAAAAAGTCGACAATGGGATCCTATACAGCTTATGTGCTTTATTCTAATATTCAAGATGATGGCAATAGTGAATTATGATTTTTCAAAGAGCGAGGACACCTGAATAGTGATCTTTTGGAGGCAAAACACTTCTATAATAGTGTGTGGATATTCTGTACAAAACACTAAAAAAAATTTTGCTAGCCTGCCACTTAAAACCATGCCTTAAATCAAGGTAAACAAAGTGACAACTTCACCAATGTCAGTTGCATTAGTACACAAGTACGTATCTTTTTAATTGTTCGCCTCGAAAAAATTCTTGGCTGCATAGAAGGGCTTTTTTTTACCGTCACACCTTGGATTGTGTTTTTCAGCCTTTAATAATATGTTCCAATTTACACTGTAAAATACCTCTGCTTGGCTGAAAAATAAAATTTAAAGGGGGAAGGGGGGGGGGGGGGTCAAACCCAAATTTTTTTTTAAGGCTATCGATATCTTGCCCAGAAATGATCTTTAACGGATACCGAAGACAATTATTTCCCATGCATCCACAAACAAGCTTATGTAGTGCTAGAATTGTTACCATGCATGAATAACAAATAAGTAGTAAATTTAAATTTTTATGAGGAAGATAAATGTAATGTTGTTACTTTTCTGTTAAAGGGGGCCGTTGGCAATATCCAAGTACAGCACGGATTCTACACGAAGAATTGTTTACATATAACTGAGCCAAATTATGGCAACCATAGGCAGTTCACTTGTTACTCAAAAATGGAAGAATCTGTACCGTACTTGGATATTGCCAACGGCCCTCTTTAGTGGAAAAGTACCATAATTTCAATAATTGAAAAATTAACAGAAAACTTTGATTTTCATTTTGAATTTATAAACTGGAACCTTAAAATTCAATTGGGTTTAAGTTATTTCAATATACCATCTACAATTGACATTTATCGAGTTGCAATAAACATTTGCAAACAATTTTTTTTATTTTGTATCACATAGTTACAATTGGCCTTTAATAATCCAAGTCTTTTGTAATTTTCTGAAAGCAGATTGTATTTTTTAACCAATAATTTAGTATCTAAATCTTATCCAGATTTTTGAAAATCTTAATTTTTTTCTAATAAATTGTACATTTTAATTGCAAACTAAAATCATGATTTGTATCATCTAACAGAGCAACACTATTATTCTACCATTTGTGCCTGCAACTTTATTATCTGCCTTTTTTCAGAATTGGCATGTTTAATTATAGACTGTAGAAACATGTAAAAAGTGTATTTTAAAGTTCAAAAAATTGTTCCAAAATTTCATATTTACTACATGGCATTCTTATACATAAAAATGGTAACGAGCAAAAGTTCAATATTTTGCTTATACTATTTCTAACAATGAAGGGCGGATACAGAGTTTTACTGAGGGGGGGGGGGGGGGGCTGTTGAATAACTTATTAAATTTTGTGGCTCTTAAGTTATACTACCATACCCATGGAATAACTTAACTTTGATTATACAGAATATGTTACAAAGAGGTAAAAAGTCTCAATAACATAAAGGCGACATAATGGTTGGCTACGTGTGAATTTACGACAATAAATTTGAGATGTCTACAACTATTTGATTCAAGTTAAATTATTGTTAAATATGATAGACAGATCTAACAACAAATACATATAAACATTTTGAAACTATAATTTGCTTTGATGTCTTTCTTTGTCCTCGGCTTTTTCATCTCCATTTTTTGGGATGAGAACATTTATATTAAAAAAATATTCAATGCAGATTTGTTAAATCTTGATTAATTTTATCCAAAGTCTGAGAGCAGCGCACGTTAAAACATGAGCAGTCCATGTAAAATGGAGTGAGCAATCGGTGAATCCACCAATGCTAATAATAATGGTATTTGTATTTTAAGGTTTTTTTTAATATTAATTTAGAATTGTTTTATATAACTCATTATGAGAGTTATTTACAAATTAACTATTTTAAGATTTTACATTGACGGACAAAACCTGAGTTGCTTTGCAGTTAATGTAATTTAAACAGTATTTTTTTTTCTTTTACACCTACTAATAGCGTACATAATTGCCTTTTTAAATCATCATTTTCCAACATGGACGTTATTTATTTAAAACAGGCTTTTGCAGAAAATTTTAAATTGTTTATCATACTAAATGCTGTCTAAAATAAAATTTGATATCACAAACAATTATTTTGTCTTATGTATCGCATGTTGACATAGCATGCGCATTTTCCAAATATCATCACTTAGGTGTTCATTGTCAAAAAAAAAAAAAAAAAACATTTTCAAAAAGTTAAAATTATGATCTGCGTAGCTTAATTTAAACTATTTTTCATACATTTCCATTTGATTCAAATGTATATTGCCATATTTATTCTTTGAAATATTTGCTATTATATTTTGTTAACATTAATCCACCCATTTTCTTTTGAAACACAGCAGCAATTGCATCAAATATTCTGTTGGCCCACCTGATGGCTGTGTGGTTAATACTCTGGCCTTGCATGCTAAAGTTGCTGGATTCGAACCCCGGATTAAGCATGAATGTTCGTTATGGTTCTGAATCCACGTTAAGCTGTAAGCCTTGGCCTAATTAGCCATCATTGTGCGTAAAAATAGGTTGATTGTATAAAAAAAACCTATGCATAGAATTGTAAATTACTTACGATTAATAAACATATGTATGTTGAATAAATATTCTATTATTTTCTTTGCACATAGTTATACACATCCACTCATGAAAAAAATTCTGGCTATGTTCATGATCAATTACATAGAAGTAATAATAAAAAAGTGTTAGCTGTGTTGGAAAATGGATATTTTCATGAAATTAATTACATTCAAATTCCACACAAGCCATGTCCAACAACTTTAATACAAATTAAATTATGCTAAAAACCAGAACCTGTATTAAATGGATCTAATATAACATTATAAAAAATTGAATCTGAAAGTTTTGTCTAATAAATGCATTTTTATCTACATTTAAGATTTTAAGACATTTTCAAATCTTCAGTGTTTACAAAATTGAAATAAGTTTTAAAGAATTAAATGTAACTCAACATTAATTGAGTAGCAGCTTGTTTAAAGGAGGCAGCAAACATATTAAAATTTGTTCCAGGTTAGTATATATAAAAGCAAACTTGGAATCAGTATCCGATATAATGTGCTCGATCTGTACAGAAATAATTTGCGTATAAAAATTTCCACAATTTTTACGTTAGTTTCAACACAATAACGAATTCAGTTTTAGTTACAAGATTTAAAAATATAGAATTAGCAGTATTATCGTAGTAATTTATTATCAAAAGGCTGAAGAAGTTTGTGTATATAAATGCAAATGATAAAAATATATGATAAACAACTATATTTTATTGGAACCAATTCTCAAAACTCGTGCAAATCAATAAAATTAAGAAAAAACACAATAACAAACTAATGTAATAATTTCCGCACCAAATCAAAACATTCGGAAACCCTACAAATTTACAAGTCCAAACCCAAATAAAGTATTTTTAGTGGGAAGGGAGGGGGGAAACACCAGCTTAAACGAAATAAACCGAAACTGATCCAGCTTCTACCTTCGTTAAGAAAGTTCGATAACCAACTAAACCAGTTAAAAAAAATCGAGTTTACGAACGGACAGTTACAAAACCAGTTAAGATTACGAACGCTTAGTTACACGGTTTTTCCTCAGGCTACATAACTCACTTTTCCAGTTCGAGTTTACGAACGCACCCTATTAATTATACAGAAAATCTCTTGCTGATCTCTGAACAGAAAGATTTTAAAACATACAGGAGTTTAGCCATTCAACGTGCGTGATGAATTGCACCCAGTGCTCACCAATGAATTTTCTCCTGTAGATTGCCCAAAACATTTTATGTCAACTCGATTACTTTTCTATAATTATCTCTAATTATCATAGATTTATTCACAGTTAAAAGAAATGCTACAGTTGAAACTCTTAAACTTTTTCGAGTCTTCTTTCAGTTCTAAAAACTGAAAGTTTATTTGTGCAATTCTTTTCAAACAGTTAAATGTCTGTTGTTAAAGAGGGAAACCTTTGGGAAACATAGCACAACTTAAATAACTTTGTTCTTAATCGTAAATAAATTCGTAAATAATCCAGGATGATGTTGTGTGTCGTATGGATTCCATGGTACCAAACTCTTAAAAATGAAACATATATTTTATTCTTGGGTGACACCATAAAGAACGGAGCGCCTAGACACGCGTCCGATCTATTTTAATTACGTATACAGTGAGAGAGTTACAGAGGAGGGGAAGGGTTTTTATCTTCTTCCCACGCATGCGCGCAGGCAGCAGAACACTTATTCGTAGTTCCCAACACACTCCCACCTTTGGAGTTTTTTTCAAATACAAAACTACAAATTACACATGATACAAACTTAAAATCAAATACCAATACAGTAAACCAATATAGAATTTACAAACAAAATATTCTTAACTACAATTAAAACCTTAATATAAGAAATACAGATATACTTTACATACGGCAGGGTGGTTTAGAAATTCGGCCACTTCTAGTTTTCAATATGTTGTTACTAAATAATGGTTCATTGTTATCATGAATAGGAATGTCCAATTCTAGTCTATACAGTCTTTGGACGGGCCTCGACAGTTCAGTAGAGTCTGTTTTGATTCGAGCAAGCCTGGTATGGCCGTCTTTGCCTGGAATTAATTGCAACACTCGAGCCAAATTCCAATAGATACGTTTTCTGTTCGTATCTTCTAATAAAACAATATCACCAACAGAAGTTGGGTTTTTAATTTGTTTTTTCAGAGATTGTTGACACAACCGTCCTAAATACTCGGATCGAAATCTTGATCGAAGTAATTCACGTATTTTTTGTAGATGTTTTGAACGCTTACTTAATTGAACGTGATCTACCTCATTAATGTCTGGGACACCAGATGTTATTAATTCATGCAAAAACATGGATGGCGTCAAAGGAGAAACTGTGTTAATGTCTTCGGACACATAAGTTAGAAGTCTGGTATTTATAACTCGCTCACAATCGCACAAAATAGTAAGCAACTTTTCATAATTAAGTGATGCACGTCCCAATATTTTTCTTAATATTTGCTTAACCATTCAGACAAGTCGCTCCCACCATCCACCCCACCAAGCAGCGGAAGGAGGGTTAAACTTCCATTAAATTTTCTGCTCTCTGGCTTGTGAACTAGCACGATTCCAATCAATGGCGTTCAAAACTCTACTAGCACCTAAAAAATTTGAACCGTTATCAGAATATACTATTTTCGGACGGCCACGACGAGCGATGAAACGTCTTAGTGATTGTAAGAATGCCTCAGTAGACAAAAGAGTAACCAACTCAAGATGAATCGCGCGATATACTGCACAGGTGTATAAAACAATATATGCCTTTTGTCCGCCTTTAAAGTAAAGAGGACCAGCCAAGTCGACTTCTACAATTTCAAAAATTGCAGCGTAGCGCACTCTGTCCGCAGGTAAAACTCCAGGTTGGGCCTCACCTCGATCACTTGTAAAACGCTGACACTTAACACATTTTCTGATACAATCACGAATTGTTTTACGAGCTTTCAAGATCCAAAATTTTTCGCGTAAATTTGACATTAACATAGAAGTGCCTGCATGCATATAATCCTTATGTACACTAATAATCAGCAATTTCACAACGGGGTGCTTTGAAGGCAAGATAATAGGATACTTAAAATCCCGTGTATCCTCTCTAAATACAATATTAGTTTTAGCTCTCAACAATCCATCATCGTCTAACACTGGTTTGAGATTTTTTAGTTTAGGATCAGAGCAACCCGTGAATGACTCTTGCTGAATGAGTTTAAAAAAATATTTTTCTCCTCTATCTATTTCATTCAAAGACAAATATTTCTCACAGTTATTATCAATTTTCTTTGACTTATCATAAAACCGTAAAATCTACGCAATCATTCTTACTATCTTTTTATATGAAGAAAAATATTTATAATACCAATTTAAATCATCCACAGATTTGGTCAAATTCGTAACAACTGTTTTACGCATTTCTGAATTAACTATGCATTCATCTGGGTTTTCATTTGACTTAGGCCAATTTTCCTCACTTAGAAGAAGCCAATCTGGTCCCTCCCACCAACGCAGTTCGATTAATTGTTCCACTGAACAACCCCTGGATGCTAAATCCACCAGATTGGCTATTCCAGGAAAATGTTTCCATGCCAAAGGAGGAGTTAAAGATTGGATTTCTTTAACCCGATTTTGAACAAAAATTCCCCAATTTAAATTACGTTTAATCCAACTTAGAGCCATGGAGGAATCAGTCCAACAGTGAATTGTTATCTCTGAAAGATGGAGATCACTTAAAATCGAATTTAAAAGCCTAGCTCCTATGGAACAAGCCAAAAGTTCCAAACGAGGAATAGTGGTTGGTTTTAGAGGGGCAACTCTACTACGTGCACTTAATAAATTGACCTTAACCTGTTCATTTAATTCAATGCATGCGCAAAAATATGCAACAACCATATGCTAATTGACTTGCATCGCAAAATAAGTGACAACTTAATAATTGATTACCCGGTTCAATATTCAACCACCTGGGTATCCGTATATTCGTAAGCAAATGCAACTGAGCAAGTCCTGCCTTAAATTTTTTAGCTAAATCCTCGGGGATTACATCATCCCATTTAAGCTTTAACTCCCATGTTTTTTGTAGAATAATTTTTGGTAATAATAATACGGGTGCGGTAAATCCTATTACATCAAAAACTTGATGAGCTTTAGACAATACAACTCTTTTCATAATTTGCTTGTGTATCTCGGATACTGGGTCAATTTTGCAAGAAAGAGTATCTTTATCCGTATCCCATAACACACCTAAAACAGTGACCTCATTATCATGTGCTGACTGCTCCAACACCGTAAGAGGAACATTGGATTGCCACCCTCGTAAATTGAAATGTCCTTTAGACATAATTATTTGAGACTCTTTAATAAATCTATCCATATCCACTTCAGAGTTAAGACTTGTCAAACAATTATCCACGTAAAAAGAGGGTCTGAAAATTTCAGCCGATTCTCTTAAATCATCGGAAACCGTATTCAAATGATAACGTAAAGTAGCTGCTAATAGATACCGACTGGAGGTTAAACCGAACGCTACACGTTTATGCCGATATGTTACCAGTTGGTCAAAATTGTCCTTCTCAAACCATAGGAATCGTAAAAAATCTCTATCGCTCTCTTGAATTCCGATCATACAAAAAGCTCGTTGTATATCACTAGAGACTGCACATTTATATTTTCTAAACCTATAAAGAATAGAAGGAATTTGTGAAATCAAATTTGGACCCGTAGCTAAATAATCATTCAGTGACAAAGAGTTAATTGTTTTCGCAGACGCGTTAAAAACTGGTCTAACTTTCGTAGTGGCATTATCCTTAAAAATCGGTCTGCGAGGTAAATAATGTTTCCCACTTAAATTTGTATCTAAATGTTGATCAGTCACTTGTTCAGTAATACCAAGAGATAACCATTCCTCAAACACATCACTGTAATACTTCATTTTATTTGAAGCAATTAATTTCCTTTTGGTGGCTATCGCAATTTTTTTTGCCAAGAGAAAATTTGTTTCTAACTGTTTTTGATCATTAACCCATGGTAACCCTACCTCATACGGACCTTGTTTATCTATTCGTATACTGCATAAAAAATATTTCTCAGTTTCCTGAGAAAGTTGGATCTCATCAGCCAAGATGGGATCACAAATTCCCAAAGAATCGAGGCTCCACAAATCAGTCAACAAGCTATCTTTCTTTAAAAGATTCACAATATGAGATGCAATATTCGTTTGTATAACACTCTTGTGAGTAATGACTGTATTTTGATGATCGCCCTCTTTAATATTCGGGTTGGTGCCCAAATTTCCAAAACATCCCATTAAAGTCCATCCAAGTTTACTGTGTATTGCGATGGGGCCAGATGTTAAATTTATAACCTTACCAGTGAGTATTTTTGACAAGTAATCGGCGCCAATCAAAAGCTTAATGTCTGCTTTGGCTCCATCGTTTATTGCGAAATCTGAAATGGGAATATTTAATCTTTCGCATTCTTGCGCAATACTGAAAGAGGAAATGCGATTTATTTTCGAACATATCTGTGGCTGATTTAACACAGAAATAATACATTTATAAGATTTATCAATATTACTTATTTCAATATGAAACGATTCGTATAACCTTTCACGTACTTCAATACCTCCAAACAGAGATTGTTGCAATGTAATCTGACTTTTAGATTTAAAATTTAAACTTTTAATTACATCATCACACAAATAAGAATGTTGAGCTCCAGAATTTAAAATTGCACGTATTAAAATCTCTTCATTACCATTATGCAATCTAACAATTAAGGTTTGTAACAATACATCAGAGAATTGTGTTTCCTTATTTAACGTAGTAACTGTAGTACGATCTGGTTCCAACGTATGATTTTCCGTTTCTTTCACGGGCAAATCTGGGCATAACACTACAAAGTGTCTTTTTTTACAAATAATATGCTAATAACATTTGTTCGAATAATGTGATAATTTTAAACAAACAAAACAAGCGTTTTTTTTCCTTACAATATTCTTTTTCTCTACCAAAGACATGGCAGAAACTGTTATATGAATCATGCGACTTTTCACAAAAAACACATTCAGTTTTCTTATATCTATATGCATTAGAATCATACACATTATTTTTTCCTGACGTACTTAATAACTCATGAGCTACAGGATTATTTTTATTTCGGGAGTTATCAACACTTCTATTATTTTGTTTCTTATAATTTACATAATTATTTTTATTAGAATTATTGTAGGGGGCAGTAAGTGGAGTGTTAAAAGATCTGGCTATTTTTGTTCTAGCCTCACTTTCTACTTCAATTTTTAAGAAATCCATCAAAAGATCAAGATCAGATTTACCAGTATTAACATCAACCTTACCTCTGTTACGTTCCCAGGCTCTTATCATTTCACTAGGGAGAGCGGATTCCACTAAAGGATATAAAAACTCAGGGTAATTATTTTTTGTTACATTTAAAGCTTCCAGTGCTCGTAACTGAGTTTGCAATTTATCTTTTAAAGTAGAAATATCCGTATTAGTTGTCTTATTCATCACAAGCTCCAGAATATCTCGTATGAACACCTGAATCAAAATTTTGTCTTGCCCGAACCTTTCTTTTAAATAAGTAACTGCATGTTCGTAATTCTCTCCACTCCTAGGGATACTGGAAACGATTTCTCGCGGTTTGGAGTACTCTTTTGTAGATTGTAGAAGAAGTTGCAGCTTGTATGCGGGATCAATCTGCGGGTTTTCGTGGATTTTCTGAAATTGCGCCCAGAATGTGATCCACTTCCTGGGGTCACCATCAAACTTAGTTATCTCGAACTCCGGCAGCCGTTGTAGATGAGACGTAGGGGGTGGTCTGCTGGGGCCATTAGAAGGGAATTCGCTGGTCGTGGACGAGGTGGCTGGCTGGTTAACTTGCTGGAGTAGTAACCTCATTTTGGTTCTGGCCGTAGACAGCTTTTCTCGGTACTCCTCTATGGCATCGTACTCCGTCTCGAATTGCACTTGATCCACTCCAGTGGTCTGCATCTCTGCTAAAACCGCTTCATCTGCTAGCCGCAGTTTTTCAGCTCTTTCAATTAGCACGTCCATGGAAATCTCCAGTTGCACTAGATCCGGTGGTTCGGTCACTAAAAGGCCATCAAACTTGGTCAGCGCACGAGTAAAAGATCATCTATTAGCCGCTCTTCTCTGCTTCAGATTTTCATTAGACATGATGATCACCACGTAATTCAATCCAATTAACCGTATCACCGACACGTAATTCGTAACACGTAATCGTCAACCGGTTATGCAATCTAGTTCTACGCTCATATATATTCGTTATCCACAAATTCGTAAACAACAGTTCGTAAGTGCGTAAAATATTTTCGTAATAGTCTTTGTCTACCCAATTTCTTAACAGGTACCTATATTCGTAGTAAACGTACTAACGTCGTCCCGGCAGGGATGCCAAATGTTCTTAATCGTAAATAAATTCGTAAATAATCCAGGATGATGTTGTGTGTCGTATGGGTTCCATGGTACCAAACTCTTAAAAATGAAACATATATTTTATTCTTGGGTGACACCGTAAAGAACGGAGCGCCTAGACGCGCGTCCGATCTATTTTAATTACGTATACAGAGAGAGAGTTACAGAGGAGGGGAAGGGTTTTTATCTTCTTCCCACTCATGCACGCAGGCAGCAGAACACTTATTCGTAGTTCCCAACAAACTTTGCCAATATTAACTCCATGACATGACGCCAGCAGCCACAATAGTTCACGTCCAATTTTTTTCTCCATATCAATGCATGCTTCTTAAACTCAACCAGTAGTTACACTCGTAGTATCAAAACTTGAAGCCTGAATTTTATTCTAAACTTCCCATTGTCTTACACCAAACGGTACAGTGGTTAGCGTGCTAGCTTCTAGACCACGAGGTTGAGGGTTCAAGTCCCGTGTTTGGCATGGATGTTTGTAAATGTATGTTGGTTTGTCTAATGACAAATTTTCGGCGCATTATAGCCCTCGTGTTGCTGACGGCGCCAGATAATCTGAAAACAACCAACCAACCCATTGTCTTACTATCATAAAAACAATTTTTTAATATTTTTCGCTGTCCTTCCACCACTCAACTTTAGGACACTAAAGTTTTTCTATACTATCTCCCGAAACATACACAGGCAAACTATCAATCTTTCTTAATCCAACATATTTTGGCAGAAGTTTGCCGTCCCTGTGAAGGACAATAGGGCAGTCAGGTTTACCAATTGCTTGACTCAGCATATTCTAGCTTTTTTCTTAATTTGTGGCCCTTCTTGGAATAGGAAGCGTTCATGGATCATGTTCCAAAGCTGCGTCTACTGGAACTATCAAACAAAGTGCTTTACGATCAGATATTTTACTAACGGTGCTTATATAAATTTGATGTTGCCAGATACAGTAGATAAGTTTCCAAACTAAATTGCATGTATTAAAAAACCATAAAAACTTTTTTAACAAAAAATGTAGACATGTGTTCTTATCAGCATAAAACTCAAAATTATGCGAAATAACAAAAAAAAATGTAAAAATTCATGGTAATTGAGCGCCCCCTTCTTGTAAGAGTAGAAAACTGAAATTTTAGGAGAGTAATACTATGGGTAAATGCAAAAAAATTAGGGATTGTCTTGGTCTTTAGAGGAAAAAAAAATTAACCACCCTAATATACATTTAGTTACGAATAAAATTATTTTTTTTGGCAAGGGTCATGATTATTGGATGAAAGAAATACGTAGCTTATTAAGAGAATAGATAAAAATATATTTTTGCCCATCTGCGCAAAAATAGAAAAGGTTGTGAAAAACCTACCAGTCAATTTCCATTATTTTTATTGAGAGATTCGTTATTATTCGCTCCTGTAATTTAATATGTAATTGTTTAATGTATATTGTACGTAGTAAAATATATAATATGTAATGGAAAAATATTTTGGGGAGGGGTGGGAGGGTGAACCCTTCCCCCCCTCCCCCCAATATTTGCAATTACATGCGTAGATCCTGCCATTTAAGGTACTTATTCTAAATAATTTGCTTGGTACATTAAATTTATTTAAATAGCTGCTAGTTAGGACATTTGAAAGAACTACTTTTAAGTGCCAGCATCGATTTATATTAGAGGCAAATCGAGGAATGTAGGTACCTTCTGATATTTTGACAAAAAATAAGAAGTTGTACATTTCCATTCAGGTTCTGCTTCTTGAGAGATATAAACCCTCTTTGTAAAGCACTATTCAGTGCTAAACACTCTCCTTTTCTGCGATTTTTTTTTTTTTTTTTTTTTTTTTGCTTCATTCAACGTGCTTATCGTTTTTTCCTACATGGTCGGCGCTGCGGCACCTTTGAAGTTAGAAAAATACGAAGATGTAGTCTTTTCGTGTTGACATTTAGAATTACAGAAACTGCGTTTTCATGTCTTTTCAGAAACAGGAAAGGGAAGCTATAAAACAAGGCTGGAAACCTCTGAATAAAATTTAAAAAATATATCAAATGTACTGCATTTTTCGCACAGAATTGAAAAGAAATACTTGTCTTTTTCTAAAACAAAACATTACTTCATTCAATTTTCAGTTCAAATACGCAGATCGAGGTAATAAATCGGGTTCTTCAATTTTTCTATTTGTATATAATAACTATTTTTCTATTTTATATCGAACCTTTATTCAAATGCTTTTATTAATTACCAATAACCTAAGTCCTAAGTCATAAATATCGAGGGACCGGAAGGCCAACATTTACCTCAAGATCCAATTTGAGGTTTTAGTATATTACAGTATTTGAAGTATAATTTACAAATTAGCCTAATTTTTGGAGTTAGAATTTTTTTAAAATTATTTTTAGTAAAATAAATATTACAATAAAAACATACACTTTTTGTACTTTTAAAGCTGATTTTTCATACAAATGTACTTTTTCTCAGATTATACTCAATATTTTGTTTTAAAACTTCCATTTCTTCACTTAACAAATTTTTATAGAAGCTTTTATAGAAATAAAAATTGGAATATTGTTTAAAAATTCTTAATCGTGTTTTTTATGAAAATCTATGCAATTTGTCGCAAATAATCTGAGAAATTAAAAATTATATTTTTACATGCGTTTTCATTCTACTTAATTAAAATAATATTACTTAAAACAACTTGAAACTCAAAGATGTAATTAAAAGTCATGTTTAATGAGCTAATTTTTGCAGCGATAAATCTGTAAATTAAAATTTGTTTAATGTGTCTGTCTCCAGTTGATACTTTCGGTCGAAAATGGATCAGATATAAATGCAAATGATCTTTATGAAGAATTACGTGATGTATCCCGAACGTACCATATTTTGCGAAATCTTTGAATGTCCAAAATTAACTTAATTTTACTTTGTATCCGCCGAATACTGCAGCAGCTCTGAGACTTATATTAACACCATCGATATAGATAAACAACTAGATAGACTGCTTAACGCTGGGGAAACGAGACGTTGCCACCAAGGAAGATAGATGCTTGGATGGAGGAATTTGTATTGCGGATGTGGATTTTCTTCGATCTTTATGGTATATTCTCGTTACTTTTGATATTTGACAAGCAAAGAAAATTAAGAATAAAACATAATTGAAGAAAATAGTTTAAGCAATAAATATAAGTGATCAAAATAATTCTAAATATAGGATTTGTATATTTGGAACAAACATTTTAGATTAGTTACTGTCGATATCTGTAAACGTGTTTTATCTTTATTGATTTGAATTTAACCCTTAAAATTTTAAGTTACATAAATTAAATGTTTAAAAAATAAATTACTATCTACAAGTTATAAGAATACAGTAAATAAACAAAAATAGACTTAAAAATAGATTTATTTTAGAAGTAAAAATTAAAGATAATTGAAGAAATACTATAAACCATTTCAAAATATGTAATAATAAGATTGCAAAATACAAATTTATTTATACTACAGTCAAACCCCGATAACGCGAAATCGCTTAGCGTGAAATCCCGTTTAACGCGAAGTAAAAGCATCAGTTCTCCTCACTAAAAACTTAATATTAATTTATACGTTTAACACGAAATTCGGTTAACGCAAACAATTTCAAGAGTCCCTTCGATTTCACGTTAACGTGGTTTTACTGTATAACTAATGCAATACAAAGAACAATTTAAGTTTCAAAGGCAAACTATTATATTAATTTTTCATACTCAATATTTTTATAAAACGTGTGAATTTAAATATACAGGTTTTGAAACTTGATTATTTTAAGTCAAAGACATATATTTGATCTATTAATTATGAAGTGAGAAAAATGTGGAAAACTTTACCGAACCTAAATAATTTCAGGCATTAGTTTTTAAAATAAATATGTAAGTAATAAAGAAACTGATAAACTTTGCCGTTTGCAGTCCGCAGTTTCATTAATAAATAAATTTACAACAAAACACTATCATTTTGAGGTATTGTTTCTCTTTCCATTTCAGCCTTTTTTTTTTAAATACAATTACTAAATGTTCATGAAAACGTATAAAAACATAGATTAAATAAAACATATCTAAAACAAATTATCTAGTTATTTCATTTCCCATTCCTTTGCCAAATACCCTTGAAAACGCATAAAAACAAGGATTAAATAATTATAAATCAAGTGTTTTATTCTAGATCATAATACTATTTGTTCTGAATTTAAAATAGATTATTTATGATATGAATTACCGTATAAGAGATCAACCATTAACCACGAGCGATCAATGTTAAAAGGGTCATTTTAGATATTTTTCAAAAAAAAATAATAAAAAAAAAATACTTTAACATATTTGAATAACTATTTTTTACTTAACGGTGAAAATTCTTGTTTATATTTTCCCGATTTGCGCTGTTGCTGCAATTATATGCAACACAGTAATTAACTATGCTTCAGGAAATCGTCCCACCATTGGCATGAAAGCAAACATTCATGCTGGCGCGTTTTTCGCCTTGCGTTGCCATCGGAGCAGTCTATCCAATTGTTAATCTATGTCGATGATTAACACTCGCTGTCTCTGTAGCTAGCTAGTGCGAGGAAAGAAGATTTAATCAACTTTGACTGCCGCTATAGACAACACATCCCTGATTATCGAATTTGTTAAAGATAGAAGGTTGAAACTCTCGTAAATAGTTGTAGTTGATAGTTTACAGTAGTTTATATTTCCAAAATATAATCAGTCAATGTATGTTTCGTGTAATTTTTTTTTATCACAATCAATTTTAAGGAAAAAACATTTAAGGAACGGCATTTCTAAGACTTGCATCATACTGAGACAATCTAAATCATGGCCCTGCGAATAAAGACTCTAACAAGTTATTGGTTGTGGACTACTTTTTAATTTAATTTGTAATTTTAAGAGCTAAAGTAAGGAATTATAATCAGGTAGCAATAAATTTCTGAGATCAATTTTGGAAATTTTTTCTTTTTGTGTAACTCCTTATGGGTTTGTGGTTGTTCAATGATTAGTAGCTAAGATGCTTTCCATGCGAAAGCACGGGTTCGATTCCTGTCCAGACGGTTCGTTCTGTACTTTACGGCTTAGGTCCCACCAAAAGGTGTCTAATGTGGCCCTGGTACAGTACGCAAAAAAAATCCGAACGATGGTTATATCGTCGGTTCTAATTATCGTAGAATCTTGCGGTTAACACCAAAACATTTTGTTTACGAATTTCTATAAGTTTGGTGCAATTTTTTTTTAAGGGGGCTGCGTACTATGTAAATTTAACTCTAAATTTAATAATTTCAATATAAACACCAATTTTTTATGTTTTCTCGATTTAGAATGCCTCGTTTACAATAGATACCAAATTTCAGTTCATTATGTTAAGAAACACGTCACTTATGAGCGAAAATGTTTTGACCTATCTTGAGGGAAAATTTATTTAGAGCGGGAAAAGCTCAAACGTTTTGCGGGCTTCAAGACGTTATCTAATGCACGGTCCCTTAAAGTGAGCTTTTTTTACATTTTTGCTAAGATATTGAGAGTCAAAAGTCAAAATGGAGTGAATAAAATTCTGGAGGGATTTTCGACCATGATATTTCTAATGGAAGCAAAAAATATATGTTTTGATTTAAAAAAAAATTAAAACTTGTTTTATTAATTAATAATTAATTATTAAAAAATTGTTTATACAAAAGTTTCATGTTATTTATGTTTGGTCTTTAATTAACTATCATTTGAAATAAAAATTGCAAAAATATATTAACTATTTAAGAATTTATGATTAAAAAAACAAATTTTCTCTTTAACATTAATTTGTCATTTTTTTTATAGTCAATTCTCGCGATATTCAACACTTCGTGTTTTGGAAAAACATACAGACATCGAAGCGTTTTTAAAATTTCTCCGTTATGGAAAGTTATAATATTGATTGCAGTTATATCGGATTAGAACTTTTCGGTAACAAGTGTTGCAAATAAGTTTATCTCCAAACTTGTCAACTTGGCAGCAATTCTGTTTTTAAAAACTCTAAACTCAAAATTTACATATTTTAATTATCAGGCTTACAAAATTCTTTCAAGAACTATTTATTCCCGGTGCACAATAGTGACTTTCAAGATTTCATTTGGTTTTCAAAAATCATAGGAGCTTGCGAAAATTTTAGATTTCAGGAAATATTTTTTTTTAAGTAATATTGAAAAGAAAATAGAAAATTTTAACCAGAAGTGAAAAATACCTCATCAAAATTTAACTCTTCAAAAAGTAAAGTTTCTCTCAATACTTTCAATGTTTAATTACTTTTGTATAGGTGAGATTTAGTTTTATATAGATCCTCATGATGAACATTTAGATTCATAAAAACGAAATTTACTAAGACAAATTTACATAGTTTAAACATAAAAAGGTAAAATTCGATTAATTTTATTCTTTAAAAGTGATTATATTCATGACTATATTCACAGTCATTTTCATATTTAACATCTTTAGATTTAGTAATATTCGCATGCTTCAAATTTAAATTTAAGAAAACACATTTTTGTTTTCAGAAAATTTGACAAAAATTAAAAATTTTACAATATTAAAACAAAACACATTAATTTTATTTTTTAGAAAGATAATATATGTTTGTGTAATAATTGCGATGTTATAAAAAAAAAATACCTGAAGGACCCACAATCGATTTTTTTTATTACAAAAAACATGTTTTTTTAGAAAAAAATCGAAGATGAACAAATTTATATTTTCTGTGAAATTTTATATCAATTTGGAGGAATAATATATTTTTATCTGAATTTTGTATATTTTTATTAATTTTTAATCAAAAATCATAAAGATAAAATCAGTAGTTATCGAGAAAAAAAATATTTCTCTCTGACCCTTGCCTCTTTTTTTTTTTTTTTTTTCAAATTTCAGGAATCCCAAATTTGACAAGATCTTGAATTTATAAGTGCTGTAAAATTTCAACCAGTAGGAATATCGAAAATATATTTGAGATTTTTTTTAAATGGTTAACATCAAATTTCATTAAAATCGGAGGCAATGAGAGTAGTTAGAAAATAGGGCTCCGGGGCCATAAAGGCGGAGCGTGGAGCAGGGATGAGGGATGATGACGTCACCGGAAGTGGGCGTGACCGGATATGCCGTCACCGGAAGTCACGTGACCGGAAGTGGAGTTGAGTCGTTCCCCTCCTGCTGTTGTTTTAGTTTCGGTTTCATTATAAGCTGTTTGTGTATGACGTCACAGTGGGTATGACGTCATAATGTGTTTTATATCAAAGTTTTGAGTGGTGGCAACACTTTTTAGTTTTTGTTTCCAGTTAACTGGAGTTGAGTTGTTCTAGGGCTGCTTCTTAACGAATAAGTTAGAGTGATAGGCTTTTATTGCGTGACGTCACAGCGGGTATGACGTCATAATTTGTTTTATATCAAATTTTTTGAGCGGTGGCAACACTTTTTAGTTTTTGTTTCCAGTTAACTGGAGTTGAGTTGTTCTAGGGCTGCTTCTTAACGAATAAGTTAGAGTGATAGGCTTTTATTGCGTGACGTCACAGCGGGTATGACGTCATAATTTGTTTTATATCAAATTTTTTGAGCGGTGGCAACACTTTTTAGTTTCGATTTCCTTTAAGGCGGAGTTGAGTTGTTCTAGGGCTGCTTCTAAGTGAATAAGTTAGAGTTATAGGTATTTTTTACTAGTGACGTCACAGTGGGTATGACGTCATTCATGATTTTACAAAACTTACCTTTAAGACGATGGCAGCAATAGAAATGTGCTATGTTTTAGGCGGGATGGAGTTGAGTTGTTTTAGGGCTACTTTTAAGTGAATAACTTAGAGTGATAGGCTGTTTTACCAGTGACGTCACAGTGTTAATGTAGTGGGGATGACGTCACGATTTGCTTTATATCAAAGTTTAAGGAATGGCAACATCTTGTATCCTGATATATAGCTAAGTCTCCTTTGATTGGTTGAAATAAAAGCTCACTTCTGATTGGTTAGAATATGTCACGTGATTTCAAATGCTCTTCTCATTGACTATACAGTTTAGTAAGACAGTTTTCTACTAAGTTTAATGTAATTGCGGCGCCATCTAGTGGTAGGAAGGAATATAAATTACATAGTTTATAACTTTTCATGCTTAACCATTAAAAACTTCAAATACATGCAAAGATAATATACTAACACAAATGCGTAAAGTTTCGGATTGAGTGGATTTTTTTTTCTATAAGTGCTTAACACATTTAAACTAATGTTGAGAGATATAATCGCAAGACACTTTTAAGGAATCAGGTTTAATCAATGTTAGACACATAAAGTCTCATTATTTTCTCAATAACAGTATGAAATGTAAATATAAATTAAAATTTATGAGAAAAAAAATTTAAACTTTGATATCTTAACGTGAAAATTTCTTTTACAGAGCTTAACATGTCATTAAAAAGTTTTTTTCTTTTATTGTCATAGTTTTTGAGGGATTGAATACACAACAAAAGAACTTAGACTAGAATTAATTTTCAATATTCAGCAACTGAAACCCATTATGGAAGTTAAAGCAATGATTTTACAATTATTTTTAGGTTGAGTTAGTCTGACCCTGTTGAAGGAATTAGTAGTTGTAGTGTGTTCACACGTGAGTTTGCAATACAATATTAGTAATATACATTTCCAAAAAACGAAATATTTATCACTTTGAATAGAAAAATGACGATTTTTTTTTCTATTTATGTAAGTATTATTCTCAATTTTGTAAATTTTAAATGTATTATCCATATTTTATTGAAGAATTTATATTTTTTTTTCTTCTTCTTTCAGAATGGTTTAGGAAAAACATTTCATTTTAGTCAGAACAATGTTTTCAAAGAGATGGAAATACGCAACTTTTCGATATATCAACCTTCAAATACTTTGAAATTGATTCTATTTGTTACAACCGGTTGTAATTTAAAGCTATACTGTACTATGCGAGCGATATTATATATCTTAGCTACTCACTGTCTATGTTAAAATTTATATTACCATTAAACTTGTTAGAAATTAATATGTCTATGTTAGTTATATTAATCGAGATAGTTTTTATTGTACAATGATACTTACTTAAGTTGATGAATGGCAACACAGAAGTAGCTGCTAATGCTGAATAGATATGTGATAACTGATTTTGGATACTCTAATGTTTAAATAAGAGAGAAAAAGTAACATACTTGAACATCTTACAACTAAGAATTCAAAAGTGAACATGAAAATTTACTTTACGAATAAATATCATGTCTTTAAAATGTGTACGAATATCACTAAATAAGAGAAAAAAGTAACATACTTAAACTCTTTACGACAAATAACTTTAAAATTAACGAAAAAAAACTTACTTTACACATAAAAATCACTTTAAAATGTGTAAAAATATCGCTAAATAAGAGAAAAAAAGTAACTTACTTAAAATTTCTAAGATAAATATTTAACCTTTACGCGAAAATTCCCTTCATGTATAAAAATCACGACTTTAAAATATAACATGCAAGAGAAAAGTAACGTACTTAAACTTTCTACGACAAATAACTTTAACATTAACGTAAAATTTTACTTTACACATAAAAATCCCGATATTAAAATATGTAGAAATATCGCTAAATAAAAGAAAAAAAGTAACACACTTAAACTTTGTACGACAAATAACTTTGACATTAACGTAAAAAATGTTCTTCACATATAAAAATCACGACTTTAAATTTGAAATGTAGGATGAAAGTATAACATACCTATAATTTCTACGACAAAGAATTCAAACATTGCCGTTCATGTCTTTAAAATGTATAATGACAACTCTAACTTTTAGAAAAAAGAAACACTAAAAATTTACAAGGCAAAGAATTTAAAATTGAACGTTAAAATTAACTTTACATGTACTATCATACTCTTATATCAACGATAAATAAGATAAAAAAAAGAAACTCTAAAAATTTATAAGGCAAAGAATTCAAATAATACGCGAAAATTTACCTCACATATAAAAATTATGTCTTTCAAATGTGTAAGAATAACGCTAAATTAGAGAAAAAGAAATATTTAAAATTTATAAGGTAAGGAATTGAAACAATACGCGAAAATTTATTTCACACATAACATTTTTATCTTTAAAATGTGTAAGAATAATGCTAAATTAGAGAAGAAAAAAAATAACATACTTAAACTTTCTTCGACAACAATTTAAACAATACGCGAAAATTTCATACACAATTATTTTCTTAGGTTAATGTTAAATAATGGGAAATTTAACAGAATAAAAATTTCAAAGATAAAGAATTTTAACCTTTACACGAAAATTTACTTCACATATAAATATCATGTCTTTAAACTTTAACGTGACAATTTACTTCTCATATACAATTAAACTCTTAGGTTAATGTTAAATAAAAGAAAAAGTAACATACTCAAAAATTTCTAAGATAAGCATAACGTAAAAATTTCATATCATGTGTTTAAAATGTAACATATAAGAGAAAAAAAAATAACATACTTGAACTTTCTATAGCAAAGAATTTAAGCGTTAGCGTAAAAATTTACTTTACATATAAAATTCACGTCTTTAAACGGGATGATAAGCATGTGACGGTAATTAGCCAATCAGGTTAGCGGTAGGTGATACGCCACTTGCCGGCATTTTTAGACCGGAGGATGAGTCACGCTAAAACTTGTTCAAACATGTCGGGAGACTTGTACAGCAAGAACAACAGCATCGACGCGCAAGCAGCGGGTGATGCTGCGGTGTGTCAGCAGGTCTTCGAGATTATCGTTTTCCTACTTTTCCTTTTTCATAATGAAATGTTTGTGAAAACTTGGAATGAATGAAGTGGATTTCAAAGACACATTAGTAAGTGAAGGTAGAATTCGCATGGACTTTCTTCCAAAAAATATGATTCACTTGGAGAATTTAAGATCATTTCTACTTGAAAACTTTTCTATTGTCTAAAACATTGAATATTGTTCAAACTCAGTGAGATTATATGCTACAATACGGGTAAAACTTAACAAAATTGTTACATAGAAGAAAAATAGTAAGAGATTTAAAATAAATACTAGTTATTTATACTCCAAGGAAAAAAATTCACCTCTATTTTTCAATCGGAAAATCAATGCAAGTTGGAAATTTATGTTACTTCAAGAAAGACTTAGACAATTTACTTTGTAATAATATACGTTAAGGTGTCGTATTAACTCGTGCAATACATGCTGACTAAGGTTTATTTTACTTATCTAAGAAAGGTGAATTGGGGGAAAATATTAAATAAATTGTAGATATTAAATACATTGTAGATATGCATTTAAGTTTTGAAAATCACCTGCAAGACTTTTAAAACATCTTAAGATAAATTGAAAGAAACTTGCGAATTATATGTAAACTATATAACTTTTTATACTCTGAAAGGAAATCACAAGTAATTTAGTTAACTTTTTTCATGGTAACACTCATATTCAACGACATGTTTTTAAAATTTAACCTTCTTTACATGATAATAGTTATAAATTTTTTCAATCTCAGATGCGATATACTATTATTTCTAACATATATGTTACGAATTGTGTAAAGTTTTTAAAACTGTATATGCAAATCACCAATCAGAAACATAAAAATCTAACATCAATCAAACAAACTAAAATAATAAGATATTTTCCTTAGTGGAAATAGTTAACTACTCATGTGATGGAATATACTTAGAAAATTTAAATACTGAAAAAAGTTTGCTAGGCAAACTTAAAGAATATTTTTTTTTTCTTGTGAAAAACTAGCATAAATTTGGAAAATGTAGAGTTTGTTACTACGTAAAATTGAACATCATCTGGACAAACTAAATTATACATGAATTTTTTTTTATTTGAGAGGTGCTGACAATATATCATTAATATAGAGATTTTTAACTTCCAACCATAATTTTTAAATAACTTATACATAAATTTCAGAAAAACTGAAACGGAATGGGTGTTTTACAAGAGGCTTATTTTGTAAGATGAATATTCAATATTAATATAACTGAGCAAAGTTCATTCCGGAAAAAACTTGTAAAAGATACTTATATTTTGAAAATAGTTTGAAATATCCTTTTAAATTTATGAATGCTCGCTTTCGAAAGACACAAATAAAACTGATATTACTCATGATAATTAACACATACATAACATTAGTCAAACAAAGTGAAATTTTTATTGCTTGTGACCGATAACTTGTCAGTGAAGCAGAACTTACATAGGAAATTTGTGCAAACTTTTTCAACTTTTAAACCAAGTATCATGTAAAATTATAAATTACGATAGGAAATAGCATACTTCAAAATCGGAACAAGTCTTGTAGTTAAGCTAAATGTATTTCTCAAGGAATTGAAAGCATACCAGAGAAGTCCTTATCATTTCGCATCTTTTCTCATGTTGCAAGAAGACATACTTTGTAAAAGATCGTCTTAGCACTTAACAAAAATCAGTAAAAATAAATATATTTTCTATGGCAAAGATAAAACTTCACAACTTAATTACTTAAATTTAGCTAAGTTGCATATGGTTTATTCACATAACTCGCATGTGCTTTGAATGTTGAAATATATTTGTCAGTTGAAATCAAACTCATCGAAAATAAATGCTATCTACATTTTTAAGTCGGAAATTACTATTAAATAAACTTTACATGTAAGACATTATCATGTTAAAAAGAAAAATCTACAAAAGTGTAAATGATAATTTTACTGTTGGTACATAAATGATGAATAATTTATGATTTTATTCTAGGCAAACGTTTTATTGTCTAACAGAGAACTTAAACTTTAGCAGAAAAACGAAAAAATACAATTTTTATATCCTATCATGCTTGCCGAAAATTGAATTTATTAGCTGTTGTAATAGATTTTTATTGTCCAAATTTCTATAGTTCTTCCCAGTGCAATAATATTAAGTTCATGTGTAATGAGTAGGTTTTTTTTTGTTGAATCTTATAAATTTAATGAAATTATTATGACCTAAGAGATTGAGTGAACTGAATAAATCAATGACGAAAATTTAAACAGTGACTTGAACTGTAAAGAAGTATGACAAAGTGATAGATGAAGTGAAAATAGAAGTTGAGTGAAATGTGTTGAAAAAAGTTGAAGACTACAAGAAATTCATAAATGAGAATTATCATTGACTTATATTAACTTCGTTTTTTGCTTATGACAAGAAAATACACTCTTGTTTATTAAGAACCAACTTGATATCTTATCATAGAATGACAATGATGAAATATCTATACATTAAAAAAAAATACCAAACTTAGACATAGCAAATTTCTTGAAATTCATGTATAATGTGAGAAGTTTTACTGGAAATATAGAAGATACAACATTGAAAGATGTGAATGTTTCGAAGTACTTTATCAGAAATAAAAAAAAAATGCGCTGAGGTCCGCTATAAAATTTTTTAGGAGAAAGTTTAAACAAAATTTAAAATCAAACATGCTTTTAAGTGGGAACACATATATTAAAACTATAGCACATTTAACAATTTATATTATGTCATCTCAGTTGGTATCAAACTGAATAATATGAAAAACAACCACAAACTGAATAAACATGATAATTATCAATATATGTGGAAAAGTTTCCTTTTTTCACATATAAAAAAAAAATAACACATTGACATACGTTAAGATTACGAAACATGCGTAATCATATACCGATAAGAGCAACCAAAGTTGCGGGGAGATATTCACGTGATGGACAATATCCCATGAATAAATTGAGTGATTTAATTTCTAATGCTAATTCCAATAGTATTCCATGTAACTTCAACTTTATATGTTACGCTATAGATATATTTATTTTTCAAATATATTGACTTTCGAAAAATCATCCTTCAATATAGGAATGATCATATTAAGAATAAAAGAAAAGATACTAAGCATTGATTTAAAGTGTATTAATTTCAACTTAGCAACAAATCATATGCGTGAAACGAAAATTGCCTCGAACCAAAGTATAACTATCCAATTTCATTGATTCCTAAAAGGAAATTTTTCTCATCTAGTAATTGATTTTTTTTTCTCATACACATTATAAGTGTTGTCCAATCAGGTGTAGAATAGCTGAAGATATCCGACCTCTTTCTAAATATTAATAAGTCACTGTTGAAAAACTTATAAAAATTTCAATTTACACTTAAAGTTTTTTTATATATATATATTTCAAAGAATTTTTTCAAATCAATATGTATATTTAAATACTGAAACTTATTCACTTCAATAAATGTATGTTTAAGTTATAAAACTTGTCGTATGTATTGAAGAATTGTAACTTTTCGTCTTCGTATAAATCGATAACTTATACACTAGTTCTTCATCAATTAATCTTCTAAGTAAATCTTTCAAAGGTAAAAACATACCTATAGCTTTACATTTGTAACAAGTTAAATTGTACATGTTTCTCGTGAAATTAAAATTTTATATGTTTTTCATGAAAATATATAAAATTTTGTAACTTTCACATGAAACATGTACAATTTAACTTGTTACAAATGCAAAGCTATAGGTATGTTTTTACCTTTGAAAGATTTACTTAGAAGATTAATTGATGAAGAACTAGTGTATAAGTTATCGATTTATACGAAGACGAAAAGTTACAATTTTTCAATACATACGACAAGTTTTATAACTTAAACATACATTTATTGAAGTGAATAAGTTTCAGTATTTAAATATACATATTGATTTGAAAAAATTCTTTGAAATATATATATATAAAAAAACTTTAAGTGTAAATTGAACTTTTTATAAGTTTTTCAACAGTTACTTATTAATATTTAGAAAGAGGTCGGATATCTTCAGCTATTCTACACCTGATTGGACAACACTTATAATGTGTACGAGAAAAAAAAATCAATTACTAGATCAGAAAAATTTCCTTGTAGGAATCAATGAAATTGGATAGTTATACTTTGGTTCGAGGCAATTTTCGTTTCACGCATATGATTTGTTGCTAAGTTGAAATAAATACACTTTAAATCAATGCTTAGTATCTTTTCTTTTATTCTTACTATGATCATTCTTATATTGAAGGATGATTTTTCGAAAGTCAATATATTTGAAAAATAAATATATCTATAGTGTAACATATAAAGTTGAAGTTACATGGAATACTATTGGAATTAGCATTAGAAATTAAATCACTCAATTTATTCATGGGATATTGTCCATCACATGAATATCTCCCCGCAACATTGGTTGCTCTTATCGGTATATGATTACGCATGTGTCGTGATCTTAACGTATGTCAATGTGTTATTTTTTTTTTTATATGTGAAAAAAGGAAACTTTTCCACATATATTGATAATTTTCATGTTTATTCAGTTTGTGGTTGTTTTTCATATTATTCAGTTTGATACCAACTGAGATGACATAATATAAATTGTTAAATGTGCTATAGTTTTAATATATGTGTTCCCACTTAAAAGCATGTTTGATTTTAAATTTTGTTTAAACTTTCTCCTAAAAAATTTTATAGCGGACCTCAGCGCATTTTTTTTTTATTTCTGATAAAGTACTTCGAAACATTCACATCTTTCAATGTTGTATCTTCTATATTTCCAGTAAAACTTCTCACATTATACATGAATTTCAAGAAATTTGCTATGTCTAAGTTTGGTATTTTTTTTTAATGTATAGATATTTCATCATTGTCATTCTATGATAAGATATCAAGTTGGTTCTTAATAAACAAGAGTGTATTTTCTTGTCATAAGCAAGAAAAACGAAGTTAATATAAGTCAATGATAATTCTCATTTATGAATTTCTTGTAGTCTTCAACTTTTTTCAACACATTTCACTCAACTTCTATTTTCACTTCATCTATCACTTTGTCATACTTCTTTACAGTTCAAGTCACTGTTTAAATTTTCGTCATTGATTTATTCAGTTCACTCAATCTCTTAGGTCATAATAATTTCATTAAATTTATAAGATTCAACAAAAAAAAACCTACTCATTACACATGAACTTAATATTATTGCACTGGGAAGAACTATAGAAATTTGGACAATAAAAATCTATTACAACAGCTAATAAATTCAATTTTCGGCAAGCATGATAGGATATAAAAATTGTATTTTTTCGTTTTTCTGCTAAAGTTTAAGTTCTCTGTTAGACAATAAAACGTTTGCCTAGAATAAAATCATAAATTATTCATCATTTATGTACCAACAGTAAAATTATCATTTACACTTTTGTAGATTTTTCTTTTTAACATGATAATGTCTTACATGTAAAGTTTATTTAATAGTAATTTCCGACTTAAAAATGTAGATAGCATTTATTTTCGATGAGTTTGATTTCAACTGACAAATATATTTCAACATTCAAAGCACATGCGAGTTATGTGAATAAACCATATGCAACTTAGCTAAATTTAAGTAATTAAGTTGTGAAGTTTTATCTTTGCCATAGAAAATATATTTATTTTTACTGATTTTTGTTAAGTGCTAAGACGATCTTTTACAAAGTATGTCTTCTTGCAACATGAGAAAAGATGCGAAATGATAAGGACTTCTCTGGTATGCTTTCAATTCCTTGAGAAATACATTTAGCTTAACTACAAGACTTGTTCCGATTCTGAAGTATGCTATTTCCTATCGTAATTTATAATTTTACATGATACTTGGTTTAAAAGTTGAAAAAGTTTGCACAAATTTCCTATGTAAGTTCTGCTTCACTGACAAGTTATCGGTCACAAGCAATAAAAATTTCACTTTGTTTGACTAATGTTATGTATGTGTTAATTATCATGAGTAATATCAGTTTTATTTGTGTCTTTCGAAAGCGAGCATTCATAAATTTAAAAGGATATTTCAAACTATTTTCAAAATATAAGTATCTTTTACAAGTTTTTTCCGGAATGAACTTTGCTCAGTTATATTAATATTGAATATTCATCTTACAAAATAAGCCTCTTGTAAAACACCCATTCCGTTTCAGTTTTTCTGAAATTTATGTATAAGTTATTTAAAAATTATGGTTGGAAGTTAAAAATCTCTATATTAATGATATATTGTCAGCACCTCTCAAATAAAAAAAAATTCATGTATAATTTAGTTTGTCCAGATGATGTTCAATTTTACGTAGTAACAAACTCTACATTTTCCAAATTTATGCTAGTTTTTCACAAGAAAAAAAAAATATTCTTTAAGTTTGCCTAGCAAACTTTTTTCAGTATTTAAATTTTCTAAGTATATTCCATCACATGAGTAGTTAACTATTTCCACTAAGGAAAATATCTTATTATTTTAGTTTGTTTGATTGATGTTAGATTTTTATGTTTCTGATTGGTGATTTGCATATACAGTTTTAAAAACTTTACACAATTCGTAACATATATGTTAGAAATAATAGTATATCGCATCTGAGATTGAAAAAATTTATAACTATTATCATGTAAAGAAGGTTAAATTTTAAAAACATGTCGTTGAATATGAGTGTTACCATGAAAAAAGTTAACTAAATTACTTGTGATTTCCTTTCAGAGTATAAAAAGTTATATAGTTTACATATAATTCGCAAGTTTCTTTCAATTTATCTTAAGATGTTTTAAAAGTCTTGCAGGTGATTTTCAAAACTTAAATGCATATCTACAATGTATTTAATATCTACAATTTATTTAATATTTTCCCCCAATTCACCTTTCTTAGATAA
Source organism: Linyphia triangularis (assembly GCA_963978545.1). NCBI lineage: Eukaryota > Metazoa > Arthropoda > Arachnida > Araneae > Linyphiidae > Linyphia > Linyphia triangularis. The sequence goes on from OZ021733.1 coordinate 35,946,526, forward strand.
GTAAAATAAACCTTAGTCAGCATGTATTGCACGAGTTAATACGACACCTTAACGTATATTATTACAAAGTAAATTGTCTAAGTCTTTCTTGAAGTAACATAAATTTCCAACTTGCATTGATTTTCCGATTGAAAAGTAGAGGTGAATTTTTTTCCTTGGAGTATCTATAACTAGTATTTATTTTAAATCTCTTACTATTTTTCTTCTATGTAACAATTTTGTTAAGTTTTACCCGTATTGTAGCATATAATCTCACTGAGTTTGAACAATATTCAATGTTTTAGACAATAGAAAAGTTTTCAAGTAGAAATGATCTTAAATTCTCCAAGTGAATCATATTTTTTGGAAGAAAGTCCATGCGAATTCTACCTTCACTTACTAATGTGTCTTTGAAATCCACTTCATTCATTCCAAGTTTTCACAAACATTTCATTATGAAAAAGGAAAAGTAGGAAAACGATAATCTCGAAGACCTGCTGACACACCGCAGCATCACCCGCTGCTTGCGCGTCGATGCTGTTGTTCTTGCTGTACAAGTCTCCCGACATGTTTGAACAAGTTTTAGCGTGACTCATCCTCCGGTCTAAAAATGCCGGCAAGTGGCGTATCACCTACCGCTAACCTGATTGGCTAATTACCGTCACATGCTTATCATCCCGTTTAAAGACGTGAATTTTATATGTAAAGTAAATTTTTACGCTAACGCTTAAATTCTTTGATATAGAAAGTTCAAGTATGTTATTTTTTTTTCTCTTATATGTTACATTTTAAACACATGATATGAAATTTTTACGTTATGCTTATCTTAGAAATTTTTGAGTATGTTACTTTTTCTTTTATTTAACATTAACCTAAGAGTTTAATTGTATATGAGAAGTAAATTGTCACGTTAAAGTTTAAAGACATGATATTTATATGTGAAGTAAATTTTCGTGTAAAGGTTAAAATTCTTTATCTTTGAAATTTTTATTCTGTTAAATTTCCCATTATTTAACATTAACCTAAGAAAATAATTGTGTATGAAATTTTCGCGTATTGTTTAAATTGTTGTCGAAGAAAGTTTAAGTATGTTATTTTTTTTCTTCTCTAATTTAGCATTATTCTTACACATTTTAAAGATAAAAATGTTATGTGTGAAATAAATTTTCGCGTATTGTTTCAATTCCTTACCTTATAAATTTTTAATATTTCTTTTTCTCTAATTTAGCGTTATTCTTACACATTTGAAAGACATAATTTTTATATGTGAGGTAAATTTTCGCGTATTATTTGAATTCTTTGCCTTATAAATTTTTAGAGTTTCTTTTTTTTATCTTATTTATCGTTGATATAAGAGTATGATAGTACATGTAAAGTTAATTTTAACGTTCAATTTTAAATTCTTTGCCTTGTAAATTTTTAGTGTTTCTTTTTTCTAAAAGTTAGAGTTGTCATTATACATTTTAAAGACATGAACGGCAATGTTTGAATTCTTTGTCGTAGAAATTATAGGTATGTTATACTTTCATCCTACATTTCAAATTTAAAGTCGTGATTTTTATATGTGAAGAACATTTTTTACGTTAATGTCAAAGTTATTTGTCGTACAAAGTTTAAGTGTGTTACTTTTTTTCTTTTATTTAGCGATATTTCTACATATTTTAATATCGGGATTTTTATGTGTAAAGTAAAATTTTACGTTAATGTTAAAGTTATTTGTCGTAGAAAGTTTAAGTACGTTACTTTTCTCTTGCATGTTATATTTTAAAGTCGTGATTTTTATACATGAAGGGAATTTTCGCGTAAAGGTTAAATATTTATCTTAGAAATTTTAAGTAAGTTACTTTTTTTCTCTTATTTAGCGATATTTTTACACATTTTAAAGTGATTTTTATGTGTAAAGTAAGTTTTTTTTCGTTAATTTTAAAGTTATTTGTCGTAAAGAGTTTAAGTATGTTACTTTTTTCTCTTATTTAGTGATATTCGTACACATTTTAAAGACATGATATTTATTCGTAAAGTAAATTTTCATGTTCACTTTTGAATTCTTAGTTGTAAGATGTTCAAGTATGTTACTTTTTCTCTCTTATTTAAACATTAGAGTATCCAAAATCAGTTATCACATATCTATTCAGCATTAGCAGCTACTTCTGTGTTGCCATTCATCAACTTAAGTAAGTATCATTGTACAATAAAAACTATCTCGATTAATATAACTAACATAGACATATTAATTTCTAACAAGTTTAATGGTAATATAAATTTTAACATAGACAGTGAGTAGCTAAGATATATAATATCGCTCGCATAGTACAGTATAGCTTTAAATTACAACCGGTTGTAACAAATAGAATCAATTTCAAAGTATTTGAAGGTTGATATATCGAAAAGTTGCGTATTTCCATCTCTTTGAAAACATTGTTCTGACTAAAATGAAATGTTTTTCCTAAACCATTCTGAAAGAAGAAGAAAAAAAAATATAAATTCTTCAATAAAATATGGATAATACATTTAAAATTTACAAAATTGAGAATAATACTTACATAAATAGAAAAAAAAATCGTCATTTTTCTATTCAAAGTGATAAATATTTCGTTTTTTGGAAATGTATATTACTAATATTGTATTGCAAACTCACGTGTGAACACACTACAACTACTAATTCCTTCAACAGGGTCAGACTAACTCAACCTAAAAATAATTGTAAAATCATTGCTTTAACTTCCATAATGGGTTTCAGTTGCTGAATATTGAAAATTAATTCTAGTCTAAGTTCTTTTGTTGTGTATTCAATCCCTCAAAAACTATGACAATAAAAGAAAAAAACTTTTTAATGACATGTTAAGCTCTGTAAAAGAAATTTTCACGTTAAGATATCAAAGTTTAAATTTTTTTTCTCATAAATTTTAATTTATATTTACATTTCATACTGTTATTGAGAAAATAATGAGACTTTATGTGTCTAACATTGATTAAACCTGATTCCTTAAAAGTGTCTTGCGATTATATCTCTCAACATTAGTTTAAATGTGTTAAGCACTTATAGAAAAAAAAATCCACTCAATCCGAAACTTTACGCATTTGTGTTAGTATATTATCTTTGCATGTATTTGAAGTTTTTAATGGTTAAGCATGAAAAGTTATAAACTATGTAATTTATATTCCTTCCTACCACTAGATGGCGCCGCAATTACATTAAACTTAGTAGAAAACTGTCTTACTAAACTGTATAGTCAATGAGAAGAGCATTTGAAATCACGTGACATATTCTAACCAATCAGAAGTGAGCTTTTATTTCAACCAATCAAAGGAGACTTAGCTATATATCAGGATACAAGATGTTGCCATTCCTTAAACTTTGATATAAAGCAAATCGTGACGTCATCCCCACTACATTAACACTGTGACGTCACTGGTAAAACAGCCTATCACTCTAAGTTATTCACTTAAAAGTAGCCCTAAAACAACTCAACTCCATCCCGCCTAAAACATAGCACATTTCTATTGCTGCCATCGTCTTAAAGGTAAGTTTTGTAAAATCATGAATGACGTCATACCCACTGTGACGTCACTAGTAAAAAATACCTATAACTCTAACTTATTCACTTAGAAGCAGCCCTAGAACAACTCAACTCCGCCTTAAAGGAAATCGAAACTAAAAAGTGTTGCCACCGCTCAAAAAATTTGATATAAAACAAATTATGACGTCATACCCGCTGTGACGTCACGCAATAAAAGCCTATCACTCTAACTTATTCGTTAAGAAGCAGCCCTAGAACAACTCAACTCCAGTTAACTGGAAACAAAAACTAAAAAGTGTTGCCACCGCTCAAAAAATTTGATATAAAACAAATTATGACGTCATACCCGCTGTGACGTCACGCAATAAAAGCCTATCACTCTAACTTATTCGTTAAGAAGCAGCCCTAGAACAACTCAACTCCAGTTAACTGGAAACAAAAACTAAAAAGTGTTGCCACCACTCAAAACTTTGATATAAAACACATTATGACGTCATACCCACTGTGACGTCATACACAAACAGCTTATAATGAAACCGAAACTAAAACAACAGCAGGAGGGGAACAACTCAACTCCACTTCCGGTCACGTGACTTCCGGTGACGGTATATCCGGTCACGCCCACTTCCGGTGACGTCATCATCCCTCATCCCTGCTCCACGCTCCGCCTTTATGGCCCCGGAGCCCTATTTTCTAACTACTAATGAGTGTTATGGAATGGTCTTACTGACTTGGAATGACCCCTTTCTAAAAGGAAAAGTTCCCTCAAAACTATAAAAAGTTTTTTTTTAAATGGTCAAAATAAAGAATCCCTCACACATTTCATATATAATCTATAATCAACACGTTCAATTCCAGCCTTTTCAGAAATTTATCAGTTTTCATGCTAATTGCTATCTAGGCAGGTTAATTGCTATCTAGATTGCTCTGTTGACATTGGGAAAGAAGGCAAGAAGAAGGCATGATTGTGGTTCAGCAGCTTTACCAAGGGGATCTTGTCTAAGTTTCAGCACACGCATTATCTCAAGTCAAGAAATCTGTTTTTTCGATGGAAGTTAAATATTTCGAATAATGCCTGATTTTTCTTGGCAAATCTCCCAGTTAAAGCTAGAATAAGCAGAGCCGCAACTAGCGAGGAGCAAGCGGGGCATGTGGGGAGCCAAGCCTGAGGGGCGCCAAAATGGTGAAGCAAAAACTGTTGTTGCTTGACACTAAGGTAATTGCCACAATGAATCCTACCATACAAAATTGCTTTTGCAACTCTCGCTTCCTTTCCTTTAGATAGCGCCACCACATTGGTGACATTTCACTGGACCTACTTTCATATACGATCGCTGTAGAGTGGGGTAACGAGTAAGTGCAACTTCCAACTTCTGATTCTTAGTCATTGTGCTTGTACTTGTAGTTTAGTTTCCAATCAATAGTTTTATAGTTTTTCCCGCTATATGCACTGTTTTTTATTAATAAATTAGGCAGCTTAGTTTTAATTTGTGCAAGTAACAAAAGTAAAATCAAGATTTTAAAATGTAAAAAAAAAAAATCGAGAGAAGAGTTTAAGAAAAAGCTAAAGAACTAACTAAGGCGGCAAACTGTGCCCTCTTCTTTTATGTCAAATTGATTCACTGACTGCATAGGGTATGTTGAAAATAAAATGTATGTAATATTATATAGAGCTATGCGATTTTTCACTACTACGTATAAAAGGAACCCTGACAGTGTTTCCTGTTTTGACGATCGCCCTGTTGTCAGTCATCGAGGCCCCAAATCCTTTCACCAATCCATGACTGCTAAGAACATCAGAAAGTTTGAATTTGTTGTCGTGACCTGTTTCTGGTATAACATTCTACATAAAATTGACCGTGTAAACAAATTTCTTCCAAGAGATGATTTAACTGTAGACAGGGCAATAAGAAACATTCATGGTCTTTTTAATTTTTGGAATCCTCTAGGAACAATGTATCATCAGATGCTATCTTAGAAGTCAAGAATATTGCTGAGAACAACAATGTACCTGCTTATTTTCAAGTAAAAGGGATCTTTAATGAAGGCTGTGAAGAGGAAAATTGCAACTTATCAGAGGCGGGTCTGTTTAAAATTGCTTTGCTAGAGATTGACCGCAATAGAACAAATTAATGACAAGTTTTAAGTTTCTAAATGGGAATAATATCTACAAGATGGACATGAAAGATTTAAATAATGAAGTCCAAAAGTTATCCGACACATACCAAGGCATATTAAGACAGAAAAATTACTTAAAGAAGTGGAAAGTGGAAACACCATGCCTTGATAGTTGATAACACTATGAAAACGACACCTCCAGCAAGCCTTTTGAGATTCATTTTAATACACAGGTTTGGCCGACCAAACGGTATAGTGGTTAGCGTACTAGCTTCTAGATCTCGAGGTTGCGGATTCGAGTCCCATGTTAGGCATGGGTGTTTGTCAGGGGAGCACTGGCCATAGGGTTGTCCGGTGCAATCACCGGGCTGGTCAGTGTATGTAGAAAATAGGCCGGTCCAGTGCATATTTTTTTTTTTATTTTTTTTTTTTTTATTATTATTTTTTTTTTTTTTTAAATTTACGTAGTTGCTTTAAAAGTACTTAAGTATTTTTTCCAAAAAACCACTGAATGAAATCCGTATCCACCATCCCCCTACGTCAGGGGTCGGCAGACTTTTCTGCTCTAAGAGTCAAACGTTCAATAACCAGAATTGCAAAATTTTTAAAGAGTCGCAAAATACATATAAACACTACCAATATGAGCTTTCAACCACAAATATTTTTATACCAAAATTTTTATACACAAATATTTTCAACCACACATATATTTATTATAATTTTTTATGGTACAAAAAGGATTTTTATATTTTTTATGGTACAAAAATCATGGCAGATGAGACAAGTCGGTAGTCCATTTTTGTTTGGAATGAACGCATATAATTCATTCCATTCTCTCTTAAATTTACGATTTTCTTCATTAATTTTTCTCTTTATTTTGGACGAAGTCGATGCCATGTGTTTTCAATATTGGATATCAAAGAAGCATTTTAACAGTGCGAGCAAGCGAGAAAAACGTGAAGCAAGAGAGCAACGAACGTTAACAAAAGCTCGACGAAATTGAATCTAATGACGCACGCGTTTTGCGCATTCTGATTTTTCAGTATTTCGACTAAGAAGATGCCATGGGGCGCTGTGAATGTTGAATTGACGTTTAAGAATAGTGTTAAAAGTTTATTCTCAGGTTGAGTTACTTAGAACTTAAGGATTCATGATAACAGCCGCATGCGGCTCCAGATTCGCTGTCTGCTTACCCCTGCCCTGCCCTACACGATCGTATTATGACTTTTTTACTTATTTTTACAACTTTTAAGGATATAGGGAGTCCATAATTAAAGTTCAACTTTTGAAAAGGTATAAAAAAAAAAAAAACACTGATCAGAAGGAGCTGAAATTTGATCTGACTATTTACTTAAAATAGGAAAAACTTTATGGCATAAAAATAATATTTCATACAATTTTTTTTCCTATAACATATCCCTTTTACACTTTTCGCGTAAATTCAAGTAAATTTTTAGGTAATTCTAACGTGTTTATTTTTTACTGCTTTTTGAAAATTAAACTTTTAATATAATCACAGTGGAGTGATTTCGACTTTCAAAACGCATGATTTCAAAAGCATGCAATTATTTCTCATGTCAAAACTTGGCTTTCAAAAAGCGATGCCATAAGATAAGAAAAATAGTTCGAAATAGTTTTATTTACGGTACCATTACGTTTCCCACTCCTTGGAGTATATACAGATCAAATTTCTATTATTTTCGGCTCTATCTGAACAGTACTTTTTTTTTTTTTGTTACAGTTTTTCGAAACTTGAACTTTCATTGTGGATAACTTGTATATTATAATTTCGGATATTATTTTCTAATAAACATACAAGTTATGTACCTGAATAATCTCTATTTTGCTATTTAGATTTCGTGTTTCACAACAAACTATCAATACTTTGTGGAAATCAGGTTTACTCAAAGGAAGTATGACTATGGAGACGGAAAATTTGCTTTAATTAAACTAATTATTAAAACAATTTAAAATTAAATAATAAATAAAACTATTTAATTATTGACATTTATCATTAGATATAAATATTTAAATAAAATATAATAATCATTAAAATTTGACCAATGATTATATTAAAAATTTGGGCCGGAGTAAAACTAAAATCACCTGCCGTTTTTATGTCCCAGTACGCCCCTGGTGTTTGTAAATGTATGTTGGCTTGTCTAATGACGAATGTTTCGGCGCATTATAGCCCTCGTGTTGCTGACGGCGCCAGATAATCTGAAAACAACCAACCAACCTAGTCAGGCTTGAAGACAGGTATCTAAACATGACCACAACCCAGCCTAAAATATATATTTAACTCCTTCTGTAACGCGGTTTCTTCAGGCGAAAAAAGGTTTATCAAAATTAAAATTGTTTAAAATCACTTACGAAGTATCGTGGGGCAAGATAGACTAAGAAATTGAGCATTATTTTCATTGAGCACAAAAGAACATCGTCTATTTGCTATGATAATGTCATCAAAATATTTGCTTCAAAAAGCACTCAAGTTTAGTTGGAAACTTTGACTTTTAATATTAGACTAACGATTATACTTATTTATATAAAGTAAGTGTATAAACTATTAGTATTATTTGATATGTAATTGGCAATAAATAATAACACAAGACATTCTGTTTTTATTTAGCCAATAGACTCCTAAATTATTCACAAAATTGAACCTGAACTAATTTTAAATAAGATAAAATAGATAAAATATTGGAGTAGATCAATAACATAACCTCATTTAGACGTCACAAACACATGGGCGTTTTGTGGATTAATTGCATGTCTATATCTTGAGAAAATTTACATATAGCTTGTAAACAGGTTGCTTTTAGTGGTTGTTGACGCTGATGTCGACCTATCCGCTGCTGGGAAAACAAGAGTTAGAAAATGCAAGGAATCGGTTGAATTTAAGGCTTGTTTATTTAGCTAGAGCTCGTTCAGACTGCTATATGTCTATATCCCAATTAGAGATACAGACGGTATATAAGGAAACAAAAATTTACATATAAGAAACGCTGGTAACAAATGATATGCGAGCGAATCAGCGAACATAAACTCCCACCCTAACAGCAGAGCTTGGCTGTTAAAAGGGAATGAGCACAGTTCTATTGACATGTCGTTTGTAGAGGCTCCGTGATGTCCGGATGGTAACAACTCGCACCATAGGTTTCGACAATTCGTCCAATTGGCCAGGAAGCAGGGGGGAGGTTAACTTCTTTTACGATGACCAGTGGTAGTTGATGGCGAATTTGATATTGATAGTAACGTTTGCTGGACTCCTTGGTTTCAAGTTATATTCATTCTAAATAATCACGAATACATTTCATGCAATAACTCTATTAACTATTTTTAAATATACAGGGTGGTTATAATTAAAGTTACCCTGTTTAGAGCCACGTAGAGTCCGTTCTAATGAGCAGATTTTGATGAAACTTGGCATATACACTATATGGACCATGGGGAAAAGTAATCTGCAATAAAAAAAATTGTAGTTCAAATTTTTACCAAAAGGTGAAAAAGTGGTTCATAAAGAACAAAAACCACAGACTAAAAACACAAATTTTTATTTAATTACAGCATATGTATTATGTGCATTCCATTTATGTCAACCACATGCTCGAAGCGTGTTATAGCATGTTCAACAGTAGTGCAAAGGGTTTCTCGATCATTTGCAGCAACATGAAGTGTTATACTTGCTTTCATTTCAAGAAGAGTCCGTATGCTCCCTTCATACATACGATCTTTCAGAAATCCCCACAACCAGAAATCATAGGAATTTAAGTCCGGAGAACGAGGAGGCCAGGCAGTCGAAAAACTTCTCGAAATTACCCGATCATCTCCAAAGTGGGCACGAAGTAGTGCTGTCACTGGTCTTGCAATGTGAGGTGGTGCACCATCTTGCATGAATACAGTAGTCTCTAAACATTATCGTTCTTGTAGGTCAGGAAGGACTTGCTGCCGAAGAAGCTCGCAGTAGCGTGTCCCCGTAATCGAACACCTTCGAGGGCCACGAAGCGTGCTCCCCTCAAAGAAAAAGGGACCAAGAGTAAATTCAGCCGTAAAACCACACCATACAGGATGTAATCAGGATGAAGAGACTATTATTGCACAACATTCAGTTTTGCCGCACCCCATATTCGACAGTTCTGAGTATTCACAGCTCCATCTAGTGTAAAATGCGCCTCGTCCGACCATAAAATGTTCCAAGGCCATGAATTATCAACGATTATTCTGGCAAAAAAAATTCTACAAAATTGAATGCGTATTACCAGAGTCAGCAGGTTTCAGTTGTTGCACAACATGGATCTTATATGGAATACCATTTTACAATGGATCGAAGAATCTTTCTAACTGTATACCAAGGGATAGACAAATCACGTGACACCTCTCGAGCACTTGTAGAAGAACTTGAACACGCTATAACACGCTTCGAGCATGTGGTTGATATAAATGGAATTCACATTGAACATATGCTGTAATTAAATAAAAATTTGTGTTTTCAATTTGTGGTTTTTGTTCGTTATGCGCCACTTCTTCACCTGGGGGTAAAAAATTGAACTACAATTTTTTTTTATTGCAGATTTCTTTTCCCCATTGTCCATATAGTGTATATGCCAAGTTTCATCAAAATCTGCTCATTAGAGCGGAGTCTACGTGTCTCTAAACAGGGTAACTTTAATTATAACCACCCTGTACTTATATTATAATGCGCTAAGAGACAGCTGACAATGGAAGTGGAGTTGTTCAAAGGATCGTATGATTCCCATGACGCCTCTACGTGGCACGTGTCTCCATTTTCACTCAGTCCAAGAGCTATTCCCAATTTCAGAAAATGATATTTCCAATATTCCAAAAAGCTGTATTAGTATAACTAGACTATAAATAAAATAATTTAAATTAACTTAATGGATGGGTTAAAAATTAAAAAATATGCATTTTTGGTAAAAAATTCAAGTTTTTATGTAGATTCCGGGAGACCTAAATATTAAGTGACAAATATAGTTTTTTTTTAACTTAAATTAACATTCTAAACTTCATATTTTTATACTTGAAAACAAAACTTTGCTTTATTTTTTTTTTTAAAGTTAAAAATCTTCGTTTTTGAGAAAAAAATGAAATTTCAGATCCTTTCCTGGAGACCTAAATATTTTTCAATTTAGCTAAAAAAAATTTTGGTAAATATGTGTCCATAGTGGCAACTTTTTAACAACTATAAATTTTGAATTCCTAAAAAAAGTTTTTTTCAATACGCTCTAATAAATATGCAAGTTAAGACCATGACTCCTGAACTTCCTATCCTTAATTTCACTACCTTATCAATAAAACATCGGAATGAAATTGCGTTCCCGATAATCCAGATTAATGAAGAAACCTATTGGGAAAAAAAGTGTCTTTAAATTAGTTCAGTAGATCTCAATTTATGATCACACTCACACTCCTTTATCTCGCACCCCCGATTTCCCTTCCTTACTTATAAAACATCGGAATGAAATATGATCCCGTTAATCAGGATTAGTCAAGATGCATATTAGAAGGAAAAAAAAACGTCTACAAATTGGTTTGGAAGATCTCAAGTTAGTATCAAAGCTCTTAAGGAATGAAAAAGGAAGAGGGATATAATTTTACCCATCTACATAAATATGGGAAAAGTTGTTAAAAAACCAGTCATTTCCCATTGTTTTTATTAAGAAGTTAGGGATTAGTTTAATGTATGTAGTCTAATGTATCATATAAGAAAATATTTCGGGAATTAATCTGTAGCTTCCTATAAAAATACACACACACACGTATGGAAACTCTTCTTTATACATATTGATTACCAATTGATATATATTGTTTTCAATTCATCATTGAATATATAATTTTTTCTATTTCCAAACAGAGCTGCCCTACCTGGTGATTGTGTAGTCATCTGGCTGCGTGCAAAGTTCGAATACTGGGTATAACGATCGTTATGGTTCGGAATCCACGTTAAGCTCTAGGTCATGGCCTGATTATTACATACAAGAATAAATCGTTAAGCGTACACCATACAAACCAATAAAAAAATAGCTGAATTTACGAATCTAATTCTAATTCCTTTAATTGATAAACTAGAGTTTTCTTCATGGAAATGAAACGCAATTATTTTAACTAGTCCATTTTATGAGAGTTTGTTATTTAAATTCGCAATGTATTGGCATCGTAGTGAATTGACTTTGCAAAATTAATACCACTTTTCAACCCATATTTTCAGGCGCATAGCCAGGGGGAGAGATATGGGGATACACCCCTTCCGAAATTTTTCAGTTTGCTATTAGAACGCAAAAACCAAAGAATTTTTTGTTTGAAGGGGTAAATTTATTTGAAATGTTTTTAAATTTCTAAACATACGTAAGAAAAAATACATGTAACAATATATTTGGCATTAATAATAAAAAAATATTGTTATGATTTGTTCAGTTATAATTTCTGATCCCCTCCTGAAAAAAAAATCTCTGGCTACGCCCTTGTATGTCGTCTAATGGTAGAAATTCGATCTATTCAAAATTGAACAATTTATTTTAGACCTTACGCAAAAATATGAAAAGTAAAAAGATACAACAATGCTACACAAGTCACAATTTTTTTTTTTTTTTTTTTTTATCAAATTTTCGTGTAGTAAGCATTTTATCTACATAAAACCTTAAAATATCAGACGTGACTGATATTTATTGCGTTTCATTTTATCTCTTTATATTATTCTGCATAAAAGAAGTTCGTCACAGTTTTGTTTTTATTAAAATTTAGTTTTTATTCAAAAAATATCTATAGACAATTGTTAATTCCAACTGTGGCTGAACATATTGCTGATTTAAACATCACCTTCTTTAGAAAGGCTCTTAAAGCTGACCCAGTGATCAGTAACTGTTTTAATTACGTGGTTATTAAGGAAGATGCAGGGTACCGCCCGTACGCTGCGTTCAACTTGTCCGATGCCACACTGGCTAAAAAGTTCAACAAATAATTAGCTATTTCAGAATTCTGATCTCATGTACATAGTTATTCCCCAGTTCCCTGGAGTTTAAATTATTTAACCTGCGCTGCGTATTTTATTGCCCATTTTACTTTTTATAGCTTGATCTCAGTTCCTTGAGGGGGGGGGGGGGGGAATTGTGTATCGTACATTGTTATTCCCCAGAATTTGGAGAGTAAATTTTTTATCTGCGCTGCGTTTTGCTTTTCACTTAAGTGCATTTTTTGTATTGTCCGTTTGTTTTGTCCCGTCCGTCCCTTTTTATTTTATTGCTTACTGTGCCAATTATATATACCTACTTGAATTACCGCCCTTCGGGCTCCATTTCGATAGGTGGAATAGTGCCTCCGGGCTGACCCCACCATAAAAACAATATTATAGTATAGTAGACAATTGTTTCTGATTTTTTTTTTATTCCTATTGCAAATGCAACATCAACTTATGTAAGTTTAGCTTATAATTATATTTAAACAATTAAATTAATTAAAAAAAAATCAACAATTAGTGCAACAAAAAATTTAAACTAAGCAACCTATGTCATTTAATGTGAGAAATTGTTTTAATTAATCAAACAATAAATTTTACTAAGCTTTAGGTTAATATTTTATTAGTGAAACAATCAACTAAATAAAAAACAACAGCACAAATTTCATATAACAAATTTAGAATTTAAAAACCAATGACGTTAATTAAAATAATTAAATTCAACAACTGAGGTCATTTGCTTATATTGAAATGTATTAATTAGTAAAAAAGTAATTTTACCAAGTTTCCTATTTAATTAAACAAGTGAAGGAATTAATATATTAATCTGTTCTATAAGAAACATAAATTCATAAATACCTTTAAAATAAATCATCCAATAACATTTTAAAGTTTTAATGGAATATAATTTACAAATAATGAATTTGGTTATGTATATAAACAATTAACTAAGTTGTCTATGAAAATTTATTTAATGTATAAACATGAAAGAGTAAATAAGCAACAAATAAATATAAATTTAACAACCGATATCATTTTCATCTAATAAATAATCATTTTTTCACAGTAAAAATGCTGATTGGTTTTCTAGCCCTCTTGCGGATAAAAGAAGTACTTTGGAATTGGTTTTCAGGCCAATTGTTATTCATAAGTTCGGTGGAGCTGTATGTATAAACACGATAACGGGAAACATGGAATTCCCCTTTAAAAAATGCGAACATTTTAAATTGAATATGGATTGCCCCGTTAATCCAATTAAGTTGCTTTTCTCCCTTAGTCTTCAAGTGTTAAGTTTTAGAGGGCGCTGTCTTCATTGTGCACAAAATGGTCCCTTTTCTTAACCGAATTCCTTATATACTCAAATGTCGATTTCAAATTTAGATCGGAAATGCTCTCTTATTTAAAGTATTTTATCGCTATTTATCAAGTGGAAACAGAAGTGCTGAATAACGTACTAAAAATTATGTTTGGGGTTTGCAGAATTAGGATGAAATACTTTAGTTTTCCTCTAATTTTTTCCCCCTTCTTATAAGATTGGTCTAACGATTTCCTTTCAAGTGTTATTTCATGGACTGTACATCGAATTTTTTTATTTTTATTTTTTTATTTAATGGGCAAACTCATTGTCTCTAACATTTTTGTAGTCTGCGGCAGTGAGAGTAATGGCTTTACATTCATTGCTCATGCCAAAGCGTCCTTGATCAGTACCCTAAAAAGCGTACATATAAGCGGGTCATATCCATGTTTTTCGCGGGATCTCCAGTCTCCGCTAGAAGGCGCGTTTACAGACTTAACGAATACATGCTCTCCAATGCATTTCTCAATTATTTTTTACAATTTCTATGTAAAAAAAAGTTTTTTAGTTATTCTTTTGGATGTGTGTTAGAATAATACATTTTACAGTTTCCTTAGTGTTTTTATGAATAATTTGTCAACAAAGTTTTATTTGGGATAAAGTCCCTCCTTGAAATGGGGCCTTTAACCAATTGTTATTAACTGTTCATTTGAAAGAGCTTCGTGAAATGAAATGCCTTTAAGTTTTCCTTTCATCTCCGTGCAAAATGAAACCCAGCAATACACCATATATGAAAATACTTAATTTTAAACAGACACCATAACTGTTAAGCAGGACGCTTTGCTAATGCATACGATTCAGCACAAGAGTGACTCACCTCTCCAAGTCCTGATTCATGCAAATTCCCCACCAATATCCGCGTTGGCTGATATATTTTATTATCTTATATGCATGAAAAAATTAATTTGAATTGATACTATCTAAACAATCAAATCATCGTTGACAATAAGCCACAAACCATTTGAAGTGTTATAATGTTTACTGTGGAATCTTCAAACGCCACTAGAAAGCACAATTACAGTTCATGGGAATTCATGCTCTCCTTTGCATTTTTATCTTTGTGTTGTGTGGCAGTTGTGTTGAACTCTAAAGCGCGGCATCGTCCGTAGTTTAGGTTAGGCAACTGCCATCCTCCCATTTCCCTTGAAAAAGGATTGGGTAGGATCTAGGTTTTATCCTGGTCCCACAACTTTTTTGCAGGCAAATGATTCCTTCTGCGCTGTTAGGCTAACCTGTTAGTTAATTGTAATTTAATTTTTTCCCACCCTGCGCGGTTATGGATAATTTTAATTGTTACTTTGATGATAGAGTTAAAAGACCTGTTGACCAGGCATTTATTGATTTTGCTGCAACTATCAGCACATTAGATATTGAGAAACCATCTCTAGTTAAGCTTACTGACCTATTAAAGCAAATTGTATTCTTTTTAAGGTTAAAAGATAATCCCCCTGCTGAAAATAAAACACTCTTCCTAACTCAGAATGAAATGGCAAATTTGGATAATGATTCCACAACTGAATTGGATAGTGAAAATGAGGATTCCAGCATTAACAAACCCTCTACCACGAGGAATAACACCCAGTTTAGAAAAGAGGAAATAAACAGGGATGGTAATTCTAATAAAACCTCTAAGCGTAAAACACACAAACCAAATAAGCTAAAAACTGTTATAATCAACACAGAGCCTATTGATAAACAAAACATTGACCCCCCCCCCCCTCATGACCCTTCTGAGCCTAGCTCTAGCTCCGCTCATACTGATCTAATTGAGGACACATGTATACCTCAAAATGCAAACAAAAATGACACTGAAATTAGCTCTATTGAGGCAACCACACTGTGCCAAGTCTCAGAGCAATATAAACAAACTCAGTCCCAACCTGAATTTCAGGGGGAGGAGTTACACGACCAATCAGAAATGAGCTCCTCGGAGCCACTCCCTCCATTGCAGGACATTGCTGCAGACACAAACACTGACAATAACACAGGTGCTACGTTCCAGCAACCAAGGAAAACGACCTGTAGAACTCCTATTTATATAGACGATGATAAGATAAATTGGAAATATGTCAACCAACAGCTTGCCCTTAATAAAATCGAGGGTTTTACTGCTACTCACAAGGGTAAGAATAAGTTCCAAATTAAGGCAACTTCAGATGAACAACATAGACATATAACCAAACTCCTTACATTAAATAATATAGCTTACTATTCTTTTGTTTTGCCATCTGACAAAAAAGTCAAAGTTATAATTAGGTAACTCCCTGTTGACACAGACATTGACGATCTGAAAGACGCACTTTTAGTAAATTCATTTCCAGTAGAAAGTGTTAGCCAGCTCACTAGAAGGCGAGATGGTACTGTAACTAAGCTGCCTCTCTTCCTTGTTACACTCTCTCGAACAGACAAGGGTAGAGATATTCATAACCTCAAATGTATTATGAATCTCAAAATCACAGTAGAATCTTATAAAGGTAGAGGAGGGGTGACCATGTGTCACAATTGTCAACTGTACTTTCACAGTCAGATCGGCTGCAGAAAGCCTTCTAGATGCGTCAAATGCGCAGGGAACCACCACACTAAACAATGCACACATGTAGGAGATCCAAAATGTGCAAATTGCGGCGATAAACACACTGCAAACTGGATTGGGTGCCCCATGAGGCCATCAGAGCCTGCCAATAGAGGCAATCCTAGACCCTCCAACAATACTCAGACGATACCACAAGTAAACAACACACAGGGAAGGGTGTATACAAATTCCACTATTACTATAGTGTCTAGAAGGGGTAGTGTGCCGTTCCTATGATAGCGATTCTTCCCCCGAGCTGACGAAATCCGCACAGTGGCGCTGTAATCGCTTCCGCTGCATGGAAGAGCGAAACTATAGCGAAAGCAGAATAAATCATCAAGAGAAATCAGCCACCAGAATTAAATTCATGCATTAAATTACTTACAGAATATTTCTAGAGTGTACATTTCAGCTTTTTTGAACTTTTCTTTTTCTTAATTAAATTGAAGCAGTTATCAAAGGCAAAAAATGATAAATTTATGCAATAAGATGCAGAAGGAATCATTTAAAATTTGTCTGCGTGGTACACAATTACACGGTCCCGATTTCCTTTGCGAAAGAATTGTATTGTGCAGTTCTATAGTTAATCTAGTCAAACTTATCCTTCCCAGATGATTTTAATTAGAAAGGACGAATCTTCTTTATTTATTGTGAATTTTTCACACATGCACATAAATTCAAATACTCCATCCACCATCCATCTATATTAAATTTTTATACAAAAAAGTAGCATACCATCTAATAAAAAAAACTAAATAAAAGAGAAATAAAGTATGGAAATTTCATGAGGAATTTTCTCATCTGATTTTAATTAGAAAGGAAAAATCTAATTTTCTTTATTGTGAATTTTTCATCCACACATGAATTCAATTAAAAAAAATTGCATACCATCTAATTAAAAGTAAATAAAAGTATTGAAAATTCATACGGAACTTTCTTACCTGATTTTAATAAGAAAGGAAGAATCTTCTTTCTTTATTGTGAATTTTTCACACACACACATATGAATTCAATATTCCATTTTCAATAGTTAATCTAACCAAACTTATCCTTCCCAGATTAGAAGAATCTTCTTTATTTATTGTGAATTTTTCACACATACCCATAAATTCAAATACTCCACTGTGCAGTTAATCTAACCAAACTTCTCTCTCTGTATTAAATTTTTATATAAAAAAGTAGCATACCATCTAATTAAAAGTAAATAAAAGTATTGAATTTGACATGGAACTTTCTCACCTGATTTTAATTAAAAAGGAAGAATATTTTTTCTTTATTGTGAATTTTTTACACACACATACACATGAATTCAATACTCCATTTTACAGTTCAATAGTTAATCTAACCAAACTTATCCTTCCCAGATGATTTTAATTAGAAGAATCTTCTTTATTTATTGTGAATTTTTCACACATACCCATAAATTCAAATACTCCACTGTGCAGTTAATCTAACCAAACTTCTCTCTATATATTAAATGTTTATATAAAAAAGTAGCATACCATCTAATTAAAACATAATAAAAGAGAAATAAAATGCAAGAAAGTATTGAAATTTCATATGGTATTTTCTCATTTAATTTTAATAAGAACAGCTGAATGTAATATTCTTCATTGTAAATTTTTCACACACACACATATGAATTCAATTAAAAAAAAAATTCATACCATCTAATTAAAAGTAAATAAAAGTATTGAATTGACATGGAACTTTCTCACCTGATTTTAATTAGAAAGGAAGAATCTTTTTCTTTATTGTGCATTTTTCACACACACACACATGAATTCAATACTCCATTTTGCAGTTCAATAGTTAATCTAACCAAACTTCTTTTTATATAAAAAAAAAAAAGTAGCATACTATCTAATTAAAACTAAATAAAAGACAAATAAATGAAGATATTAAAATTTCATATGAAACTTTCCCACCAGATTTTAATTAGAAAGGAGGAATCTTGTTTATTTATAGTGAATTTTTCACGCGCACACATCAATTTAAGGAATTAGAAAGTGAAAATTTACGAGACATTCATCGACAAATTTTGAAAGATACACATTGAAGTAAATATTCATTAAATAATTGTATAATACAATAAAAATTAATTTATACTGTTCTCCTCAACTTGAATAGTTTCATACGTTTCCTTTTTTGTTCTTCAAACTTATTGTTACTCTTCAAATAAAAATGCATCCTTGTAAGAACATAGAATTTAACAATTCTTTTCGTCAATTCTTATTTATGTTCTTTACATCCTACAAATGACAAATTTATTTTGTGAAGAGATTCGATAACATCAAATGTCATGTCCCTGTGTAGGCTAGTTGTGCTGAGACTTTTAGTAAAAATATTTTCCAAGCAGCATGCCAGTGCTTGTTTATGAGGCAATAACTTAAGTTTTTCATCTAATCCATGCTCAGCAACTTGTTTCATTTGACATTTTATATGTGAAATGCACCCTTTAAGGTTTTTAACCTTTAACTTCAACACATTGTTACGTCTACGATTAGAGCTGTATTTTGTACACATTTTTAAACGTTTAGCTGGTTTCTTTCTCTTACTTTTGGAACGTTTGTCAAGTAATTGTTTACGCGCACATTTACATAATAAACATATGCTTAAAGAAGTGCGATCCACAATACCCTTGCATGACTTTTGTCGCAAGACATTATCCTGAATGTGAAAGTCATTTGAATGAACTTCCACTCCAGAAAATTCATTTAGAAATCCTGCCCCTTTACACAATGTATAAGCATTCACATCAATCAACAACTTTTGTAGATCATCCACAGTCAAGAGAATTTTGTCTTTTACTGTTGTGCGGGCATTAATGTAAATAGAACAAAGAGCAGTTTCATCTTCAAGTTCTTTTACAATAACAAGCCTCTCGGGTTTTAAAATTAAATCAACAGGTCCATTTGTATCAATATATGTCCATAGGGCAAAGGCGTAAACATTTCTTTGGTTTTGAAAAATAATTTTTGTCCAATATTCGGAGGGCAGATTTGGATCAGAGAAAAGGCAATTTTTTTCATCCAGTATAACATTGCTTTCATCGATTCTGGTCTTCTTCGTGTCAGGCTCCCGACATTTTGGATTTCGTTTTTCTGGTAATTTCTTTGTGTAGTAGCTGGGGAGTTGTGGATATTCTGTAGGAATGGCACCGTCAATCAATTTTGGCTTACCTCTTGGAATTAAAACTTCCGCTCCATTTATCACATGCCTGTAAAAGCGTTCTATACATTCTTCTTTAAAATGCTTCTCGTACACCACATCATACACCCCAAGCTCTTTATCCTTCCTTGGAATCATATTCATCCATTTTTGAAGTAGTTCAACATCTTTTGGAACATTGAAAAGCGAATTTTTTTCGGTATTGCTCTTGTAACCAGTTGTACACTTCGGAACGAAACAACTTCTATTAGATTTTCGTTTTTTAGAATTTGATTCTCTTTCAACCGATTCATCGGCCTCCATAGCCTTTAAGAAGTATTCCTTGAAATGAAAAAATGATTTTAAATTATATTAAGTACAAAAAAAACTCCGAAAATATAGTTAATTTCAAGCGATAGAATCCGACAGATGCAAAAGTTGTTTGTAAACAACACTGCGAAGGTGATCGCAGCGCCTCTAGGGGAATTCTCCTGATTCGCGACGTATTTTTCTCCCCGCTCCCATAAGGAACGGCACACTACCCCTTCTAGCCACTATACTATTACTGACACCACTAATGCTTGGCATAAACCCCCAAAGCTTCACATTCCCCAAATTGACAAACTGGAGGAAAATAACACAAAAAATGAAGCTAAGATCCTTCATGAGGAACTATCTGGCCTGGTCAAATGGATCAAAGAGTCCGGATTAATAGATTTACTTAGGGAGTTCAAAAACTCAGAAACAAATAAGCCTACCTTTAACAATAATCATGTCCAGTAGAACACAAAGCTTTGCTCCAATTTCCATAGCGGTCTGGAACGCTAACAATCTTATTGGCAAGATTGAAGAACTAAAAGATTTCTTATTCTCTCACAACATAGATATTTGTCTGGTTACAGAGACGCATGCTAAACAATGCAACTCTCTGAAAATTCCAAACTATAATACTTTCCGTACAGACAGACTGCACCACCGGAGCGGCGGTAGTGCAGTGTTTGCTAAAACCTCTCTTTCCACCTCTCTCTTTCGCTCGAATAATGCAGATAACATCGAGGAGACAAATGTCATTCTTGAGGTTAGAGGGAAAATTACCCACTTTTCTGCAATCTATAATCCACCTCGCAACACCCTTTCCAAGGAGCTGCTCGATTTCCTTATCCCTAAAAATGTTCAAACCATTGCTTGTGGCGATTTTAACGCTAAGAGCAAAAACTGGGGCTGCAGAGCTAGTAATAGGAATGGGCAAATTCTCAACAAAATCATAGGTGTCAACAATGTTAGAGTTCTGGCTCCCAACAGACCTACACACTACTCTGTTATGGGATACCTTCCAGATATACTAGACATCATAGTTACAAACACAGATCTGGTCTCTAGTCCTGAAGTTATCAACGATCTTTCATCAGATCACTTACCAGTCATTGCTAGAGTCGCCAAACATCCCAACCCAGATCCTGGTACAATCTCAAAAACAGACTGGAATCTATATTATAACACTTTAGCTACTAAAACTTTTACACAAACGGAACTCAATACCACTTCTGACATAGACACTGCTATTTTGGAACTCAATCAAAACCTCCCCACTGCTCACAAAGATGCAACTACAGAAAAGCCTTTCATTAATAATTATATGAGCCTCCCCACTGAAATTAGAGATCTCATTAAGCATAGAAACAGGCTGCGTAAGAAATGGCAGAGGAACTTAGACCCAGTTCTCAAAAGGGAAATAAATGCCCTCAAAAGATGTATCAGTGTCTACACCAAAGCAAATAGGGAGTCCTGGTGGCAGGAAAGGCTGGCCACGCTGGAATTTGAAGACAACTCCATTTGGAGGATGACTAGAGCCCTCAAAAGGGAAAAAGCAATCCAGACCCCACTCCAAAGTATCAATGGCCTTGTTTTCACTGAATCAGACAAAGCTGAAACCTTCGCTAATTCTTTGGAACAGCAGTTCCAGAACAACACCTCCCCCAATGACCAAGGTTTTGAAAGTCATGTCATTAACACAATCAATATTTGGAGGCAATGGCCCTTCCTCCAATTCAATCCAACAAACTAATATTCAGGAAGTCACTGATACTATTGGGAAATTAAAAATTAGGAAGTCCCCTGGAATCGACAAAATTTCCAATCGTATGATTAAAGGCATCCCATCTAACTGTGTCCAGATTTTGACAAACATATACAATGCTAGTCTCAAATTCAGCTACTTTCCTCCCATTTGGAAAGAGGCTCTCATTGTCCTGATACACAAACCTGGCAAAGATCCAGTTGATCCTACAAAAGTCACAGACCCATCAGCCTGCTGCCCTGTTTAGGGAAAATCTATGAGAGATTAATATCCAACAGACTTTTTCCCCTCTTAATTCACATCCCAGATGAACAATTCGGATTTATGCATAATCGATCGACTACTGGCCAGCTTGTCAGAATCTTATAATTTATTGGATCTGCTAGACACAGAAAAGAGAGCTCAGAAATGCTTATGCTCGACGTCGCAAAAGCGTTCGATCGAGTGTATCATTGGGGGCTGCTCTATAAACTTATCACTTTGAAGTTTCCACATGATATTATTCACCTTATTTCTAGCTACCTGGAAAACAGACTGTTCAGGGTCAGGGTGGGTAAAGCTATTTCAAATCACAGAGTTATTAGGGCCGGTGTACCCCAGGGGAGTATCCTGGGCCCAACACTCTACAATCTTTATACATCAGATTTCCCTACTTTTCATGACGATAGACATTGCCTCACTGCATTTTATGCAGACGATACTGCAATTGTCACAACTTCTATCAGACCTCAGCAGACCTTGAATAATCTCCAAAACAAAACTGTTCACATTGAGGAATGGTGTGCCAGATGGAAAGTTTCCATCAATTCTAACAAATCCCAAATTCTCTGCATTAAGGCTAAAAATAAGCTTAAAGGTCTTAATAACTCAGTCACCCTTTTCGGAGAAACTATCCCCATCGTCCAAAGTGCTAAATACCTTGGTGTCACTATCAATAACACTCTCACTTGGTCTGACCATGTCAAGAAAGTAAACAACAAATCCTGTGCTGTTTTAAACAGACTTTGGCCTATTCTAGGAAAAAATTCTTCGCTTTCCCTCAATTACAAGAGGAGTATATACTTGAGTACCATCAGACCAATTCTCACTTACGCTGCACCTGCATGGAACACACACAATGCTAGAGATGCAGTTAAGCTGCAGAAAATACAAAACAAAGTTCTGAGAGGTATTGTAGACGCCTCTAGATTTGTTAGGAACGACCTTATCCACAGGGATTTAAGAGTACCAACAGTGGCTGAACACTTAGCTAGTTTAAATATTACTTTCTTTAGGAAGGCTCTTAAAGCTGACCCTGTAATTAGCAACTGTTTCGACTATGTGATAGTAAAGGAAGATGCAGAGTACCGCCCGTACGCTGCATTCTGCTTGTCAGATGCCACTCTAGCCAAAAAATTCAATTAATTAGTTAGACTTTTCTAATTTGCTCTTGTACATAGTTATTCCCCAGTTACCTGGAATTTAAAATATTTAACCTGCGCTGCGTATTTTATTGCCCTTTTTACTTATACAGCTTGTTTTCATAGCTTTTGACTCATTTTACTGTACATAGTTTTTCCCCAGATACGGAGGGGGGGGAAAATATATATATATTTAACCGCTTCTTATTAAGTGCATTTTTTTTGTATTGTATGTTTGTTTTTGTCCCGTCCGTTACCTTTTTTATTTAATTGTTTAATGTGCCATTCATATTTACCCCACTGAATTACCGGCCTTCGGGCTCCATTTCGATAGGTGGAACAGTGCCTCCGGGCTGGCTCCACCATAAAACCATTATTATAGTTATAGTTTTTCTGGTCTGACTTCCAATGTGGCAGAAACAGACTATAAAACGAGGACCGATTCACCGATTTCGAGTTCTTGTTAATTAAAAAAAAATTAGGCTAAGTAACTACACAGAGTATACAGCATGTCCCCGTATAACCTAGCCGACCTTTATCTTCGACACCATTGGTCCTAGATGCATAATCTCAATTGAAGAATTGTTTTAAATCGTTAATTGTCTCATTAATATAATATCCTAATTTTAAAACTGTGCAGCGACATTTCAAAACCTCTTTTATATTTTATCCAGAATTGGGCGAGATTGGTTAATATTGTTTCCAACGACCGATTCACAACGTTCCACATCGGGATTGGCCTATGTCTGGCGAAATTGGCCAGCATTTCTGTGCTACTAGGGACCACTGAAATCAGACTTCAACTCCTTTCCTTGTCACTCACAAGCTGTGGAACGCTTGAGAAGGAAGACAAGACAAAAAATGGGTGGTGCTGACGCCAAAGAATTTAGGACATCTTTATTTTTAAAAAAAGATCCATAATGCCCGACTCTACTACAAAAGTTTCCTTCAAAGTGCATCAATAGATAGAAAGCTCGAGAAAAAAGTGAACCAAATGAATAGCAGCATGTTTTTTGGGTTTTTTTTTAATGTAAGGAATAACGTTAGTACCCATTTTACATAAAAAAATCATTGTTTTTTACAAAAAGTTTTACTTTTGAGTATTTTTAATTATTAATATATGTTTTAAAAATCCATAGAATTGTGTTTTCCTGTGTAATACCACCCTTTCACTACACATTGCGAACAATTGCTTTTCAAATATATAACGTTTAGAAATTTAAAAAAATTTAGAAAAAATAGTTATTTTTGTATTTTTCCAAGTTTTGAGGTGAATGCCGGGATCGGAGGATATTATTATTATTTTTTATTTTTTTTCAAATTTTTTTTTTTACAGTTTTTTTATTCAAGATATGTAACAACGTTTTCACCTCATGCGTTTCAAAAATAAAAAAATATTTCTTTTGAACCACCCTTATGTTGAGATAAGATAGGCGCATTTTAACCCTTAAATGCATATTGTTGCCTTTTCGATACATTCCTTAAATGTCTAGAATGTAGATCTCTTTATGTAGTAACCTTTGCATAGTGTTTTTATTTTAATTTTACCGAAACTATTTTATCGTTTTCGAACGCAACTATAATCTTTGACAGTTTATTTCTTTATCTGTGACAATTTTTATTGTTGGGGGCGCTGTTGTCTGAGTACAATTTCATTTCGGCGGGTGTCACGAATTACGATAATTTATATAAAAAGTAATAAAAACACACAGGAAAAATTATTTTCTGGTAAAAACAAGGTAGAGTAACGAATTATATTTATATTTTTGCATATACTGATAAATTTATGCGAGGAAAATGCAGCTTTTTTTGTGATGTAAAACTACATCAATATGCAAAATCCTTATGTTTTTTTTTTTATTATTATTATTCTCTTTAGCTACAACCATTTCCTAGTTGATTTCAAATTTTATTTATTGAAAATAAAATTTCATGCATTTAAGGGTTAAGCACCCATCAACAGTCAATCAACGAACTGGTAAACGTCTGCTCTCTACTTTTAAACGAGAATGCGTGGCGCTGTTGGTTGTTAGGTATGTACTAAGGAACTAAGGAATTTTTGAATAATCTCCTTTATCGGTGACTTTTAGTACGTACTAAATGTTTTTTGGCTGCATATGCCGCCAAACTTGGAGAGTTATTTTGTGGCCACCCTGTAGTTTTAATTCCACGTAATTATTTATATATTATCTAAACGTAACACTAAGTTTATAATTGATGTTTTTGATTAATAAGTGAAATATATAATTTTAAAAATTGCATGAAGTTAATTTCATTAATGTATTTAATAATCAATTACACAAAATGGATTAAGAAAACGCTTGATATGAAAATGATTGTACGTCAACATAATATTCATAAATTTACATACATATAGTATAGTGAATGACCATGAGGATGTTACGGAATTTACTAGCGTTTGATCCATATAAAACAATATAGTGATTTAACAAGTTTTCATTCCTACGCAAAGTTCCATTAAGTTGAAAAGTATACACAAAGTTGCAAAATTTAAGTTTTAGTAATTATTTAAAAAATTACAAACAATATTCAGCCAATCTTCATTAGACTAGTGAAACGCATAAAAAATAAACGTGATAAAATTAACATAAAATATGCTAACATTGTCATTACTAATTATGTACTTTTAAGTGCAAAAAATCAGTTTTTTAAAATGATAATTTAAAAAAAAAAAAATTCAAGTATGATTGTGAAAAGTGCGTGTAATGTGGGTTGAGTGGGGTTTTTAAGGAGGCACATGCTTCCGGCTGCACTAACATTATGACCACGGGCCGCCACTGACTTTTTCATTTGATTATAAAGTAACATTTAAGTAACTTGAGCCTCTGCGAAGAAAATAGTAAAATTGAATGAACATTATACAAGGAATTAGTTTGTAAAAGGATTTCATTTTTAATTGGCCATTGGCAATACAAATTTTATTTTCTGACCCCCGAAAATTTACGTAACCGTAAACCATGCATGAACTACTTTCCTTATAAATATTTCTCTAATCCTGAAGTCACCGCGTTTCAGTTATTGTTAATTTGAAACTCGTGTGATTCTGAAAGTAGTTTTATTATCAATTCATTTCCTAAATACTTTAAAAAAATTAAATTGGGGTTTGAGTTTATTTTTTTATTTAGATTATATACGTAAATATTTTGATATTTTGAAGAAATTATTCTAATTTGTTAATGAGATATTTGTTATATCAAATATACCTAGATGGCGACACAATGCAGATAGTCATGAATTGTGAAATAGTTCAAATAAAAATAATCCATTTGTAATCGCTAAAAATTAAAATACTCTTAGTTAGCATAATAACTTAAAATATCATTTTTCTTGTCCTGAAATGTATTTGTATATTTCTTTTTGATAACTTTTGTAATAAAACATGTTAACTATATTTTAATACATCAGTTAATTACCAGTTATTAACTGTAGCCGGAAGTTGGTATGGTTTCAAAACAAATAAAATGTAAAAATAAATAAATTATGACGCTGAATTTTTTTGCTGTCGGAATTAAAAAAAGGATTTCATATCAATTTTCGTTTACTTCGACAAGTTTTAAACAGAGAGAAAGCCACTTACCGCAATGGCGACACTATTATTTTGTAAGATTAATATATATAATCTATATTAATTGTAGGTCAAAGTCAACAACCCTTTTCTTTAAACTCTTTGAAAGGATAACAGCAGAAAGGATGAAGAAATAAAAAAAGTTTTGAATTTTACTTGAATGAAATGGAATGTTCAGCCAAGGTACATTAATTTCATATGTACTCGAAATATATCATGTCTCGAAACTTTTTAATTAAACATTTCTGCTCATGGTGTTTTTAAAATGTATTCTAAGTTGAGTAAATATATTTGAATTACCTTACTTCTGAATACTGTATTATCTGATATATTATTCTCGAAATCTATTTTCCCTGACTATTGTCTTTATAAAATCATCTGTTTATTTGCTTCTTTACATTTGTTGTTTTCGTATAAAAACTAAAGTAGTAACTATGTACACTTACTATTGCAACGAATTATAAATATTAAAAAATAATGTTTTTAATAGGAAATAATTTTCGTGTAACTCTCTATAATAAATGTAGTTTGTTTTTGGAATTGCTTCGTGTTACATATATTTATATCACAAGTAATGCTCGACCAATCGGTATAGTGGTTAGCGTGCTAGCTTTTAGACCGCGAGGCTGTGGGTTCGGGTCCCGTGTTAGGCATGGGTGTTTGTAAAATGTATGTAGACTAAGCTTTTGTGATTACCTCAAATATTAAAATTTTAGTTGATAAATAAGTATAATTTATTTAGTAAAGTACTTTTAAAAAGTTAAATTTCTTTATATTATAACATTTGAAAATTTTTAAAAACATTTATAAACATAAAATTTTGAAGAGAATAGTTCTCATTGGGGATCTGTAGCTCTTGTGCAAGAAAAATTCCCATTCAACCTATATTTTATTTATTACAACCAAAATAGTCCTAAATGGAGACATGATGCTTTTGCTAATCTTCTAACTCACATTGAATTATGGATTAGAATCGATTCTCGGAAACCAAAGCACCCAATCAATGGTTTAGTTAGCTCAGTCAGTTGGGAACTTTCTCTTTGGTCTGTCACCGGCAAAGTGTGAAATGTTGTTATTGAGCAGAATGCCTAGGCATTGTATAGAATGCCTTTTGCCACTAGGCAAAGTATGAAATATGAGAATTATTATGTACTTTCCCTAGCAATGTATATGATACCTAGGCATTCTATAGAATGACAAATGCCATTTAAGCGAAGTACTTTTATTCATAGCGTTTGTGATTTTGAACTAGAAACTATATATCAATAAAAATCAGAACTATATTATGGTGGCCGTAGTTTATGAAGTATGAGTTTTAAAACTCGCACACCTTACTTTTTAGACTTTTACAAGTACGAACTAATTTTTGAAAAAATTATCGTAGGGGTGAGATGCCACAAACGACTGCTAGAAATAGGTAGGGGTATTATTTTGCATTCAATTGGCCGTAAGGCCAATGAAATAAGTTGTAATTTTTTGTTATAGAGCACGAAGCACGCGCACTTTATGTTCTACAGTACCAAGTAATTAAAAAAAAAAAGTGATTTTGGGGGTAAGATTTCACACCTAACAGGAAGAAGTACAACCTATTTTGTTGGCCTTATGCGATTAAGCTACAAAAATAACCCTACCTATTTCGACAGTCGCTTGTGGCATATCATCCCCTCAAAATCACTTTTTTTTAATCACTTGATATTGTAAAACTTTCTAAAAAGTAAGGTGTGCGTGTGCTTCGCTCTCTAAAAGGCAAAATTACAACCTATATCATTGGTCTTACGGCCAATTGAACCTAAAAAAAAATACGCCTACCTGTTTCGGGCATTCGTTTGTGGCATATCACCCCCAAAATCACTTTTTATAATCACTTGATATTGTAAAACTCTCTAAAAAGTAAGGTGTGCACGTAGTAATAAAAGTAAGGAATCGGAGATATATTTCATAATTTGCCGGTTTCTTATTTGGCATTCTATAGAATGCCTAGGAAATGGCTGAAATCTGAATCGTTTCATACATTGCTTTCTAGTTTTTAGGCCTTCTAGAGAATGCCAGATTTCACACTTTGCAGGTTACATATCGACAAAAACTGCTTGTAATTTTAGATTTTCACAATTACAAAATAAAAGAATGGTCTTAAATGCCTTAAAAGTACTCTTCACTTGAATTTTAGATCCTAGAATTATTAATGGTCCCGTCACAATATAATCAACCATTAAGATCCACAAATAAAACTCAGTAATATTATTAAGTAATTAAAATTTAACAGAATAAACGAATAAACTTGAAATGAAACAACAAATAATTTCTTATTAAAAACAAAAATTCATACTTAAAATAAATTGTGTGATAAAAAAATTTCTGTAAATTTGATTCATTTTTGAATTAAAACTGTGCTATGGAAGGTTAATTGTGTCGATACTGTTTCAATAAGAATCGATATTTCAATGCTAGGTATTATTAATGTCATCTATTTTTTTTTTTTTTTTTTTTTTTTTTTCATTTAGACGTCACAAACATAGGGTGTTTTTATTAATTAGTATAGCTATTCTTTGAGGAAATTTAAATTATAGCTTGTGAAGAGGCTGATTTTAGTGACAGTTGATGGTGAATTATATTGATAGAGTAGGATTTGGTGGACTCTCTGGTTTCAAGTTATATTCATTCTAAATAATCACGAATACAATCGTACAATTACTCTATTAAACTATTTTTAAATATATATTACAATACAAATTTCAATATATTTCATAGAGAGGAAGTTTTTCATCATATAAGGAACTTTTTCACTTGATTATTAAATAAGATTTAAGTAGCTTGAGCTGCGAAAATAGTCGAATTGAATGGATTTATGCATGCAAGGTATTAGTTTGAATTTAAAAGTTTTGTATTTGATTGGCCATTCACAATACAAATTTTATTTTCTGTCTGATAGCAGTTTACGTAACCGTCATAAACTCCTTTAAATATAAATATGTATCCAATACTGAAAAAAAAAGTCGCCTCGATTCATTTATCAATTATTTGAGGCTGGTGTGATTCCGATTGTAATTTTATTTTCGAATTATTTGTTAATTGTTTAAAAAAAATTAACTGGAGTTAAATTATTTTTTTTAGATTATTTAAGTAAATCTTTTCAAATAATTCAGGAAAATAGTTTTTCTTTGGAAGAAATTATTTGAATTTGTCATTGAGATATTTTTTTTACCGAATGCCACTAGATGGCGATACCATGCAAGAGCTAAAAAGATATAAAAAGGAGTGGATAGGAAAAGTTTGAAAATAGCTAGTTTGGAAAAAATACTTTTGAAATTGTGTACATTTAATTCTCACAATAATTAAATAAAACTAAAAGTTCAGAACTTCACACGAGCATTTCTTCGAAATCCTGATTATTCCTACAATGTGTCATATCTGAAATATTTACATTTCATGTGGTCTAATTGAAAAGCAACTATATCAGAGAGAATAGGTCAACTGCTGTCTTTTAGTTAGACTATTTTTATGTATAACCTTTAAAGTTAATTTTTTTCATCATAATGTTTTAAACGCAATCTAAGATACCGATCTATTATATGATTCGTCATCTGTGACTTGTGAAGGTCTTCACGACACACTTCGTTTTCAATTCCATGATAAAATATATTTTTTTTCAGCTAATAGAAATTAATTTATTATAATTCTTAATTTAAAATTGATATTTATAGTAGTTTGGCAGTTTTCCTTCAACATCATGAGCTTGGCTCGTAGAATCATAGGCTGGGTTCGTAAAGTCGAACTGAAAAAGTGAGTTATGTAGCCTGAGGCAAAACCGTGTAACTAAGCGTTCGTAATCTTAACTGGTTTTGTAACTGTCCGTTCGTAAAGTCGAATTTTTTTATCTCGTTAAGTTGGTTATCGAACTTTCTTAACGAAGGTAGAAGCTGATTAACTTTCGGTTTATTCCGTTCGAGCTGGTGTTTCCCCCCTCCCTTCCCACTGAAAATACTTTGTTTTGGGTTTGGACTTGTAAATGTGTAGGTTTTTCGAATGTTTTGATTTGGCGTGGAAATTATTATATTAGTTATTGTTTTTTTCTCAATTTTTTGGATTTGCACGAGTTTTGAAGGGAAAATTGGTTTCAATAAAATTTACTTTGTTTAACATGTTTTTTTTATTATTTATATACACAAACTTGATACTTCTTCGGCTTTTCTTGAAAGTAAATTTATACGATAACATTGCTTATTGTATATTTTGAAATCTTGTTACTAAAACTGAATTCTTATTGTCTCATATTGAAACTTATTCTAATAGTAATGAAATTTTTTAAACGCAAATCCCATTATTTCTGTACAGATAGTGTTGATTCCAAGTTTTCTTTTATATAATACTAACTTGAAACAAATTTTAATATGTTGGCCACCTCATTAAAAAAGCTGTTATTTAATTAATGTTGCATTACATTTAGTCTTTAAATTTGTTTCAATTTTATGAACACAGAACTTTTGAAAATGTCTTAAAATGTAAATAAAAATACATTTATGAGACTAAATTTCACATTAAATTTTTGATAATGTTATGTCATTCCTTATTATTACTTCTATATGTAATTGATCTGGAGCATAGCCAGAAATTTTCCTTCAAGAGTGGATATGCAT
Organism: Linyphia triangularis; assembly: GCA_963978545.1. Taxonomy (NCBI): domain Eukaryota; kingdom Metazoa; phylum Arthropoda; class Arachnida; order Araneae; family Linyphiidae; genus Linyphia; species Linyphia triangularis. The sequence continues at coordinate 35,977,887 of OZ021733.1, forward strand.
AATTATGTGCAAAGAAAATATTTTAATATTTATACAACATGAACATTATGTGTTTATTAATCATTAGCAAACTACAATTCTATGTATTTAAAAAAAAATTCTATCCCATTTAAAGATTTATCTTTTTGAAATTGTTTCGACTGTTTCAAAAGAGTCGATTGATCAGGTTAGAAATTGCCTTGGGCTTTTGGGGACGGCTTTTGTATTGAACCATTGTCAAGTCATTATTTCTGTGAAAAGGAGATACTTTTGTGTAAGTCTATGAAGGGGAAAATTTCCCATATTTGTGTTTCGAATTGGTTGTTGATGTTTTATGGTGCAAGGGCTTTACTAGGACCATTCTTGCATATTTCGATTTGGAGAAAACATGAAAAACTACCAAACAGTCCGACAACCGATATAGGTTAGTTTGTACACTCGACGATCCATTTTTATGCACAATGATGGCTAATCAAGTCTGGACCTACAGCTTAACGTGGATTCTGAACCACAACGACCCAGGATTTGTACCTTTGGCATGCAAGGCCAGAGCGTTGACCACACAGCCATCTGGTGGGCCAACCAATATGTACTAACACAATTGTTGCTGTGCTTCAAAAGAAAATAAGCAGATTAATGTTACTAAAATATAATAGCAAATATTTCAAAGAATAAATCTGGGGCAACGGACACTTAAACCAAATGGAAGTATATGAAAAATTGTTTAAATTTTACTATGCATATCATAATTGTAACTTTTTGAAAATGTTTTTTTAGACAATGAACACCTTAGTGAAGATTCCCGTGAAGATGTACAAGATTTGAAAAATACACATGCTATGTCAATAATTCAAAATAATTGTTTAGCAATATTTGTGATGTCAAATTATATCTTAGACAGTATTTAGTATGATAAACTATTTGAAAATTTTTAGTGAAAGCCTGCTTTGAAAAATTAAAATCCATGTAGGAAAATAGTGATTAAAAAAAGCTATATATACTATTAGGAGGTGTAAAAGGAAAAAGATACTATTTAAATTGCAGGAACTGCGCAACAACTCAGTTTTTGGCCATCAATGTAAAATCTTATAATAGTTAATTTATAAATAACTGTCATAATATAGAGTAATTAGAAATTAATAAAAAAAAACTACTAGAAGCACAAGCACCATTATTGTTAGAAATAGTACAGTCAATCAAGGTAACATTGAACCGCATTTTCAGTATTTTCTTCTTCCCCACTTATGTTTTAATAATATTTTCCGACCTAATGGCATAAAATGGAAGAATAAACCCTAAATTATATTTTAATTTACACAAATTAGGAAATGCTGATGATGAAAGCACCAAATAATAGGAAAATAACCCGGCGCAAAGTTACCCTGTCATTCAGGGTAACTTTGAACCACTATCAGAAGTTTCATATAAAATAGCTTTTTTTATTCAATCTTGAAGTCTAGACTACTTTGAATGAGTAAAATTAAGTTTCAAAGTATTTAAAACATCATCAGCTGCAGTTATCAGTATCATAAAGTTTGGATATTTTAAATAACACCACAAAGAATATGTTAGGTAGGAACAGTGGATAACGAATCACATGAATATATTGCAAAAAAACCCTATTTATTATTCAGTTTTAACATACAAATATAGTGAAAAAACAGTCTTCAGTTCATTCACTTAAATATAAACTCATTTTATCAATTAAAAATTGAAAAGATAAATAGAAAATAATAAAACTGATAGGCCGCCCTTATGCTATTAGTTAAGTACTATGATGTTTGCAAGTCACAATGTGACACAAATACAAATATTCCACTCTTATTGTTAAAAATAGTATGATAATTTAAAAACAAAGTTCAAACTTCATAAAATTTCACTTTGGCATTTTTTAGATTAATAGTTATTGCATCAAAGAAATAATCATTGATCTGGAAAACTTATTCTCGTGTTCTAGCTGGATTGGTTGATTTGTACGCTCAACGACCTATTTTCATGCACTGTAATGGCTAATCAGTACGAGACCTACAGCTTAACTTGGATTCCGAACCACAACAAACGTCCATGCCTAATCCGGGATTCGAACCCGGCACCAGTGTTCTAGCTGGAATAATAATTTCTGGTGATAATTTCTTAAACACGCCTACTTTTTCATACCACAGATCATCATTGATATTGGGCCATTTCCAATATGCACCAGATTTCTTCATGAACCGCCAAATATCACGTTGTCTTTTAAGTCAATTTGGTCTGGGTACACTTCTCCATCGTATTGAATAATTACGTAGTCGTAAACTTTGCATATGCCATTACCAAAATCTAAAATACTTGCATGCTCTGTGTATAAAATTCCTGCCTCATTCATGTGTTTAACAGCCACCACTCGAACAACCTCTGACTTTTCAGTAACATTCTCCCAACAATGTGAGCAGTATAAACCTTTACCATGTCCTTATTGTGCAACTTTCATCTCCTCCGAAAATGACAGTGTTGTACATACACTGTCACCTGCATCATCTAGTTCAGGTAGGTTGGTTTATGCGCTCAACGACCTACAGCTTAACGTAGATTTCGAATTACAACGAACATCCATGACTAACCCGGGATTCGAAACCGGAACATTTGGCATGCAGGGCCCGAGCTCTAACCACATAAACTTTAGGTGTGTCGTCTAGTGTAGGACTTTTACTCTTGCTATCTCCAAGGAGTTCATGTGGTAGAGGACTTTAGACAATCCCATCATATCCTTGCTATACATATTCCTTTATCATTTATTTTTTGTGCATATAGATTTTTTACTTACTCAACTGAAAAGCTTTTTACAACCATTACAGGTCGGCAGATTTTTTTTTTTTTTAATTCTGGGAACGTGTTTCTAATATAATTAGGTACTTTTTGAATTCACTCCTAACATTTTCATTTTATCGGATTTTGCATACAAGAGAAGATTCTGTAAATTAAATTGCATTTGTATGTATATAAATGTATTTAAAAGCAAACAAAAATAAATTAGAATAAAATATGAATTATATGTGCAGTGTATACATTGCACACTGTCATCAGCCTAACTTTGAACCGGCTCAAAGTTACACTGAATATGTGGTAAAATGATAGTGCCTTGGTTTTTTGCTTTTTATTAAATGTTAGTAAATAAATAACCCTCAGCTACTAACAATTTCTCTTTTTTCAGAAAATTATATAGCTGATAAAGTGGTAAGTTGATACTTTCTTGCATAAATTAGTTGATTTACATCAACTTCAAATAAGCATTAAAATGGAACTTGAAAATAGTACTCCAGAAAAACAACTGAATGGCCAAATGAATTATGTACTATTTTGTAAATTCTTTTATTAAACCATCAAGCAAAAAGCCAATTTCATAATCTTGCCAGCAGTTTGCAGCAGTGGATCATGAGCAGCTTTTTAAACCCAAAAATACTGAAAACTAGGAGGTGGCGCAAAGTTACACCCTATGGCTCAAAGTTACCCTGATTGACTGTACAATTAAAATATGTACTTTTGTTTGTTACTATTTGTGAAAAGGAATGCAAAGTAGTAAATATGAAATTGTAGAATAATTTTTTAAGCTTTAAGATACACTTTTTACATGTTTCTGCAGACTTGAATAAAACATCTCAATTCTAAAACAAGCAGTGGTGAGATACCCCCCATATTCAACTATAAATTTTATAATTTTTTAACTTATAATAAAAATATTAACTAGTAAGGAAATAATTTATACTTCTTAACTCTAAGATTGAACAAGGGTCCAAAATTTATTGTTTTTTTAATGAATATTCTGCAATGTAGTTTTATACTTGGAAGTAAGATTAAGTGAAGTAATGATTAAACATTGTACACAAAACTGTTTATTTGGATTTAAATAGTGCTTGTAAATGTACATACTTTCATGAAATTAAATTAATAGAGAACTCCAAAATGTTTTTTTTTTTTTTTTAAATGTCTTTTCTTTTTATGAAACAAGAATAGAAATTTAACTTAAAAGAAAGTTCCTTTAAAGTTAAAAGTTGACCAAGTATAGCAGTATTTGTTAATAAAAATACTTATATCTTTATACAAAGTAGTTTAATACATTTTCATAATAGTATAATATATATACACCTTAAATCACTTCTCAGTGTCGCTACATTTAAAGGTTAATGTTATTTTTCATTAGTAGTTTTTAGGCAGATTGAGTGTTTTTAAAAGTGTGTGTGTGGGGGGGGGATGGATTTCGGTGGTTTTAGAAGGGAGGGACGCATGGATATTTTCTCGAAAAGCAGGGTAATTGATGGTAATTTCATTCATGGTAACAATTTTAGCACTGCATAAGCTTGTTTGAGGATGTGTGGGAAATAATTGTTTTCAATGTCCGTAAAAGATCATTTCTTGCAAGGTATCATTAATCTCCAAAATATTTGGGTTTTTAGTCCCTCCTCCCATCTTTAAATTTTATTTTTCAGCCAAGTAGAGACATTTTACAGTAAAAATTTTAATATATCAAAGGCTGAAAAACATAATCCGAGTCGTAACAGTAAAAAAAAGCCTTTTTATGTAGCCAAGAATCTTTTTCGAGGCGAACAATTAAAAAGATGTAAGTAGTTAGAAAAGGCCGATCCGAAGCCATGGAGCGACGGAACGGGGGACGATGACGTCACCGGAAGGGGGCGTGACCGGATATGACGTCACAGGAAGTGCCATCACCGGATATGCCGTCACCGGAAATCACGTGACCGGAAGTGGAGTGGAGTTGTTTCCTTCCTGCTGCTGTTTTAGTTTCGGTTTCATTATAAGCTGTTTGTGTATGACGTCACAGTGTGAATGACGTCATAATGTGTTTTATATCAAAGTTTTGAGCGGTGGCAACACTTTTTTAGTTTCGGTTTATCTAGCAGACGGGGTTGAGTTGTTCTAGGACTGCTTCTTAGTGAATAAGTTAGAGTGATAGGCTTTTATTGCGTGACGTCACAGTAGATATGACGTCATAATTTGTTTTATATCAAAGTTTTGAGCGGTGGCAACACTTTTTAGTTTCGATTTACCTTTAGGATGAAGTTGAGTTGTTCTAGGACTGATGCTTGTAAACGAATAAGTTAGAGTGATAGGTTTTTATTGCGTGACGTCACAGTAGGTATGACGTCATAATGTGTTTTATATCAAAGTTTAGAGCGATGGCAACACTTTTTAGTTTCGATTTACCTTTAAGATGGAGTTGAGTTGTTCTAGGACTGCTTCTTAGCGAATAAGTTAGAGTGATAGGCTTTTATTGCGTGACGTCACAGTGGATATGACGTCATTCATGATTTTACAAAACTTACCTTTAAGACGATGGCAGCAATAGAAATATGCTAAGTTTTAGGCGGGATGGAGTTGAGTTGTTCTAGGGCTACTTTTAAGTGAATAACTTAGAGTGATAGGCTGTTTTACCAGTGACGTCACAGTGTTAATGTAGTGGGGATGACGTCACGATTTGCTTTATATCAAAGTTTAAGGAATGGCAACATCTTGTATCCTGATATAGCTAAGTCTCCTTTGATTGGTTGAAATAAAAGCTCACTTCTGATTGGTTAGAATATGTCACGTGATTTCAAATGCTCTTCTCATTGACTATACAGTTTAGTAAGACAGTTTTCTACTAAGTTTAATGTAATTGCGGCGCCATCTAGTGGTAGGAAGGAATATAAATTACATAGTTTATAACTTTTCATGCTTAACCATTAAAAACTTCAAATACATGCAAAGATAATATGCTAACACAAATGTGTAAAGTTTCGGATTGAGTGGATTTTTTTTTCTTCTATAAGTGCTTAACACATTTAAACTAATGTTGAGAGATATAATCGCAAGACACTTTTAAGGAATCAGGTTTAATCAATGTTAGACACATAAAGTCTCATTATTTTCTCAATAACAGTATGAAATGTAAATATAAATTAAAATTTATGAGAAAAAAAAAATTAAACTTTGATATCTTAACGTGAAAATTTCTTTTACAGAGCTTAACATGGCATTAAAAAGTTTTTTTTCTTTTATTGTCATAGTTTTTGAGGGATTGAATACACAACAAAAGAACTTAGACTAGAATTAATTTTCAATATTCAGCAACTGAAACCCATTATGGAAGTTAAAGCAATGATTTTACAATTATTTTTAGGTTGAGTTAGTCTGACCCTGTTGAAGGAATTAGTAGTTGTAGTGTGTTCACACGTGAGTTTGCTATACAATATTAGTAATATACATTTCCAAAAAACGAAATATTTATCACTTTGAATAGAAAAATGACGATTTTTTTTTATTTATGATGTAAGTATTATTCTCAATTTTGTAAATTTTAAATGTATTATCCATATTTTATTGAAGAATTTATATTTTTTTTTCTTCTTCTTTCAGAATGGTTTAGGAAAAACATTTCATTTTAGTCAGAACAATGTTTTCAAAGCGATGGAAATACGCAACTTTTCGATATATCAACCTTCAAATACTTTGAAATTGATTCTATTTGTTACAACCGGTTGTAATTTAAAGCTATACTGTACTAGGCGAGCGATATTATATATCTTAGCTACTTACTGTCTATGTTAAAATTTATATTACCATTAAACTTGTTAGAAATTAATATGTCTATGTTAGTTATATTAATCAAGATAGTTTTTATTGTACAATGATACTTACTTAAGTTGATGAATGGCAACACAGAACTAGCTGCTAATGCTGAATAGATATGTGATAACTGATTTTGGATACTCTAATGTTTAAATAAGAGAGAAAAAGTAACATACTTGAACATCTTACAACTAAGAATTCAAAAGTGAACATGAAAATTTACTTTACAAATAAATATCATGTCTTTAAAATGTGTACGATTATCACTAAATAAGAGAAAAAAGTAACATACTTAAACTCTTTACGACAAATAACTTTAAAATTAACGAAAAAAAACTTACTTTACACATAAAAATCACTTTAAAATGTGTAAGAATATCGCTAAATAAGAGAAAAAAAAGTAACTTACTTAAAATTTCTAAGATAAATATTTAACCTTTACGCGAAAATTCCCTTCATGTATAAAAATCACGAATTTAAAATATAACATGCAAGAGAAAAGTAACGTACTTAAACTTTCTACGACAAATAACTTTAACATTAATGTAAAATTTTACTTTACACATAAAAATCCCGATATTAAAATATGTAGAAATATCGCTAAATAAAAGAAAAAAAAGTAACACACTTAAACTTTGTACGACAAATAACTTTGACATTAACGTAAAAAATGTTCTTCACATATAAAAATCACGACTTTAAATTTGAAATGTAGGATGAAAGTATAACATACCTATAATTTCTATGACAAAGAATTCAAACATTGCCGTTCATGTATTTAAAATGTATAATGACAACTCTAACTTTTAGAAAAAAGAAACACTAAAAATTTACAAGGCAAAGAATTTAAAATTGAACGTGAAAATTAACTTTACATGTACTATCATACTCTTATATCAACGATAAATAAGATAAAAAAAGAAACTCTAAAAATTTATAAGGCAAAGAATTCAAATAATACGCGAAAATTTACCTCACATATAAAAATTATGTCTTTCAAATGTGTAAGAATAACGCTAAATTAGAGAAAAAGAAATATTAAAAATTTATAAGGTAAGGAATTGAAACAATACGCGAAAATTTATTTCACACATAACATTTTTATCTTTAAAATGTGTAAGAATAATGCTAAATTAGAGAAGAAAAAAAAGAAATAACATACTTAAACTTTCTTCGACAACAATTTAAACAATACGCGAAAATTTCATACACAATTATTTTCTTAGGTTAATGTTAAATAATGGGAAATTTAACAGAATACAAATTTCAAAGATAAAGAATTTTAACCTTTACACGAAAATTTACTTCACATATAAATATCATGTCTTTAAACTTTAACGTGACAATTTACTTCTCATATACAATTAAACTCTTAGGTTAATGTTAAATAAAAGAAAAAGTAACGTACTCAAAAATTTCTAAGATAAGCATAACGTAAAAATTTCATATCATGTGTTTAAAATGTAACATATAAGAGAAAAAAAAATAACATAATTGAACTTTCTATAGCAAAGAATTTAAGCGTTAGCGTAAAAATTTACTTTACATATAAAATTCACGTCTTTAAACGGGATGATAAGCATGTGACGGTAATTAGCCAATCAGGTTAGCGGTAGGTGATACGCCACTTGCCGGCATTTTTATACCGGAGGATGAGTCACGCTAAAACTTGTTCAAACAGGTCGGGAGACTTGTACAGCAAGAACAACAGCATCGACGCGCAAGCAGCGGGTGATGCTGCGGTGTGTCAGCAGGTCTTCAAGATTATCGTTTTCCTACTTTTCCTTTTTCATAATGAAATGTTTGTGAAAACTTGGAATGAATGAAGTGGATCTCAAAGACACATTAGTAAGTGAAGGTAGAATTCGCATGGACTTTCTTCCAAAAAGTATGATTCACTTGGAGAATTTAAGATCATTTCTTCTTGAAAACTTTTCTATTGTCTAAAACATTGAATATTGTTCAAACTCAGTGAGATTATATGCTACAATACGGGTAAAACTTAACAAAATTGTTACATAGAAGAAAAATAGTAAGAGATTTAAAATAAATACTAGTTATAGATACTCCAAGGAAAAAAAATTCACCTCTACTTTTCAATCGGAAAATCAATGCAAGTTGGAAATTTATGTTACTTCAAGAAAGACTTAGACAATTTACTTTGTAATAATATACGTTAAGGTGTCGTATTAACTCGTGCAATACATGCTGACTAAGGTTTATTTTACTTATCTAAGAAAGGTGAATTGGGGGAAAATATTAAATAAATTGTAGATATTAAATACATTGTAGATATGCATTTAAGTTTTGAAAATCACCTGCAAGACTTTTAAAACATCTTAAGATAAATTGAAAGAAACTTGCGAATTATATGTAAACTATATAACTTTTTATACTCTGAAAGGAAATCACAAGTAATTTAGTTAACTTTTTTCATGGTAACACTCATATTCAACGACATGCTTTTAAAATTTAACCTTCTTTACATGATAATAGTTATAAATTTTTTTTCAATCTCAGATGCGATATACTATTATTTCTAACATATATGTTACGAATTGTGTAAAGTTTTTAAAACTGTATATGCAAATCCCCAATCAGAAACATAAAAATCTAACACCAATCAAACAAACTAAAATAATAAGATATTTTCCTTAGTGGAAATAGCTAACTACTCATGTGATGGAATATACTTAGAAAATTTAAATACTGAAAAAAAGTTTGCTAGGCAAACTTAAAGAATATTTTTTTTTTCTTGTGAAAAACTAGCATAAATTTGGAAAATGTAGAGTTTGTTACTACGTAAAATTGAACACCATCTGGACAAACTAAATTATACATGAATTTTTTTTTTATTTGAGAGGTGCTGACAATATATCATTAATATAGAGATTTTTAACTTCCACCCATAATTTCTAAATAACTTATACATAAATTTCAGAAAACTGAAACGGAATGTGTTTTACAAGACGCTTATTTTGTAAGATGAATATTCAATATTAATATAACTGAGCAAAGTTCATTCCGGAAAAAACATGTAAAAGATACTTATATTTTGAAAATAGTTTGAAATATCCTTTTAAATATATGAATGCTCGCTTTCGAAAGACACAAATAAAACTGATATTACACATGATAATTAACACATGCATAACATTAGTCAAACAAAGTGGAATTTTTATTGCTTGTGACCGATAACTTTTAAGTGAAGTAGAATAACTTACATAGGAAATTTGTGCAAACTTTTTCAACTTTTAAACCAAGTATCATGTAAAATTATAAATTACGATAGGAAATAGCACACTTCAGAATCGGAACAAGTCTTCTAGTTAAGCTAAATTTATTTCTCAAGGAATTGAAAGCATACCAGAAAAGTCCTTATCATTTCGCATCTTTTCTCATGTTGCAAGAAGACATACTTTGTAAAAGATCGTCGTAGCACTTAACAAAAATCAGTAAAAATAAATATATTTTCTAGGGCAAAGATAAAACTTCACAACTTAATACTGAAATTTAGCTAAGTTGCATATGGTTTATTCACATAACTCGCATATGCTTCGAATGTTGAAATATATTTGTCAGTTGAAATCAAACTCATCGAAAATAAATGCTATCTACATTCTCAAGTCGGAAATTACTATTAAATAAACTTTACATGTAAAACATTGTCATGTTAAAAAGAAAAATCTACAAAAATGTAAATGATAATTTTACTGTTGGTACATAAATGATGAATAATTTATGATTTTATTCTAGGCAGACGTTTTATTGTCTAACAGAGAACTTAAACTTTAGCAGAAAAACGAAAAAATACAATTTTTAAATCCTATCATGCTTGTTGAAAATTGAGTTTATTAGCTGTTGTAATAGATTTTTATTGTCCAAATTTCTATAGTTTTTCTTCCCAGTGCAATAAAATTAAGTTCATGTGTAATGAGTAGGTTTTTTTGATGAATCTTACAAATTTAATGAAATTATTATGACCTAAGAGATTGAGTGTACTGAATAAATCAATGATGTAAATTTAAACAGTGACTTGAACTGATACATACTATAACTGTAAAGAAGTATGACAAAGTGATAGAGGAAGTGAAAATAGAAGTTGAGTGAAATGTGTTGAAAAAAAGTTGAAGACGACAAGAAATTCGTAAATGAGAATTATCATTGACTTATATTAACTTCGTTTTTCTTGCTTATGACAAGAAAATACACTCTTTCTTATTAAGAACCAACTTGAAATCTTATCATAGAATGACAATGATGAAATATCTATACATTAAAAAAAAAAAAATACCAAACTTAGACATAGCAAATTTCTTGAAATTCATGTATAATGTGAGAAGTTTTACTGGAAATATAGAAAATACAACATTGAAAGATGTGAATGTTTCGAAGTACTTTATCAGAAAAAAAAATGCGCTGAGGTCCGCTACAAAAATTTTTAGGAGAAAGTTTAAACAAAATTTAAAATCAAACATGCTTTTAAGTGGGAACACATATATTAAAACTATAGCACATTAAACAATTTATATTATGTCATCTCGGTATCAAACTGAATAACATGAAAAACAACGACAAACTGAATAAACATGATAATTATCAATATATGTGGAAAAGTTTCCTTTTTTCACATATAAAAAAATAACACATTGACATACGTTAAGATCACGAAACATGCGTAATCATATGCCGATAAGAGCAACCAATGTTGCGGGGAGATATTCACTTGATGGTCAATATCCCATGAATAAATTGATTGATTGAATTTCTAATGCTAATTCCAATAGTATTCCATGTAACTTCAACTTGATATGTTACACTATAGATATATTTATTTTTCAAATATATTGACTTTCAAAAAATCATCCTTCAATATAAGAATGATCATAGTAAGAATAAAAGAAAAGATACTAAGCATTGATTTAAAGTGTATTTATTTCGACTTAGCAACAAATCATATGCTTGAAACGAAAATTGCTTCGAACCAAAGTATAACTATCCAATTTCATTGATTCCTACAAGAAAATTTTTCTCATCTAGTAATTGAATTTTTTTTCTCATACACATTATAAGTGTTGTCCAATCAGGTGTAGAATAGTTGAAGATATCCGACCTCTTTCTAAATATTAATAAGTCACTGTTGAAAAACTTATAAAAATTTCAATTTACTCTTAAAGTTTTTTTTATATATATATATATCAAAGAATGTTTTCAAGTCAATATATATATTTAAATACGAAAATTTATTCACTTCAATAAATGTATGTTTAAGTTATAAAACGTATGTATTGAAAAATTGTAACTTTTCGTCTTATTCATATAAATCGATAACTTATACCACTAGTTCTTCATCAATTAATCTCCTAAGTAAATCTTTCAAAGGTAAAAACATACTTATAGCTTTGTCTTTGTAACATGTTAAATTTTACATGTTTCATGTGAAAGTTACAAAATTTTATATATTTTCATGGAAAACATATAAAATTTTAATTTCACGAGAAACATGTAAAATTTAACATGTTACAAAGGCAAAGCTATAAGTATGTTTTTACCTTTGAAAGATTTACTTAGGAGATTAATTGATGAAGAACTAGTGGTATAAGTTATCGATTTATACGAATAAGACGAAAAGTTACAATTTTTCAATACATACGTTTTATAACTTAAACATACATTTATTGAAGTGAATAAATTTTCGTATTTAAATATATATATTGACTTGAAAACATTCTTTGATATATATATATATAAAAAAAACTTTAAGTTTAAATTGAAATTTTTATAAGTTTTTCAACAGTGACTTATTAATATTTAGAAAGAGGTCGGATATCTTCAACTATTCTACACCTGATTGGACAACACTTATAATGTGTATGAGAAAAAAAATTCAATTACTAGATGAGAAAAATTTTCTTGTACGAATCAATGAAATTGGATAGTTATACTTTGGTTCGAAGCAATTTTCGTTTCAAGCATATGATTTGTTGCTAAGTCGAAATAAATACACTTTAAATCAATGCTTAGTATCTTTTCTTTTATTCTTACTATGATCATTCTTATATTGAAGGATGATTTTTTGAAAGTCAATATATTTGAAAAATAAATATATCTATAGTGTAACATATCAAGTTGAAGTTACATGGAATACTATTGGAATTAGCATTAGAAATTCAATCAATCAATTTATTCATGGGATATTGACCATCAAGTGAATATCTCCCCGCAACATTGGTTGCTCTTATCGGCATATGATTACGCATGTTTTGTGATCTTAACGTATGTCAATGTGTTATTTTTTTATATGTGAAAAAAAGGAAACTTTTCCACATATATTGATAATTATCATGTTTATTCAGTTTGTCGTTGTTTTTCATGTTATTCAGTTTGATACCGAGATGACATAATATAAATTGTTTAATGTGCTATAGTTTTAATATATGTGTTCCCACTTAAAAGCATGTTTGATTTTAAATTTTGTTTAAACTTTCTCCTAAAAATTTTTGTAGCGGACCTCAGCGCATTTTTTTTTTCTGATAAAGTACTTCGAAACATTCACATCTTTCAATGTTGTATTTTCTATATTTCCAGTAAAACTTCTCACATTATACATGAATTTCAAGAAATTTGCTATGTCTAAGTTTGGTATTTTTTTTTTTAATGTATAGATATTTCATCATTGTCATTCTATGATAAGATATCAAGTTGGTTCTTAATAAGAAAGTGTGTATTTTCTTGTCATAAGCAAGAAAAACGAAGTTAATATAAGTCAATGATAATTCTCATTTACGAATTTCTTGTCGTCTTCAACTTTTTTTCAACACATTTCACTCAACTTCTATTTTCACTTCCTCTATCACTTCGTCATACTTCTTTACAGTTATAGTATGTATCAGTTCAAGTCACTGTTTAAATTTACATCATTGATTTATTCAGTACACTCAATCTCTTAGGTCATAATAATTTCATTAAATTTGTAAGATTCATCAAAAAAACCTACTCATTACACATGAACTTAATTTTATTGCACTGGGAAGAAAAACTATAGAAATTTGGACAATAAAAATCTATTACAACAGCTAATAAACTCAATTTTCAACAAGCATGATAGGATTTAAAAATTGTATTTTTTCGTTTTTCTGCTAAAGTTTAAGTTCTCTGTTAGACAATAAAACGACTGCCTAGAATAAAATCATAAATTATTCATCATTTATGTACCAACAGTAAAATTATCATTTACATTTTTGTAGATTTTTCTTTTTAACATGACAATGTTTTACATGTAAAGTTTATTTAATAGTAATTTCCGACTTGAGAATGTAGATAGCATTTATTTTCGATGAGTTTGATTTCAACTGACAAATATATTTCAACATTCGAAGCATATGCGAGTTATGTGAATAAACCATATGCAACTTAGCTAAATTTCAGTATTAAGTTGTGAAGTTTTATCTTTGCCCTAGAAAATATATTTATTTTTACTGATTTTTGTTAAGTGCTACGACGATCTTTTACAAAGTATGTCTTCTTGCAACATGAGAAAAGATGCGAAATGATAAGGACTTTTCTGGTATGCTTTCAATTCCTTGAGAAATAAATTTAGCTTAACTAGAAGACTTGTTCCGATTCTGAAGTGTGCTATTTCCTATCGTAATTTATAATTTTACATGATACTTGGTTTAAAAGTTGAAAAAGTTTGCACAAATTTCCTATGTAAGTTATTCTACTTCACTTAAAAGTTATCGGTCACAAGCAATAAAAATTCCACTTTGTTTGACTAATGTTATGCATGTGTTAATTATCATGTGTAATATCATTTTTATTTTGTGTCTTTCGAAAGCGAGCATTCATAAATTTAAAAGGATATTTCAAACTATTTTCAAAATATAAGTATCTTTTACATGTTTTTTCCGGAATGAACTTTGCTCAGTTATATTAATATTGAATATTCATCTTACAAAATAAGCGTCTTGTAAAGCACATTCCGTTTCAGTTTTCTGAAATTTATGTATAAGTTATTTAGAAATTATGGGTGGAAGTTAAAAATCTCTATATTAATGATATATTGTCAGCACCTCTCAAATAAAAAAAAAATTCATGTATAATTTAGTTTGTCCAGATGGTGTTCGATTTTACGTAGTAACAAACTCTACATTTTCCAAATTTATGCTAGTTTTTCACAAGAAAAAAAAATATTCTTTAAGTTTGCCTAGCAAACTTTTTTTCAGTATTTAAATTTTCTAAGTATATTCCATCACATGAGTAGTTAGCTATTTCCACTAAGGAAAATATCTTATTATTTTAGTTTGTTTAATTGATGTTAGATTTTTATGTTTCTGATTGGTGATTTGCATATACAGTTTTAAAAACTTTACACAAATCGTAACATATATGTTAGAAATAATAGTATATCGCATCTGAGATTGAAAAAAAATTTATAACTATTATCATGTAAAGAAGGTTAAATTTTAAAAACATGTCGTTGAATATGAGTGTTACCATGAAAAAAGTTAACTAAATTACTTGTGATTTCCTTTCAGAGTATAAAAAGTTATATAGTTTACATATAATTCGCAAGTTTCTTTCAATTTATCTTAAGATGTTTTAAAAGTCTTGCAGGTGATTTTCAAAACTTAAATGCATATCTACAATGTATTTAATATCTACAATTTATTTAATATTTTCCCCCAATTCACCTTTCTTAGATAAGTAAAATAAACCTTAGTCAGCATGTATTGCACGAGTTAATACGACACCTTAACGTATATTATTACAAAGTAAATTGTCTAAGTCTTTCTTGAAGTAACATAAATTTCCAACTTGCATTGATTTTCCGATTGAAAAGTAGAGGTGAATTTTTTTTCCTTGGAGTATCTATAACTAGTATTTATTTTAAATCTCTTACTATTTTTCTTCTATGTAACAATTTTGTTAAGTTTTACCGGTATTGTAGCATATAATCTCACTGAGTTTGAACAATATTCAATGTTTTAGACAATAGAAAAGTTTTCAAGTAGAAATGATCTTAAATTCTCCAAGTGAATCATACTTTTTGGAAGAAAGTCCATGCGAATTCTACCTTCACTTACTAATGTGTCTTTGAGATCCACTTCATTCATTCCAAGTTTTCACAAACATTTCATTATGAAAAAGGAAAAGTAGGAAAATGATAATCTTGAAGACCTGCTGACACACCGCAGCATCACCCGCTGCTTGCGCGTCGATGCTGTTGTTCTTGCTGTACAAGTCTCCCGACCTGTTTGAACAAGTTTTAGCGTGACTCATCCTCCGGTATAAAAATGCCGGCAAGTGGTGTATCACCGACCGCTAACCTGATTGGCTAATTACCGTCACATGCTTATCATCCCGTTTAAAGACGTGAATTTTATATGTAAAGTAAATTTTTACGCTAACGCTTAAATTCTTTGCTATAGAAAGTTCAAGTATGTTATATTTTTTTCTCTTATATGTTACATTTTAAACACATGATATGAAATTTTTACGTTATGCTTATCTTAGAAATTTTTGAGTATGTTACTTTTTCTTTTATTTAACATTAACCTAAGAGTTTAATTGTATATGAGAAGTAAATTGTCACGTTAAAGTTTAAAGACATGATATTTATATGTGAAGTAAATTTTCGTGTAAAGGTTAAAATTCTTTATCTTTGAAATTTGTATTCTGTTAAATTTCCCATTATTTAACATTAACCTAAGAAAATAATTGTGTATGAAATTTTCGCGTATTGTTTAAATTGTTGTCGAAGAAAGTTTAAGTATGTTATTTCTTTTTTTTCTTCTCTAATTTAGCATTATTCTTACACATTTTAAAGATAAAAATGTTATGTGTGAAATAAATTTTCGCGTATTGTTTCAATTCCTTACCTTATAAATTTTTAATATTTCTTTTTCTCTAATTTAGCGTTATTCTTACACATTTGAAAGACATAATTTTTATATGTGAGGTAAATTTTCGCGTATTATTTGAATTCTTTGCCTTATAAATTTTTAGAGTTTCTTTTTTTATCTTATTTATCGTTGATATAAGAGTATGATAGTACATGTAAAGTTAATTTTAACGTTCAATTTTAAATTCTTTGCCTTGTAAATTTTTAGTGTTTCTTTTTTCTAAAAGTTAGAGTTGTCATTATACATTTTAAATACATGAACGGCAATGTTTGAATTCTTTGTCGTAGAAATTATAGGTATGTTATACTTTCATCCTACATTTCAAATTTAAAGTCGTGTTTTTTATATGTGAAGAACATTTTTTACGTTAATGTCAAAGTTATTTGTCGTACAAAGTTTAAGTGTGTTACTTTTTTTTCTTTTATTTAGCGATATTTCTACATATTTTAATATCGGGATTTTTATGTGTAAAGTAAAATTTTACATTAATGTTAAAGTTATTTGTCGTAGAAAGTTTAAGTACGTTACTTTTCTCTTGCATGTTATATTTTAAATTCGTGATTTTTATACATGAAGGGAATTTTCGCGTAAAGGTTAAATATTTATCTTAGAAATTTTAAGTAAGTTATTTTTTTTTCTCTTATTTAGCGATATTCTTACACATTTTAAAGTGATTTTTATGTGTAAAGTAAGTTTTTTTTCGTTAATTTTAAAGTTATTTGTCGTAAAGAGTTTAAGTATGTTACTTTTTTCTTTTATTTAGTGATAATCGTACACATTTTAAAGACATGATATTTATTCGTAAAGTAAATTTTCATGTTCACTTTTGAATTCTTAGTTGTAAGATGTTCAAGTATGTTACTTTTTCTCTCTTATTTAAACATTAGAGTATCCAAAATCAGTTATCACATATCTATTCAGCATTAGCAGCTAGTTCTGTGTTGCCATTCATCAACTTAAGTAAGTATCATTGTACAATAAAAACTATCTTGATTAATATAACTAACATAGACATATTAATTTCTAACAAGTTTAATGGTAATATAAATTTTAACATAGACAGTAAGTAGCTAAGATATATAATATCGCTCGCCTAGTACAGTATAGCTTTAAATTACAACCGGTTGTAACAAATAGAATCAATTTCAAAGTATTTGAAGGTTGATATATCGAAAAGTTGCGTATTTCCATCGCTTTGAAAACATTGTTCTGACTAAAATGAAATGTTTTTCCTAAACCATTCTGAAAGAAGAAGAAAAAAAAAATATAAATTCTTCAATAAAATGTGGATAATACATTTAAAATTTACAAAATTGAGAATAATACTTACATCATAAATAAAAAAAAAATCGTCATTTTTCTATTCAAAGTGATAAATATTTCGTTTTTTGGAAATGTATATTACTAATATTGTATAGCAAACTCACGTGTGAACACACTACAACTACTAATTCCTTCAACAGGGTCAGACTAACTCAACCTAAAAATAATTGTAAAATCATTGCTTTAACTTCCATAATGGGTTTCAGTTGCTGAATATTGAAAATTAATTCTAGTCTAAGTTCTTTTGTTGTGTATTCAATCCCTCAAAAACTATGACAATAAAAGAAAAAAAACTTTTTAATGACATGTTAAGCTCTGTAAAAGAAATTTTCACGTTAAGATATCAAAGTTTAATTTTTTTTCTCATAAATTTTAATTTATATTTACATTTCATACTGTTATTGAGAAAATAATGAGACTTTATGTGTCTAACATTGATTAAACCTGATTCCTTAAAAGTGTCTTGCGATTATATCTCTCAACATTAGTTTAAATGTGTTAAGCACTTATAGAAAAAAAAAATCCACTCAATCCGAAACTTTTCACATTTGTGTTAGCATATTATCTTTGCATGTATTTGAAGTTTTTAATGGTTAAGCATGAAAAGTTATAAACTATGTAATTTATATTCCTTCCTACCACTAGATGGCGCCGCAATTACATTAAACTTAGTAGAAAACTGTCTTACTAAACTGTATAGTCAATGAGAAGAGCATTTGAAATCACGTGACATATTCTAACCAATCAGAAGTGAGCTTTTATTTCAACCAATCAAAGGAGACTTAGCTATATCAGGATACAAGATGTTGCCATTCCTTAAACTTTGATATAAAGCAAATCGTGACGTCATCCCCACTACATTAACACTGTGACGTCACTGGTAAAACAGCCTATCACTCTAAGTTATTCACTTAAAAGTAGCCCTAGAACAACTCAACTCCATCCCGCCTAAAACTTAGCATATTTCTATTGCTGCCATCGTCTTAAAGGTAAGTTTTGTAAAATCATGAATGACGTCATATCCACTGTGACGTCACGCAATAAAAGCCTATCACTCTAACTTATTCGCTAAGAAGCAGTCCTAGAACAACTCAACTCCATCTTAAAGGTAAATCGAAACTAAAAAGTGTTGCCATCGCTCTAAACTTTGATATAAAACACATTATGACGTCATACCTACTGTGACGTCACGCAATAAAAACCTATCACTCTAACTTATTCGTTTACAAGCATCAGTCCTAGAACAACTCAACTTCATCCTAAAGGTAAATCGAAACTAAAAAGTGTTGCCACCGCTCAAAACTTTGATATAAAACAAATTATGACGTCATATCTACTGTGACGTCACGCAATAAAAGCCTATCACTCTAACTTATTCACTAAGAAGCAGTCCTAGAACAACTCAACCCCGTCTGCTAGATAAACCGAAACTAAAAAAGTGTTGCCACCGCTCAAAACTTTGATATAAAACACATTATGACGTCATTCACACTGTGACGTCATACACAAACAGCTTATAATAAAACCGAAACTAAAACAGCAGCAGGAAGGAAACAACTCCACTCCACTTCCGGTCACGTGATTTCCGGTGACGTCATATCCGGTGATGGCACTTCCTGTGACGTCATATCCGGTCACGCCCCCTTCCGGTGACGTCATCGTCCCCCGTCCCGTCGCTCGGTCGCTCCGTGGCTTTCGATCGGCCTTTTCTAACTACTGATGTACTTGTGTACTGTTGTGGGTGAAGTTTTGGCACTTAGTTTACCCTTATTTAAGTTGTGGTTTTATGTGGCAGGTTAGCAAAATGAGATTTATTTAGTGTTTTGTACTGAACACCCACACACTAGTATATAACCGTTTTGCTTCCAAAAGATCACCGTTCGGGTGTCCTCGCCCTTTGAAAAATCATAATTCACTCTAGCCACCACCTCGAATATAGGAAAAAAAAAGTTGTATATGTCTCGATTGTTAACTTTTTTCCTTTGCAACTAAACGCTAAAGCAAAGATGTTTCTAGTGGGGACATAACACTTTAACTCCTTACGTAACGTATATAATATAAAACGTTGAAAGTACAATGTAAACAAATTAATTGCGTTTTAGCAATTAGCAACAATAATATAAAAATGTGGAAGTTGGGTGCAAACAAAATTCTTAAAAAGGGAAAGGCAGCTTCGATTAAATAATATCGGTACTCTTCCGTTAGATGTGTACCAGATAAAAACCGCCAAATTGATGATGACTCATCCAGTAAGAATGCGTTATATGCCCCTTCTCCCTTTTTTTCGGCGATTTTGCACCAAGTATGGTTCCATTACAACTTGGCATCCATTTTGACAAACCTGTACAGTAGTGTCAATTCAGCTTGGCGGCATTTTGTAAAGTTTCCAAGGGGAGGGGCGTATAGCGCATTTTAACTACTCTTCCAAACAACCATCTAGAGGTACTCAGAAATTGAACAAAACAACAACACCACCACCAATTCAGCTAAAAAAATCTCTTATGGTATCTTATACTGCTTCTGTTCCAAACTTGCTACTGGTATCGGGATTGATATGCTTTCTAAATTTGGTGATTTCCAAGTAAACAGTTGCATTAGTGAAGAAGAACTAAAAAATATTACAAACAGCATTTTTAATGTGCTGAAGACTTTTTCCATTTCTGACTATTATTAAATAGCAAAATCTCCTTCCAAGCTTTTTAATGTGAAATATTTCATGTGTTTTAAGTTCAATTTGAGATCATCTTTCTCTTTGGGTAACAATATGGTTTCAACTTATATTTTAATATCTTATTCATATTTGTGTTTATCCTTTATCATTCAATCCAATTGCATATTGTTACACATATTTTAGCTTGCTAACACTAAATCATCAACAGTGCATAAACTTCAAAAGTTTTTAATTTAGTTCTAAACACAAAGTCTTTGGTTTTTTTCTGTTAAAACAGCTTAATACGTTCTAAAAATTAACCAATATTTTTGTACATCTTAATAAGTAGATGATATTTATATTAAAAAAATAGCATTTTAATTGATACAAGTAAAATAATTTTAATGCGAATTTTACATTTGTACACGAGGCAATCAAAAAACGAAACGTTCCTTCATTTTTTACGGTAAAAGTGCTCTTTTGTAAATTTTAAACTCTTCCAATGCAATGTAAACAAATAGCAGACGACGCTCTTCGTAACTGGACGTTCGTAAAAGACGCCGAGAACTGACTTAACGATTTAAACCGGTTCCAGTTTAGTCGGGTTTCGTAACCAAAAAAAATTACGTTTACGAACGCACTCATAGTTTTATACATTCAGTACATTCATGTGTGGTTGCTCAATTATATATACAAGTGAAATTCAAAATAGTTGAACATAAAAGCTAATCATATGTAAAGTTTAAGCACTTGGTATTTCGGCGATTGATTTTCGGTTTCAATATTACAGCATATGTTTTTGCGAAACAGATTTTTGGTGAAAATATTCATATCTAAAAAGCAGAATACGTTTTCCTACTTATAATTATCTTAGGATTCGATTTACCGAAAAAAAGTAGTAAACGAATGCATAAAAGAAGCATTCATGTATTTAACCAGTCATTAAAAGTATCTGAACAATAAATCGGTTTGAAACAATGAATGATTATTTCATCAATTCACTGAAAAAAAAAACTATTCCCTACAAGTTAGTCTTAATATCCAAAATGTATATACATAAAAAAAACACCAAAGCTCGTACTAATGTGCTTAAACTTAAAGATATGAAATTGAAGTTCCGATCCATCCTCTATCAATTTTCACCATCTGTTTCTGCAATTAAATGCTTAACAAGAAATTATCATTCAAAAATAATTTTTAAAAATTAATAATAAATTTAGTTGCATAGCTTGAAAAGCGGAAAACCGCAGAATGTTTTACTATAACGCGCTGGGCAACAGGGAGAAAAGACATGTTTTGCCTATTTGGCTGTCTGAAATGCGCTTTTGTATGCTTCCGCGGAAGCTTGTTTGGTCGCTTGTTAAGTGATAGGGGAGTCGTTACTCCAGTTCAGTATTGTAGCTCAGTGACTTGATAGGGCTTTCTTAAATTAAGGTTTAGCATGAAGCATTTCATATTTTTATTTTTCGGTTACGCCAGTGTTTAGTAACCATTCTTATTTTGAATTTTCTTAGCGCGCGTTTTTAACCCTTTTTATTACTGATTTTTATCTTTATTTATCCCAGATGTATTTTATCCCGTCCGTCCTAGTTTTATGCTTCACTGTTTTTTATGTGCCCACTCATATATTTACCACTTAATACTGCCTTCTGGCACAACTCATAGAAGAAGCAAGGTGCCCCAGGGCTGGCGCTTCTATAATAACATTATCCAAGTCCAAGTCGTGACTCTTGTGAAAAAGTTGTCATTTTTGACTTTACATCTCCGGTTCCGGTCTTGGCGGCAGATGCAATATCTCATGAAAGCAAAACTGCAAGGAAATAACTAAAAAAAATAAGGATATTCATTCTTTCCAATTCATTTTATCTTTGTTTAGATTTATTTTATTTAGACTCTTTGTTTAGATTTATTTTATTTAGACTCTTAGTTTTATTATTATAGATTTCTACAAAATTATAAAAATGAGTTTTAACTAAAAAGAAAACCTTAACAAGTAGTCCAGAACTTTCGTTTTGGTTAATCTAGAAACGTGGCAATGTTCCGCCGCCAAGTCCGATTTCAAAGCGGCAAACATTGCAAGTGTATATTATGTTGACAGAGCTTAGGCCCTTTTTCGACCCCTCATAGCTCAGCTTCTATTATAGCTAGAACCCTGATTTTTTCCCCCATCATGTTGCCCCAGGTGAGTAGATGAAAAATAACAATATAATTGTTAACATTGAACAAGAGAACATGGTAAAAAAATCCTTTGAAAATCGCTGAAGTCTCCGGAATTTGTTATTCTTCTGCTGATATTTCTTCTTCTTTTGGTTAAGACCAAAATTTTAGCCAGGGCTACAGCCAAAACTATTTGATGATTTTACACCATTCTTTTTTTTATTCTTCTCAGCTTGATTAGAGGAAATATCTTTTGTATGATTTGATGGGTCGGACTTAGGAGGGTCTTTACCCCCCCCCCCCCAAATTATCCCGATGCTTGGGAGTGTTTTAGCCAGGCCTACAGCTTAAACGCTTTGAAATATTCATACCATTCTTTTTTTTTTTATTCCTCTCAGGTTGATTAGAGGAAGTGCCATTTGTATAAACTAATGAGTTGGAGGGTCCATATTTCCCCCAGAAATAATCCCGGAAGTTGGGATATTTAGCCCGGGTAATGACTTATTAAAACAGTTCAATGCATTTCGGAAATTCACCTTTCGCTCACTTTCAAGAAGTGACTTTAATACTTTAAGTTGAACTATCAATACGGTGTAATTAGAAAAAAAATAAAAATACTTATTTTTCAATTAAATTGCATGTCTATCAAAGCTCTGAAAACACATGTTTGAACTTTTTACTTTTAGAACACCACTTTCAGTTTAAAATAAATTTTCCTAGGTGTCTAGTCGGATTTGAACCACGCACTTTCTAATTACACGCCTGATATCTTAACGACTCCACCACTAACGCTTGCTAGCTTCTCTTGAAATATTAACAAGTCTTATACTTCAAACTTAAAGTGAAAGTTGCTTTGAGGCTTTTTTTTTTTTTTTTTTCGTATGTAAAAGCTGGTATCCTCAATTTCACATAAAAGCAAGTGATTTGTTTGTATGTTTTACTTGCTTTGTACAATTACTTATTTTTTAGTACATAATTGCATGGGTTTTTTTGCCCAAGTTATAATAGATACATATTTTTGATTATGAAATTGTTTTTCTTGTTGTAGTAAGGAAGATTCCTTTTTAAATGAAACGAAAAGTATTTGGATTGCAAACCAAAATCTTTCTACACTATTTAATCATAATATTAATTGTCACTCTCAATACAAAGAGTAGTATGTAAATCTAATAATGGTGTTTGTCGTAATCTAATAATGGTGAATCGATAATGGTGTTGTCGCTTGCTCCATTTTTTTCCCTTTTCCCCCCACCCTTTTTTTTTTCCTTCCTTAGAGCGATGATATGATTATTCACGCTAAAATATCCATTGACCGTATCTTACTCATTTAGAACATAACAAACGCAACAAAAAGAATTGATATCTCTAACTAGACGTTATAACTACAAATAGATGTTGTAAAAAAAAAAAAAACGCCAAGTAAAACAATCAGTCAGAAAAAGTTGTAAAATCTAATGTTTGCCGCCAAGCAGCCGCGTTTAGTTTCTTTGGAGTACTTGTACAGAATTAACTAAATTGGGATTATTAGGGGGAATCCCCATAGGCAATCAGTACTTGTCAGGCTAGAGTTTTTATAAAATAAGTGCTCAATTCAGTGCAATGGGTGCAAAGTAGCTGAAGTAAATGCAATTAAATTAATCCGAAATAACTCTAGCTTTCCAAGTTCTGATTGCCTATGGGGATTCCACCTAATAATCCCAATTTAGTTCATTGTGTATAAGTACCCCAAAGAAACTAAATGCGTCCGCTTGGCGGCAAACATGAGATTTTACAACTTTTTCTGACTAATTGTTTTACTTGGTGGACTTTTTTTACAACGTCTAGTTGTTTTTTGGGAGATATTTTTTAAGTACGTAAAGCAATGAACTAACTTACGTCAACAGCTAATACAAGCAAAATATCAAGTGACATTTGATTTTTATTGTCGTTGTGGAAGAGGGAATAGTAAATTATGTCACATTATGAAATAGGAAAGAGAAGGGATCAAATATGGATAAAAAAATGACATTATTTATGGACACCCCCTATAAGATCATTCACTATTTTGTTTAAAATAAATTAAAATTATTTTACCGCTAAAAAAACAATTATTAAATGAAATTGGGGCAGATTAAAAATTCATTTAGAAGAAAAAAAAGGTATTTTGCTGATACAAAATGTAACCATTGTAATTAAAACTTAAATGTTAATAATATTGCAAGCAAACAATTTGCAAAAAACAAGTAGCATTTAACTTATTAAATTAAAGCAAAATGGGATACACCGGATAGTTTGTTTTTATAAAATAGTAAATAACTTTCTTTGTTTTATTATCTAAAAATCATTAAAAAAATAAACTAATTATTTGAAAAATTTCCAACACACTTAACCAATATATTGTTATAATTTTCACTGCAATTCTATAAAAAAATTTTGACATTAGTGTACACTTAATATTATTTTGTGGTTCATTATTGAGTTAGTATAGTTCATTTTTAAATGTATTCCATGCTAACTGATGTGACTGTCTTTAAAACTCTGGCACTTTGAAAACGAAAGCAGACAGACAAATACATAAGCAAATTAAATCTACTATAGTGCTTTAAGAAAGTAACAATTCAATAATATAAAGTAAAGCAATGAAGAAATTTTCCAAAGCGTAATCGTTTCGAAAGGGAAAGTCTCGTATAAACTTAAGGGACTTCCCCCTTAAAAACGTGCCAAGCTCATGTAATATATCGCCAAGAACAACTAATTGGTTTCATGTAAGCAGGGCTGCCATAAGCGACTAAAGCTACTATTTTCGAGGCAAAGCTACTATGGCGACTTTTTTCGCCAAAATTGGCCTAAAAGCAACTTTTTTAGCATATACTGATACTTTTTTGAATATTCGGTGAGTATTTAAAAAAAAATCGTATTTTTATATTTATTTACAAGTGAAAACGCATGAGGAACGGAAACGAAATCAATGATCAAAGTTAGGTCGTGGCATCAAAAGTAGGCGGTCTCTGTTCTTGAGGTCGGTGGTTTTTACCAATTGACAATTCCTGCATTTTTAAAAAAAATTTTTTATTCAATTCTAAATGTTTTGAAAAGGCCATAAACATAAAAATTTCTGCTCAATGCGCTTTTCCTTTTTTTAATTTGCGATCAAAATTACCTTGTTAGAGGTTGTCGAGAAAACAACTCATTTCGTTGGCATTGAACGTGAAGTAGAGAGATCGCAAACATCTTGGCTTGAAATACAGCAGCGGAAACCAGATTTTTAAGTTTCTCGCAAATCACGCCAACCTGTACCGAATGTGGCAATGTTCTACCAACGCCAACTTTTTTAACGATAACTATTTTGCAGAAACCTCACGATAACCATAGAAACGCAGGGATCTCTTTACGTCACGAATTTTGTTGACTGTTTTGATCGGACTGGTTTTGGGACATTTTCTTTTCTTAATATTTAAATAACTAATTTTTTAAATAACTTTTGTTTAAATATTTGGAATCAGGAAGAAATTTTTCATAAATATGTACTAATTTCACTTGTTTTTAAAAAATGCGGGAATTGTCCATTGATGGTCGCACTTATAGAGCTTGATTGGAACTGAACTGAAGAGGGTTGAAAGTTTTTCTTCCAGATAACTTTTTTTTTCTTCTGCTTTTATTGATTATGTGGTGAATCCTAGTTCGATAGGGGAATCACTAACTTTCTCGATGCATATTCAGAAGTTACATAAACGGCCAGTGTTCATATCAAACCAAAGCTTAACGATCACATGACCCTTTAACGCCCGGCACACTCCTCTGGCGTTGCAGCAGAAATGACGTTTTTATGTAATTTCGAACAAGATACCAAAACTGTGGATCAAGTGACTTTGTCTTTTATTCTGATACCATTCGATACATAGGTTTTTTTTTTTTTTTTTTTTTTTTTTAAATATATATACAATACATACAGTTGCAGTTCAGATATCTATAATAATAAAACAAAGAGTCTGTGTATGTGTCTCTCTGTCCCTCTATAGAAAGCTACTTTCAATAAAAGTAGAACTTTGAAATTTTCAAATTAAGTAGTTTTGTCCTTCAAATTAGACATTTGACAAACAAAATGTTAAAAGTTTAATTAATTTTTTTAATTAAATTTTTTTCTAAGCTACTTCTAATAGGCGTTCATCTCCGAAGTTTCCAACATAAATAGTTTTTGTTACACAATGTTAAAATATTCTCAGAGGGGTGAGGGAGCGCTGTGTTATTGTATTCACAGGGAATATTTTTTTGGTTCTCGACAGGGGAGGGGGTTCTAATATTAAGTGCTTATGTAGCAATTAATCTTTTAGCGAATGAAACGAGCTTTGCTTGGACTGCAGTGAACCTTTCAGAGAGCGAAGCAAGCATGTTATTGAATATTATTTAATTTTTGCAAAGCGATTTCTAATAAGCGCACACCTCTGAAATTTTAACATGAAGTGTCAAAAACTGGGACCTATGCACAATGACGGATTTCCGCAATGCGGTGCCACGCAGCTAGTCCAAAATATAGTTTTTTAGAATTGTCATGCTATTAATTTTAGTATTTGAGGATGCTATTTTGGCTACTATTTTTTACACCCGATGCTACTAAAGCAACTATTTTCAATGCTATTAAACTGTGGCAGCCCTGTGTAAATTACTGTCAAATTGCATCACATGGAGTTAATAACGACATTACTTATGAAATATACAATCTATTCTATAACAATTGTTTAAGCTAAATAAATTACATAGACTATACTAATTTATTTTTAACTGGCAAGATTACACTACTTCCCATTGCACTTCGTTACAAAAACTGAAAAAAACAAATAATAATTCATAAAAAAATTTGGATAAAATTATTACCTGAGAAATGTTATCCATCCACCTTTCTAAAAAAACTCCTGGCAATTGTATGCACAACAATACTTAACCATTTTGAAGAGGAGAAATCAAACGCACAAGGGTTCAAGCTAACATCCCCATTCAACTACAATAGTTGAGGAGGTGCTGAACGGGGAAAACTACGGTTAGGCGTCCATAAATCACGTGACATGGTATGGTGTTCACTCATAGGTAGCTATTGCTCCCTCCACCCCCTTTATAACTCGATGGTGAAGTAGTGCAGATAAAAAATGATATTTTTGTAATGGATAAAAATTAAATTATCCAAGTTAGCATATTGTCACGTATAACGAACTGTACACAAGAAATACAACGTTGGTGCTATGTCTCGTAAGTATTTATTAGAAAGAATTCTAGAGTAACGTTCAGTAACAGAAGAACCTATCCTCTGCCCCACTCATCTCGAGTGACTCTTTTATAAAGCCAGATCGAATGTTCCAGAACATTCACCGGAAACAAGTAAAGTTGAATTTGCATAGAAGCACTAATACATCCATCCGGAAACAAGTCGTACCGGAAATGATAGAAAGT
Source organism: Linyphia triangularis (assembly GCA_963978545.1). Lineage (NCBI taxonomy): Eukaryota > Metazoa > Arthropoda > Arachnida > Araneae > Linyphiidae > Linyphia > Linyphia triangularis. Next base: position 36,005,925 of record OZ021733.1, read on the forward strand.
TCTAGAAGGTTCTTCTGGAACAAGAAATGAATAGAAATTAAATTTTAGTAAAGTGGGTGCCGGTGGTATTCGAGCCACCGACCTATCGATCACCAGCCTCATCCGCTACCTCTCGGCTATAATGCCACATGTATGAATAACCAAAATGCGGCATTGCTCCCTTCTTAGGAGAACAGCGTCCCGCTGTTACGGTAATCTATCGGCTATAATTTGTCTTTTCCGAGCTCTCGTCATCGGTCCAGTGTATGCGGCTGGTATTTCGTCAGTGAAAGTATCCTCATCTCTTCCGCGGTGAACATGGTCCTCTTCAAAGTCAGTAGGATGGTTTCTTAAAAATTCATCTTGCAGTCTCGGGATCGTGATAAGGTTTCATTCGAAGGACATGCACGGTGTCGATTGGTTTGCGTCTTCTTGACGTTGGATTGAAATCTTGTACCTCGTACACTGTTAAAAAAAATTGTCCACCATGCACCAAAATTTGGTTCCCATTTAGCTGCCACCAACATTTGGTGCTTAGTTTCGCGTTTTAATGGTGCTTACGGTCCGAGGTTGCACCATTAAATCGTGAAACTAAGCACCAAATGTTGGTGGCAGCTAAATTTGAACCAATTTTTGGTGCAAGGTGGAACAAAATTTTTAACAGTGTAGGTGACATCTGACAACCTTCGGTTCACCTGGTACGGACCGAAGTACTTCTTGAGAAGTTTTTCCGACAAGCCCACTTTACGTACCGGTGTATAAACCCACACGAGATCACCTGATTCATAGTGCACTGGCCTGTGCTTTGAATCGTATCTTTGCCGATCCTTTTCTTGAGCCTCCGATGTTCGAAGTCTGGCCAGCTGCCTAGATTCTTCGGCTTGCGTTAGCAATCGAATAACATAATCACCTCCTTGGTCGTCGTCGCAGTAAGGGAACATCGTGTCAAGTGTGGTTTCAGCTTCTCGGCCGTGTAGGAGATAGAAAGGCGTGAAGCCGGTTGTTTCTTGTTTAGCCATATTGTAGGCAAATGTTACAAAGGGTAGTATCTCGTCCCACTTCTTATGTTCAACGTCCACATACATCGAGAGCATGTCAGTCAATGTTTTATTAAAACGTTCAGTAAGTCCATTAGTCTGTGGATGATACGCTGTCGTCATTCTATGGGTAATACTGCACAGACGATTGATCTCTTGGACAAGTTTCGATTGAAATACTTGTCCACGATCCGTTATTATAACTCTCGGGGCGCCATGTTTTAGAAGTATTTCTTCGACTATAAATTTTGCAACTTCAGGTGCTTCTGCGGTTGGAAGAGCTCGTGTAACTGCATACCTAGTTAAGTAATCAGTGCAGACTATAATCCATTTATTTCCTTGAACTGATTTAGGAAATCTCCCCAGAAGGTCTATTCCAATGCGGTGGTAAGGTTCCGTGGTGGGAGGAATGGGTCTTAGTTGACCTGGGGGTTTCATAGGAATTGGCTTTCTTCTCTGGCATTCTCGGCAGTGCATGATGTATCGTCGAACATTCCGGTACAACCCTGGCCAATAGAATCGCTTCCGTATTCTGTCATAGGTTTTAGCGAAACCCAAGTGTCCCGCTGTTGGTGCGTCATGGAAGTGATTTAAAATTTCCAATCTTAATTGCCTTGGGATAACTGGTAACCATTTCTTTCCGGTAGGATCGAAATTCTTTTTACAAAGTACACCTTTAATGAGTTGGTATCCCCTTTTAAGTGGTTCTGTTGTTCCATAGGCACGAATTATTTTGACCAAATCCTCGTCGTTCCTTTGTTCTTCTGCTATTGTAGTCAGGGAGGTGATGGAATGATCCGCTTCCAACGTCGTAGTAACTTCGGCAATTGGGTTTCTTGACAAACTATCAGCATCTTTATGCTTCCTCCCACTTTTGTATACGATTGAGATATCGTATTCCTGAAGCCGAAGAGCCCATCTCGCAAGTCTACCAGAAGGATCTTTTAGCCCAGTCAGCCAGCATAGAGAGTGATGATCCGTGACAATAGTAAAAGGCTTACCAAACAAATAAGGGCAGAATTTATTTATGGCCCAGACGGCAGCAAGACATTCTCTTTCCGTAGTAGAGTAGTTCCTTTCGGCCTTTGAAAGAGTCCTTGAAGCGTAAGCTATAACTTTCTCCTCCCCCTTTTGTATTTGGACGAGTACAGCTCCAATTCCGTAACCGCTAGCGTCGGTATGCAGCTCCGCAGGTGAATTCTCATCGAACAAACCTAAAACAGGATTTGAAGTCAAAGCTTTCTTCAATTTGCAAAAAGATTCTTCTTGAGTTTTGGTCCATGTAAATTTAACATCGCCTTTTAGTAATGCTTGCAGGGGCTGGGCCTGATGACAGAAATCTTTGATAAATCGTCGATAATAAGAACATAATCCTAGAAAACTTTTTACATCGTGAGTGTTCTTAGGCACAGGAAAGTTATTTACAGCTGTTAGTTTTTCAGGATCGGGTCTAACTCCTTCGCTTGATACGAGATGGCCTAAGATCTTGATTTGTGCTGCGCCAAAGTGACATTTCTTGGGATTAAGAATCAGACCTGCGTCTTGAATGCACTGAAGGACAACATTTAACCGGTCTAGATGGCTCTCGAATGTATCTGAAAACACTACTATGTCGTCTAAGTATCATAGGCAGATTGACCACTTCAAGTGACGCAATAGATTATCCATCATCCGTTCGAAGGTCGCGGGCGCGTTACATAATCCAAACGGCATGACTCTAAACTCGTACAGACCTTCGCCCGTGACGAATGCCGTCTTTTCACGGTCCCTATCGTCTACCTCAATCTTCCAATAGCCGGAGTACAAATCCATTGATGAGAAGAAATGAGCCCCTTTTAGATAGTCTAACGTGTCATCAATTCGAGGTAATGGGTAGACATCTTTCTTGGTTATTTTATTGAGGTGGCGGTAATCGACGCAGAAACGCCAACTTCCGTCTTTCTTTTTCACCAAGACGACCGGGGACGACCATGGGCTTTCCGAAGGCTGAATGATTCCTCTGTTCATCATCTTCTCAACTTCGTTCTGTATGTTTGCGTTCTGTTGGCGACACTCTGTAGGGTCTTTGGTGAAGCGGCTCGTGATCTCCCGTGACAATTCGATGTTTGACGTTGACTTTGCTTGCTCCGAATTTCTTCTGGTCAAACAAGCTACCATATTTTTGAAGCAAATTTAGCAGATCACCATGTTGTTCGGAGTTCAAACCAGGATCTATCATCTGTTCACAGACCATCGGTAGCAATTCGGTTCTTTTACTCAATTTGACGGGCGCCACTGCCTCGGCAATCGTGTTTAATTTGCTTTTTCCCAGTTGTTCAGCAGAAGCTATGCACATTCCCTTGGGAATAGATCGAGCTTTGTGATGTCCATTTGCTAGCCAAAGTTCTCCACGTCCGTTGTCAAGGGTGATGATCGTTGAAGGAATCGCTATTTCCTTGCTCAAAACCAGGTCTTTCTTACCTTCTACAGTGACGTCAAGAGACGCGTTAGCTGGGGCACCATGTACCATAGCCCTTTTAATAGAACGTCCAGGTACCACATAATCTTCTAAAGCGTATAAACGCCAGGAATCTTCTTTCGCCAGTGTCTCTTGAACGGCGTCTTCAAGAACCAGTTCAGAACGACCACAGTCAATAACTGCTTGAGAGGCTTCTAAGAAATCCCAACCTAGGATTATATCATGGCTGCATTGCGGCATAACGATGAACTCAAAGGGTTGTACTCTACCGTTAATATCGAGGCGAAGTATGCATCGTCCAGTCGGCTGTACATAAGCGTCAATGGCTACTTTAAGAAGTACTCTCCGTGTGGTTGGCAATTGCACTTTTCTAAGTTTTCGGTGATATTTTTCAGATATGACAGAAAAAGAGGCCCCAGAATCCACAAGTGCCGTCACTGGCGCATTGTCGACTATGATTTCCAAATGATTCCCGGACATCTTAGCGGCAGTCGGAGGGTTTCGCATAATAGCGGCTTCACCTCCACAGAAGCTCGCATCAATTAGTTTTCCTCGACGCGTCGACTAGGAGATCGACTTGAGGTTCTATACGGAGAAGGTGATCTAAAGCGACGTGTTGGTGATCGTCCTCTGTTTGTGAGCGGCGAGGAAGTTCTGGTGTTTGGTCGTAGATAGTCGTCGGTTGGTCTTTGGTAGCTATCGGCAGACGGTGTGGGGGTTGGCTGTCGACGAAAGTTGTTTCCCCTTTCGTTGCGGTAAGTGTCAAAAACGGATCGCCTTTCCCGGCAGTAGCGGACGACGTGTCCTGGACGTCCACAGTGGAAGCAAACTGGTCTGTTGTCTTCCGTTCGCCATAAATCAGTTTTTCTGGTAGCGGGTTCTATTGTCCTTTCAGGTCTTCTAACATTATTTGGTTGATACGCGTACTGTCTTTTCTGGTTCCATGTAGAGTCCTTGAAACCGAAGCCAAGACACTCTCTACTTCTTCGCGAATGACATTTTCTAAAGACTGGTACTGGGGTTGTTGGTCTTGCAGGGTACGTGTTAGTTTCTGAACTTCCTCTTGAACTATTTGTCGTATCATAGATGCTAAATCAACGTTTTCATCAATTGGGGCCATATAGACTACATTTGGGAGTCGTTGGTATTTTCGTTGAGCAACTCTCCTCTTGTGTTGGTCTTCGATATGCTGACACTGTTTAATAAAGTCATCGGCTGTAGCTATATCCTTAGCTAATAAGGCTGCATAAACTTCTTCGGCAACTCCTTTCATCAAATGAGAAACCTTTTCTTTCCCTTCCATTCTGGAATTTACTTGATGACATAGTGCTAGTACATTCTGGATGTAAGATTGTGTGCTCTCTCCCTGTTTCTGTGCTCGGCATTTAAGTAGGGCTTCTGCTTGTTGGACATGATGCCTAGTGTCTCCAAATGCTTGTTTTAGTCCTTCTTGGAATTTTTCCCACGAACATAATTCATCCTCATTATTTTCAAACCATTGCTTTGATGTGCCATCAAGAAAGAAATATGCATTAGCAAGGCACTCCATGTCGTCCCACCTATTAAATTTGGCAACCCGTTCGTATTCTTTCAGCCATTTTGTAGGATCTTGACCAGCTTCACCAGCGAAACTGGAGGGCTGTCTTATTTGCTGATACAGCCGGGAACCAATTTCAGGTTTAGTTTCGGTCGATCCGTCTGGCATAATAATTTTGCGATTTTTCCTTGGAGGGGGAATGTAACGCCCGTACTCCGGAGGCAGTCCTTGTAGTCAACGGCTTTTGCGGCCACTTTCTTCCTCCACGATCGGTACCCGGTGCCTCCACCAAACTGTCACGTATAACGAACTGTACACAAGAAATACAACGTTGGTGCTATGTCTCGTAAGTATTTATTAGAAAGAATTCTAGAGTAACTTTCAGTAACAGAAGAACCTATCCTCTGCCCCACTCATCTCGAGTGACTCTTTTATAAAGCCAGATCGAATGTTCCAGAACATTCACCGGAAACAAGTAAAGTTGAATTTGCATAGAAGCACTAATACATCCATCCGGAAACAAGTCGTACCGGAAATGATAGAAAGTAGTGCAGATAAAAAATGATATTTTTGTAATGGATAAAAATTAAATTATCCAAGTTAGCATATTAATTAAAAAAATTATTGTCTGACTCTTAAATGAATTTTTGTATATCTTTTGGATAATTTTTTAAAAACACAGTATTTTAATACATCAGTTAGTTGACAGTTATTAACTGTAACCAGAAGTTGGTATTTCAAAACATTTAAAATATGAAGAGTAAAAATGATTTCACTAAATTTTTATGTATTAATAAAGAATACCACATCAATCCACGATTACTTCCACAATTTTTAAACAAAATTATCGATCATTTAAACACTCAAGTTCAACCCAAGTTCATTTAGTCAAACCTCATTTACCCCCCCCCCCCCTCTCTACATTGTAGATCCATTTATCTTTTAAAAATTATGAAATTATGAACTCCAGTTTAATTTATGAAGTGGTCTGGATGATTACCGGTTTTTTTAAGTAGGAGAATTAAAAGCATATATTAAGCATACTGCCTGGGTGAATACTTAAAAATAATTTGCTACTTGCATTTGTGTGTTCTCATAAGGCTTCCTCTATTTTGCCTTGGACACTTATTGCGGAGGTAAAACATGCTCTTTTTTCCCCCACAAATTTTAAAACTAAAACATAGTTAGACTTTGAATATGTGTCTCTTGGGAGAGACATAGAAATTCCACTCAGCTTTTTTCTACCAAAGTTTTAATTTTAGAAACTAATAGAATCTGATGCAATGTATTTAATATTTTTTTGCAGTGGGGGTCGAAACATATTTTAGATTTTTTTTTTTAATGCAAATATTTAAGTTGCCAATCTTCTAGTCTTCACTAAACAACTTAACTAATTTTTATTTTTACCACACAAATTTTGGCATTGATCAAATATAAATAAAAAAAAATAAACTAACATTTAATTTCCACCACGAGATCTTTTACAAAGCAAATTTTCAAAATTACATATATATTTAAATGATTAAAATAAATTTGAAAATATATGGCTGTATAAAAAAGGAAGGTAAATTCCTAGTTCACGTTTATGGGTTGGCGCACTTTTGAAAAGTTGGCGACAAAGCCAGAATGTCGCCAATTCGGAATTCCAATATGAAAAATTGAGAAACGAACCAGCTCCATGATTTGTGGTATAGAAAGGTTGAAGCCACGTCAATAAAAAAATGGGGTTGCCAAATTTAGAACGGTATCGCCTACAAAACAGCGCCAAATCGGCTTGGCGATATTTTAACGTCAACTAGGAATAGACCAAAAGGAATTATTTCCAACATTTCAATAAAAATAATAATAAATATAAAAGTAAAAAAATAGTGCTAAATATGTAAATGGAGTTCAGCCTTTCATATGATTTATTGACAATTTTAAACAAGAAGAGGATGTATGTTAAAAAACAACAACATATTCTTATATCTACATCTTTATAATACTGTGCATTGCTGGAAACACTGGAGATCAAAGAACGGGATACTCAGGAACAGCCGCTTTAAGGGTTAAATATTTCATGTCTATAAAACATTTATATTCATGGTCATTTAAAATGTACTCTAAATAGTGGGAAAAATATTTTTATAAATATGACTAAATAATTTACCTCTTAATATGTTGTTTACGTAAATAATTTTTTTTTTGAAAAAATTCTGTACCTAATATCAACTGTTTAGCAGCTATTTTACACTTGTTGTTTAAAATACAAACTATTGTAAATGTATATATGTATTAATGCTTCACTTGTTTATTTAAATAGATAAAATTTAATCCTGGAAGGTTAATTTTCATGTTGGTTTCTGGAAACAATCTGTGTGTTCTTGTAAGAAATTAAATCTCATACAAAGCCAATTTTTTAAAACAAGTTTTTTCATTTGTTTAAAAGTACTTTTGAGTGTTCTTGCGATTTTTGAAGATGTGCAAACTGTTAATGAGTTCTGTCAAGAACTCAGGAGTAAACTCTTAACCTTTATGCAGCAAGAATGCTGGAGATAGAGAATTTTCAGATTATGTTGAATTGATATTTTAGTTGAATTGACTTTTAAAGATTTTATACAATAATTTACATTCTCTTAACAAGTGGTATATCAAACATTTGGCTGTTCTATTTTTTCGTAAAGTATGTAAAAAAAATGCCTAGCTTTCTGGTTATTTTGTTACATTGCTTTCACTAACATACTCTAAATTTACCAAATTTAATATATGATCTCGATAAGTCACCAGTGCATTGGAATCAGATGTGCTGTTTGATATTAATATTTATTTTGGCTCGTTTAGGCCTTTGCATGTATTGCCTATGCTAATGAATATCCTAGATCATAAAAATTGTGTTATAATTGTCGAATAATTTATTTGTTTTCTATCTTGAAACATCTTAATTTTTTTTCTCTCTAAAACAGACTACTGATTGGCCATTGCATTTAATGTTGTTGAGCAGGCAAGAAAATAAACCAAGCAATATGTGATTTGCACCCACATTCTTAGCAATCTTTGATTTAAAAGAAAATATAATAATATTAAGAGTATATTTTTTACGGAATTGCTAACTAAATAAGGGCTATTTGATTCTTATCTAAAACTCTAAGAAAATATTGTACTATTAAAATAGTATATCTTCAAAAAACATAAACTTTTGCTTATAGTTTGATGAATTATTAAAATGTGGTATCTATACAGGTACTTTTTTTAATGTCTCTCAGTTCTAATAAAATCAACTGTTAATCTAATTTAAAAGTTAATCACAACCATCTCGATGTACTGACTCTGCAATGTACCAAATTTCATGTTTCTAGTAGCAAAAGAGGTGATTATTATTGGTTGCGGACTGACAAACATTCAGCTTCATATATATTTTATGTATAACTAATTCTATACTTAAAATCAAATGTTTAGCTAACATTTCGGATTTGTTGTGTAGAATTCTTAGAAACAAAACCATCTTAGCTGGTTATTAGGCAAATATTGCTGAGTGTATATACTAATAGAACTTTAATTTGTATGTACTTATAGGATGCTTCTATAGGACTATGATTAAATTTATTTTTCGACAATATAGATTTGATTTAATATTTTTGAGTAAAAGAAACATAAAGCAAGTGATTTTAATTGCTAACACAGCTGGTACTTCTTGAAATTGTGACTTCTGGCTTTAAATTTAACAACTTTCTTGTTAGGAATGTCTGTGGTCTGTGTATACGTGAATATTAAGCTCTCAATAAAGTAATTGTATTGAAAGTTGTTTCTAACTATGTGTTTTAACTATTTGATTTCAATGAATTTTAAAATATATATTTTTGGGGTTACTTTAATGTCAGAATTCTTGACCATTTCTGTTACTAAGAATGTTTAATATATTGCAAGATTATTTGGGTGTAAGTTAAAGTTATGTTTGTCTTTTTAAAGAACCTTTCAACATTCTATTTCAATGTTATTAAAATGCAAAATTAGAACTAAATTTATTAAAATTATTTTGCAAGATTAATATATAATCTATGTTATTTTTATGTCAACGCCCTTTTTTTATTATTTAGACACTTTGAAAGGATAACAGCAGATAGAATGGGAAATATATAAAAAGTTTTGAATTTTAATGGAAACAAATGGAATGTTCAGCAAAGGTACAATAATTTCATAGGTATTCGAAATGTTTCATATTTAGAAACTTTTTAATAAAATATTTCTGCTCATCGTGTTTTTTAAATGTATTCTAAATTTTGTAAATATATTTGAATTACCTGACTACTGAATACTGTATTACCTGACATATTATTCCCGAAATCTGTTTTCCCTGACTATTGTCTTTATAAAATACACTGTTTATTTTCTTCTTCACATTTCTTGTTGTTCATAAGCAAACTAAAGTAAAAAAGATTGTACATAAAATGTTGCATCAAATGTAAATATTAAAAGATAATGTTTTTACCTGGAAAATAATTTTCGTGTAACTAACAATAATAAAACGTAGTTTCTTTTTAAAATAGCTCCGTCAGTTCTTGTATATATTTATATCTCATACAATGCGAATAGTTCTCGTTTTTTAAAGTATATATGAGTATTTTTGTGGTTACTGCAAAAAATTAGATTTTTCAGATCTTGTTGAATTTGTATTGCTAGGGATACTTGATAGTTAAATTAGATAGTTTGTGGAAATCGATATACATGCTCTTAACGAGGAAAATGTGAATCAGTCAAGTGTTATTTTTTCGTAGACATTGGAAATAAAGTGTCTTTAGATAAAAAAGAAAAACCTTTTCTTTTGGATATTCCTTTGTGTTTCAGGAATGAAAATTGTCTTCCTTTACTCAGGTCCTCTTTTTTTCCTGAGATGTTCCGTTTTTTTTACAATTTTATAATTTTTAGTGGACTTTATAGGGCTTTATCAGTTTAAACTTGGCTCAAACCCCCCCTCAGGAATTTTTTCTGGCTGCACCACTCTTCTGTACATACATAAGTACACAAATATATATTTTTATTAAGTTGTTTTTGTAGTTCAATATAAGGCGACTTATATTTTCTTCTTTTCTATATTTTGACTTTAAACACACCTGACGTTTACATAAAGAATGGATTTTTTTTTAGACGACAAGCATTTGTGATTAGCTCCAATATTAAATGCTCATGTGAAAGAAAAAATTTTGTATTTGTATATAGAAAAATTTTAGTTGATGAATAATAAATAAGTAAAATTTATTTTGTAAAATACATTTTTAAAAGTTCAATTTCTTTTATATTATAACATTTGAAAAATTTGACAAAATATTTATAAATTTAAAATTTTGAAGACATTACTTCTCATTGAAATCTGTAGCTCATGCGCAAGAAAAATTCCTATTCAACCTATATTTAATTTTGTACAACAGATTAATTGTCCTAATTGGAGACGTGAGGCCTTAACAAATCTGCTAACTCACATAAAATCATTTGTTAGAATCGATTCCCGAAAACCAAAGCATCCTTTGACTGGTTCAGTTAACTCTAATTTGGTACTTCAGTTGTTAACTGTCTCTTTGATATTGTATCGACAAATACTACTGTTAATTTTGTATTTTCAAAATAATGGTATTAAATGCCTAAAAAATACTCTTCACTTGAATTTTAGGTATTATAGAGTTATAAATGGTACCGACACAGAATATCTAATCAACCATTGACATCAACTAATAGAACTCAGTATTGTTATTAAGATAATTAAAATTTACGAAAAAAACGAATAAATTTGAAATCAAGCAGCCAATAATTTCTTATTGAAAACAAAAATGCATACATAAAATAAATTATGTAATAAAAAAATTCTGTAAATTTGACGCATTTTTGAATTAAAACTGTGCTATGGAAGGTTAGTTGTGTAAACTCTGTATGAATGAAAATCAACATTTCAATGCTAGGTATTATTTTTGTCATCGATTTTTTTTTCTCTTTCATTCAGATGTCAGAGACACATGGGTGTTTTTTTAATTAATTGATGGCTATTCTTTGAGGATATTTAAATTATACCTTGTGAAGAGTTTGTTTTTAATGGTAGTTGATGGTGAATTTATATTAATAGTATCGTTTGCTGGAATCCCTGGTTTCAAGTTATATTTATTCCAAATAATCACGAATTCAAATCGTACAATAAAACCATTAGACTATTTTTAAATATATATTACAATACAAATTTATATATGTTTTTCAACAGGAAGTAGTTTTTCTTAGAAGGAACTTTTTCATGTGATTATAAAGTAAGATTTAACGGACATGAGCCTCGGCGAAACTAGTAGAATTGAATGGGTTTGAATTTAAAGATTTATTATTTAAGTGGCAATTCAAAATGATAATTTTATTATCCGTCTCAAAGCAGTTAAAGTACCCGTTCATGAATTTTTTTATATATAAATACTTCTTGAATCCTGAAAAAATCGCCTCTATTCATTTATCAATTATTTGAAGCTGGCGTGATTCCGATTGTAATTTGCTTTAGAATTAATTGTTAATTTAAAAAAAAAAATTATAATTGGGGTTGGAATGAAATTTTTTTAAGGTTATTTGCGTAAATGTTTTCAAATAATTCAGGAAAAGGGCGTTTCTTTGGAAAAAAAATATTTGAATTTGCCGATTTGTCATTGAGATATTTGTTTTTCCAAATGCCACTAGATGGCGATACCATGCAAAAACTAATGGCTTGTATAGTAGTGCAGATAAAAAATAATATTTTTTTAATGGATAAAAATTAAATTCTCCAAGTTAGCATATGAATTATAAAAAAATATTTACTAGCTCTTAAATGAATTTTTGTATTTCTCTTCGATAATTATTTTAAAACACGGTATTTTAATACTTCAGTTACTTTACATTTACTAACTGTAATCGAAAGTTTGTGTTTTGAGTCAAATAAATGGGAGGAGCTAAAACAATTTCGAAATTTTTTATGAATTATTAAAGGATATAAATCTATCTACGTTTACTTCCACAACTTTTAAACAAAATTAACGATCATTTTAACTCACAAGGCCACATGGGTTCATATAGTCAAACCTCATTTACGTCTCCCTCCCCCCCCCCTTTCCCCCTTCTCCTCATTTTAAATAAAATCATCTTTTAAAAATTAAGAAATTATGAACTCCAGTTCAATTTATGCGGTTTTTTTTAGGTAGGAGAATTAAAAGTATTAATGAAGCTTACTGCATGTGGAAAATATTTAAAAATCATTTGCTACTTGCATTTGCATGTTCTCATAAGATATCCCCTAGTTGGCCTTGGACACTCATTTTTTAGATGAACGTTTTTATACATTCAATGATAAGTTTTTGCCGTTATCAGAATACTAATTAATAGGAGATAAGGCATAATGTAATTTTTTAAAAAATCAAAACTGAGATTTTCAACTATGTAGTACCACAGTAAAGATGGTATTGGTCTATAGTTGCAATTTGAGAACTGTGTTGCTATTTTGTTTAACTATATGTAAATATATTATATACATCCATTTGGATAATTATTCTATTAAACTTTTGATCGTTTTTTGTTTTGTTTTTTATGGAGGGTCCATTTAAATAGTATAATTTGAAGTTTCTTGTAAATATACATATTTAACCTGTTGCATTATCATAATCATAAGGAATGCATATTTTAAACACATTGTACTAGTAATGAGAAAATTTGAATGCTATCTGATGTACGTTGAAATCATTTAAAATACTTTTTATGACATTATTTTTATAAACTTTTAGCATTCTGATATTCCAAATGGTATATTTTTTTGGTGGCAGTTTATTTACTGTTTTATTAAAATTTTACAGATTATATAGTCTAGTTGTTCCAATCTATCCATAGTGTTTTACTGGTATGCATTCGAGATATTTACTTTCAACACAACACTTTTTAAATAGTGTTATAGACATTCCCTATCTTTTGGTAGTTTGTTTGTTTCTTAAATTAAATGTAAATTTTTTAGTTATTTACATTTTATCATTTACGTATTACTAATTTGCCTTCATATTTAAAACTGTGAAAATGTGACTTACCTTGAACAAAGTTTTTCAATTTACAAGAATTCTGTATTTTAAAATTTGAATATCACAACGTATTTGTTGTTGCAATGGAGGGGGTATCTGTAGATGATGCTTGTATTAAGAGCCAAGAAACATTTATGGCTTAAATTCTTAAAGTTGGGAGATTTAGTTTAAATAATCTATATTTTGTTGGTAGTTGCCATATAAGAAAACCAGAAATTATACATTTTTGAATTTATAAAAAAAAAAGTGACCGTTGATGTATCTTTAAGATATTCAAATGTAAAATTTAGATTAAAATTTACAAAAAATTCTTGTTTTGATATTTTTTAGTATTTTTAACAAAACTTGAAATTTCATTAAAGATTTCACTCTTTAAAAACTTATAATCTAATTTTCGCATTTAAATTAGTTTTAACAACAGAAAAGTACGACAAAATTAATTGCACCTGATGTTTTTTTCTTTTTTTTCTGAAGTCTTTACTTTTTTTGTACGGATTGAATATAAATTTTCCGACTTGTATAGTAACTTTTAAGTCTTGGATGCAATATCTTCATTTCATCCACATTAAATATTAAAATATATTATTTAATTTAATTTTTTTTTTAATTCCAGGCAACCATGTTGCTAAAGTTAAGCGACGAAAGTACAGAAAACAAATTGGAAGATTTGAAGTTCCTGGTACAGTCAGCAGAGCAGCATCAGTTAAGCAGCAGACATTGTAGGTTTTTAATAATTAAGTTTTGTGTGGAAACATTCATGGACTTTATTTTCAATTAATTTTTTCTCTTGTTTGTTATACTCCTCACAATGCCAACTTTATTATTACTTTTTTACTAACATCTTGTACTTAAATTACAAATGCTAATAGTTTCTGAATCTCAATGCTGTAATAAAAAAATGTTAGAAATTTTTATAGCCTACTATTTTGAGTTGCATGTCTAAATTTGATTCGTTTTGTTAATTTTTATCTGATTTTTTTTTTTTTTTTTTGCTCAAGAAGAAAACCTATATGATGATACATATGGTTGACTCAACTCCATTTTTGAAAGATATTCTTTTCGAAACATTAGTAATGTAGATGCAATTTCAATTTTACTGTTTGGAATATAAACTAACGTAAATATATACATGTATTGTTGCATCAATTCTGTGTTTCAAAATATAATGTTTTAAACTGAAAAATTTGTTGTCATGTATCTTTCGATAATTAAATGTAGTTGGTTCCTAGAAGTGCTCCTTATGTTCTTGTGTGTATTTCTATCAATATGGATTCTTCTTAAGCAATTCCACCTTTTTGAAAGTATATATTTCTGTATTCTTGCAATAACTGCCGAAATTCAAATATATTGCTCATCGTAATGGGTTTAGAGAAATTTCAGGTGTGAGCTCATTATTTTATGCACCAAGAATGCATAAGATATCGGATATCCGGTTATTTTATTATTCAGAAAAATTGTTCTCATGATCATCTTATCGAATATTTTTACATAAATAATTTTGCATACCACATAACATGTAATTTTGAGTTCAGACCACATTTTTATATCTTCTTTGCGAAGCATTAATTTAAATAAATTATTTGTTATTTAGCAACATTCTCCTGGATGTGTCCTTACATAGACTTTGACTCATATTTTTTGCTCTTGCATTAAAATATACTTAACAATAAAATATATTTGTGTTTGTTTCCATCATTAAGTGAATTTTTACTAGTCTTTTTATCTGAGTGTTTCAATAATTGTTCAATATTATTTTGTACTTTGGTGCTTCATTATTATTTTTGCACTAGGAATGCTTCTATTCAGGACCAATTTTTTAAACAATGTTGATTTTATTTAGTATTTTTGAGGTTACATTTTTAAAGGCAACAAATTTTAACTGCCATATTAACTTCTTCTCTCTTAAACAATATCTCTTGGTCTTAAGTTTTCAATCTCTCTGGTTAGAAGCAAGTGTAGTCTATAAATACATGGTCATTAACCTCTCAATCTACAATGATATTGAAAGTTAGAATTATATTGAAAGTTGCTCTTTGGTTTCTTCTTTTTCTTGAATTCTTGGAATACATATTTTTCCTGGGATATTTTTATGTCAGAATAATTAAACAAGTGTGTTATTAAGTTCCTTTATTTCCTTGCAAGCTCATTTGATTGTAAGTTAAAGTTGGGTTTCTTTTTATAAAGTAAATCTTTGAATATTCCGTCTCAATGTTTTTTCAAATGCCAAGTTAGAAGATTATTTATTGTAATAATTTTTTTGCAAGATGCGATTATAGCTAATATTAATTTTATTAAAATGCCTCTTTTTAATTCTTTAGATTCTTTAAAAGGGGTGTCAGTTGATGGAAGATCTATATAAAAAAAAAATTTACTGGAATCTAATGGAAGGTTTTTTGAGTTGTTTGAAACCCTCAGAGTGTCTAGGGAATGGGCGAAATTGTACAATTGTTTTCCCTGCAATAATTTTTTAATTTTATTTCTGATTTCAATAAAATTAATTTAAATTATTTTGTATTTACTTTGTTTTAAATGGGTTTTAAATTATCCTCCTCATAAAAATGTTAAAAAAATATTTTACTTTAAATTTTATTTATAAATTTAAAAATGTGGTGTATTGCTGGAAACACTTTAGATCAAAGAACGGGATAATCCGGAGCAGCCGCCTTAAGGGTTAAATATTTCATGTTTTCGATATTTCTATAAAGCATTTCTAATCATGGTGATTTAAAATGTATTCTTAATTATGTCAAAATATTTATATATATATGACTAAATAATTTACCTCTTAATATGTTGTTTACGTAAATAATTTTTTTCACAAAATATTTTGTACCAAATATCAACTGTTTAGCAGCTATTTTACACTTGTTGTTTAAAATACAAACTATTGTAAATGTATACATGTATTAATGCTTCATTTGTTTATTTAAATAGATAAAATTTAATCCTGGAAGGTTAATTTTCATGTTGGTTTCTGGAAACAATCTGTGTGTTCTTGTAAGAAATTAATTCTCATACAAAGCCAATTTTTTAAAACAAGTTTTTTCATTTGTTTAAAAGTACTTTTGAGTGTTCTTGCGATTTTTGAAGATGTGCAAACTGTTAATGAGTTCTGTCAAGAACTCAGGAGTAAACTCTTAACCTTTATGCAGCAAGAATGCTGGAGATAGAGAATTTTCAGATTATGTTGAATTGATATTTTAGTTGAATTGACTTTTAAAGATTTTATACAATAATTTACATTCTCTTAACAAGTGGTATATCAAACATTTGGCTGTTCTATTTTTTCGTAAAGTATGTAAAAAAAATGCCTAGCTTTCTGGTTATTTTGTTACATTGCTTTCACTAACATATTCCAAATTTACCAAATTTAATATATGATCTCGATAAGTCACCAGTGCATTGGAATCACATGTGCTGTTTGATATTAATATTTATTTTGGCTCGTTTAGGCCCTTGCATGTATTGCCTATGCTAATGAATATCCTAGATCATAAAAATTGTGTTATAATTGTCGAATAATTTATTTGTTTTCTATCTTGAAACATCTTAATTTTTTTTCTCTCTAAAACAGACTACTGATTGGCCATTGCATTTAATGTCGTTGAGGAGGCAAGAAAATAAACCAAGCAATATGTGATTTGCACCCACATTCTTAGCAATCTTTGATTTAAAAGAAAATATAATAATATTAAGAGTAAATTTTTTACGGAATTGCTAACTAAATCAGGGCTATTTGATTCTTATCTACAACTCTAAGAAAATATTGTACTATTAAAATAGTATATCTTCAAAAGGCATAAACTTTTACTTATAGTTTGATGAATTATGAAAATATGGTATCTATACAGGTACTTTTTTTAATGTCTCTCAGTTCTAATAAAATCAACTGTTAATCTAATTTAAAAGTTAATCACAACCATCTCGATGTACTGACTCTGCAATGTACCAAATTTCATGTTTCTAGTAGCAAAAGAGGTGATTATTATTGGTTGCGGACAGACAAACATTCAGCTTCATATATATTTTATGTATAAACAAAACTAATTCTATACTTAAAATCAAATGTTTAGCTAACATTTCGGATTTGTTGTGTAGAATTCTTAGAAACAAAACCATCTTAGCTGGTTATTAAACAAATATTGCTGAGTGTATATACTAATAGAACTTTAATTTGTATATACTTATAGGATGCTTCTATAGGACTATGATTAAATTTATTTTTCGACAATATAGATTTGATTTAATATTTTTGAGTAAAAGAAACATAAAGCAAGTGATTTTAATTGCTAACACAGCTGGTACTTCTTGAAATTGTGACTTCTGGCTTTAAATTTAACAACTTTCTTGTTAGGAATGTGTGTGGTCTGTGTATACGTGAATATTAAGCTCTCAATAAAGTAATTGTATTGAAATTTGTTTCTAACTATGTGTTTTAACTATTTGATTTCAATGAATTTTAAAATATATATTTTTGGGGTTACTTTAATGTCAGAATTCTTGACCATTTCTGTTACTAAGAATGTTTAATATATTGCAAGATTATTTGGGTGTAAGTTAAAGTTATGTTTGTCTTTTTAAAGAACCTTTCAAATTCTATTTCAATGTTATTAAAATGCAAAATTAGAACTAAATTTATTGAAATGATTTTGCAAGATTAATATATAATCTATGTTATTTTTATGTCAACGCCCTTTTTTTGTTATTTAGACACTTTGAAAGGATAACAGCAGATAGAATGGGAAAAATATAAAAAGTTTTGAATTTTAATGGAAACAAATGGAATGTTCAGCAAAGGTACAGTAATTTCATAGGTATTCGAAATGTTTCATATTTAGATACTTTTTAATAAAATATTTCTGCTCATCGTGTTTTTAAAATGTATTCTAAATTTTGTAAATATATTTGAATTACCTGACTACTGAATACTGTATTACCTGACATATTATTCCCGAAATCTGTTTTCCCTGACTATTGTCTTTATAAAATACACTGTTTATTTTCTTCTTCACATTTCTTGTTGTTCATATGCAAACTAAAATAAAAAAAATATTGTACATGTAATGTTGCATCAAATGTAAATATTAAAAGATAATGTTTTTACCTTTAAAATAATTTTCGTGTAACTAACAATAATAAAACGTAGTTTTTTTAAAAATAGCTCCGTCAGTTCTTGTATATATTTATAATGCAGACAATGCGAATAGTTCTCGTTTTTTAAAGAATATATGAGTATTTTTGTGGTTACTGCAAAAAATTAGATTTTTCAGATCTTGTTGAATTTATATTGCTAGGGATACTTGATAGTTTAATTAGATAGTTTGTGTAAATCAATATACATGCTCTTAACGAGGAAAATGTGAATCTGTTATTTTTTCGTAGACATTGGAAATAAAGTGTCTTTAGATAAAAAAGAAAAACCTTTTCTTTTGGATATTCCTTTGTGTTTCAGGAATGAAAATTGTCTTCCTTTACTCAGGTCCTCTTTTTTTCCTGAGATGTTCCAATTCCGTTTTTTTTTACAATTTTATAATTTTTAGTTTACTTTATAGGGCTTTATCAGTTTAAACTTGGCTCAAACCCCCCTCAGGAATTTTTTCTGGCTGCACCACTCTTCTGTAAATACATAAGTACACAAATATATATTTTTATTAAGTTGTTTTTGTAGTTCAATATAAAGCGACTTATATTTTCCTCTTTTCTATATTTTGACTTTAAACACCCCTGATGTTTACATAAAGAATTGATTTTTTTTTAGACGACAAGCATTTGTGATTAGCTCCAATATTAAATGCTCATATGAAAGAAAATTATTTGTATTTGTATGTAGAAAAATGTTAGTTGATGAATAATAAATAAGTAAAATTTATTTAGTAAAATACATTTTTAAAAGTTCAATTTCTTTTATATTATAACATTTGAAAAATTTGACAAAATATTTATAAATTTAAAATTTTGAAGACATTAGTTCTCATTGAAATCTGTAGCTCATGCGCAAGAAAATTCCTATTCAACCTATATTTAATTTTTTACAACCGATTAATTGTCCTAATTGGAGACGTGAGGCCTTAACAAATCTGCTAACTCACATAAAATCATTTGTTAGAATTGATTCCCGAAAACCAAAGCATCCTTTGACTGGTTCAGTTAACTCTAATTTAGTACTTCAGTTGGGAACTGTCTCTGATATTGTATCGATAAATACTGCTCTTAATTTTGTATTTTCAAAGTAATGGTATTAAATACCTAAAAAATACTCTTCACTTGAATTTTAGGTACTATAGTTATAAATGGTCCTGACACAGAATATCTAATCAACCATTGACATCAACTAATAGACCTCAGTACTGTATTAAGATAATTAAAATTTACCAGAAAAAACGAATAAATTTGAAATCAAGCAGCCAATAATTTCTTATTGAAAACAAAAATGCATACATAAAATAAATTATGTAATAAAAAAATTCTGTAAATTTGACACATTTTTGAATTAAAACTGTGCTATGGAAGGTTAGTAGTGTAAATTCTGTATGAATGAAAATCAACATTTCAATGCTAGGTATTATTTTTGTCATCGATTTTTTTTTTTTTTTTTTTTTTTTTTTTTCATTTTCATTCAGATGTCAGAGACACATGGATGTTTTTTTAATTAATTGAATGGCTATTCTTTGAGGATATTTAAATTTTACCTTGTGAAGAGTTTGTTTTAAATGGTAGTTGATGGTGAATTTTATATTAATAGTATCGTTTGCTGGACTCCCTGGTTTCAAGTTATACCCAAGCAACGCAACCATGTTGTTTCAATGTGGTGTCAACGTTAAATACCAACATGCACAATGTTGTTTCAACGTGGAACTGCAACGTTGTTTTCAAGTGGAAGTGTTCACTTAAAGGAGCGTGGATGCAATGTTGTGTGCCAACGTTGTTTCAACGTAGATATATCATGTGGTTTCAATGTTGAATGTCAATATTGTTTCAACGTGGATTTGTCACATTGTTTCCACGTGAGAGTGTTCATTTTTGCCCATGTGGTTTCCACGTTGAATGTCAATGTTGTTTCAACATGGATGCATCCCATTGTTACCACCATGATAGTGTTCACTTTTACCAATGTTGTTTAAACATGAATCTTCCACATGAGTATTCAATATTGAATCTTACCAATGTTGTTTCAAGACACACATCCCATAATGCTGTTTTTACAGCACTATAGTTCTTGAGCCCAAGAACTAGTGCTGTAGAAACAGTTTTTCTGGAAAGTATGTCTTGAAATAACATTGGCAAGAATCAAGATTGAACACTCGTGTGGAAGATTCATATTTAAACAACATTGGTAAAAGTGAACACTATCATGTGGTAACAATGTGGAACACCCATGTTAAAACAGTATTGCTCATATTTTTCGGAAGGGGTTATGAAATTCAAATTCAAAATACCATTTAAAGTTGCAATTTTAAGCAAAACAAATTATTGATTTTTGTATTTTAATAGATAACAGAAAAAATTTGGAAGCGAATGTATCCTGCCTACTTTTCTAAGCGCTTGTTTTGACACATATTTTTTTTTTCACATGAATGTGTTTAGTTTTATTAACACTGTAAAGTTTAAGAGTATATGCATTATAGAAACTCATTTAATGAAAAGAAAAAGTTAAAACTAGAATATTTTCCAAGTATTGGCTTTACGAGTTTCCAACTACTGTTACACTATGTATCATCTTTTAGTAGGTAGAATATCATTTTGTGAAAAATTAAACTTTCCTTTTATATGCAGAGGATTATTCTGTACAAAAATTTAATTTTGCTCCAATGAACCACAATTAAAATTACTTATAATATCTGCTACTTAATTATCTCTGAACTAATCGAATTTGAATAAAAATTATATATATATATATTTTTTAACTATAAAAATAAATCATTACATAATGTTCAAAATAATTTTATTTCAAAAATAGCACGCATAACATTAAAACAAATGTTAATAAAACAAATATTAATAATTACATGTAACAGTAACACACATGGTCCTAACACAATTACATAGGTACAAATACCTTTCAAATTGTTTTTAAGTTCACACTTTAAACCAGCAAATGAAAAATTATAAGATGATTAAATATATATGTGCTAATTTTTAATGACATATCCCATTCAGAGCAACAGTAGGATCTTAACTTCAAGATCCCATTTAATAACAGTAAAATAAGAAAGGAGATACAAAATAATTATTTAAGTTTATGAACCATATGTTATAAACCATGTTTACAATCCTCAATATCATTCCCAAAAATATTCCACATCTCTGTCACCATCAGCAGCCTTAATGTCACTCCACGAGCTTCTTTCGCCTCCTCATTGGTTGTTTTCATAATCTCTAAAATAAAATTACCTTTATTTAATACAAAAACCATTCAAACATATATTTATATAGATATAACTGTTTTCCAATTTTTAAAAGTAGACACCATGCCAAAAATAATAATAAAGAAATACGACGTGTAAAAATGCTCAAATCCAACTCTGCTACTTAAATCGCCAACCAAATTCAAAGATTGAATATATTAATCAAAATAATATCCCTTTTTTATGACTTAAAAAAATCCCTCTCTCGTGTTGAAAGCGATCCCCTTGTTTTGGATGGTTTTAAGTCAATGCCAGTATGCGGAAGCACCCTTCATATTATGGTGTGCACATTGGACTGACCAAAGATCACATGACCATTTAAGGCAATAACAGACTTATTTCAGAATATCATGCAATGACGATACACAATATAGTTTAATCAAAAGTAGATTATGTAAAAAAAATTCGAAGGCAGATGCAGAATACCAATGTTGCCTACTCCCACCCCAGTATTTGAAAACTAAAATGAAGAGTAGAAAAATTTACAGGAAAAACGTATAATATAGGTTTTTATTAATGTTATATTTCAATAGGAAACCAATTATAATTTTTGAAAATTCTAGATTCAAACAACTTAGTTGCCTTTTACTCTTCGGTATACTTTTAGAAAAATTTACTGTATCATACAAATTTTGCTTTAAATTCAAAAACACTCTTTACTACTTTGAGGATAAATTAAATGAGCTGCTGCAACCAAGTTGAAGCCATGCTCTCTATTGGTTTCCAGTTCAAAGTCAGGAACTCATTTTTCATTACATAGTCGCCTGGAGGTTAAAATAGTCAATTAGGAAATTTTGGTACCTATGTATTAACGCCACCACAGC
The DNA here is from genome assembly GCA_963978545.1 of Linyphia triangularis. Classification (NCBI taxonomy): domain Eukaryota; kingdom Metazoa; phylum Arthropoda; class Arachnida; order Araneae; family Linyphiidae; genus Linyphia; species Linyphia triangularis. The sequence continues at coordinate 36,028,201 of OZ021733.1, forward strand.
TACAGATTTGGCGGTTTTTAATTACTTACAAGGAATTATAGTTTTATACTTACAAGGAATCCAAAAGATAACTGCGTGCGAACAACAAGATTGCTCTTTATTGGTGGCACTGAAAAACCGTCAAATCTGTAGCTGCAGTGGCGTTAATACGTAAGTACCGATATTTTTCTTACCAAAAAAAGTTTTCTGGAGGCTAAAATAGTCACTTTAGTAAACGCCACTAGCAGCCTTGTTATAATACTGCCATAATTCAGACATGTTCACAACAGCAAAACTAATTTAAAAATAAAAAAATTATACTTAATATATAAATTATAGAGGATTATCAAAAGAACTATCAGTGTCATTTAACATGATGGCCACAAAATTTAGGTAAAAAGTTCCCTGACAGATTTAAAAAAAATTCCCTTCTTGCAAACTTTTTCCAAATTCCCCCAATTTTTCCAGATATGTTGACACATTTATCGAATAGAACTTGTATGCTAAAGAGATAATATGCCAATTTTTTAAAAATAGGTTTTGGTGGTAGTTAAAAGTTAAAATTATTCCATAACATTAAAACTTCTAATGATTATCACAGCAAATCATCAGGAAAATGGTACCAAAATAGGGATAATGGAAAAACATACCCTAAACAGTAACAGTAAATTTTCCTGTATTTTAAAAAAATTCCCTGATTTTTTCCACAATCGAAAAGTTTCTTGATTTCCAGGTTCTGTAGCCACACTGTTTAAGTACAACAGCTGTATAAGCAAGTCCACTGAACACTGAAAAAAAAAAGAAGAATGTTCAATTCTAATACAATAAGTAAATTTATTCTAAAAAGTATTCCCAAATCTAATTACAGTCAAACCCTGTTAATGCGAAATCCGTTAACCTGAACTCCAGTTTAACGCAAAGTAAAAGCAGTTCTCCGTACTTAAAACTTAGCGTTAATTTATTCAGTTAGCACAAACAATTTCAGCGGCCCCATCGACTTCGTGTTAATGAAGTTTAGCAGCAGAGTTGGACCCCCCCCCCCCCAAAATGGGGTTTTTTTTTGTTTAAAAGTTGTTGTTTTTTTTAAATCCTTTTCTAATTTAAATGTATGCATATTTATAAATAAAATTTTACATTAACTAGAATAATAAATGTTTAAATAACAAATAATATTTCTTCTGAAAATCATTTACACTAAGTAAATAAACAATTGCTACTTATGTGAACAATTAAATCATTAAATTTTAATATTATATTTAGAGATATGTTTTTTTAAATCCAATGGAAACTATATAATACAATAGTAATTGTTTACTACTTCTACATGGAATGTTGCTCTTAGATTCATCAGTAATGGTGATAAGTTATACATAATTATATTTTTAAGGTTTAGAAATAAGTTATTTAAGCACAAAATCTCTATTTCACAAACAAGTTTAAAATGCAGCATATAATTTAATTTTAATTAATAATTTTGAATATTATTATAAAACAGTAATAAAACACTTAGATTAATATAAAAAGTTATTTTTGATACTTATAAAAAAAAAAGTTCTATAGACTTTCACTATAAGATTTATTTAAAAAAGTTATTTACAACACTAATTATAAATAAACACACAAAAAAAGTGCAATTTTAAATTAATCTTTAAAAAGAGAAAAAACTATTTGGTTTAAACCATGCCAACCCTGTTCGACTGTATAACATAAAAGGGAGATTTAAAAATATATATATATATATTTTTTGCAAAAGAACAGAATTCCACTTTCTAATTTTAGTTTTTTAGAAAGTTCTTTTTGTAAATTTTTAAATAGCGAAATATCCTATACTGTACTGCATCTTTTCAATTTACCACAGTACCTGAAAAGGATAGGTTTCAGTTGTTAGGAGCCAGCGATCAGATTCCAGGCACTATACCTGTTCCGCATTCCACAGTGTTGTACATGGTGGCAGTAAACTGAAAATATGATAACTATTATAAAATGTATCATCCTTATATGCACATGTATATATTTACACTGATGACGTCTTTTTTAAACCTTACTTTGAAATATCGATTTGATTACCAAGTGGGATAGGGAGAAATTCTCAATTTGTTATCCATCACTGCTTGAAAAAGAAAATTAACGAAAGAAATTCATTTTTTGCACACAAAACATCAGTTCATTTTGCAGCTATGTTTTTAAATAAACACTTAATTTTACATTAATTAAAACAACACATTACACAGAGTGGCCACAAAATTCAGGAAATAAAGTTTTCTGATAATATCCTGATAGATTTTTAAAAATTCTCTGATTTTACAGCAAGTTTTCTTCAAATTTCCTGAACTTTTCCAGATGTGTGATCGAATTAAACATGTTAAAGAGACTACGGGTGTGGAAAATCACATAACTTTCAATTATATTATATAACATTAAGAAATATTCTATACTACATCTGTATTCCACCTGAAATAAATTCCCGGCCCTGTTGACAATTTATAATATTACGGTGGAGGTTTTTTTTAACTGAATTAGTTCATTTAATTACCGCAAAAATTCTTTCAACAAGTATAGAAATAATATTTATACAGCATGTTTAATTCTCAGTGATCAATCGTTTTAGAAAAACATACTTCTACAAGATAGCCCATTCAGTTTTATAGTTCATAAAAATACGTGAAATATACAATAGGTTTTTTTATTTATGTCACACGTGTGTCCCAAAAATCAACAAACCTCACTGATAAGAACATCATTATCTAATTTCATTTATAAATAGAAATACATCTAATTTAGAAAACCGGCAAATAATAGAGTATAATTTAATAATGTAATGAAGAAAACTTACCAGAAAAGGCATAAATCCATCGTCAACAGACATCGTCAAGTTTCAAATCAACTTCAAAAGTGATGCCAACTACGTCATCACTGAAGGTAAAAGCGTATTGCGCATGCGTAGGATGATACAAATCGTGGATCAGTGGTGTAATGTTGAATTATCACATTGAAGCCATATTAAAAAACCACATTGAGTAAACGGATTTTTATTTTTTGCTTTTATAAATTGCTTTTACCAAAGTTTTCAATTAATATGATTCTTGGACAGGATTGGGGCTTTCCAAAAACCAAAGAAGACACTTGTTTCATGTCTGGTTGAAATATCACATTGAAACAACATTGTGATATCACATTAGAAAAGTAAAGAAAACGAAATTCTGACTTTATTCGTACTACATAATTAAAACCCCTAAAAATTATACGAAATAAATTGATTTCTTCTAATATCTGTTATAAAATATCAGCTTCCTTAAAAATGCATTGGAATTGCACATTGATACAATGTGGTTACAATGTGCCTTTCTCACTTTCAACGTATCCACCAAAAAACCACATAGAAACAACATGAGTGTGTTGCTTGGGTATTTATTCCAAATAATCACGAATTCAAATCGTACAATAAATCCATTAGACTATTTTTAAATATATATTACAATACAAATTTATATATGTTTTTCGACAGGAAGTAGTTTTTCTTAGAAGGAACTTTTTCATGTGATTATAAAGTAAGTTTTAACTGACATGAGCCTCGGCGAAACTAGTAGAATTGAATGGACTTTATGCAAAGGGTTAGTTTGAATTTAAAGATTTATTATTTAATTGGCAATTCACAATCATAATTTTATTATCCGTCTCAAAGCAGTTAACGTACCCTTTCATGAATTTTTTATATATAAATATTTCTCTAATCCTGAAAAAATCGCCTGTATTCATTTATCAATTATTTGAAGCTGGCGTAATTCCGATTGTAATTTGCTTTAGAATTAATTGTTAGTTTAAAACAAAAAAATTATAATTGGGGTTGGAATGAAATTTTTTTAAGGTTATTTGCGTAAATGTTTTCAAATAATTCAGGAAAAGCGTGTTTCTTTGAAAAAAATTATTTGAATTTGCCGATTTGTCATTGAGATATTTGTTTTTCCAAATGCCACTAGATGGCGATACCATGCAAAAACTAATGGCTTGTATAGTAGTGCAGATAAAAAATAATATTTTTTTAATGGATAAAAATTAAATTCTCCAAGTTAGTATATTAATTATAAAAAAATATTTACTACCTCTTAAATGAATTTTTGTATTTCTCTTAGATAATTTTTTTAAAACACGGTATATTAATACTTCAGTTACTTTACATTTACTAACTGTAATCGAAAGTTTGTGTTTTGAGTCAAATAAATGGGAGGAGCTAAAACAATTTCGCAAAATGTTTATGAATTATTAAAGGATATAAATCTATCCACGTTTACTTCCACAACTTTTAAACAAATTAACGATCATTTTAACTCACAAGGCCCACATGGGGTCATATAGGGTGCGTTCGTAAACGTAATTTTTTTTGGTTACGAAACCCGACTAAACTGAAACCGGTTTAAATCGTTAAGTCAGTTCTCGGCGACTTTTACGAACGTCTAGTTATGAAGAGCGTCGTCTGCTATTTGTTTACATTGGAAGAGTTTAAAATTTACAAAAGAGCACTTTTACCGTAAAAAATGAAGGGACGTTTCGTTTTTTGATTGCCTCGTGTACAAATATAAAATTCGCACGAACATTATTTTACATATATCAATTAAAATGCTATTTTTTTTTTTTAATATAAATATCATCTACTTATTAAGATGTACAAAAATATTGGTTAATTTTTAGAATGTATCAAGCTGTTTTAACAAAAAAAAAAACAAAGACTTTGTGTTTAGAACTAAATTAAAACTTTTGAAGTTTATGCACTGTTGATGATTTAGTGTTAGCAAGAGCTAAAATATGTGTAACATTATGCAATTGGATTGAATGATAAAGGATAAACACAAATATGAATAAGATATTAAAATATAAGTTGAAACCATATTTTGTTACCCAAAGAGAAAGATGATCTCAAATTGAACTTAAAACACATGAAATATTTCACATTAAAAAGCTTGGAAGGAGATTTTGCTATTCAATAATAGTCAGAAATGGAAAAAGTCTTCAGCACATTAAAAATGCTGTTTGTAATATTTTTTAGTTCTTCTGCACTAATGCAACTGTTTACTTGGAAATCACCAAATTTAGAAAGCATATCAATCCCGATACCAGTAGCAAGTTTGGAACAGAAGCAGTATAAGATACCACAAGAGATTTTTTTAGCTGAATTGGTGGTGGTGTTGTTGTTTTGTTCAATTTCTGAGTACCTCTAGATGGTTGTTTGGAAGAGTAGTTAAAATGCGCTATACGCCCCTCCCCTTGGAAACTTTACAAAATGCCGCCAAGTTGAATTGACACTACTGAATTGTACCGGTTTGTCAAAATGGATGCCAAGTTGTAATGGAACCATACTTGGTGCAAAATCGCCAAAGAAAAAGGGAGAAGGGGCATATCGCATTCTTACTGGATGAGTTATCACCAATTTGGCGGTTTTTATCTGGTACACTTCTAACGGATGAGTACCGATATTATTTAATCGAAGCTGCATTTCCCTTTTTAAGAATTTTATTTGCACCCTACTTCCACATTTTTATATTATTGTTGCTAATTGCTAAATCGCAATTAATTTGTTTACATTGTACTTTCAACGTTTTATATTATATACGTTACGTAAGGAGTTAAAGTGTTATGTCCCCACTGGAAACATCTTTGCTTTAGCGTTTAGTTGCAAAGGAAAAAAGTTACCAATCGAGACATATACAACTTTTTTTTTCCTATGTTCGAGGTGGTGGCTAGAGTGAATTATGATTTTTCAAAGGGCGAGGACACCCGAACGGTGATCTTTTGGAAGCAAAAAGGTTATATACTAGAGTGTGGGTGTTCAGTACAAAACACTAAATAAATCTCATTTTGCTAACCTGCCACATAAAACCACAACTTAAATAAAGGTAAACTAAGTGCCAAAACTTCACCCACAACAGTACATCTTTTTAATTGTTCACCTCGAAAAAGATTCTTGGCTACATAAAAAGGCTTTTTTTTTACTGTCACGACTCGGATTATGTTTTTCAGCCTTTGATATATTAAAATTTTTACTGTAAAATGTCTCTACTTGGCTGTAAAATAAAATTTAAAGATGGGAGGAGGGACTAAAAACACAAATATTTTGGAGATTAATGATACCTTGCAAGAAATGATCTTTCACGGACAATGAAAACAATTATTTCCCACACATCCTCAAACAAGCTTATGCAGTGCTAAAATTGTTACAATGAATAAAATCACCATCAATTACCCTGCTTTTCGAGAAAATACCCATGCGTCCCTCCCTTCTAAAACCACCGAAATCCATCCCCCCACCACCACACACACACACTTTTAAAAACACTCAATCTGCCTAAAAACTACTAATGAAAAATAACATTAATCTTTAAATGTAGCGACACTGAGAAGTGATTTAAGGTGTATATATATTATACTATTATGAAAATGTATTAAACTACTTTGTATAAAGATATAAGTATTTTTATTAACAAATACTGCTATGCTTGGTCAACTTTTAACTCTGGAGGATCTTTCTTTTAAGTTAAATTTCTATTCTTGTTTCATAAAAAGAAAAGCCATTTTTTAAAAAAACATTTTGGAGTTCTCTATTAATTTAATTTCATGAAAGTATGTACATTTACAAGCACTATTTAAATCCAAATAAACAGTTTTGTGTACAATGTTTAATCATTACTTCACTTAATCTTACTTCCAAGTATAAAACTACATTGCAGAATATTCATTAAAAAAACAATAAATTTTGGACCCTTGTTCAATCTTAGAGTTAGGAAGTATAAATTATTTCCTTACTAGTTAATATTTTTATTATAAGTTAAAAAATTATAAAATTTATAGTTGAATATGGGGGTATCTTACCACTGCTTGTTTTAGAATTGAGATGTTTTATTCAAGTCTGCAGAAACATGTAAAAAGTGTATCTTAAAGCTTAAAAAATTATTCTACAATTTCATATTTACTACTTGGCATTCCTTTTCACAAATGGTAACAAACAAAAGTACATATTTTAATTATACTATTTCTAACAATAATGGTGCATGTGCTTCTAGTAGTTTTTTTTTTATTAATTTCTAATTACTCTATATTATGACAGTTATTTATAAATTAACTATTATAAGATTTTACATTGATGGCCAAAAACCGAGTTGTTGTGCAGTTCCTGCAATTTAAATAGTATCTTTTTCCTTTTACACCTCCTAATAGTATATATAATAGCTTTTTTTAATCACTATTTTCCTACATGGATTTTAATTTTTCAAAGCAGGCTTTCACTAAAAATTTTCAAATAGTTTATCATACTAAATACTGTCTAAGATATAATTTGACATCACAAACATTGCTAAACAATTATTTTGAATTATTGACATAGCATGTGTATTTTTCAAATCTCGTACATCTTCGTGGGAATCTTCACTAAGGTGTTCATTGTCTAAAAAAACATTTTCAAAAAGTTACAATTATGATATGCATAGTAAAATTTAAACAATTTTTCATATACTTCCATTTGGTTTAAGTGTCCGTTGCCCCAGATTTATTCTTTGAAATATTTGCTATTATATTTTAGTAACATTAATCTGCTTATTTTCTTTTGAAGCACAGCAACAATTGTGTTAGTACATATTGGTTGGCCCACCTGATGGCTGTGTGGTCAACGCTCTGGCCTTGCATGCCAAAGATACAAATCCTGGGTCGTTGTGGTTCGGAATCCACGTTAAGCTGTAGGTCCAGACTTGATTAGCCATCGTTGTGCATAAAAATAGATCGCCGAGTGTACAAACTAACCTATATCGGTTGTCGGACTGTTTGGTAGTTTTTCATGTTTTCTCCAAATCGAAATATGCAAGAATGGACCTAGTAAAGCCCTTGCACCATAAAACATCAACAACCAATTTGAAACACAAATATGGGAAATTTTCCCCTTCATAGACTTACACGAAAGTATCTCCTTTTCACAGAAATAATGACTTGACAATGGTTCAATACAAAAGCCCAAGGCAATTTTTAACCTGATCAATCAACTCTTTTGAAACAGTCGAAACAATTTCAAAAAGACAAATCTTTAAATGGGATAGAATTTTTTTTTAAATACATAGAACTGTAGTTTGCTAATGATTAATAAACACATAATGTTCATGTTGTATAAATATTAAAATATTTTCTTTGCACATAATAATGCATATCCACTCTTGAAGGAAAATTTCTGGCTATGCTCCAGATCAATTACATATAGAAGTAATAATAAGGAATGACATAACATTATCAAAAATTTAATGTAAAATTTAGTCTCATAAATGTATTTTTATTTACATTTTAAGACATTTTCAAAAGTTCTGTGTTCATAAAATTGAAACAAATTTAAAGACTAAATGTAATGCAACATTAATTAAATAACAGCTTTTTTAATGAGGTGGCCAACATATTAAAATTTGTTTCAAGTTAGTATTATATAAAAGAAAACTTGGAATCAGCACTATCTGTACAGAAATAATGGGATTTGCGTTTAAAAAATTTCATTACTATTAGAATAAGATTCAATATGAGCACAATGAATATTCAGTTTTAGTAACAAGGTTTCAAAATATACAATAAGTAATGTTATCGTATAAATTTACTTTCAAGAAAAGCCGAAGAAGTATCAAGTTTGTGTATATAAATAATAAAAAAAACATGTTAAACAAAGTAAATTTTATTGAAACCAATTTTCTCTTCAAAACTCGTGCAAATCCAAAAAATTGAGAAAAAAACAATAACTAATATAATAATTTCCACGCCAAATCAAAACATTCGAAAAACCTACACATTTACCAAGTCCAAACCCAAAACAAAGTATTTTCAGTGGGAAGGGAGAGGGGAAACACCAGCTCGAACGGAATAAACCGAAAGTTAACCAGCTTCTACCTTCGTTAAGAAAGTTCGATAACCAACTTAACTAGTTAAAAAAAATCGACTTTACGAACGGACAGTTACAAAACCAGTTAAGATTACGAACGCTTAGTTACACGGTTTTGCCTCAGGCTACATAACTCACTTTTTCAGTTCGACTTTACGAACCCAGCCATAGTCAAACCTCATTTACGTTCCCCCACCCCCTTCTCCCCTTCTCCTCATTTTAAATAAAATCATCTTTTAAAAATTAAGAAATTATGAACTCCAGTTCAATTTATTCAGTGGTCTGGATACTTACTTGTTTTTTTTAGGTAGGAGAATTAAAAGTACTAATGAAGCTTACTGCGTGTGGAAAATATTGAAAAATCATTTGCTACTTGCATTTGTATGTTCTCATAAGATATCCCCTAGTTTGCCTTGGACACTCATTTTTTAGATGAGCGTTTTTATCTATTCAATGATAATTTTTTGCCGTTATCAGAATACTAGATAATAGGAGATAAGGCATAATGTAATTTTTTTAAAAATCAAAACTGAGATTTTTAACTATGTAGTACCACAATAAAGATGGTATTGGTCTATAGTTGCAATTTGAGAACTGTGTTGCTATTTTGTTTAACTATATGTAAATATACTATATACATCCACTTGGATAATTATTCTAGTAAACTTTTTATCATTTTTTGTTTTGTTTTTTATGGAGGGTCCATTTAAATAGTATAATTTGAAGTTTCTTGTAAATATACATATTTAACCTGTTGCATTATCATAATCATAAGGAATGCATATTTTAAACACATTGTACTAGTAATGAGAAAATTTGAATGCTATCTGAATACTTTTTATGACATTATTTTTATAAACTTTTACATTCTGATATTCCAAATGGTATATTTTTTTGGTGGCAGTTTATTTACTGTTTTATTAAAATTTTACAGATTATATAGTCTAGTTGTTCCAATCTATCCATAGTGTTTTACTGGTATGCATACGAGATATTTACTTTCAACACAACACTTTTTAAATAGTGCTATAGACATTCCCTATCTTTTGGTAGTTTGTTTGTTTCTTAAATTAAATGTAAATTTTTAAGTTATTTACATTTTATCGTTTACGTATTACTAATTTGCCTTCATATTTAAAACTGTGAAAATGTGACTCACCTTGAACAAAGTTTTTCAATTTACAAGAATTCTGTATTTTAAAATTTGAATATCACAACGAATTTGTTGTTGCAATGGAGGGGGTATCTGTAGATGATGCTTGTATTAAAAGCCAAGATACATTTACTGGCTTAAATTCTTAAAGTTGGGAGATTTAGTTTAAATAATTTATATTTTGTTGGTAGTTGCCATATAAGAAAACCAGAAATTAAACATTTTTGAATTTATAAAAAAAAAGTGACCGTTGATGTACCTTTAAGATATTCAAATGTAAAATTTAGTTTAAAATTTACAAAAAATTCTTGTTTTGATATTTTTTAGTATTTTTAGCAAAACTTGAAATTTCATTAAAGATTTCACTCTTTAAAAACTTATAATCTAGTTTTCACATTTAAATTAATTTTAACATTAGAAAAGTACGACAAAATTAATTGCAGCTGATGTTTTTTTCTTTTTTTTCTGAAGTGTTTACTTTTTTTGTACGGATTGAATATAAATTTTCCGACTTGTATAGTAACCTTTAAGTCTTGGATGCAATATCTTCATTTCATCAACATTACATATTAAAATATATTATTTAATTTAATTTTTTTTTAATTCCAGGCAACCATGTTGCTAAAGTTAAGCGACGAAAGTACAGAAAGCAAATTGGAAGATTTGAAGTTCCTGGTACAGTCAGCAGAGCAGCATCAGTTAAGCAGCAGACATTGTAGGTTTTTAATAATTAAGTTTTGTGTGGAAACATTCATGGACTTTATTTTCAATTAATTTTTTCTCTTGTTTGTTATACTCCTCACAATGCCAACTTTATGATTACTTTTTTACTACTCATCTTGTACTTAAATTACAAATGCTAATAGTTTCTGAATCTCAATGCTGTAGTAAAAAAATGTTATACATTTTTATAGCCTACTATTTTGAGTTGCATGTCTAAATTTGATTCGTTTTGTTAATTTTAATTTGATTTTTTTTTTTTTTTTTTGCTCAAGAAGAAAACATATATGATGATACATATGGTTGACCCAACTCCATTTTTGAAAGATATTCTTTTCGAAACATTAGTAATGTAGATGCAATTTCAATTTTACTGTTTGGAATATAAACTAACGTAAATATATACATGTATTGTTGCATCAATTCTGTGTTTCAAAATATAATGTTTTAAACTGAAAAATTTGTTGTCATGTATCTTTCGATAATTAAATGTAGTTGGTTCCTAGAAGTGCTCCGTATGTTCTTGTGTGTATTTCTATCAATATGGATTCTTCTTAAACAATTCCACCATTTTGAAAGTATATATTTCTGTATTCTTGCAATAACTGCCGAAATTCAAATATATTGCTCATCGTAATGGGTTTAGTGAAATTTCAGGAGTGAGCTAATTATTTTATGCACCAAGAATGCAGAAGATATAGGATATCCGGTTATTTTATTATTCAGAAAAATTGTTCTCATGATCATCTTATCGAATATTTTTACATAAATAATTTTGCATACCACATAACATGTAATTTTGAGTTCAGACCACATTTTTATATCTTCTTTGCGAAGCATTAATTTAAATAAATTATTTGTTATTTAGCAACATTCTTCAGGATGTGTCCTTACATTGACTTTGACTAATATTTTTTGCTCTTGCATTAAAATATACTTAACAATAAAATAGATTTGTGTTTGTTTCCATCATTAAGTGAATTTTTACTAGTCTTTTTATCTGAGTGTTTCAATAATTGTTCAATATTGTTTTGTACTTTGTTGCTTCATTATTATTTTTGTACTAGGAATGCTTCTATTCAGGACCAATTTTTTTAAACAATGTTGATTTTATTTAGTATTTTTGAGGTTACATTTTTAAAGGCAACAAATTTTAACTGCCATATTAACTTCTTCTCCTTTAAACAATATCTCTTGCAGGGGTGGATTTAGAGGTCAATCAAGGGGGGTGCGATTATGACCGTGAGTGGTTACAGTCGCGGTTATAATTTTTCAACTTGGAAGAGAGGGGGGGGGGAGGAGGAGGGGTATTATCAATTAGTATGATACTACCAGGGTTCAATGAAAAATAAAAATTAGAGAGTTTGACCATCCTCTTTTGCGTCCCATATAACAAATTACCCCGAAAATGTAATAAAAAATTACATTATAAATATTTAGTATTTTTTATTAGATAAGAGCTCAAAAAAATATCTCATGCAGATCATGTGAAGTGTAAAAAGTTCAACAACCCTGAAAATTCAACTTTTTTTATGCAAGTTAATTAACCAATATATTCAACATCATAAATCTTTAATGCAGAAAAAAGGCGGCAGATCTTTTAACAACTTTAGACAATACTGCAGGTACGCTAAACTCTATGTTCATAAAGTTTTAATAATTTCCAAAGTTAAACAATGCTTTTCAACTCTTTTTGACATCACATTAGTAAATTAAAATATAAGTGACATAAACTTGAGACTATACACTATAATATACATCCAGGCATTCAAATTTGATACGGCATTATTTACTGTTTCCATATTTTCCTTCATTTAAATGAAAATCTAGGGTTTGGCGATATTTTAACGTGGGAAGAGAGAAAAAAAACCTGGAAAAAAACGCCGAAACGCGGAAATTGGTGATGATATTCAATAGACATTACACTGTCCTTCCTTGTGAGAAAAACAGAAAAATATCAATCGTTGATGGGCGATGCTCAATTTTGAAAAGCTAGTGTTAAAGACACTCGTTTTTCAGCTTTTTCCGCTTTTATCAGATTTCTATGGGAATTTCGGTGGGGACAATTGCGCAACCTTAATCGTAGGTCCCATGGCTACCACTTACCCGCACATCAAATTTGACTATCGTACGTCAATTCGTTTAGGAGTTGTGCTGACCACGTGCAGATAGACATTTTATCTAGACCACTTTTTTGAAATCAGGATGTTTTAAAACCAGGGGAAAAGAAAAAAAAATCGATTTTTTTTTACTAAATGCTATACACTTTCATTGCCCTATGTAAACATATGGGTAAAAACGTGTTTGGCTACGATTCTTAATATTTTGAAAAGAAGTACAAAACAACATGGAACTCACTTTAAACTGTTAAGGATAAATTACATTTTTATAATGTACGAAAATAATTTCGTTTGTCATTGTCAACGAGATCATTCGGACAAAAATGAAATATTTAAACATTTTTCGGAAAAAACAAAGATCTAAACAAATATTGTTAATGAAATATTACATTTTGTGAAATAAGTAAAATTAAAAAAAAAAAAAAGATTACCAATGTTTAGTCACCTTAACCTTAACTCTACACATTGATGCACTACTAAGACTGCTCTAACTAAATTAACATATATTCGAACTTTATAGTAAAAAAAGAGAGTGCGTTGACCTCAAAGTGCGTGGGTGTGCAGTTTTGTAATAAAAAAAAATTATCTTCGAATATAAGATAGTTTTTACTATGGCTCTCTCAATTTTTTATTTTTTTATTTATTATGTAAACTTTCTTTTCTTTTTATTGGTTAAATACGCATCAACAATATTAGTATCAAATTCTATAAAGATTTTGTGTATCAATCCAATATAAATCTCTTTTAAAACTTTAATATAATTCTGATTTGGTTAGGGAGCTACTAATACCAAACGGTACGTATGCTTTATTTCTGACATCCTCGAAAGTTTTTAAGGTGCAGTCGGGCCATAATTAAACTGGTGTTGTTTAGATCAGTCCGGAGTCCAGTAGAAATTAATAAATCTTTTTGAAATTTTGTATTAGTACTGATGGAAAAATCTGTTATTGATGTTTAAACATTATCATAAAAATTTTGAAATGAAAACTTTAAGAAATAACTGTTTGGATTTCTGCTAATTACGCTTCAAGAACAACAATATATTTAAAACTTCATTGGATTGATTTCATTTTGGTTTATTATTTCATTTATAAGGAATAACATGTAAAACTAACAGTCACATAAGCCCTTTTCATCTTAAAGTTTTATATTTTCCTTTATTTGCAAAAAATTTCTAAATAGATAGATTTTAATTATATCCAACCTGTACTTTAATATAAATTTGAGATTGGTTTAACATAACTTTCTATTTTCTTTTATAAATATGATTTAAAGAGAACTTAAATTAGGAAAGTGTACTCAAAGACCATCTTAAACCGTCAACACACAAATCCTCATATTAAAAAAAAAAAAAAAAAAAAAAAAATTTTGGAACAAACAGCTTTATATTATCTGAAAATTAGTTTAAATTTCTGCATTATATTCAAATAAAATTCCAAACTAAATTAGTTACAGCAGGTAAAATTGTAATATTAATAATAATAATAATGTTCATATAACCATAGGACCAGCTTTTTCATCACAAGTAGCATCTCAAATCGGTTACATATTGTGTCTCATATTGGATATATTATCAGTCATATTACCATCAAGTTTGAGTCACACTTACAAAAACACATTTGAAATTAGAATTTAAAATATATATATATATATATAATACCCCCCCCCCCCCAAAAAAAAAAACACAACAACAACAAAAAACACACATTTGAAAAGAGTTTAACATTAACTGATTTAAATTATTTGTAAGTCATCGGTATTGTTTCTAATATTCCAGTCATTCATATTTAAATAATAAATTCATACAAAACAATTTTGACTTTTATTTAACAGAACAAATGAAAACTGCCAAAAGCTGCGAATGAGCAATATTTACAAATTTGCAATCTAAGCTGACCAGTTTTACAATTATGTTAAAGTACTTGATATTCTTCTAGTAACAATAAATGTCGTTGTACGGGATATTTCCAGGCACAAGTGCTACATGATACTGCACCGGGACAACGTTAGATTATGATTAGTTTATTTATCAAGCAGGGAACATCAAGGGAAAAATGGACTTCATATACATCTTAAATAAGAGAAACCTAGGAAAACTATCAGGAAGTAGCTCAACAATCGATGCAAGATTTCTAGTCAAAATTTTTAGTCTTTACTCAATTTGAAAACAGTCTACAGAGCGCTAAATATTGCTCGACTCGGTGACTTTTCGTATGGTAGGCGAGTATACCTCTTGTGAGTGGGATTGGAGCAAAGCAATATTTAAAAACGTGCTAGGCTATGATCCTCAATATTTTGAAAAAGAAGTTAAAAACTATATAGAACTCACTTTAAACTGTTAAGGATAAATTACATTTTTATAATTTAAAAAAGTAATTTTGTTTGATTTTATCAAAGGACTTTAATGATTTTGCATATGAAAGGGTGCAGATACAATGGGTTAATCCAGTAAAATCAGTTAATTTTTTATAAGAATTAAATATTTTATTACAATCTATTCATAAACTGATGGTATTGAATTGAGAGTTACGTTGATAATTACATAAAATATCAAATATGAGTGTGTAGGATAAATCGTTACTCAAAAATTAAATATTCAAACATATTTAGAAAAAAAAGCAAATGTCTAAACTAAAACAAATTGTTAATGTTATATTACATTTCATAAAATAAATAGTAACATTAAAAAAATCTTATCATGGTTATATATTACTGCTAATTATCTTGCACTGCCATACCAATTGAAGAAACAAACAATCTAGACATCGCATGCACCCTCCAACTCAAGCAAGAATGACCATTCCATTCACTTTCACCCCAGAGTAGAGGCATGTTAGTAATTTTGTAACTCACATGTGATTAGGGATATGGGGCAATGTCACATGCAAGGAAGGGGATAGTATGACTCCTCAAATTTTATTACTTTGTTTGTGTCCTTCAAATTCAAGGTCACACAAAGAAGGGGTCCTTTTGTTCCCTTCCCTGGGCTGCCTTAAGATCTTTAGGAAAGAATGAAGAGAAACTTCTTGGCACTAATTTAGCGATAGCGTCTTGATCGGAACTGTAAGTTCTTGCAATATTCTGTAGAATTGCAATAATGCTATAGTGCCGATTTGATCAAAGCTTTTTCTTAATTATGAATTAGGCATTTTATTTTCCAATTACAATTAAAGGATTTTTTTTTAAACTATTTTAGTGCATGATTTTTTGTACATCGAATGAAGTTTAGGGGGTGCGATGGCACCCCGATATTAAACCTTTATAATTAATTAGCCGCTGATCAAGGAGAAAATAGTGCTGAAATTTTAGAAATTTTTCAATGGTCATTCAAAATTCATTTTTTAATTTGAGAATCACACAAGGGGTGAAGATTCGTTGAGTTGTACATTGCAGGTCAACACAATTACGATCTACTCGTCCCTTCTCAAGTCCATTCCTTTTACGGATAACGAAATGAGGAGTTGGGTTAAGTGGCTTAAAAATCTGTATTAATGATGCTTGAAGAATGCCATAAAAAGCTTAATTTTATTTGCTGATTTCCATCGATATTGATATTAAGTAAAAAAAACAGATCTTACAAATATTAATGAAATTTCAATTTTTTTTTTTTTTTTTTTACTTTGAACTCGGTGAAACTGCCATTTAAAAATAATTTAGACGAGATACTTCATGGGGGGGGGGGGGTGCGGTCGCAACCCCCGCACCCCCTCTAAATCCGCGCCTGATCTCTTGGTCTTAAGTTTTCAATCTCTCTGGTTAGAAGCAAGTGTAGTCTAAGAATACATGGTCATTAACCTCTCAATCTACAGTGATATTGAAAGTTAGAATTATATTGAAAGTTGCACTTTGTTTGATTTTCTTGAATTCTTGGAATACATATTTTTCCTGGGATATTTTTATGTCAGAATCCTTAAACAAGTGTGTTATTAAGTTCCATTTATTTTCTTGCAAGCTTATTTGATTGTAAGTTAAAGTTAAGTTTCTTTTTATAAAGTAAATCTTTGAATATTCCTTCTCAATGTTTTTTCAAATGCCAAGTTAGAAGATTATTTATTGTAATAATTTTTTTGCAAGATGCGATTATAGCTAATACTAATTTTATTAAAATGCCTCTTTTTAATTCTTTAGATTCTTTAAAAGGGATGTCAGCTGATGGAAGATCTATAAAAAAAATAATTTTACTGGAATCTAATGGAAGGTTCAGTCAAGGTACAGTAAATTTTTTTGAGTTGTTTAAAACCCTCAGAGCGTCTAGGGAATGGGCGAAATTGTACAATTGTTTTCCCTGCAATAATTTTTTAATTTTTTTTCTGATTTCAATATAAAATTAATTTAAATTATTTTGTATTTACTTTGTTTTAAATGGGTTTTAAATTATCCTCCTCATAAAAATGTTAAAAAAATATTTTACTTTAAATTTTATTTATAAATTTAAAAATGTGGTGTATTGCTGGAAACACTGGAGATCAAAGAACGGGATAATCCGGAGCAGCCGCCTTAAGGGTTAAATATTTCATGTTTTCGATATTTCTATAAAGCATTTCTAATCATGGTAATTTAAAATGTATTCTTAATGATGTCAAAATATTTATATATATATGACTAAATAATTTACCTCTTAATATGTTGTTTACGTAAATAATTTTTTTTCCCAAAATATTCTGTACCAAATATCAACTGTTTAGCAGCTATTTTACACTTGTTGTTTAAAATACAAACTATTGTAAATATATACATGTATTAATGCTTCATTTGTTTATTTAAATAGATAAAATTTAATCCGGGAAGGTTAATTTTCATGTTGGTTTCTGGAAACAAATCTGGCATCAAATGTAAATATTAAAAGATAATGTTTTTACCTGGAAAATAATTGTCGTGTAACTAACAACAATAAAACGTAGTTTTTTTTTAAAATAGCTCCGTCAGTTCTTGTATATATTTATATCGCAGACAATGCGAATAGTTCTCGTTTTTTAAAGTATATATGAGTATTTTTGTGGTTAGTGCAAAAAATTAGATTTTTCAGATCTTGTTGAATTTGTATTGCTAGGGATACTTGATAGTTAAATTAGATAGTTTGTGGAAATCGATATACATGCTCTTAACGAGGAAAATGAGAATCAGCCAAGTGTTATTTTTTCGTAGACATTGGAAATAAAGTGTCTTTGGATAAATAAAAAAAAAACCTTTTCTTTTGGATATTCCTTTATGTTTCAGGAGTGAAAATTGTCTTCCTTTACTCAGGTCCTCTTTTTTTTCCTGAGATATTCCGTTTTTTCTACAATTTTATTATTTTTAGTGGACTTTATAAGGCTTTATCAGTTCAAACTTGACTCAACCCCCCCCCCCCCCCTCAGGAATTTTTTCTGGCTGCACCACTCTTCTGTACATACATAAGTACACACATATATTTTTTTATTAAGGGGGTCCAGTACCGAAATTTCTTCAAAAATCCCAAATATTTTTTCTGATTTTAAAAAATAGTTCATACATTCCTGAAGAGAATGATGTTTTTATCTTATTCCTCCGGTGATTAGAACTCCACAAAATTACCTGTGATTTAAACATCACTAATGGGCGTGACACATTGAAGAGTCTGCTTAAAGTGCGTTTTTCGAGTACTAGTGTTTTTCACAGATGTTGCATATTCAAATCGATATATCTCCAGAACCATTAACAATTGGCTATTCAAATTTTTGGATCATTTAATTTATATAGTTTTAAATATTTTATCTTCACAGAATTTTATTTTTTTAATTCTGTTTTGAAATATAACATTTAGCATAAAAGATAACATAAAAAAAAGCAAAAATTTCAATATTTTAACTTTGAGAATTTTTTTAATTTTTTTTAATTCACCTATCAAAATTCTGTGAAGACAAAATTTTCTTTATATAATTATCTATTACAGAAAGCTTTCACTTTGAATTTTTTTTTTTTTTTTTTTTTTTCTTGACTTATATCAAAATACGCAAACATCAATTATTATGGATTTTTCTTGGTTTTTAAATAACTAAACACAATATTTAAAAAAACATTTTCTCAATGATATATAAATAGTATCTCATACATAAAATAAATTTTTGACATAAAAATGTACATAAATAAAGATTTTTATTATTTTCAGTACCGGACCCCCTTAAGTTGTTTTTGTAGTTCAATATAAAGCGACTTATATTTTCCTCTTTTTTATATTTTGACTTTAAACACCCCTGATGTTTACATAAAGAATGGATTTTTTTTTCGACGACAAGCATTTGTGATTAGCTCCAATATTAAATGCTCATGTGAAAGAAAATTATTTGTATTTGCATGTAGAAAAATTTTAGTTGATGAATAATAAATAAGTAAAATTTATTTAGTAAAATACATTTTTAAAAGTTCAATTTCTTTTATATTATAACATTTGAAAAATTTGACAAAATATTTATAAATTTAAAATTTTGAAGACATTAGTTCTCATTGAAATCTGTAGCTCATGCGCAAGAAAAATTCCTATTCAACCTATATTTAATTTTTTTACAACCGATTAATTGTCGTAATTGGAGACGTGAGGCTTTAGCAAATCTGCTAACTCACATAAAATCATTTGTTAGAATTGATTCCCGAAAGCCAAAGCATCCATTGACTGGTTTAGTTAACTCTAATTTAGTACTTCATTTGGGAACTGTCTCTTTGATATTGTATCGACAAATACTGCTCTTAATTTTGTATTTTCAAAATAATGGTATTAAATGCCTAAAAAATACTCTTCACTTGAATTTTAGGTACTATAGAGTTATTAATGGTCCCGACACAGAATATCTAATCAACCATTGACATCAACTAATAGAACTCAGTATTGTTATTAAGATAATTAAAATTTACCAGAAAAATCGAATAAATTTGAAATCAAGCAGCCAATAATTTCTTATTGAAAACAAAAATGCATACATAAAATAAATTATGTAATAAAAAAATTTTGTAAATTTGACACATTTTTTAATTAAAACTGTGCTAAGGAAGGTTAGTTGTGTAAATACTGTATGAATGAAAATCAACATTTCAATGCTATCCAGTAAAAACACGAACGATGGCCGCTTCACGGCTAGTTGCCGGCAGTACTAAGTGGGTGATGGTAACGTAATGCCATCAATGGCACACTCGCGGTTCGTTGCTGGGATACCATGAGCTTATTTTTTCAAGGCCAACCTCTTCTTGTCCGTTGATGGCCATCCAGCACTTTAGTAATATAACTGGTGGCAACGGTTAAGTCATCGTATCCTGCCTTCTTTGCATGCGCATGATTGTTTCGAACTTCAGTAAACACGACATTTTTTTCACTTGATTTTCTAGTAGCCATTGCATGCAGACAAAATTGCTGCTTTTGTGATATCTTCTGCGTCATTATTTTTCTTTTATTTAATTGAAAACGTGAACATTGGACGATTTTTTTTATTTCATTGAAGAAAAGGATCAGGAATTATTCATCATAAAAAGAAATCGACGTGTAAGTATTAAATTTTTTTTTTCATTATATTTTATTCAATTGTATTTTACATAGTTATACGATATGTCGTATATACATGAGGATAACATTTATGCACGACATGATGTATATTTGGTTCAGTATGCATCGTGTTGAACGAACATTAACTAATATTCTAGCCTTCAACTGTTGTGTGCTGTCTGACAGACCCCTAGTTATTTTTTATGGAATGCTTCCACCCCCTAAAATATTTCATCTTTGACTTTTTAATTATTTTTCCCGATACTATGTTTCTTAAATTTTAATCTGATGTTCATTAATTTGTTTGGCGCTGTATAGACCACATGTTGCCCTTGCCCCAAAAATATCAAACCACCCAACCACAGCAGTTAAGGGCTAGTTTTGTTTCGAATGTTTTGATATATTTAATATAGGTGTATAGATGCATAACCCAAACCACGATTCCTTCTGAATACTAGCTTTTAATTCTTTTCCTCCATCGTGTTACTTATTTCCTATGTATAACGATTATTTGTGCTGCAGATTAGAGCCAAAGATATTTAAAGTAATGTATCTAGTCCTTGTATAAATGATTTTAATGTTGTTAGTTTGATTTTTGGTTTTGTTTATACGCTCAATGACTTATTTTTGGGCACAATAACGGGTAATCAGGCCGGGGCCTACAGCTTAATGTGGATTCCAAACCACAACGAACATGCATGCCTAATCCAGGGTTCGAACCCGCAGCTTTGGTATGCCAGGCCAGAACGCTAACCACCCAGACACCAGGTCTACGTTGTTAGTTTGGTTTTCAATTAGGAGGTTTTTATCCTGTATCCATCTAACGGAACAGTTTCGAAGTTGCTTACTAAAGAGTAAGAACTAATGTTACAGACGGCCGAAGCAGGATACTTTTGTCCATCTGATAGCTGTGGGGATAGCGCTCTGTCCTCGCATGCTAAAGGTGCCGGTTTCGAATCCCGGTTAAGCATGGATGTTTGTTGTGGTTCGGAATCCACGTTAAGATGTAGGTCCCGGCCTGATTTACCGTCACTGTGCATAAAAATAGGTCGTTGAGCGTACAAACCAACCAACTAATGTTACAGAATAATTCCTATAATAAAATATTACTTATTTTTGCACAAAATGCATTATGATGTATGTTTATAATAATTTTGGGTGATGTTTCACTACTTGTTTAACATTTGAAGCTAGCAACTTGCCGACCAAATGGTATAGTGGTTAGCGTGCAAGCTTCTAGGCCACGAAGTTGCGGGTTCGAGTCCCGTGTTAGGCATGGGTGTTTGTAAATGTATGTTGGCTTGTCTAATGACGAATGTTTCGGTGCATTATAGCCCTCGTGTTGCTGACGGCGCCAGATAATCTGAAAACAACCAACAAAGCTAGCAATTATTTAAAGGAATTTTGTTAGAGTAAACAAAAACTAGATAGGTATATTTGTAAGGTGTCGAAAGACATAGCTTATTGAAGTTACTCAAAACTGAAAAATTATTAATATTTGTATGTATAGGAATGATTTTTCCAAAGTTTTAATTATAGCAGAGAATTGAATAACAAATGGTAAAATAACTGGTTGGTTGATTTTAGATAAACTGGCGCCGTCAGCAACACGAGGGCTATATTGCGCCAAAACATTCGTCATTCGACAAGCCAACATACATTTACAAACATCCATGGCTTACACTGGACTCGAACCCGCAATCTCGTTGTCTAGAAGCTAGTATGCTAACCACTATATCATTTGGTTGACGGGAATAAACTGGAAAAGGTATATTTCTCTATTATAGTAACTTCGTCAGAGGGTGACTACTATAATCAATGCCAAAATACGAGAATTTCTCTGTATATGTCATGGCAAAACTTAGTTGGTTTTAACTTAAAATTGTTTACAGAGGTCATGTTTTTTTTTATTTTTCACTTTGAATTTAGATTCATTTGGCATGTGTTTCTAAAGCTATAAGACAAAGGCATTAATTAGTGGTGATACTAAAACACCTAATGAAATAACTGTGAAGCTGATAAATAGTTCCAAGTTCCTGACTTTCCTTTCAAGTCATTTCGTTAATTGAAATAAATAAAAAGTTGATATTTTCAAAACTCATTTTAAGTAAGCAAAATTATATTGCAGAATCAATATATGTTTTATATTTTCAAAGTATTAAGGGAGTTGCACTTTGTTTTCCAAAGGGTATTTTATAACCAATTTGGTAAAATTAAAATCCAACCTACTTAAGAAACACCGTCAGTAAATATACCTTTGATTCTGACCCGCCAGAGGGCACTACAGTTTCTCGCCAAATCATACTTCCTGGCGATAAAAAGAGAGAGGAACTTTTATTTCTGGTGGGGGGCGTTTAGCCGTAAATCAGTCCCCCGCCCCCCTCTCCCCCATCGTCCCGACAATACGAATCGTATATGTTTTGGAAAGAGTTTATTTTCGTTTTTTCACGAGATTCAAGCAAATGCGATCGTTTCCACTTGACTGTTTCGACTCAAACCAACAAACGGTCAACCGAATATTACAAATGAAGTATCGATAGATTAGTTGGAGTCTTTCGAGCGTCACTGGGTGAAACACATTTTAAAGTTTAAAATACTAAATCATAATAAAAATATATATGAAGATTTCTTCCTTCTGATGAAAGCAGAATGTTTTCCAAAATCAATCGTTAATTTCGTACCTTGTAGATATCGATAAGAAAATTTTAGACATTTTGATTTAGAAATTCAAATTTCATTAAAATTATTCAACTTCCGAGAAATTTTTTAAAATAGGTAAGTTTTCAAATTTGTTTTGGAAATCGTATTGAAAACTCTGCTTTCAACTGGAATGGAATTTTGATCACAAAATTCTCTTTCTTATACAATTAAAACAAACCAACTTTTTTTAGATTCGGTAAATAACCACATATACTTATAATATTTTAACGTTTTTTGGATATATGCCGATAAAAACTGAGCTCGGAATTTAAGAATATTAAGGTTTCTATAAATTTATGGATGTATGAAAATTAAAAAAAATATGCAACTTACCACCGTTTTTTGACGAAATATCGCCAATTTTCTCTCCAAACTTGATTTAATTTTTTTTTTTAATTGATTGAATGCCCGGATAACTTTTACTGTATTTAACTATTAATTATAATTTCTGAATGTGTACAAAAACATTTAAATCAAGTTAAATTTTCCAATTACGGTTAATACATGAACACAGTTGTCTTTATTCAATTATTGTGTCTGTGTCATTCACATTAAGACATGGATATTGTAAAATTAATTTGAAATAAATATTGTACATCTAAAATTTAACTAATGTTTGTATTGAATTTTGTGCGCTATTTGTTTTTGCGTATTACGCTGCAAAATGACGAAAAAAATTTAAGCTAATTTTTTGTTTGACCAATCAATCACATGTATGTTTTTTTCAAAAAAAGGTTGTATGTTCGATTATCAGCATTACTCTCAGAAATTATTAGAAATTTCGGCAATTGTACAGTTAGTAATGTAATATACTGTTAGGATTAATTTAGAGTAAATTGGCTTAAAAGAAATGTAAATTTATGAAACTTTATTCTTGAAGCATAAATGTATTATGTACATTATACTACTTACTCATACTTTTGTATTCATAAAGTAAAGATACGTTTTTGTTAATTTGTATGTAGATAATTTGAAAAATTAATAATGACATTTCTTGGTCAAGAAGCTGCCTAAATACAGTGGTGGAAATTGATTTATGAACTAACACTATTTTCGCCAGATATCGCTTAGTATTAAATGCTATTGATTCGAATTTTGTACGTTGTATATTCAGAGCATAATAAAGGATTTGCACACATAAAAATTAAAAAAAAAAATGATAGTAAATAAAAAATATATCTATTTTTCGTTTTTAAGTAACTCAAATGGTGGAAATTGATTTATGAACTTGAATCTATTTTGAACTCAGGTACCAAATATTTTAACTAGTTCTTCATTTGAACATTAGGGGAAGCTTACTATCAATGTTTATAAATAAGATCAACGCCTACTTCGTTGAAATTTGTCTGTTTTAGTCACGTTTTACGAAATGGGTAAGCGTGCGGGACTGTCTGAAGCCGAAAAGATAAAAATTTACCCTTATATACTATGTAACAAATCTGAATAAGAAAGGTAATCCTCTTTTAAGCACGAGGGACTAAAGCAGGATTGTTCGACTTGCATCCCAAAAAGGTTTACAGTTCAAGGCGAATTTGTAATGAACTAGCACTTCCTGTAACTCCCAGAAGAGTAAGACAAATATTGAAATTGTCTTGAATCTATCTTGAAATGGTCCAAAATGAAGGCTGGTCCGAAGTTGACTCTGCACCACAAAAACATGCGATTAAAATATTGTGATAACTACATGGAAATGGGAGGGGGGGGGGAATGGAAAAAAAATTATGTTTTCTGATGAAAAAAGGTTCAATTTGGTCGGACCTGATGATTTAAACTATTATTGGAGGGATCTTCGTAAGGAACCAAGATCTGTCTTTAGCAGAAATTTTGGTGGTGGAAGTTTGATGGTTTGGGCCGCGATATCTTATGATGGAACAAGCCAGATTGTGTTTCTGAAGGGTCGACAAACATCACTTGATGACAGATTAGTTCTAGAAAATTTTTTGCTTCCGTTTGCTTGGCAAAACTATGCCTTTGATTACATTTTTATGCAGGATAATGCAAGTATCCACACCTCAAACGAAATGAAAGACTGGTTTGATGAACAGAGTGTTGTTCTTTTAGATCTTCCTGCCAATAGCCCTGATTTAAACTCCATAGAAAATGTCTGGGGTCAATTGGTTCGAATGATTTACTCAAATGGAAAGCAGTATGCAACAGTTACAGAACTGAAGGACTCAATCATTAAAAACTGGAAATTACTTGACCAAAAATTGATACAAAGTTTCGTCTTATCTATGAAACACAGAATCAAGGAAGTATTAATGAAAAAAGGAGGCTTTACTAATTATTAATTGCGATTGAATGTAAAAGTTCATAAATCAATTTCCTTATGCTGAAACTAAAATATCTACAAAAGAAATTGTTTATGAATTTATAAAAAAAATTATTTATGTGTATAGTTTATTATAAAAAGCCTGTATATTGTATGAAATTTAAATCGATAAATATTAATTTAATAAAGAAATACACTTTAAAAAAACTGTCGGTTCATAAACCAATTTCCACCACTGTTATAATAATAATAAACATCATCCCTCGTTGTTGTTATCTACATATGCTCATGTTACTTTCAATTGACCATATGTATACATAGGGTAAGTATAGCATTCGGTCAAAAAAAATGATTTTTTTTTTTTTTTTTTTTTTTTTTTTTTTGCATTTCTCCAAGTTTTGGAACATCCTGATTTCAAAAAAGTGATCTAGAAAAAATATCTGCTTGTGTATGTGGTCAGCATAACTCCCGAACAAATTGATCTACGATATTCAAATTTGGTGTGCGAGGTGGTGGTTGCCATGCGACCTACCGTTAAGGTTTTCGTCAAAATCGCGCATACGTGTAAGGTAGTTGCCATTGAAAAAAAATCATTTTTTTCAGTAATTGTTAAAAAACGGCTCTAACGATTTTGTTCAAAATTGATGTGGTAATGCCTTTTAAGGTGTTATAAACATCCCCACCACCGAAATTCCCGTAGAAATGCTTTATGGCGTAAAAAGTTGAAAAACGAATGCCTTTAACACAGAATTCATTTTCCTTGAGCATACCTCATCAATGAACGTTTTTTTCCCCTCCCCCCCCCCCCCTATCTCTGCTCAGTTTCACTTGCAAGAAAGGATAATATAAGAATTATCGATAAGCATATCACCAAAAGCACCATTTTGGCGAATTTTTTTTTTTAAAAGGCTCATATAAGAATTAACACAAAAAAATATCCCCCAAGTGGTCATTTTTTCTAACCGAATGATGGAAATATGAAAACGATAAATGACACATATCCACATCAGTAATTTAGTGTAATTGAAAGTTTTGCTATGTTCCACACCCCTAGTTTAATTTATTTTTTTAATTTAAAGTTTTAAAAAAAATAGCTTCAATCATTTGGTCATGAAACCCCCATTAATAGTAAAACCTAATCGACAATAAATCCAAATTTATTTTATTTGAGCTAATTTTAAAATTACAAACAACATTAACATGCATGTTTAGAGGGGGATAGTAAGATTAATGCTTAGGAATCAGGAGAGATATCAGAAACGGAGAGTAATTTTAGGCGATTAAACAGGACTGAACGTGATATGGGAGGAGGAGGTTTATAATAAATTCAAAATTTTGCGTAATGTAGGTTATATGTCCCCTAAATAGGTTCAAATATTCTTACCCCCCCCCCCCCCCCCCATCACCTTTTAGAAAAGAAAGTTCTGTTACGGCCTTGAATGCTAAACATTTTTAAATTGGTCAGTCGAATGTCTTTCCAAAATTTTTCCTATTTTCCTTCGCTACTTAGCTATGAAATACAGGTTGTTCCTTTTTGTGTGTATGATACTCACATCTAGAGATAATTGCATTTTACTTCGTTTCATCCGTCTTCAATAGCCACAGCAGTAATGTGGGAAATTCAAGAATTGTTTCCAAACCCCATACGTCACAATAAATACTAATTTCTTACTTGGTTGCAAAGGTAAATGTTAGATTCATATGGAACGAGCAATTGAAATATTAACCGTGGCAAAATGGATTTTCTTAAATTTTATAATAATAATTGTGATTAATTTTTTAAAGAAAAATTGCAGGCGAGACACCTCAAGCTTTACCAGGCAGGGATTTAAATAACGAGTAGACACTTCGGGTATTGTGACAGGTCGCGTGCCAATAGTCAGGCCATGGTCCGAATACGGCGAGGCTGAAGTTAGCTATGCATAAATTTCGACTTTTTCATATATCACCACTTTCTCTTGTGTTTGGGAAAACTTCAAGCGAAATTATGTTTTTATGGATGACTAAACAACACATTTTGATAAAAGTTCAAGTAAAAGTTAAAAATATGCAGTATATTAGATGGCAACAATTAAGTGTGTGTATGTTCGTGTTTGAGACTCTAATTTTTGGATTTCATGAGCCAGTTCCAGCAAATAGTGCTATAGCAGGCCGACCCCCGTGGCAAGGGCAGAATAAATTCTAGACCACAAGCCTATTTATAAGTATAGATTTTGTCGTACATTGAAACCATCTAATATACTAACAACGTCAAAAATATTTAGTGTACTAATTAAGTTTGTTCTTTCTTTTTTTTTCTTCAATTGCATCCAAAATATACCGCTGTTCACGTAATGGCCGATTTTGAGATGCTCGTGGATCGACAATCTCAGAAACGCAGTAGTCCATATAAAAGTTTTCTAATTTTGGTGTAATGTTACTCCAAAATTCCTCATCTCTTCCAATCCGAAACGCTAAATTGTCATTTCGACACCAAAAAAACCAATCGCACCATTTTCTATCTGTGAGTGCTAGTTGTCCCTGAACTTGGAAGAAATATTTATCTCCAAGAATCAGAAATATTGTTCCATCGAGATTTCAGGGATCAATGTGTTAAGGATGTCTGATACTGAAACAGCACCTAACTGAAAAATAACTGGTTTTTCGATTGCAGAGGACAGCGTATTTCCTTCACTGCCCCATCAATGGAGTTTCCATCCCCCCATCCCCCGTCGAGAGATCCCATGCCCAAGATAACAGGTAGGGTTGCTTTCATTATTTGGCGAAAACCAAATTTTGTGTTTGGCTTTAAGTTAACGAGTTTTTCAGCTGTCTGAAATTTAAACAATCGACATAGTTTCTCGTTTGTGATAAAATATTTTGACATATAATTTTTGTTCATAAAAAAAACATTTTAAGAGTTTATAATTAATATAACTTTATAGATAAATAAAACGATAAAATTTATTTTAAAAAAGGAAATTAGCAGAAAATGCCATCTTCTTTCTGTAGGTGTCGCCACGAGTGTGAAGTTTATGAAATCTAAAAAAATTAAAAATTAAAAAACTCACAGATTTTTTCCATTAAAAAAAGTGTCACTGTTCTTTTAGTTCCGTTATTATATTTGGTGAAAAAATTCATATGTTTTTAAGCAATACTTCGGAAGATATTGTGGCTAAAAAATAACGCATTAGATCTATGGGACAAGGAAAGACTGACGGTCCCTCTTAAATCAGTGGAAACTTGTCCACTATTCTTCCATTCGAGCCCCTTCCGCACCAACACTTCAAGTCCAAAAAAAACCCAAAAAAAACCGCGAAACTAGTGGATCGTTCTTGTCTTGTTTCCCCCCTCCCCTCCTCCCTTTGCCTTCTCCAAAGAACTTAAAACTATAAGAAGGCAAGCTTCGCCGATACGTAAGTGCTGCCATCTCGCGGATTTTCATAGTTGAGAGCACAAAACTTTCGCCAAATTGCTCCGATTTCCAGACATGCGCAGAGCTTTGTTCTTACTTTGGCGATCGTGCTTTTTAAACAAACAAATAAGAACATCAGATTTATTTCGTCGAATTCGTGGGAGATTTAAATAGCAGAACAAAAATGGAGGATTCTACTTTGCAAAGTAACATATTATTTATTCAAGTTTGTTCAAATTGTTCGCTTTTGTGCACAATAAATTTCGGTAATATTCTGAAGATTATAGAATTTTCGTAAGAGAATTTTAACAGGACATTTTTTGCAGTGTTGATGGTTGTGATGAAACTTGATGGTTAGTGTTCTTAATCGTTTGTTTTTATTTTTTCGTCTCATTCAGCAGGCTAGTTTTTATGCTAAATATAGTTGCTTTTTTTCATATACTTTTCTTGTTTTATTACTTTGACATCGCTTGAAAGAATGTTTATCATTTGTTAGTTGCAAAAATGCACGCAATTATTATGTGTTTATTATGATTTTTTGAAATTTGACGCCAATCTCAATTATCATTGCGGTTTTTTTATTTTGTGAATTAATAAAGCTAAATGATTATTGTCAACTGTTATTAAATTCTTCTAAACTAGTACATGCTAAATGATATTGGTTTTTGTAGTTGCAAGTCATTTTTAAATTCTTGCACTCAATAACTAGATATTTTTTAGTTTCCTAATGTACTGCTTCGAAGAATGCATGGAAACTTTATCGAAATCATTTTCTTCTGGAATGTGTTTCAATAATTTTGTAATTAGTAATTTTGTTAATTCTTGATGTTCATATTTATTACGAAAACTTACTAAAAGTTCACCAATATTGGAATATGCTGTAAAAACCCCAAATCTAATATTAGGATTCGTATTGCATTACAGGATGGAACTTTTGCTGTAGTGGTTCAATATAATATTAATATTGTTTAAAAAAGTATTCAATTATGTTAGTTAAAAATATACATTAACAAAAATTTGGTTGGGTGTGTAAATTTTTTAAGTGAAAGTTTAATAAGCTAGGCAGATTTGTTCTTTTTTTTGGATAAAAGATTTCTGGGAAACCATAAAATGTAATCACCAAGTGAAATCAAAAAGAGCGATAAGCTTACCAATGTAGAAACCCTGCAATGACGTCATGTGCTCTCAAGTATTTTACATTATCTCTATGGAAGCTTGCCATCTTTAACCCGAAGGGTTATTATAGTATCTTTGCCTTCTCTCAGCGCAACTTGCAGCAAAACTCGCTTTTCAAATCGTTCAGAAAAAAGTTTGTCTTTCTGACAACTGTTCTTTTCCGCCACGCTATTGTGGCGCTAGATTTCAATGCATCCAGATCATTGATCCTGCTTTACTGAAACATCTTTGAACATGGTTCTCTTGTCAACTTGCTTTCCGGGAGTTCCGGACTTTTCATTAAGAACATTAAGATTCAATATCAAGTTAAACATAAATTATTGCATTGCTTGTGGGCTATTTCATCCTTGTGGGCTTCCTGCCCTGTATGTAACTTCACAAATATGAGTATAATATCATTTTAAAGCTACTAAGTTTTAAAAAGCTGGTATTTTCAATCAGCACAAAATTTGAAATAGAAAGTTTTAAATGAATTATTTGAGATACATCTGTTTTAAATACAGAGTTAAATCTCATACAATTCTGTTTTCTTCAAAAGAAATTAATAATAATTGCATGATTTGATTTTGTATAAGAACGTTTGACTTGGAGAAGTCATTGATACGCTGTTCTTTTTATGCAAACTTACTATAGAATGTTTAAATTAATAACAGTTGTGAAATCACTATCATGCGTTTGTACTTAAAATAATTGTATATTTCTATTTCAGCTGCTATCAGCCAAACACAAGCTACGATTGGTTGGTTAGTTTATACGCTCAACGACCTATTTTTCTGCACAATGACGGCTAATCAGGACGGGACCTACAGCTTTACGTGGATTCCGAACCACAACGAACTTTCATGCCTAATCCAGGATTCAAACCCGGCAGCTTTGGCATGAGTGGCCAGAGCGCTAATCATACAGTCATCAGATGGGCCACAAGCTACATAAATGGCTAAACAGGCTGAGATGGAAGAGATACCTAGTTAAAAGCGATGGTTTAGAACAGCGCTTGACAGGAATGGGAGAAGGTCAAGGTCGCAACAAATCTAATAAATTACATTTTACCCTAATTTATATTAAATTACAATAAATATAATCCACGAATTGAGAGCAAAGTGTCCTTTTTTTTCTTTACTTTACAATTGCTGTTTTGTTAAGGTTCTTTCAATAATTGTTGAAATAATTGGATTGGCTTGGGATATTATAATGAGTACATAACATGATGTAAATTTTTTGTAACTCTGACTAAAATTCATCAAATAAATTATTAATAATGTATAAGTTATATGTTCTTGTATCACTACACATTTTCTACCCTGGATATACTTTAAAAATTTGGATAATTTTTATGAAGGAGAACTTCTGAAAAAATTAAGTGGAGGCTGAACATAAATTGGAAAATTATTTGGCTGCAGAAAAAAATTATAGATAGTGCTTGAAAAGAATAGTGTAGAAGTAAATGGAAGATATTTAAGGATGGTGTTTTTGATTTAAAAATTGACAATTTCCTTCCAATAACCACAGCAATTAATGTAATTTGAATCGTAGATCAACATTGGAGCATGTCATAATGCAAATTTTCTAATTTCATAATTTTATTATTCAAGATAATTATTATAAGTTACTGGTAAAAATAAAAGCTGCAAAAAACCGTATAATCCATGTCACATATTTAATTTGGGTTATATATTTTAACTTTCCATAATGAGATTTTTTGTGTTGTTTTAACTAAATCTTTTAATGCTTATCTTTTTCAAGCCCAATTGATGTTCACTTCTCATTTAGTGATTTTTGCATAAGCTTCATCTTTCTACATGTGGATAAAAGTACGGTCGAAAAGATGATGCTCATTTAAAAAACACTAAATGGGAAGTGAACATCAATTGAGCTTAAAAAGAAGCCGGTGGAAAGCGAACCATTATTAGTTTGTCGTGGGACTGCTAATTTCAAATTAATATAATTCGACATTTTAAGGCGAACTTTCGTCGAGTCGATGTGGGATTGCTAACGGTGGCCAGAAAACTGATATTGGGGCACTGTTGGGCCGTTGAAGGCAACAACAATGTTTATGTTGTGGCTAAGCGGCGGCTGAGACAAAATTTTCTTCCACTTAAGGCTGTCAATTGTAGGGCCACTGTTGTACACTTGCAGTTTGGCCATAGTTAATGCAGGGGAAGCAGTGGGTAAGTGATGGCTGGCCAGACATCAACGGCCAACTGCCGGCCCTCACTGCTGGCCCTAGTGTAGGCCAGACGGTCACTTTTATGCACTGAAAAGTAAAGGCCATCCGCTAATGGCTCAGCAGTTCAGGTGATGGCCACAGTCAGTCGCCCAGTGCTGGCCCAGATGATTTGTTTTTACTGGGTAAGAGCGCAATGAAAATTTTATCAGTGACAGTACTCTTTATTTGAAATGCAATGGTATAAAAAACTCATTTTTGACAAAAATGTCAGTTGGAACCTTGTCAAACTAAGCCCGCGAATTCTATTGATGATAACAACTTAGAAATGCTTAACTCGATAGATCCCCAATTTGTTAAGGGATGGCTGTACGAGTGTACGATTAAATTGTTGATTATTTTATACTTTTGTTGTGTAACGATAACTCTGAATTTTCATGTATTACATCCGGTTTTTCTTTGGTTATGTGTTTAGGAAACAACCTGTGCGATTTTAATCTTGCAACACCAGTGATATTTTTTCCTGTTTGCTTCACTGATCGTTGTGTTTTAATAGTTTTAAATAAGGTAAATAATGTTATTCAAATCTATGACCCAAAGCCTGGCAACAGTTACCAGGTGTATTTCAATCATTTTAAAAGTTCTTTGGCACAAGGGAGCATAAAAAGTTTACATGAATGGACCATAACTTCACCCCCCTCATATAGTTCAGCAAGATTATATCAATTGTGGTGTGTATGTTATTATGTACATCAAATAATACATGGATGTAATTTATCCAAGTCCTTCAATCCACACACGTTTAGGTCGCATATGTAATGCAGTTCCGTTGAAGTTTAGTAATAATGAAAATTACATTTGTTCTGGTAACATTCAGCATGAAGTTTCTCAACCCAATGTGAATTTATAAAATAGCTCTATAGTTTTTCAATTCAACAAAATAAATGATAATATCTCGAATCATGTAATCACCATAAATGGTATCAAAATTACTCAATATATGCTTAAGTCTTTAGATCCTTTCCCTACTTCTAATGAAGAGAGAATTTTAATAATAGCTTCCCCTTGTTTTAAAAAGGTTTGGTTGTATAATTCAGTAATTGATGTATTTATTTATAATACATGGTCAGGCTATTAATTTCCAGGACTGACGTAACTGTAGGAGAATGAAAAGCCGGAAGATGGCGCTAATGATTGCATATTGAAGAGCGGTTTCTTGCGCATGTGCAGTGCAATAGGCACCATTCTGAAGTAAGTGGTTCTCGTGGAAAGGCGCATTAAAACGTAGCTCCTAAATTCCTGTTGTCCAAGTGAAATGGAACAAAGAATTAACATTAAATTTTGATTCAAATTGGACAAGACAACTGCGGAAACCTACGAAATGTTAAAACAAGTTTACGGCGATGAAGCATTATCCCGCTCAAGAACTTTTGAATGGTTTAAACGCTTTCGGGACGGGCGCGAAAGCGTCGAAGATGATTCATACACAGGTCGTCCGGAATGGACGCCGGAAGGAATTGAAAAAGTTCGCGATATGGTGAAATGTGATCGTCGATTGACTATTCGAGTACTCGCCGATGAATTAAACATGGACAAAGAGACGGTTCGGCGAATTTTGAAGCAAGACCTAAGCAAACGCAAGATTTGTCCCAGATTCGTTCCTCACCATTTAAGGGACGAACAAAAGCAATTGAGACTGGACGCATGTGGCGAACTTATCGACAACGCTGATACTGACCCTGCGTACCTGGATAGGATACCCAATTTGAAGCAAAATTTAATGTTAATTCTTTGCTCCATTTCACTTGGACAACAGGAATTTAGGAGCTACGTTTTAATGCGCCTTTCCACGAGAACCACTTACTTCAGAATGGTGCCGATTGCACTGCACATGCGCAAGAAACTGCTCTTCAATATGCAATCATTAGCGCCATCTTCCGGCTTTTCGTTCTCCTACAGTTACGTCAGTCCTGGAAATTAATAGCCGGACCTTGTATAATTAAGCACAATTCAAGCTTTAAATCTATGAATTCTGTACTTTTGTTAGAAATGCTAAACAAATTTACTTATAAAAATCTGGGAAATGTTCTAAAAGAAACTGAGCTTTTATTAATTCCTATTAATATAAATTCTCATTGAGAGTTGCTACTTGCTTACATTAAAAAGTGTCAATTTCAATTTTTTGATCCATTGAGTAAGCAGATTACTAGAGATTTCATGAGTATTATAAGTAAGTGTGTTTTGTTTCTAAATGATTTGTTAGGCATTTCATTTAAGTGGTCAATTAATTGTCCTCGTCAGCATGTTCAACAAACAGATAATTATAATTGTGGTCTGTTTACGTTATTATGCTGAACAAATAATTAAAAACACCTCATTAACCAAAGAATTTATACTTATCGTTTTAGGGAATATGCTTATAAAAACATAATGGGTTTGTCGTGATGAAAATGGTTTCTGTATATGTTAGTAATTTATACCTATGTTAATTAAAAAAGTACACTTTTAAAGCAAGTAATTTCATTATGTAGTAATGGTTGTACTGCATAAGTCTTGCAGGGAAGAGATGCTGGCCCACCTGAGTTAAAAACTAAACCCCTCTGTTCAGTCGTACTTATGCAATAGGAGAACCCCCCATGTGTCAGGCAATAATGCCGCCAAAAGTGTATTCTGAAATATTAATATGCATAATTAAAGTTTTTTAGTATGACTCTTTTAAATATATATTTAATTTTTTAAATAATTTCAACAGCAACATTGTGCTTGCCCAGTGTTTCAACATTGAAGATTAATTTAATTAAGTTTTTATTTTAATTTTATTCCATGTTAAAAGCTCTCCTATGATTTTTTTTATCAGAATGTGTTCAGTGTTCTCATTTCTCTCAATAGAATCATCACTTGAATTAATTGATAACACCACACAAAAAAATTAGAAATAAAATGAAACTACTTTATTGTGTCAAATTACTTGTGTTTGTTTTATTTATTCAACAGCGTAAAAGAAGCTTAATGCGAGTGCATTCTACATCCATGAATCAAGGACCATTTCTAGATATCTAGATCACCATTTAGAGAGAACATGTGCATTATTAGTAATGAATGTCATATGCATGCATTACAAGAGTTTGAATTTTGCGCATATTGTTCTTTCTTTTTAAATAATAAAATTCGTAAATAAAAGATGCTCTGTGATTATATTCATTAGTGTATGTTATAAACTTCATAATTATTTTTGTAATATGCAAATAACATAGCTCAATATTATCAGTTGTTGTCTGTTATTAACACTAGATTACCCAAGAAAGTCATTTTGACTGCTTTTTAATATCAGTTAGAGAAACAATTATGTATATAATGACACAATTTCTTAGAATTTTGTGACTTTTTGTACATGCGTTTATTAATAATTGTAGTTACCTCCCCCTTCTTCATTCCCGGTATATATATACACTATCTGGCCAAAAGTATCCGGACACCCAGTGGTATGGACTTGGAGCGTCCTGAGGCACATATTAATATGATGTTGGTCCCCCTTTTGCATCGATGACAGCCTGCACACGTTTGGAAAGACTTTCCACCAATTTTTGATAGGTGACCACAGGAATTGCCTTCTAGGCGTCCATCACAGCTGAAGTGAGTGCTTGCAGTGAATATGGTCGATTTGGCTGGCTAAGTAATCTGCGCTCTAATTCGTCCCAAAGGTGTTCTATGGGATTTAGATTGGGGCTCTGAGAAGGCCAGTCCTGTTTTTGAACACCCATTTCGTCAAACCACGTCTGTGCAAGCCTCGATGTGTGAATGGAGCAGTTATCCTGCTGGAAGAGAAATGGGCCTTCCCCGAAACATTGCCATAGAGTTGGGAGCGCAGCATTGTCCAGAATGTCCACATACATCTCAGAGTTCATGTTTCCAACCACAGGAACTAACGGACCCAGGCCAAATCACGAGAAACACCCCCGCACCATTATGCTTCCACCACCAAACTTAACAGTCGGCACAATGCAGTCACTATAGAAACGTTTGCCGGGCATCCGCCAAACCCAGACGCGTCCATCTGACTGCCAGACAGTAAAGCGAGATTCATCACTCCAAAGAACAGTTTTCCACATGTCCACAGTGCAATGACGGTGAGCTCTACACCATTGCAATCGATGCTTCGCATTCTGTGGAGTGATGTTCGGCTTATGAGCGGCTGCACGACCATGGAATCCCAAGTCTTTTAACTCTCGACGGACAGTCCTGCTGCTAACACTAACGCCTGATGAACTTTGGAGCTCCTGAGAAATTTCCACCAACGGGGACTTCGGATTTTGTTTCACTACCCTTTTCAGAGTTCTGCGGCTGCATTCACCAAGTGTTTTCGGCCTACCGGTTCGTTTTTCTGCCGTTTCACTGCCTTGACGTTTCCACTTCACAATTACATCACTCACAGTGGATTTAGGCTTCTGTAGAATGTCCGCAATCTCACGAACTGATTTCCCACTAAGGTGGCATCCTACTATTCTGCCACGATCAAACTCACTAAGCTCCTTTGACTTACTCATTGCCTCACAAACGCATAAATACAATCTGACAAACCACTACCAACACTTTTATAGCTTTCAATTACGTATCAAATTGCGTCACTAGCCAGAATCACTTTTTTAAGGGGTGTCCGGATACTTTTGGCCAGATAGTGTATGTGTTATACAAATTTCTTTACATATTAGTTATTCTTTCATAATGCAGTCATTTTGACTGCTTTTGGGCAATATAGGTATATACTAAGTTTCAGTCTTCTAAGTTTCAGATCACCTCTTACTAGTTTATTAAAACTATCAAACTTATCACCACTGGAAACCGCTATCAAATTCAGCATGGTAAATAGATTCCATTTAACAATTATTAATATATTTTTGAAAATTTATTATTTCTATAATATATTATTAATAGTTCAAAGGTTTTTTTTAAACAGGCTCTAAATATTATATTCTATGAAATGCTAAAAAGATTATTAATTTAAAAAAAAATTAAATGGTACCTTACGTATAAAAACTTTTGTGTAAATAAATTCAAAAGATGATTTTTTTTTTTTTTTTTTACTTTTATAGCAAGTCATTGATATACGTTAACAAAAAATTATGTTCTCCTTAAATTGATTGGAAAATTTCCAAAAGAAAGCAATATGTATTTATTGGCAAACAAAATATTCATTTCAATCCAGTAATTATGGAAACAAATATTTATGAACTTTGTTTTTACTGATCACAATACATAAATGATTTTAGAAAGGCTGTTTGTTTTTAGTCCATACTTAAATGTATTAGTTACTTATTTACATTGCGTTGATATTCGGCTCAACATCTAACAGGTATTGCAAGAATGTTATTTTTGGGGTTTTATTTGCGAGTACTAGTGTTTGATAGGAACTAACCATATAGGATGTGTTATACAAGAAATCAGAAAAAGCTGCATTTCTTAAAATTGAAACTTCATTCATTTTTTTTTTCTTTCTTTTTTTGCCTGATTGGTTTGGATGAACAATTTTAACTCCTTACCTTTAAAACATTCACTCCCACGAGAAATTTTTTAATGAGGAATATTTGGATTTAAATTATAATCACCAATAGTGGAAATACTTATTAATTTAATGGGGTATAAGACGCGAATTTTTAAAGGAATTCTGAAATTTCTGGGTGTGTAAAGAATATTGTAGTTGGAAAAACAACTTTTAGAGAAGACATTTTTTTTTATTTTAAAAATATCTATGATCTGAAGCCGACCAGACGGTATAGTGGTTAGCGTGCTAGCTTCTAAACAGCGAGGTTGCGGGTTCGAGTCCCGTGTTGGCATGGATGTTTGTAAATGTATGTTGGTTTGTTAAATGACAAAATGTTTCGGCGCATTATAGCCCTCGTGTTGCTGACGGCGCCAGATAATCTGAATACAACCAACCCGTGTTAGGCATGGGTGTTTGTAAATGTATGTTGGCTTGTCTAATGACGAATGTTTCGGCGCATTATAGCCCTCGTGTTGCTGATGGCGCCAGATAATCTGAAAACAACCAACTATAATCTGATTATTTTAATTTCTTTCATATAAAATTGGAAAATTATTTTTTTCAATATATATTCTGATTATCACACACCTTTAGTACATTTTTAGAGCTTAAATCCAAAATTCCAAATTATAAGGCACATAAATTTTTTTAAGTCATTTTCCGAAAATAATACAAATTATGGAAAGTATTTATGAAAATTTCGTGCATTTATAACAAACTGTTCTAGAGTTATATCGATTCAAAGTTCGCAAGATGATGAAAATATTACTAAGAAAAACGGACTTAAAAGTTGGCAATTATTGAATAGTAAGAGTTTTAACCCTTTTCACTCGTATGTCCCCGTATGGGGGACATCACTCGTTTTACCATCGCACTCGTATGTCCCCGTACAGGGGACATCGCATCTGTATTGGGCAAATTGAGATAACTTAACCAAAACATTTCTGTTCGAAGTATTTCTAAGTTGATTTGCTTTGGTGGAGGTGCCTGCATTACGTTCCGCCCCTAAATGTTGTTTATATAGTTTGTTCATATTATTAAATTTCTTATATTTTTAACCTTTTGCACTCCGAACCATTCTGGACGGCTACCAGCAGCTCAGCCCTAGTGTTGCCCTTGCCCAAGTAAATTTCAACAAACCCAACCATCGACAAACTCTCCTTATAGCTCCTTTCAAGTGCTCAGACCGTTGTGAACCAACACTTCTCACGTTCTCTTTGGACACAAAACCCCGCTGAAATGGGTTTTTTTATATATATCTTGGTAATTTTGCCATATTTTGATTTGATTTCTTGTGCCATTTCAAAAGAAAATATCAGGGAAACATGTATTTCTCAAAAAGTTGTGCTGGAAAAAGTTAATTCTCCGTAATCACTAATAAACTTTAATGTCCTCTGAGAGGGCACATCCGAGTGATATGCTAGATTACGATGTCCTCTGAGAGGGGGCCGATCAAACGGTATAGTGGTTAGCGTGCTAGCTTCTAGACCGCGTGGTTGCGGGTTCGAGTCCCGTGTTAGGCATGGGTGTTTGTAAATGTATGTTGGCCTGTCTAATGACGAATGTTTCGGCGCATTATAGCCCTCGTGTTGCTGACGGCGCCAGATAATCTGAAAACAACCAACCAACCTCTGAGAGGGGACAGCGGAATGCAAAGGGTCAATGCGGTGTAGTGTAATATACTTAAGTATTCTTAGTAGTTTCAATAAATTATTTTGACTCGTTGAAAAATAAAATATTACGTGGTCACATTCCCATCCTAGGTCAAGGGGTGTATTCAGGGGCTATATATTTAAATTTTTAATTTGAGGATGGTAAACCTTCTTGTTAAATTGGAACACATTTCCATAAAAAAAAAAAATCATCTTGATTGAACATGAAAAAAAATTCATCTTGATTGAACATGAAAAAAAATTCATCTTGATTGAACATGA
The DNA here is from genome assembly GCA_963978545.1 of Linyphia triangularis. Lineage (NCBI taxonomy): Eukaryota > Metazoa > Arthropoda > Arachnida > Araneae > Linyphiidae > Linyphia > Linyphia triangularis. The sequence goes on from OZ021733.1 coordinate 36,067,734, forward strand.
AAAAAAATTCCGAGTTATTTGCTAACTCTCTAAAGCATGATTACGAGTGAAAAGGGTTAATGCAGGTTGAGTTAACATTTTAATTTCATTGAATTCAAATATCAATATGTTTTGGAAAATGAATTTTTTTTATAACATTTTGTTACCCAATGGTTGGGGAGGGGGACAACTTAATTAACATTTTCTCAGGCAAATCTGAATAAAGTTACAAAATTCATAATTAATGAAATAAAAAAAATTGTAAATAAGGACCTCTGCCTCTACAGAGCTTGTCCCTGCACCTAAGGAGTTGGTACGATTGGACTTACGAGAGAATATAAAGGATATCCTATATATTTACACTGTCCTAAGCTGGAATTCTATATTTTGCCAGATTTTTAACTCATTAATGCTCATGAATGCCTTTAATAAATGTTCTGAAACGAAACACAAGATCCGAAAAATGCTCAGGATATTTTATTTTTTCCATTACTTGCCTGGTTTAAAATTGAAAAATTAGGGAACTAAACTTCGGAAAGAGAATTGTTAAGTGATTGATCACCGAGATCCTAACTAATTTTGGACTCTGACTATAATAGATTCTCAAAAGCATATGTAAGTGATCGCATTTATTGGTATTGTTACGAATTTTTGCATATTTGTAAATATTTCGTAGTGTTAATTTTGTAAATAAGAAGATTTATGTACATTTTGCATAAGGCAGTGCAATAGTTCGTCTTAGTCTGTTTCCCTGCAATGAGCCTCTCAATGCTTGATAACGGGTTTTACAGAGGTAACTCTGGGAAGCGAGTTTCAAGGGGCAGGGCATTTAACATTATGGTAATGGGAATCTCGCCAAATTGACGAGATAGAGCCAAGTTGGCGACGGTTTTGGCGACTAATTTTTGTCGCCAAATTTGGCGAGAAATCGCCAAATGTCGCCGACATTTTCGGTATATGTATAGGTACAGTACCCAAAAAAAACACAGAACGATGGCTATATCTTCGGTTCTAATTATAATAGAATCTTACGGTTTGCACCAAAATGTTTTGCTTACGATTTTCTATATATCTGATGCAATTTTTTTTCTTGAGGGACCGTATACTAAGTAAAAGTAACGCTATCTTCGAAAATTTCAATACGAACCCTTATTTTTTATCATTTCATTCGATTCAGAATACATCATTTACCCTTTATACCAAATTTCAATGCATTATGTTGAAAAACACGTCACTTATGAGCGAAAATATTTCGACCATTTTTTGACCGATCTTCAGGGAGAATTTCCATAAAACGAAAGGTATTTTTAAGGTTCTTCACAGCGGGAGAAATCGAACGGTTAATGTGACGCGTTTCACGAAGATTAAAAAATACAAGTATTAGTCTAAAATTGCATAGAAAGTACTTGGATTTATAGTGTCAGGTTTAAGATTAATACAAAAATAGCAAGTAAACGCAAAAGTAACATAATTTATTTACAACATTAAAGATGTGCATTCTTCACACGAAATAAATAAAATATCGAAAACTGTAATTCCAGAAATATAACGAATACTACTGATAATTAGAAAATTAATAAATATTAAATGTAGGCATTAGTAAACAGTATTTAGCAAAGCATGAATATTTTACAGAAACATTTCATTGTAAACACAAGTGTAACTTGATCGTTGAAATTATTTATAAAATGAAAAAGTCACATGATTCATTAAAATTTTTAAAGGATAACTTATTGAAATTGCTTAAAAAATGATGTTTTAAATAAATGGAATTTAAGAAAGCAAATTTTAAAAAAAAATTGATAGTTTACAGAAAAAATAATTAATAATTTAAAAAACTAAAAAACACGCTTTAATAGAAAATCAAACTAAAAAGTAGAAAATAATCAATAGATTAAAAAACTAAGAAACACGCTTTAATAGAAAAGTGAACTAAAAAGTAGAAGATAATTTTAAATAAGTTTGAAATAAGAATAGAGTGATTAACAAGAAATATTTATTTTATCGTACAAAAGCGTTGGGTGCTTTTTAAGATATTTTCATAATGGCTCTACTTTTACCAATATCTGTCATTAAATATTTACAAAAATTGGCATAAAGCACCCCACGCTTTTTTACGATAAAATAAATATTTCTTGTTAATCACTCTATTCTTATTTCAAACTTATTTAAAATTATCTTCTACTTTTTAGTTCACTTTCCTATTAAAGCGTGCTTCTTAGTTTTTAAACTATTGGTTATACGATAATTGAACATTATGCGATTTTCCACACCTCTAGTTTATCTTGAATTAATTTTTGATAGTTTTCAAAAGTCGTCTACTATACGGTCCCTTAAAGTGAGCGTTTTTTACATTTTCTCTAAAAAATCGAGAACTAATAGTCAAAATGGAAAGAAAAAAATTATGGGGGGGTTTTAGATCATGGCAAATCTATTGAAAGCAAAAAAAATATATGTTTCTATTCAAAAAATTTTTTTAATTGCTTTATTAATTAATAATTAATTATTAAAAAAGAAATTGATTGAAAAGCTGATTGCTATTTATGTTTGGCCATTTACAAACTACCTTTTGAAAAAAAAATTACTGAAATATATTAATTATTTAAGTATTTATGGCCAAAAAACCAACTTTTTTTTTAACATTAATTTATCATTTTCTTTTTATCATTTAAATTACAAACCATTCATTAGAAAATTACGAATTTTTGTATTTCGCATTCTTTTTTAATGCTGAATCCAAATATGGAATAATATTATGAGGTTGCTATTGAACTTTTTAAAGTTTGGTTCTGTTTTAATATGTAGATGACCCCTCATGATAAAAAAAAACTACATACAATTATTAAAAACCTTTCACGATTTACAACGGTACTTTTTGTTTGTTATTTCAACAATTAGAACAAAAGATATAGCCATCGTTCTGTTTTTTTTGGGGGGGGTACTGTACCTTAGGGCGTATCGAAAAAATCGAAGTTTATCAAATCTCTTAGCGGTAGTGCGTAAAATTTGTGGACACTCATAAGTAATAAGTGTGTGAAATTTTAAAACTCTGGGTTAATGAGGCGTTGAGGTTCCTCAATGGCCCCAAAGTTCCAAAAATTGGGCTAAAAGTGTTTAAAATTCAAAAATTCCTAAAAATTCCCATATTTCGTTTAACGATTGGGGGTAGTGGTTAAATGTTAGTATTGTTTAACAACAACAACTATAATTTTTTTTTAAATTATAGGTTAATATCTTCTGTCGCCTCAGTGAACCGGAAATTCCGAAAATTTGAATAAAAAGGAATACAATTCAATATTTAATCAGCAGTCGCAGATTTCGTTGATCGTTTTGAGGTAGCGCTTAGTAAAAATTACTTTTTTCAACAACAAAAAGTATGCAAGAATTATTGGTTAATATCTTCTACCACACTGGGTTTGGCGTACTGTCAGAAAAGTAAAGTGGAACACCCCTATTTTCACCTCGAGAAACAAATCGGAGCGACCAATAAATCAAGTGATCATTTTCATTTGTTTAGTATTTAGTCTAACTCTAGAATATTTTCTTTCAATTAGTTTCGATCTTCATATCAAACATATATGCAGCAATGTAGTCGTTTCTCTTTAAGAATTTTTTTTACTCGTAGCTTAGAGTCCTAGTCATTTGTTAGTAAAAGATATTGGTAAATATTAATAATGCAAGAATCATCGCATTCAAAGTTTTCAATTCGACAAATCTGCAATGCCCTATTTTTGGAACACCGAAGGATTTTTCAAGAATGCATAAGATGTTGCGCTTATGAGAGATGTCGTATTGGTAATGAAACTGATGGAAATAAAGAACCATGCTTCTCTGTTATTGCAGAAACTGTTGCTTTGAAAATTGAAAGTTTATACGTCGATTCATCCATTCCTTCTGTTTCACATAAGCGTGTTTGTGATATGATACACGCTTACCAGAAAAAATATCGCTCTATCATGAAAAACATAAAACGTGTGGGAAGAAACAAGACTGCTCTTGAAAATGTTGAGAACTTTAAAACAGAAGCAAAGAAACTATTCGACATATCTTCCTGTAAATGCGCTATTTTTAAAGAGTGTATCTGTCCAAAAGAGAGCAAAGTTCCGCCAAATGAGCAGGCGTTCCTCAAAGACCAAAGAACGGAAAGAAAAATGTTCATTGGAAATGTTGATGTACCCGAAACAAAACGACTTCAGAAACGTCAAATGCGAGTACAACAAAATGCTGTGCAAAGTAAAAAAAAAAAAAAAAAGGTGTCTCCTGCATCTGTTTCAAGCTTTACTCTGGAAAATGAAGATATGATGGAGGTGGAGGCGGAGGTGGATACCAAAGACGCGCCCTACACACCGTTTCTTCAGAAGGATTCAAGGAGTCTTCAGATGCGTGTAAAATTGGGCAACACATTTATTGTCAGTCAAAGATATGGTGTTTCTAACAGAGCCAGCTGCTATTGCATCGAGTGTTATGAAAGATTTGGGTTTAATATCGGAATCGAGTTCCAGTCTCGTCACAGACAAAAACAAAGTATAGAGGGAAAAATCAAGAGTTTAGAAGCAAATAGTATCAAAATTAAATGAAAATCGTTCCAATCTATCTGGCCTTTATTTTGATGGCCGGCATGACAAAACTTTAACATCAGAAACACTCGAGGGAAAGCAGTTCCAAAGAACAATTGTAGAAGCGCATTACTGTATTGTATCGGAGCCTGGTTCTTCGTAAGTGGAGCATGTTACATCTGAAAGTGGATGTAGTCTTCATGTATCGAAATGCATTTACGAATACGTAACAAGTACTTTTTTGGATGATTTTAACAAGCTCACAGTTGTCGGGTGTGACGGCACTGGGTGAACACAGGAATGTTTACTGGTGTAATTCGCAGGCTTGAAATGAAACTTAAGAGACCACTCCAATGGATTGTCTGCTTACTTCATTTCAATGAGTTGCCATTACAACACTTATTCCAGTCAATAGACGGCAAGTCTTCTGCCCCTTCATCTTACACTGGAAACATTGGACGAAAACTTAAAGGATGTGAAAAACTTTCAGTCGTTGCTTTTAATAATAATAAATGCGAGTTGCCACACATTGATTGATTACTCAGTTCAGATCAGAAATATTTATTCGACATTTACCCTGCCATTAGTTCTGGCATTTGTAGTTTAGATCTAGCTAACCGAGAACCAGGAACGTTGAATTTGGCCCGTTGGCTAACGGTAAGTGTGACGTGTATTTTTTTTTTTTTTTTTTTTTTTTTTTTGAAATTTAGCCTTTTATTTTCCAAAATTTGGTGTTGCTGAGGTAGCAGAAGATATTAACTTATAATTATAAAAAAAATTACAGTTGTTGTTGTCAAAAATAATAACTAGTAAGCACCATTCTTAAACTTACAGCGAAAGCTGGAATTTTTTATGAATTTTTGAATTTTAATCACTTTTAGCCCAAATTTCGGAACTTTCGAGCTATTGAGGCGACAGAAGATATTAACTCAGAGTTTTAAAATTTCACACACGTATTAGTGATGGGTGTCCGCAAATTTTCCACACTACCGCTAAAAGATTTGAAAAATTTCGATTTTTTCGATACGCCCTACTGTACATGTATCCCATGTACATGTATATAGGACTTTTCGACTACAATCTGGAAAGTTCTCCAAATGTCTATCTCTGGAAGGTTCACGTATATTCACCACTCCTACATAAGCGCGGCCTGAGTTGGTTAGTAGTTAGTTGTCTCTCTACGTTCATTGTGAGAGCTGTATTCCTGACTTGAGTAGTTCTTGAATTTTGAGTCACTGAGCTAGTTGACTGGAGATACTGAGCATTCTAAAGCGAACTGTTTTGCATTGTCTTTTGCGGCCATTTAGCAGTTGTTTGTCAAGTTTTTAACTGCTGTTTTGTGTTCTATTGAGGTGAAAAAGAGCTGTATTGTGTCTACTAGAACGAGAAGTTCTGCAGCTGTAAGAGAACTGTGAAGAGTTATTTAGGAATAAATTTCTGCAAGTTTTGATCTGCTTTGGCGTCAAATCTTTCGAACCAGTCTACGCAACAACTGGTGTCAGAAGTGGGGTTTGATGCCGATTACCAGAGCAATGGCGGAACAAGATGAAAAATTTCAACAGCTTTTTGCTTTCTTGAAAGAAATGGAGAAGAAAATGTCCAAAGGGCAGGAAGAAATGAAGAAAAGCCAAGAAGAGATGAAGAAAAGCCAAGAAGAGATGAAAAAAAGCCAAGAAGAGATGGAGAAGAAAATGTCCAAAGGGCAGGAAGAGATGAAAGCGAGCCAAGAACAAATGAAAGCGGGCCAGGAGGAAATGCAAAATAATATTTCTACGATCTCTGCCGGACAGGAGGAATTAAGAATAATCTTTTAGCAACTATAGAAGAAAGCGTGAAACAAATCGAAGACAAATTTGAAGAGAAATTCGAGAATGTCGAAAAGAAATGCAATAGTTTAGAAGGGAAAGTCGAGAAAGTAGAATTCAAGTTTAATGATTTGGAGAGAAAGATAGAGATTCTGGAAAAGAAGAATTTAGAAGAAAATTTGGGTGAGATAGAAGAAAAGATAGACCAAATGTTAGAGAAGAGACTGTCGAGCAGAATTGTTTCGGAAGATTTGAAATGTGTACCAGTCACCTCCCGACCTTCAATCAAGCTTTCGACTTACGATGGAAAATCTTCCTGGCAAGTGTATAAAACTCAATTCACAATTGTCGCCAACGCCAACGGATGGGACTCCGTGACAAAAGCCTGCCAGTTAGCTGCATCTCTGCGAGCTGAAGCTGCAGATATACTACAAACGCTTTCCGAAGAGCAACGCTTGGACTTCAACGCACTCTCAAGGGCATTAGAACTGCGGTTTGGCGAGAAATTTGTGAAAGACTACAGCAGGCTGCAGTTGAAATCTCGCCAACAGAAGCCTACCGAAACACTCCAGGAGCTCGCCACAGATGTTGAAAGGCTCTCCCATCTCGCCTTTTCAGACTGCCCCGCTGAAATGAGAGAAATCCTGTCTTTACAGTACTTCGTCGATGGCATCAGGGATGTTGAGATACAGAAGGCCCTGCGAATGGCAGATGTCAAGGATTTAAAAAGTGCTTTAGTATATGCCATGAAGTACGAGGCAGCCCAGCAAGCAACTTGTAGAGAATGCCATCCTATCAGGACTGCTACTATACAGGAGCCCGAACACCTAATTGCTGCTCGTCTGGATGAATTGCAAAGACAAGTCAGTAACTTGAGATGAAATACTCCGGAAAAGAAGCAGAGCCTGAAGTGCTGGAACTGTGGAGGCGAGGGTCACATAAGGAGAAACTGCCGAACCCGCCAAAACATTGGAGCTAAGACCGCTCCCAAAAGGGAGGACGGAAGCCATCTCGCCAGGCGAAGGTTTCCAGTTGTTGAGAAGCCCCATTTTAGAGCTCTGCAAATTTCTGCAATGAGTGGCGGCAGTAATGGACTCTTCATAATGGGACACGTAAACGGAGTTCCCTGCAATATGATCATTGATACTGGAGCCAATGTGACCATCATTCGGAAAGATTTGGCTCAACAACTGGATGGAAGACTCATCTGGACGCCGCCCTGCGTTACCCTCCAAACTGTATCCGGCGATAAAATCAACATCCATGGAAAAATGAACATCAACATCACGTTCGGGAGTGCTTCTTATCATCACACGGCATATGTGGCGGACATTTTGGACACTTGTATACCCCAGACTGGACTTTTTAAGGAAATACAATTTTTCCTTAGACTTTAAAAACAATGAGCTGCATTCAGTTTCTGAAGACATAGCGTTATTTGGAATCAAAGATAGTGAAGTTAAATCCGTACATCAAATAATAGCTCAAAATTAGGGATGGAACGGATGTGAGTTTTGCCGGATACCGGATTTCGGATATCCGGGGTACCATGTCTACCGGATACGGATATCCGAAACGGATTTCACCGGATATTCGGTCTATATACTAAAAACGATAGTTATACGATATGCTACAAGAAAAAAATGGTCATGATATGGAGTATCAAGTAAATTATAATTAGTGGTTAGCGCACTGCACTGCATGCCACAGGTCCATGGTTTGATTCGCGGACTGGGCAAGGTTGACTTAGCTGTTTATACCTGAAAGAAATAAACTGAGGAGGACCATGTATGCTTGAGAACTAAACACTGGGGTTTGGCGTCAGAATGACCATCTGACCGGAACATCTGCTATGTGACACACAAATGCCACAGTCAAAAAAGCTGAGCTGGGCCCAGCAGGCCTTGGTCCACACGGGCTGTCGCGCCACTGAGTTAATTTTTTTTTATTTAAACTTTAGTTGATGAAACGATGTTTTAGTGATGCAAATACCTACACTTGCTGAACAATTTTGAAACTTCATCACCATTCTGTTTGTGTGTTACTTAAAATTGTAATAAACATTCTGCAATGTGATGAAAATATTTCAGAAATACGTTTGTAAATTGATTCAATATCAATTTACTTCATGCATTGTTTATAATTGATAAATGATTACAAAATTATACCGGATGCATTTGTTTATAACAAAAGATTTATTTTAAATATTTTATGAAATTGAAGTCTATTTTTTTTGTAATGCACCTAAAACATTACGGATTTAAAGAAATCTCATAGAAAACATAAATTGGATCTATCGGAATATCCCGTCTTTAAATATAAACTTAAAAAATTTCGAACCCAAAATTCATCAACATTATGTTATACCATATTTAAAATATATATTTAATATAAACAAACAAAATTAGTACTTACATATTTTTGTGGTTAAGGCTTTTGCTTTAGGATCATCTAAACACGACAATTTTGGTACAAATAATGTCGATTCCAATGTTGTCTGCGTGCATTTCTTGTTTCGATGAATTGTTTTTTCTTGTTCATCAATATTTGATGCATTTAGTGAGTCTTTTAAGCTTCGTGAATTTATTATACACACTCATTAAATGGTTCCATAAGGGTTTTGTGGAAAAGGATTTTGGGCTTTTGCCGCGCACAATATATTTTTTAAACGATTCTGTGGAGCAAGTAACACATAGGGCTTTGCGTGTCCAAAATATATTGAATATAGTTCTTATACCAAAGATACATGCTCTTATCATTTATTTATGCGACCACATTTACAACTTAAAATTTTTATATGTATTGCTTTATCCTTTCGATTAAATAAATAGAGTGAAAAATAGTTGAACTAATACAGGGTGTCCACAGAAAAGTTATTTTAAAATTCCCTGATATTTCCCTGATTATTCCCTGTAACACCCAATTTTTCCCCTGATTATAAGTTATCGACAAAATATAAATAAATAATAAACTTTCAAGTAAAAGAACATTCAAATTCACCATCATAAAGAAAATTACGATGCATGTACTGTTTATTTTTTCACATTCATGACACAAATACCAAATTGCTTCATTTAGTATAGTGTATGTATAATGTACCTGTACTGTGTGTGCGCAATTATACTTTAAAATCGCTCTTTTTTTCATTACAATCTAATCTCAAGGAAAGAGGACTCTAGTATTATATTTCAGATTTAATAAGCTTTTTTCTTAAGTAAAATTTTAAAAATAAAGACAAACCATAAATCATGTCAAAATGGACCTCTCTCACACACACACACGCACACACACACGCAAACACACACATTTAACAAATACTCTAAATATTATTATTTTTCTGAATACTTGAAATTTTAATTAAATTTTAAAAATCAATAATTGCTTTAAAATATTTTCATAATGTAAAATTTTTATGTTTTATGAATTTTATATCAATTTGTATGTTTTTTTAAAAAAAACAAAAAAAAATCTTAAAATGTAGTTGAATGGGGGAGTTTCACCATTTTCAGTGTCTTTTTAGTTTGCATAATTTCGTTGTCCAAATTAAATGATTTCATTATTTGCATTAATTGAAATTTTCTTTTTTGTTTAAGATCAGCTGTAGCCACTGTTTAGGTACAATACCCAAGCAAAATGTTTACAAAATCAACACATTTTCCCCAGACAATTAATTTTAAACAATTATACATAAAAAAATTGCTTTAACTTTAAACTATTACTTACATCTATAGTTAAAATGTAAAATTGTTTTTCAAGTTAAAATAAACAATTTTACATTCAATAGCAGTTCAAATAAAAATTTTAAGTAGGGATACATAATAAAAACTGGGACGATTTGGATTAATTTCTTGTGCTAAATTAAATTAAAATTCTAATCATTCATCATTAATTCAAACCAAAAGGTGAAAACGATCCTCACATACACACTAATCACGTACATAGTGGCTTTCACATCAGCGGAAGTCTAGGCGAATGACACCAAAACGACGTCGCGAATCTCGCCAATAACTTCAGTTAAAACGGCTTAAATCTAAGTGAAAATTACAGCTACTTCAACGAAAATATCGGTGATAGCGGCCGCCGTATCGACGCAAGTCTCGGGAATTATATTAAACAAACAATCGGCAAAAATGCCCGTACCGGTGCAGGCAAAATGCTCGGTAAGAAGGTTCCCTGATTGTCAGACTTGCAAGTCCAACAAAATTGTAATGCAGATTTGAATCGATCTCAGGAATGACCGAAATTTCAATTAAAAGAAAAAGTCGAAATTTGCGTTTTAGCTGAACTGTACTATGTCCAACAGATGCAAACCTGTACGTACGTCAGTAACTATTATTTCGGAGTAAGACTCGACGAAAATGAGCATCACACAGCAACGTAATAACGGCGATAACGCTCGCCATAATCACAGAAATAACTGCCATTTCATCAGAGTAACGTTCCGCAAAATGGCTATAACATACCAATGTAAATAATTCCGATAGAGTCTAACATTACAGAAAAATAAGGGGGGAGGGGATAATAATTCCATCGGTGGTTTGGAAAAGTCTGAACGCATGCAGGTTCCATGATAGTCAGGAAATTTTAATCTTCGCGAGATCAATGAGAAAATTGTAGGAAAACTTTGATAGGTGGAAAAATAAGAAAAATTCACGAAAGCGGAAACATGAGAAATTTAAAAAAAATGTTACTTGCTTCTTTGATTCTTTCTGCCGATCGGTGGAAGCAATCGCATCCCTGCATTAAGGCTACAATCGGCAAAAATGACCATCACACCAACGTCAGCTATCAACGTTAGCATCCAAAATATCGATGGAAATCGCTGAAATAGAGGCGATTCTATAGACGTCACAATCTACGAAATTGACAATCACAAAAGTAAATCTCGGCGATAAAGACAACTATTGAGGCTCAAACCTTGGAATAGTGATTAATAGGGGGAAAAATGAACACCACAAGAATGTAAATCTCGGTGATAGCTCCCTTCTTAGCAGCGAAATTCTCGACAATACCAAGCTTAACATCAGCGTAAATTTCGGCGAAACTAACCACCACACACCAGCATAAACAACAGCGATAGATGCTGGCAATCAGCAAGAAAAGTGGTCATTACATCAGAAGTTCGGGGAAGTCTGAACGTATGCAAGTTCCTTGATTGTCAGACAAGCAAGTAAACCCAATAAAATTGTAATGCAGTTTTGAATCCGTCTTAGGAATGATGGAAATTTCAACAAAAAAAGTGCTGAAATCCGTGTTTCAGCAGAACTGTACCATGACTGACAGGTGCAATCTCTGAAATAGCGTCAGTGACATCACGAAAATGAGCAGCACGCAAGAACGTGTTTCTTGCCCTCTATAATCACGAAAATATCGGCCATTTTACCATCGTAACGTTCAGAAAAATGAAAATCAAATACCAAAGTAAATAATGCCGATAGACTACTATAATATAAGAGAAAAATGAGGAAGAAATGTAGTCATTCCATCGGCGATTTGAGGCAAATCTGAATGCAAGCAGGTTTAGTGATTGTCAGGAAATTTTAATGCGAAAAGTTACGTGTTCGGTCTTGCTGTCCGAATTTTAGACGTTTTCTCTTTTTTAAACTTATTCTAATTTTTTTTCAAATTGATTTTGTTATTTTTGGTAGCAGTGTATCTTTAACTGTCAAAATTAAAAGTTTCATTTTAATTTCGGAAAATTCCTTTAAACTTTTTGACAAAATCGCTGATAATTCCCTGATTTTTCCCGAAATGCTGAATTCCCTGACTTTTCCCGATCTGTGGACACCCTGTAATACCTTGATGATATTTTACCGTTTTACGAAAAACATTCGATTTATCTATTACCACTGCCTGGTTTTCTTGTATTACTACATTTAAATTCCACAAAAGAGAACTTGCTGATTGAGCTTCTACTCTAATAGAGATTAGCTCTAGGGTCATAATCTCTAGAAAAAGAGAGTATATTTTCTGGCAGTTCTTATTTCACTGAAATAATGAAACTTTCCGGCTTTTCCATGGTAGAAGCATTTTACTATCATGTACACTTTCATCATTCGAACCCTGTGACATTGAATAATTTTCGATAACGTTACCTTCATGTCTCAAACCTAGAGTCTTTGTTGGTTGGAGACTCCAACCAACGTGGAGTCGTGCAGAACTGATATGAATTAATATTTGAGTTTAGTAAACGCCATTTCATAAAATGATATTCCCGATATTTCAAAATGTTGTACTACTATACCTAGACTAGGAATAAAATAATTGAAACTAACCAAAAGAATGAGTTGAAAATTGAAAAATATCCGTATTTTGTAAAAAAGTTAAGTTTTTCATGTAGATTCAGGAAGACCTAATTATTAAATGGCAGATATAATTTTTTTATTACTGTTAATTAGTATTATAAACTCGACATTTTTATTCTTGAAAATAAAAATTTGCTTTATATTTATGTTTAAAAAAAAAATTAAAAATCTTTGTTTTTGTCAAAAAACATCAAATTTCAAGTCCATTCCGGGAGACCTAAATATTTTTCGATTGAACTAAAAATTTTTTTGGTAAACATGTAAGCATAGTGACAACTTTTTATCAACTTGAAATTTTGAATTTCCAAAAAAAGTTTTTTTCGATACGCCCTAGTGGGGACGCCCCAGAGACGTACATCAATTAAGGAGTTTCCTGGGGCTTTGCACCTACTATAGACGATTCGTGAAGGACTTTTCTTACATCGCAAGACCCCTTCACAGACTGACAGAGAGCAAGCAGAAATTCTTGTGGACAAAAGACTGTGAGGATGCATTTGACCAACTGAAGGAGGCTTTAACATCTGCACCTATCCTGACGTATCCTCAGCCCAATAAACAATTCATTCTTGACACGGACGCGAGCAACGAGAGTGTCGGTGCTGTTTTGTCCCAAGAAATAGACGGTCAAGAACGAGTCGTAGCATATTGGAGTAAGTGCCTATCTAAACCGGAGAGGAATTACTGTGTCACCAGGTAAGAGTTGCTCGCCATAATTAAAGCCGTAGAGCATTTCCATCACTACGTCTACGGCAGGAAATTCCTGCTCCGTACGGATCATGCATCGTTGACCTGGCTTCTAAATTTCAAGAATCCTGAAGGTCAGATAGCTAGATGGATAGAGAGACTCCAAGAGTATGACATCGATATCCGTCATCGGAAAGGATCATCACATGGAAACGCAGATGCCCTGTCTAGGAGACCCTGCCCAGAGAGCTGCCGATATTGTTCCAGAGTTGAAGCAATTTACCGGCTGATCAATCCGGTAATACGCCAGATTACATCTTCAACATCTCTGAATCCAGACCCGTGGAGTGACGGAGAAGTCAGAAAAGACCAATTGGGAGATCCTGACATCAAGCCTTTAATCGATTTAAAGGAGTCTTCGAATGCGACACCTACTTGGCAGGACATTTCCACCTTTAGTCCTACGACAAAGCAATATTGGACCCTCTGGGATTCCCTCCATATTCGAAACGGCGTGCTGTACTGGAAGTTCGAATCTGATGATGGAAAGACATCCCGATGGCAACTATTACTTCCAAGATCCCGAGTCCCAGACGTTCTTGAACTTCATAGTAGTCCAACTGTAGGCCACTTCGGAATAATGAAGACGTTGCAAAGAGTTCGAGAGCGGTTCTACTGGAGTAAGGCGAGGGCTGACGTGGAGAAGTGGTGCCGATTATGTGATGCCTGTGCAGCCCGGAAAGGACCGAAGAAACGCAGTCGAGGAAAACTGCCACGTTACAACGTGGGAGCTCCTTTTGAACGGATTGCGTTTGACATCTTGGGACCACTACCACGATCTGCTGACGGCAACAGATACATCCTTGTTGTCATGGATTATTTTACGAAGTGGCCCGAAGCGTATCCTATCCCTGATCAGGAGGCTACCACTGTTGCAGAGGTAATGGTTCAGAGCTGGATTACCAGATTTGGAGTGCCTCTTCAGTTACATTCTGATAAGGAATAAATTTTACCTGTAATGAAAGGAGTTTGTAATCTACTTGGCATTGACAAAACACAGACGACACCTTTACACCCACAGTCGGATGGCATGGTGGAGAGGTTTAACAGAACCATTCTCAATAACCTCTCACTGATGGTTTCCAGAAACCAACAGGACTGGGATCAGAAGTTACCTTTGTTTATTCTGGCCTATCGCAGCGCTATCCACGAGACTACCGGCTATTCTCCATCCCAGATGCTCTTCGGTCGTAACCTTCGTCTGCCGTGTGATCTGTTGTTTGGCCGCCCTCCAGATGCACCTTCATCGCCAGAGGAGTACGTCGAGGATCTTCAGGCATGGTTTGAAGATGTGCACAATTTTGCCCGAGAGTGGATCCACGTGGCGACGGATAAGATGAAGACCAGATACGACACGAAGGCTACAGGACATCAATTCCACGAAGGTGACAAGGTTTGGTTCTGGAACCCGAAACGACAAAAAGGACTTTCTCCCAAACTTCAGTCTCACTGGAATGGTCCTTACTCAGTCCTCAACCGGCTGAATGATGTCGTGGTCTGAATACGTAAGTCACCCAATTCTAAACCTAGAATCGTTCATTACGACAGGTTAGCCGCTTACTATGGCCATAGTTTGTAATCCCCCTTATGTATAAAGTGTAAATAGTCATTAAGACCATGGTCACATGTGTATATAAATTTTTATGTTTATTGCTTATTTATTCAGTAATGTTTCTGTCTTTAAATTAGTAAGTTTTATAGTTTAGTTATGAACACAGAGTGTTTGCTATTGCAGAGCTTGAGCCTTCTTTCCGGGAACTGTACTGCCCGGGACGTGCAGTCCTTGGGAGGGAAGCAATGTTACGAATTTTTGCATATTTGTAAATATTTCATAGTGTTAATTTTGTAAATAAGAATATTTATGTACATTTTGCATAAGGCAGTGCAATAGTTCGTCTTAGTCTGTTTCCCTGCAATGAGCCTCTCAATGCTTGATAACGGGTTTTACAGAGGTAACTCTGGGAAGCGAGTTTCAAGGGGGCAGGGCATTTAACATTATGGTAATGGGAATCTCGCCAAATTGGCGAGATAGAGCCAAGTTGGCGACGGTTTTGGCGACTAATTTTGTGAGAAATCGCCAAATGTCGCCAAACTTGGCGACATTTTCGGTACATGTATCCCACGTACATGTATAGAGGACTTTTCGACTACAATCTGGAAAGTTCTCCAAATGTCTATCTCTGGAAGGTTCACGTATATTCACCACTCCTACATAAGCGCGGCCTGAGTTGGTTAGTAGTTAGTTGTCTCTCAACGTTCATTGTGAGAGCTGTATTCCTGACTTGAGTAGTTCTTGAATTTTGAGTCACTGAGCTAGTTGACTGGAGATACTGAGCATTCTAAAGCGAACTGTTTTACATTGTCTTTTGCGGCCATTTAGCAGTTGTTTGTCAAGTTTTTAACTGCTGTTTTGTGCTCTATTGAGGTGAAAAAGAGCTGTATTGTGTCTACTAGAACGAGAAGTTCTGGAGCTGTAAGAGAACTGTGAAGAGTTATTTTGGAATAAATTTCTGCAAGTTTTGATCTGCTTTGGCGTCAAATCTTTCAAACCCGTCTACGCAACAGTATTTTCATTTTAAATTAGCAGTACATATAACCATATTTGCATATGCATGCATATTTTCTTTCACATACGTAGACAAACTAAACTAAAGTACGTTATTTTCCTTGTTGACTACCCGAGCTTCGCAACGAAATTGTATCTATTTTCAGTTTTATAGAAAGTAGACATTAGAATATTCAGTTTGTAGAACATTTTTATCTCTTTGAGAACTCTTATAGATCGGAACAGGTTAGTTTTTTTTATGTACAGTTATGGAAACGTATGTAAATATTTTCAGCTCACTACTGATGATTAGATTTGAAGTAGGGCTTTAGGATAGTTAAAATGTTCAATATTTTATTCTATAGCTGTTCCTTAATTGAGGTTAGTTGAAATTGTAATTGTTTAGTGTCGCTTTTTATGGCTTTAAGAATATGTGTACAGGTTTTCAGCGTCTCTGATTTAATGGGAAGTAGGAAATTGGTGTTTTAAGATTTTAAAACCTTTAAAGTAAGTTAATAGAGATTGAAATGGCTTTAACATTATCTGCATTAATTTTGTTTTAGCATGTGTACTAAGTTTTTAAGTTTTGGTTACATGAGAATTGAGGAAATATAGTGATAAGTGAGTGAGTGAATTAGAGGGCTGTAACTGGACCAGAATATTCAATTCTTAGTGCCGACACTATGTACTGCTTTAAAAAACAGTAGTCACTATAGTGATTGCGGCAGATATGCTCTACGACAAATGAAGAGCATATTAGTAGGAAATTCCAGTCTTTTATTATTAAAAAAGCAAATATGAGCAGATCTCCATAGAAGACCTCTCAAAAGGCATTCCAAATGTGATTCAGTAGAGCGAGATGTCGTCAAGATGCTTTAGCGAAATATAGCTAAATTTATATTAAAATAGAAATAATATACATATTTATCAAAACCCCTTCCCTCCTTTTAACAAAAATTTCGTTGTTAATTGTCATTTCATTATAAAACACATTTTAAAGCACTGAGGAACAGAATCTAAACGAAAAATAAAATAATACAGTGAAATCATTAATGTTAAATTCCTGAAATCTAAATTAAAAAATATATATATCTTGAAAATGAATTTCCCCATCTATATCGATGATTTGCTCAGCTCCTTATTGTAGGGGTCCACCACCACTTTGACGAGGTGGTCCAAGCCAGGTAGTCTTGGTGGTTACCAGTTGGGAGAAGCTAAACGTCTCCTTTTCTTTCACTGTTGATCGCTTGTTCGAGAATGTTCTGTTGACGATTCTAAACCACATGGACTGATCAATAAAAGGTAACTTGCTTGCTGAGCATCTTAATCTACATTAATCACGCAACCTAAATTAATAGAGACCAATACATTTAACTAGCTGCAATCCATTCTAATATAATGCATTTATATTATTTGCAGTGTGGGTTGAATCATATTTTATATTTTCTTTTTAATGTAAATATTTAAGTTGGAAAAACTAATATTCCACAAACAATTTAAATTTTTTCCCAAAATAATTTTCACATTAAATCAAACATTTAAAAAAAAAAAAAAAATATTTGACATTTAATTTTCACCCCGAGATCTTTTCCAAAAGTGTTCAACTGAAAAGTTACAATTATATCTAAAGGGCTTCAATAACTTTGAAAATGTATGGCTGCTTAAAAAAGGAATCAATTCCAACATTTCTAAAATAATAATAATATAAAAAAAAAAAAAAAAAAAAAGTGTAAAGGGACTCTGCAAGTGAAGTCAATCCTTTCTATGATTTATTTAGTCTTTTATATAAGTGGCTGTATGTAAAAAAAGCATTGATCTTTACTTTAAACAGTCAGAGAGTGGAAACTTAATACAACCAATAATTTATATATTCTTTAATTGTTTGGGGAGGGGAAATTTGTACCAGATGGGATTTTGAGGTACTAAAATTTTCTTGAGATTTTCTTCAGCATTACATTTTGTTAAATATTTTCAAGAAAAGCCACACATTTCACTTAATAGTTTTCACTAATTAATGCTTCAATAGTTTACAACACAAGTTCTCAATTGTGTTCAGGGAAAATTTTAAAGAGACACAAGCAATTTTTGTGCACAATATCGGCTAATCAGGGACCTACAGCTTAACATGGACCCTGAACAATAAAGAGCATCTATGTTTAACCCAGGATTCAAACCTTGCACCTGTGAGATGCGAGGCCAGAGCACTAAGAATGTAGCCTACAGGGCCTAGTGGTAAATAATAATAAACAACAAATAATTGAACACTAAATAAAAATAAAACAGGACGGGGCAGTCCTCCGAAAACGGGGAAAATGATCACCTTTATTTTATGAAGAAGTCCATGGTTGGTTCCTCTTATGATTAGACTTCAGGTTTTATGTACAGAGTTGTCAATGTGTTGACCTCATCCAAAATTATGTCTTATTTGGCTATGGTAAGCATCATTAAGTCAATAGCAGTTAATATGTAAAAGAAATAAGATATCAAACATTTTTATTGGATGAACATACGACACATATTAAGAGACCTATTGATATTAAACACAAGCTATACAACAATGGGCAAAATCTTGCATTGAAGGGGTTGGAATCTATTTTATTTTTCGCAAGTTTTATTTTCTCTAAATCGTTGAAAATTTCTCTAAAATCGTGTAGAATTTCTTCTGGAGAATTTTAATTATCTTTTAAAATTTGGTAAAATTATTAACATTCTGATATAATTTATATAAAATTAAAAAAAATAATTTTAAAAATGGCTCAATATGTTATGACTTTTTGAATAGGTTCAAAAGGCTATAATCTCCTCTAAAGTAAAAGCATTTAAATAGAAACATTGTAAATATTTAATAGAAAACAGGAAAAAAAGTTAAATATAAATTTTGCCAATTATACATATATTTTGTTGCACTTTTATAAAAAGACTATTGTAATAACAAGAGATTTTACATTCATGCAGAAAAAGAACAATTACATGTTTCCAATGCAGGCAATTATAGAAAATAATAGCATTTACTAGTTCTCCAAATCAAATAATCTATTTGTTATACTTATCTAAGAAAAAACATGCAATTTAGCATTAACCCCTTGGGTACAGATTTATTTGGGAAAATTCTTGCGTTTTGAACGGTTGGTTCAAAACAATAAAGGAACTTTAAAGGAACACAGCTAAATAAATTATTTTCGTAAAGTATAGGTAAACCAACCTATGTTTGGCTTAACCAATCATGGCTCTTGTGACATTAAAATCCATCCAATCAACCTAGTTTGAATGACGAATTAGGTTCGTCATTATTAACAAGCAAAACAAGTGCATGACGATTCTCAGCCGTCAAATGTACCCAAAGGGTTAAATATGTACAGTCAGGGGTCAAATCTTGTGATTTTTCAAAGTTAGGGCAACCACCTTAGTTGTCCTGAAATATAAGTTGGTTGCCTTTCTTGCCTTGGGCAACTGCAAATTTTGACTCCTGTGTGCACTTATGTTTTTTTTTAAATACAAGATATTTGCAAGACAAATGCATGTGCAATAAAGAATCACACAAAAAATTTATAATCACACAACAGCATAAATAAGATTAAGTGACTTCAAAAATGTTTTCTTAAGAAAGTAAAAGTTCACATATGAAACAGGATAGAAAAAGACACACTTAAACTAAATATTTATGAAGCAACAATTTATTTCAATTCTCATTCACTAAATCTAAAGCATTTCCAAATGAAACTTACTTTAAAAAATAAAGGCATTTTAACAGATAAGAACTAAAATGCAGAATATATAATACATAAAAAAATCTGTATAACTTTCAGACATGAGAAATGTAATTTTTTTTTTAATATCAACTTTACAATTTTGGGAATATGAATGCAATTTTTTCTCATAGAACTTATTGAACTTTTAATAAAATAAAAAGTGATAAGCAAGTATAAAAGTATTGGAAGAAATTTGAACAACCTCTATAAGAAATTCTTTGAATTCAACAAACCAAAAATGGGTTAGTGGAGAAATTTATCTTTGAAACTATAACTTGTATAATCTTTAGTAAAAACATATTTTACAATAAATTGCTTAATACTTTATTAAAAAGTTTTAAATATTTATCCAGATGACTGAGTTCGAGCTCATAAGACAAAATAAAAGTCGTATGGTTTGCAGATTTAGCATCTTCACATCCATTGCATCACTCCCTAAATTCAAACACCTAAAAATTGGATATTTTGGAATTAAATTATAGTTACAAAGCTCAGGGAGTTTTATTTGGTATACAGCAATTTTCTTGGAGCTTAATGAGTTATGAAAATGGACAAGTCATGTACACAAGTGGTTATGCAATAAAAACACTGAAAACTAATTATAGACAAAAGAGTAGGCTAAAATTCAATTTTCTACAACTTGTTAAATTATTGTCAATAGTCCCCTTTCTTTTCCTGGTAAGTTTTCTTATTAAAATTTGAGAATTACTTGAAAATACTGTTAATATGATAGAGGATTTTGAACAATGACCTTGTGTAAGGTGCACAAATGTCAATTACTTTACATTACAAGTCTTATTGAATAGTATGGATAGAAAAATATACTGCCCAATCTGAATAAAGAACTAGCAAGAAGTATTAATTTTTACTAATTGCCTAAACAAATTTGTCCCCCTTCCCCCTCCAAATTTTTGATGTAATGAAATCTGAAAAAATGTTTTAGTTTGACTTCCTTTACAAAAATCGATGGCTAAGAAACTTTCTGATCAAAAAATTTAAAGTCAAACACATCAGCAACAATGAAATGGACTAACTGAGCAAAAGGTACTGGGTTTAATAGACAATATTGTGTAAAACTAATATAATATTTGACAGGACATTTTTTGCATGGATAACAGAACAGAATTTTTTTAACCCTGTTTAATACAAAATTTAACTTAACAGCTTCCTGAATCTTTTGTATAAAGCTTGAAAGAAATAACACTGGGAAATGACAAACAATCAAGGCATTAAATAAAAATTATTACAGATAAAATTAGCATAGATTTCATATTATTTGTAGAGAGGGTAACTACCATTCATCATCATATTATTTGTAGATAGGTCTTGCAATGAAGAACATTTGGAATTTAAGTATATGAAGATAAATATGTTTGCTATTAAATTTTTCAGAGTATCAATAGAAGTGGATTATAAAATATTTATTTTTTAGAAAGTCATAACACAATCTCTTTTGAAATTGATCATCACAATTTGAAAGAGTGTAAACACTTCTTGATATCTAGAAGTATCACATTTATACGACTATAAAATATTAAGATACCCTTTTTATGTAATATATATATATATATTCTTTTTAAAATACAAAAATGTGTTCATTATATATTTTCATTCCCAAAGGAGTTATTAAACAGAAATATATAATTTTTGTATAAAACTGCAAATAGTTATCAATTTAAGAGAGAGTAAGTGGAACCAAAAGATGCAAAATTAAATGTAAAAAAGAAAAAAAAAAAAAAATTTCATGTTTACTTTTTTACACAAACGAATAAACATAATAGAAAGTTCAATAAAATTTTGCCTACAGAATACATATATATATATAAAAAAAAAACATTATAAACTAGTATCATACAAAACTTTTTCAAAATAAAATACAATTATACAGCAGCATATAATTTTATAATTAACAACAGAGCTTTAATTTTTTAGAAAATATTAACTTGTTGCAAGTCTACAAATGTATTTCATAAGAATGAAGCAAAATGCAAACAAGTCCTAATACTTACAAATTAAACTTTAGGATTTCATCCTTATTTTTAACTAGTAAAAATTTGAAGCTTACTTTTCCACAGTTCCTTAGAAAAAGAGCAACGCTATCTTATTTATTCAAAAGTCAGAGGGTGGGGTTAATGCAACCAGTTCCCACAGAAGCACTCCAATACATAACAAATTGTTAATGCTCTATCTGCTTTCTTCTAGCAAAACTTTAACATTTGAAAGTCTATACATATAGTTGATAAAAATTAAGATACAGTCTACTGTGCTTAAAAAAAATCTGTTAGATCACACTTTTAGAGAATATGGTTAAGTTGCTTTTTCACTGTACACCATAAAACTCTGATTTATTAGAACTTTTCAGGATGAAGATCAATGTAGGTTTGCTCACTACAGAAGTATATTCATTAATCACTTATATCTCTCAGACAACTAACTTCTTGCAACAGTCAATAAATATACTTGACAAGAATGAAATAAGATGCAACAAGTACAATCTACTTACAGTCTACCTTTATAAGGATTGCATGTCGCAAGTAAGAATAGTTAACTAACTGAAGTACAGTACATTCCAAAAGGCAAGTCTTGTTTTCAAACTATGTCTTCACTAATTAAAACTTTTCAGGATGAAGACCAACGTAATTGTTTTCAACAAATGCACTTTGCTTTTCCTCTGTGACCACTAAAACATTAACAAATGAATAGTTGTTAACTAAACTCGATCACATCACACTTCAGGACGATTATCAATTTTTCCCCCCACAGAAGCAACTGCACTATTTGTAAATGGATCAATTATAAATAAAATGATATTCACATGATGCTTTACAACAAGAGGTGTTTTAATGAAAAATAACAATTTCCAAATAATAAAGCAGATAAATAAATTTGAGTTTTTCACAGTAACCTGTTTATAACCAGCGTTAAGTAAAAAACGAGATTGTAACAGGAACAGAAGTTAGACTTAAAAAATGGCTATCTTCGACAAAAAAAGAATTTGTCTACCAATTGTTTCAGATTCAGTACACATCACCATCGGTAGTAATACCAAAACCAAGATAAGACAATTCTTTTAAGAAAGAAATAGCCTTAATATAGATACATAGAGCTTTGGTTCAATTTTAATCACTTTGAAGAATAAAGATAAGATGTATATATTGGTTGAAATTCCGATTGCAATTTTTCAGGTGTATTCAAAATATCTATATTCCTGAAGCAGCTAAGATGATACTACCAATTAAAAAAACTAGTTTTAAATAGCTTATTTGATAATGAAAATTCAATTAAGATGAAGACACACAGGAACGGTCCGGCACAGCGCGCCTACAAGCCCCCTTTTGATGAATGTCGAAGGGGGATATAATGCACAGAAATCTTAAGGAGTGTGGGATTTGTAAGGGGGAGGAGTAGCTGTCACAATTAAGGTGACAGTTTTTTCCAACCCCTTACAAATTCCACCCTCCTTAAGATTTCAGTGCATTTCTCCCCTTTTGACATTTATCAAAAGGGGGCTTGTATCTGCGCCATGCCCGGACCGTTCCTGTGTGTCCCCAGCTTTACTAAAAGACATAAAAATGTAGAGTTTCTTTTCAAGCAATAGAGAATGCTTAAATCATTTGATATTTTGGAATTAAAAGAAACATCTTTCTTAATTTATATTCATGAAATGTATACCGTTTTTTCATTGTCTTCATAAAATAAAACATGCTTTAACCTAAAATCTGTAGATGACCATACTTTTTGTATTTACATGTAACAAGAAAAATTTAAAAGCATTACGTTATAGCTATGCTTCACTATTTAATAAAAAATTTCTGGATGAATACCAAGGCAATTAGGTTTTCCACAGATGCATTCAAGTAACTGCTGATCATCTGTGATCAATCCTGCATTAACAAAAGGATCTACTGCATCCAAAACCAAATTGCAAAAAGCTTTTTTTCGAAAATCAGCAAGATTCGACTCGTCAGCTTTTTCTTCACCAATCGTCGCCTCACTTTGTTGATCACAAGGTAACTTCTTCACAACCACGGGGACTTCTTCTAAAGCATACAAGAGATCCTTGAAAAACATTTTGACATACTTTCTGATCTTAGCATTTTTAATGTTTTCCAATTCTTTCAGAACAATTTTGCCATCTTTCCGTCCTTTTACAAGTTTACGAGCACAGATTAAAAAGTCTGTGTAAGGATCCACTACTTCTTTGTATCTCAACACAAACTTCGTCAATCTCTTCTGCCTATACAAAACTTCTTTCTTTGTCTCTTTCTCATGGTATTTATCTAGCATCTTCCTTAGTACCTTTTGTTTCCACATCTTCTCCCTAATTTCTTCTTTCCTTTTTAGTTCATCTCTTTTTAAATCTTCCACTCCGTATCGTACAATTTTACTCGGTGGGAAGATCAATTTTGCCCCTGATTTATTGAATGGGGTCAATGGTATGCTCGAACCAGAACTATTCTGAAATTTATCTTTGAATATTTTTTGAGGAACTAAAATTATTTTTACATTTCCATCTTTAAAATTGGGACATTTTTTTAAAACAGTTTCTTTAAACTTTGTCATAACAGCTGCTTTATTCTCGAACGGGCGAGGATTTGGATTCAAGATAGATTTATCCTCTTTAACTTTAACACATCCTTTAGTGATGAATTCTTGATACAGTGCTTCAGAAAGTCTTTCTACTTTCACAAAAGGCTGGTAAACAACGGAATTAATAGTTTCGGAAGTCATTTTTTGTTCCACAACAATATGCTCTTTATTGCGTTAGTAAAAAGTATTCTGAGAAAACTGCATCATTACCTTAAGAGATTCTTCTATAGTACCGGTGGTTTCAAGCAAGTCTTGAAAGGTTTAGTCTTTGTCAAAAACACTCACAATGTTGTCGCATTCAGAGCAAGATATTCAGGTGAGGTCTGGGTATAAATCAACCTTTTCAGGATTTTTCTTACTACGAACGAATGCGTTATATATGGAACTAACACAGTTTCGTTTCTAAGTAGTTAAGAACTATCGAGAATCACACTAATTTCATTCAAATTCTTCTCTTAAATTGTTCACCGGACGAACATCGAACCAGTGCAGAGTATATACAATTTAAAATCTATTGCAGTACGTTGCCATCTCGATCACAGTATTTTTTATTTGTTGTATTTCTTCGTGGCCTGGCCTCAAATTTAATCATAAAACACAGAGAAACGACATCAAATGACCAATCATAAATCAGCTTTAAAGACTAATTCGAATTTTCACATTTAATTATCTAATCACAATGCAGATATTAATTTTCTTCAAATATAGCTGCGAACTGCTATAGCTGCTGATGTAAATTGCCTAAAGATGAATATGATGCCAGGCTACTCCTCATTTCAACTCAACACAACACTGGCGATCAAGTATTTTTGTTTGGGATATTCAGCATGGAAGGTAACTTGCCTTTATTACGACCTACTGCAAAGAAAATACAAGGGTTCAAACGGGAATATCCTTTTCCAATAATTAATGATGAAAATGTGGGTGAGAACCAGCGGGATTCTTCGTGGCGATGCATGGAAGGTGACTTGCAAGAAAATTGTGTACTTGTTCATGATGAAGAAAGTATGAAATTATTGTACAGAAAGGTTTGTAACTATCTTTTACTTTGCAGATTTTTTAAACAGTTGTTCCTACATATGCACTCAAGGGGCCTGTCTATTTTGGTCAACCTTTTTTTAGCTATATTTGATAAATGTTTTCAAATAATGCATTTTAACTTTTCTTGGGCTCATGAACCCGAGTCAGGTTAAAATGTGCTATATGGTGGCACTTGGCGTTTTTTGAACTTCTCCGCAAAACGTAAACAATGGCGAACTCCGACGCTACAGCAAACCCAAAACGGCGAAAAACACGATGTTTCCAAGTGAACTGGCAAACCCAAAACAATAGCGAAAAGTGAAAAATTGAGAATCGAACCTGCTCCATGAATTGTGGATGGTATAGGAAGGTTGAAGTCCAATGCCAAAGCCGTTAGGCTATGGTTGCGATGCAAGTTGTAGCAAAATTAAGTGTTTTCACTATTCATATCGATTACATTTATATTAAAAACGTACATCCCGGGAAGAAATTCAAATGAATTACGTAAATATATTCAAAATCGGCGAAAATTCAAATGTAATAAAATTGCAAACGATATTTGAAGGAAAAAAAAAATTAAATGGTTAAACAAATTAAATGTAAAGGATAATTGAAAAATAGTTTTAGCATTTAAAATTTAATTACAAATAGTTTATAAGGGGTTAAATTTCATTAAATTTTTACATCAATGACAAATATTTAATCCCTTCCAGAATATTTATATTTTTAATTGCTTACTAAAAACTAAGATGTGCGCGCGCTTCGCGCTCTAAAAGGAAAAATTTCAACCTATTTCATAGGCCTTACGGCCAATTAAACCTAAAAAAAATACCCCTACCTAATTCGGGCAGTCGTTTGTGGCATTTCACCCCCAAAATCATTTTTTTTTAATTACTCGGTACTGTAAAAATGTCTAAAAACTAAGGTGTGCTCGCGCTTCGCGCTCTAAAAGGAAAAATTTCAACCTATTTCGTTGGCCTTACGGCCAATTAAACCTAAAAAAAAATACCCCTACCTAATTCGGGCAGTCGTTTGTGGCATTTCACCCCCAAAATCAATTTTTTATTAATTACTCGGTACTGTAAAAATGTCTAAAAAGTCAAGTGTGTGCGCGCTTCGCGCTCTAAAAGGAAAAATTTCAACCTATTTCGTTGGCCTTATGGCCAATTAAACCTAAAAAAAATACCCCTACCTAATTCGGGCAGTCGTTTGTGGCATTTCACCCCCAAAATCAATTTTTTTTTAATTACTCGGTACTGTAAAAATGTCTAAAAACTAAGGTGTGCTCGCGCTTCGCGCTCTAAAAGGAAAAATTTCAACCTATTTCGTTGGCCTTACGGCCAATTAAACCTAAAAAAAATACCCCTACCTAATTCGGGCAGTCGTTTGTGGCATTTCACCCCCAAAATCAATTTTTGTTTAATTACTCGGTACTGTAAAAATGTCTAAAAACTAAGGTGTGCTCGCGCTTCGCGCTCTAAAAGGAAAAATTTCAACCTATTTCGTTGGCCTTACGGCCAATTAAACCTAAAAAAAATACCCCTACCTAATTCGGGCAGTCGTTTGTGGCATTTCATCCTCAAAATCAATTTTTTTTTAATTACTCGGTACTGTAAAAATGTCTAAAAAGTGAGGTGTGCGCGCGCTTCGCTCTCTAAAAGGAAAAGAGTTCAACATTCCAAAAATGACATTTTTAATCACTTTGCTGTGATAAAACAAACAAAATCCATTTTAACGCCTTATATTTTATAAACTACACTTTGCTGGCCTAACGGCCACCAAAGTATAGTCATAGCATACCAGTTTTATTCCTAAGGTAAAAATCGCTATAAATCAAGAGTTATATTTAATGCAATATAAATACCTCAATCCTCTTTCTCTTCTCCCGGAGGGTAAACCTTGATAACGTCATCCAAAAACGCGTTAAATAAATTTTTTACCCTCCTTGCCTGTTGCTTTTTTCACCAGATGTACTCGGCCAGGTAATATTGTAAGCCCGCCTCTATTTTACTTGCGCTTAAATCTCAAATATTTCAAAAATTCTTAAATATTTCGCGCTCAATAATTTTAAACATTTTAAAATAATCGCCATCCTTAATAGTCTATACCTAAAAACATTGTTTCTGCATTCCCACAACTAATAATACCCACAAATACAACTCGAATTCATGACGTAACAGGAATAAAGACAATATATTTCCAACAGGTCAGCTTCCAACAAAAAAAAAAACACTGAAATGAAGAGAGAAACATAAATCACACAGTTTACCATATTTGTAACTAAATCAATCTGCACCAGACAAAATTAAGCGTTTTTTGGCGAAAAGAGGATGTATTTGGCGTTAATCCAAAGCAGCAGTAATTCTAACCAATCACGACTCCGGAATACCGCTGACGACAACGAAACAACAAATTTTGCCAGTTTCCTAGGATTGGCGAATTATCTTTGCCACCATGTAGCACATTTGAACCGATGGCAGTTGATTTGAAGTAAACAAGATGGAGGGTAATTCAAAATGGCTGTTAATACTAAACCACGCTGAAACATAAGTATTATGAATATAATCAATAAAATACGACATAATATGCAAATATTTAACAAAAAATACGAATAAAAAAGGTGCATGTATGTGGAGTGAGTCTTATGTTAGATTAAGTGGGTCAGTTCCTACAAGTAGTGCGATAGTAGTCCGACCCGTGGCGAGGACAGAATAAATTCCAGACCCAAGCCATATGTATGTATACATATAAAAAAATGAAGTAAAGATAAAACAATAACTTTACTCCGGAGAATAAACAGATGAAACGGCTCGAATAAACTCTTTCATGAGTTCAGACGACGTCTTATCCTGATGGATACGACGCCACATGTACTCAGCAAGATACGAATCAAATTCACCGTGAACTTTGTGCGTTCCTTTTAGGCCCCGTTTAACGGCACCCCACGTCCCCTCAATCGAGTTCGTGTGTGCGCCGGTGACAGGATCCTTGAAGGTTACACTGTGGTTTACTGTGAAGTGTTGAAAACCCTCGTTCTCAAATACAAAATCTCAAGTGAAATTAATTTAAAAAAATATTTGGTGACTTATCGCCGTTTTATAGCAAAATGCTGCCAATTTTCTCGCCAAACTTGATTTAAAAAAAATTCCGGTTTCAACTTTCTGGTTGATTGAATGTTGGATAATCGGGTTTTTACTGTATATTGCTGTTGTGATTTGCGTATCCATTGAGGGCACTACCACCGTGATTTGTGTTGTTGTTATGGTAATTTTTTTCAAGTATTTCCCCGATGTAAAACCTATGATTTCCAAGATTTGCATTGCTATCACTGAGAATGTTAACTTTGAAGTGATGTTAATTTGCACCCAGTTTTTTACGCTCATGTAATAACAGCTATTGCCAAAATATCCGATGCCGTTTTGTTGGTATTGGCTTAGATTTTCGCTGATGTAATGTTACTATTATATGAGGGAGGAGGGTCTTGTGCCCTTGCTTGCCAATCTGATAACCATTGAACCTGCATACGTTCAGACTCTCCCAAAACCTCCAACAAAAGTACTCCCGCTGATAGCCTCTATCACCATTATTTACATTGATGTGTAGAAGTCATTTTCATCACACATTACATTGATAATACAGCTGCTGTTGCCGAGATTTGCGCTAGTGTTACGGTTATTTTTGCTGCATGTTTCGTCGATATAATAGCCACCAATTTAATTTCATTGATTGTTATGTCGCTATAATGGCTTCTATTGTGGATATTTGCGCCTTTGTGTTGGAAGCTAACACTGATGTTTACGTTGATATGATGGTCATTTTAGCTGGCTACTATGCAGATGTAATATCTGACATTTTCATGCCGACCAAACGGTATAGTGGTTAGCGTGCTGGCTTCTAGACCGCGAGGTTGCGGGTTCGAGTCCCGTGTTGGCATGGGTGTTTGTAAATGTATGTTGGTTTGTTAAATGACGAAATGTTTCGGCGCATTATAGCCCTCGTGTTGCTGACGGCGCCAGATAATCTGAATACAACCAACTGACATTTTCATTGATATTACTGAAAGAATACTCTCATTTCCGAGATTTGCTGGTACGATGGGCGCTGTTGCAGATATTTATGTTGGAGTGATAATTGTTTTCATCAAGGTTTACGCTGATGTAATAGCAGCTATTACCGAGATTAGCGACGACATTTTAGAAAGAGTGCTCAACCATTATCAAAATCTTTTTTTCTCTGGCTAACTATATGGTTTCATCTTTTATTTCAATACCTTAACCATATTTGTGTTCATCCCTTATCATTGACAGGGTGGCTACAGAACCTGGAATTCAGGAAAATGTCAGGGAATTTCACTCTTCTGGAAATGCCAGGGAATTATGTAAAATTACTCTTTTATTAGAGAATTTTGAAATTTTTGAGTTTCCCTTCTCGCATGCCCTGTGCGGATATCCATCTCGGCTCACTTCACGTGAAGTGGATGCTGTGATGTCCTCGCGTTGAATACAGTTTTTATTTCTTGTAGTCTGTCTAAA
Organism: Linyphia triangularis; assembly: GCA_963978545.1. Taxonomy (NCBI): domain Eukaryota; kingdom Metazoa; phylum Arthropoda; class Arachnida; order Araneae; family Linyphiidae; genus Linyphia; species Linyphia triangularis. The sequence goes on from OZ021733.1 coordinate 36,097,559, forward strand.
AAGCTCTCAATATCTAGCTACTTGGCCGATTTAGGAGAATGACGATTCCGAACTTTTTCTTCTCTTGGCAACTAAGCCAAACCATCGATATCCCGCCCACAACTGCCTGTTGATGTTCCGCCTTTTCTTTCTTTTTTTATTATCTGGGATCATTATTATGCCTAGAACAATTATTTACATATTATTTCTGTTAGTTTTCTGATGTTCCTATAGCTTAGCAGCGCAGCCTCCGTCCGGCTCCTTATTGTTAAGAAAATATCCAAACTTCAATCTGACTGCATCCTTTTCAGCAGCTTTAGCCACAACATGGCCTACAACAGATTTTTCTGCGGCCACCAACAGCATAGAAAAATAAAATTTCACTGTATAGACTTTTTTCTTTTTTTTTTAAAGAATTGTAATTTGCTTGAAATAGCATGTGTTAACTATGTAGAACAGAGTTCTACACTACGTGCGCAAAGAAGCTTTCAGCAAGATGGTTTTCATCAAGAATAAATACAGGAATAACTTAACTGAATCTCATTTGGACAATTTATTAACACTGACTACTACAAATACTGTGACACATCGACTCTCTCATAAAATAAGCTGAACGATTTCTACTGCCATCGTCTCAAAATTAATATCTACTAAAACAGAGTAACCTGTAAGTACAGTTTAAATACTTTGAAGTTAGATCAAGTCCTATTGTCATGTTGGAACAAAAATTTTACTTCTTTTTTGGATATTAATTTAATAATGAAAATTATTGTTTTTTAATTATTTGGAAAAAAGAATCAAATATCAATTGTTATTTCATTAAGATAAGAAAAAAAGTCAATTTTTTCAGTTTTCAGGAATGCTATATATTGTTAAATCGATAATTAAAGATACATATATAGGTATATCCGGCCCTCAAAAAGCTCCAAAATAAGTTATACGGCCCGTCTCTAAAAGTTAGTGGCGAACGCTGCTTTACTGAAATGATTATTTTTCTTTTTGCCTTGCGTTTTTTGTTAACAGACTATACTAGAACCCTACATTCCATAATATTTCAAATTGATTCCATCAGATTTTTTCGTTTTTACTAACCCTTACAGTGCCGTATTACAGATGTGCAATAAATCTATAGGCATCCATAACCGAGAAAGTTTTGATTCTGTATTTGATTTTTTTTACTTTCATTTTGACATTTTATTCAACACAATTAACTGGAAGTGATATGTGTTTTTGATTTATATATTTAATATAAATCAAATAAAGAATTGAAACATCCTTCTCCAAAAATATATCTGAATTCGTTACTGCATTAAAGTAAAGGGGCAATTTAATTATTTTTAAATATCATTGTATTTTTTTTTCTGCCAAAACAGTATGAACCCTGTGCTAGTCGTGTTTTATGAAAACGATTTTTTGCCTAATTTAATATGTACTTTTGCGGTTTAAGATAATATTTTTATTGTACAAAATTTTATTTCTATACTTCTATAAGTAATTAGTTTTATAAGAAGCTCTTAATTTCAGGCCTTTTCTTTCATACATTATATGATGTTTATCTTAGTCGACTACTAAAGACAATTTTTCATGAAAGATATGTATCTAGTGAAGTTTGTGACAGAATAGCAAAATGCTGATTATTTAAGTTTTATGCTCATGCATGCCCAAGTTCAGTAAATATTTAGGACAGTTTTAAATTTATCCTATGAACAAAGAAACAGCATGTGACATATATTAAAGAAAATAACATGTTTTATTTGTGTTATTTTTGAAATTAAAAAGAAAAGTATTGTACTGGTTTTGCTTTACCTTGAAGTTAAATTATTATTATTTTTTTTTTAAATTCTCCATTATTTTGTTTTTTGAATTATAGCACACATCAGGGAATTTTTGAAGAAATCTTCTGGAAATCATGGAAATGTCAAGGAATTTTGTTTCTCAAATTCTGTAGCTATCCTGATTGAACCTGGTTATACTTTTTAATACTTATTTTAACCAAATATTAGAAAGTGCACAACCATTATTGAAATCTCTTTTTTCTCTTTGACTATATGGTTTCAACTTTTATTTTAATACCTTAACCATATTTGTGTTCATTCCTTATTATTCAACCTGGTAATACTTTTTACTACTTATTTTAGCTTTTTACTACCATTAAATTAATCAATAGTGCATTAACTCTCATTGCTTTTGAATTTATTTCTATTTTTATTATGTTTATTGCCTCAAAACAGCTAGAAACATTCTAAAAAAAATTTAACTAGTATTTTTGTGCTATTATAAATCTTTTCAACTTTTCTTAAAGGGAGGAAAAGTTCAAAAAATTTATAATGGCACTTATGTCATCAATAGTGATGAGAAGATATTTTATAATTCTATATTTCCTTTCAATATATAATTTTATCTTTATGCCACAAACAGCAGTTTCATTGATATGAATAAAATAATCTTCATCCGAGTAACGTACGAGTACAATGAACATGAGGCACTCAAACAACGAAAAATACCTTCATTTTTCAGCCAAAATACAGTTTTGAGAATTTTAAAATCGCTTCCAAAAGCTATGACAGAACATAATAAAACAGCTAATTATAATTTTCACGGCTGAGCGTTTTCAAAATTAACTGATAAGATTTAATGCATTTAACCGTCCTTGTTATTTCAGGAAAGTTGGTTAAGAAAATGAACATTTACGAACACAGTCACTAATGATCGACGTGACATCAGCAGCCAATTAATGATTTAAGTCAGCCTCTGGTGTGTGTGTGTGGTTTGTTTAAACATGAATGTTAGTACATGGTTTCAGTAGGGTGATCCCTATAAAGCATTCTATTGGGAAAAATATATAAACTTTTCAAATATGGGTGTGGGAGGGCATTTTTTCCTGAAAAGGGTAGGAAAGGCATTATTTTTAAAGAAAAATATACGGAGAGCTTATTTTTATAGTAAAAGGGCAGGCAGGGAGTGCCGCCCTTTGAAAAATGCCTGGGATAAACACTTGAACAGTGAACACTGTAAATATGTATTTGAAATCTTCCTCTGTAAATAGTCTGTCTAAATTTTGTTTTTCAATTTACTTGAACACAGCATATTATTAAATCAACATAGATTTATAAATAAAAAAAAATGTACTATAACATTTATATAAATTTGAAATTAGCTAATATTTTTTGTTTGTTGCATTCATAATTCATTTTACCTTTTCTTAATAAGGGATTTTTTGGGAAAGGAACATTATCAAAAAATGCTCCCCAAATTTGCTCTGATACACACAAGAATACAGATGAAGAAGATCAGAATGAAAGCAAAAGGTAGGTAAATTATTCAGTTTCCCTATATTTTTTAGTTTATAATTTGTTGTAATCTAAACTAATGTTTTCAAACAACATTTTTGCAACTTATCTTGTAATGGAGGTTTTTTTTTTTTTTTTAGAAACTTGATGTTCCAGAACATAAGTGAGCAAAAGGCCTACAATTTGTATTTTGCGTTGTTAAATTAAATGATTTTTTTAACAACATACTTGTCATGACATATCAGTGAGCTTGTATTAGCTGACAATGTGTTTGGATTTCAGCCAATTTGTATGATTTTATGAATGGCTTCTTATCTGAATTTCTCATTATTTCTGGGAGATAGACTTTAAAGTTATCAAAAACTAAAAGTACCTAAAGAACAACTTTTTACGTGTTGGCTAAATTATAGGGCCGGGTGGGGGGAAATAGTGGTATGGAGTAAAATAGGAGTATACTTAAAAATATCTTTTTTCTCTACATAAGTGTAAATGAATGGTTTATAATTTTTTTCTGTTAAAATATGTTTTAAGATTAATTAAATTGAATAAAATAATACTGAATTTTTTCATTGAGGAAAGGATATATGTGTATCTCCATGATCAATGATTCTTTATAGCTTCAAATTATATTTCTTCATAAGTTGAATATTAACTAGAAACAATTTCTAATTAGTACTTTATATTTCTGTAGTTTTTCTGGTTTGAAAATCAATTATTAAAATTGTTAGTTGCTGTTCATATTTTTAGACTGGAGTGTTCAGGATCATCTAAAGATTTATCTGATGAAGACATAATTTGTGTTGAAAATTATGACAATGACAGTCTTAGCTCGACAAACGATCTCTCTGTGTCAAAAGATCTTGATGTTGAAGTGTTTTCAGATTCATCTTCAAATGATACTAATTCTAATTCCAAACGTAGAAAATGTACCCAGCCTACAGATCCTGCGGAAAAAGAAAGTCTACAACTAACTTTTCAAGAGGTAATATTTAATATAAAAAATAAGTAAGAATGGTTTAACTCAATTGGAAGTGATTATGAGAAAACACAATAAATATAAAAGTTTGAAAAACATAGCAGCACTTTAAAACATTTAGTTGTTTCTAAAAAATCTCTGCACCTTCTCCCACTTAATGACCCCTTGACGTAAACTATTCTCCCTTCCTGGTCTTCATTTAATATGTAATTTGGCCTCCTTTGCTAAAATTGTTGTTTGCCCCTTTTTGCCATAGAACATATTGCTTCTATTGTTAGTGATTATAATTTGAACATGTATGGATTTCTGTATGTACTACTAACATGATGAAACATTTTAGTCAATGTGAATGTTGTATTGTTTTTATTTCTCAGCTACAATTGATTTTTTAGTTTATGAATTATACTTTTGTTAAATTAATCTTTTAACTTTTATAAGTTTTTTTAATAAAGCAAAAAAAAAACCTGTTTTACTTTCCATTCCTAAAAATGAAAGCTAAATGCATTTTAAAGCTCTTTTTAACAACTTATCGACAATTGTGCTGTTGAATTAAATTGTAAAATTAAGTGTATTTTAATATTGAAAAATGACAAATGTGCTAGTAACAAACTACCAATAATTTAGCATATTTTCAAAATAAGATTGCTGGTACTAGTTCCTTATAAAACTTTTTCTTCCTTGGATCACTTTTTGTGTTATTCATAAGTTTTCTTTTTGATGCATCACTTAAAGTTAATAGGGGACTTTTGCATATTTCCTGAATTGGATTTATTTTCTTTTTTGTATTAGTATATGAAAGATATGGCTATTAATTTCCAGGACTGATCTAATAACTCCTGAAAACATTATATCCAACAACTTTTAAAGTCCTCAGTCAGAATGCTTTGCAATTCTGACGTTACGTTTTTCTTGATGTCTTTGACATTTTCAAACCTTGTTCACTTTAGAAAAAATTTCAGTTTCGGAAACAAGAAAAGGTTTGCGCATGCTAATTCCGGAGATTAATGAGGATGATTCATTTCCACAACATTATGCTCAAAGATGCCAACTTTTCTACAAATTTTTTGTATTTTAGTTTATTCTCTATATGGATATATATTTAATAGTTTTTATTTCTTTTTATAATTTACCTAATACTCTTACATTGCGATGAATGAGTGCAAGATACAATAGCAATTATTACACCAGCATAACATTCAGCGAAAGTAACGTAAATCTCGGTAGTAACAAATGTATTGGGGAATTTCAAGGATGTTTCAAGTTTATTATTCCTGTTGGTTTCAAAGAACATCTGTCAAATCTTAAAAATCCAGAAAAAAAACCTATGGAAAATGTGTAAAAACTATAGAAAATCAATAAAAATTGCAAAAAATCTGTAGAATAGTTGGCATCTCTGCATGCTAGGCCAAAAACTGCTTCACAAGCGACACAATGTAGAGCAGGCCATTGTCGTGCAAAAGAAGTCAAATCAACTCCTGTTCTGTCAGAAACGAGGTCATAATCTATGAATTTTTTGCTGAAGTCGAGAAAGAACTGCATAAAACTGCTCTATGACAGTCTTGCAAGGTAAAACAAATTTATGATAAATGAGCAAGGTTGAAGGTATCAAGAAAACTGTGATATCAGAATTGAAGACCATTCCCAAAGAGGACTTTAAAAGAAATTTCTGAAACTTTTATAGTCGAGCATAGAAGTGCATTGTAGCAGATGGAGATAGCCTCGAAAAATATTAAATGGGTATGTAATTAGCATTCTATTTTCCGAAGTTCTTATACCAGTTCTGAAAATTAATAGCAGCGCCTTGTACTAAGGCTGAGACATTGATGGAATTCAAAATTAGATTTTTATGTCCTTTATTTGGGGTGTGATAGCCTTGCAAAGTATCCATTTGATGTTTTTCTATTAGAAGCTGGAAAGTTTTATTATTTTCTTGTAAAATCCTTGTAACTGTTAAAAGTCCCTATCTCTAAGTTAAGTAAGAAGTGTAAGTTATAGTGCTGTAATGAATATTTATTTGATTTGATACAAGATTGAATTTGTCTTTAATCTTTTTTGATTAATTTTGTAATTTTTAAACAATTTAATTGTACTTTGTTATTTAATAACATATGTTCCATTACCAAAATATGCCATTTATATAAAGGTAGTTTATATTTCTTTTTAAATTTTTGTATTTACCTCATATGCAATATTTTCTTCTAGGCATACTTCTTATCCTATGGCTTAGGATGTCTCATTGTGAAAGATAAAGAACAAGCAAGTGCATTTGTATTTTCTGTTGTAATATATACTTTACCATATTGCTTGTTTCAACATTTTATAATACAATCAAAACTAAATATGTCATTTCTAATTAAGAATATATTAGTAATGAGTGATATTAAATTCTCATTGTTATATGTTGGGTGGTTGTAAACTTTTGCGACAAAAAATGGAAGTGTTTTCAAGACGAATAGTATTAAAGCTAGGTCTGCATTAAACTCATATTGTCAGAAAGGAGGAAAGCTATAAGTTTACATTGATTTTTCAGCAGGATACTAAATTAGACAAAAAATAATATCTGATTTACCCAATTCCATTTACATTATTTGCTTAAAATTGATGATTAAGAGTGATTCTCAAATATAAGAGCTATACTCAGTGCAAATGAATTGTTGACACCTCTTGTAGACTCTTTATTTAGCACGTTGAGCGCCACATGAATTCTTAAGAAATTGCCCTTCAGGCCACGCATGCTGCTTTTAGAAGATTTGGTATTACGTTATAGCAATGCAAATACTCAATACGAATGCCAAAATACTCACAATTTAACTGGGTTTTATTGCTCCTACTTAGTATGAGAAAGCTAATATAAAAATTAATTGCTTGTTAGACATCTTGTTGAATACATGCTAACACAATGTATTAATATGTTTTTTGTTAGGAAACATTTTTATTGTTTAAAAATATTTATACATTTTATAGCATTTTTTTTTTCTAAAACTTTTAGTTGGTAGTTATTGATCTTGTACAGTTGAATCGTTAAATGTAGAAAGGGATTATGTTGATAAGTTTCCAATTGGACATAACCCCTTTTTACATTTAGTGATTCAGTAAAAATGTCTTCATCTATACATTGCATTTTATTAGGTTTACCTTTTGCCTTTAACTAAAAACACATTTGTAAGTGCACTTGAATTTAAAAACTCATTAAAAGAAACATGAAACAACCTTTATCTTCTGAATAAGTATCTAGAATTTGTATTTATGCAAATTAACTTTATATAATACATTTAAATCTCTCCAAAAAGTTGTTATACTTTATCTCTTTTACAAAGTAATGTATATCTAAAGTATTTTCTTTCTTTAGCCATTGAATCTAACAATGCTATGGAATAAATTTTGTGAATTAACTGTTGATGAAAATTTCCCAGTTATGTATGCTGCTTATCATCACTTTAGAAGCAAGGGCTGGATTGTAAAGTGTGGACTCAAATATGGCGTAGATTATGGTATAGGATTATTTCATTAGATTAAATGTCTTATAGAAATTTATATGTATGTGTGTATTACATATTCAATTAGAGGTAATGTCAGTTTGCCCCTGTCCCCTAGACCTAACACTTTATTTTTCTCACCCAAAATTTTTGTTGGAGTATTGCCTTGAATTACATGAAATTTTATGGCAGCAGGGTTCAAAATCTTACTCTTTTTTGTGGATTTCTGCTTTTTTTTCTGAGAAGTTCTGCTTTTTCTACAATTTTATTATTTTTAGTGTACTTTATAGAGCTTTATCTGACTAAACTTGCCTGAAAGCTTCTGGCTGCACCACTGTTCAGTTCACACATTAGTACACGAATATATTTTTATTCAGCTATTTTTGTAGTTCTAAATAACTCAACATTTATATTTTCCTCTTTTCTAATTTTGACGGTTTTCACCCCTGATAACAGACCAGGGTGGCGATAGAACCGATATATCAGGAAAATGTCAGGGAATTTTGAAGTTTTTTAATTTGCCCGTTTCGCATTCCCTGTAATGCTTGCATCACGTGAAGTGGGTGCCGTGACATAAGCGTGTTGGTTTTTCATGTTATTCTAATGGTAGGTTGGTTTTCCTTCTAATGACAGGTTTGTTTATGTACTTTTTTGGCCCCTCCTAAAAGCCCATCAATACCTGGCTAGTTGGCCGATTTGGATATTCAATGATTCTGATCTTTTTCTATTCTCAGCAGCTGGGCCAAACCGATTTATTTGTACTTTCCCTTTGGCCAACCAGTGATTGCACAACAGTATGCAAGAATATTGTTTGTCGTCAGCAGAGAAAAGAGATGCTTTCAACCTTCCATGCCACTGCAAATTTATCACATCAGTACTTTCCCTATTATAAAGCTTAAAAAATCTTTGTTTTGGTTTTCAACAGGAGATTACAGTGCAATTTTTAGTGTTTCAACATGAAGATACTTTCTTAAATTATTAATGAAATATATTTTGTAGTGAATATGTACCTTTTTTCTTTTGCATATCGAAGCACCCCTCCCACCAACGTCCACCACAACCCGTTGATGTTCTTCTTCTTTTTTTTTACTATCTGGGGTCATTGTCATGCCTGGAAACAATTATTTCGGTTAGATTTTTGACTATTCTATAACAAAGAACTGCAGCCACCGGCAGCGTTATTGTTTTAAAAAAAAACTCTCGAACTTCAATCTGACTGCATCTTTTACAGACATGATTATTTTTCTTCTTGCCTTGTGTTTTTTGTCTACAGAATATATTAGAATCCTAAATTATATTTTTAATTAATTACATCAGAATTTTTTTGTTTTTATCAACACTTTACAGCGCTGTTTTACAGATGTGGAACAAATCTATAGGCATTCATCAACAAAAAAAATTCGATTCTGTACAGGATTTTTTTGGTACTTTGGTTTTGACAATTTATTAAGCACATTTAACTGAAAGTGATGAGTGTTTTTTATTTATATATTTGATATAAATCAAAGAAGTAAAACTATCCTCCTTTGCCAAAAAAAAATTTTAAAAAATCTGCACTACTGCTTACATTCAGGTAATAGTCCGGGGAATAGAGACTGAAAAAGGGGTCTTACCTTGCAAAAGGTTATGTAGTTCTGATTTTTTAATATGTTATAAAGGTTGGTCTCATGGTTATAAACCAAGTTTTCGACCTCCTAACCCTTGTGCGTTCTCCGTGGTGCACCAAAAACTGAGCCGTTTTTCAGTTTATAAGTCATAGCTCTTTGCCAATGCATCTTAGAAAAACACATTATATTCAAAAGTTGTAGAATATTAAATTATCTACAACTTTTGTATACTAAGTTTTTTTGTAGACCTATTATGTAAATAGTTATGTTGCATCAAAGTGAAAACTTTTTCATAAAAATGCTACTTTTTTAAGATTTGTGTCAAGTTTTTTTATTATATCTTCATAATGGTACGTTTTAGAGAAAAAGTTTGTGAGCAAAAGTTGTAGAGCAATAAATTTCCTACAAGTTTTCTATATAAACTTATTTGCCTCATTTAATATGTACTTTAGTAATTTAAGAAAATATTTTTACTGTATAAAATTTTGTTTCTATGTGCATCCATGAGATTAATCAATTTTACAAGAAGCTGTTTAATTTTAGGTCTTTTCTTTTGTACAATATATGTTTATCTTGAAAACATCAAAATCTGACAATCATTTTTCATGACAGATATGCACCTAGTGAAATTTGTGACTGAATAGCAAAATGTTGATTATTTAAGTTTCATGCTCATTCAGTTGTGGAATATGCTTGCCCAAGTTGAGTAAATATTTAGGACAATGCTTTAAATTTATACTATGAACAGAATACAGCCTGTGACATATATGAAAGAAAATAACATGTTTTATTAGTGTTATTTTTTTAATTAATTCTTTTTTGTATAGGTTTGCTTATCCTTGAAGTTAGCAAGTATGATTGTATAATAGTTGTGGTGAACATATGGAGAGGTGGCAGTTTTAAAATAAAAACGATGAATAAACTTTTTGAATTTTAAAAAAAAAAAAAAAAAAAAAAAAAACGTTAACGCTACTGAAAATCAAAATAACTTTTTTAATAAAACAAACATTCTGCCATCTAAAAAAAAATAATGTGTAAATATAAATTTACACAGTAAATTTTTTCAAATTTCACGCTTGACAATATTTCATGAAATGATGACTTCAGAGTTAAATTTGAATCGTTTCACCACTTAGCTTGTGAATGGTTTTATATGAATTTTGTCTTTTTTAATTATTTTTCATTCCCTTTAATGTTTTAAAGATGTTTGTTTGAATTTTTAGCATAAATAGAATTACATTTACTTATTAAATTTGTATATTTTTAAAATGACCATTATTTTCTTATTTTTTTAATGATAATGTTGGCAGAGATGCACATCAGGGAAATGTCAGGGAATTTTGTTTCTCAGAGTATAATGATTGAAAAAACACTAGTTATTTTGCCTTCAAATTTTTTTAATGAACTTTTAGTACTGATGTTATGCCTGTTATAAAATGTCATGCTTCAAAGCAATACTCTGACAGAAATTGCTGATGAAAAAATAAAGCATTAGTACTATAGGGCAGGGACAGACTGGTGTAGATATCTGATTAAAGTATTTAGTCACTTCTAATTGTATTTTTTAAGCAGTTCTTAATTTCTTTTAATCCCATAGAACAATCTATTGAATTTAATTGAAAATGTTCACTTATTTCATGTTATTTTACCCTGCAATATTTTTTTTATACTTAAAAGATTTTTTATTTATATATATTATATATATATATATATGATTTTGTGCCTTACTTGCTGACTTGTGTTTTTCTATTAGTTTTATCACTTAGAAATCCTGGTAATTTTTATCAAAGTTATATTTCTTGTTTGCTGTTACTTATTCAAAAGTTCAGTATGCCTTAAAAAAAAGTTAATGTAATCTTTCCTTTGCAGAAGATTTTAATATTGACAAATCCTAATTTTCCTACTGTCATTTTAGTTTTGTATAAAGATGGGCCACCCTTTTACCATGCGTCTTATTCCGTTGTTGTAAAGCATGTGAAAGAGCAAGGTTTGAGAGATATCGGAGGAAATCGACAGTTCACTTGGAGTTCTCTAGCAGCTTTGAATAGGATAAACAGACAAGCAGGCAAGGTGAGAATGTCTCTTAGGGTGTTAATTGTTATCTTATTCTGAGAGTGGTTCTGTAAATGTTTGCAGTCATGAACCTACACTTTGGACAGGTTTTCACTTTAGGCTGGCTTAAAGAAACAACTAATTACACCTTAAAGGAACTAATAACATGTAATATATTTTAGTACTCAAGTATTGAAATCTTTCTAAGTAAAGTACCCCCGCTTCTAACTGCTGTATCTTAAATTGTGGGTTAAAAAAGCGGTTTTTTTTTTGTTTTTTTTTCTCTCTGTTCAGTACCGTTCCATTTGTAGACTAATCTAAACCTGTAAAATATGAAGTGAGAGAAAAAATTCAGTTTTTCAAAGCCTCCCAAAATTGTAATTTTTCTTAAAAAGAGCATAACATTGTAGATTTTTAAAAAATGTAATGCAAAATAATAATATATATGTCCTTCATAACAATTGAAATTAAATATTCTAAACAAACATAGAACTTTTTTATAAAAAATGCATGAAATTTGAGATTTTAGAAAAATAATGGAAATAAATGTCATAATGCTCAATAATTACTTTGAAGTACTCCAAACCAGACAGTTCTCTTTTAACTATAGGAACTAATATTTGAGGGTTCTTCAAATCCCTTGAAATCAAATTTCATCATTAAAAAATAATTTTTTTTTTAAATAGGCTTTTTAAATAAAGAGTAGTAATTAACAATCGCCAGTTTTATTTTTGGTAAAATATCTTATTGTTTAATGAGTTAAAAAAAATCGTGGTCTTATAAATTAAATTAAATTATTAATTTTTTATCACAAAAGAATTCTTTTTTGCTTTATGTGTCTACCCTCAACTTGCTAAGAGATATTTCATACTTTATTTTCATTCCTACACAGATAACTGGAACAGTTTTTTTCTCTAATGTACCACATATTCTTATAATATAAACAACTTTACCATTTAAACTTTATAAACTCTTATATTAAGTATGTTCATCCCAAATCACTAAGAAGCATTTTTATTGTTCAATTATAAGCGAGTAGTATTTTTTCTCTTTGTAATGGCATAAATTAGAATCAGTGGTGATTGCTCTATTTTGGGTAGTTATAAAATTAGAAATGAAAGTACTCTGCCTATGTATGATGTAATGAGACATTACAATTTTCTAAGAAATAATTATAAATATTTAAATAAATAGTTCTAGATTGCTAATAATAGTTCTAGAATAGATAGTTCTAGAATAGTTCTAGATCCCTGAAACTAAATAGTAGTATATCTTTTATATTGTGACAAGGAACATCATCTTCAATATCTTCCTCATTTGGAGATAATCTTAAATGGTTTCTCACTTAGCTTACTTTGTAGTTGAAATTGTTGACTAAAATGAAATGAGTTATCATTTTTTTGCATTCGTTATTTTTCATTTAGTAAGTCTGTATCATATTCTTCTTTAATAGAGCTTGCAGCTTTTGATTATTTATAATATTTTTGTAATCTTATTTGTTAAATACTTTCATATAAACAATTTTTTTTTCTTAAAAAAAATTTGCTGTTCATTTTCTGTAACGTTTCCCAAAAAATAACAGTAATTTTACTTTAGTTTACCTTAAAACCATGTCCCAAGTTAAGTTCTGCTAAATAATTCAGAATATAACATAAGTTAAAGAGATAGCTTGTAAAACCAAAGTTATTGTGGTTAAGAAAAGATTCAACCTTTTATTAAACAAAAATATAATTATATTTTTCTTTAACAAAGGGTTTTGTTAAATATTTTAGATCAAGTCAACAGCAGTTAAAGTCATATTAAATAGTGTAATAGATCATTTGTTATCATATAGCTATGTTGGTAGCTAAACATCCCAAATAAAGAGCAAAACTACTCTTTCCATCTAAGAATATCCAGTTAGGTATGTGACCAATAAACGAAAACTTCTTAAATTGCCCCATGTTACTGATTTGTTCTAAGTATGGCTCTTAAAAGTAATAGAAGTTTTTATTCAATTAACATTGACTTAGAGGGTTCATTAGTTTTGAAATTAAGAAACTTATGTTTTTTTCTGTATTTATAAAGATTGTATTCTGCAATGTCTCAAAGGATGTATTTTAACATACCAGAGATGAGATCCCTGAATGTCTAGTGTGCTATTATCATCCACCTTTATTGTGCTAGGATATTGTTATAATTAGTAATTGTCTAATTTAAAAATTAACACTATAATAAACTGATTTGTAAAAATCATTTACGATGCTCTAAATGGATATTTTGAATTGTGCCAAAATTCTTTACCAATACTCAAATCTAATTTTTTACTAACTTCAAAACAATGATGCAGTGCCCTGTATGCTCTTTTTTTTTCTCTATTGCTAAAAGTGTTTATACTACTTAAAATTTTGTAGAATTCACTTATTGATTTTTATGAATTATGTCTTTTCAGAGTAAAATTATTTTTGATAACTGTTGATTTTACCACTCAAATCACAAGAGTATTATTTTCTTAAAGTATATTTATTATTTTTGATGTATTAAGTTTATTTCTACCTTTTTTAGGAACTTATATTTTTGTATGTCATAAAGCCACACCAAGTGACTGAAAGTAAAATTTCAACACCATTTTGTATTTCTCAATACAAATTAGAGGTTGGTTATTTTATACTTAGTAATAAATTTTATTTAATTATATGCTATCATATGTTGCCATCTGTTTGGTATTTATTAGTTAAAATAATCTCTAATTTTTATAATTTATCAATGTGAATACTACTTTCTGTTGGTATGCAGCCTGGAAATGCTAATGAAATTCCCTTTGTTCACCTCTGGAACCTCCAGTTATGTGAATCAATGTTCTTTTCTACCTAATTAATATAATTTTATAGTAAAAAAGTTAAACTTAATTAATATAGTAAAAATGTTGCTTTCCTACAATTTTCTACCAATATTTTTTAGAAATAGATATCATAACCAGATTGGAATAGAATGTATCTAGGATTTTATTTCAGCGTGTGTTTTATGATTTTAGTAGGGATTGTGGGAATTCATCTTAAACAATAAGGCATCTATTTTCTGATTGTCTGACCTTCACAAGTTTAAGGTTCAGAACGAACTTGTGGTGTTAACGCATTTTAAGTATGCAGACTTTGGAAATGGAAGTGTCTCCTTAGAAGACTGGTTGGTATTTCAGGGTGTCCAGCAGCCTTGAAAGTCGGGAAATGTACTTGAATTTTTTGCACCTCGGGAAAGTCAGGAATTATGCTTGAAATTTTGGAATTTCCAGTCTGCGTCGGGAAATTATCTCTTCTTTTTTTTATCGGAAAAATCTTTATAGATATTTAAAAAAAAATTAAATGTTTTCCAAGAGATTTCGATTCTTTCGCCGATCGACAGATTTCTACTCTCTTTCTGTAATGCCATAGCTGCTATCGGCATTATTTACGTTCATACGTGATGACCATTTTACTGAATGTTACAGTCATGTAATGGCCTCTATTCTTGTGATTATGTTAGGCACTATGGCTGAGAATTAGGTTGTTGCGTGATAATTTTCATCGGATGCTATTACTGTGCCGATATAACAGTCACTGACGCTATTGCAGACATTTGCACCTGACAGACATGGTAAAGTTCAGACATAAAAGCGCATTCCCGTTTTTTACTGAAATTTCTACCATTTCTGAGATAGATACAAATTTGCATTACCATTTTATTGGGTTTGCTTGGAAGTTTGACAGCCAAGAAACCTGCTTACTTCAGAATTCCTCTTACTAGATTTTATTACAATTGGTGCTGCGACCACAATTAATGAAGAATTGACCCAACTTAACCAATACCTATAATTGATATTGACGTAACTGGATGTTCCGGCAAATCGCCCATCATTTGGGGTCGGGTAGAGCTCCGATATCTGAAACAAAGCATGCATCTATTTACGCAAAAGCGAATCAACCTTTTCCTCCCAATAATTCAATCCCGCCATATTGTTTCAGACTGTTTGAAAGTAGTTCCTGCATGTAGATGCGAAATGTGAAAATGTTGAATTTGCAGAAATTCTATTGAATGCTCTGAAAGAATAACAATAGCATCCAAAAAAGGAGTGTAATAGCCGCTATTTTCCGTGATTAGTGTCTGTATGAAGATCGGTTTCACCGTTTTGTTTGAATCGATGGAGAATTTCGATTTAATTTTGTGTAAGAAAGTAGTCATAATTTTACTGTTTATCCCTTTTTTAAATTGTAATTTTAACTGTTATTGTATGTTAAATTGTTTAGTTTAGCTTGAAAAACAATTTTACATTTTAGCTATAATGGATAATAGTGTAAAAGTTAATTTTTTATATAATTGTTTAAAATTAATTAACTTGTGCAACTGTACAGGGATGCCAGTTCCTCCTTTTTGGTTTTTTATGTAACATTTTCTTCCTCTTTGTCCCTGTCTTGAGGATCCACATTTTTCTGATCTGAACCAGTTTTTCCTGCAAAAAGTATACTTTTCCTTATATCTAAACAAAATATTTTCCCTCTTGGCTCCCCTTTCCTCCCAGATTACTTCACTAACTCCTAATATTTGAAATGTAATTATTATATAGTATGAGAAATTTCAATGTATTTTTAAAATTATTAAATCATCCTTCCTGCATACTCTTTTGTTGAATTTTTGAAGGAAACTTCAATTTGAGTATTAAAGAATCTGTGTTCATTAATGATTGTGAAAAGTGTAAGTCGCCTGTTTCCAGCTGCTCTGGCATTTTCGATCACGGGCCGCCACTGCAGCATTGCTGAAGCAGTTAAGTTATGCCACTTTAAATCTAATTTTAAAAATGCCAATGAAGCAGATTCATATGGGATCCATGTGAGAGAGATGGGAGCTGGTGGGCCCATCTGCCCATCACCAACCCATATGAAAACTATTTGTTCAAATTTATACATTAGCATGCTTGGTTTAAATGTAATACTAGTTGTTTCTATTAATGGTTATATATTCTTTGGTTTAAGAATGAAATAAGCTAAAAAGGGTTGAAAATAAGTAATTTATATATTTTCTTGATTGAAATGGAAATTTATACAGTACAACATGGGTCTATATGGGCAATCCATATGGATTCAATTGGGCTAACCACTTCCAATCCATTAGCTATTTAAGTTTGTACGAAAAATCTTAGTTTAAAAATCCCAAGAAGTTTTATTTGCTGTCGATTTAGTTGAAAAATAAAAAAAAAAATGACTTAAAATATAGTTGTTAGTTTTAATTGCTGATTTCATAAAATAATACTCCGATTTCGCATCTCAAAGTCATGAATTGAAGCGAACTATTTTCGACAACCAGCGGACTGACCGCCAGCGAGAAATGATCCTCGATGGAAACGACATAGTTATAAAATAAGCATGTTTATAACTTGAAAGTCAATGGTAAGTTCAATGTTTTTAATATCTCTACTGCTACGGTAAAAGTGTAGAATCACTTATACCATTGATATTGGCAAATTTGTTTTAGCTCTAAGAAGACATATTTCCAACGTGGCAGACACTCAAAAAACGTAAGCAAAGGTAATCGTTTGTTGTCCTGGTTAAGTACTTCTGGGTAAATTCCTGGTTTACTTGGTTTGTTGGCACAATTTTTAAAATTACATCAGAAGTGGTTTCTGGTCGTTGCCTAATCAAAATGGCGGCTGATTCAAATGGCTGTTAAAAGTAAACAACTATTGAAAACATCAATAAACTATGCCATAACAATAAACAATGAATTATAAAAAATAAGTGTACGTTTGTGGTTGTAGTTTCCAATGTAACAATATTTTTTCAGAAAGCATTACTAAATCGCCTACCATTTAGCGCAAAAGCCAATCTAAATGGTACCCTTTTCTACACTTGTACCGGCATCATATCATCTGCTTACAATTAAAACACACTAAGTCATTATTTTCAGTTTTAGAGTTATTTGCTTATCCAGACTAGATAGTCAAATCATCTGCCTACAAAAGTTGCATGTTCACTGAAAATACAAATTTGATCTAAAAAGAACTTAAGGTATTGAAGAAAATTTTTTGCAAAACATGAAATTTGTTCTTTTTGAAAAGTAAGGTTTATTGACTTAGTGTGTTTCACTTGTAAGCAGATTATAATTTGTTTTATTCGCTAATCAAATAATCAGATGTCGAAGGGAAGCCTAATTACAGGGTTGCCACGCACCTGGAATCGTCAGGGAAAATGAAAATGCTTAAAAAAAGTAAAGGAAAACTAAATAAGGGGATATTTTCTGGAAAAGTCGAGGAATTTCTTTCAGATTCAAGTTTTCTTCCAAGAAGTCAGAATGCACATCTGCGTTCTGAAAATTTGATATTTTTTTGTAACAATGTGTAAAAAATACCCGCTGAAAGAAAATTATCTGAAAAACAGGTGAAAATCTTTCGCTTTTACGCAGATTTCCACTTTTTTTTCTCTGAGATTTTTCTTTTTTTCTACATTTTATTATTTTTAATGGACTTTATTGGGCTTTATCATACTAAACTTGCCTAAAACATCTTTCAGAAAAAATTTCTAGCTGCGCCACTGTTCCGTACACACAAATATATTCTTATTCGAGTATTTTGTAGTTCAAAATAACACTGCATATATATTTTTCTCTTTTTTTATATTTTGACTATTTTCACACCAGGAAAATATAAAGGGAGATGCATACACAGATTACTACTTATATCATCTAATCAATTAACCTACTTGTGCAAGTACATCAGTGTTTGACAACACAAATTGATAACTTTTTACTGTTCCGCTAAAAAGTGGATTTCCGCTTTTTTTACCAAAAATTTATTTAATTTATACAAATTCACATTAAAATATCGTAAAATTTTGTATGTATAATCCTTGTTTAAAATCACAATTATAACTGGATTGTATGCAAAAAGTTTTATTTACTTCGGCTTGAAATGAAACGTGGAAATGTTGAAAACAAATTTCTAGAAAACCTGGAAGAGTCGGGGAATTTCATTCTGTATTTTGAGTGGCAACCCTGTAATTAATTGGGTGGGATTTGGAGAGGTTTCTGAAAATTAGTGCTAAGATCAAAATGAAATTTGTTTGTCACAATTCAACAATTAGAGTTGGCAAAAATTTCTGAGCTTTTTTATTTGCCAAATGTCACCCATCCTGATCGTGCTGCAATCTAGGAAGTAACTCCGATTTGGAAAGATTCCGATGTCATTGTTTACATAAAACCAGCACCTAGTTAGGCATTTCACTTGCTACTGCTTCTAAATTTGTTGGCATTAATATGCAAAATCTGCACCAAGGCAGTTGTGTTACTACGCAAGTGCAAAATGACTTTATTTTTATGTAGATATTGTTAGAATCATGATTCTTTTTGATTTTTTGTTATTATAGGCTCGAGTATGAAGGCCATCTGCTCAAGTGCTCATTTCTGTGCCCATGGTCAGAGGTAGCGGACCAATCACATTGACGACTGCATTTCTGCATTGCACCAGTTCTTCGAGGCATCACCAAAAAAAAGAAGGCGACTTTTGAATTCGAGCTTCTGTATGCTCTTCATCTTGTCTCACAATACTTAATACAAACTTTCTATCAGTTACAGACCTAATGTCAAAATAACTCTAAATCTTTGAAAATGAAGAAAACTTTAAATGTTGTACTACCATATAGATGACCCACTTTAGCATTGGACTTAGTTCCGCAAATGGCAGCTGTGTATAGACGTCTCAAGGTGGTTTTCTACATATTGAATTTATTTCATCATGTTCATTTTTATCTGGACAATGCCAAGATGGAGCAATGATTCCAGGGCAAGTGGACCATGTTAGTATTGGCTGGCTATATCATTGGCCATCCATCACAAAAACAACAAGCCAAAAGAGAGCAAAACTCTGAAGAACGTTAAGGTAAGTTTTAAAATGTATTATAACGTTTACATATATAGTAGTACATTATTTCTCAATTATATACACACTGCTAAAAAAGAAACCATAGCTAATTCAGCTTTTTCTTTGTTCTTTTCCTATTCAGCACATTAAATTAATCAGAATATGAATAGTTTCATCTCGGAAGATGACAATTTTGTTGCCTAGTGTAATTTATATAATTTTATTAAAATAATTGCTGGTTGGCTAACGCAAATTTTGCTGACCATCTACTATTCTAATTGAATGTAAAAAATTTCAATTTATGTTAGGTTTGATCGTGCATGTGGATAGTTGAATTAAGAACTAATAGCAGATAAGTTAAATGTCATTAAAGTTGTCTTATTTTTAGAGATGTATGTGTAGCAGCCATTAGGTTGCAATTTAAAATTGTAAGATCTGAATTTGCCAAGTTTTTCTTAAAAACATTATAGTAAGAAAAACATTTTGTTATTGTAATTTTTCTTGTGATTAATTAGGTACTTCATAAGATCATATTCTGTTGTGTTAAGATTTTCTCTAACTTATGCTTTCTTAAAAACATATTTGTACTGTTAATAAGTTTCTGTATAATTTGTAATATTAACAATTTTGGTACAGTCCAGTTGAAACGCTAATTTTAACTTTTTTGACCAAATTCTCAGTGCTTTAAATATTGTTTAAAAATTTAAAAACAAGAAAAAGTTTAGTTATTCGAATTAATGTAGAATCATTGTTAGTATGTAAAGTAAAATACAGTAAAGCATTGATTATCCGAAATAATTGGGGATGGGGACTGGGGTTTTTTGGGTGACCAATCATTTATGAAACAATTTTCTACCTGTGTCATAAGAACGATATGAAATAAACTAAGGTATTCTTCCATTAGATGGGTGTCGGATGAAAATCGCCAATTTGTAGCGATAACTGTAACACATTCAAACTTATAACTTTCCAATTCAGGAAAAGGTTTCTATAGCAACCCTTCGAACTAAAGAATAAAAATAAAAGTCCACAAGTTTAAAATATTATTTTTGTGTAAATATTTCAGCTTCACATGTCTTGCATATGACCTTACATAAAGTAATAATACTATATTAAGTGGCCTAAAGTTTTGGGAAATGTCAAATTTTGAATTCGCCAACAGGAACAGTTTTGTTGATCGGTATTTGGGTAACTGATGCTCAGTAGTAAACGTTAAATCATTTTATCTAGAAATACTTTTAATATTAATCATGAAAGCTGATTATTTTTAATAATTTTGTACTCAATAATTGCTTGTGAATTGAACAATTGAAATTGTGAAAGTCACTATAAATTAATAAGATCATTACATAATTTGTGATGTGTCTTAAAATATTTGTACACATAAGAAATTTAATGTCTGAAAAATTTCAACCAATGGGTAGATTTTTAACAATCCTTGTTATAATTAATGTTTTTTTTTTATTATTATTATTGAAAAGGTGCACTTAAAAAAATGTATGGAATCCATGATGTTGTGTTGAAATTCTAAAAAATATCACTAATGGTGAGTAGGGATATGATAAATTGATTGTCATTTAAAAATTATTATTAATTTTGTAAATTATATAAAGTTTTTTTACTAGTGCACAATTTAAAAAAATGGACTTGAATCCCTTCAACAATAAAGAATTATTCAAATGAACGTAAATGATTGAGGTTCTTAAGTTTTGTAAATGTGTTTCTTATTACACATTAAGTCAACTAATTAGCAAGTTAAAAAGTGGTAACTATTGCTGTGTAATTTGTAAATAAATTACTGTTTATACATTTAAGATATAGTTAAAATGTCTGGCAATCTTTAAATATATCTATTTGTTTACTTTCAGTCAAGATGTCATACAGAGATGTCACAACAGCAGACATTTTGAAGAAGATAAACATTAGTGCTTGTGATTGGGTTGAGGAGAAAAATAATAAAAGATTATTAAAAGATTTTAAATAAAGATTAATAAATTGTTTCCCACTGTTGTCTAATTTTTTAATGTATGTACACTATCTGGCAAAAAGTATCCGGACACCACTTAAAAAGTGGTTCTGGCAAGTGACGCAATTTGATACGTAATTGGAAAGCTATAAAAGTGTTGGTAGTGGTTTGTCAGATTGTATTTATGCGTTTGTGAGGCAATGAGTAAGTCAAAGGAGCTTAGTGAGTTTGATCGTGGCAGAATAGTGGGATGCCACCTTTGTGGGAAATCAGTTCGTGAGATTGTGGACATTCTACAGAAGCCTAAATCCACTGTGAGTGATGTAATTGTGAAGTGGAAACGTCGAGGCAGTAAAACGAACCGGTAGGCCGAAAACACTTGGGGAACGCAGCCGCAGAACTCTGAAAAGGGTAGTGAAACAAAATCGCAAGTCCTCGTTGGTAGAAATTTCTCAGGAGTTCCAAAGTTCATCAGGCGTTAGTGTTAGCAGCAGGACTATCCGTCGAGAGTTAAAAGACTTGGGATTCCATGGTCGTGCAGCCGCTCACAAGCCGAACATCTCTCCACAGAATTCGAAGCATCGATTGCAATGGTGTAGAGCTCACCGTCATTGGACTATGGACATGTGGAAAACTGTTCTTTGGAGTGATGAATCTCGCTTTACTGTCTGGCAGTCAGATGGACGCGTCTGGGTTTGGCGGATGCCCGGCAAACGTTTCTATAGTGACTGCATTGTGCCGACTGTTAAGTTTGGTGGTGGAAGCATAATGGTGCGGGGGTGTTTCTCGTGATTTGGCCTGTGTCCGTTAGTTCCTGTGGTTGGAAACATGAACTCTGAGATGTATGTGGACATTCTGGACAATGCTGCACTCCCAACTCTATGGCAATATTTCGGGGAAGGCCCATTTCTCTTCCAGCAGGATAACTGCTCCATTCACACATCGAGGCTTGCACAGACGTGGTTTGACGAAATGGGTGTTCAAAAACAGGACTGGCCTTCTCAGAGCCCCAATCTAAATCCCATAGAACACCTTTGGGACGAATTAGAGCGCAGATTACTTAGCCAGCCAAATCGACCATATTCACTGCAAGCACTCACTTCAGCTGTGATGGACGCCTAGAAGGCAATTCCTATGGTCACCTATCAAAAATTGGTGGAAAGTCTTTCCAAACGTGTGCAGGCTGTCATTAATGCAAAAGGAGGATGAACATCATATTAATATGTGCCTCAGGACGCTTTAAGTCCATACCACTGGGTGTCCGGATACTTTTGGCCAGATAGTGTACTATGTATATTGCTTTTTTTTTCCAACAGTTTACCTCATTGGGGATAAGAAAACAAATTTCACCATGTTAGTGTTTTTTTTTATTAAAAAAACATTGTTTTTCTAAAGCTTAGCTGATTTGGGGTGTTTTTGACAGACTCCTTACTTATATTGTAGTTCCTACTTGTTTTAGGTACTGTTAAATGTATGAAATATTTTGACATTTAAGTTGAAGAGCAAAAAAATTAAGTTTTATGCATTAAAAAGTATTGTGAAACAATAACCAAATATACCATTAACTGAAATTTTTTTATTCTTTTAAAAAATGCACAAGAAATCCTATCAAATCTGATTATAATTGTTTTGATTGTAGCGTATGATCTAAATTTGATAAAATAGTATCCAAAATATGATAAAACAGATAAATATACCGATAAAATTTTACCAGGCTATTAGTGTACTAAAAACATTTTTTTTATATAAAAATGTATCTGATTTGCCCCATTTTTGACAGACACTTAAATTCAATTTCCTAATTGTTTTGTTGGGTACATCAAATATGTTTTTAATATTGTATTTAAGTTGGAATTGCGAAAAAGGTTTTATGCATTAAAAAATATTGTTAAGCATAAAAAATATATTGTTAACTATAAACTTATTGTTTTTTTATAAAATGTGTAAATAATAAAAAAAAATCCTGTTCTAATTGTTTTGGTTGTAAGCATTGGATCTAAATATTTAAAATAGCCTCTAAAATAAAACGGATTAATATGGGCGAATCCATGCAGGCCCCACATGAAAAATCTACATGAACTGCTTATCTGGATCCATATAGAATTTCCATCTTATTCCAGCTAGGGGAGTTGACATGGGCCGATATGGGTTAGTTGTGTGGGCCCATATAGAACTCATGTACCCAAATCTATGGGGGGCCTATATGGGCTGCCCATCGGGGCCCGTATGGTTAACCCATGTGGATCCATATGAGCATGCTACCTGGGAATTAATAGCAGATAAAATCCTCAAAATGAATATGCCATACTATGATACCCGATTTAAATCAGTTTATAAAGGTAACCCAATAACCACCGACAGATATTATGCTTTTATACGCATGTATGTGATTAATTTGTTAATTTTCTGTTTATAAAAATTTCCAAGTTTATAAAAATGTGAAGAAAACCATAAGGGTTCATGAAACTCGGATTCTACTGATAAATATAGCAAATGCATGTACAAGTTGTATTAATTCATGTGATGTTAGTTAATGTATTAATATTTAATTTTTTAAATGCTTTCTTGTAATTAGTATTTTTATTGCATACTTAAGTTTTATTTCTTTCTTTCAGGAAGTACTAATCAAACGTTGGGTTGCAGCAGAAAACAGGGAGGAAAAGGATTGTTTATAAATGGAGTCCCCTTTTACTTTACAACATTTGATTGTTCATTTATACTAACTACAATTGCATTTCATTAGTATTCATATGTATATTGTACTTCATAAAATGTCTTACATTGTTGTTTGAAATATTGTACCTTATAACTGTTCATTATAAATTCATGTGTTTAGTCCAATGTTTCTTTGCCTCAAATTATTTTAAATTCAATTTTCAATTATTTCAAATTATTTTTGCCTCAATTATTTTTACATCATAAAATATGGTGAAAATTTAGCATAACCCCTCTCAAGAATGACAGATATAATTTTTTTTTTATTATAATTTGCATTCTACTAGCAAAGAAAAACTTTGGAATGAAGAAACATACAACTAAATATTAAAGAATATGAAATTGCTTTGTTTAAAATAATGTTAACTTTAAAGGCTGGATAAAAACTAGCACAACTCCTGGGGAAAATATTAAATTTTTATATTAGATTTTCTTTTGTACAAGTAATCAAAATATTTTTATTAAAGATATAGCTTTGTTCTAACTTGCATTATGATTTTAAAGCATGTTTCAAACTTTTATGTAGAGTGTATTGAAAATGTCTTGTTTGTTTTACTCTTTAATCAGATGTTGTTCTGCTATGATGTTGCATTTCTTTCTTAATATGTAATCACAAAAATAGTTAAGCTTTCAACTATTATAACACAAAATTAACTATTTTCACTTAATTTATCAATCTATGAGTTCAATGCTTTGAATATATTTTAGATTTATTTACAGCATTAAGTCTTAGCTATGTCTTAACAAAGTCTTAGCACAAAGCCTGAACTTGTGTGTATCTATTTACTAAGTTCCAGTTTAGAATAATTTTTTTTAGCTGTAAAAATCTTTTTGATGGAAGCTTAGTGCTCCTGTGAAGTTAACGTGTTAGTTGAAATTTATTTGTTGAATTAGGGATCCTCAACAAACACCAAAATTTTTAATTAAATGAATGACTGTTGAGTTCTGAGATTGAATGGTCCTCATATTCGAATAGTAGATGCTCTAAGGGTTTTTTTATCCAGTTTCAGCTTCAATATATGTTATTGTATGGGAGTAAAACAATCCATAAACTGAATAAAAATTTTCAAATTCAGTGACAACATTCATACTTATAAATACTGTATGGTTTCAGAATCTCAAAAAACTTGGCCCTTTGGGGCTCGCAACTTGTGAGTATAGGCTTGGCAAACCTGAAGTACCATAGATGGGCCTAGCATTATTCCTTTTTGCTAAGGCCCTAACGTTTACGTTGTTTTGTGGATTATATTTTGTTTTGAACAAAAATTTAATTTTTTTTTTTAAGTTTGCATCCTGATTTTTTTTTTTTTTTTTTTTTTTTGTGAATATTTGGTATTTCCATATTCTTCTTCAGTTTGCCATTTCAAATATACTTTAAACTATTTTTAAATTTGCCAGTTTTATGGCCTGAACATTTGTTGAAATTAATCCAACAATTGCAGGAAAATGGGATCCTGGGATTCCTGCCGCATTCCATTTGTCAATCGATTGGTGGTACCATAATCTCGTGATTGTTGACTACTATCGGGTTAGGAGTGAGTGGTCCAGGTGGTTGGCCACACAGAATCACTTTAACTACTCAAAACGACCTCGGTGTACTACCCCTTAGCAAACCATGGTGGTTGCTGCCCTTTCTGGGCTCGGTGGTGGGCAGGGACATACATGGAGCTTTGAATTATTATAAATCTGACTTTTTATTATTCCTTGTGCCCCACAAGATACCTGAATTCCCAAGTTACAAAAACAAATTCTTGAAATCCAAGACGACAATAATACCAAAAATTTGACATCTCCAATAAACGAATAATCTTTTCTTATAAAATATTCAGAGTCTAACGAATTGGGCAAAATATTTCCCTTTTTTTATTTAAAAGGGGATAAATGGCATTTTTCGGAAATGAATCCAAAACTATTGAACTACAATCTGGCAACTTTAAAGCCTATTCTAAGGAAAATTTATGACTGCACAAAAGTCCGACCCCCCCCCCCTTTTCCTTCTTATCAGAAACTATGCTTATTCAAACACAATGAATAAAATTCAAAATTTCCCAGTCTCATCAAGAAGCCTTTTGCAGCTATTTTAGCGTCCCTCTTGGAATTTAAAATTGTGATTCGCCATGTTGTCAATCAATAAGTGATTTAGAATTTAAAGCCATCCTAATTTTTAAATTCAACACAACTTTTTTAAAATTTGCACCCAATTGCATACCTTAAAATCTTGCCAAATTCGATGGGTTGTGGGAACGAATCACTGCTTCGGAACTCTGCAATCTCCGTTTTCAAAAAAAAGTTTACTTTGTAGCAGTTACGTTAAATAGTCTGTCAATTCTCGTATTACCTGATAATAGTATTTTTTTTTTAAATTCGAGGCAAAAATGCTAGGCAGCTTCCTTTGAAAGGCATTAGGAAAAAGCATTACCTCTTAGAAATTCAAAATCATATTTACCATAACCATATTTTGGACCACTACAGCCCTCGCATATGTCCTGCAGCAAGAAATATCCAAATCCCACCTACCCACCAAATCCAATTTCTCCATTAGAAGCCAATATTATAATTTTCAATAGAGACGTTTCGGAAACACCTCTTCATCACAAATTTTTGAGAATTTCCATTTAGAAAACAATTTATTCACTTTACTATCTTGTTGAAGCCTTTAATTCAATACACAAAGACAATATTACACTTATGTCACCCAATGAAAAAATGCATCTCTTATGAATGTAAAAATTAATCCATAAAAATGAAATTTTTTATATAAATCTTTTAACGCATATAAAAGATTTATAGTGGCAACAGAAACATGTGTATTAACAGTCTTTTATTGATAACCCCCAAAACTTCATAAAATGCAATGCCATTGACAACTAGTCTATCTGTCTACCAAGTTTCATCTTGACTTGATGACGGAAAAGTGGATTAATTACCCTTCCACAGATTTGCCCGCCACAAGCAAACAAAATCAAAAGTTAATATAAAAGGTTTAAAAACGAACTAACAATAGTGACTGGGAGTTAATTTTAAGCAAAATTTTAAGTTTAACTTTTTTATGTTAAAAAAATGCAAATCACTGAGATCCAGTGTAACAGGTCAAACAGTATATGCTGAAAAATGAACCCAGAAAAACAAAGTTTTTATGTATCTCTTATTTACCTTACTAACTTGTATGTGCAATTACAACTTATTTAAGCTATTTGAAGAAAAGTATTCCCAAACATATGGCAAAAATTGGTAGTGTTCAGATGCATTTCCAAAAATTGCTTGAGAATAATTTTTTAAACTCCTTTTTTTGAGTTCCAAACCCAAAGCATTTCTCTTAAAAATGTCCTCCAGGCCAGTAAGGTGTTCTCATCTGGCCTCTCGCAACCATTACTTAAGTACTCTTTACTTCTTTTTAAATCGAATATATAGTATTTAGTTTCAGAATAGAAAAATAAACGTTAAAAAAATGAGTGCCAACTTATTTTTTGCCATTTAAATGCATTTGTACCTAGTCCTTTGGTAAACTTCGGATACGTACTATTGTAATCTGAATCAAAGTCTCAACCCACAAATTCCAAATTTTCCTATTTCCTCTCATTGTGCTAACCACACAACTATTAAAAAAGGGTCTCAAGGCCAAGAGAAGTCACTGGACACTTAATGAGATAACATTCCTGTTCCTCCATTTTGGGGGGGCAGTGGAGAAAAGAGCATCCGGTGTATCCCTCCACCACCCCTTGTGATCAGACTCGGAGAGGAAATTTCGATCCCATTTCTCAGCTTTGGTTTCAGACATGGGCGAATTTAGAGGTCAATCAAGGGGAGTGTGATTATGACCGAGAGTGTTTACAATGAAGGTGATGGTTTGTCCACTTGAGGGAGAGGGGGTGTATCATCAATTAGTATGATACTACCAGTGCTCAATGAAAGATAGAAGATATATGGTTTGTCCATCCTCTTTTGAGCCCCATATAACAAATTACCCCGAAAATGTAATAAAAAATTAAATTATAAACATTTAGTATTTTTATTAGATAAAAAATATTTAAGAGCACAAAACTATATAATTCATGCAGATCAGGTGAAGTGTAAAAAGTTCAACAATCCTGAAAATTCAACTTTTTTTATACAAGTTAGTTTACCAATATATTCAACATCATAAGTTATTTCATGCAAAAAAAAGGCGGCAGATCTTTTAACAACTTTAGACAACACTGCAGGTATTTAAAACTCTATATTCAAAAGGCCTTAATAATTTCCAAAGTTAAACAATGCTTTTCAACTCTGTTTGACATTACGTTAGTAAATTAAAATATAAGTTACATAAACTTGTGTGGAACATAGTACAACTTTTAATTGCACTATAATATTGATCATTACATTCAAATTCGATATGGTATTGCTTACTGTTTTCTTATTTTCCTTCAATTAAATGAAAATGGAGAGTTGGGCGATATTTTTGGCAATACTTTTTACATGGGACAAGAAAAAGAAACGGCGACATTGGTGATGATAGTCAATAGACATTACACTGTCCTTTCTTGTGCGAAAAATAGAAAAATATCAATCATTGATGGACGATGCTCAAGGGCAGAGATCTCTGTGTTAAAGACACTCAACAACACTGTTTTTCAACTTTTAGCTCATTTCTACGGGGATTTTTGAGGTGAGGATGATTAAGAGGCATTAGATTCATGATTTCACCCTTGAGCGAATGCGCGATTTTGATGGCAACCTTATTGGTAGATCCCATGGCTGCCACTAACCCGCACACAAAATTTGAACATCGTAGGTCAATTCGTTCAGGAGTTATGCTGACCACGTACACATGGACATTTTATCTAGACCACTTTTTTTAATCAGGATGTTTAAAAATTTGGAGAAATGAAAAAAAAAAAAAATAATAATTTTTTTTTTTACTGAATGCTATACTTTCATTGCCTTATGTATACATATGGGTAATTCAGGGGCGTAGCCAGAATTTTTTTTGGGAGAGGATTGGACATTATAACTCGGCAAATCAGAACAATAATTTTTGTTATGAATGGCAAATACATTTAGTTGCAAGTACTTTTCCTACGTATGTTTAGATATTAAAAAATTTAAGTAAATTTACCATTTTAAATTTAAAAAAAAAATCCTTTGTTTTTTGCGTTCTGATAGCAAACTGAAATATTTTGGGAGGGATATATCTCCATATCCCTCCCCCGGCTATGCGCCTGGGGTAATTGAAAGTAAAAACGTGTTTGTATGTGATTCTCAATATTTTGGAAAGAAGTTAAAAACAACATGCAACTCACTTTAAACTGTTAAGGATAAATGATTTATAATTTAAAAAAGTAATTTTGTTCGACATTGTCAAAGAGTTTTTATGATTTTGAAATGAATATGAAAGAGTGCAGATACAAGGCTTATACTAGCAAAATCAGTTTATTTTTATAAGAATTATATATTTTATTATTATCTATCAAAATATTACTTTGATAATTGCATACACTATCAAATATCAGTGGGTAGGATAAATTCCTTCTTCTGATCATTCAGACAAAAATGAAATATTCAAATATTTGGGGGGGGGGGGGGGGATGTATATATAAACAAAAATATTGTTAATGAAATGTTACATTTTGTGAAATAAGGAGTGAAATTTAAAAATTCTTACTATGGTTATATATTACTGTCAATTATCTTGCACTGTCAGAACACCAATTGAACACACGAAAATCGCCAACTCCATCGCAAGAATTGACCATTCCACTCAATTTCACCCCAGAGTAGAGGTATTTTAATTATTTAATACCCACATGAGTATCGTGGTGATGTGAAAGGGAGAAAACTGGTATGACCCCTTGAGTTTTATGGCTTTGTTTGTGTGTATCCTAAGTTTTCAAATTCAAGGTTACCCAAAGAAGGGGTAATTTTTTGTTCCCTTCAAGTCTGAAGATCTTGTGGAGAGAACGCGATAACATATTTCTTGGTCCTTCTAATTTAGCAATAGTGTCTTGATAAAAAATTTTTTTCCATTTCTCCACGTTTTGGAACATCCTGATTTCAAAAAAGTGATCTAGAAAAAGATATGTGTGTGTGTCTGTGGTCAGCATAACTCCCGAACAAAATGATCTACGATGTTCAAATTTGGTATGTGGGTTGCTGGTGGCCATGAGGCCTACCATTAAGGTTTTCGTCAAAATCACGCATGCGCATAAGGTAGCTGCGATTGAAAAATATCATATTTTTTAATGACTGCTAAAAATGGCGTAAAAAATTAAAAAACGAATGCCTTCAACACCATTGAGCTAAAAAATACGGAACTGGAGTGCTGACTGAGCGTGCCGAAACCGAATCACACCCTTTAGCGAGTGTGCTAATACCTCAAGGCAAAAGCGAAGAACGGGAAGGAGAAAAGTAGTTCCTCCCCATAGTTTCATGCATTGATAATTATGGGTGAAGTTTTGGCTCTTCACTTGCAATCAGCAAATTTTATACAGAAACAAATTATTTTTCATTGGAATAGAATTCTTGCTTCCAAAGTCAGGATATTAAAGTATTATTTTTATTGGAAGTTATACTGTTTATATGAGAATGGAAATGTGCCAAATCAAGCAAAATAGAAATTTAGCTTACGGGATCTAACTTATTTGCCATGTTTACAAGATAGAAATTCTTTTATGGATATTCGGGAAATTGGGCCAAGTATGTGAATTTAATTCAAATGCATATTTTAGCTCTTTGAGGCACGGCGGAATTAAAAATATCCCACCTTTTTAAAGCACAGTACTGCATTTTGAGGCTTTTTTAAAACCACACCAAAACAGTACAATAGCTACATACACAATAGGGTGGATCGAAAAAAAAAATTTCAGAATTTCAAATCCGACCTATGGGGAAAAGATGTTCTATGATACGTAGATACATGGAAAAATAATTAAAAAAAATTAAATTTTAAGTTCAGTACTGCCACAAGGAGGATGAAGTTTACGTATTTGAGCTTTTTTATAGCAAAAAGTCAAGTCAATTGAATTTTTTTTTTTAAGAATTGCAAAACCTACCTGTACGGAAAAGATGTTCTGAGGTACATTAATTAAGAGAAAAATAAAATAAAATAATAAATTTTATGTTAAGCTCTTTGCAAGGGGGATGAAGTTTTGGTATTTACGCTTTATAATGGTAAAATGTCAAAGTGATTTTTGTTTAAGTGAAACAGGCCTTTAGTACTTTTAAATGTTTATTGGAATGAGAGGACATATACTAAATGGTTACTTTAGAATATATTACAGCTTCTTAAGAATTAAATCAAGAAAAATAAAAAAATCTCCGGAATTACGGTAAACGGTAATCACGTTTGGTGTTGAAAACTGGCTTGAGGTTTCGTGATTCCAGGCTATTTCTTTTTAACCCATCTCCTGTATGATCAGCTTACAGCAGAAAATGCTTCTGTGACTATTCGTTCTGTAGCTTAAATACGACAGGGATACCCCTTGATAGTAGGTAATGCTATAGTATTGCCGTAGAAATGATTGCTGGGTTTACTATTGCTCCTGAAATCATGTCATCACTAAATCGTTCTGTCACATTCTCCCACTTAATCAAGTTCACATAATCTGTCACACAAGTGTCAAAAGTTGGTATGTTTAAGATACGGATATTAATCGCTAAAAGGGTTTGGGTTGCAGCAGACCGTTTGACTTTGAGCAAATTCAAAATTCTTTGGAGGACCGATTCCTTTGTGTTATTTCTGTTGTCAGCTATCATTGATATCAGGATATTTTCAGGAAAGCCCAAACCCCCGTTTCAAAAATTACTGGATCAATGACTTTCTTCAAATCAATTGAGAAATAACGGGATAGAAAGATTGATTAATGCAAATGCTCTGCACCATAGATTACCGATTGTTTGGTTTTGATCTTGAATCACATAGGTGCCTAGACTTTTACGATGAATGTAATTAATGTCACTAAAGCTTTGGTTGGATTTCTTCTAAGCCAAATAGAGCATGAGAATTCTGTTGGGGGTTGTAAACCACCTTGAGTGGCAAATCTTTCCAGAGTTTCTCTTGAACAGTCCTTCGCTGCTTTGTCAGCAGGGATGGCTTCACAAATTTCCATTGAGCACAGTTGATCAGTACTTAAGTCTTTCTTGTTACTCAGTTCGCATAGGTTGGGTTTACCTGAATGAAGCTACAGGTAGTGTCTCGCATACGGTCACTCTTTGGCTTATAACTGGCACACAAACCATTGTAGTGGACACTTCAAAATCAGCTCCATATTTCGTATAACACCTTCTTTGATACCTGTGTTGACAGACTACCTATTATCGCAACCAACATTGTTGTATCTATGTCATTGTCGACGCATGACCTAGCCGACCAAACGGTATAGTGGTTAGTGTGCTAGCTTCTAGATCGCGAAGTTGCGGGTACGAGTCCCGTGTAAGGCATGGGTGTTTGTAAATGTATGTTGGCTTGTCAAATGATGAATGTTTCGGCGCATTATAGCCCTCGTGTTGCTGACGGCACCAGATAATCTTAAAACAACCAAGTCGATGCATGAACAAAACCTACGATGTGCTTTCCCTGAGATAGCTATCAGTTAATTTTCTAGCTTTGAAAGCGCGATATTTGTCGTAGTATCCCTTACTAAAAAAAAAGGTATTTTAAAGGTATTTTTAAGGTTTAAACTAGGTATTCAAGGTTTTATTAGGTATTTTTGAGGTTTTAACTAAAAATACCTCATGGAAAAATACCTAGCTCAAGGTATTTTAAGGTATTATTTTTAGAAACCTAAAGAAACCTGCGAAGCTTCAGGTATTTTTAAGGTTTTGGAAAGGTTTGTGATAAAAACCTCCAGATTCTAAAGGTTTTACTAAGGTATTCAGGTGAATACCTTTTAATACCATGACTAAGGAAGGTATTTTAAGGTTTTTTCTGTAAAACCTAAAGAAACCTGTGAAGCTTTAGGTATTTTTAAGGTTTTGCAAGGTTTGTGATAAAAACGTCCAGATTCTAGAGGTTTTACTAAGGTATTCAGGTGAATACCTTTTAATACCATGACTAAAGGAATGTATTTTAAGGTTTTTCTTTAAAACCTAGAGAAACCTATGAAGCTTATAATGTATTTTTCAGGTTTTGCATGGTTTCTGATAAAACCTCCAGATTTTAAACGTTTTACTAAGGTATTCAAGTGAATAAGTGAATACCTTTTAGAAACATTGCTAAAGGAATAATAATAATAAATAATAATAATAATAATAAATAATAATAATAAATAATAATAATAATAAATGTCTTATCTCCATTGATGTAGAGGGCGCTGCTTATGTAATCCCCTAGCGGCGACTTCGTCGCCAGAGAGAGAGTATGATTGAAGGAGTGGAGGTGAACGGACGTGGAAGTAGCCTCTCCTAGTTTAGGTTTAAGAACCTATTTCTATCTTTTGCACGAATAAACCTGCTGTCCATTTAATTGGCCTCTTTCACTTTTACCCCTTCATCATACAACATGGGGGCTCGCCGTGCTTTTTACCCGCGAGAATACGATGAAAAAAATATTTAAAAAACTGCACTTCCACGCATCCAGAGGTCAAACCAAAATCCTCTTCACGAAAAAAAACCTTTACTTCCACGCATCCAGAGGTCAAACCAAAATCCTCTTCACGAAAAAAAAAAATTTTACTTCCACGCATACAGAGGTCAAACCAAAATCCTCTTCACGAAATAAAAACTGCACTTCTACCTACGCATTCAGAGGTCAAACCAAAATCCTCTTCACGAATTACCGCAGCAGTCAGCGACCACCAGTGGAATCTACAAATAAAAGGAAAACTCATCAACCAGCGTCGTCATTATACAACTGCATAACACTCGCTTCGCCGAACAAGTCCCACTTCAGCCGTCAAGCAGAAGTTCAACGAAGCTAGCATCGTTATTCTACATAGACAGCAAGAATACAGAATCCTGAGCCAACTCGAACCTGCAACCACAACACTGTCGCTTCGCCGAACAAGCCCCACTTCAGCCGTCAAGCAGAAGTTCAACGAAGCTAGCATCGTTATTCCACATAGCCAGCAAGAATACAGAATCCTGAGCCAACTCGAACCTGCAACCACAACACTGTCGCTTCGCCGAACAAGTCCCACTTCAGCCGTCAAGCAGAAGTTCAACGAAGTCAGCAGAGTTATTCCACATCGACCAACTACTACGAACCAGAAACCAGAAGCAACGAGTACTCTTCGAAAGAGCAACAACATAAAACGGATACAGCTCCAAAAGCGAAGTAAAATCAAGAAACGCAGGTAGGATCCATCTTATTATTAATTATGTTTAAAAATATCAAAAAGCAAGATCTCGTATTTGTCGCCGCTGAGTTAGATATCGTTGTACCGGATGGTACCACAATTCTAAAATTAAAAGACTTAATCGAAAAAAGTGAAGTTTTCGTTAAAGATCCAGATTTCGTTCAAGATTTAATAACAACAGTTGTAGCTGAAAGAAAAACCCAAGAGGCTAATGAAAAGCAAAAAGAAATCGAAAAAATTAAGAATGAAATCGAAAAAATTAAACTTGCACAGTTAGATGCTAAAATTAAACTAGCTCATTTAAAGAACAAAATCCAAATTCCAGTAACTGCAGAACCCTCTGATATTATTTGTGCTAACTCAATAACACCACCTAATATAAACGAAAGCATAAAAACACAAGATCCACTTCCGGTTGAAAACCAATTCGAAATCCGCACGGGAAAAAAATGCTATGTTGCTTTAAAAAAGGATTCGGAATATATCACTTTTCCTGCAGGAAGAAATAACGAAATTTTAAATACTTCGCAAATCCTTCCGATTCCTGAAACGCAAAATGACACGTGTCAAGGTCATACAAAGGATAACTCAACGGAAAAAATAAGTTCTTCGTTGATGGGGGCGGGGCTTAATGTCCCCATGAGAAAAGATGAACGACCATTGGAAGATCTCGATGAAGTGTGTGTTGTAACAGATGACTTAGAAAAAAGCCAACCAACAGAAGCACATGGTCCAGAATGTAAACAAATTGAAACACGTGGAGCATGTAAACAAACAGAAGAGAATTTTTTTCTGTTTACAATTGGAGATAGCGTGAGTTTAAGCGAAGCGGATTTCTTGCACATTAACGACGATAATTTACGGAATACTGTTATGAATAAGGTCAAGATTTACAAACCAAAGAAAATAGAAAGTACAAATTTTCAAATGAAGCTTTTCCTACCAGTTGAAACTCCAATCTTCAAGCCAAAATACATCGATGGAATAATTTCCGAAAGTACTTGTGACTTATGCAACTCACCGTCTGCTATTCAAAGATTTATGCAGATTGTTTTTCGTGAACTTTTAGTAGCTAAAATATTAATCTTTATGATGAAGTGCTGGGAAGATACTTAAGTTTCTTCAATTTTCTTCTACAAGAACTTTTTACAGAAGAGACTTTTTTTTTTATGAACTTTTGAATGAAGAGACTTTTTTTTCTTTTTATGAACTTTTGAATGAAGAGACATTTTTTTTCTTTTTATGAACTTTTGAAAGGAGAAACTTTTTTTCCATCATACAAACTTTTTAAAGAAGATACTTTTTTTTTCTTTTTATGGACTTTTGAAAGAAGATTTTTTTTTCTTTCACACAAACTTTTTAAAGAGAGACTTTTTTTTCCCTTTCTACAAACTTTTCATGGTGCAAGAACTTTTTCCACAGACTTTAAATTTTTAAGAACCACACGTTGTGATCTTCAAGACATTAATGTTGTTTGAATTTTATTATTGTGCTGTATTTTTCAATATCTTTATTTACAGGTTTAGTATATATCAATGAGTCGGTGGTCCTCCTCAATCAGGATGGCGGAGTGTCTTATCTCCATTGATGTAGAGGGCGCTGCTTATGTAATCCCCTAGCGGCGACTTCGTCGCCAGAGAGAGAGTATGATTGAAGGAGTGGAGGTGAACGGACGTGGAAGTAGCCTCTCCTAGTTTAGGTTTAAGAACCTATTTCTATCTTTTGCACGAATAAACCTGCTGTCCATTTAATTGGCCTCTTTCACTTTTACCCCTTCATCATACAACATAAATAATAATAATAAATAATAATAATAAATAATAATATTAAATAAGTAATAAATAAATAATAAATAAATAATAATAAATAATAATAATAAATAATAATAATAATAAATAATAATAATAAATAATAATAATAAATAATAATAATAAATAATAATAATAAATAATAATAATAAATAATAATAATAAATAATAATAAATAATAATAAATTTAAAAAAAAAAAAAAACTTAATTTCACACAAAATGCATATTGTTTTAAATTAGAACAGTAAATTGTAAAATGCATTCCGCATTTAATTTTTTTTTTTTTTTTTTTTTTTAAAGTACATGATAAATTATAATTTGAAAAATGATTTAATTTTTTTTGCATGAGGAATGAAAGAAAAGCAAAATCAGTATTCAAGTGCATAAGAAAAAAAATCAAAACACTTAAATTAATTGGTTTAATTTTTAGAAACCTAAAAACACCTGTGAAGCTATTAAGTATTTTTAAGGTTTCGCGAGGTTTCTGATAAAAACCTCCAACGTAAAGGATTTGCAAGATACTTTAGGGGATGACATAAGGATTTTGATTGGTCACGTGCTATCACTATCCAATCAAAATACGAGTGACCTCTGCCTTCATCCTGTTCCAGACCAGACGTGTTATGAAATATAAAATGGCGTACCCTAACCTAACACGAACATGACCACGTTGTTGTCATAATTATATGAAGCAACTTTCCATTACCCTGATACTAGGTAAGAAAAGTTCTGTAATTCGAAAATGTGTACTGTTGTATAAAATTTGCAGCGTACTGGTTGTTTCGATTTTTGTTATTCATTTGATATACTTCATTGAAATGTAGTGTGTAGAGTTGAACCAAAGATACTATAATAACCCTTCGGGTTAAAGATGGCAAGCTTCCATAGAGATAATGTAAAATACTTGAGAGCACATGACGTCATTGCAGGGTTTCTACATTGGTAAGCTTATCGCTCTTTTTGATTTCACTTGGCGATTACATTTTATGGTTTCCCAGAAATCTTTTATCCAAATAAAAGAACAAATCTGCCTAGCTTATTAAACTTTCACTTAAAAAATTTACACACCCAACCAAATTTTTGTTAATGCATATTTTTAACTAACATAATTGAATACTTTTTTAAACAATATTAATATTATATTGAACCACTACAGCAAAAGTTCCATCCTGTAATGCAATACGAATCCTAATATTAGATTTGGGGTTTTTACAGCATATTCCAATATTGGTGAACTTTTAGTAAGTTTTCGTAATAAATATGAACATCAAGAATTAACAAAATTACTAATTACAAAATTATTGAAACACATTCCAGAAGAAAATGATTTCGATAAAGTTTCCATGCATTCTTCGAAGCAGTACATTAGGAAACTAAAAAATATCTAGTTATTGAGTGCAAGAATTTAAAAATGACTTGCAACTACAAAAACCAATATCATTTAGCATGTACTAGTTTAGAAGAATTTAATAACAGTTGACAATAATCATTTAGCTTTATTAGTTCACAAAATAAAAAAACCGCAATGATAATTGAGATTGGCGTCAAATTTCAAAAAATCATAATAAACACATAATAATTGCGTGCATTTTTGCAACTAACAAATGATAAACATTCTTTCAAGCGATGTCAAAGTAATAAAAAAAGAAAAGTATATGAAAAAAAGCAACTATATTTAGCATAAAAACTAGCCTGCTGAATGAGACGAAAAAATAAAAACAAACGATTAAGAACACTAACCATCAAGTTTCATCACAACCATCAACACTGCAAAAAATGTCCTGTTAAAATTCTCTTACGAAAATTCTATAATCTTCAGAATATTACCGAAATTTATTGTGCACAAAAGCGAACAATTTGAACAAACTTGAATAAATAATATGTTACTTTGCAAAGTAGAATCCTCCATTTTTGTTCTGCTATTTAAATCTCCCACGAATTCGACGAAATAAATATGATGTTCTTATTTGT
The DNA here is from genome assembly GCA_963978545.1 of Linyphia triangularis. NCBI lineage: Eukaryota > Metazoa > Arthropoda > Arachnida > Araneae > Linyphiidae > Linyphia > Linyphia triangularis. The sequence goes on from OZ021733.1 coordinate 36,135,535, forward strand.
TTGTTTAAAAAGCACGATCGCCAAAGTAAGAACAAAGCTCTGAGCATGTCTGGAAATCGGAGCAATTTGGCGAAAGTTTTGTGCTCTCAACTATGAAAATCCGCGAGATCCGCCACTTACGTATCGGCGAAGCTTGCCTTCTTATAGTTTTAAGTTCTTTGGTTGAACGTAATGCAGATGAATGCTTTTTGTAAAATATAAGACATTAAATCATTTAGATTTCTCCTGTTATTTACTGGCTAATTTGAAGGCTAAAATTCAAAAAGTTGTGTATTTCAAAAAGTAATTTAAATGAAATTTGTTGCTAAACATTACGATATTTATCTGAAATGGAGTAGTTTAAATTCTGGTGATTGATGACTTAATTAGTTGCAAATTTTAAATTCCAACAATTTTTGCAGGATTGCATTATATATTTTTTTTTTTTTTTGGAGTTAAGTGCTTTTAATCCCTTTGACATCTTGTCCCTTCCTTGTTCAGTATCAACCATACAATGCTGTTTCAAGTACAGTTGTTATAAGTTTAGCATTAAAAACATTTATTTTATTTTGGAAAATTATGCTTTTGATGTACAATAAAGAAATTTAAATATATTTTTAGGCACTCTTTACTGACTCCCCTCTTGAAGGAACATCCTGACAGAATAGATTTTGTCCATCATCGATGTTGTCTTCAACAACAGTGGTTATTAATTAAAGTTCAAATACTCGCCACTTCCTAATGACAGGGACGATTTAGTGCTCCAGAAAAACACTGTACTACAGTCGAGTATGTTTCACAGGTAAAATTCTTTCAAATTGAAATTTAACATTTTCAGAATTAAATTAGTCGATGTGTCACAAACATGCCTCCCCTTTTCCCAAAATGAAAATGCGCCCCCTCTCTCTGAAAAAAAAAGCATTTTTAATTTTGGCTGAAAGGGAAAAGGTATACAATTTGTGGTTTCCCTTTCATAATTCCTATGCTAACTTCGTCATCAGGTCAACACCTCAGCTGCAGAATTAAACAGAACAGAAATTATAAATTTGTTTGGAATATTGGCATAATTTACATTTTAAGAATTCAAAGAAAAACCTGTGTCAATATATGGAGCTTGAGTTTCTTTTTTTAACAAGGTTACAAAACAATTGTCCCGTTTGTACATATTGCAGTCAATTATAGTTTGCCCAGATGTTTATTTTTAAGAATGCAAAAATTAACTATTCTAGTTGCACCACTATTTGTAAAATAGCGGTGGAACTTAAGAGAGGAGGCAGCTTCTCCCCCTATAAAATTTTCAAAGGTAAGGCACAAAAGGGAAATTTCGATAATTATTCACTTATAACTCATTTTTTAATCAAAAAATAGTTTAATTCGGTGTTTATTATGGAGTTATTTAGATGCTTGATGACACTTGAAATATTTTAGTGGCACTTTATACGTAGAGAGGTTCCCATATGCACGATTTCTCCTCAGGGACTCATATTAACATATTTAGGGGTCCAAAAACTCAGTTGTAAAGAATCATTTATTACTATAGTTGTCAAATGATATTTAAGTGTTCAGGCACTGCACTTGACGGGGCCTTAAAACTTCAAAATTGTGCCTATAATCATCAACGTTGGAATAAATTTTGTAAGGCCCCTTGCATGTAAAAATGTTTAACTTGAAAATTTTGAATTTATGTGAAATTTTTTTTGTATTACATTTTATAAATACTTTGAACTAATCTATTAATTAATCCTATTTAATTATTGAAATGATGAAGCACTTAGGGCCCACACACAATTCAAATATGTTCTATCACCCAAATTGTTATCAAGAACTGCTTATGACCCCTGGAAATATTTAAGTATAATAACTTATTACAAATCCAAATTGAAAAACTTGCTTTAAATTTAAAAAAAAAAAAAAAAAAAAAAAAAAAAAAATGTATGTCGAGTATGGTGAAGATGCCAATTGTTTTTTCGTCCCTGTCTTAGCAGTCTTATACAGAGAAATGCCATTTTCTCTCCAAATTTTAAAGTCATTTATTCATTTCTTAACTTTTTTTTTGGAAACCTTACAACTATAATCGGAAAAGAGGTTGTTGAATTAAGACTTTCGTATTACACATGACTTTGCAGTAAATTAAAAAAGGATATCACGACTATCACATTAATATACAAAATAAAAAAAGGGGTCCCGGTAGCCTAATGAATTATGACTTCGTGTTTGTGATGGAAGACTCACAAGTTCGGTCTGGCCTCGCCGAATAACGGTGTGTATATTAATGAGGGCTAGTGAACATAAATCCATTGTAACCTCTATACTCTATTGCTGTTGTGTTGGGATTAAGGTGAGAAGTGCTCACTCAGATATTTACTTCTTTATTTGATCAGAGGTCATTGTAGCAGAAATAGGTGACCGGAATAGATTTCCCAAATATTCAAACAAAAATATAAATATATATGATGCAACTGTTAAATTAAAGGTATTATCGTTGTTCTACAACTTGCAAGAATTTAATTAGAAATATTATATAACGAATACACCCTGAGCCTGATGCAAATACTCGTAAGAAATATGCTGATAAATCATTCAACTGAGGAAGGACTATTTATAAAAAAAATTGTGATTGTGGTAGACATACATTTGTTCTTTTTGTATTCCTTTTGTAATATTTTTTGATACCTCTCAAATTCTGAAAACTAGATATCTACTCTCTGACTGACAAAAAAATGTATATTAATAAATAAACATTCTATGTGGAACACTTCAAAATAACAATGAAAATCATTGCTCTTTAACTCATGCCCTGTATCTGTACTTGTCTCTGGAGAAATCGGTGATGCAATTGCCCAGGCCACAGGAGACAAGTTTGGAATGTTTTATGTGCAGAAAAAATGGCAGCAAAGAAATTATCTGTTGATTATACTTGATTTCTTAAATTTAAATTTATTTGTATTCTGTTTTGCTTCTACTAAAATTATTGTTACATTATTGTGACATACCTAGTTTTATCATTGTACATTGTTGTCTCTGTATTATTCCGATTGTCTGTGGACCCAGACGAATGGTCCTTTTCAGGGCCAAAGTCTGACAACTCTCCATGACTTACTGACTATTTAATGCTTGTTTTAAAAGAAAATTTCCCTGCCCATTTATTTTTCAAGATATTATTTTGAATCTGTGATAATTTCATATCTTTTTGAATATTTTAGTTTTTCATGAGTACCTACTTGCTTGTTCTAAAAAATGTTTGGAGCAATTTAAATACCCTATTCCTATGCATTAATTTAAAGTATTTAGAGGATATGCAATTATTCCTTCCTCTCATTATTTTTAAGGATTTTTTTGGACTTCAATCTCCAATTTTGTTATATTACTAGCTGCATGAACTCCCATTGTCAGGGACAAGGTTGCAACCCCTTCCCCCTCCCCCATCGTTACATAAAACAATTTAATGTACCTTTTTCCTTGTTTATTCACATATCCAAAAATATTTATATATCCCGGACCCCCAAATCCCCATCGATATCACCCCTCCAAAATTAATTTCCCCATCAATACAGTCATTCCAAAATCCAATTTTATTTTAATACTGCTATTCCAAAATCTCTTTCCCTATCAATACCCTCCCTCCAAAATTCATTTTTCCTTCAATACTGCTATTCTAAAATTTATTTCCTTATTAATACCACCATTCCAAAATTCATTTTTCCTTTAATACTGCTATGCCAAAATATATTTCCCTATCATTACCCTCCCTCCAAAATTTATTTCCCCATCAATACCACCATTCCCAAATCTATCTGTGTAAGAAAACCATTGCATCTTATAATGCAGTGTTCCCAGGTGGTCACCATCCAAAGGACTGACCGCTCACGATGATGCTTGACTTCGGTGATAGAACAAGAACCGGTGTGTTCATCTCGGTATGAAACCATACAAACACAAATAAAGCTGAAGACCTCTCGCTACCCAAGTGGTGGCACCCTCCAAGATTTGAAAACTATATTATAAGATGCAATGGTTTTCTTACATAGATATATTTGGGAATGGTGGTATTGATGGGGAAATAAATTTTGGAGGGAGGGTAATGATAGGGAAATATATTTTGGAATAGCAGTATTGAAGGAAAAATGAATTTTGGAGGGAGGGTATTGATAGGGAAATAGATTTTGGAATAGCAGTATTAAAGGAAAATTGGATTTTGGAATGACTGTATTGATGGGGAAATTAATTTTGGATTGGTGATACCGATGGGGAATTGGGGGTCCGGGATATATAAATATTTTTAGATATGTGAATAAACAGGGAAAAAGGTATATTAAATTGTTTTATGTAACGATGGGGGGAAGGGGTTCCAACCTTGTCCCTGACATATAAATTTTCACACCGGAAATTGTATTATTATACTTAACCAATTATGAAGTGAAATGTAAAAGGCACATTTTATTTTAAGAACTTTTGCTAGCTTCTCTTGATGGTGAGAAAGTAATCTTTCTTTATGAGTTCTTAGATAGGTTGGAATATTGGAAGAGTGTGACAGGGTTTTTGATTTTGAAAAAAAAATTATGATTTTATCGTTTGTTTCTGATTTCGAAACAAATCACATATGCCCTGGCTAAAAATATCAAACTATTATTATGAGGATTTAAAATTGTTATTCATATTAAATAGAAATTTCAAATTGACGCTTTTATCTGGACGAGCGTATTTGATTGTTTTCCCATAAAATATTTCTTTAGTGCAGGTCTTGGAGAAAATTGAGAATTCTTTCACATTATGTGTTTGATAATGCAAAAAAAGTCATTGTTTCAAGAACTGATCTCACTAATATCGAGGAACTACTTCCTCACTTAACTTATGTTACAAAATATTGCACACATTCTGCTATAACAAAAATTAAATATTCAGAAGGTAAAATAAACACTTGAGTATATTTTAAAATCCAGAAATAGAAATGTAAGAATATACATATAGATACAATCATGATTTTCAATGGGTATTCAAGTTTTCAGAGTAATCTTTTAAATGTGTTCAGGGTTGTTTAAAAAATATAAAATTAAATACTAATATTCAAAATTAATTCTGATTATCGCTTATTTCTTGGTATTTTCTCAAAGGAATTGTTAAATTAGTACCCTTCGTGTTGTTAAATTAGTAGCTATACTCTTCATAATTTGATTTACTACCTGTGTTAATATATGGGGAGCTGTTAAACAAATACGGACTTGACGCCTAATTAGTTTCTTATAGAAATCAAAATAAGCATTATTTTGTACTACTTTTAGAGCCGCTTTGAAATGAAAATATTTCGGAGGCAAATAAAGACGGGTTGAATTTTGTAGCCTCCGAATAACTTGTTCTTTTGAATATGTATTGTATGCCTCATTTTATAGCAATTTTATATTTTTATGGCTTTTTAACAAGTATCATCTGAAGTTTCTTGGGGTGACCGGTACGGTAAACCATGTCTATTCTTATGCAAGATACAGGTGGAAGATCCAGACAGGACAGCCTCAATCTGGAAATTCTTGCAAATTTAGGCCGAAAACAAAGTTGCAGAGAAAAGAAGAAAAAAATTTAAAACAAACAGGCTCAAGGCCCAACAGGGTTGGTTGAGTAAAAAATGCATATCCTAAAAATGATTATCCTAATGTAAAATAGTGTTAAGTACATATTAATAAAAATTATTTGTATGATAATTGTGTCAAAGTTATTGGTTCTCTTTTATACACAGTAAAATAGAATGTAATACTTTTCCTAGGTTTTATTTGATTTCTAAAAATTCCTTTTGAGGTCTATTAAAATATGTTTTTAAAAAATATTGTGGAAATTTCAAAAAAAAACTTCTACATATTTTAAAATTATTTGTGGTTTACCTTTTAAGTTTATTTTAATGTAGTTCATTGACAAATGTTCGAGGAAACTGTTTAGGTAAATACCTTATTGAAAGGTATTCTAGATAAAAACATTCAGGTTTATATAGAATACCTCCTTAAAAAGTATTCTAAACAACCGTTTAGGTTTTTATAAAATACCTTATTAAAAGGTATTGTATTGAAACTGTTAAGGTTTTTATAAAATACCTTGTTGGAAGGTATTCTAGGAAACCGTTTAGGTTTATATAAAATACCTTGTTGAAAGGTATTCTAGGAAACCGTTTAGGTTTATATAAAATACCTTGTTGGAAGGTATTCTAGGAAACCGTTTAGGTATATATAAAATACCTTGTTGATAGGTATTCTAGGAAACCGTTTAGGTTTACATAAAATACCTTGTTGAAAGGTATTCTAAGAAACCGTTTAGGTTTATATAAAATACCTTGGGACAGGTATTATGGAAAACCTGTTTAAGGTTTTAATCTGCACCATTTAGTAGGTAAAAATACCTTAATAAAATACCTTAAAAATACCTAATAAATACCTCGAATAAAAACCTTGAAAATACCTTAAAAATACCTAATAATTACCTTGAAAAAAAACCTTGAAAATACCTTAAAAATACCTTAGGATTTTAGTAAGGGATGAACTTATTTTTCTCAAAATGCTGTAGTGGTCATTTATTGGTATTATAGCTCGTTTCCAGGTCTCTCCTAACTTACTTGCAACTTATTGACACGTGGAGAAAAGTGTATTTAAATACACTGTACTTTGCTTCTCTTTTTGAATGCCAATATACTCACCTTATTACGTTTTTCGTACGTAGGAAGCATAATCGTGGGCATATTACAGCCTGACCCAAATATAGGACAAATCATGTATTTTCTTATCAACGCCAAAGTACAGTAATAGTCCAAGTACACAAACAAACAAATATCACATAAAATTGTAATTTAATTTAATTTACAAGAACAGCGCTCACCGATTAGGCGTCGAATTCCGTAAGCCGCTGACAACTGCACTATAGGGTTGTAGGGCTGATTCAAAGGTGATATGGGAGGGGAGGGAGTTGGGTAAAAAAAGGTTGAAATGTACATTGCACTACTAATTATTCAGTAATCATCTCTTTTTGGGGATTTATATTGTAAAAAAACAATTATTTTTAGTGTAAAATCATTTAACGAAAATTAGGACTTTTTGCATTTTTTTTCAAAAATTCAACCCCTTTGTGGCAGTACAAAATTTTTAAATTAATTTTTTTTATTATTTTTTCCCTAATCTCTATATCATAGAACATCTTTTCCCCATAGGTCGGTTTTGATTAATAATATTTTTTTTTTCTCCATAGAAGAACGATCCACCCTAATACACAATGAAATTTCTGTGCAACATAGATCGATTTTATTTTTTAAAATCCTATATCCTTTTGGACGTTTTAATTTTTGGAAATAAATTGTTGCTT